>OU342653.1:21436851-22761851 GCA_910589605.1 Chrysoteuchia culmella | reverse complement strand
ACCTAACCTAACCTAACCTAACCTAACCTAACCTAACCTAACCTAACCTAACCTAACCTAACCTAACCTAACCTAACCTAACCTAACCTAACCTAACCTAACCTAACCTAACCTAACCTAACCTAACCTAACCTAACCTAACCTAACCTAACCTAACCTAACCTAACCTAACCTAACCTAACCTAACCTAACCTAACCTAACCTAACCTAACCTAACCTAACCTAACCTAACCTAACCTAACCTAACCTAACCTAACCTAACCTAACCTAACCTAACCTAACCTAACCTAACCTAACCTAACCTAACCTAACCTAACCTAACCTAACCTAACCTAACCTAACCTAACCTAACCTAACCTAACCTAACCTAACCTAACCTAACCTAACCTAACCTAACCTAACCTAACCTAACCTAACCTAACCTAACCTAACCTAACCTAACCTAACCTAACCTAACCTAACCTAACCTAACCTAACCTAACCTAACCTAACCTAACCTAACCTAACCTAACCTAACCTAACCTAACCTAACCTAACCTAACCTAACCTAACCTAACCTAACCTAACCTAACCTAACCTAACCTAACCTAACCTAACCTAACCTAACCTAACCTAACCTAACCTAACCTAACCTAACCTAACCTAACCTAACCTAACCTAACCTAACCTAACCTAACCTAACCTAACCTAACCTAACCTAACCTAACCTAACCTAACCTAACCTAACCTAACCTAACCTAACCTAACCTAACCTAACCTAACCTAACCTAACCTAACCTAACCTAACCTAACCTAACCTAACCTAACCTAACCTAACCTAACCTAACCTAACCTAACCCAGTTGCGCTCTGTCCGCCACGGTGAACGGATCGGAACACGTGGCGCTCCGCACTAAAAAATTTGAAATAGTGGGTTTTCTAAAGCGTATAGTGACGAGCCATACATCAAAAGTTGCGCGCTGTCGAGCCGCACCCGAAGGTGAAAAGTTTTCGAAAATCGGATCACAGTTGGAAAAGTTATTAAAGAAATAGTGAAAGTTAAGTGAAAATTGTGCAAAATTTCGGCTGTTTTTCGCCCACTGTGTCCACATTTTGTGAGACGCGTGGGATTGACGAGTGTCGGCGTGTGCGCAAAAGCGCCCTCTACGAAGCTGCAGAAATTCCTGATTTTTCCCGCTGATAACCAAGCGGGAAATTAGGAAAAACAACATAACCTCAAAAAGCGTGAACGGACTTCCCGGAGCGGCCGGGTGCTTTTGAGGTGCTCAGCGGAAGCGGCGCAGCGCGGCGAGTCACCCGACACATCGGTCATCGAAATCGGCTGAAAAATAGCTAAGTTTTAGTGTTTTAAAAATTGAAAAATCTTCAAAAAATTATATTTCAAAAACTTTGTATTATAGAAATTTTTGGCTTATTTTATTCTTATAGACATGATTAATTCCTACATACTAAAATTTAAATTTTTTTAATTCGGACAAATACTTTTGAAGTTATGATTTTTTGAAGATAAGGGTTGAAACTTCCCCCTACATTTCTGGCTTTGTTTTTAAATGTTTTTATAAAAATTGTTACTGTGACTTATAGTGCTTTGTCCCCTCTATTTTTAGGTACTTTGTTTATATTTTTAGGGTGTATATTTTAGGACTTATTAAATTTTTTGTGATTTTTTGTGTTACTGTGTCTAGGGGTGCTATATTGGGGTAGAATAAAGACTACCATAGGTCTTATATACCTAGGGCATCATCCTGAAGCCCAAACTTGGGTGCCCTAGGCCTTAATCTACGTTTTGGCCCAAAAGTCGGCCATTTTGTTTTTGTGGGCCAAAATTTTGACCCGTGATTTTCTCGCGAAATATTGGGCTTAGAGCAACGGGGTTTTCAGAGGAGGACCTAAAATCCTCCCCTCTTGCGGCCTGGTGGGGTGAAAGTCCATAATTCCACTTTTTTGGAATTTCGCACATTTGACCAGCGTCCCTAATACCCAAGGACCCCCTCACCACGGTGCAAAAAACCCCGATCCTCTACGCCCAATAGGCTAGGCGTAGCGAATTTTTAAAAATCGGCGGCCATTTTGAATCCGCCATTTTTAAAAAGTTTGCAGCCCCATATCTCACAAACTACTGGGCCGATTCCCACGGGAGTTTGACCAAAGGGTGTCCCTCGACCCCCCGCTCCCCCTCAACCCCTCAAAACCCAAATTGGGAGTACCAAAGTTTAGGACCATTTTTGAGTGGCCCTCCAGAAAGAACTCGCGAAGCAGCCCAAGGTAGACCCAAGCACTACCCACCTAGCACCAATAGCGCCGGAGCTATAGCCCTTCAAAGTTTGGCGGCCATTTTGAATCCGCCATTTTGGAAAACTTTGGAGGGCAATACCTCCCAAACTATTGGGGCTAGAACGGCGGGGCTTTTACTGTGGTGGCTCCCCTCACCCCCCCTACCAGGTTCGTAGGGTGATTTTACCCTACGGTGACTCCCGGGAGTAAATCAAACCGACTCCATTTTCGGGTAGAGGAGGGGACCCTCCACAATACTGCCCAAAGAACGGGCGTTCTGCGACTCGTAGTTCCCGAGTAAATCGACTTGGACCATTTTGGCCCAAGCTGGCCCCAATTTTTGGCCCTGGGATTTCTCGGTGGCTATTGGTCGGAGAACTACGTGCGAGGTATCCTGTGAAAGGGCTCGACGAGGAGAGCGCAGCTAGGAACTTAGTTTTAGGGTAGCGGCGGCCATTTTAACGGCCATTTTGTTTTTATTTAAAAATTTAATAACTTTGACAATTTATTAGGTAGAGACTTTTGGTTTTCGCTAACCAATGTAAATTGACACCCTCTATCCGGCATAGAGGCAAACGCGGAGAAATTGATAGAGTTGACTCTACCAAAAACTTTTTTAAATTTTTTGATAAATTGACCTTGTAGGTATAGTTAAGGACAAAAACGGTAAAAATACATACCTAACACACTTACCTGATCTGTGGATTCGTTGCCGCTCCAGACAGGACCTGAAAATAACAATAATTGTTATTAGTACACAATTTTATATTTTAATTTACACTGTATATTACTATACATTTACACATACCTGACGACACTGCTCCCACACCACTCGTACATCTTCCACCACCTTAAACACAACACTTCAATATGTACCACACACCACCGGTGGGCAAAAGGCTGCCTAGCCCCAAAACAGTCACTCTTTCTCCATCACAGACACTCCAGAGGGCTCGAACACCTATTGCGCCTCCACGCACTATCAGCGCATCAATGTCCCCCACAACCCGGTCACCCGGAACCTCCAAGGCTCTCTCGACAGCGAGACCAGGCTTCATCCCAGAGGGCCACTATAAAGCCGAGGACGCTGCCGAAACTTACATTAACACCAGTAAGAATAGAGTAAAACTCTCAAAATGGCTGAAAAACACGAGAGGCCAGCCGGAATCCGGTAGAGACCTGATACCTACAGACGAGCTACTAACAAATACAATGGCCATGATAGACGACATTCCCGACAAAATAAAGTCCTTCACGGGAATGCGAAAGGACATAAAACAGTTCCTGGAGCATATAACAGAGCACAGCTTGGTCTCAATCTTCGAGGTATCAAGGAGAACTCGCACGATGGAGAACCTCCTGGCAAAAACAACTAGCCATACCGTACCCATCTCGCGGACCTGCACGAGCCCTGAAACGACACCCACTGCCGCCCTTGATGAGCGGCTGGAGAAGATGGATAATGCTATCCAAACCCTCCAGACGCTAATCAAGGAACAAGGGGAAGCCGGGACTAAAGCCTCAGGAGGTAATAACCTCATGATTGAGGATAAACTCGACACGTTGAGCGTTGGGCACGACGAGATACACAGACAGTTGAAAAAGATAGAGGCCTATATAGACAGGGAAGACGCGGCAGTTACTCCAGAGGACCTAAAACTAACCTGGGATAACCAAGTAAAAGTCTACGAGGAGTTCGGCGACTTAAAAAGCAAAAATAGCGAACTTATAGCTCAATTTGCTAAAATCGAAGCCAAGCTAACCGACCCCATTCGACAAGAAGTGACACCAAACACCTCAGTCACTTACGCCAGTGTCGCGGCCAGGGCCCCACCACCGAAGCTCCCCCCGACCCTGGAGTCGATCGTTGTCACCTCAGAGGACGACCAGGAGACCGGAGAGGAAGTCCTCCAAAGGGTAAGGAAGGCCGTCGACGCCAGGGCCGCGGGACTCAGAGTGGACAAAATAAGGAAGGCAAAAAACCAGAAAGTTATCCTCAGCTGCAGAAATCAAGAAGATCTAAACAAAATCACGGAGAGACTAAACAAAAACGACCGAAAGTTAAAAACCGAAAGGATTCCCAACAAAGACCCACTTGTTGTCCTGAAGGATGTGATGCTGGAAGACGACGAGGAAATCGTCGTCGACGCAATACTCCGACAGAACCCAGAGGTCTTTGGGAACAGGGAGGAAAACATAATACGTATCAAGACCAAATACAAAAAACGCACACGAAACCCACAGGCGAAACACGTGGTCCTCCAGGTGGACCCACTCACTTGGCAAAAGATGACGGAGGCTGGTGCCCTCCACATTGACCTTCAGAGGGTCAGGGTGGAGGACCAGTCTCCTCTCATCCAATGCACGAAGTGCCTGGCATTCGGACATGGCAGAAAGTTCTGCACCCACGGGGAGGGCAAGTGCAGCCACTGCGGGGGCCCACATTTGCGGGCCGAATGTGAGTTAATGATCACTGGATCACCCCCGGAGTGCTGCAACTGTGCTCCCTTAGGGAATAAGGCGGATCACAACGCATTCAGCGAAGCCTGTCCGGTTAGGCAAAAGTGGGACTACCTGGCGCGCATCACCACAGCATATACGCAAACCACAACAACACACCAAACCACATAGTACGATGCCGAGCTCCCAAGATGACATTGAGACCTCGACATCAAGTTTTGCAAAGCACGTACAACAAAATAGGATTTATATTGTAAGAATATAAAACCATTTTAAAAAACGTTTAACATTCGGCCAGAAACTTAAATTCTAACAACTAAATTAACAATAGAGTCACTCTTTAAGAATAAAAATACAGATATAGCCCAAGAAGATAAGAATGTAAATAGGAAACAGCACAAGAAATAGGAGTAGTCATATATATTAATGAATATATAGAAACTTCCCTAACACAAAAGTAGAAATAAATCTTAGAGACAGGAAATAAAAAGAAACAAAAATAATTAGATATAAACGAAACCACAACCCCAATATAAGCCCAAGACAAAATGTAAGCAACATAGAATATAGTGTAAGAAATGGCGTAGAGTATATATTGTTAAATATATAAAAATCTGCCCAAAAATGTATTAGATTAAGAATTAAAATAAGAAAGGCACAATAGAATTAAGTTTGGTAAATCAGTGTAATACCCCTTGTGTGTAACTACTAAAGCCTGTAGGTTATATTGCAAGCAAATGTCTAAAAATAAGAATTAGTATTAGAAAATAAAAATGTGTAATAGAATAGTAAATAGAATAAGAAAGCAAATGTGCATAAATAGAATAAGAATCAAAGGTGTTAAAATAGAATAAGTAATGGTATAAGCAAGATACAAAATGTAACTCTGGCATATAATATAGCAAATACAATGATAAATGATAAATGTAATAGAATAAAAATTCTGTAAGCCATGTGGCTTACAGAACACTAAAAACTGTAACAATAAATGTAATAGATTAGTCAAAATTATAAAAATGTAAAGTAACAGAAATGTAAATGTAATGAGTAGAGTCAAAATTGTTAAGAAAAATGTAAACAAAAGAGTATAAAAGTTATTTCCCCCTGGTTTAAATAAAGTAATAAATATAATAGTGTTAGCTAAGATTAGGCAGGCATCCCACCTGTTAATGTGTGAAAGATGATGTAAAAAAGAAAGATAAAGTATGTAGAACAAAAGTGCGAGAGGAATAATTGCGAGAACTGATATGAAAGAGTAGATTAATAAAGTCCTGGCTTATGGCTGGGGAGCAGAGAGAAAAAAAAAAAAAAAAAAAAAAAAAAAAAAAAAAAAAAAAAAAAAAAAAAAAAAAAAAAAAAAAACCTAACCTAACCTAACCTAACCTAACCTAACCTAACCGGCCTCCCCGCGGCGCCCCCTGGAAACGGCTAGGTTCACGGTAACGCAGTGACCTAGACCGGCTAACAACATCCCATCGCGAGCCAACGAATACGAACGCGATCAACATGTCAGATTACGAGTGCGACAACGACCATAATTTCATGGACTACATGCCAGGCAGCCGATTCGGCCCACGCGATGACGACATTTTGTCGGACCATGAGGACGAAGGAGACCCGAACTACCATGGGTCCTTCGCCACTATTCGTAGCTATGCCGAGGAGATCAAGACCCTCGTTGAGAGTTCCCAGAAGGGCAAAGGGGCGAGCCTCAACAAGGCCCAAAAGGCCCGCATCATCACCCTTTGCGAACATACCATTTCTACGTGCAACAACGGACCAAAGGCTCCTCTTTCCAGTACCATTGCTCTTCCCACCACCGCTACTACTGACAAGTCAGACTGCATCACCAAAGCTCTTACGACCCTCACGTCCAAAATGGACAGTATGGAAAAGCAACTTAAGGCATTAACCACCCAAGCGCCAAAACAACAGCCTGACCAGACGACTTCCACCGGCAGTTATGCTGCTGTCGCTGGAAGAAATTGTGCACCACGTCGAACTATACCATCTGTCCCGAAACAAAAATCTGCTCCGCAAACGGCCAAGACGAAGCCAGCAATCATCCTTGCGGGAAAAACAGAAGACACCACTCCTGAACAAATCATCACCGGCTTTAGCAAATCGATGGGGTTCAAGAGCCTTGACTTTGCCCCGGCGAAAATCTTACGAATCTCCGGTGGCAAGGTCCGTGTCGAGTTCGATAAGGCTGAACACCTAGACACCGCGCTGAAGAAGCTTGGCTCTCCATCCGCCTCCGCAAACAACATCACCGCAGAACCCGCGAGACTTTTGAAGCCGATGGTCATCCTTAAGGGGATACCAAAGGACATAAACCGCGAAGATCTGGCCGTACTCATCCGAACCCAGAATCCCAGCATCTCTGAAGCCACCACCCCTGAAGAGATTGTTTATAAGTTTGAGCGCAAAAATAGGAACGCGGCTTTATACAATGCGGTCCTGCTTACTTCGTCTCGAGCCTTCAAGGCAATCGTAAAGGCCCAAAAGGTCAATGTTGACTACGCCCGCGTGCATGCTGAGGAGTTCTCGCCCTTCATGCAGTGTTATCGCTGCATGGAGTTCGGGCACATACGCAGCAAATGCACGAGTACAGTGGAGGTTTGCCTCCACTGCTCCGAAAACCACGCCTTCAGCGAGTGCCCGAACAAGGGCGAGAAAACCAAGATGTGCTGCATCAACTGCCGAACCCACTATGACCGAAGGAAGGTCCAAGGCGACACCAACCACCGGGCGGACTCGTCATCTTGTCCCCGCGTGCGAGTTATGTCCAGGCGCATCAAGGATCGGGTGGACTATGGTCCAGCGGATTGAGCCGTGGTCTTGTGATGTGCAGCGCTCTCACAAAGCTCTCCGCCCCCGATACAAAGTTCTCTATCTCTTCTTTTCATTTTCCTTTCTTTTCTATTTTTCTGTCTTTCTTTTCTTTCTATTATTCCGTCCTCTACCCTCCTTCCACCCTCCCACGTTCCCACACCCCGTTCTGTATGGAATCGCAGTTCGGAAAGGGACGTGGATCGTCTCAATAAACATTGTATTTTTAAAGTCATTCAAACCCATTGTCACCGCCTTTTTAACCAATAAAACCCAAATCTCCGAAAATAATAGTCCTAAAAAAAAAAAAAAAAACCTAACCTAACCTAACCTAACCTAACCTAACCTAACCTAACCTAACCTAACCTAACCTAACCTAACCTAACCTAACCTAACCTAACCTAACCTAACCTAACCTAACCTAACCTAACCTAACCTAACCTAACCTAACCTAACCTAACCTAACCTAACCTAACCTAACCTAACCTAACCTAACCTAACCTAACCTAACCTAACCTAACCTAACCTAACCTAACCTAACCTAACCTAACCTAACCTAACCTAACCTAACCTAACCTAACCTAACCTAACCTAACCTAACCTAACCTAACCTAACCTAACCTAACCTAACCTAACCTAACCTAACCTAACCTAACCTGACCTAACCTAACCTAACCTAACCTAACCTAACCTAACCTAACCTAACCTAACCTAACCTAACCTAACCTAACCTAACCTAACCTAACCTAACCTAACCTAACCTAACCTAACCTAACCTAACCTAACCTAACCTAACCTAACCTAACCTAACCTAACCTAACCTAACCTAACCTAACCTAGCCTAACCTAACCTAACCTAACCTAACCTAACCTAACCTAACCTAACCTAACCTAACCTAACCTAACCTAACCTAACCTAACCTAACCTAACCTAACCTAACCTAACCTAACCTAACCTAACCTAACCTAACCTAACCTAACCTAACCTAACCTAACCTAACCTAACCTAACCTAACCTAACCTAACCTAACCTAACCTAACCTAACCTAACCTAACCTAACCTAACCTAACCTAACCTAACCTAACCTAACCTAACCTAACCTAACCTAACCTAACCTAACCTAACCTAACCTAACCTAACCTAACCTAACCTAACCTAACCTAACCTAACCTAACCTAACCTAACCTAACCTAACCTAACCTAACCTAACCTAACCTAACCTAACCTAACCTAACCTAACCTAACCTAACCTAACCTAACCTAACCTAACCTAACCTAACCTAACCTAACCTAACCTAACCTAACCTAACCTAACCTAACCTAACCTAACCTAACCTAACCTAACCTAACCTAACCTAACCTAACCTAACCTAACCTAACCAGTTGCGCTCTGTCCGCCACCGTGAACGGATCGGAACACGTGGCGCTCCGCACTAAAAAATTCGAAATAGTGGGTTTTTCAAAGCGTATAGTGACGAGCTATATACCGAAAGTTGCGCGCTGTCGAGCCGCACCCGATGGTGAAAAGTTTTCAAAAATCGGATCACAGTTGGAAAAGTTATTGGAGAAATAGTGAAAGTTCAGTGCAAAAAGTGCAAAATTTCGTCAGTTTTTCCCCCACTGTGTCCGCAATTTGCGAGACGCGTGGGATTGAAGATTGTCGGCGTGTGCGCAAAAGCGCCCTCTAAAAAGCTGCTGAAACCCCTGATTTTTCCCGCTAATAACCAAGCGGGAAATAAGAAAAAACAACATAACCTCAAAAAGCGTGAACGGACTTCCCGGAGCGGCCGGGAGCTTTTGAGGTGCTCAGCATAAGCGGCGCAGCGCGGCGAGTCACCCGACACCTCGACCATCGAAATCGGCTGCAAAGTAGTTAAGTTTTAGAAATTTTAAAATTGAAAAATCTTCAAAAAATTATAACTCAAAATTTTTGTACTAAAGCAATTTTTGGCATATTTTTCTCTTATAGACTAAATTAATTCCCTTATACTAAAATTTAAATTTTCAAAATCGGACGAATACTTCTAGACTTATGATTTTTTGAAGATAGGGGTTGAATCTTCCCCCTTTATTTGCGGCTTTATTATTTGTGTTTTTGAAAAATTTCCAATTGTATATTGTAGTGCTTTGTCCCCCCTATTTTTAGGTGCCTTGTTTATATTTTTAAGTTGTATATTTTAGGAATTATCAAATTTTTTGTGTTAATTTGTGTCACAGCTCCTAGGGGTGTAAATTAGGGGTGAAACTAGGACCGCTATAGGTTCTATATACCTAGGGCATCACCCCGAAGCCCAAACTCGGAGGCTCTAGGCCTCAATTTCAGTTTTGGCCCAAAAGTCGGCCATTTTGTTTTTGTGGGCCAATATTTTGACCCGGGCTTTTCTCAGGAGATATTGGACTTAGAGCGACGGGGTTTCCACAGCAGGGCTTAAAAAACCCTCCTCTTGCGGCCTAGTGGGGTCAAAGGTCGAAATTCCCAAAAGTGCTCCGATTTGGAGTTTGACCACCTCCACTTATAGTTCTCGACCCCCCCACCACATCGCAAGAAACCCCGCCTCTCTACGACCAATAGTTTAGGCGTAGCAAATTTTTAAAAATCGGCGGCCATCTTGAATCCGCCATTTTTAAAAAGTTTGCAGCCCCATATCTCAAGAACTACTGGGCCGATTCCCACGGGAGTTGGACCAAAGGGTGTCCCCCGACCCCCCGCTCCCCCTCAACCCCTCAAAACCCAAATTGGGAGCACCAAACTTTAGGACCATATTAGAGTGGCTCTCCAGAAAGAGCTCGCGAAGCAGCCCAAGGTAGACCCAAGCACTACCCACCTAGCACCAATAGCGCCGGAGCTATAGCCCTTCAAAGTTTGGCGGCCATATTGGATCCGCCATTTTGAAAAACTTTGGAGGGCGATACCTCCCAAACTATTGGGGCTAGAGCGGCGGGACTTTTATTGTGGTGGCTCCCCTGACCCCCCCTACCAGGTTCGTGGGGTGATTTTACCCTACGGTGACCCCGGGGAGTAAATTGAACCGACCCCATTTTCGGATAGAGGAAGGGACCCTCCACAATACTGCCCAAAGAACGGGCGTTCTACGACTAATAGTTTCCGAGTAAATCGACTTGGACCATTTTGGCCCAAGCTGGCCCCAATTTTTGGCCCTGGGATTTCTCGGTGGCTATTGGTCGGAGAACTACGTGCGAGGTATCTAGTGAAAGGGCTCGACGAGTAGAGCGCAGCTAGCAACTTAGTTTTAGGGTAGCGGCGGCCATTTTGTCGGCCATTTTGTTTTTATGAAAAAATTTAATAACTTTGACAATTGATTAGGTAGAGACTTTTGGTTTTCGCTAACCAATGCAAATTGACACCCTCTATCCGGCATAGAGGCAAACGCGGAGTAATTGATAGAGTTGACTCTACCAAAAACTTTTTTAAATTTTTTGAAAAATCGACCTTGTAGGTATAATTAAGGACAAAAAACGGTAAAAATACCTACCAGATAGACTTACCTGATCCGTAGAACCGTTGCCGCTCCGGACAGGACCTGTAAAATAACAAAATTGTTATACCACATAGTTCTATTTTATTATACATTTTATAAACACTATACATTTTATACACTTACCTGACATTTTACACACTTACCTGACGACACTGCTCCCACACCCCTCGTGCACCTCTCATCACCTGAAACAAAACAAACGCACATAAATATGTATCACACACCACCGGTCGGTAAAAGGCTACCTAGCCCAAAAACGGTCACCATCTCGCCATCGCAGACGCTCCAGAGAGCACGCACACCCATAGCTCCTCCCCGCACCATAAACACATCAATGTCCCCCGCAACCCAGTCACCCGGAACCTCAAAGAACATCTCAATAGCGAAACCGGGATTCATCCAGGAGGGTTATTATAAAACCGAGGACGCTGCCGATACATACATAAGCACCAGCAAGAACAGGGTAAAACTTCAAAAATGGTTAAGAACATCGAGACTTCAGGAAGAATCATGCAGAGACACCATACTCACAGACAGTATACTGAATAACGCAATGTCCCTGGTAGACGACATCCCTGACAAAATAAAGACCTTCACAGGGATGCGTAAAGATATTAAACAATTCCTGGAGTTTGCAACTGAACACATCATGATCTCACTCTTCGAAATATCGAGGAGAACCCGCACGATGGAGAACTTCTTGGCACAAACGCCTGGCCATACCCTACCCATCGTGCAGACCCGCGCAAACCCCGATACACCATCCACTGCTGCCCTTGATGAGCGGCTGGAGAAGATGGATAACGCCATCCAAACCCTCCAGACGCTCATCAAGGAACAGGAGGGAAAAAGAGGAGTGATGTATGACACAGGTGTGGCCGAAATAACGGAGGAAATCGGTAGTATCTCCGTAAAACTACAAGAGGTGCAAAATAAAGTGGACCATACACACGACCTGCTTACTGGCATAGATGAGCTCATCACCGAAAGAGAGGATGACCAAGATGCAGAAATTCCACCAGTTAAAATAATGCTGAAACACATGAATGGGAACCAGGCTAAAATCTTTGACAAGTTGGAAAAATTATCTGAGGAAAACACGCAGCTTAACGCCCAGCTTAGCAAGGTCGAAACCAAACTGGATGATCCTATCCGACAGGAAGTGACCCAAAATACACCCGTCACATACGCCAGTGTCACGGCTAGGGCCCCACTACCAAAGCTCCCCCCGACCCTGGAGTCGATCGTTGTCACCTCAGAGGACGACCAGGAGACCGGCGAGGAAGTCCTCCAAAGAGTGAGGAAGGCCGTCGACGCCAGGGCCGAGGGACTCAGAGTAGATAAAATAAGAAAGGCCAAAAATCAAAAAGTCATCCTTAGCTGTAAAAACAAAGAAGACCTGCACAAAATCACAGAAAGAATACACAAAAACGACAAGAAGCTTAAAACTGAAAAAATCCCGAACAAAGACCCGCTTGTCGTTCTGAAGGATGTGCTGATGGAAGACGACGACGAAATAGCAGTCGACGCGGTACTCCGACAGAACCCTGAGGTCTTTGGGAACAGAGAGGAAAGCTCAATACGTATTCGGACCAAGTTTAAAAAACGCACAAGAAACCCTCAGGCCAAACACGTGGTTCTTCAGGTGGACCCACTTAGTTGGCAAAGGATGACCGAGGCTGGTGCCCTCCACATTGACCTCCAGAGGGTCAGGGTGGAGGACCAGTCTCCTCTCATCCAATGCACCAAGTGCCTGGCTTTCGGACACGGCAGGAAGTTCTGCACCCACGGGGAGGACAAGTGCAGCCACTGCGGGGGCCCACATTTGCGGGCCAAATGTGAGTTGATGATCACTGGATCACCCCCGGAGTGCTGCAATTGTGCTCCTCAAGGGAACAAGGCAGACCACAACGCATTTAGCGAAGCCTGCCCCGTCCGGCAAAAGTGGGACTACCTGGCGCGCATCACCACAGCTTACACACACACCACACCAACACACTAAACCACACAGTATGATGCCGGGTTCCCAAGTTGACCTTGAGACCCCGACATCAAGTCTATGTGATAAATAACATAAAAATAGGTAATATATTTTGAAAATATAAAACCAATTTAGACCCGACATTTAGCCAAAATCTAAAAACAAAAGAATCGCAATAGTAAACGTATAGTATATAGTCCCTTTAAGAACTCAAAGTATAGATCAAGAAACCAGATGTAAATAAAAAAGCATAAGAAAAGGAGTAGTTAAATATATCTAAGAATATATTTAAGCTTCCCAAATAGCAAATAGAATTTAAAATCTTAAGGAAAACTACAAAACGAAAACTAGAATAAAACATAAAAATTAAGTAAAACCTCATAGCCCAAAAATAAAACAACGCTTATTATAAAAAACTTAGTTAAGAAATAGGTGTAGAATATATATTGTTAAATATATAAAACCTGCCCTAATATATTAGAAAATAAAAAATTAGACAAGAAGGCAAAACAATTCACTGTAAGAAAGTAACTTAAATTTCAAGTGTGTGTGTGTAATACCTCGCTTTTGATCAAAAATATTGAAAGAAACTAAATATGTGTAAACTTAGAAATAGAATAAGGAAAAGAAATTATTAAATAAAATAAGTAATAGCATAAGTAGCATAACAAAATGTCGATAAAACTAAGAAACAAAATGTAAGGTAACATAGTTAAAAATGTAAAACTTCATTACGTAATACCTTAAGCCGTGGGTTGAAACATTGTAAGAAAGATAAATAGAATAAGAAATAGTATAAGAAAAGTATATGTGAAATAGAATAAGAAATAGAATTAAGGAAACAATTGTGCTGAATAGAATAAGAAAATATATGTACCAGAAAAGAATAAAAATTAACATAAGCACTCTATGTAAACTGGATAAGTAACATGTAAACAATAAGTAAACAGATAAAACAGAAAAAGTTTAAAGCTAATAAAGTATATATAAAATATTGAAATATTGTAAAAATGTAACAGAGCAAGAAAATTTTTTGTAAGTAAATTGTGTACCAAAATTATTTCCCTGTGTTGTAAAACAAGTACAATAAAGAAACTATAGTTAAGATTAGGCTGGAAACCCCACCAGTTAATGCGAAAAAGGTGATGAATGACAGAAAGATAAAGAATGCAGAATAAAAGTGCGAGAAGAATAGTAGCGAGAACTGGCATGAAAGAGTAGCATAATAAAGTCCTGGATTAAGTCTGGGGAGCAGTAGAAAAAAAAAAAAAAAAAAAAAAAAAAAAAAAAAAAAAAAAAAAAAAAAAAAAAAAAAAAAAAAAAAAAAAAAAAAAAAAAAAAAAAAAAAAAAAAAAAAAAAAAAAACCTAACCTAACCTAACCTAACCTAACCTAACCTAACCTAACCTAACCTAACCTAACCTAACCTAACCTAACCTAACCTAACCTAACCTAACCTAACCTAACCTAACCTAACCTAACCTAACCTAACCTAACCTAACCTAACCTAACCTAACCTAACCTAACCTAACCTAACCTAACCTAACCTAACCTAACCTAACCTAACCTAACCTAACCTAACCTAACCTAACCTAACCTAACCTAACCTAACCTAACCTAACCTAACCTAACCTAACCTAACCTAACCTAACCTAACCTAACCTAACCTAACCTAACCTAACCTAACCTAACCCAACCTAACCTAACCTTTTTTTTTTTTTTTTTTTTTTTTATTTAAGTGAGGGGAATCCAGTCTTTACGGATTCCTGCCTTGAGGATATGCTGGGGTCACCTAGTATACCCGTCCTGGTAAAGACCAAGGAGCAAGCACACTATCCCTCGCCACCCCCGTTACCCCGGCGATCCTAATAGGATCGGCGGGGTTACGGGGTAGGTCTCACCCACTCCCGATCCTCCACCCAGCCAAAGGCCGAATGGGGGATCGGGACTGGGGAGGGACACCCGCCTCGCGACCCCCCAATCCATCTCGAAAGACAGACCGGGGGACCGGGAGGGGGGGGCACTACCAGCTAAACCCCTCACTTATGCCCGCTGCGAGCCCCGAGCCTGTGGGATCGTGGTTGCACGCGCCACGTGACCCGGGGTATGGTTGCCCTTTAGGGCCCTACCAGAAGGGGTGACAGGGCATAAGTGTCACCCCCCTACGACTGCAAGGGGGGAATGAGGCGCTCACGTTGGCGTCTCCTTCTCCCACGGCGTCGTCTTCGGATAGGATCCGCGTCAGCATCAGCCTCGCGTACCCTCTCCGCTGCCTCCTTCTGTGAGAGAACATCCTCACAGAAGGAGACCATCGCCTGCCAGCACCTCTCATCTCTCAGCATCGCAACTGTTATGCTGGGAAGGGAGAGGTCCGTCCCTATTGCCGCCACTAACTCAAGTCGCTGCTCTGCCCATGCAGAGCACTCCATCACGGTATGCCGCGCAGTGTCCTGCGGCGCGCCACAGTGGTGACACATCTGCGTGGGCTCTCTCTGTATCTGACACAGGTACCTACCGAAACAGCCATGTCCTGTAAGCACCTGTGTCAGACGATAAGTAAGGGTTCCATGGGCCCTCAATTTCCACTCCTTTAGGACTGGACGGATCGCCTCTACGGTCTTATGGCCGGCGACCGGGGTCTCCAGCTGCCGCTGCCAATCTGTGAGACAACGCTCCTCCACAGCACGTCTTGCCGCAGAAACTTCCTCCGGAGCCAAACGGACGTCTCCCGCTCTCTGCTCCCGCCTTCTTCTGTACGCCTCCGCAAGGACCTGGGCTTCCAGTTCCCAGGGAGGCGTACCTGCCAAAGCGCACGCCGCCGACCATGAGACCGTGCGATACCCGCGCACCATCCGAGAGGCCACCACGCGTTGAGGGCGTCGAAGTGCAGCCTTGTTTGCCTCGTTCAGGGCATCTGCCCATACGGGGGCTCCGTAGAGGGCCATACTGCGGATGACCCCCGCATAGAGCTGCCTGCAACTCTTATTTGGGCCGCCTACATTCGGCAGCAGCCTGCCCAGTGCCGCTGCCGCCTTCACCAGCCTAGGGGCCAGCTGTCGGAAGTGCTCGCCGAAGGACCAGCGCCCATCCAACACTAAGCCCAGGTACTTAATGTGGGGACGTAAAGGGACCACCACGCCATCTATTATTATGTCCGCTCCCGGTGGAGGGCCCTGTCTCGGGCCATGAAAAAGAATGGCCTTGGTTTTCTCCACCGAAACCTCAAGGCCCAACGTCCTGATACGGGCGATAATGCCCTCTGCCCCTATCCTCGCCAGGCGCCTCGCCTCTACGAAATCTCGACCCCGAGCGACAACGAGCGTGTCATCTGCGTAACAGATGACATCAGTTCGGGGGAGAAGCACGCCGCGAAGCACCCAGTCGTAGCCTAGGTTCCACAGGAGCGGTCCCAACACCGACCCCTGTGGAACTCCACATGCCATCTTTCGGATCCTCAACTGCCCATCTGGGGCGAGAAAAACAACCTCCCTATCTTGAAGATAGTGGCCGATGATTCGGACCAAATATGGAGGGACGCCGTGGTAATACAGAGCATCCATAATCACACTGTAGGGGAGAGAGTTGAAGGCGTTCCTTATGTCTAAGGAAACCGCCACAACTCTCTCCCCACGACCCACCGCCCTCTGGGACAGTTCCTTCAGGGTCAAGATTGCGTCGATGGTCGACCTTTGCCTCCTGAAACCGAATTGCCTATCCGAGAGGTTTGGCCCTACAGTGTCCAGATGCTGGACGACCCGGTCTGCTATGATACGTTCCAGCATTTTACCGGATTCGTCCAACAGGACTATCGGTCGATATGCAGATGGAGAATCTGGCGGGCGATCGTCTTTCTTCAGGAGGCAAAGTCTCCCCTTCTTCCACGCTTTTGGGAACTGTCCAGTTCTGAGGCACTCTGAAAAAAGCGCCCTAACTTTATCACCCATGTGCTTAAGGGCTATAGGCAAGATCCGGCCGGGAATGCCGTCTGGGCCAGGCGCCTTCTTCTTGGTCTTTAAGCGGTCCAAGAGGGGCTCCAATTCCTCTTGCGAAACGGGGTAGTACCCCTGTGCCTCATCAGGATCACGAAGCTCTGGTCGAATCAGAGGACGTACTATCGGGGCTTCGCCCGGGAATAGCCCGGCCACCACCTGGGATAGGAGTCGCGGATCCATTGACTCTGTTGGGGGCCTGGTTGCGAAGCCTACTTCTTATCATCCTATATGGACGCCCCCACGGATCTCTATTGAGGTCTTCAAGGAATTCGTCCCAAGCGCTGGACTTTGCCACACAGATCCCGGCGGACAGGGCTTTTTTCGCCTCTACAAAGGCTCGGCGAAGACGAGACTCTTCTATCGGGTCGCGAATTATCCTACGTCGGCAACGTTGGTACGCCCTCCTGGCCTCTAAACATTCGGCTCGAAGCAACGAGACTTCCTCCGTCCACCAGTAAACCCGTTTCTTTGCAGGTAGGCCCTTTACCCGCGGCATAGCTGCATCACAGACGGCAGTCAGTGAAGAGGTCACTCGCTTCGCAAAGCCCTCAACCCCCGAGTCCTCAACATTGTGACCCTCAAGGCCCCACGCCTGCACCAGCGCCGCCTCGTCTGCCAATCCATGGTCGAGTTTGGTAATGGCCCAGCGAGGGAATCGGCGCTGTGTCTCCCCAGGACGTGAAATCCGGCAATCATTTGGGGCAGCCACAATTTTAAAGTGGATGTGGTCGTGGTCTGACAAGGTCACTACGTCCTTTAAAACATGCCAATCACGGACCCGCGATCCCAGGGCAGGAGTTGCAAAGGTCAGGTCAACAATCGACCCACCATCTCCTCTGACACACGTGTACTCCCGCCCGACGTTGAGTAGCACGAGACCCGACGCAGCTGCCCAGTCCAATACACTATCACCCTTGGGGGTGTCGGTGGGCATACCCCACGCTGTGTGGTGAGCGTTAAAATCGCCTAAAACCAGCATCTGTGCAGGTGCGAGACGCCCCACCACACCTCTCAACTCATTTAGGAAACGATTCATTTCCGACAAGCCCCGGTTGGGGGAGAAGTAGACACCAATGAGTGTCAGTTCTCCCCAAGACGCCGCCACATAGCCCGGTCCCCTCTCTATAACCGAGAGGGGAGGGGAGTAGGCGGCAGTAAAAGGGGCCATGATGACCACGGAGTTGTTAGTGTCCCCTACCCAGTTAGAACGAGTGGGGACGAAATAAGGCTCCGCGACTACAACCAGGTTGGTTTCCGACTCCGCCGCGTACTGCAGGAGGAGATCCTGCGCAGCGGCGGAGTGGTTTAAATTTCCTTGAAGAAGGTTGAGGTGACTGGCCATTAAGTAGACATGTGACCATCCTCAACCTCCTGACGGACGACAGGACCACCCGTCCTACGTGACGGGGGAATTTTCGACTTCACTGATGGGGGGCGACATTTGCTTCCTCCCATGTGGTGATTGGCCGGCAAATTGGCCGCTTTGCAGACTAAGCAATCGGGCTCCGCTGAACAATCCCTGGACATATGCCCCTTCTTACCACATCGATAACATGTATCTCTGTAGTCAATCCCGCATGGGCACAGCAGCTTAGTGTGCCCTGGCACCATACATCCATAGCACCGGAGTGGTAGAGGCTCTAGTGCTTTGACTGCGGCTGAGACCCAGCCAACCCGAAGACGACCTGAATCGGCCAACACCCTTGCCGCCGGAATGGGGCACTTTATCAAAGCCGAACCGAGACCACCCCTGCCGGCACGAATGGGACCAACCCGCACATGTTCCGGGGGACAGCCCCCTTTCACCGCTACTGCCGATCGCAACTCCTCCTCGTCCACCGAATCATCAAGGCCGGAGACGCGCATGTCCGCAGTCTTTACCGGCCTCGTAACTTTGGCAGAGTCTCCAAGGGCCTCTTTAAGTTTGGACGCCAGAAGATCGGCCTTATCCCCGCTGGATGCCCCGGGAATTTCAAATACCCGGGCTCCTGTAGCCGAGATTTTGTACGTCATATCCTCGATGCCTATCTCTTCAATCTTAAACGCCTTCTTCGCCTTGGCGATGACCTCCGAGTATGTTGATCCCTTTTTCTCCTGCTCTGGGGTTATCGCTATGATAACTGCCGTTGTCTTCGGGGGCGTCAGCCCGAGCTTCTTCTTCGAGGCAGCAGAAGTAGAAGGCTGCGTCTTAGTGGCCTTGGGAGCTATTCCTGTGCCGGCGGCGGAGTTGGGCTTGACAGCTCGCCCATTCTTGCCTACTGTGACCCATTGGTTCTCCTGACTGGTGGTGGCCTGAGTAAGATGGGGCTCCACCTCACGCTGGTTCGACACTTGAGCTGAACTCGAAGACGGAGCGGGATCAGCTACTTTCGACGGCTTGACACCCGTCTTCTTCTTGTCAGCGGCTAATGGAGGCCTCATAATTGGTGCTGGGGGCAATCTCTGCTCTATGCCCTCAATCCGGGCGTTCAGCATGTTCCCGAATGTGATGGTGAGGGACTTCTCCAGCATCGCGACCCACTCAGGAATGTCCGGGTTAGACGGGGGCAACATAAGGGTCGGTTGATCTTTCGACGTCGACGGCCTCTTGCTCTGGCTAGACACGCACTTTTCCTCAAAAGCCCGTTTCATGGCCAACAACTCTGATTTGTGAAGCTTAATTTGCTCCTCAAGTCTTTTATTATCCGCTTTTAGGCGGCGGGTCTCCTCTGTGGCGGACAAAGAGATCAGGTCCTTAACAACGCCTTTAATTGCCTGGCTCGCTTCCGTGATGTCGCGCTTAAACTCACGTTTCATATTGCCCGACTGGGCGACTACATCAAGCAACTTCTGGGTTTGTTTCTCTATCTCTTTGTTCATAGAGACAGAGTTCTTCCTCGTACGATCAGAGCACACCGAGTCCGATGGGGACGTATCCCTGCTCCGAAAACAGCCTGGGGTTGGTGGACGGTCGCTTATGGCCGGCCCCTTGCCTTTACCCTTCCCTTTATTTTTCTTACTTTCACCTCTTTCCTCTAATAGTACCTCCTTTTCCATTTCCTTAGCCCTTTGGTCAGCCGCCTTCCGAACTATGTCCTCCAATTCATCTTCCTCTCGGCCCTCCAATGTATTGCGCTTGCGCATAGCGTTATAGCCCACATACTTTCCAGGTCCAACAGGCTTTCCTCTTCCTCCAGAGCTGTTAAGCACAGCTTTCGGGGTCGCAGCAAAGGGTATGTCATCATCGGAACCCAGCTCGGTCAACGAACCAACTCCTGGACGTTTCCTATTACCCCCGTGGGCACCAACCTCTACATCCGAATCGTCAACAATAGCCGGAGACTCCGGCCTAGACTCCCCGCCGGAGAAAGTCTCCGCGTCCCCGTACATAGTCGGTGGACATGGAGTCCCTCAGCGAGGGTCCCAAATCGTCAAAACCAAACCAAAAATCAAATAACAAAGTCCGAATCAACAGCCAAGGTCAATGAAATGCAATCGATCAAAGTCCAAAACAAAGCCAAGTCAAAATAAAGAAGAAAACTCCTTCCACCAGATACTGTCCAGTCACCAATTTCTCGAAAACCGAGAATCTGGCCACTGAACATATACCACACACGTAGACGCCCCAAAGAACCCACAAAATCGTCTGATCAGCGATTTCTCACAAGTGGAAAACTCGCTAGCCAGACGAAAAGCCGAGCAACAATGGGATGTCTGGATGATGTATTTGAAAAATCGAAAAAATCCGATTTTTCAAAAACTATCAGTCCGATCTGCGTTTTGAAAACGTCAAAAGAACAAGCAAAAATGTTTACGCCTAGATGCCAAATTTTACCCTAATCGAGCAAAATTCACCCTCCGAAAAACGTCAACCTAACCTAACCTAACCTAACCTAACCTAACCTAACCGAGTTGCGTTGTGCCGCTTGACCCAAACGCCACGAATCTGAGTCGCTCCGCACCTAAAAAATACAAATTGATAGCAAAGTTTCACCGATCCGCCCGAAAGTACCACCAAAAGACGCGCCGCGACGAGCCGGTCACGACAGTGTGTCACACTTAGGGGTGTGAAAGTGAAAAGTGCGAAAAAGTGCAATTAATCCGTTTTTTAACCTAAAAAATCGACTTCCGGAGCAGATTTCTCAAGATTTTAAGCGGTGACCCATCATTCCTGGATTGTGAAAAGTGTTATTCCATCAAGAAGAACCAACAGGGAAACTTTCAGATTTTTCAGGCCGGGATTCAGGGAGTTTTAGAACAAACTCCCGAAACCGCCTGGCCACGAGGTCCTGAAACCCCTGCAGCTACCCCTTCAAGACTACCACATCTGGAAAGAGGACACCGCAGACGAGGAGTGGCTGTTTTCAGCACATGAAAATTCAGCATAACAACTGAGAAACAAGGTCCAATAGTTTTAAGTATTTATGAATAGCTTTAAGGGTTAGTAACCCAAAATCCAGCTCGGTAAGGCAGATATTAAAAATTATAATTAAATTCGTAGACCCTTCAGGCACGTTATTAAAAAATTTCAGAATTTTCTTTTCAGTATTTTCGGATTTATTCGGTTTTCAGGACCGGTGAGGCTATTGCCTCACAATTGGAAAACCAAATAAATACCTGTTTTTCATCAAAATAAGACCTGGATTTCGGATCACTAGAGGCCCTCGATCTGGGCTATCTTGTGACATTAGCATCTTTGACAAAAAACTTTTTTCTTTTTCCAAACTAGCGAAAACAAATACAATTTTGTCGCTAAAAATCCTTTTCAAAATTTTGTATCCCTTTAATTTATATGTAAATATAAATTAAAAATTATTATAAGCACACCACAAGAAAGCCCAGATCTTCCTCTTTAAAATAGTAATTGGACCCGTGGGGTGGGTGCCCTCATTTCCGAGCGCAACCCCCGCGAAGTTAGGCTAGGAGCGCACAAATCGCATCAAGTAATTGCACTAAAAAGATCGCGCGGTGAAAACCGACTTTTTTGTATTTTGACTTTTTAATAATCTTTTTATATGATAAATAAGGAAAAAATTCATAACCTTTTTGTGTGAAAAAATTTTAAAAATTGGACTGCCCCCAAACAAGTAATTTACGATTTAAAATTGAAATTTTTTAGAATCTTAGTTATAAGATAATTTAGTCAATACACTTAGTCGAGTAAGTGCGGGGCCCTAAAAACCTTTGAGATAGGGTAAAGCGAGATCAGGGCTACTCTGTCAACAAGTTTCCCGGGATAAAAATCCACACCCCCAAGTAGGGGTTGAGAAACAAAGCCAAAAATTATTGTTTTTAACTAAAATTGACTCTTTAATACTATTATAAACGTACATTATATATATATAAAAATAAAAAATTTATACGACAGGAAAGCCCAATTTCTCCCCTTTCTAAAGCAGTCATAATCTTAATTTTAAGTTAATACCCTGCCGAGCGCCACCCCCGCGAAATCAGGTTAAGAACTCACAGACCGCGATATTTAGATTAAAGAAAAACATCGCGCGGTGAAAACCGACTTTTCCCCATTTTGACTTTTTAATAAACTTTTTACATGATAATTAAGTAAAAAATTCACAACCATTTTGTATGAAGCATTTTAAAAAATCGGACTACCCCCTCCCTAGTAAATTAAGATTCAAAATTCAAAATTTTAGGAATCTTATTATAAGTTTCCTATCCGATATACTTAGTCTAGTAAACGTAGGGTTTTAAAAAATATCTGGAACAGGGTAAAGAGAGACTAGGGCTACCCTATTAAAAAGTTTTTTGGATTATAAACCCACACCCCAAAGTAGGGGATGATAAACAAAGTCGGAAACCACCGATGTTGACTAGTTTGACCTTTAAATACTATTATAAACGTATATATATATATATAAAAATAAAAAATTTACACGACAGGAAAGCCCAGATTCTCCCCTTTCTAGAACAATCAAAATTTTTATTCTAAGTTAATACCCTTCCGAGCGCGATCATCCCGAAATTCAGAAACCGTCGGAAAAAAGTCATTAAGTTGTAAGGAGTTGAGAAAGTTTCCTTCTAACTTTAAAAATAAATTAAACTAAGGGAATTGAAGACCGATTTTGGTGAATTCACCACCCCTAGTAGCCTGGCTCACCCCCTGCCGATAGATCGAAACCCAAAATTTTTCGCCGGAAAACCAAGCGGTTTTTGGCATTAATCACCGCAATTCGGGAAATTTGATTAAAACCCAAAAATCCCGAAAACTATTGGTTTTTCGGTGAATTTGAAAGGGGGACTTTCGACGGAGGTTGGGTCAATCTATCCAAATCGGTAGTCAAAACCCACGCGCCGTGACTTAAAAAATTGTGGGCGTAGCTGTGATTGCGAAATCTTAAGCAAATTTCCTAGGCCACGCCCACAAAAGATTAAAAGTTGAATAAGTGTCACTTCCCTAAGTTTGACACACTAGGTTCGCTGAACAAAAGTGCTCCTGAACAGCAACATTACCCATCCCACCCAAAAAATCCACCCCCTAAAACCCACCCTTTCCAGGTTCGATTCCCGGCCACAGGGGCAGGCACCCGCTATCTCCGTAACTAAGCACCGGAGGTCATTTTTGACCTCAATTTCAGCCTCTAGCGGTTCGTAGAACCGCGGGTGCAAACCCCTAGTGGACACGCGAACCCCCCCACTTCCAACCCCCTACCCCCTACCCTATAATAAGACAGTGATAGTGATCGACTCCTATAACAGGAAAACTATAAGCCTTAGGCATATGGTTCCTTCGTAGGAGTTGGTCAAAATCACCGTCCCCACCACCCTCCACCAAAAAATCACTACCCCTAAACACCCCCACCCCCTCACCCCGCCCCAGAAGATTCTGTTTAATTGCTGCATTAGCGAAACGGCTAGAGATAGCCACATAGTTCCTTTGCAGCAATTAATCATAATCACTGTCCCTACCCAGCCCCATAAAAAACCCACCCCCCCAAACCACCCCAACTCACCCCTAAACCTGTTCAGGGCATAACACCGGAACTACCGAACCGATTTGATAGAAAGTTTGATTTTCGGAACGGGTGGAAGGGTCTGGACTTTTCTACATAAGACCAAACTCTACATAGAGTCAGTAGAGCCGGCAAAAATAAAAATCTAGTTTTTAAATTCATTAAAATTAACTACAGACTTTGAACCTATATAAAAGGAAATATATAAGACTTAAATAAAAATTGACAAATTGTTTTGGCATTGACATATAATTAAATTAACAAAAATAGCGATATACACTAAGTATACTAGGTACTTTTTTAATAAAAATAGAAATCAAGTTTTAATTACCATACAAATAGAAGCGGTTCAAAACTAATAAAGGCAAGTTTTACCTCACCTATGGTATAGATATTTATGTAAAATAATGTAAACAAATTAATTATAACACACATAGATACACTGAAATTGATAAATATATATATAAACAATACATAAATATAATACATAAGCTGAAATAATTAAAAATAAGTTTTCAAAATTCACATCTTTACTTACCGAAAAACAAAGTTTGCTCAAATTGTTGCAATCTTCAACCGGACCGCTCCAGGCAGGACCTGTGAACAAATAAAAAGCTAATACTAAGATTAAGAGACAATTTCAATGTATACATATATATAAATATATATATAGGTATATATTTTTTTGAAAATTTTAAATTTCATTTAGAATTACATTGTGTATAACTGTACACTTCGCACTGTTATTATCATAGCATCATACAGTTGCATATATACACAATTTTATATACACTTTGACTTACTGACGACACTGCTCCCACACCTCTCGTGCACCTCACCACCTGAAACAAAATATACACACATTAAAAATGTATCACACACCACCCGTGGGTAAAAGGCTACCTAGCCCTAAAACTGTCACCCTTTCGCCATCGCAGACGCTCCAAAGAACTCGCACACCCACAGCGCCTCCTCGCACTATCAGAACATCAATGTCCCCCGCAACCCAGTCACCCGGAACCTCCAAGGATCTCTCGACAACGATACCACCATACATCACAGAGGGCCATTATAGATCTGAAGACGCTGCCCAAGTTTACATAAGCGCCAGCAAAAATAAACTAAAACTCACGAAGTTGCTGAAAACGTCGAGAGCCCAGGAGGTATCCAGCAAAGACATGACACCCACAGATAAATTACTCGGAACCATGATGGGCATGATGGATGCGATTCCTGAAAAAGTTAAGTCCTTCACGGGTATGCGAAAGGACATCAAACAGTTCCTGGAGGAAGTGACCGACCAGAGCATGTCCATACTGTTTGAGGTATCGAGGAGATCCCGCGAGATGGAGAATCTCTTGGCAAGAACACCTAGCCATACCTCACCCATCTCGCGGACCCGCACGAGCCCCGAAACAACACCCACTGCTGCCCTTGATGAACGGCTGGAGAAGATGGATAACGCTATCCAGACCCTCCAGACGCTCATCAAGAATCAGGAGGGCAAAATGAGAACGCCACGCGAGGGCACCGAAGAGACCGAAGACGAACCCACGAGCGAAGTACTCCAAACAGTTCTGGACACCATGAACGAGAAGTTAACAAATATGCATAGCGACATAGAGTGTACGCTCAGTCAGGTGAACATCATCCAAGAGCAAGTCTCCAGAGATTTAACTCACGAGAAACTTTTGTCCTTGGAATCCCTGATGGAAAACGTCGAACTAAACCAGGTCAAAGTATATGAAAAAATGGTAGACGTAGAGACGAAAAACAAGCAACTAAACGACAGATTCGAAAAGGTCGAGACCAAGCTGGACGACCCCACCCGCCAGGAACTGGCACAAAACACATCCATCACGTATGCCAGTGTCGCGGCCAGAGCCCCACCACCTAAGCTCCCCCCGACCCTGGAGTCGATTGCCGTCACCTCAGAAGACGACCAAGAGACCGGTGAGGAAGTCCTCCAGAGAGTGAGGAAGGCCGTCGACGCCAGGGCCGAGGGACTCAGAGTGGACAAAATAAGAAAAGCCAAGAACCAAAAAGTCATCCTCAGCTGCAGAAATCAAGAAGACCTGAATAAAATCACGGAGAAATTAAATAAAAATGACAAAAAGCTAAAAATTGAAAAGATCCCTAACAAAGACCCGCTTGTTGTCTTGAAGGATGTACTGCTGGAAGACGACGAGGAAATCGTCATCGACGCAGTACTCCGACAGAACCCGGAGGTCTTTGGAAACAGAGAGGAAAACACAATACGCATCAGGACGAAATATAAAAAACGCACACGAAACCCACAGGCGAAACACGTAGTCCTCCAGGTAGACCCACTCAGTTGGCAAAAGATGACGGAGGCTGGTGCCCTCCACATTGACCTCCAGAGGGTCAGGGTGGAGGACCAGTCTCCTCTCATCCAATGCACGAAGTGCCTGGCTTTTGGACACGGCAGGAAGTTCTGCACCCACGGGGAGGACAAGTGCAGCCACTGCGGGGGCCCACATTTGCGGGCCAAATGTGAGTTGATGATCACTGGATCACCCCCGGAGTGCTGCAATTGTGCTCCCAAAGGGAATAAGGCAGACCATAACGCATTTAGCGAAGCCTGCCCTATCCGGCAAAAGTGGGACTACCTGGCGCGAATCACCACAGCTTACACACACGCCACACCAACACACTAAAATTGCACAGTACGATGCAGGGATCCCAAGTTGACCTTGAGACCTCTGCATCAAGTTTGCAAAGTACATACAACACAAAATAGGAGTTATATTATAATAATATAAAAGCAATTTAAAAAAGTTTAAAATTTGATCAATATTTTAAAATAAAACAAATAAACTAACAATAAAGTCACTCTTTAAGAATTTAAAAAATATAGATATAACCCAATAAGATAAGAATACAAAAAAGCAAACAGCACAAGAAATAGGAGTAGTTATATATATTAATGAATATATAGATACTTCCCTAATACAAAAGTAGAAAACAAATCTTAAAGACAACAATTAATAGAAATTACAAAATTTAGATATAAACTAAATGACAACCACAATGTAAGCCCAAAAATATAATGTAAGCAGCATAGAATATAGCTTAAGAAAAGGTGTAGAATATATATTGTTATATATATATATAAATCTGCCCTAATATGTAATAGATTAAAAATTAAAAAAGAAAGGCATAATAGAATTAAGGTTAGTAAATAAGTGTAACATCTCCTGTGTGTAACTACTAAAAGCCTGTAGGCCAAAATGCAAGAATTTGTTAAAATAAGAATTATTATTAGAAAATAAAATTGTGTAACAGAATAGTAAATAGAATAAGAAAGCAAATGTGCACATATAGAATAAGAAAGAAATGTTTAAATGGAATAAAAAGTAGCATAAGTGCTCTATGTAAAAATGGTAAAAATACAAGATGTAACAAAACTATAGAATATACAAAATAGATATAAATAGATAACATAAAGAATATTGTCAAAACAAGCTTAGAAGTCCTAATACAATAAGTACTGTAAATTTATGTAGAACTTATAGATGTAACAAAATGTACAAACCACAGAAAAGTTATGAAAATGGTGTACCAAATTATTTTCCCGTGTGATGAATAAAGTACAATAAAAACTACTACAATAAAAACAATAAAAAGTACAATAAAAAAAGGCGATGAATGTAAGAAAGACCAAGAATGCAGAAAGATAGTGCGAGAGGAATACTTGCGAGAACTTGTATGAAAGAGTCGATATACAAAGTCCTGGATAATGTCCGGGGAGCAGTGGAAAAAAAAAAAAAAAAAAAAAAAAAAAAAAAAAAAAAAAAAAAAGGTTAGGTTAGGTTAGGTTTTTTTTTTTTTTTTTTTTTTTTTTTTTTTTTTCAGGACGGAAATGCCTTACGCATACCTCCGCGCGCGGGCCGCCACGCGGAGGTTATGTGGGACTCTCCCAACGACCCTACCCCTACCGATTCCCTACCCCGAGACTCGAAATAGCCTACCCCTAAGCTGAGATAACCTACCCCGAGCAACGAGACGACAACCGGAAGGGGAGGGGGGCCTACCCACTAAAACCGTCCTGGTGTGCCCTCACCTACTGGTACCCGACGACAGGGCTCCTGTTTGGATTCGACCGTGTCGTCCCAGCCGGCCCGGCGATCCGGGCCCCTTCCTACGCTAAAGGAGATGCCCGAGCACACTTGGGCATCTCCTCAAGCAGACAATGTCCTTAACAGACGGAGCTAAGCGGTGCGGGCCAGGGCTGCCCATCCCTGACTCGCGAGCTCCGTTAAGGGGGAAAGAATTGCGCAGCATAGCGCCTTCTGCGTCCCCTAGGCCGTCTGCGCCTGAGCGGATCCGCCTGGGCATCACCCTCGCGGAGTCGCTCGGCGGTCTCCTTCTGCGTCATCACGTCTTCGCAGAAGGAGACCATTGCCTCCCAGGATCTTTCACCCTCCAGCATGGCCTTGATCACGCTGGGTAGGGAGAGGTCCGGTCCGATCACAGATACGAGTGTTTGGCGCTGACTACTCCAGGCCGCACACACCTCTAAGGTATGCTGCGCCGAGTCCTGAGCAGCACCACACTCGTGGCATATGGGGCTAGCTTCCCTCCGAATCTGGTACAAGTAATCTCCGAAACAACCGTGTCCGGTTAACACCTGCACCAGACGGAAGGTCAGGGACCCATGTCGCCGAGCCACCCACTCTTTTAGCACCGGCCGTATTGCATTCGCGACACGCCGCCCATATCTGACAGACTCCAGATCCTCGGCCCAGCGCTGCAATATAGCGACTTGCGCGTCCTGCCGGATCTCCTCGGTCTCTTCCAGGGTTAGGCGCAGAACCTAACCTAACCTAACATAACCTAACCTAACCAAACCTAACCTAACCTAACCTAACCCAGTTGCGCTCAGTCCGCCGACGAGTAAGCAGCAAAACACGTGTCGCTCCACACTTAAAAAATCAAAATAGTGGGTTTTTCTAACCGTACAGAGCAGTGCTATACGTCAAAAGTTGCGCGCTGACGAGCCGCACCCGATAGTGAAAGTGCCACAAAAATCGGATCACAGTTCGAAGGAGAATTAGTGAAAAAGTGAAAGTTTCATGAAAAAGTGACGAAATTTCGCCGGTTTTTTGACCACTGCGTCCGCAATTTGCGAGACGCGTGGGATCTGAAGGTGTCGACGTGTGCGCCTTAGCGCCCCCTACAGTCCTGCAGCAGTTCCTGATTTTTCCCACTAACATCCAAGGAGGAAAAGGGATAAAACAACTTAACCTCAAAAAACGTGCTCAGTCTTCCCGGAGCAGCCGGGCGTTTTTGAGGAGCTCAGCAGAAGCGGCGCAGCACGGCGAGTCATCCGACACGTCGGACTTCAAAATCGGTCAGATAGTTTTTAAATTATAGCATTTTCAAAATTTCAAAATTTTCAAAAAATCATAAGTCAAAAATCTTATAAGTAAATATTTTTTCTAAAATTTTTTATTTAAAGGTCTCATAAATCCCCATATATTAAAATTAAATTTTTTAAAAACGGTCCATTAACACCGGACTTATGATTTTTTGAAGTTAAGGGTAGAAACTTCCCCCTTAATTTGTACTTAGAGTTTAAGAGTTAGAAATAAGATTTAAATTGTATGTTATTGTGCTCTGTGTCCCCTATTTTTAGATACCCACATCATATTTTTCGTGTTTTTATTTTAGGAATTATTCAATTTTTTGTAAATTTTTGTGTTGTTACTCGTAGGGGTTGAAACTTGGGGCAAAACCGGGCCCACCATAGGTTCTTTACACCTAGGGCACCGTCCCCAAGTCAAAACCAGGTGGCTCTAGGCCCTATATCTAAGATTTTTAGCGATTTACGCTCTGGTCGGCCATTTTGAATTTTTGGGACCATTTTTTACCTTCGGCATAGCGCGGGAGTTATTGTGCCTAGAGAGTCGGGGTTTTCAGAGGAGGGCCTTAAATCCTCCCCTCTTGCGGCCTGGTGGGTCAAAAGGTCAAAATTCCATATTGTTGGTATTTCGCGTTTTCGACCAGTGTCCCAGATAGCTAAGGACCCCCCCCACCACGTAGCAAAAATCCCCGATTCTCTGGGACCAATAGTTTGGGCGTGGCGAATTTTTGAAAAGTGGCGGCCATCTTGAATCCGCCATTTTGAAAAAGTTCGCAGGCCGATTGCTCCCAACCTATTGGGCCGATTCGTGTGGGGATTTGACTGAAGGGTGTCTTTTGACCCCCTTCACCCCCTCCCACCCCAAAATTTCAGATTGGGCAAACCGATTTTTTGTCCCCATTTTTAGTAGCGCGCGAGGTAGACCTCGAGAAACTGACCCGGAAGGACCCAAACACCCCCCTTCCAGCGCCAATAGGTCCGGAGATACGGCCCTTCAAAGTTTGTCCGCCATCTTGGATCCGCCATTTTGGAAAACTTTGAAGGGCTACTACTCCCGAGCTATTGGAGCTAGAACAACGGGGATTTCTTTGTAGGGGTTCCCCCATAGCCCCCTTCCATCACCGTAGGGTAAATTTACCCTAGAGCGTCACGAGTTGACAAACTCGGGAAACAGCGCCATCGGGTACATCACGGGACCCCCTACAAAACCCCCGAAGTCACCACCACTCTGCGACTAACGGTCTCTGAGTTATAGGGTTTTACCCTTTTTCATCCCCTTTTTACCCCAAACTCGACCCAGGGGTCTCTCGGAAACTATTGGTCGTAGAGCGACGAGCTAGGTGTCAAATAAAAGGGCAAAGAGAGCAGAGCGCAGCCCTATACTTAGTTTTTAGTTGACGGCCGCCATCTTGGCAGCCATCTTTAATTTTAGTAAAAAATTAATATCTTTGCGGTTTTTAGAGCTAGGAACAGCCGGTTTTCACATACCGGCGTCAGTCGACGTCTACTATCTGTGATAGAGACGACAACCATTTTGGATCATAGAGTCGACTCTAGTAGAGTTTTAAAAAATTTTTTGTTTTTTTTCGGAAAAATCTTAACCATTTTGCAAAAATACTTACCAAATTAGTAGAAACAGTAGTAGACCATAGCCGCTCCAGGCAGGACCTGACAGAAAACAATAAATTAAATTGTTACATTTATTTAAATTATTTTAAAAATTCTAAACACTTGTTTAGATCATATACATATTGACACATCGACGAATCTGCTCCCACACTTTCTATACACCACTCGCCACTTGGAAAAGTCATAACACATATAAATCCAAAATGTACCACACACCACCTGTGGGAAAGAGGCTACCCAGCCCCAGGACCGTCACCATCTCACCATCGAAGACGTCCCAAATACCCCGTTCGTCACCTGTCGCGCCTCCTCGAACCTTACATACATCAATGTCCTCCACTACCCTATCACCTGGACCCTCCAAGGCTCCGTCGTCTGCCATACCACCATACATAAAGAAGGGCATCATAAAAACGGAAGATGCCACTAAAATAGCTTTTGACGCCAGCAGACAGAAAGCAAAGCTTACCAAACTATTGAAAATGGCAAAAACAGAAGGAACCCTGCACAACATAGCGTCGACGGAAGCCATTATCTCCATCTTAATTGGTAAGTTGGAAGAAATCCCGGAGAAAATAAAGTCCTTCTCAGGAATGAGGAAGGACGTAAAAGCGTTCTTGGAGGAACTGACGGATCGCGGTATAATGATCCTATTCGAGTTGTCAAGGCGAACACTCGAGACAGAAAATATAGTGGCAATGACATCTAGCCAAAACTTATCCGTCCCGCGGACCAGCACGAGCCCCGAAACGATACCCACTGCTGCCCTTGACGAGCGGCTGGAGAAGATGGATAATGCTATCCAAACCCTCCAGACGCTCGTCAAGGAACAGGAGGAAAAAGGAGGAGCATTACATGAAAACGCCGACATTTCCGAAATCAAGAGGGAAATCGGACGTATGGCGATTAAGCTGGAAAGCGTGGAAGAAACAGTTGGCGTCACGCATGAAATGGTTGGCACTATCGAGCAGAACATCACCATGGAAAAAGATGACGGGGAAATATACCCAATAAAGCCAATGTTGAAAATGATAACAGACAACCAGGTGATAGTCTGCGATAGAATCAGCAACTTAACCGGGGAAATGAACAGCAATAACTCTGAACTTAGTGCCCAGCTCAAAAAGATCGAGAACAATTTAGACGACCAAACTCGAAAGGAAACAGCACCGAACACCACGGTAACATACGCCAGTGTTGCAGCCAGGGCCCCACCACCGAAGTACCCCCCGACCCTGGAGTCGATCGCGGTCACCTCTGAGGACGACCAGGAGACCGGAGAGGAGCTCCTCCAAAGGGTGAGAAGGGCCGTCGACGCCAGGGGCGAGGGGCTTCGTGTGGAAAAACTCAGAAAGGCCAAAAACCAAAAAGTTATACTGAGCTGCAAAAATAAGAACGATCTGGAAAAAATAGCACACCTCATCGCCAAAAACGACAACAAGCTGAAAACCGAGGCAATCCCTAATAAAGATCCTCTGGTAATTGTGAAGGATGTGCTGCTCGCCGATGACGAGGAAATCGTGGATGCGGCGCTCTGCCAAAATCCAGAGATCTTCGCAAATAGGGAAGACGGTACAGTAAGGATTAAAATTAAATATAAAAAACGGACTAGAAATCCTCAAGCAAATCACATCATCTTGCAGGTAGACCCAACGAGCTGGCAAAAAATGATCGCGGCTGGTGGCCTCCACATTGACCTCCAGAGGGTCAGGGTGGAGGACCAGTCGCCACTCATTCAATGTTCAAAATGCCTGGCGTATGGACACGGTCGAAAATTTTGCACACAGGGGGAGGACAGATGCAGTCACTGCGGGGGACCACATTTGCGGGTCAAATGTGAACTAATGATCGCTGGATCCCCCCCGGAGTGCTGCAACTGCGCTCCCACTAGTCAAAAAACCGACCACAACGCCTTCAGCCAGGACTGTCCTACCAGGCAGAAATGGGACTACCTAGCACGACTAACAACAGCTTACTACACTCCACAAAACAAATACTGAACACACACCAACACATAATTTATTTAATAATACCGTGAGCTCAAAATGATTTGAAATCATGATATTAGTCCATAAAAATCTTAAAATTTCCTAAGGAAGTCTTTATATTTTGAAAATATAAAAATAGCAAAAATAGCTTGTTAGATATTTAACTAGCTAGCTAATTAAGGAAACAAACAAGAAAGTAAAATAGAACCAATAAAAAGTTATAATAAGTGGATGTTAATAGTAAATAAGCCTAGAAAAATATGTAATAAGATAATGAAACTATAGACTAAGAAATAGGGAAAGACATATATATTTGCAAATATATATAAATCTACCCTGGTTTGAAATTGTTTAGAAATAAAGTAGTTAAGGCGTATAAACAACATTGTAAGCTGCATACCTATAGATTTAAGAGGATAATTAAAGAAATAAATGTAATCTTAGTAGTATAAGACAAATGTAACTAAAAACTAAGTAGATTAAGAAAATAAATATAGATATAGGAACAAGATGTGGTCTAGATGAATGTACACTAAAATGTAACATGAAATAGAAATACAATATAAAGTTAGAGAAAAACAGCAATAATGTAAAGAGCACACAAAATTGTAATAAAACCAAAAGTATATACAGAATAATGTAAAGAGAATACAGAAATTGTAACAAAACCAAGAACAATGTATAAGATGTATGAAAAAAATAAACGTAACAATAATATGTAAAACAACAAATAATACATAATATGCTCTATAAATAAGTTTAAAGGAATTGTAAAATAAAAAATGTGTACAACAAACTTATTTACCCTGGTAGTAAAAATGAATTAAAATAAAGATAACTAAAATAGGCTGGTACACCCCGCCAGTTAAAGTGAGAATGGTGATGAATATGAGAAAGACACGTATGAAGCATGAAAGTGCGAGAGGCATGGTAGCGAGAAATTGAATGTATGAGTAGAATAGATATATAAGGTCCCGGATCATGTCTGGGGAGCAGAGGAAAAAAAAAAAAAAAAAAAAAAAAACCTAACCTAACCTAACCTAACCTAACCGCCCTCAAATACCAACACGTTACCCAGCGGCTACTCTCCATCCAAAGGCTGTTCGCCATCAAAATGGTACAGGGCTTCCGCACGTTGAGCACCGCAGCTTCTATTTCATTGGCCCAACTCACCCCCTTGCCGGCAAAAGTTGCGGCGGTCGGTGACATTGAGGCCTCGAAACTGCTCGGAGTTTCATCTTTCTTGCCTACTGACGTCCCAATCGAAACTCTTTCACCACCTGAAGAGCTGCTCCACCCATCCGAAAGAAGAGGCATAGAATTCGTCGAGGTTACCTCTGCTTCTGAACTCGAGGAAGTATGTGGACGCAACTCCTACAAAATCTTCACCGACGGCAGCCGGCACGACGATAGAGTCGGAGCTGCCTTCGTAGTACTTGAACCCAGTGGAAGGCGAGCAGCAGCCAAGAAGTTCAAACTCCATGACTGCTGCTCTGTCTTCCAAGCAGAAATGCTCGCGATTTGGAAATCGTGTGAGCATCTCCTCTTAAATCAACTCCCTCAAACAATCATCTGCTCGGATAGCAGATCATCACTAACCGAACTTGAGAATCCTAATTCCCACAGCACCTTCGCCACCCGCATCCACCAATGCCTACATCAGGCCAGAACATCCGGCCTAACCGTTGAATTCGCGTGGGTCAAGGCCCATGTCGGACTCAGCGGAAATGAGCAAGCAGACGCCGCGGCAAAAGAGGCGGCCAATCTAAAGCGTACACCCGATCACTTAAACATTCCGATTAGTCACATAAAGCATATAAATAAACTCAAATGCCGTCAAGCCTCTGTAAATCTGTACATGAATCCTCACACTTGCGTCCACACCAAACAGTTACTCCCAACCCATGAAGATTTGCAAGATTTCCTTTCAGTTATACCTCCTAGTTTCGCCATCACACAGCTTCTCACTAACCACGGTTTCCATAAGTCCTATCTGCACCGCTTTAAAATAACTCCGGACAATTTATGTCCGTGCGACCAAAATACAATACAAACCCTAGACCATTTAGTAACTGAATGTCCTCGATTTGATTACAAACGGAATGACCATGTCATCGTCTCGAACATGCAACGCATAGAGCCGTTCAAACTTAACGACATCATAATCAAGGAAGAGACTATAAAGACCTTCTGCACTCTCATAAACCACATAATCAGAGAGCTCAAAACCTTTAATAAAACATAATTTAAACCAACCAATCACTCAGCCTCTAATAAAATCAAACAACTGTACTCGCAGAGTAGACCGATAGCACTGCGGTATAGCTGTACACTACTGTACCAACAAAAAAAAAAAAAAAAAAAAAAAAAAAAACCTAACCTAACCTAACCTAACCTAACCTTTTTTTTTTTTTTTTTTTTTTTTTATACTAGGAGAAATGCTTTTACGCATCCCTCGCCCCTGGGTGTAGGGGCGATTCGAAATGTTGGACTCACCTGAAGTACTACCGACTAAAACTCCTAGTACTTGCCCTCCAGGCCGCCATTGGTCACGGGGGGTAGGGTTCGCAATCACCCCTAAGACCAGGCGGCCGTGGCCCCATCGGGCCCCCTCGCGGAAAGGAGATGGCCGAGCAAGTTTGGCCATCCCCCCAACAGGTGGAACCGTGCAATGCAGACGATGGCACACCCGCCACCACCCACTGGTCCCACCAAGTGGAGTGCGTTTGCACCCTCCTGTTCGCGAGATGCGCATCCCGGACCTCTCTCTCGTGAGAGCGGTAGAGAGCGCTCGCGGTCGTCTGCGACACGTGGACAGGATCGACCTTAGTCGGACATCCTCTCCCCTCCGGGCGCGCAGGCCTCTGCCCGCGCCTCAACCCTTTCCTTGGCTCCTCCTCCTCGCTCGAGGTGTTTGCCTCTCGCGGCTGGAGGGGTGCAGCGAACACTGCCCATTATGTGCCCGTCTGGCCGCCCACTGGCGGCGCATATCGCGCACTTGGGCTCGGCTGCACACCTGGCTTTAAGGTGCCCCGGCTTCCCGCACCGGAAACAAAGAGCTTCCCGATCGAACGACGAGGGGCACACCGGTTTCGTGTGCCCAACCCCCATGCATTTGAAGCACCGCAACGGTAAGGGCGCCAGCGCTCTGACCCGCGCGGTGTTCCATCCAACCTGCAGCCCACCTCCTTGAATAGCCGCCTTCGCTGCTGCTGTCGGGCACCTGAGCAGCAGCCGACCCATCCCTTGCGGGCCCAGTTTAATCTCCTGGGCCAAAATAATATTTGGGTCGCACCCCGCCCTCTTGGCTACGGCGCAGATGACCTCGTCTTTCCGGACGGACTCCTCAATCCCTGTAACCAACAGGTCCGTCATCTTTTGGGGCCGCCCAATTCTGGCCACATCGGCCAACGCCGTTTTCAGCCTCTCGGCCAAGGCGTCTGCCTTCTCACCTTTGGGGTCAGGGAGTTGTACCAACTTGCCCCCCGTCTGGCTCACCCTCATTTTCATCTCCGACACTCCAATGTCGGCGAGGGAAACCACCTTCTGTGCCCTGTTAAGCACCTCCGCAATAGTTATCCCCTTTTTTGCAGCCTCAGGCAGCAGGGTGATGGCCACTGCTGAGGTTTTGGGGGGGGTTACCCGGACCGTCTTCGGCCTGGCTGGAGTTGTGGCTGCTGGTTCACCGGCCTGGTTCATCTGCTGCGGTTTCACTGCTGAAGGTGTAGTTGCTGCCTTTGCTTTTTGCCTCCTTTTCTTTTTCCTGCTGGTTGCCTCCTTCCAGCCGTCGCCACAATTGGCTTCAGGAGGCGACGCCAACTCAGCAGGGGCATCCGCTGGGGGTGGTGGTTCTCGTCTAGGAGGGGGAGGGAGACGCTGCTCCAGGTCCCTAAGTCTGCGGCCAAAAGACCCCTCTATGGTCTCCGCAATTACGCGCTTTAATGATTCCAGCGCTTCGCCCGAAATCACCCCTTCAGCCACGAGGCTTTCAGGGGGAGGCATCGTCTTTATTTCTTGGACCTGTTTCTTCAAAGAGGCAACGTCTCTTTGGAGTTCAGCGTTTTCCTTCGTAAGGCGCTGAATCTCCCCGACCTGCTGGAATTTATACAGCTTAAGGATCCTGCCGATCTCGCGGGCAGCGGCGTCTATCTGCTCCGCCGCGTTGTCGCTGATTTCTTGGCATTCCTTCGCCATCCCTGTCAGAACAAAAACCTGATCCATTATTTGCCAGGTGAGGCTTTTTTCGCCCTCGGCTTTTCCGCGCTTGGGATCATTGCGGGGACGCAAGACCAGTTTCTGCGTTGACATCTTCTCAGCGTCCGCAGTTTTCGACGCAGCAGCTGCTGCGGACTCCGCTTTCGCCTCACGTCTCCGCTGTGCCTCCTTCAGCCTTATTTCCCGAGCCTTCATTCTCCTCTCCGTTTCCGTCTCCGATCCCTCAGTACCAGAGGTCTCGGTTTCGGACTCCGACATCTTCCTTTTAAATACGGCACTGTTTTTCTTCGGACACTGTGCTCTGTCCATCTCCTTCTGAGCATCCAACGGTTTTTTAAATTCTTTCGCCATAATAGAACCCACGAGTATGGGAGAAAAACGGTCCACCCGGGCAGAGATCCCAGTACCCGGGCAACCCTACATACACCTGGGGGGGCGGGAGGTACCCCAGGGGTGTTCGGTAGTTGGCTGGCACACTCTGCTGGCCACCTTCAGGCGATCCGACGCCATACCGTTCCCGACGCCGGACCTTTGAGGATTTTTATAGTGGTTTACTCCACGCAGCCCCCGCATAACACACGCGAGCGGCTCCCGGTTCTGCACTACGTGCAGGGTTCCGGTGTGATCTTGTATTTTTAAAGTGGTGTACTCCACGCAGCCCCCGCATATAAAAAGCGGCGGCCCCCGGCCCAGCACAACGTACTGGGTTACGGTATGACGTCGGATTATTCGCCACCACCGCAATAGTACTTGCGATGGCGCCCAGGGTGCACCACGAGGAGGTTATCCGACCAGCACCCCAACCTAACCTAACCTAACATTGCGAAATGAGCGACTCCGAAGACTACGGCTCTGATAGGGCCTCAACTGATCATGAAGAGGACCCTGATTGGGGAAAAGCCCGCGATAAACCTCCCTCTCTTGCTGATTTAGTGCACGGTAAAACCTTTGAGCGGAAACACAAGCAATACCAGGATGCTTTGAAAATACTCGAACTCGAAATACACTATGAACAGGATATCGAAAAAACTTACTATGAAGACAACGAAAAGGCCCTCTTCCGTTACAAGCAGCAGCGATGGAGGGACGACACCATCGTCGACGAGGAAGAGTGGTACGACAGATGGGTCCGCGTTAGCTACGCTACCTTGAGGCGAATGGAGGATTGTCTTTTCGGCGTCTATAACACCATCACAAAGGCTAAACAAGGCTTAACTAAAGGACAAAAACAAGGGGTCTTGTCCATCCTCGACATGATCTATCAGTCCATGGAATCTCTCCATATGCACTCCGACAACCCCCGCAAAGAATGCGAAACTCAAACAGAGGAGGATAGCGGTGACGTCACTCTAACCCCATGCGTCTCATACATAACCCCGAAAAAATACGCTGCCACTGATGCATTTACTCAAACTGATCGCATCATCAACCCTATTGCATCCTCTACCCCGATAAGACAACAAAACCCGGTTGCGTCTACTCTACCACCTGCGGCTCTCAAACCCGTAACGGACACACAGACCGATGCCCTATCTCGCGCGATAGCTGCACTATCGACAAAAATCGATACAATCGAGCGAAAACTTAACACACCCAATCCTCAGACTCCGCGAGTACAAACCCCGGCATTTATACCACCACAAGTACGAGTCAACAACAATAATATTGCGAAAACCTCTCAGCAGGCGACTCCCCCGGTTAGTTACGCCACAGTTGCTGGCAAAAACAGCACTGCGCAGCGTACCAACTCGGCTTCAATGCCGACTCAGCCTGCAGCTCCACCTCCGCAGCCGGCCAAAACCAAGCCGGCTATCATACTGTCGGGCACTACCGAGGGCGCCACACACGAACACATCATTACCGACTTCAGCAGGACTATGAAGTTCAGGGACCTCGACTTTGCACCGGCTAGAATATTGCGGATCTCCGGCGGCAAGGTCCGGGTAGAGTTTGATAGCTCGAAACACCTGGATACTGCCCTGAATCGTCTGAAATCGAGCGACTCTCATACGACCCAAATTTCGGCTGAACCCGCAAAGTTACTAAAGCCCATGGTGGTATTAAAGGGTATACCCAAGGAAGTCAATCGGGACGACTTAGCTCACCTCATCCGCATGCAAAATCCATCCATCCGTGAAGCCTCTAGTGAGGGCGACATCCAATTTAAATTTGTTAGAAACAACAGAAACTTCTTATTGTACAACGCGGTGTTTATCACTACCCCCCGCGCCTTCAGGGCAATCATAGCCCAACAGAAAATCAATGTAGATTATTGTCGTGTGCATGCGGATGAGTTCCACCCATTCATGCAGTGTCACCGCTGCATGGAGTTTGGACATATTAAAGCCCGGTGCACCAAAGAGGTGGAAGTGTGTCTTCACTGCAGTGGTGCACACTCTTACAGCGAATGTCCCCATAAGACGGATAAGTCCAAATCGTGTTGTGTCAACTGCCGTACGCACTCAGAAAGGAACCAAATATCTATGGATACAAATCACAGGGCGGACTCAATTACATGTCCCCGATATAAGATAATGTCCAAGCGCATTCTCGACAGAGTGGACTATGGCTCGGCAGATTGAGCCTAAAATTTCACTTCAGCTCTCTGCCCCACTCTTGTCTGTTTTTATTTTGTATGTTTTAATATATATATTTCCTATCTCTTCATTTCCTTTCCTATCTATTCTATCTAACTGTCTTTCCTAACTTTCAAAACTCTTTCCTCTATCCTCTTTCCCACTCCCCTATGTTGTTCGCAACCAGGCGTATGGAATCGCGACTGGAGCGGTGGCTAGGGCGTGCTTTATTATTTTATGATGTCTTAATTCAGTGTGTACATTGGGTGACGGATCGAGCCGATACGTTACCAAACAGTCAATGTATCAAATAGCATGACTGTCTTGGTAATTGCTCTCCTCCAGCCGACTTAGGGTCGGGAAAACTCGTGTCACTCTAGCCCCCTGCGTCTTTATTAGAAACCCCAGTCTGAAAAACAGAAGTTTAAAAAAAAAAAAAAAAAAAAAACCTAACCTAACCTAACCTAACCTTTTTTTTTTTTTTTTTTTTTTTTACAGGACGGAAATGCTTTACGCATACCTCCGCGCGCGGGCCACGCGGAGGTTATGTGGGACTCTCCCAACGACCCTACCCCTACCGATTCCCCACCCCGAGACTCGAAATAGCCTACCCCTAAGCTGAGATAACCTACCCCGAGCAACGAGACGACAACCGGAAGGGGAGGGGGGCCTACCCACTAAAACCGTCCTGGTGTGCCCTCACCTGCTGGTACCCGACGACAGGGCTCCTGTTCGGATTCGACCGTGTCGTCCCAGCCGGCCCGGCGGTCCGGGCCCCTTCCTACGCTAAAGGAGATGCCCGAGCACACTTGGGCATCTCCTCAAGCAGACCATGTCCTTAACAGACGGAGCTAAGCGGTGCGGGCCAGGGCTGCCCATCCCTGGCCCGCGAGCTCCGTTAAGGGGGAAAGAATTGCGCAGCATAGCGCCTTCTGCGTCCCCTAGGCCGTCTGCGCCTGAGCGGGTCCGCCTGGGCATCACCCTCGCGGAGTCGCTCGGCGGTCTCCTTCTGCGTTATCACGTCTTCGCTGAAGGAGACCATTGCCTCCCAGGATCTTTCACTCTCCAGCATGGCCTTGATCACGCTGGGTAGGGAGAGGTCCGGTCCGATCACAGATACGAGTGTTTGGCGCTGACTACTCCAGGCCGCGCACACCTCTAAGGTATGCTGCGCCGAGTCCTGAGCAGCACCACACTCGTGGCATATGGGGCTAACTTCCCTCCGAATCTGGTACAGGTAATCTCCGAAACATCCGTGTCCGGTTAACACCTGCACCAGACGGAAGGTCAGGGACCCATGTCGCCGAGCCACCCACTCTTTTAGCACCGGCCGTATTGCATTTGCGACACGCAGTCCATATCTTACAGACTCTAGATCCTCGGCCCAGCGCTGCAATATAGCAGCTTGCGCGTCCTGCCGGATCTCCTCAGTCTCTTCCAGGGTAAGGCGCAGACCCTGCGCCCTGCACTCGGCCTTATGCCTGTGCACCGTATCAAGCACCTCCGCCTCTAGCTCCCAAGGCGGAGTCCCGGCTAAGACAAGAGCCGCTGTGGCGGCCACCGTGCGGTATGCCCTTATCGCTCGCAGTGCCATCGCCCGCTGAGGTTTTCGCAAAATTGCTAGAATTTCGGCATTTAGATCCTCGACCCAAATAGGTGCCCCATATAGGGCCATACTTTTAACAACCGTGGCGTAGAGACGACGGCAGGTCACGCTAGGCCCGCCGACATTCGGAAGCAGGCGACCCAGCGCTAACGCCACAGCGACCAATCGTGGAGCCAGTCTCTTAAAGTGCTCCTTGAAAGCCCACCTGCTATCTAACGTCAGACCCAGGTATTTCATTGTCTTGCCTACTAGGATCCTAACTCCATCCACAGTAATATGGGCATCTGCCGGCGGACCTTTACGACGCCCATGAAAACAGATGGCCTCCGTCTTGTTGAGTGCGACCTCCAAACCCAGCATACGTATCCGTTCGACAACAAGAGTTGCGCCAACGGTAGCGAGTCGCGCCGCCTCCTCATAACTGCTGCCCCGGGCGGTGACAAGCGTGTCATCCGCATAACAGATGACACTCATCCGGGGCAGCAGATTGCACCGAAGCACCCAGTTGTAGCCTATGTTCCACAAGAGTGGCCCAAGGACCGACCCTTGCGGAACACCACAACTCACACGTTGGCTACACATCACACCCCCGGGCCCAATGTATTTGACCCTACGACCTTCGAGGTAGCTCGCCACGAGTCTGCGGAGGTAAGCAGGCACCTTATGATACCTGAGACCCTCTTGGATGGTCTCGAAGTGGATGGTGTTGAACGCGTTGGCGATGTCTAGAGACACCGCCACCACGTACTCCCTCATAGAAACTGCCTCCTCACAGGTGCGTCTCAGCTCTTGAAGAGCGTCGATGGTGGACTTTCCGGCACGAAACCCAAACTGCTGATCGGATAAGTCGGGACCGGCGGTTGAGAGGTGATCGGCGATACGGGCAGCGAGCACACGCTCAAAAAGTTTGCCCTCTTCGTCCAGCAAGACAATAGGCCTGAAGGCCGATGGGGAGTCTAGAGAGCGCCCCTCCTTTCTAAGCAAACACAATCTGCCGGTTTTCCATACAGAGGGGAACTCTCCCGCCTCCATACAGGAAGAGAACAGCTCCCTCAGCTGATCCCCGAGATGCTGGGACGCAGCCACCAAAACAAAACCCGGTATCCCGTCGGGGCCAGGTGCCTTTTTCTTGCCTCGGAGTTTATCGACGGCACTTTCAATTTCCTCTGTTGTGACCGGGAGAACCCTATCTACGGTCTCTTGGTCGTTCCGCGTAGGCGGAGCCATGACCGACGGCACAAAGGCAGCCCTGTCTGGAAAGAGCCCTGACACTGCGTTTTGCAGTTGCTGCGGCTGGAAGTCCTCCATTCGAGGTGCACGACGACCCATCTTGCTACGCACAACAATAAATGGTCTCCCCCAGGGGTCCCGGTCCAAATCTTGGAGCCACTCCTCCCTAGCCCTGGATTTAGCATCGGAAATTGCGTTTTGAAAGACGCGTTTGGACTCCCGATATGCGTCATATAGAGTCTCTTCCTCTTCCGCCGTATGTACCCTACGACGGCACCTTTTATGGTTACGTCTCGCTCGGTTACATGCATTGTTACGTGCAACGTTGCTATTGTCGCGGGCATCGTAGCTCCAGCTTGCCACAATAGCAGCTTCTTCTGCCAGATCGGGGTTGAAATGGCTGATGGCCCACCTGGGGAAACGAGCACCTCCTCCGCGGGTCGGTACGTCAGTTGCGACGGTGGCGGAGACCTCGAACGTAATATACAGATGATCGGAGAGAGTCTCCATCTCCTTTCGAACGCGCCAGCCAGAGATACGCGAAGCCAGAACGGGGGTCGCGAACGTAACGTCCACGATGGACGCCCCCCGCCTCCTCACGCATGTGAATTCGTTTCCACGATTGACGACAGCAAGCCCCGACGACGCTACGAAGTCCGCCACAACGTCTCCTCGATCGTCAGTAACAGGTGAACCCCAAATCGCCGACTTCGAATTAAGGTCACCCAGAACGAGGACCTGCATCGGGGCCAGCCGTCCCACGACCAGGCCCACTAGCGAGGGGTGCTGGTCGGATAACCTCCTCGTGGTGCACCCTGGGCGCCATCGCAAGTATTATTGCGGTGGTGGCGAATAATCCGACATTATACCGTAACCCAGTACGTAGTGTTGGGCCGGGGGCCGCCGCCTTTTATATGCGGGGGCCGCGTGGAGTAAACCACTATAAAAGTACAAGATCACACCGGAACTCTGCACGTGGTGCAGGACCGGGGGCTGTCCGCGTGTTTTTGCGGGAGCTGCGTGGAGTAAACCACTATAAAAATCCTCAAAGGTCCGGCGTCGGGAACGGCATGGCGTCGGATCGCCTGAAGGTGGCTAGCAGAGTGTGCTAGCCAACTACCGAACACCCCTGGGGTACCTCCCGCCCCCCCAGGTGTATGTAGGGTTACCCGGGTACTGGGATCTCTGCCCGGGTGGACTGTCGTTTCTCCCATACTCGTGGGTATATTATGACTGAATTAAATAAAACAATTAATGACGTTTCGGAGAAGATGGACACTGCCCAGGGTCCAAAGAAAAACTGTGGTACTAAAAAGAGGAAGGCTGAAGCTTCTGTTAGCGCAGCAGCCGGCAGCACTGTAGGACGACAAGAGGCTGGGAGCTCAGATGAGAGGGCTGAGGGCATGAGGAAGCTCAGGTTACTAACTGACAGTTTTTCTGAAGAGATGGTGAAGGTTAAGAAGTGGGCGGCCGACCTTGGATTGAGGCCGTCGGCAAACGACGATCTAGAAGAGTCTATTTCGACCTTCGCGAATTTGTTTGAAGAGGCTATAGCTGTGGTGACGCAGGCGGCCGACCAATACTATAAGTCCTGGAAAAAGGAGAAAAAAATGAGCAAGTTGGTAGAGGAGCACAATTGCGCGGTAGTCGAGCGCAACAAGGCGCTCCTTAAAGAAATCGCCATTTTAAAGGCAAACCAGATCTCGAGCCCTCCCCCCCAGATTCCCTCAGAAGCAGGAATTCTGGCGGCGGTTTTGAAGGAAACGAAGAGTACCCTCCTAGCATCTGTAAGGGTGATGCTGGACGAGCCGCTGAAGGGGATTGAGTCGTTTCTCTCCCCACACTTGCAACGGACGACTGCCGCGCAGGAACAAGTAGATCTGGCTCCAGCTGAGAGGAATCCGACAACTCCCTCTACTTCTACTGAGCCTTGGTCGAGGGTGTTGGGACGGAAGGAAAAGAGGCAGAACAACGCTGCTAAAACGCCGAAGCAGCCAACTGAACCGTCCTCTATAAAGACGAAAAAGCCTACCAAAAAGGGCCGTCCGAAGTTGCCCCATCTGGGCACCTCAGCTGTAGTGGTGACGCTACGTCCAGAAGCGGTGGCAAAGGGAGTCACAATTGCTGGAGCTATGGCTAAAGCCAGAGCGGAAATCTCCCTTAAAGACGTCGGCATTGAAGACCTGAAGACGAGAGATTCACAGACGGGTGCACGGGTGTTGGAGATCCAGGACCAGACCGGGGCTAAGGCCGATGCCCTCGCGGACAAACTCCGCGAGGCACTAACAGAGGTCGCAGTCGTAAAGCGAGCAGAAACGACGATTGGTGTGGAGGTGTCTGGTTTGGATGACACCGTTAGTAAAGAGGAGCTGGTCGCAGAAATAGCGGCCAAAACGGGTCATCCACCAGAGAAGTTTAAGACGACGGACTTTATGAAGAGGTCAAACGGCACGCTATTTGTACGCCTTAGGTGCCCCACAGACGCTGCAGGAAAGCTCTGCCAAGACGGAAAAGTCCGAGTAGGATGGAGTGTAGCCCGAGCTAAACTCCTGGCTCCTCCCCCATTGCGATGTTATAAGTGCATGGGGGTGGGACACACGAAGCCGAGATGCACATCTGTGGAGGACAGAAGCAGCCTCTGCTTCAGGTGTGGTGCACCAGGTCACATGGCCATGGTATGCAAGGGCGAGCCAAAGTGTGTGGTCTGCGCTGCAAGCGGACGACCGACCTCACACGTTATGGGAAGCAGGTTATGCGACCCCCCGGTGACGAAGAGCAGATCCTCTGAACAGGAAACCGCTCCGGTTGTGACAGGTGGACGTCCTGAATATCAAATGGATGCCACCAGCGAAAGAAGCCGCTCGTCTCATAGCGAGCAGGAGAGGGGGACGGCCAGGGAGTTGGAGTCCCCGAAACCCCGGAGGATTCGCCGCTCCGCTCGCCTCTCTAGGGAGAGGCGGCGCCAGGAGGATGCGCAGTAGCTTCGAAGTGGGGATTGGGCGGCGGGACGGGGAATCCCGTCGTCCAGCTAGGACCCCTGTGGTGGATGGGCGCGCCATGTGTTTCCGCACACCCAACCAGTAGTGGTAGTCTGGGTCACTCCACGGACCCGGAGAGAAAGGCCCAAGGGGGCAGACGCGGGGCGGGGACCCGGTAGAATGCTACCCTTATCCCGGCAATCTCCGTCCACTCGCGCGGTTGGAACACCCAGGGGGTTTTAGTGGGTTCGAGTCCCACATAACCCCCCTGTCTCCCCGGACGGGGGGGTATGCGCGGGCATTTCCCCCTGGAGAAAAAAAAAAAAAAAAAAAAAAAAAAAAGGCCCACTAGCGAGATATATGCCTCCAACTCGGCAACAGTAGTGTTGGGCGAAAAATAGGTGCCCACTATCGCAATGTCCCTCCAAGTAGCCACGACATATCCATGCCCCCTCTCTTTCACAACCAACGGATAAGGCGAGTCAGGATTGGCGACAATAGCAACCAGGCCATGAAGATCTCCCGCCCAGTGGGGCAGGGTTGGCACATAATAGGGCTCCGAGACAACAGTGATATCACTTTTCCACTCCACCATAATCTGCGACAGCAGATCCTGTGCCCGGGTGGAGTGGTTGACATTCGCTTGTAGGAAGTTGAAACGACTTGTACTACCCATTGGATTCTTGTGTCATCTCAACTTCTTCCGGCGGCAGTGGCTCCGCTACAGTGGGTGGGGCCCGCGTCCCTGGGCCCTCCTTTGGTTTAACGTGCGGGGGATTGCATCTCCGCCCCGCCATTCTATGCCCCGCCGGACGTCCCGCTGCCGCACACACAGCGCAGCGGTATTCGGCAGAGCAAGCCGCAGCCACGTGCCCCGTTCTTCCACAGCGGTAGCAAAGGCCGGTGCGGTCCGTCTGATCCGGACAACATCGGCTCGTGTGCCCGAGGCCTAGACACCGGTAGCAACGCATGGGCACCGGGTCGAGTGTGCGCACCTGTGCTGAACTCCAGCCCACAAGGAGCCTACCTGCATCCGTTATTGCCTTCGCGGCAGCCACTGGACATTTGATTAAGGCTGTCCCTCCGCGCATACCAAATTGAACTTTCCCGACCTTGACCTGGTCGGGAGAGCAACCTCCCTTTTCCGCAATGGCAGCGGTGAGGTCTTCCACACCGACAGAGTCATCAAACCCAGAAACGCGCAGATCAACACATTTCGTGGGCCTGGTAATTGTGGCTACATCGGACAGAACCTCTCGCAGCTTTGCGGCCACGGCGTCCGCTTTCTCCGTATTAGAGGGGCCCGGAATTGACAGGATCCTGGACCCTGTAACCGTCGGTTTGTAGCGCACCGAGGCCGTATCGAGACCGAAGTCCTTTAGTGGCATTTGCGCCCTAACCTTCCCCATGATGCTGGCATACGTGACGCCCTTTTGCAAAGCCTCCGGGCTTAGGGTCAGCACAACCGCCGCCGTTCGTGGTGGTACAAGGCTGGCCTTCTTCTTCTTAGGCTTTTTGGCCGGGGTAGCAGGCGTGGCCGGGGCTGTAGCGGGCGACCCTGTAGGAACGGACGCCAACTGCTGAGCCGCTTTCTGCCTCCGGTTCCGCTTCTTCTTACGACCCTCCGCCGTGTTCCACCCTTCTTCAGTGGGGGCAGGAGCTACCGGGGCTGTAGAAGGACCCGCTGTAGGTTCTTGCGTTTGCTGCGCCCGTTTTGGCATCGCCTGTGGCGCTGGCTTTTGAGCCGACTTCGGTGTTTGCGTGGATGCTACCGGGGCCTTTGCTGGTGGGGCTGAATCAGCCAAGGACTTCTCCTTCCTTTTGTCTGCCGCCAGAGGCGGTCTTAAGATAGGTGCTGGAGGCAGCCTTTCCTCCATGCTCGCAAGTCTTGTGTTGACCATTTCCCCAATGGAAATAGTCAACGAGCGTCTCAGCTCTTCTAACACATTATCCGCCTGAGCAAAAGCTGGTGACCGTGCAGGAGCCGCAGAAGGGTGAGACGCTGTAAGCGCCGATGCATTACGCTCCGAAAACGACCTACGAAGTGACTTTACTTCCTCCCGCAGATGCATCAACTCACTGTTGAGGCGGGTGTTTTCCGCGTGAAGTTTGCGGATCTCTTCGTCAGGCGACCGTGTCGTGAGAGCCAACAAGATATCCCCAATAGTTCGAGTCGACTCCTTGATCACTTTTTGGAACGGGCCGCTCAGTTTCTTGGACTTCTCCGAAACATTCGAGATTGCCCTAAGGCACTCCTGAGCTTTGACTCTGAGAGTCGCCGCGCTTAGCCCCTCAGTACCGGGTGGTGATTCAGGTCTTGACGAATCCATTTCCCAGATCTCCGTTCGTTCGATGAGCGCCAATTCCACATCAGTTAACCCAGACGGTCCGGCCAAATTCTCATCGGCCTCCCCGCTGAACTGAGGCAGAGGACGTTTCAGCATGCTCCTTTTCTCTTCCCTGATCTTTCTTTCTTCAGCTTCTCTCTTTCTTTCCTCCCTGATGACTCTCTCACAGGCCTTCTCCATGTCGGCCTTTTGCAACCTCGTCAACTTAACTCTAGCAGTCGGTAAACTGGCATTGGAGCCAGATAAACGACCGCGACCGGTTTTTACGCCGCCTCTTCCGCGAGCTAAGCCACTCTTCCCGTGTTTGGTGATTTTAGGTACACCCGCAGACACATTAACCGCACCGTCAGACCCAACAGAGTTAGGAACATCACGTTCGCTCGCTGGACGCTTTCTAGCGGCACCCATAGTAGTGCAATCCAATCGACTTTCGGAGTCAGAAGGCTCAATTTCCTCACCAGAGGAGTACATCTCCGATCCCGAGTTCAACTCGGACGCCACATTTGCTTCGGACGCTGATCGCGTCGGCTCATTTATCCCGCCTGAGCTCGGCTCCACCTGCTCACTTCCGCCCGAGCTGGGCTCCACGCCATCTTTAAATTTTAAAATTATTTGTTTAGAGTTCTCCATAAAGTTCCCACGATTAGGAGGGAAATATTCAGTCTACCCGGGTGGTGCCCTCTGCACCCGGGCAAGCGTACGGTTTTCGAAGCAGGGGGGCCGCCGGTACCCTGCTCCGTTGTCATGTAATGGCTGGTCTCCCACCAACCATTCACCCCCTCGCCGCACAACAAAAAGCTTGGGGTTGGGGATTTTTTATAGAGGTTGTCTCCTCTCAAGGACACCCAACCAAGGGCAGCCTCACCGGCCTCTTAACAGAGGGTACGGCTTAGCCGACAGTCAACAAAAATGTCTGTTCGCCAATCACGACCACCGCGATCAGCCGAACCTGCCGCCTCCACTCGCACCGCCGCTACCCGGACTATCCAGGGCGCCGGCCGAGCCCGAACCGCATCGCCGCTACCCAGAGTACGTCTGGGACGCCGACGCGGAGCCATCCATATCCACCGTAGCAGATTGGACCGTGAGGTCCCCATCCGTGATTTTTTATAGAGGTTGTCTTCCTCGCAGCCCCCACACTAAAAAGGTGGCGGCCCTCGGCCCCGCACCATGTACGGGGTTACGATCTCGACAGCTCCAGACAGAACTGGCGCTGTCTCCACCTCGCCAGACTATTAGCCACCACCGTAAATAATATAAACGATTATTTATGGTGATGCCCAGGGTGCACCGTCCCTCCCACTATCGTTCTCAGCGCCCGTAGGTGCTTAGACAAATAGTGTTCGGGCACACGAGGAGGTTGTCCGGCCTAGCACCCCAACCTAACCTAACCTAACCTAACCTAACCTTTTTTTTTTTTTTTTTTTACGTCTGGAAAATGCGTTACGCATGCCCCGGCAATGGGAGGATGCCGGGGGTATGTGGGACTCTCCCAAGGAAGCCGCCGCGTAACGAGCGACGACACCTTACTCCACCCATCCGATCCCCCACCCAACCCCTACTAGTGTAATGAGTTCGATGGAGGACCGGCTGAGGGGGGCCTACCCACTAAAAACCAGACGATGCCCCTTCATATCACCTTGGTGCCAATGCCTCGTCGAACCACTCATCGTCGTCTGACGATAATTCGTCCGAGGAGGAACCGCCACCAGGCGAGGTCACGGGAACCCTTTCGGACACTACCGCGGCCCCGCCGGTGATTGTCCGCCCATGGCAGACCCGTCCATCATCCCCCGGATATGGAGGGAACAAAGGGTGTCCCGGGACATGAGGGACACCCTGAGTCATCGGAAGCCTGTGCGATGCAGGGGTGAGCTCTCCCGTTCCCAATCCCCGCTGACTTCCGAGAGGAGGCGAGGGGCTATGCCGACCTCCTCTGTTTGTGTCAAAAAGGAGACGACCAGGTGATCGCCGTCCCCGACCAGACCGTCGCCTACGACAAGGATCCGCGAGAGGGTCATTTTCCCTTATGCGTTCTGCGTCCTCTTTGAGTGACATGACTTCTGTACAGAATTCGGCCATTGCCTCCCAAGCCCTCCTGTCGTTAAGCATCGCCCTAACAACGTGTGGAAGCGAAAGATTTTGTCCGATAACCGACCTAAGACTACGACGTTGTGTCATCCAAGCAGGGCAGAGCTCCAGCGTGTGTTGGGCCGTATCTACGGGCGCATCACAATGGTGGCACTCTGGGGTTGATTCTCGTCTTGCTATCTTATGCAGGTACTTACCAAAGCATCCATGCCCGGTAAGCACCTGCACAAGATGATAACTAAGAGCGCCATGTTGACGCTTCTTCCATTCATTGAACACTGGACAAATGGCATCTATCGTTATTCGTCCATAAACAGCGCTTTGTAACTGTTGCGTCCACCGTTCCAGTATAATTTCGTCAGCATGTTGTCTGGCTCGAACAAGGTCCTCAATAGATGGACGCTCGTTTCTACTTCTCGCGTCTGCGCGACATCGGTAGACCTCCGCAAGAACCGACGCCTCTAGCTCCCAAGGAGGCATTCCAGCGAGAGCACAGGCTGCAGCACCCGAGACCGTGCGGTACGCCCTAATGGCGCGTACTGTAATTATTCGCTGCGGTCTTCGCAGAAGGGCTTTTGTATCCGAGTTCAGGGAGCTTTCCCAAATCGGGGCACCATATAGTGCCATGCTCCTGACCACGCCTGCATATAGCTTGCGGCAACTTTGATTTGGTCCACCAAGGTTTGGCAGGAGTTTACTCAACGCTGCAGCAGCTTTAGTCAATTTAGGGGATAGACGCTGAAAATGCTCGTTGAAACGCCAACGACTATCCAAAACCAGTCCTAAATATTTGATGTGTGGGCTGATTGGGATCCTTTGTTCCTCTACCATCAAATGGGCATTTCCCGGAGGACGACCGCGGGGACCGTAGAAGATAATTGCCTCCGTTTTAGGAAGAGCCACTTTAAGGCCAAGTAGTTCGATTCTACGGACTATTAGGGCAGTTCCTACTGCTGCTCGACGTCTAGCATCAGATAAATTTTCTCCGCTTGCAACAACTAAAGTATCGTCTGCGTAGCAGATCAGTTTCATGCGCGGTAATAGGGCGCCACGCAAGATCCAATCGTATCCAAGGTTCCACAGGAGCGGTCCCAGGACTGACCCCTGTGGAACCCCGCATTGCATTGATTTGGAAACCATTCTGCCTTCGTGGTTGATGTACAAAACGTTCCGACCTGTCAAATAATCCTCGACCACTTTTCTAAGATAAAGCGGAACACCGTGATAACGCAGCGCTTCGACTATACGATACAGAGGGAGCGAATTGAATGCATTAGCGATGTCCAGGGACACCGCTATTACCGTTTCACCTTTCCGGACTGCCTCTTCAGACCACCTTTTCAGGTCAGCAACGGCGTCAATGGTAGATCGTCCCCGGCGGAAGCCATGTTGGTTGTCCGATACGTTTGGCCCTTCAGACTCGAGATGCTCTAGAATACGTTCTGCCAGGATTCTTTCGAAAAGCTTGCCCGCTTCGTCCAAGAGAACAATGGGACGGTGGGCTGAGGGAGAGTCAGGTGGTCGACCCTCCTTCCTAAGTAGGCATAGCCTCCCGTTTTTCCAAATATCAGGAAATCGTCCAGTTTCTAGGCATTTATTGTAAAGTTCCAGGAGTCTGGTCCCTAAGTGTTTTATTACAAGAGGGATGATCTTCCCTGGAATTCCGTCCGGTCCCGGAGCTTTGCGCCACGTTTTTAGGCGGTCTAACGCGGTTTTAAGCTCATCTAGTGTGATCGAGGGAAAGTCAGATGTTGGTGACGGTTCTTCCTGCTCTGGTGCCAGTATAGGTGGCCCTGGTTCAGACCTGTCTGGAAAGAGACCGGTAATTACGGCGGACAGGTGTTCAGGCTCGAATGTTTGAGTCGAGGGCGACGGTTGTTGCATTTTGTTGCGCACCATGCGATACGGGCGGCCCCAAGGATCGCTATCGAGTTCCCCTACAAACTCATCCCATGCTGTAGTTTTGGACCTATGAATTGCTATTTGCAGTGCAACAGCTGCTTCTCTATATGTTCTGTAAAGTAGGTCTTCCTCGTCTGTGGTATGTCGGCGGCGGCGGCGACAGCGGGCGTATTCGCGTCGCGCACTTATGCAAGCGGCACGGAGGTAAGAAATCTCTTGCGACCACCAGTAAACTTGGTCTTTTCCTTTAAATTCCTTTGCTCTAGGCATCGAAGCATCACAGACGTTCGTAAGGGCAGTGCGAAAGTGTTCCGCCTGTTCGTTGACATCTTGTTCACGAATATGCGCAGGGCAGCACCAATCCGCCACAATAGCCGCCTCTTCGACCATACCAACATTCAGCTTTTTGTAGGACCATCTCGGAAAAGAAACTGTTGTGCGACTATCAGAATCAATTGATTGACTGTTAGAAGAATTGATATTAAATCTAACATATCTGTGGTCGGAGAGACTCTCTCCATATACAATGACCCTCCAGTCGTGAATGCGGGAGGCAATTGCGGGGGTAGCAAACGTTAAATCTACTATTGACCCCCCCCCCGCCGCCTAACACAAGTGTGGACATTTCCTCTGTTCATGAGACAGAGCCCAGTCGCAACATACCAGTCTGACACAACAATACCCTTGGCGTTCAATTCAGTGGAGCCCCATGCTGGGGACTTTGCATTAAAATCCCCTAAGACTATGACAGATGTTGTTGTCATTCTTCGAACTACACCGCTCAGTTTGTCCAAAAACCTTTCCATATTAGCCCTGCTGTCATTTGGAGAAAAATAAATTCCTACAAAGCCTATACCGCCATACGTAGCCGCAACGTAACCTTGTCCTTTCTCTTTAGTTAGGAGGGGTGGTGAATTGGTATTGCCTCGAACATGAATGGCCACTAAATTTTTAGTATCGCCAGCCCAAGTGTGTGATGTGGGGGTTCTATAGGGTTCAGAAACCACACCAACCTGACAGTCCCATTCGGCCATGTGCTGCATAAAGATGTCTTGAGAGGCAGCACAGTGGTTAACATTCGCTTGTAGGACATTTATTGGGACTCTAGCCATCGATTGTGTCCATAATTTGTGTAGACTCTCGCTGTGAGGGTTGGGCCTGGGTCAACGGGGCCGCTTTCCCCTTAGTCTTTGGAGGCGTACATTTCCTGCTACACATCATATGTTGAGCAGGACGGCCGGCATCAGAGCATACTGCACATTTTGGAGTTTTCGCCGTGCAGTTGGTTACTTTGTGACCTTCAGCCCCACAGCGGAAGCATGTCGAGCCTCTATCCGTCTGAACCGGGCATCTGGGACGGGTATGTCCAGTTCCCATGCACTTATAACACGTCATTGGTAGCGGCTCCAGGATTTTCACTTGTGCCGAACTCCACCCCACTAGGAACCGGCCTGCTTCTACTATTGTTTTGGCGGCAGATACAGGGCATCGCACTAAAACCGTGCCCACGCCACCTGCACCAGGACGGATGGTGCCCACCTTAATTTGGTCGATTCTGCAGTTCCCTTTAGCAGCGACGGCTGTTGCCACTTCCGTACTGTCTATGGAATCGTCAAGACCTGAGATTCGTAATTCCGTGCATTTAGTTGGTCTAGCAACGGTTGCGAACTCGGATATAACTGGTCGCAGTTTTTCTGCAAGCAGATCTGCCTTCTCATTACTGCCAGCACCTGGGATCTCCATCACTCTCGCCCCAGTTGCTGATGTTTTGACTTTCAGTAAACTCTCGATTCCAAGTGCTGGTAAATCAATCTCTTTTCTGGCTTTTGCTAATAAGTCAATGTACGTCATGCCCTTTTCAGCAACGTTAGGATGGAGAGTGACGACGACGACTGCTGATTTCGGAGGGGTGAGTTTTACTTTGTTTGCCATCTTCTTCTTAGAACTAGAGGATTTGGTGTTCGAAGGGGACGATGCATTCTTGTTGGGAGCAGATGCTGGCTTGGATGAAGTCTTGCTAGTATTCGCTGGCATCCCAGATGAAGTTGGTTGAGCAGCACCATCCTTTTGTTTACGAGCAGCATTACGTCTTTTATTTTTACTGGTTTGCTCTGTCCAGCCCTCTTCATTATCACCAATTGGTGCTGTAACCGTCGATTGTTTGGCCTCTGCCTGTAAGTTGCTAGCCAGTGGAGGAGCTTTGCTTTTAGGCTTAGCTGTAGCTGATGAAGCAGCTGCACTTGCGTAAGTTGCGGCTTCTTTGTTTTTATCCGCCGCCAGGGGTGGCCGCCTATTCTTCTCAGGTAGAAGACGCTCTTGAAGGCCCTCAAATCTGGCGTTGACCATTGTGCTAACGGTGGCCAGAATGGAACGTCTTAGTTCCTCCTCGTACGATTGGTCCCTCGGTGGCTCGGAGATGCATCGATCAGAGAAAGATTTCCTCAGCGCTGCCATTTCTCTTCGCATTAGCTCGACTTCATGTGCGAGTCTGACATTATCGGCCTGAAGGCGACGAACTTCATCGGATGTTGTTCGGGCCGAAAGAGTTTCAACTGCTCTCTTAAGAGCGTCTACAGCGTCGTGTAAGGTTCGTTGGCACGTCCCTTTTAAGCCCTTGCTGATTCGCGAGACTTGCGTTATGGAGTCCAGGCTTGCATACGCTTTGTCGAGAACTAGGTCTCCTGACAGTGAAATCTGATCCGACATTGTTTGCCCCTGCAGAGATATTAAACTGCGCTGCGATTTGTGAGCTATATAGTCACTGTTCGCTGACTGAGGTCGCGATTTATTAAAGGATTTGTCAGCTACATTCTCAAGTTCACTTAGTTCAAGGCGTCTTAACTCCACCTTGGCTTCTTTTAACCCGACATGAGTTGTTGCTATTGTTGGTTGCCGCCCGCCCCGACCCTTACGGGATTTCGCCACTTTTGGCGTGTTGGCAGACGTTTCTGACTCCGTCTCTGACCCGGATGCAGTGTTAGTGCCCCTGCGAGGTCTTTTTCTTCGTGAGTCTTCAGCGTTCAGACTCTGTAGTGACTGGGCGGAAGAAAGTGCCCTGTCTTCTTCACCTGCTGATTGCATTTCGACTTCAGCAAAGACTTCCTCTCCTGCACCACTGACAGCAGAAGGATTGTTCGGTTGTGCACAGTTTTTACCCGGACTCAGTGCATTATCCAAACGGCGGTAGTTGCCCCCCCCAGAATACGTGGGGCAGCCCGAGGCCGAAGCGTCGGAGAGGGATTCTCCAACCGCGGAGCGGTTGGTACCCTCCTGGGGTAATAATTCTTGACTAGGCGCCTTATTCATGGTTTTTTAGATATGGACCTCTATTTAGGGGTGAGGTGCGAAATCCCCAAAGACCTTGGTTTTTTACAGTGGTGTCCTTCCACACGGCCCCCACATGAAGTGGCGGCCCCCGTCCCTGCACCATGTACAGGGTTACGGTGTGCACGACCTTCGTCCAAAAACGGACCGCTGGGCTAGAAAGGCCCCATCTACTACGACTCACAACGCCGCAACTCGAAAAACGTCCGAGACGCCGAAGTAGTTCCCCCCCCGCTCTGGTATTGGTTCGCGCCGGCAAGCCGGTAGCCCCCATATCTGGAGGCCGTTCCCCTATCCACCACCTGGGGACGCGCCCGATAGCAGACCAGAAACTGCCACGGGAACCTAACCTAACCTTTTTTTTTTTTTTTTTTTTTTTTTTTTTTTTTTTTTTTTTTTTTTTTTTTTTATTTTTTTTTTTTTTTTTTTTTTTTATTTTTTTTTTTTTTTTTTTTTTTTTTTTACGTCAGGAAAATGCGTTACGCATGCCCCGGCTGCGGGAGAAAAGCCGGGGGTATGTGGGACTCTCCCAAGGAAGCCGTCGCCTAGCGCAAGCGACGACACCTTTTTCCACCCTCCGATCCTCCACCCAATCCCTAATGGATTCGATGGAGGGCCGGAGAGGGGGGCCTACCCACTAAAAACCTGACGAAGCCCCTTCACATCACCTTGGTGCCAATGCCTCATCGAACCATTCATCGTCGTCTGACGATAAATCGTTCGAGGAGGAATTGTCACCTGGCGGGGTCACGGGAACCCTTACGGACACTACCGCGGCCCCGCCGGTGATTGTCCGCCCTAGGCAGACCAGTCCATTAACTCCGAGATTTGGAGTATGCAGGGGGTGTCCCGGGACTTGTGGGACACCCCGAGTCAGCGAAGGCCCGTGCAACGCAGAGCCAGGGCCTCCCGAGCCCTGACCCCGCAGGCCATCGCGAGAAGGCGAGGGGTTATGCCGGCCATCCCAGCCAGTACCTCTACCTCTCTGAACATTTAGTGGAAGGTGACGGCGTAAAGAGCCACCTCTTCGACCCGTTCGTTTTTTACGGCATGGGGCGGCATTCGGATCGTTCTCCCTTATGCGCTCTGCCACTTCTTTTTGCGACATAACTTGCTCGCAGAATTCGCTCATTGCTTCCCAGGAACTATTGCTTGCAAGCATAGCTCTGACCACGCTGGGGAGCGAGAGGTCTTGACCGACTACTGCACTAAGTTGGTGGCGTTGTGTAGACCAGGCTGGGCACAGCTCCAGCGTGTGTTGTGCGGTATCTTCTGCGGCACCACATTCTCGACATTCGGGAGTTGGTTCTCTCCTCGCTATCTTGTGCAGGTACTTACCAAAGCATCCATGCCCGGTAAGCACCTGCACAAGGTGGTAGTTCAAGGCACCGTGTCCGCGACTTTTCCACTCCTCTAAGACTGGATTAAGAGCTTCCAGCGTTCTTCTTCCAGAAGGGGACTCTGTGAGATGTTGCGTCCACCTTTCCTGAAGTCGTTCTTCAGCGTCACGTCTAGCATATAATTGCTCCTCAATGCCGGGTTGTTCGCCTCGATTTCGTGCGTTCGCACGGCAATGGTAGACCTCCGCGAGAACGGTAGCTTCCAATTCCCACGGAGGCATTCCAGCAAGAGCTCCAGCTGCTGCGCCTGCAGTTGTGCGATAAGCTCTGATAGCCCTAATGGCTATTATTCTTTGTGGTCTACGTAAGATAGCTTTGCATTCCGCATCGAGTGAATTTGCCCAAATTGGAGCGCCATACATCGCCATGCTTCGTACTACTCCGGCATACAATTTTCTGCAGTTAGCATTCGGCCCTCCTAGATTAGGGAGAAGTCGGCTTAGTGCCGATGCTGTGTCAACTAATTTAGGTGATAGTCGCTTAAAATGTTCATTAAAACGCCAACGGCTATCCAAGATCAGTCCAAGGTATTTCAAATTAGAGCTGATTTTGATTGGATGTCCCTCCACTTGAAGAAAGTAATTTGTGTGAGGCCCTTTTCGGGGGCCATGAAAAACAATAGCTTCTGTTTTAGAGATGGAGACCTTTAAGCCAAGCAATTCGATTCTGCGAACGACCAGGGCAGTACCGACTGTTGCGCGACGTACGATGTCTTGGTAGTCATTACCCTTCACTAAGACCAGAGTGTCGTCGGCATAACAGATTAGCTTCATTCGTGGTAAGAGGGTGCCACGAAGAATCCAGTCATATCCGAGGTTCCACAGGAGTGGCCCTAGTACTGAGCCCTGTGGAACCCCGCATGCCATGTGCCTGTCCACCACTTGACCTTCACTGTTGGTATACAAAACGCTACGATTTTCTAAGTAGTGTTCGATAAGCCGTCTGATGTAAAAAGGTATTTTGTGGTACCGTAACGCTTCAATAATCCGCTGAAAAGGAAGGGAGTTGAATGCGTTGGCTATGTCTAGCGAAACCGCAACGACCCTTTCGCCATTTTGAATTGCTTCATCTGACCACCTTTTGAGTTCAGCAATTGCGTCAATAGTGGACCGTCTGCAGCGGAAACCGTATTGGTTATCCGACAGGTCTGGACCCTCGGACCCAAGGTGTTGATTGATCCGGGCCGCTAGGATCCGCTCTAAGAGCTTACCCCCTTCGTCCAGAAGAACAATTGGCCGGTGTGCCGAGGGTGAGTCTGCAGGGCGACCTTCCTTTCGAAGTAAAACAAGTCTTCCATCCTTCCATATCTTGGGAAATTGTCCAGTCGCCAAGCATTTATTGAGAAGGTCTACAAGGCGTTGTCCCAGATGTTTAAGGACAAGGGGCAAGATTTTCCCTGGGACACCATCAGGTCCTGGTGCTTTGCGCCATGATTTGAGACGCTCAAGAGTTTCTTTCACCTCAGCCAAAGTAATAGGAGGGAAGTCTGGGGTAGCAGGATTAGGCGTAGTTTCCTGCACTTCAGGGACCATTATGGGAGGCCCTTCCTCAACGTGTTCCGGGAATAAACCCGAAACCACCGCTGACAGCAGTTGTGGCTCAAAAGTATCAGTTGCAGGCGCTTGTTGGCACATTTTCTTCCGCACCATACGATAAGGGCGTCCCCAAGGATCACTATCGAGCTCTTCAATAAAGTTTCCCCATGACTCATTTTTGGCTTTCATAATAGCCAATTGCAGAGCGACCGCAGCTTCTCTAAGAGATCGGTATAGGAGATCCTCCTCGTCAGAAGTGTGTCGACGTCGACGACGACGGCAGCGTGCATATTCCCGTCGTGCTCTGATGCTGGCGTCGCGAAGATCTTCAATCTCTGATGACCACCAATATACTTGGTTTTTCTCCAAGTTCTGTCTGACGCGAGGCATCGATGCGTCGCATATGGCGGTGAGTGACGAACGAAGATGATTTGCCTGTACATCTACGTTTTGGTCGCAGATTTGTGGGGGACAACACCAATCCGCAACAATAGCAGCTTCCTCAACCATAGCTACATTAAGTTTCTTTGTTGACCATCTCGGAAAATTATTATTATTACGCCTAGGAGAACTACTTGGAATTTGCGTTGAGGTTATTTCAAATCTAATATACCTGTGGTCAGACAGAGATTCTGCATCCGTTATGACCCTCCAGTTCAAGATGCGCGAGGCAAGGGAAGGGGTAGTAAACGTTAAGTCCACTAATGACTGCCCGTTCCGCCTCACGCATGTGGGAACATTGCCTCTGTTGGCAATACAGAGACCGTTTGCCGCGTACCAGTCTTTGACGACGATTCCTTTGGCGTCTTCGACGCGGGATCCCCACGCCGGAGATTTGGCGTTAAAATCCCCCAAGACTATCATTTGCGCAGGGGACAATCTGCCTACCACACCGCTTAGGACATCGAGAAAGTCTTCCATTTCGGCTCTGCTTCTGTTCGGAGAGAAGTATGTGCCGACGTAAGTTATACCTCCGTACGAAGCTGCAACGTAGCCGCGACCTTTCTCCCTGACTAGGAGAGGTGGTGAGTTGGAGTTACCACGTACATGTATTGCGACGGTATTTGCTGTGTCCCCAGCCCATAGATTTCCATTGGGAATTCTATACGGTTCCGAAATCACCCCAACACGAATGTTCCATTCCGCCATGTGCTGCATAAACAAATTTTGAGATGCAGCACTGTGGTTTAGATTTCCTTGTAAAACATTGTAAGGTCCTCTATCCATCGATCATTTCAACTTCTGGTGTCGTCTGTTGTGTGGTTGGGGCTCGGGTCAGTGGAGCCTTTTTACCTTTCGTCGCTGGGGGTGCGCAGTTTCTTCCGCACATAATGTGCGTGGCCGGACGGCCGGCATCAGAGCACACTGCACACTTTAATTTATTAGCAGAGCAATTTGCCGCTTTGTGCCCTTCAACTCCACAGCGGAAACATATCTGCGTTCTATCAGTCTGGTTGGGACATTTAGGTCGAGTGTGACCCGTCCCCATGCATTTATAGCATCTCATTGGCAGCGGTTTTAGCAGCTTGATTTGAACCGAGCTCCACCCAATGAACACGCGGCCAGAATTCAACAATGTTTTTGCGGCTGCCACAGGGCACCGCACTACGACTGAGCCTACACCACCTGCGCCAGGGCGAATGGTGCCGACATTTATTTGATCGACTCTGCAATTTCCCTTGGCAGCAATGGTCGTTGCTACTTCCGCATTATCTATGGAGTCGTCAAGTCCAGATATTCGCAAGTCCGTGCACTTAGTTGGTCTGGCAACGGTTGCGACATCGGATAAGACAGACCGCAGTTTGTCTGCCAAAAGATCTACCTTGTCACTGCTTTCAGGTACACCTAGGATCTCCATCCTTCTTGCCCCAGTTGCCGCTTCTTTGATTTTCACGCCCTCAATACCAAGTGCGTGTAGATCAACTTCATTCCTAGCTTTTGCTATCACGTCAGTGTATTTAATGCCCTTTTCAGTAGCATCAAGATGCAGAGTAATGACGATGACTGCTGATTTCGGGGGAGTCAGTTTCGTTTTATTTGACGTCTTCTTTTTGGAGCCCGGTGCTTTCGAGTTGGAGGACGCCGGTGCATTCTTCGTAGGTGCGGTTGATTTCCCAGACACCGGTTTGGGCGGAGGTTTGCGCGTTTCTGTAGACGTCTTAGATGTAGTAGGTTGAACCGCCTTGTCATTTTGTTTACGCTTCTTCCTACTTCTCTGCTCTGTCCACTCTTCGTCATTGTCCACAATTGATGCAGGCGTTGAGCGGTTGGCCTCTGCCGTAGTCGCAGCTTTGTTTTTGGGCTTAGCTGGTGCAGATGAAGCTGCATTCGCATAGGATGTAACTTCTTTATTTTTGTCCGCCGCAAGGGGTGGTCGTCTGTTCTTTTCAGGTAAAAGACGTTCCTGAATGCCTTCAAATCTTGCGTTAACCATTGTGCCAATGGATTCCATAATGGATCGCCTCAGATCTTCTTCATAAGATTGATCCCTGGATGGACGCTCGATATTGCAGCGTTCGGAGAAAGACTTTCTTAATGCAGCCATTTCCCTACGCATTAATTCGACCTCGTGTGCAAGTCTGACATTGTCTGCCTGCAGACGGCGGACTTCATCCGATGTTGTTCGGGAAGAAAGTGTTTCGACTGCTCTCTTGAGAGAGTCGACAGCGTCGTGCAGGGCTCTTTGACTCGTCCCTTTCAAGCCCTTACTAATTCTCGAGACTTTTGTTATTTCGTCCAGGCTCGCGTATGCTTTATCAAGTACTGGGTCTCCTGAGACCGAAAGTTGATCCTTCTCAAACGTCTCCTGTTTAGGGGAGGGTTGCCCCCGCCGCGAGAGTGCGTCACTCGCCAATCTACGAGCTTCATAGTCGCTCTCTACTGAGTGAGATCGCGATTCAGTCAAAGATTGGTCGGCTACCTTATCAAAATGACTAAGCTCAAGGCGCCTTAACTCCACCTTGGCATCTTTTAGGCCGACATGTGTTCCTATCGTGGATTGACGTCCACCCCTTCCCTTTCGTGACTTTGCCACTTTAGGCGAGTTGGCAGACGCATCTGCCTCCGTTTCAGACCCAGATGCAGTTTGAGTACCCCTGCGAGGTCTTTTCCTTCGAGAGTCTAAGGTGTTGTTAAGACTCTGTGTCGACTGGGCGGAAGAAAGTGCCCTGTCTTCTTCTTCAGCTGACAGCATTTCGACTTCAGCGATAACGTCCTCTTCTGCACCACTGCTCGCAGAAGGTTTGTTTGTTTGTGCACAGTTTTTCCCCGGACCCAGTGCGTTGTCCAAACGGCGATAGTTGCCCCCCCCAGAATACGTGGGGCAGCCCGAAGCCGAAGCATCGGAGAGGGATTCTCCAACCGCGGAGCGGTTGGTACCCTCCTGGGGTAAGTTCTCTTTGCTATTCGCCTTATCCATGGTTTGTTTTGTATTGACCTCTTTTTGAAGGGGTGAGGTGAAAGATCCCCAAAGACTTTGGTTTTTTAAAGTGGTGTCCATCCACGCGGCCCCCACTAGAAGTGACGGCCCCCGTCCCCGCACCACGTGCAGGATTACGGCACAACAGACCTGCGTCCTAACGGACCGCTTGGGCAATAAAACGCCCCTTCGACAACGACCAACGCCGCAACTCAGAAACGTCCGAGACGCCGAGGACCTCATCATCGCCAGACTATTAGCCACCACCGTAAACAATAACAGACATTATTTACGGTGACGCCCAGGGTGCACCGTCCCTCCCATTGTCGTTCCCAGCGCATACAAGTATGAACTGGGACAAACAATGTTCGGGCACACTAGGAGGTTGTCCGGCCTAGCACCCCTAACCTAACCTAACCTAACCTAACCTAACCTAACCTAACCTAACCGGGGGGTTTGGATGTTGGCCTCCCCGCGGCGCCCCCTGGAAACGGTAACTAGGTACACGGTAACGCAGTGTCCTAGCCCGGCTAACAACATCCCATCGCGAGACACCATACGCACGCGAACAACATGTCTGACTACGAATGCGATAACGATCACAACTTCATGGATTACATGCCAGGCAGCAGATTCGGCCCACCCGATGACGACATTTTGTCGGACCATGAGGACGAAGGAGACCCGGACTACCATGGGTCCTTCGCCACTATCCGTAGCTATGCCGAGGAGATTAAGACCCTCATTGAGAGTTCCCAGAAGGGCAAAGGGGCGAGCCTCAACAAGGCCCAAAAGGTCCGCATCATCACCCTTTGCGAACAGACTATCTCTACGTGCAACAACGGACCAAAGGCTCCTCTTTCTAGTACCATTGCTTTCCCTAATCGCGTACTTATTACCCCAGCCGAAACCAACGCGCAGACGGAGTCTGTCGCCCAGGCTATCGCCAATCTGTCGAAGAAAATTGACTCTATTGAGAATAAAATCAATGCGCAAAACCAAGCACCGAAACAACCTCAACAACCCACAGCGAAGAACACCACCCAGACAGCTTCCACCAGTAGCTACGCTGCCGCTGCTCGCAAAAATAGCAAGCCTTCTAACGCCACACCTGCGGAGAAGCTTGCCCCTCAGATTAAGACCACTAAGCCGGCAATTATCTTGTCCGGCACCTCCGAAAATGTCACCCAGGAGACAATCCTAAAGTCCTTCAGCAAGACCATGGACTTCAAGAAGCTCGACTTTGCCCCGGCACGGGTTCTGCGCATTTCCGGCGGCAAAGTCCGAGTGGAGTTTGACAAGTCCGAACAACTGGACTCTGCCGTGAAAAAGTTGAGCTCACCCACCACCGACGCGTCTCAACTAAAAGTGGAACCGGCCCGGCTCTTGAAGCCGATGATAATCCTTAAAGGGATCCCGAAGGACGTCGACCGGAACGAACTGGTCCACTTTATTCGCAGCCAAAACCCCACTGTTCGCGAAGCATCTGCACCAGAGGAAATACAATTCCGATTTGAGCGAAAGAACCGTAACCCGGAGCTATACAACGCCGTATTTTTAACAACGCCACGCGCCTTCAAGGCTATACTCAGCATCAGGAAAATAAAAGTGAATTACTCTCGGGTCCACGCGGAAGAATTTGCTCCCTTCATGCAATGCTTCAAGTGCATGGAGTTTGGGCACATTAAGTCCAAATGTTCCAGTCAGATCTCTGTCTGCCTCCATTGCAGCGAGAACCATCACTATCGAGACTGCCCTGTTAAGGAAGACAGGTCCAAAGCGCGCTGCAACAATTGTTGCACCCATTTCAACCGCAACAAAGTAAAGGGTGAAGTCAATCACAGGGCTGACTCCCCTTCCTGCCCGCGTCTTAAAATTATGTCAAAGCGAATTGCTAGTAGGGTGGACTATGGCCCGGCAGATTGAGCTGCGAGTCTCTATGCTCTCTGCCCCACCTTAGGCTTACTTTATTTTCTATTGTATTTTACATATATATCTTCTGTCTCTTCCTTTCATTTTCCTTTCTTTCCTGTATCTCTATCTTTCCTATCTTTTTAACATCCGTCCTCTACCCTTCTTCCCCCCTCCCATGTCCACGTTTTGGTTCGTATGGAATCGCGCTCCGGAACGTGGCATGGCCGTGACTCTTGTTTCATCCCAGTTCTGGTTCATATTCTTATTTTTGTGTCTTTCCTTTACACCTATTTCTGAAAATCAAAAGTTAAAAAAAAAAAAAAAAAAAAAAAAAAAACCTAACCTAACCAACCAACCAACCAACCAACCAACCAACCAACCAACCAACCAACCAACCAACCAACCAACCAACCAACCGATGGATAACCCGCTTTTAATAAATAAATAATAAATATATATCTTTATTTCACTCTTCACAAAGGTTACAGAGTTACAAAATCAATTTAAAGTTTTGGCAGTCCCTTAAGATTAAAGAGTGATCAAAGACGCCAATTCGAGAGCGATCTGTTTAGGAAACTTATGGCGTTGCTAGGCATAAAGAGAATGGCGCCATTGAAAGGTGGCACCGATCCTTAAAAGTAGCGCTGACACACGTCTTACAGAAAAATCGTCGTCTTGGGTAGATGAGCTGTCAACAGTCTTGTTTGGTCTCAGAGTGGCCGTTCGCTCCGATAATAACATAAGTGCAGCGGAAATTACTTATGCTCATACCATTCGCTTGCCTTCAGACGTTTATGACACACAACCAGTCAGTGCGAGCGATGACTATACATACGTTCAAAAGTTGCGTGGCATTTTGAACAGTTTTAGGCCTCGCCCCAAGTCACATTCAAAATAATTTTTTTTTGTGCATCCCGCTTTACGGGATTGTGAATTTGTTTTTGTACGGAACGAAGTACATACACCTTTGAAGCCCACATTCGACAGTATTAAAACGTGGAACCGCGTATTAAAACGTGGAACCAAGGTTTATGAGGTAGAGTTCCCTAATCGTAAAGTTAAAATATCGATCGATCGGTTAAAACCAGATTTTATGTTACAAACATTGCCACCTGATGTTGAATGCAAATCGAGCGATTCAGATCGCGCACGATAACACGCTATGGTCGTGTAACGCGTCGCCCCGTACGTTTCGCTAAATAAACAAATATGTAAATAGGTACTAAAATTATAGTATTATTGTGATGCATCAATTCATTACATTAGGTTTAAAACTTAAGTCGATTTAACTCGTGATGTCTTATGGAGGTCATCTCGAAACTGCGTTGAGCATTTTGGTGTAATAAGCATTTTAGAAACATTACGCAAACATGACTTCATCGCATATTAAAATTACATTTTGCCATTTCTTTTACCATTCACGAGTAAATTTCACTGAGTTCGGAAGCAGAATATTATTTCACTCTTTCATTATGAGTAATTATCAGTGATCGGAGTAGGTAGATTGATTTGGGGTCAATGGACTGGCACGTATATATTAATATGGATATGCCTCCGGGATCCCGGGATTTTGTAATTATTAAGACTTTTTGGTATTTCAAATATTGTAATGTGTAGAATGAAGAATATATCAATATGAATAAGAAATGTTTAACGCTTTTGCTGTCTTTTAATGGTATTGCGATCGGCATAGTTTAGTAAAAAACGATGGAATGGCTAAACTTAAGTAAAAAAATATTAATAATAGTACTGTAGTGCGTGCGGCGAAAGATGGGACTTGCCTCTCCGCTATTCTACTGATGCACGGTTCTCGACGACAGTGGGTGGCGGAAAGAGCAAGGGCAGCATGGGTCAACAAGCCTTATGTTTCGTGGCACGCACTACATAGGAGAAACAGGAAAAGATAGAAGAGGTGGACAATGCAACGACTCCAAGAAAAGGATACGTATACTATAAAAACAATAGTATACTTATTCTTTTCCCTAGTACTTTAGTGAGAATAACTCGGCAAACGTAGTTGGCGCTTTATTTTATACTCTGTACGCTCAACGCGATGCAACGACCAATAAGAACAGGGTATCTTCGGTGAGTCAGTAAGTAGATATTAACTAGAACGATGCGAGCGCGCTCACGTCGCAAGTAGCTCACTCATTTACTTCGGTTCATAGAGTGCGCTTCTTTGTTTCTGTGTTGTGAAAACGTGATTTGACCCTGGCTTGTGTATTGAATTCTGGAATCTTCTTTAAACGACTACTTTGGCTTGAAACTACGGACTTGGATTTGTTTTTTCTTGGACTGGACCCATTTGAAGTTATTTTCTGCTTTGGTAAGTTAAAATTATTTTTCATCTTTCGTGTACCTCGACCTTTTATAATCAGATTTTCTAGTAAGATTCTCTTAGGAAAGATAATAGTTTTTACACTGTAGTGGAGCCTAGTCTGTATCTGTCAAGTATTGATATTGTCTTGTCTGTGCACAATGACGTGTCCGTTTCCGGCCTGACTTCTCTATTGCGCTTAGCAGCGAACACACCTGTAATATTTTACGTAAATAATAAAACCCTCAATAGTCTCCAATCCAAGCACTATCTTTTATTTAGAAGACCCACCACTACATGGCGCAGTCGGTGAAGAACCAAAGAAGCGAAACCAGCAAGTAAGTGAAATCAATGACAACCAAAGCACAATCCAACGTGCCCTACGAAGACGCAATGGCGGTCACTATTGAATATCGGCGTCCATCACCTCTGAAGCTCGACGAGATAGAAAATTTACATGCACAATGGAAGACGTTTAAGCAAGCGTTCCGAGTTTTCATAACGGCAGCGGGCTACGACCGATTAGGGGACGCCAGGAAGGCGGCCATTTTGCTCAACTGCATTGGTGAGCAAGCCCAGGAATTATATTTTAATGTACTAAAGAAAGAAGAAATTGAGAAATTTGAAGAAATTTTGGCCATTTTCGATGCTCATTTTACGCCCAAGCAAAATGTGATAATTAATAGTTACAATTTCAACCAAAGGAATCAAGCACATGGCGAAACTTTTGATTGCTTTTACACTGAACTTAAGAGATTGGCGAAGAACTGTGACTACAGCGACCAAGAAGAACGCATGATCAGGGATAGAATTGTTATTGGGATTCAAGACAAGAAGGTGCAGCAGAGACTTCTGGCAGTCAAGGACCTAACACTTGAGGCAGCGATGGACATCTGCAGATCATCTGAGCTATCCAAGGAGCACTCCAGAATCATGACCAAGCAGGCAGTTGCAGTTGAGACTTTGCGAACAAGATCAAGTGGGTCATCCCAGCCGTTGCAGTCAACATCACATAGAGCTAAGTATAATTTAAATAACAGTAATAGCAGGAAAAACAGTTTCCGTAAGGATAATAATTGTAAAAGTAATAGAGATTTGCAATATAATAAAAACTTTAATAAGAATATGTATAATTGTAAAAAATGTAATACCGAGCATGGACCAAGGAATTGCCCAGCATTTGGAAAAACCTGCACTAATTGTGGAAAATTAAATCACTTTAAGATTGGTTGTATGATTAAAAAGCAAATGCATTCCATCAATAAAAATGAAACCTCGGCTGGTGAATCCAATTATGTTCATGATTTATGACTAGTTAAGTTGTGTCAGTCCATAAATAATATTAATAATAATAAAGAGTGGGTCGTTTCCCTGCAGATTGGAAACAAAAAAGTGGAATTTAAATGTGACACAGGGGCTCAGGCAAATATCTTGTCATTAAATGACTTAAAGAAAATTGTCAATGATGATAGTCCTTATTGGTCTGAGACAAATATAGTTTTGGAGGCTTTTGGGGGTAATAAGTTGATTCCATTAGGAACAAGAAAATTGTTAATATTAAATAATAAAAGTAGTGTTAATATTGAAACTGAATTTGTGATAATTAATGAAAATGTAAGACCATTACTTGGACTTGACACATTAATAAAACTTAAATTATTAAATAACGTTAATATTGATCATCTTAATAAAGATTTGATTTTTAAAAAGTATGAAAAACTTTTTCAGGGTGTTGGTGAATTCAAGAAAGAGTTGGAGTTGCACACTCAATCTGGAACAGAGCCGGTGGTGAGGCCTCCCAGGCGCGTTCCCCAGACACTGATGAAGCGTCTTGCTGAGAAACTGCGGAGCCTGGAGAGCAGCCATATTATTGAAAAGGTCGAACACCCAATTAGTTTTGTCAGTAATCTGGTTATAGTAGAAAAGAAAGATAAGACACTTCGTATTTGTCTAGATCCTAAAGATCTTAATAAAGTATTAACAAGAGAGTATCATTTGATACCTACGTATGATGAAATAGTTTCAAAGCTTTCTAATAAGTCAATTTTTTCGGTGGTTGACCTTTCTGATGGTTTCTATAATATTAAACTTTCTAATATATCCAGTGACCTTTGTACCTTTAATAGTCCATACGGATGTTACAAGTTCAAAAGGTTACCTTTTGGTTTATCAATAGCACCTGAAATTTTCCAAAAATATAGTGAGGAAACATTCGGTGACATCCCAGGTGTAATTATTTACTGTGATGATTTGCTTATAGCTGCTAGTAATGAAGCTGAGCATGATAACATTCTAAGAAAAGTTTTTGAAAGAGCTGAAAATTGTGGTATTCGTTTTAATAAAAATAAATTTCAATATAAACTTAACGAAGTCAAGTATTTTGGACATATTTTTTCTAATAAGGGCATACAAGTTGACCCAGATAGAATAAAAGCTATTTTAAATATTAAAAGTCCATGTAATAAAAAACAATTACAAATATTCTTAGGTATGGTTAATTACCTTAGAAAGTTTTTGCCTGATTTAGCTGTTATTTCAAGTAACCTACAAAAGTTGCTTAAAAAAGATTGTGATTTCATGTGGACTCCTGTTCATGAAAGTGACTTTAATAATATTAAGAAAAAAGTCAGTAGTGCACCTATTTTGCAAAACTTTGACCCTAAATCACATGTTACTATACAATGTGATGCTTCTAAAGATGGCCTAGGGTGTTGTATATTGCAAAATGGTAAACCTGTAAGTTTTGCTTCTCGCAGTCTAACTCCTGCTGAGAAAAACTTTTCACAAATTGAAAAGGAATTATTGAGTGTAGTGTGGGCCACAAGAAAATTTCATTATTTTATTTATGGTAGAAAAATTACAATTTTGAATGATCATAAACCACTTGAAAGTTTATTAAAAAAGAGTTTACATGAAATTCCTTCTCCAAGGTTGCAACGTTTAAAATTAAAGTTATTAAGATATAACATTGAATTTAAATATTTAAAAGGTAAATTAATGTTTATAGCAGATTTATTGTCACGTTCCTATTTGGATGAAAATAACGAAGATGATTCTTATATGTATGAAGTTATTCATTGTGTAGGGTTAGCATCTTACTTACAGTGTAGTCCACAACAAAAGAATGAACTTATTTTAGAAACTTCTAAAGACACTGATTTAAGTAAACTACTAGATTATTGTAAAAATGATTGGCCGGATAAAAAGAATTTGCCAGATAGTTTAAAATATTATTTTCAATTTAGATCTGAGATTGTTAGTGATGAAAATTTATTATTCCTTAATCACAGAATTATAATACCTACATCCATAAGATTAAATATTATAAAGAAATTACATGAAGGTCATTTAGGTATGACTAAGATGAAGCAACTAGCTAGAAGTTTGTATTACTGGCCTAAAATGGATTTTCACTTAGAGGAATTTGTTAGAAAATGTTTTGTTTGTCAAACTTGCAGTAATAATAATAAAAAAGAACCATTGTTGAGTCATGATATCCCGTCTTTGCCATTTTCAAAACTAGCAATTGACATAATGGATTTTAATTCGAAAAGCTACCTTATCATTTATGATTATTTTTCTAAATGGCTTGATATTAAGAAATTGAACGATAAGTCGGCTTGTTCTATTATTAATAGTCTTACTGATGTGTTTTGTAATTTTGGGGTTCCTTCAGAAATTGTTTCAGATCATGTTCCTTTTGACTCTTTAAGATGTAGAAATTTTGCTAACGAATGGGGTTTTAAGTTTACTTACTCAAGTCCAAAGTATCCACAGTCTAATGGCATGGCTGAAAGGGGTGTACAAATTAGTCGTAATATTCTTCAAAAATCCTTTCAAGATAAGACTGATTATAGAATCTCTTTATTAAAGTATAGAAGTTGTCCAGTGTCGGGAACAAATTTCTCGCCTGCTCAATTATTAATGAATAGAAATTTAAAGGGAACTCTTCCAGTAACCACTGAATATTTAAAAAGTAAACTAAATCATAATATAACGAAAGAATTCGACAAATGTAAGAATAGAAATATAAAAAATTATAATTTAAGAAGTCGTCATAGAGAAAGTTTTCAGTTGGGGCAGGGTATTTGGTATAAAAAGTTTCCTAGTAGTAATAAATGGATGAAGGGTACCATAGTAAATGTAAATGGTTTTAGGTCATACGATGTCAAAGATTGTAACACTGGTGTTATTTATACTAGAACTTCATATCATATACGACCTCAATAATGTGACTGCTCTTCATATTTGCATTTCTGTTGCCTATTTGTATACTGATTGAGAGTGTAACTGCCTCTTTCTTGTCTCATTGGTGTATTGTATAAAGAAAAGTACATGATTGTTTAACATAATTTATTAAAATAACCATTATTGTTTGTATAGGTTAAAAAGTTAATTTAACTAGTTAAAATGTTTGTTAATTTAGAAGCCTTGTATAAAATTAGGAAAATAGTAGTACTGTATAAGCTATGTATAATTTTTTTTTTTGTAAAAGGGGGAGATGTAGTGGAGCCTAGTCTGTATCTGTCAAGTATTGATATTGTCTTGTCTGTGCACAATGACGTGTCCGTTTCCGGCCTGACTTCTCTATTGCGCTTAGCAGCGAACACACCTGTAATATTTTACGTAAATAATAAAACCCTCAATAGTCTCCAATCCAAGCACTATCTTTTATTTAGAAGACCCACCACTACATACACTACTACCAATAAAAAAAGAGAGCCTTTTTAATTCGATTGAAGTTCATTTTACTTGGAAAATTACGTGAGCTAAGCATATATTAACGATTTACGAATATTAATTTATTCTTGTTTGTGTAACGTACGCTTTAAATGCACTTTTCTTGGCAATATTAAGTATGTATTGTTTGAGTCTGTTATTTTTTATACATTTTGTTACTTCACAGTTGAAAAAGACCACGTAGTTTTTATGTTCTTCATATTTATATTGATGTGACGATATGGCAATAACAGTTATTCTAATAGATTCGTCTATTAAATAATTAAAAAGTACATATTTTACCATAATTTGTGTAACGTATGTTTTAAATAAACTTTTCTTGACAACATAAAGTATTTATTGTTCGATTCCGTGATTTTTTTACTTCACCGTTGAAAAAGACCACGTGGTTTTTATGTACTTAGATACGCCCATCAAAATCTTGATGTGACGATATGGCAGTTTATTTGTATTGATTTGTCTATTAAATCTTTAAATTCTAATAGAAAAATATGTACCATTTTTCGACCGTATCGTGAATCTCACATTAAATTAATAGAATTGGTAGGTAGTTGTACGAGTCATCGTACGTGATTGTTTACATTGCTTACTTTGCAATACGTGCAATAATTATTTTTATATTTATAGCAATAAAATCAGTGCTAATTAAGCATTCGTTGGAATTGGTTGTTATCATTTTTAACCTTTCCTTCTATCAAGCAAATCTTATCATTTATCGTAATATCATATCAATTTCTTATCATTATCATCTAAAGTGTAGGTAAAGCACCCTACATTTATTGGTCCTTCGAGCCGGATACATGCATTTATTGGTCCTTCGAGTAAAAACTGTACTTTCGTATAGGGACATACCGCGAGTGTGACATACTTTCGTTGGTGAGTGAAGTTCCTACGTGTACGAGTACCAGCTAAGCCAGTGGACATTTTCATCGGTCTACTTTACATATCATCATTTACGTGTTTTTTTACGGTAGCGAATCGGTTCTCCTGGCCTCCCACAAGCGGGTCTCACCGGGTTGAATTGAGAGTCGTATATATCGTTTAAAGAATACACTAGCTCTGCTCAGTAGCAGACGTCAATATTTCCAGTGCATTATAATATCAATATCAATATCATGATGGAGCGCCAGAGTGTAATAATCAAGGAGATTGAGAGAATCTACACAAACTTCAAGAAGGATCCCAAGGACAGGAAGACACCTGAATATTTTCAAAAGAAAATTGAAACAATTAGTAGCTTATGGGATGAGTTCAGACAGAATGATTTAAAGTTGCAAGAAAGCGAAGATAAGTCTTCTGATTACTTTACCAAGAACATTTATCAGCAAACGGAGCATTTTTATCAATCAGCACGGGCAGTAATGGAAGCAGCGTCCAAGGAGTTATTAAGACCATCTACACCTATCCTTAGACGAGGGGAGGGGTCAACAATCAGGTTTGAGGTCCCATTCATTAACACTACAGCAGCTTCGACTGATACCGTTAGCGAGTTTTTATCAACCCAACAAGCAAACTTTAGAGCTTTGGAAAGGCAAATCAAGCGTATTGATGAGCAGCAAATCGATGAAAAGTGGGAGATTGAAGACGAGCTCAAGAATTTACAACATCGCTGGCGTATCATTGATGATCTTCACCTTCGTATAGACAGCATTTTGAAAGGCCGGAACACCAGCTATGAGGACGCGTTTGCAGACATTGAAGATAAGTTCACTAAAATCAAAAGAAAGCTTAATAGGAAATTGTGCTCTACAGCTCATTTACATCAGTCTGTACCACAAATAGAAATCCCTATTTTCACAGGAAAATATACACAGTGGCCTACATTTTGTGATCTGTATACGGAGGCGATCCACAACAACAAACATCTCACCAGTGCTCAAAAAATGCAGCATTTAAAGGGAAGAGTAAAGGGTGAGGCCGAGCGCCTTATACAACATCTACACATATCAGCAGAGAACTACGAAGCAGCCTGGGACATTTTAAATCACCGGTATAATAACCCACAATTACTATTCACAAATCAAGCCGAAATGTTACTCAATCAGCATAACTTATCAAAACAATCATCATTTGAATTGAAGAAGCTTTATGACACTACAACTGAATGCATTCATGCTATACATAATTTAGGAGTTGACACTAATACCTGGGACCCTCTATTAGTGCATATTTTATCAAAGAAGTTGGATTCAGAAACATACAGCGATTACAAGGAGTCGCGTAAAGAGCCACGCGAGCTACCTACGCTAGAAGAGTTTATGTCATTTATTGAGGCCAAGTTCACGGCGCTAGAACCGATCCAAAGAAAAGAAAAGGATGGCAGAAATCATTTGGTCGCCGAGAAACCTTTTTATCATAACAACAAGCCAACATTTATCAGCAAGCCATTTACGCCGAAAGGATATCAGAATAATCCTACCAAAAGGGCATACTATCATCAATATCAAGCTGCTCCTGCTTACACTAGGAAGTCCTGTGCAGTATGTCGTTCAAATCATGACCTATTTATGTGCAAGATATTTTTAGAGTTGCCTGCTAAAGAAAAAATTTAAGCAATAACAAAGAATAAAATTTGCCCTAATTGCTTGTATAAACATTATGACAAACAATGCACATCGATTCGTAGATGCAAGGAATGCAATGAAAATCATAATACACTGATTCACGATGCAGTGACGCAATCGCGTGGAGCAAATAATAAAATAAATAAATGTGCATTTGAGCCGCAACCATCTACGTCATCGAGTTCGCCCGCACCTATTGCAAAATCACCGCGACAGCACCATACTAATTATGTGGCCGCGGACGACGAAGAAATTTTACTGACGATAATTTCTATCAAGGTCAAGTCGGTTGATAACAGTTATATCACATTAAGGGCACTCTTAGACCAGGGCTCACAGATATCAATTATTTCTGAAAGTGCTGCGCAAGCACTTGGATTACAGCGCCAGAAATACCACGCTTCCATATCAGGAATTGGGCCAAGTTCAAAACAAAGCAAGGGCATAGTTACGCTCGAATGTCAGTCAATTTATGAAGATTATAATTTTACAACTCAAGCATTAGTCATATCAAGAGTAATAAACAGTTTACCAAATTCATCATTTAAGAAAAAATCATGGCCTCACATTCAACATATCAAGCTAGCGGATCCTGACTTCAATGTATCAAAGCCTATCGACTTGTTATTGGACGCAAGTGTATACTCAGATATTATCATGGAAGGGCTTATCAAAGGACCCGCACGCGCCCCCGTAGCTCAACAGACTAGACTTGGGTGGATCTTATCAGGCAATATAAAAACCTTTAATTGCAACGTAATCATTAATCACGTGGACGAGTTGGCCAAATACTGGGAAATTGAAGATATCATGGATACACAAGAGCTTTCAACCTTATCTGAACAAGATCAATATTGTGAAGATTTATATCAACAAACAACAAAGCGTTTGGATGACGGCAGATATGAGATCGCTATCCCTATGAAGCCTGGATTTGAGAATGATTTAGGCACCTCTAAGTCAATCGCTATCGGTAGATTTTTGCAGATTGAGCGAAAGTTTGAGAAACATCTACAATTATCAGACGGATATCGGAAGTTCATGACTGAGTATCAAGAATTAGGTCACATGCGCAAGGCCGACGCAGGTTTAAACGAGACAACATGTTATTTACCGCACCATGGAGTTTTAAAACTGGACTCATCTACTACGTCACTACGCGTAGTTTTCAACGCGTCATCAAAAACATCATCTGGTCGCAGCCTTAATGATCTCATGGAAAGCGGGCCTAATCTACAACAGGATCTTCAGTCACTGATTTTGAAATGGCGCGCACATAAATATGTTTTGACTGCGGACATAGAGAAAATGTTTCGTCAAATATATGTTCGAACGGCTGATCAAAGTTTACAAACTATCGTATGGAGACACTCGCCGCGTGACCGATTACAAGAATATCACCTTACAACCGTGACCTATGGTACTAAGTCAGCACCATTCTTAGCGATGCGAACATTACGACAAATCGCTAAGGATAATGAACAACTTAAACATGCAGCGTATGCCTTAAATCACTGTTTCTACATGGATGACCTTCTCTGCAGTGTACCCAGCTTAGAAGAAGCAAGAAAATTACAGCAAGAATTAATAGAAGTTTTGCAAAAATCAGGAATGAACCTAAGAAAATGGGCTAGCAACGAGCAACAGCTGATACAACATTTACCGCCTGAACAACAAAGCTCTATGTACGAGTTCAAGGACAGTGAAACGAGGAAAACATTGGGCTTGATGTGGAATCCCGCCTCTGACAGCTTTTCTTATCAATACAAAGTGACTAACGATAACAATCATTTAGTCACTAAACGGCAGCTGTTATCAGAAATCTCCAAAGTTTATGATCCCCTTGGATGGCTGTCTCCACTCACAGTCAGAGGAAAACTCCTGTTTCAACAAACTTGGTTATCAGAATTATCATGGGATGACACATTACCATTATCAATAGAAAAGGAATGGTGTTCGTTAAAGCAAGACATTTCTTCAATAAATATGATTCATATTCCACGATATCTGGGTCACGGTCAATCGCTTCAACTGCACGGATTTTGCGACGCATCAGAAAAAGCGTACGCTTGCTGTGTTTACTTAGTGACAGTAAATGATAAGGGCGAGCGCACATCGAAGTTGGTCACTGCAAAAACAAAAATAGCTCCGACCAAAAAACAAGTATCATTGCCACGATTAGAACTTTTGGGTGCATTATTACTGTCAAAACTTATGAAGAAAGTTTTGGAAACCCTATCATCAGCAGATATCACTTTCACAAAAATTTGTGCCTGGACAGATTCAATGATCGTATTGGGATGGATACACGGAGAGTTATCAAAATGGAAATTATTCGTCGCAAACAGAGTACGAGAGATCATAGACGTACTTCCAGCATCCTGTTGGCATCATATAAGATCAGAAGAAAACGCTGCGGATTGCGCTACAAGAGGGTTGTCTACAAAAAGTTTATCAAAATATTCATTATGGTGGGAAGGCCCTAAATGCATCCTAGATTATCAAGATCCAAACGATTCGAAATATGAAGAACCAACTGTTGAAGTCAAGAAAAAACACAATGTGCACACAGCCTTACATGCTACAGAATGCATTATCAATTTATTATTACACAAAATGAGCTCTATAACATCGATTGCAAAAACAATAGCATATGTGTTACGCTTTATTACACGTTTACGCAAACAAGACAATTTAAATAAAAACAATAAATTATCACGAACTGAGCTGAAAAATGCTTACGATTTTATCATAAGAAAAGTACAAAGTACAGAGCTCGCGGAAGATTTATCACATTTGAAAAGTAAAGGCCACGTGAAAGCAAGCAGTCGACTAGCCAGTTTGAACCCTTATGTGGACGACAACGGGATACTAAGGGTTGGTGGACGGTTGGAAAATTCACACCTTCGTTATTCAGCCAAGCACCCCATCATCTTACCAAGTTCAAGTCGACTTACTCAGTTAATTATTAATCAAGCTCACGTGACAACCCTGCACGGCGGCCCAAAGCTTGCATTATCATACATACGGGAAACATACTGGATTGTTAGCGGCATACGAACAGTGAAGAAACAACTTCGTGATTGCGTCATCTGCAAACGCTTCAAGCAAACTACAGGACACCAGATCATGGCAGACTTGCCCCAACCCCGAGTGACACCATCGCGACCCTTCACCAATACAGGAGTGGACTTCACGGGGCACATGGACATCAAATTGAATAAGGGCAGAGGCGTCCGCACCACGAAAGGGTATGTTGCTGTCTTCATATGTCTCGTCACAAAAGCCGTGCACCTGGAAGTGGTGTCAGATCTAAGCACAGAAGCATTCCTAGCCGCATTCAGACGACTTTGCTCCCGGCGAGGCACGCCGAAACATGTATTCAGCGATAATGGCACAAACTTTGTCGGTGCGTCACGTATCCTGAAAAAGGAGCACAAGGATATAATTAATTCGATCAATCCAGAAATCATGAACAACACCGATATTGGGGTCACTTGGCACTTCAACGCTCCTGCCTGGCCTTCGGCTGGCGGTTTGTGGGAAAGCGCAGTGAGAAGCGTCAAATATCACCTGAAAAGGGTAGTAGGGGAGCAAAAACTTACATACGAGGAGCTGACAACCCTACTACAACAAATTGAAGCATGTATGAACTCCCGACCACTTTGTTCACTCACTGAGGATCCTGAGGACCTGTGTCTGACTCCTGGTCATTTCTTAGTCGGTGGTCCATTGATATCAAGGCCACAGACCGATCCTGATATCACCCATTTATCAACTCGATGGCAACTAGTGCAAAATATGAATAAACAAATCTGGAAAAAATGGTCGAGCGAATATCTGCAACAAATGCAATCAAGGTCAAAGTGGAGAAAAGCAACTGAAAACATTAAAATAGACGACGTGGTTATCATCAAGGAGGAAAACATGCCTCCCGGCAAGTGGGCATTGGCACGTGTTTGTGAGTTGCACCCCGGCAAGGACGGACACGTCAGGGTTGTAACTCTGAAAACTAAAAATAATATCATGAAGAGGCCAATCAACAAGCTTATCATTTTACCGACGCAAGAAAAACAGTTAGAGAGTAATGAAATATCAAGTGGCACTAATCAAAAAGGGACTATCAAGCAACCAAGACCAAGGAAAGCATTCCAGAATAATTTTATCATCATGTCTTTATTATTTCTGCTGTCTATCATTTCCGCAAGCCTGCAACAATCATTGAACATAGCGCAAATCAATAACACAAATTCGCTTTATTTTGATAAAACTGCCGATATGCAAATTATTAAAGACAAATGGACTACGATTGTTTATTACAACATGACTGGTTATTGGCAGAGTATTGAAAGCCTGGATGCTTACATAAAAAATTTACGCAGCTACTGTGACGAAACAGACGAAAAGGACATATGTTCCACTTTAATAACACAATATGACCACGATCTTAACGAAATCAAGCATTACAACGAAATACTTCTTTTTTCTCACTATCATCGTACAAAAAGAGCATTATTGAACGCTGTCGCCAACTTCTTATTTGGGGTATTGGATGACAAGTTTGCAGAACAATACCAACAGGATATTGAAATGATAACGCACAATGAAGCCCACCTTCTACAATTATTAAAAAATCAAACATCAGTCGTTGAAGCTCACAACAATATTTTACATAGACACGCACAACATATGGATCAACAGTTTGGAAACATCAATAAACAACTTTACAATATTTCTCAAGATACGAACATTATCAGAAAATCCCTTCACATATTATCAAATGGACTCTCACTAAACATACTGATATCAAACATAAGAAGAATCCAGGAGAGCCTTATAAACACTGTAACCGACATATACCAAGGACGCATTGATATCCACATATTATCACCCGATCAGCTAAAGGAACAGTTGAATATTATCTCCGGACAGTTAAATAGAGAATTAACTGTGCCCGTCAAACCTGAAAATATTAAACATTTATATGAAATACTCCAAGTGAAGGCAAAGATCAAAGGAAACTATCTTATTATGGAAATGAAAATACCACTAACTACGAGTGAAAACTATGAGATAAATCACGTGATAAGCCTGCCGCAAGTAACAGATAACAAAACAATATACGCTATACCTATCACTGAATTTATAGCATTCAACATGAGAAAGGATACCTTTATTCCTATGACGCAGACAGACTTATTATCATGTACAAAATTTCATCAAGATAGATATTTGTGTGGCTTGAATGCCCCAATCTACGAACTAAAAGTTGATCATTCAATATGTGATATAAAAATAATTACGAACGGCAGCAATCAAACATTCTGTAAAATAAAAATAATTCAATGCACAGACGTATGGATCAAATTACATTCCAGCGACGCGTGGCTCTACTCATGTTGCGAAGAGTGTCCCGTGCGCGTCATGTGTCCGGCGAGCCTGACGTCACGCAGACTACGCGGCTGTGGCATCATTACCATAGGTCAAGACTGTGTTGTGAAAGGAGACACCTTCACACTGATCGGACACCATGACTATAGAAATCAATTAGAAGTACAATCACCGACACCGAAAATAGAGATTCCTCTCACATCCAGACTGAACGAGTTTATCAACACATCTGTACCTATTCATCTCATAGAAATGGACAAAGAGGATGAGATCAAGATAAAGAAACAGATCCAAAGTCTGAAAGAAGCTACCATTGATGACGTATCCATTCATGACAAACATCATTACGTCATGATATACACTTTGTTGTTCATCAGCATTTTACTAATCATTTGTATTGTTTGTTTGTTTATTTGTTTCAGGCGGCAAGGGCAGTCCAAAGACAGAGTAAGCGTTGTGCCGCCACCAAAGCCAGTGCGGTTGTACACAGCACCCCCTGGCGACAACACCTCCTCATCAAATGACTTCCCACTCTACGCGAAACCATCGTGTGGGTCCTCATGCCATACACGGGATCAGACTATGACGAAAACAATAGAATTTAAAGACATTCAGTTTAATGAATAATTATATTCAATTTAATTTATTTCTATTGCAATGTTTACATAAGTTATATTTACCTAAGCATTTTTATATTTTATACACCTTTATATTACTTACTTTATCATTGTTAAATTTTAATTATTGTTTATCATTTTTTCTTGTTTTTTTTGGATTGGCAAGATGTACGAGTCATCGTACGTGATTGTTTACATTGCTTACTTTGCAATACGTGCAATAATTATTTTTATATTTATAGCAATAAAATCAGTGCTAATTAAGCATTCGTTGGAATTGGTTGTTATCATTTTTAACCTTTCCTTCTATCAAGCAAATCTTATCATTTATCGTAATATCATATCAATTTCTTATCATTATCATCTAAAGTGTAGGTAAAGCACCCTACAGTAGTAGACTTTTTTAAAGTTATAGGTTGTTTGTAATTCGCAACAAACTTATTGACATAAAAAGGAGTATTCAGTTATTCTGTTCTACGGTTTAGGTGAAGTATGAGGTTCCAGCTCTTCAAAGAACCCGAACATGGCAAACGTCAAGGCTGAAACAGTCGAAAAGTGGATATTAGGTTATCCCGAACTACTTTACGATACAATATACTGCACAAAGTGTGAAAGCCACGTCAAAAGTATTAACAAAGGCAACATCAAAAGACACATTTAAGGCGCCGTACATAAGGGAACGTTTAAGAAACCCCAAGAAGAATTTTATTTTGATTTAATTAAGTTTCTGATTCTGTGCAATATTCCGTGGTCTCAAATGAAAAACACCGCATTTAAAGAGTTCTTTCAAAAATATGTGTGCAGTTCTTGTTGTTGTGTTTGTACTAATCGTAAAGTGCCCGACGAATCCCAGTTGCGTAAGGTTTATTTGGACAAGTTTTTTAAAAATAAAATTATTTCGATGTATGAAAATAATAAAAATGAGAAACTATGGATATCATTGGATGAAACAACAGACTTCTTGGGTAGATATATAGTTCATTTATTAATAAAACCCTTGTATCCAGACAATTTCAGTCGGTCTTATTTGATTGCCTGTAAAATGCTTACTGTGGTTAACGGGCAAACAATCACTCAATTTGTATTAGAGTGTTTGGAAAATCTGTGGCAAGACTCTTTTGAGACTAAAGCTAGCAATGTTCTAGTACTCTGTACTGACAGTGTAGCGTACATGCTGTCTGCAGGCAGAAATTTAAAACATTACTTACCTGAAATGAAACACGTGACATGTTTGGCGCACGCTCTTCATCGCGTATCCGAGCAAATAAGGCTGGAATACCACGATGTAGATGTTTTAATAGCTAATGTTAAGATAATTTTTTTGAAAGCCCCAAGCAGAATCAAAATTTTAAAAGAAAAATATCCGAACTTACCGCTGCCTCCGCAACCAGTCGTTACCAGATGGGTACTTGGTTAGAGGCAGCATTTTACTATGCTCAGCATTTCTCTGGGAAATAAAAGTAATTGCACTTTAACAGTAAAAAGGTTTTATTTTATGAGAACAAATTACAAAAGCACGTTATCGGTTCGCGAGATGACAAGCAAGAAGAAAGTACATTGTTATGGATGCGTTCAGTATTACACGGTTTATGGCTGCATTCCAACATCCTCCCTTGGCCGTAAACCCATCTTCATAGAGCAATAATCAAGCTTCGACTGTGGAGTGCCCTTTGTCAAAGCATCAGCCACCATCTCATTTGTTTGGATATATTTAATGGAAATCTTCTTGAGTTGCAGCTTATCGCGGACAAAATGGTGGCGTATGTCGATATGCTTAGACCTGGAATGATAATTTTCTGAACCTGCAAGTTTAATAGCGCTTTGATTATCACACATAATGGTTATAGGAACAATGGATAAATGAGGCCAAAACTCGTCTTGCATTTGTCTAAGCCACATAGCTTCTTGAGTACAACTTGACAAAGACATGTACTCTGCCTCAGTAGTAGAAAGTGCAACCGTTGGCTGCCGGCGTGAGTTCCACGTAATTGCACCACCTTGATGTATAAATACATAACCAGTGCATGATCTTCTATCGCCTTCATCGCTGGCCCAGTCAGCATCGCAATAGCCAATTAGAGATGTATCTTCATCCCTTTTAAATGTTAAAACATAATCTTCTGTAAACTTTAAATATCGTAGTATACGTTTCAGTGCAACCCTGTGTTGCATTTCAGGTTTAGAATTATATCTACTGAGTGTGTTTACAGCGTATGAGATATCAGGGCGTGTCCCCTGTGATAGATACAGTAAACATCCAATAATTTCTTGATATGGATAAATATCTGCAATTGAATCTTCTTTCTCATTTGTAATAAACTTTGTTTTTGAATCAATGGGTGTTTTCACAGGTTTACAGTTGGACATTCCATACTTTTCTAATATGTCATGTATATAATTTTGTTGACCAACACTTAAAATTCCATTATTTCTGTCTCTATACACATGTAAACCAAGGCAATATTTCAGTTCACCCAAATCCTTCATTTCAAATTTTGTAAATAATTCAGCCTTTATATACTCCTTTGTTTCAGTACAACTTGTAAATAAAATGAGATCGTCTACATATACAGCTAAAAATGTTATATCTTTATCTTGAATTTTGTAGTAAATGCAGGGATCCAGTAGAGACTGTGTCAAACCAATTTCTTTTAATTTACTATCGAGTTTTCTATTCCATTGCCTGCTGGCTTGCTTTAATCCATATAAGGATTTCTTTAATAAGCAAACTTGTGCTTTATTTTCTTCAAATTTTGGAGGTTGACTCATGTATATATCTTCTTCAAAATCACCTTGAAGAAAGGCAGATACAGCATCCATTTGGTCAATGTTTAGGTTATATTTCACAGCCAAAGAGAACAAATATCGAAGTGATGAATATCGGATTACCGGTGAGTAAACTACATTGTAATCATATCCTTTTCTTTGTGCACAACCTTTTATTACTAACCTCACTTTGTATCTGGATATATCGCCTTTTTCATCCCTTTTTGTTTTAAAAACCCATTTACAAGCTATGACTTTCTTTCCAGCTGGTAAATCACATAATATCCAAGTTTTATTATTCTTAGATCAGAATGGATAACTTCTAGTGGTGCGCTCGCCCTAGAGCCATTATTGTAGAATGGAAATCTGGTCTGTTTGCCTTTCAAGCATGGAATGCAATGATTTTCTGCATCTTTAGTATTCATAAATTTTACACCTTCTGTGTATAATGGTAGCCGGCTCACATCATTATAGTTGAGATGCCCCATTCTCCGATGCCACAGATCAATACTTTGAGTTTCTGATGATGACATGAATGCATTCCCCTTGAAAGTGTTTAGCTTATACATGTTATTTGTTAGCTTGGCTGTTGCAACTAATTGTTTTTCCTTATTATAAATATCACATCCAGTTTTATTAAAAAAATACTTGACAGCCATTCTTTGCTAGTTGACTAACAGATAACAGGTTAGTACTCAATTGTGGAATAAATAGAATATCTCTCACCTGTATGTGATTTATTTTACCATCTTCACTAATTATGTTCAAATTTACATTACCCATCTGCTGTACGGCGACTGCTGTATTATTGGCAACTGTTATATTATCAATCGGAGCTGCCCTGATATCATACATCCAATCAGAAACATTAGTCATGTGTGAAGATGCTCCGGAATCAACATACCATTCCATTCTATCTGCTTGTTTATGAGAAGCTGAGAAAACAGCAGCAAAACCTTTATCATTTTGTTTTTTCTTATTGTTGCAAAATTTGCTTAAATGTCCATATTTATTACAGTTGAAGCAACGGGGACCTGTTGACTTGTTACTTTATATTTATTCTTGGGAGTACTACTACTGTGATGTTTTGTATAGAGAACCGAGGCGTTACTGGACTCTTTGATCTCCTGTAGAAGCTTGGTTTTTATCGAGTCCGTACTTATCTTCACCCCAGAACTCTCTAGACACATGATCATTGGTTTGTATTGTTCCGGCAAACCAGCCAACATTAAAGTTCCCAACCATTCGTCATCAACATTAAATCCAATGTTTCGTAATTTATGAGCTGTAGTTACTATTTTGTTAACATATTCCTCAATGGTTGAACAATTGTCTAACGTAGTATTTACTAAATCACGGAGTAATCCTACTTTTCTTGTTAGACCGGAGTCTTCGAAGGCGTTTCGTAGATTTTGCCATACCTCCGCCGAGGTCTTAGCATCTTGTACATGAATGTAATTTATCGGATCTACGAGTAAAATTATCTTCGACTTCGCTTTGACATCAAGTTTTGGGTTAACTGTATGTTTCTCGTCATGCTCGACACAACTCCAAAGGTCTTCATGCTCCAAATAAGTTTGTACTGCGAATTTCCATGTGCTATAATTTTCTCTTCCCAATAATTTGTCAATTTGGACATTTGACATCGCCATCTTTTTTTTCGATCCAATGCAAATTCAAGTTTTGTTGCTGAAAAAAAAATATATCTTCGCGGAACTTTTTCACTTTAGTACGAACGGATTACTTTTAGCGGCCCATAACCTCTGGGAAATAAAAGTAATTGCACTTTAACAGTACAAAGGTTTTATTTTATGAGAACAAATTACAAAAGCACGTAATCGGTTCGCGAGATGACAAGCAAGAAGAAAGTACATTGTTATGGATGCGTTCAGTATTACACGGTTTATGGCTGCATTCCAACAATTTCAATAAAATTAAAGACGTGTTGTCCTCTTTAAACAGCTCTGATGCTATTGCTATTCGGAACGCAAAAAACATTATAGAAAAAGAAAACATACCAAACGATTTAACTTATATCAAAGACAATTATTCTATTATAGAAGTATCAATAAAAGAATTACAAAAACATAATTTATCCCTATCTGATTCACTTTTAGCGTTTGACCAAGTCAGAGCTGTTGTTTCCGAATGTAATTCAGATAATATAAAAAATAAAATTGAACAAGTCATGCAAAGAAACCCCGATTTAGACTCAATTAGAGAATGTAGTGAGGAAATTGAAATTAGGCAAATCAACAAACCCTTTTCTTAAAATACGCTCCATTAACATCTTCAGATGTAGAAAGATCGTTTTCTACGTACAAATGGATCTTGGACGTCAAAAGAAATAGATTAAAACTTGAAAATATCGAAAAACTTATGGTTATTTATTTTAATTGTACAGAAAATCAGCACAATGAAGAAAATGTTTTAGATGAAGATTAAAAATTTTTATGAAACAATTTGCAATAGTGTTTTTGTCAATAAAGATGTTGATTTTGATCTAAACTACTTAAGTTGCTTCGAGCGGAAGGTCCAAAAAAAATCAATTTATTTAATAAAAACTTATAATTAAAATTACAATATAAAAGAAATGATGCTCGACCGATGGTAGGTACAAGAATGCATATTAAAATTATCCACGATGCGGTGAACGACGTCAGCGGCGCTGTCACGTTACGCGGCGTCAGCAACACGTGCATTCGGTTGTTGCCTTGTGGAATCGGGGCGATGCCTACTCGGCGAATTGCATATACTAGGGCTGCGTAACACCTCCCCCCGTAGTGCAGCGAGTATTGAAGACTCTTGTCGTAAATTGAGCTGGAGGCTGCGCAGCATCGGATGATAATGATCTTGAAGCGACGGGGACAGCGTAGATTCTCGGAATCTGGTGTTGAGGCTTGAGAGATTCATCTGGATTGTCCTTTTTCTGAAGCATATATTTGCGGTATATTATAGTAGCCATTATAATTACACATGCACCAAATAACACATACATAGGAATAGTAGTGTGATATAGACTGTAGTCGGTGAGTGTGATCGACTCCATTGGATTCTGCATGGCTATCTTAGAACTCGTTGCATGAAGGTGATCTAGGTTTATGGAGGTAAGTTTGAATGGCAATGCCTTAGTTGTTGGGGTGCTGCTGGTTTTCGGCAGGTCCATGATCTTCATAGCTTGGCCCTTTATACGATCCTTGGTGTTCGTGATGAGGAACTCCGGTGTTTCAATGAAGCATTTGTGTGGTAAGATAAGTAGGTAACTTCCCTGAAGTATCTGGTGCAGATCTTGTCCACATGACAGGTGAACCTTGGTAGGCTTAGGGAAGCTGACTGTGTAGTGCCTGTCGTCGAGCTCCTCGAAGGCTGGATTCTCTAGCTGGATGCTGAGAGGGTGACATACCGTACCCCTTTGTTGAGTGATGATTAGCTGGTGTATACAGTCCGGGGATGTTCTGCTCCGCAGGTTCCGCATCTCCTCACATAGATACCCTTTGCTCGTCTTCGGGCATTCTGCCTCTATGTACTTGAAATCTTTCGAGTGTATAGCAAGGAATGGGGATGACGGGGTCAGGATTTCGTTATATTTATTGGGAACGATAGATAACTTAAATAGATTATATGTTTGAGGTAAAGTGACAGGAAATTTATATACTATAACAATACTATTGTCTGTATAATACGATCCTAACTTAATAATGTCGTAGTATTCTCGAGTATCTAAGTCTATTATATTTTCCTTTCCATACAAAGATTTCATCTTATTTACTATATCTCGAATTGAATCAGGGCTAATAACGGAATGATGCATACTCGAGGTTCTAATAAAAGCTAAGTTATTTTCTAGTTTAGTTACTTCTAAAGATAATAAATCTACGTTATCACTTAAGATGAGAAATACTTGGGCTAAATGGGCATACTTGATTAAATCATTATCGTTAGTTGCTACACTTTTTCTTATTTTAGCAATTATAGTTTCAATTTTATTTTGATTAGAAATTATATTATCGATTATTTTAGAGTATTGACTTGTCCATTCCTTAGTTATACTGACATGATTATTTAACTCAGAAATTATCGCGTTTTCTTTATTTTGTATATTTTTTATAGCATTATTAAAATGCAACGCATCCGTATGATCAAGATTGCCCGTTATACTCTTTATAGCGGAGCCCAAGCCATCTATAAGCCCTCTTTTAACGCGGTTACTTTCGAACGTTAGTAACTGATTAGAGAGAGTTTTAAGTTTATTTTTTAAGTAAGAAACATGAGGTTCGAAAAGGGAAGACGTACTGTAATCAAGATCGGGGCTAATAGTAGTTAGTTGGCTATTTAGGCTATTGATTTTGCTCTGGAGGTCATCAAAATTAACATATTGTAGGAATGAGTGATAATTAGAGATTATATTAGCAGGGCCCAATTTAAAAGGTAACACGCCAGGTCCGTCATCTAGATTCTCAAGTTTTATCTCCTGCATTAGGGCTGGTTGGAGGATGAGTTGTATGGCCAAGATGATCCTGCAACAATTGGGCGCTTTTAGGTACCCTCTTTAAACGTGATTTAGCGACAGGTCCGCGTTTCTTCCTAGTATAAATGTGAATAGGAAGATCCGCCATTACAACATCTTTCGTATAACGAGGAGCAAGTTTTTGACGAGATGCAAAAGGGTTCTTTACAAAAACTTGCTGCTCGGGAGTATACTCTACTTCAGGCTCGCGTTCCTTATTACGTAAGTTGGTTATTTCCTTACGATATGACGTACCAACGTCATGAATTAAACTATATACTTTACTCATTTTCTCGCGGTGATTATTGACATATTGTTGCAAAAGATGTACTGATAAATCTATATCGAAAGGGTCGCGCGGATCAAAATGACCTGTTATGACTTCGATTGGCCTACATTTAGTGAAACTATGTATGCTGCTATTATATCCTAGTATGGCGTATGGCATAAGATTAATAACAGATTCTGATTTCTTATCGATCTTTAGGACGCGGAGATGTTCTAAGACAGTCGAGTGAAACCTCTCAACGATACCGTTTTCATTTGGAGCATGAGGTGCAATACGGTGATGCTGTATCTTATGTAATCTCGTAAATTCGCTAAACAACTGATTATTAAATTCAGTGCCATTATCTGTAACTAAAGTGATTGGTATAGAATGGTGAGTACAATACTTAAGTAGTGCTTGTACTACGCTTACAGCCGTCCCGTCTCTAAGATAGTAGGCTTGTGCGTATTTCGAAAAGGCATCAACTATTGTTGTTGTTGTTAACAACAATTGTTAAGAGATCTAAATGAACTAATTCGAATGGTTTACTTGCCGGTGGAACTATACGATACTGTTGATTGATTGGGTTGCGATCATATTTAGCCTGACCGCAAACGGTGCATTCGTTTATAAACTTAACTATGTGCTCGCGCATTTTCGGCCAATAGTACTTATGTGATAGTGTTAGATAAGTTTCGTTGATACCGCGGTGGTTAGTCTTACCATCGTGGTATTTATTAATAATATCTTGCTGTCTTAGATATTCTCTCACGTTCTCTAGTTCGCGTTTAGTTATCATAAGGTTCATAGCGGAATTTTTAAATGTTTTTTGTATTATAGGGACTATCGCATACATAGCTTCAGGTGGGTGGATAAGGAGTCCTGTTTTAATCTTAGGATGAACATATTCCTTGATCGCGCTAATGACATCTTCATCTAAATTTGATTGAGATAATTGAACAGATATACGCGTATGCGTTTCGAACGGTTTAGTAAATACAGGACGACCTTTGATATCGCCTACTACATTTAATATTAATTGTTTAGTAAATTTATTCAAAGGGTCATCCGTAATAGGTACCTCCAGGATGGGGTTTTCTTCATCAGTGTGAACTGTAATGGTTCTAGAATCATCAAGCTCCGGAGCGGTGATGGTTCTAGAATCATCGAGAGAGTGAGCTTTTTCCGTAGGGTTAACTATAATTGAACTTATTTCGTCGTTATTAATTTCAACTCGCGACAAGGCATCCGCGTTAGTGTTCGCTTTACCTTGTTTATAAACTATTGTGAAATCGTATTCACTTAGTTTCAAACGCCACCTTGTCAAACGCGAATTAGGCTCTTTTAGGTTCATTATCCATTGTAAAGGTTTGTGGTCGGTAATAATTTTAAACTTTCTACCAAAGAGATATGGTCTAAAGTATTTTGTGGCCCATACGATTGCTAAAAGCTCCTTCTCTATTGTACTATAGTTAAATTCACTTGAATTTAAGGTGCGTGAAGCGTAAGCGATAGGTTTGTCCGAGCCTATAATGCCCTGAGATAAAACCGCACCTATCGCTACGTTTGATGCATCAGTTGTTAATAAGAACTCTTTAGAAAAATCTGGATATTGAAGAATTGGATCATTTGTAAGTAATGTTTTGCAATGTTCGAAACAACTAACGTAATTATGATCTAAAGTAATTTTTGATCCCTTTTTTAAGCACTGAGTTAGCGGCTTGGTTAGTTTAGCAAAGTTTAAAAAATTTTCGGTAATATCCCAATAACCCGAGAAAACGTTTGATCTCAGTGGTCGTTTTGGGCAGTGGATATCTTTGAATGGCTGCAATTTTATCTGGATTAGGCTTTACACCGTCTTTACAAATAACATGGCCTAGGAATTCTGTTTCCAACTTTAAAAATTCAGATTTATCCATCTGTATTTTAAAGTTGGATTCGCGTAGTTTTTTAAATACTTTCTCCAGATTTATAATATGCTCCTGTAAGGAGGTACTAAACACGACAATATCGTCAAGATAAACTAAGCAGACCTCATTCTGAAGGCCTCTTAAGACATTATCCATCACCCTTTGAAAGGTTGATGGAGAATTCTTAAGACCCATTGGCATTCTCAGAAATTCGTAATGCCCGTTTTCTACGTTAAACGCGGTCTTATGAATGTCTGCTGGGTCCATCTCGACTTGGTAGAATCCACTGGCCAAATCGAGGGTAGTAAAATACTGACATTTACCCAACTTATCCAGTACATCAGTGATGTTTGGGATAGGTTATTTGTCGTCAATCGTTTTCTCGTTAACTTTCCTGAAATCCACCACAAGACGCCATTTAACTTTACCGGACGCGTCAGCCTTTTTGGGAACGACCCAAATAGGTGAGCTCCATGCAGATTCCGAAGGTCTAATTATATTTTGATTGAGCATCTTTTCTATCTGATCTCGGACTTCTTGGCGGTGGATATAAGGATAGCGATAACTTTTCGTGTGTACCGGAATTTCATCTGTAGTTCTTATTTTGTGTTTTATCTTATTGGTGAATGTTAGTGGTTCACCCTCAAGGTAAAACACATCGGCGTAATTCGCACACAGATTTCGTAAATTCGCTAGCTCTTCCGCGTTTAGATGTTCTGTGCGAAGACGAGATAAAACTTCACTAACTCGATCAGATGAAATTTCAGTACTATCGAATTCTATATTAAATATTTCAGCTGATACTGGCCTGTCCATAGAAAATATAATATCATTAGGGGAGTCGTTAGTAATTTCTACCCAGCCTCTATTATTTTTAACTTGCGTCACACATTCGGAAATTAAACAATTACATATGACTTGATTATCTACAAATACTTCACCGTCACTACTATTTACTGGCTGTTGCCAATTATTATTTTTCCACCCTTGATTAGGTTGGTACGGCATAGTCAAAGGCTTGGACGGTCCATGGTTATTAATAATATTCTGTCTAGATGGACCAGGCATGTTAAAAATAGGCATTCGCTGTGAAAAGTTATTTAACGGTAAATTAAAATTACTTGGAGGCAACTGAGGTTGATATTCCTTACGGCTAGGCCCTTCATTACGTTGTTGCATATAAAGGGTATTTAATTCCTCCTGTACAAATTCAAGAGCCTGTTCGACCGTGGCGGGGCGCATACACCTAATTCGATACCCTAAGGGGTCCTTTAAACCGCGTAAGTATGCTTGCAGGGTAAGCTTCCTATAAAGATCGCGCTTAGCCTCGATCGTGCTACGTACTGTCTCGTGAAGCGACACATACGTCATTATAGTGCTATAAAGATTTTGGCACTTCTCATAAAATTCCTGCGGGGTGCTAGAGCCCTGGGTTTGCATTGACAAATCATTGTACAACGCTGTTTCGTCGCGATGGTCCGCGAAATTATTTATTAAGGCGCTACGTATGCCTTCCCAAGTCTCCGGGATACCGCTTGAATTTATAAGCCTGGCTGCGGGGCCCGTGACTTTATTTAGTATGCCGTTAATAAGTGCTAAGTTATTTAATTCGTTACCTACAGTCGTTTTAAAGTTAGAGATAACTAACTGATCGCATATGTTAATAAAACGCGTAAGTACATGTGGATTCCCGTCGAATTCGGGTACTAACCTGAGAGATTTAAAAATTACGTCAAGGTTGTCGTTAGCCATGGTCACGGTTGATTCGTCAATTGTTTCAATTGAATCTAATTGCCTACTTTCGTCCATACAATTATTTCTAACTTTACTACCCTTTTTATCTCGCGAGGCCCTTGGATGAAAAATTTTGAAAGATTATACTAACATCAATAGTAAAAAAAACTAGTTACTAAAATAGATTACGTTAAAATATATATAAGATAGTTTTTTTTTGATATCTGATTGTCAGTAAGCTCACTCACTAAAGTTTGGAAATTATAATTTATTAATCATACAGTTAAAAGTTGTGCATAATTAATTGTGAAAATACTTACATAGTATTGCAAAGTGTAGTGCAATGTTATCAAGCGTATCGGGAACATAATTAAGCCAAAAATTGTTAAATAAACTCTCACACAGTGAATATCGTGTACATCTACCCTATTCTTTGAAAAAAACAGTGAAAGCATAAATTTAGTTTGTTATTACTTCGCTGCAGTAAATTACGTGATTTTAACTTATTTCAAGTGACCCTGCACTGGCAAGCGCGCTGTGACTGGCGGAAGGGCTATCGGCTATCGAACATAATTATTAAAGGGTCGATCAACAGGCCGGCAGTATCAGTAGCGCCATCTAGCTGCAGTCAAGTGAATTACTCTAAACATCAATGCAACTTGTTTTGTAGCTATCTATGAGCAGGCCTATCGATCATCTTTGCGTTGCCCCGTTGCAATAGTGCCGTATTGTCCCGCAGAGTGGCGCGCACTGAGTTAATAGGGTAAATTAGTTACAATTATCTAATAAAGTTTGATCTGCTTGAATATAACTTATCACAACAACATGATTAAATGTGGCGCTTGCGGAAAGTTCCTATCAACAACGGAAAGTGCTCGTTGCTGTAAGTGTAATATAGCATTCCATAAAGCCTGCGTAGCCATACCAAGTACGGCCTCAGTAAAAGACGATTGGATTTGTCCTGGGTGTAAAATTAAGGTCCCGAGGGTGGACAACACTTCAACACCCGTCAAAGGAATGGCAGCAGACTATCATGCCCCGGGTGCCCCGTCTAGTCCGGTTCGTTTAGATGATACGGCTCACAACACTACCGAAGAGCTTAAACTAGATTTTGCCCTCGAGATCCGCTCGTTTAGAAATGAGCTGAAAGCCATTAGAGGCGAAGTACGTGAATGTCGCCTCGAAGTATCTGATATTAAGGCCGCATTGAACTCTTTCGGCGTCAGGATCACCGAGATTGAAAATAGGTTATCGGTTCTGGAAACTAAGTACGAGCATTTATCGCCACCAAATATTGACAAAATTGAAGAGACGATTTCGGAACTGAAGTTACAATTTAACGATAGAGAACAGGAGCTTCTCGCCAATGATATTGAGATATCTGGCGTACCTGAGCTAAGCGGCGAAATCTTGCCAAATCTTGTCATGGTGCTGTCCTCGAAACTGGGAATCTCACTTGATGAACGTGATGTCGTGCATGTGGAGCGAGTGGGCAATGTACGTCGTAACAGAGTAGAGGAGAGCGACGGCGATATTGGCCCGCTTCGGCCGCGCGTTATTGCCATTCGGTTTGCGCGGCGCGCGACACGGGACCAGATGCTGCGCGCGGCTCGAGTGCGCCGCAATCTCAATACCAAAGACATTGATGTGCCAGGGAAACTGAATAACGTCTATATTAATGAGCGACTCAGTCGCCACAATCGGCAAATGTTTTTCCTAGCTCGTCAGGCGATTAAGAAGTATAGTTGGAGATACGCGTGGGTTCGGGACGGACAGGTTTTAACCCGTAAGGGAGATGGGATCAGACCCGTACTTATTCGCACTGAAAAAGACATCGCTAAAATTTTTTAGATAATTTTTATTTGCGGCTGTTTTGTTTTGATTTTATATTGGTTTTATTGTATCTTAGTTTTGTTTGTTTTAACCTTTGTCTCACGACTGCGTTAAAAACTTTTCACACTGAAATGGCGAACTATCATACTTATTATATAATACTATATATATTTATATATATATATTTCACCATATGCATTTATATATCTTATTTTATTTGTATCGCATGTAACATATTGTTGACGATGTACAATAACTTCAAAAGAAATTGGCTGAATTATTATGCAAATTGGTTTATATATATACAAACTTGACTGATCTCACTCTATGTACATTGTTGTTTAATAATTACAATTATTTAATTCATATTTCATTTATAAATTGCTTTGTTGCCAGTTTAATATTTACATATTCATATAATCAATTTACTAAAGGTTTTATTTACAATTATTCATATACCTACAATTACTTAACTGAAGCAAATAATTATCATCAACTTGTTACGAATCCTGTGTTTATAAACCTCATTATGTTGACTTCGAAATCGAAAAACCTTAATTCATACGCTGTAATATTTTTTAATAAATTCACTCCTATTCGTATCGATTTATGGAAACTTATAAATTATTTATTTTTTATCAATGAATAAATCCAAAAATCTAATATTGGCACTTCACAATGCAGGATCTTTAGGTACAAATCACGATGATTTTATAGATGTCTTTAATAGACATAATATCGACATAATGGCAGTGAACGAAACATGGCTTCGACCAGGCGAGAATGGGCGCGCTCCCGATGTGCCCGGCTATCGGCTGCGCCACACTCCGCGCCCGCGCAATGTACGCTCGGGACGTGGAGGGGGTGTCGGCTTTTACCTTAAGCGAGGTATTAGCGCGCGCAATTGGAATGTCCCTGCAGATCCGAAATTTGACATGGTCGAGCAAATGTGGCTGATACTCACTACGAATGGGAAAAAAGTTGCTATCGGTACCGCCTATAGACCACAGTGGTTGGACCTAGAAATATTCTTAGACGCCGTTACCTGTTCGGTTACTTCCATGGGCGATATCGACCATTGCATTTTGATGGGAGATTTTAATGTAAATTTTTTAGTACGTGACATAAAAACAAAGAAAATAAGTGACGCTTTATCTTTCTTAGGCCTGAAGCAATTAGTCACTTCCCCCACCCATTTTTCAAGAACTAACGAGACCTTGATCGATGTCGTCTGTTCCGATCTCATGTCGAAGCGGCTAACTGTTGAGTCGTTAGGTACTAATTTATACGGACACGCGGTGATAATAAGTGAATTTAATATAAAAAAAGACAAAAAACAACCCTACGTATTGCAGTATAGACCATTCAAGGAAATATGTCTAAATGATTTTTATTCCGATTTGGAAATTTTGAGTTGGAAAGTCTTGTCTGAGTTGCCCACTGTGGACGAGATGGTGGCTACTCTTAGTGAGTATATTTTATTAGTGTTTGACATTCATGCACCTATCAGAAGCTGCTTAACAAGTGAACCGTCCCCGCCTTGGATAACCGATAATATCAAACTTATGATGCGACTACGCGACGAGGCCTTGGCACAATTTAGAAAGAGTAAGCCAGCATCAAAAAAAGATTATTATAAGAGACTAAAATCACAAGTTATTACATCATTATTTAATGAAAAAGTAGCTTTCTTTAAATACAACGTGAATAATAAAATAAATAATCCTAAATTGCTATGGAAAAACTTAAAAAATACAATTTTACCTAAAAAACAAGATATCGAACTTCCGTCTCATTTAAATGATGCAGATAGAATTAATGATCATTTCATTAATGTTCCGGGCTCTCCTACCACTACTATCTCTTGCTTGACTTTTTTCGAGTTCCATAGGTTATGTGAGAATACGTTTACTCTTGTGCCGGTCGGTGAGGATGAGGTTTTGCGTATTATACTCAAACTCAAATCAAATGCTATTGGTTGTGATAAGATATCGCTAAAAATGTTAGTTATGACCCTGCCACAGTCTTTGGAGTGTATTTGTGGTATTGTCAATAGATCATTGTCAACATCGTCATTTCCTGATCTTTGGAAGACTGCAATCGTGCGGCCGCTTCCTAAAAACAATAATCCCGTTAGCTTAAATGACATCCGCCCAATCAGCATACTTCCTTGTCTCTCAAAGGTCTTGGAAAGAATTGTCTGCGACCAGCTGACAGACTTTTTAGAAAAAAACGACATTCTCCCTTCATTACAATCAGGATTTAGAAAGAGGCGGAGCACAACTTCAGCTCTGATTGATGTGTCGGACAACATCTTATCTGCACAGGATGCTGGTATGTGTACATTGATGGTGCTTCTCGATTACTCCCGTGCATTTGATGCAATAAATGTGGATCTACTTCTCTCTAAGATGTCCGCTTACGGTTTTGATCGTCGTACATTATTGTGGTTTCATAGTTATCTTAGCAATCGTCGTCAATCGGTAACTATAAATCTTGCCAACGGTTCCAACATCGTCTCTATACCTGTACCAATTACACGAGGGGTACCTCAAGGTTCCATACTGGGTCCGATTCTATTTAATCTTTACTGTGCGGACATTGTCCAATGTATAAAAAAATGCAAGTATCACATTTATGCCGATGACACTCAAATTTATATATCCTTCAAGCCGGTGGACTGTGTGACTGCTATTAAGGACCTAAATAAGGATCTGGATAGAATTGCTGACTGGTCTAATAAAAATTGCTTGTTATTAAATCCCCTGAAAACAAAGTACATGCTATTTGGTACAAGAAAACAACTGAGCAAGCTACCAGAGAATCTGAATCTGACTTTGAAGGGACAAAAGATAGAACGTGTAACGTCCGCTCGTAACTTAGGTCTTATTTTTGACGAGAACTTGAGATTTGAGGATCACATTGCGGAATCGGTTAGAAATTGTTTTTACCGTCTTAAGGTACTTTACAGGATACGACCATTCTTGTCTGAAGAGTTACGTGTACAGTTGACTGAGTCGCTGGTCCTAGCTAAGATGAATTACGCAGATGCTGTCTATGGTCCTCGTTTGCTGGGTAGAACAGAGCGGCTCATTCAACGGGTGCAGAATGCGTGTGCTCGATTTTGCTTCTCTGTACCTGCTAGAGCTCACGTCACGCCATTCTTGAACAATAATCGCATACTCAAAATGAAATCGAGGCGAAAGTTGCACTTAGCTTGCCTCCTTTTTGGGGTGATTAAGTACCAGGAGCCCTCTTACCTATATGATAAGCTTGGCTGGATTGGGAGGGAATGTGAGCGGAGACAGTGCTCACGGCAGTTGGCCACGCCTGCGCATAAGTCTGCATCGTTTAGGGGCGCCTTTCGTTACGCTGCCTCTAAAATTTGGAATAATATTCCACCCCCATTCAGGCAGCTAAATTCAATCTACGTTTTTAAACTGCGTATGAAGCAGTTCCTACTTGATGCGCAGCGTGACATGGAGTCGTATAACGTCAACAACATATCATTTATATAGCTTATCTTGTTTTAGTTGGTCTAAATATACATTATTTAACATATATTTATAATTTTACATATTAATATTCAGATATTTATATATTATGAAATAATATTATTACTTTTATATACAATAGTTTACTTATGTACAGTTTATTAATTCGCATGTAAATAAAATTTTACTTAAATTAACATATGATTGTGAGCCATATCTGTTAGACATTCAGCTGTCAAAAAAATAAATAAAGGTGCCAATTGAAAATCAGCGTCGGGTCTCGCTGATCGCGCAAACCCGACATATGCTGAATTGGTATCCGATTTTGACGCAGCCGTTAGATTTGTTTCTTTTTTTTTATTCTTTCCCTTCATAATTTGTTAAGCATGTTTCTAATGTCTGTGTCAAATAAATATATTTTCTTTCTTTCTTTATAAGGAAAAATGCTAGGATTATGAAGGATATCGGTACTTGAAAGATTCAAGGTACTTTCAACATTTTCTGGTACCTATCTTTTTCTGGATGAATCGATGTCTTGATTCCCTTCTGCTGCCAGCTTTCGTTGTAGATTCGTGATACCCGAAACGCGACGCGATAGCCACTCGGGCGGCTTGGGGAAGATTTCGTGGTGATTTTACCCTTAAATACCCGATCCGGCCCGCGGGTATCCTACCGACTGCGCCACTTAAGTTGCTTCGCAGCGGAAGGTCCAAAAAAAATCAATTTATTTAATAAAAACTTATAATTAAAATTACAATATAAAAGAATTGATGCTCGACCGATGGTAGGTACAAGAATGCATATTAAAATTATCCACGATGCGGTGAACGACGTCAGCGGCGCTGTCACGTTACGCGGCGTCAGCAACACGTGCATTCGGTTGTTGCCTTGTGGAATCGGGGCGATGCCTACTCGGCGAATTGCATATACTAGGGCTGCGTAACAAACTGCTTTTTATTTAATTTTCACCTATTTTCATATTCATAAAAAGTTACTGCATTGAATGCGAAAAAATATTAAGAAGTATATATACAAGAATAGTCACAATATAAGCAGCGGATAATAAACTTGCAAAAATAACTACTAAATTAGTAACATATAAGTTTCGAATGGACGCACAATAGATTCACGTTACTATTTGATAAATAAATAAAAAAAAGCTTTTAAATGTTTTACTCTCGCAGTCTATATTTCCCAATGAAGCAGTTTATTTTTTTACATTCACAATATTTAATTCAAATCCGTAAGTACCAAAATAAAATCCCGGACAAAAGGCTTATCCATGTTATGATTTCTATGACTATTCATTTTGCGAGTACGTAAATTCAATCTACCTACTCCGATCACTGGTAATTATTCTACGAACAACGAGGAGAACGTTGCCGTAGCAGCCGTTGTGTCGCATCAAAATCAAGTGGCAGAAGTTCAGGATAAAATTGATAGATATGGATACGTCATTATTGCCTTCGCTGTGATCTTGCTGGCAGTGTTGATATTCGCAATTAAATATTTCTTGCTACAGAAGATAAAGTCGTGGTTGCGTAAGGAAACTTGTAAAAGCCACCAGATGGGTCAACAGCGCGCCTCACAACCTGGCGCAGCGGCTCATTCCGCATCAAATTACGCTTAGTGATAATGTGATGTCATTCTATGTGATTCTATGTGATGTTAAACAGTGAAACTTATGACCTAATTAAGTGCTATAAATAAATTATCTGTGTAAGTGCTAAGTGCTAGGTACCTTTATACGATGTTTCGTTATTTTCATTTTATAATGTGTGTACTGTAGCATTTACCTACATTACTACCGCTAAATATAAAGTTTTGTCAGATTGTTTTTATATTTTATAAAAAATTGTTAGATAAACTGTTTCTGGAATGAAAAGCTGTACCTACGTAACTCAGTAACCTTAAATAAAAAAAAAATGATTTTATAAAAAAAAACAGAATGTATAATTTAAATTTTGTGTTTGTTTTATGTATTTGTTTTTTTCTTGCAAAAAGGGGGGAATATTTGTGGGGTCAAGTTTCATTAGTATTATTTTCCCATGTACGTATGACCAGTGATTAGCGCGCAGCGAATGAGATCAGTCGCCGTCGCGAATAAACGCATTATTTCGGAAACCTCGTTTTAATCACTCTCTAGTCACGGTGGTCGTAGTACCTGCGGACGATCCAGATACCTACCTGTACTCCTGCCGCGACCATACCACACCGTGACACTGACATACAGTCATTTGGCAGTTCACCATAATAATATCGATCTTTACCGCCTTTACTCTAGAATCTACATAAATTAAGCGATAGTTGTTCAAGTGATAAATACAACTTCGCCTTCACCGACAATCTTTTGCAGACGTTTTGACGACTAAAATTGTTTATTCGTCTTTTAATACTTCTGGAAAAAGAAAAAGTGTGTATCGCTGCAAACTATTTCTATAGGTATTTGTCGCGTTGCTCGCATGCTTACACTTAATTTACAAAGAAAACCCATATTCGGAGTGCTACTGAGCGGCTGGCTGCGCTGTGCGAATTTGAAGACACAAATCAAAGTTATTACTTTGATATTGTAAGCGAGGATGTACAGCGGGTAGTATGTGCATTTAAACTAAATTTAATTTAATAAAAAGTATAATGAAGAGTTTTTACCCCCCCCCCCCCCCCCCTCTTTTTGGACACCAAAAAACTTAAAAAGAATTCATCAATCAATAGAAAATTATTCAGCGAAAGTCTGGTAAAAACTTTTGGTGTTGGCAAAACCCATGTCTAACCCCCATATTCTAAGTCGTTCCTCCAAAACTTTTTACACTCCACTCAACCTCGTCGTGGGTAAAATGGTAGTGTGCGCTAGGCCTAACACGGAGTGGCTACGTACTCTTTGGCTCAGGTCAGGTCCTTACGGAGTTATGACTTAGAATACCGATTTCGAGGAGTATTTCGAAGAGGTTTTCAATGAGGTTTCGTTGAGTCGAGGACGAGTAAGTTTTGGAGGAACGACTTAGAATATGGGTGTAAGTATCAATTTCGACCAACTAAACATTTCGCCAGGGTAATGCACAATAAAATCCGTAATAAAATGAAAATGGAATGACAACATATTGATAGTGTGTAAACCGCTTTTATATTTTACAGAACTCAGAAATTCTAGGCGTTTTGAAATACGGTTGAGAATACGAACTACAATAATAGTCGCGTAACGGAAAAAAATTGATCAGAGCGACGCACAGTGATCTGAAAATCACGTTTCATACACATAGAAACGAAAGTCGTATTTATGTTGAATTTTTTATCTGGATAATATTCTGGAGTGCTTTTTACGAATAATCATGTAGGTCTGTATTGCTGTCATGGGGCTCTTCAATTCGGATTAAACAATAAATATATTTTTTTTGTATGGAGGAATACACTTATTTTCTCGCGACTGCTTGGAGCTGCCACCTTGCTACTAACGTGGTATATTGTACTGTCGAATGCGGTTCTTGCAAGGCAAACAAGCGGCCATGCAGGCCGCTTTGGCCACATGCGGGTATCAAATTATATTATTCTTTACGGACGCGACTCACTCGAGTCTGTCTTTCTTTTTACAAATCTTTTTCGAGACAACTATTTCGATATATGTAATTATATATATTACGTAGTAATTGCTACGAGTTTTTGATTTACATTAGAATTGTTTAAATTCAATATTTTTTGTTTTAGGTACAACTTCTATGTAGTCTTTTTACAAAAATGGTTGTTTTTTATACTTGGCTGTTCATAAAAGGATGCTATTTCTGTTTCTGACTGCAATAGTCGAGTTTTTCAAACTTTTTATTTTATAGGATGTTTTATTTTTATTTACTTTGATTGATCTTTAAATTGAAAAATAACATATTAGCAAGCATTTCAAGAGTTGAAAGCCGCGCGAAATCCCTATGACCGCGTCTGTTAGAGCGCGGGACCACAGTGCAACGGTGCGAAACATCGGCCAACTATTCCGAGCTGCACCACGTTTAGTAATAAGGTCGAATTGTATCAATCAATCACTTGATAAGGCCGGAACATTATTCCGCGATACGTGTAAGGAAAACGACCCTTTACAATCCAAAACGTTTAATAAAATTATCCGGTACAAGAAACAGCATTAACGAAAAGTGTGAGCACGAGGAGCGCGGGCGGTCGGGCGCGGGCGGGCGCGGCGGCGTGCTGCGGCGTCGTGGGCGGCGGCAGCACGCCGGCCGACCGTCGCTCGGCTTGCGGCATGGCGGGCGGCGGCGGCGGCGGGCTCTCGGGCGGGGGCGCCTCGGGCGGGGGCGCCTCGGGCGGCGGCGGCGGCGACTCCGGTGTCACATGCGCCGTGCGCGTCGGCGGCGCGGGCTCGTCGCCGCCGCCGTAGTCGGCCCCGTTGTCGCCGTACTCGCCCGCCTTCAACACCGACACCGACGGTGACGATTGCGACGGTTGCGCCTAGAACGACCGGTCGCAGCACTGCGGAGCCGTCGACCCTGTCCCGTGGGACGGATCGGGCGGCCCCGCTTTCTCCGAACCGGGGTTCGAGATAGCGAGCTATCGACTGTCTTTAGCGATTACGCTCAACCGTCTGAGCGTTCACTTTAAAGGCGGTCGAAGTATTCTACGGACTAAAAATATTTCGTTAAGTGGAACTAAAAATGGACATAGATTGGCTCGGCTCGAAATCTGCAGTGGTCAGAATGATGAGAGACAGACATATCTGGTAGAGTTAAAAAAAACTGTCAACCTATTTATAAACTTAACTTTGATGTCATAATAATGCAAACAAATACGCGACATACTTTGAAGTCGGCTCGGTTGGGTTCAAACTCAAAGGCGAGGCGCGCCGAGGTGGGCGGCTCGTCGGCGGGCGGCGGCGGCGGAGGCGGCGGCGGCGGAGGCGGCGGCGGCGGGGTTGGCCTTGTCGCCGGCCTCGGCGGACGAGACGGTCGTGGCGGCGGCGGTGGCGCGGTGCGCGTCACTGAGCGGGACCACGGTGCTGACTTCGGAGTTCGCGTCGGCTGCGCTGTCACTACAACTGATCAGTAATGTATTCGTACATTAAAACGTCCTTATCACTGTAAACCACGTGTATTGTTATAACGAAGCAGAGCAATAAACGCATTCCATCAACGCGGTCGGTTTCATTTTCTTTCATCAAATTTGCAAAATCTTTATCAATTATCATTAGTATTTAATCATTTTGGTCCTTCGAGCCGGATATGAACCGGCGACCTACGGATTTACATTGGACGTAATAAACCTTGAGATAGCGCCACATGAGTACGTCGTTTGGTGGTGCTAGCGGGCGGCACGGCGCGCGTGGGTGCGGGCGGCGGGGCGGTCGCGCGCGGCGGGGCCGTCTCCTCCACCAGCCGCCGCTCCACGCACAGCTCCGCGCAGTCGCCGTCACTTTGAACAATCGGCAGTGGTCAAACTATTGACTATTTTTACTTTTAACGTTTTGATATCGGTATAATATTAATTACTTATGTTTAAAATAAAATACAAAATTGTTCACTCAGTCACTTGAGACTAAAATATGGCATTTTAGATCACCAATAATTTATTGTCTTAATTTTTTTATAATTTTCATTTGTATTTGGATTTTGGGTCAACATCTATAAGTGTAAACTGTCTAAGGCATGTTTCGTACTATAGTCCTATTATTACCGTTCTTCGACGAATTAACCACTGGACACGAAACCCGAGAAGAATGTATGGAATCACGATCGACCACTTCTTGATTACTATTACTATTGTCAAATAATGACAGTAGTGCTTGAAGTAATCGATATTTTTTTTATCGATAAGTAAGGAGTGAATGAATGAACCAATGAGTTTAATAAATCATGGGTGTTTTAAATAAATTACTAAGTTAATTGTTTATTTTGTGTAAAAAATAAAAAGCAACTAATAATATGAATGTACGGTTTAGCAACCGCACAATATTATTATGTAGGTCGAGTCAATGTTCGCATACTTGCGTGTCAGCATATTCCGCGACAATGTAATTTTATTTAATTGATTTTATAGTCAGTTAAGCGTAAGCCACCAACAAACAAACATTAACTATAAACTGTATCTTTTAAACCTAAATAAACTAACTAAAACCGCGACGTCGTTTAACTCAAACAACTTCAACTATCTCCATAGATGTAGGAAACCCTACATCTTTGTGGTCCTTCGAGCCCTACAACTTTGTGGATTTCGTGTTAAGCGGGACCAGAATTCGCGAGTGCGTCATACCTACTTGTGGATAACCTACTCCTGCACGCACGGATACCAACCTGTGGACACGTGGACACTGTCATCTGTCTGCGTCACCTACGGCTGCAAACAGCTTCTTCGCAGTGTGTGATCTTGTGTTCTTCTGCGATAGCGAATCGGTTCGCCGGCCTCCCAGAAGCGGGTCTCACCGGTTGAATTGAGACGAGTACGCACATATCGTATTTAGAGTACAGGCGCGCACACCTTGTGAATAGCAGTCGGAACTCTCAACATCAACATGAGCAACATCGAAGATCTTTTCGCAAACCAAAACCAAGTAATTGAAGCTATGCAGCAGCTGCTTCGTAACTTCAAGCAAGATCCAGCTGATCGCAAAACTCAAACTAATATTAAGAAAAGTCTAGATACGCTCGATTCATATTGGAACGAGTTTCAAACCAACCATGTGCAACTATGTGCCTTCGAAAACCGGAATTATACTTATTTTTCCGAAAACTACTACGAAAAAGCAAAAAGTTTTTATAACGAAGCGCGAGCAACTATTCAACAAACAAAACTAAGCGAACTTTATACAAGAGAAAAATCACCACTGAACCCTAAAACGCAAATAAGTGAACCTGGAACGTCTGGTGAATTTTCAACCGTGCATCAACAACAACAAAAACAATCGAATTTCGAAAAAACAACGAACCAAACTACTTCTCAAGGTAACGCAAGTAAGGCGGAAGAAATGTTACGGAAACAACGTAGTAACTTTAAGGCGTTTTCAAGGACACTCGCTGCTATTGACCTGGAAGAAATAAATGAAAAGTGGGAATTCGAAGACACTTTAAAGAACATTGAGTCAAGATGGAAAACGATCGATAACCTACACTGGGAGCTTGATAGTGAAGTGATAGGAGAACAAGAAGAGTACGAACAAATGTTTGAAAAATATGAAAAGCAGTATAATTCAATGAAAAAAGCTCTTAACAGCAAAATGTGGTCTGTGTCACATAAAGAGAAGTCAACACCCGTAATGGAGCTGCCTGTCTTCACAGGCGCTTACCAACACTGGACCTCCTTCAAGGACTTATTCGTCGAAACTATCCATTCTAACCCAACGCTATCAAAAGCACAGAAGATGCAGTTCTTGAAGTCTAAGGTCAAGGGCGAAGCTGAAAAACTTATCCAACATCTAGCTATCAGCTCAGACAACTACAGTGTTTGCTGGGACATACTGAATAATAGATACAACAACAAAAAACTTATTTTCTCTTCGCACCTGAATACTATGTTAAACTTACCAACTATACAGTACCAAACAGCTATATCTATTAAAAGAGTGCATGATACAACAAACGAGTGTCTCAACGCTATAAAAAACCTTGGCGTTGATATATCTACATGGGATCCAATTTTAGTGCATCTCTTATCACAAAAGTTGGATACAGATACCTACAACGATTACATCGAAAGTGTCAAGCAACCAAGAGAGCTGCCAAGTCTTGTTGAGTTTCTACAATTTTTGGAAACAAAGTTTACATCTTTGGAGTCGTCACGACGAAAACATGAGCGACCAATGACCGATCAACAACAGCGTGGTCCATCAAACAACAAGTTTCAAACTACATACAAAACATTCAGCGCTAACCAGAATGTCAATTCTAAACCGAAAACGTTTAATAACTCTATCAACAATAATTATTCTACATTGAACAAAATAACATCGAAAAACATTCCAAGTCACGTAAAGTGCCCACTCTGCAGTAATGAACATGGATTATTTCACTGCAACGAGTTTATCAAATTACATTTGTACGACCGCCGGAAATTGATTGCGAAACACAACTTATGTAGAAATTGTTTGTTCGATCATAAGGGCAAACAATGTAAATCGGAGAAAAGATGCAGGCAATGCAATGAACAACACCATACTCTGCTTCATCAAGATACAACTATAAACAAAACACAAAACAATATGGAAAAAACTAATAATCAGAATGCATCAACCTCAAGCAGCCATGCTTCGATGGAAGACATATCAGAAACACTTTTAGCTACCGCTCAAGTCAAGGTCAAGGCCAACGATGGTTCTGAAATCATTCTACGAGCGCTGATTGACCAGGGATCCCAAGTGTCACTAATAACTGAGAACGCCGCTCAGATGCTCGAATTACCTCGACAGAAATGCAAAGGTGTTATTTTTGGGGTCGGAGCGAGGGAAAACAACTGCAAGGGTGCAATAACTATCACCTGTACATCTATGCTCAGCAATCACACTTTCCACTCAGATGTCTACGTCATGCGCAACTTGATAAACAATCTACCAAACCGATCTTTTACTAAACCATCAGCATGGACACATCTGGAAGGTCTTCAACTGGCAGACGCAGATTTCAATATTAGCCGTCCCGTCGATATCCTCTTCGGGGCTGATATTTATTCAAATATTATACTTGGAGGTTAAAGGAGAAGAAACACACCCTATTGCACAACAATCTCTTCTTGGCTGGATTCTGTGTGGTAACATGCGCTCATTTCAATGCAATGTTATACTAAATAATTTGGATGAAATCAGCAGATTTTGGATGATAGAAGATATCGCGGAGAGCTTACAAATGTCTAAAGAAGATCTTGACTGTATACAAAAATACCAAACAACAACAAAACGACAAGAGGATGGCCGTTATGTCGTACGGTTACCATTACATCCTGACATTAACGAAAAATTGGGAGATTCGCGAAAGAAAGCTGCAGCACAATTTCGTCAACTCGAACAAAAATTTAGAAAAAATTAAAACATTGACAAAGATTATAAACTATTTATAAAGGAATACGAAGAACTTAATCACATGCGACCTTGTCAAAGTAACACGAAACCAAACTATGTTTTACCACACCACTGTGTCCAACGCGCCGAGTCATCAACCACGGCCCTGCGTGTTGTTTTTAACGCATCCGCCAAGACAACTTCGGGAGAAAGTCTAAACGACTTAATGTACCGCGGCCCTAACTTACAAACAGACTTGCAATCTATAATTTTGAAATGGAGACTCTACAGGATTGCACTTACCGCTGACATCGAAAAAATGTTTCGGCAAGTTTTGGTACACATTGAAGACCAGCATTATCAAAAAATCTTGTGGAGAGATTCGCCTGATCAGCAAATTAAGGAGTACGCACTAACAACCGTAACATATGGAACTAAAGCTGCTCCGTTTTTAGCTATGATGACTATAAAACAACTAGCGAACGACGAAAGAAATAACTATCCGGAAGCTGCAGCCATCATAGAAACATCTTTCTACATAGATGACCTACTTTATACTTGTGATGACCTTGAAACTGCAACACGTATAAAACACGACCTTCAGAACCTACTTTTATCCGGTGGGTTTAACTTACGAAAATGGTCATCGAACAACCCTAAACTTTTGGGTGACAACCCTATAAAATATGAACAAGAACCATACCATTTTCGACACCAAGAGTCAACAAAAACCTTGGGCCTGAGATGGAACCCTAAAGAAGACAACTTTACTTTCCAAATAACGATTGATATCAATTCAACTAAACGGATCACAAAACGGTTGTTATTGTCAGAAATTTCCAAAATTTTTGATCCGTTGGGGTGGTTGTGTCCTGTAACAACAAAACTAAAACTTATTTTTCAACAAGTTTGGCAAGAAAACTTAAACTGGGACGACGAAATAACTGAAAATATTCAAAAACAATGGGCGATAATTAAAAGTCAGCTAACTGAAATAAACAAACTACAAATACCAAGATGGTTGCAAGTGAAAAAACAATATAAAATACAGTTGCATGGGTATTGCGATTCTTCAGAAAACGCTTACGCCTGTGTGATTTATTGTAAAACCAAACAAAACTCAACAGTCATCGTAGCCGCGAAATCAAGACTTGTGCCATCGAAGAAAACAGTTTCACTCCCGAGACTCGAACTTTGTGCTGCCTTACTGCTCGCCACACTGATGAAAAAAGTTCAAGAATGCATTCCTAACCACGACATTACCTTATACGGCTGGTCGGACTCCACCGCTGTATTAGGGTGGCTACACGGTGATCATAACCGTTGGAAAACATTTGTATCTAACAAAGTCAAGAAAATACTAACTACGATGCCTTCGAACTGTTGGAACTATGTTAAATCGTCGGAAAACCCAGCTGACTGCGCCAGCCGAGGTATAACTCCAATTCAGCTAAAAGAACATCCCTTATGGTGGCACGGACCCCATTGGCTGCAAACTTTTCAACCTGGAACAGAAAACAACAAGATTAGTTATGAAACAAACGAAGAAACTAAATTAAACAAGCAACTACAAACAAACGTCACCACTAAACGTCACAGATCTGACGTCATCGACGATATACTTACGCGCAACAGCTGTCTGGGTCGAGTTACACGAGTCGTCGCATGGATACTAAGAACGGTATCGCGTGACAAACATCGGCCACAGTACCTAACTATACCGGAACTAACAAAAGCAAGAAACATTATAATTAAACACATTCAACTTACCTCATTTGAAGACGAAATTTCTTACCTAGAACAGAAGAAAGAAGTGGACAGAAAAAGTAAACTTTTACCTTTGAACCCCTTTTTGGACCAAGACGGACTTCTCAAAATGAGAGGACGTATCAGCAATGCCAACGTCCATAAAGATCAAAAACACCCCATCATTATTCCTCACGAAGGTCATTATACTGATCTTTTGATTGATCAAGCTCACCTGAGTACATTTCACGGAGAAGCTCGCCTTACGACAGCAAACATAAGAAAACAATATTGGATTATCGGTGGCATTAGAGCTGTCAAAAAACGACTTCACAAGTGCGTGATTTGCCGAAAACAAAATCCAATAAAGCAACTACAGCTGATGGGTGACTTACCTGCAGCACGCTGCAACCCTACAAGACCGTTTTATCACACCGGCGTCGATTACACTGGCTACATCGATGTCAAAACGAACAAAGGCCGAGGCGTAAAAACAACAAGAGGTTACATAGCTGTCTTCGTATGTATGGTGACGAAAGCAGTGCACCTAGAACTAGTCTCAGACCTCAGCTCATCATCATTTCTATCGGCCATGAAAAGATTCGCTGCCAGACGAGGAGCTCCGCAACACATGTACAGCGATAATGGCACGAACTTCGTCGGAGCCAACAACGTTCTGAAACAAGAATTTATCAACCTGAAACAACTACTCGATCCTCAATTCTTCACAGCGATAACAGACATGCAAATCGAATGGCACTTCAACGCCCCATCGTGGCCGAGCGCAGGAGGACTTTGGGAGGCTGCAGTAAAGAGCCTAAAGTACCACCTCCGCCGCGTCATCGGCGAACAGAAGCTCACATTCGAAGAGCACTCAACACTTCTAGCTCAACTTGAAGCCTGCCTAAACAGCCGACCACTGTTACCTCTCAACGAAGATCCGGACGATTTCGACTACCTGACGCCGTCACATTTTCTTTCAAGCGGCCCTACACTAACTATTGTTGAAACTGAAACTGATGAACGCACGCGATGGCAACTTGTACAGAAAATCTACAAAGACATTTGGAAGAGATGGCAGTCGGAGTATTTATCTCAGCTTTCACCACGCAGCAAGTGGCGACAGGCGCGAGAAAACATGAACATTAATGACGTGGTTGTTATTCACGACGCCAACTTACCGCCTGGCAAATGGTCCTTGGGAAGAGTGATCGAGCTGCATCCAGGAAAAGATGGTCTCGTCCGAGTGGTCACCATCAAAACAAAAAACGGAACAATAAAACGCCCTATTACCAAACTATCGACGCTTCCTATAACAAAACCTGAAAACAAAGAAAAAACTGACATATCAACAAACGAAGTTTTGAACAACGATAACAAACAACAAACCGAACAAAACCAACAAAATAACAAAACTACAAACAAGAAAACAAAAAAGAGATCATGCAATCTAATATGGGCCATATTATCACTATTGACAATTATAACACCCGCTCAGTGTAACTACAGCCTTACAAACATAAATAACAACCAAAGTCTATACTTCGACAAGATAACGGACATGCATCTTATGCGCGACGAATGGAAACTTGTTGTGTTTTATGATATGGATCCCTATTGGCATGGTATACAAACATTCAAACATTATATCGCAAGCTTAGAAAACATATGTGCCACTTCCGAGAATCGTCACCAATGCGACGTCATCCTACTACAACTACGTCACGCTTACACCGAGTTAAACTATTACAGTGACATGTTACTTAGTCAACAAGTAACAAACACAAGACGGCGTCGCCGGGGACTTATCAACGGCATTGGATCTATAGCAAACAGTTTGTTTGGTTTACTAGATCAAGAATTTGTTAAAAAATACGAAAACGACATTAAAACAATTAAAGAAAACGAGAAACATATTGTCCAGCTCTGGAAAAATCAAACCTCGCTTGTGGAAGCTGAAAACAATTTATTAAAACGAGTGGAACTAACTATCGATTGTAAGGATAATGCTAATAATAACACAATTTATAATTACAAAATAAAGATGATTACGAATAAGTTATAGAATTAATAGTTATAAGTATTCTTCTTGATTCATATTCCCAGAAATAAATTATAACGGTCGACTGACTGACCACTGACATTCACTCATTCACCCCACTTCTTTTTTACTTGCGGTCGGAATGACAGCGAGTAGTCAGTCGTGAACTACCTCTCGTCGAGATCAGACGTAGAATCGGAGCAGTGCTAGTGATTTATAAGTGATCATTCTGCTGGAGCAAGTTAAGGTCAGTAAATATTCCTATTTAATCTTAATTGTTAATAAATGTGAAATAATATGTCGTAAGCGTTACTGTTTGCGTCATTATGTCGAAAATGCTGTTAGATCCGCAATCGATTGAATTCCACTGTAAATTAATAACGTGTCATCGATATATTTTGTCAAATAAACGCTTGTTATCATTGTTTAGTCGTTTTACTCCGGAATGAACCTTGAACTCCTTCAGTTCAGAAGTGGGATCGGCGGGTAGATACTCCCATTTACCCGTTTATCCTGCCCGCATTATTGAAAATTATTTTTTTCTTTCTATTAAGTTATTTTTTTTTTGCACACTATTAAAAACACGTTTGCAGAGGAATTCAAGCGATTGGGAAGGACCTACGACATTTTCTTATATGTACAAGATCGTACGAGCCGTGTTGTAGCGGTCAATAATAACTGAAAGGCATGTTTTACTACGAGATGTTGGCAATTTCAAATTATCAAATTACATTCTCGTGAATAGCTAGTGCTGGAGCATTTTCAAATTACAATCCACGTCATTGGCACGCAACGTAAATGAATCGTTAACAAACAAAAAAAAAAGAGAGAGAATGGATGATAAATTCATTAATTAATTTCTGATTAAATATTTTTGTTAAGATCATGTTATGCGGTATAGGTTTTAATATTACTTATTGATAGCTTATTACATTTGACTTCTCCTGTAAGATTGTTAGTAGTCGATTTTTTATTTAATTTTAACAATTCTTATACCACGATGGCAAAATGGCGATTGAATGTGTTGGTCTACCGACAAACATTATGTTTATCGTAACCATATTCTTTCTTGCAAATAAATGATTTTAAAATGGGGTTAATAAAACTAGAAATTTTATTTTTGTTGTAAGTGCCAAATGACACGGGATTGATTCATCGAGGGGCTCATAGCCTATTTACGAGGATATTATAACCGCATTGTATCGGCGACATTATTATTGATTTCTGATACTTGGGTCGAACTTCGAAAATTATTTTTATATCTTTTTATTTTTATTTTGAGGCACAAAATTTTAATCTGTTTTATTTGAATGCTTCTTTTAACGTTTTATTCTAAACGTTACTACTAGTGACCGCCTTTTAATACAATATAAGTGTTGACTACAGTATCTATGCGTTTGCTGTCATATACCGTTGAATAGCGTATGTGCTTATGAATACTATATAATAAAACTCTGGTACATCAGACATCTGATCTAATAATTTTAAATAATTCATACATAAAGACATGCGTGATAATGAAACATGATATTTCTTCTTTCCCCGTGTCAAGTAAATAATGGTAAATTGTTGTAATTCTATTCTAATTTTGAGCAATAATATCTCGTGAAATAACTAGCTATAGAATTGTCTCATTAAGTTTTCTTTATTTCTTATACGGTCATATCCATTTAAAACGACTTGCGACAATTAAGGTAAAATAATTAATGGTAGTCCTTTATATGCGAGTTTCAGTAATGGAGCGCCCACACGATGTGATGTCCACTGCTGGCCAAGATGGTGACAGCAGCGTCGAGACTGATGACGGCGCGGGCGCGCTGGAGCAGACTGCGCAGCAGTCGGCTTACTGTTCAAGTAAGAAAGCGGAAGGGAGCCTTAAAGGTAGGCAAAGCCGCATTAATGATACAGATGTTAATTGTCGGAGTCCTCCTCGAGAGAGACCATCACGCCTAAGAGCACGTACAGCACGAATCCCGAGCGGGGAGTCTCCGAGGCAACGCCACTATGGCGGGGAGTCTCGGAGGCAACGCTCGATGAATGATTCTTTAAGGCGGTTCCGCCGATCTTCCTCATCCGAGCATATGCCACGAAAACGTAGCCGATCACGTCTCGATGCCGAAGAGCGTGAGAGACGCAGGCAATCAGAGAGACGAGAACGTCGCTCGCGTAGTTCGCGTAGGGGAAACGAGAAACGTATTCATAGCAGTGATTCAGATGATGAGCATCGTCACGTTAACAAGCGTATGAAGTTCTTTTCTCGTTCCCCCTGTGTTAGTGAGATAAGACGTAGGATTCAGTCTGAAAAAGTAAATAACTTAAGTGCCGGAGCTGTCAATAATGTAGAGGCAACTAATATTATGCTAGATAAGTTTTTGGATATTTTAAAAGACATGAGGAATCAGTCTTCATCTAAGCTTTCATTAAGTAACGTAGTTCCAGAGTTTGATCCTATGTCTAAAGACCAAACTGTTTTGACCTGGCTTACCAAGGTGGAGGAGTGTGCTGAGATCTATGGTTGGAACGAAAAGGAGATTATACACTTTGCTCTTCCTAAACTCAGCGGTGTCGCTAAATCCTGGTACCAGGGCCTCAGCACAGTCCTGTATTCTTGGAATGAGTGGAAAAGAAAACTAATAGAATCATTTCCATGCCGTGAAGACTACGCGGAACTATTAACGACTATGCTAGCAAAAAGAGCGCGTTATGGTGAATCATTAGAAAACTATTTCTATGAAAAAATGAATTTACTTAATAGATGTAGTATTAAGGGTCGAAAAGCAGTCGATTGCATACTGAACGGGATAGATGACCGTGCCGTAAGGGTAGGTGCACAAGCTGCACAGTTCCGCGAACCTGAGCAAGCATTAATGTACCTAAAGACGGTTAAAGTCGGGCCCGGTAGAGACATAGGTGATAGGCCAAGGCGGGAAAAAAGGGTATCTGGTATGGTTGCACCTACTAGTGGACGTCTTGATTCTTCTCATAAGATTATCTGTCATAATTGTAATGAAGTTGGGCATAAAAGTTTTAAATGTTCAAAACCTCCTACCAAATGTACTACTTGCGGGAAATTAGGGCACATGAGTGTCGTTTGTAGGTCTGGGAAACCTAATGTGCAGGATAGGAATGAAACGGTTTTATCTACAACAAAAGAGGAAGTAAAACAGGTTTCTGAATTAGCATCTACGGAGGAATCGTATAATAAGTATGTTTTCGATATTTTGGTCAACGACATTAAATTACTTTGTCATGTAGACTTAGGTAGCCAATGCACGTTAATTAGGGAAAGTGAGGCCAAAATATTAAACTTATCTTTGAATACTAGCAACTTACCTTTGATGAGGGCCATCGGTGGCTATCATGTGAAGCCATTGGGAAGATCTAGGGTTGATGTGACAATTCAGGGTATCAAAGAAAATATAGAAATATTAGTAGTAGAAAATCATGTCTTAAAGTATCCGGTCCTATTAGGACATACATTTACGGAATTACCAAAAATTACGATTATAAAGACACCAAATCAATTGATTTTTGAGAAGAATGATTATGATAAAGTAATTTTGAGAACTCAAGATAAAATCGTTTTGAAAGCCCGTGAAATTAAAGCTATACCAGTGGCTTCAAATGATAGCTTTGAGGGTTACATATACGTCGCCGGTTCTATGAGGGGTTCATATAAGCGCGAATATTACTTGTTCCCTGGAGAATACAGCTTTAAAGTGGGCTCTGGTCGAATAATAGCACTAAATATGTGTGATCAAGACTTGATTTTTGACGAGGGCATCTTACTTACTAGGGCTACACCAATAAATAGATCAAGTTACTCATTTGCTCTGAATTTTGATGACACGCATTTCGATGATAAAATTAATTGTGGACCGGACGTAACCGAACATCAACGTCAGCAGTTGAAGAATCTTTTATCCCGATATAGTGTTTGTTTCTCGTCTAGTTTGAAGGACCTAGGGCTAACGGCGGCGGGAGAAATGGTCATAAAACTCGAAAATACTGATCCGGTTGTATACCGACCCTATCGTATGTCATTCCATGAAAGAAATCTCGTGCGTGAAATGGTAAATGAAATGCTGGAAGCGGGTATAGTTCGAGAGTCGTCTTCGCCTTATGCTAGTCCGATAGTTCTGGTTAAAAAGAAAACAGGCGAAAAAAGGTTATGTGTAGATTATCGCGCGCTGAATAAGCGAACTAAGAAAGACCATTATCCGCTTCCTCGCATTGAGGACCAGTTGGACCAACTGGCTGGTAACAATGTATTCATTTCCCTCGATTTAGCCTCGGGATACTATCAGATCCCAATTTCGGAGGCGTCGCAGAGTAAAACTGCATTTATAACGCCCGATGGGCAATATGAATACATGCGAATGCCGTTCGGCCTAGTAAATGCCCCATCGGTATTTCAAAGGACCATGAACAAGATCCTTTCTGATGCTAAAATCAAATACGCTCTCATTTACATGGATGATGTATTGATTCCCGCAAGCTCTTTCGAAGAAGGGCTTTCTAGGCTCGAGGAAGTTTTAGCGCTTCTCAGAAAAGGAGGACTAACATTGAAGCTGTCAAAGTGTAGTTTCTTTTTCAGAGAAATTGACTTTTTGGGCTTCGAAGTTAGTTCCCAGGGTGTTAAACCTGGTAGTCGAAAGACCGAAGCTGTAGCCAAATTCCCGACACCAAAAAACCAACATGAACTGAGACAGTTCATAGGCCTTGCCAGTTTTTTTAGGCGATTTGTTCGTGATTTCGCAACTATCTGCAGGCCACTGACAGATCTTTTAAAAAAGGATTGTGTCTGGAAATGGTCGTCAGAGCAAAATAATGCTTTCGATAAAATAAAACAAAGTTTAACATCAAGGCCGATCTTGGCGCTTTATGATCCAAGACTAGAGACTCAGTTGCATACTGACGCCTCTAAATTTGGTGTTGCGGGTATTCTGGTTCAAAGGAGTGACGAGGGCTCGTTTAAGCCAATCTCTTATTTTAGTCGTAAAACCACTCCAGACGAGCAAAGGCTTCACTCTTTTGAATTAGAAACTCTTGCCGTTGTGGCTTCTTTAAATAGGTTTCGTGTCTACCTCTTAGGGGTACCATTTAAAATATTAACAGACTGCAATGCCTTAAGAACAACACTAACAAAGCGTGATCTTATCCCACGCATTGCACGTTGGTGGGTGCAGCTTACCGAGTTCGACTGCGAAATTGAATACCGGCCTGGTTCTAGTATGGCACACGCCGACGCGTTAAGCAGAAATCCTGTAGGCGAAGCGACGTCTGAAGATCATGTATTAGACGTTCTTGCAACGGAATCCGAAGACTGGATTGCTACAGTGCAATCTAGTGATGAGGACATTGTCCGTATTAAACAAATTTTGAGTGACCCTGATTCCGAAAATGTAGCGGATATAGTTAAAAATTATAAAATTAAGAACGGGAAAGTTTATCGAATTCTAGGATCGGAGGGAGATGAAAGTAAACGTTGGGTCGTACCCAAAGGTGTCCGTTGGCAGGTTACGAAAATGAATCATGATGACATAGGTCACTTTGGTTTCGAAAAAACGCTTCATAGGATCCAACAGTCGTTCTGGTTTCCTAAAATGAGGCGCTTTGTGAAAAAATATGTCCGCTCATGCTTAGAGTGCGCTCATCATAAGAATCCTTCCGGCAAATCACAAGGTGAACTGCATCCTATCCAAAAGATCGAAATCCCTTTTCATACGATCCACGCGGATCATTTAGGACCTTTTGTTCGCAGTAAGAGGGGAAATGTTTATCTACTTGTTATAATAGATGGTTTTACAAAATTTATAAACATTACTCCGGTTAAAAATACTAAAACCTCTACAACAATAAGAGTCTTGCGTGAACACATAAGTTACTTTGGCACTCCTGTCCGACTAATTACAGATCAGGGGACTTCGTTTACTAGCAACAGTTTTCGATTGTTTGTCAAATCCTTAGGAATTAAGCATATTCTGAATGCAGTTGCCACCCCGCGCGCCAATGGTCAGGTAGAGCGTTTTAATAGGACGATCTTGGATGCGCTATCTACTAAATGTCATGGTCATGACGATAAAAGTTGGGATGAGTGCGTACCAGACGTTCAAATCGGTTTGAACACTACTATTCATAAAACGACTGGGAAAAGCCCGTCCGAACTATTATTTGGTATGAGACTTAAAAGTAATACGGAAAATATGCTAAGCGAGGTAATCGATGAAACTTCAGATGTAATCGCCCCTGAAGACCTTATTGAAGTTAGGCGCGAAGCTGGGGCTCGAATAACTAACCAGCAGATTAAAGACAAACGTAACTATGATGAAAAACACGTCACTAATGTATCTTTTTCAGTGGGGGATTTAGTAAGCGTAAAAAGAGAAACTCCAAGCGATGGTAAATCTAAAAAATTAGTCGTAAAATATCAAGGTCCATATAGGGTCGTAAAGGTCTTACCTAATGATCGTTATTTAATCGAAGACACTCCTATTTCGCGGAAAAAGGGTCGCCGTTACGAAAATATTGTAGCAATAGACAAATTGAAACCATGGCTTAGTTTTGATAAGAACTACGGGAGCTCAGAATCAGACGATGATGAAAGTACTCAGAACGAACCGTAATTATCCACACCCTTGCTAACATGGTCGTTTCAGTTTCTTTTATCTATTATATAGGCATTTGTGTAGTTCATTACTCTAGAGTAGGTAAGCGTTTTTGTTATATTACATCGTTACTTAGCGTCGCTGATTGTACTTGTGTTATTTAATTATTTATGTTGTAATAAATAACATGTAAAGGTATTTATTTTTGTTATTTATCTTTTATTACTATTATAAGGATTGAGATCAGACATTGTTAAATATTTTATGTGCATGGAACATACTTTTTTGTTATCTTTTTTTTAATAGTATAATAAAGTAGATTTTCACAAGTACCTAATATAATTTATAGCATTATTAAATATAAAATTTATTACATATTGTATTTTTTTTTAAGACGCAAAGGGACTTGCTCTAGCAGGATGGCCGAGCTGTAAGGATAATGCTAATAATAACACAATTTATAATTACAAAATAAAGATGATTACGAATAAGTTATAGAATTAATAGTTATAAGTATTCTTCTTGATTCATATTCCCAGAAATAAATTATAACGGTCGACTGACTGACCACTGACATTCACTCATTCACCCCACTTCTTTTTTACTTGCGGTCGGAATGACAGCGAGTAGTCAGTCGTGAACTACCTCTCGTCGAGATCAGACGTAGAATCGGAGCAGTGCTAGTGATTTATAAGTGATCATTCTGCTGGAGCAAGTTAAGGTCAGTAAATATTCCTATTTAATCTTAATTGTTAATAAATGTGAAATAATATGTCGTAAGCGTTACTGTTTGCGTCATTATGTCGAAAATGCTGTTAGATCCGCAATCGATTGAATTCCACTGTAAATTAATAACGTGTCATCGATATATTTTGTCAAATAAACGCTTGTTATCATTGTTTAGTCGTTTTACTCCGGAATGAACCTTGAACTCCTTCACGATCGACAACATAAAATGTATAACCAACACCTCGACGAGCTTGATAAGGCTGCGAACACAATGGCAACTGAAATGAAATCTATGAAGAAACTTAGCGACTTTACACTTACCTCGATTATCGCCAACAACATTTTAGAGAATTTGAAAGGACTTCAGGAAACACTTTTGGACACGATCACGGAAATTCATTACGGAAAATTTGACATTCATCTATTAAGTCCTAAACAATTAGCAAAGGAGCTGAATATAATTTCAGGACACCTTTCCAGTGATTTAACCTTGCCGATTGAAAACATACAAACTGATTTGAGAACACTTTACCATTTGCTGAAAGTAAAAGCAAGAATGACTACAAACTATTTCATTTTTGAAATCAAGATTCCTCTCGTAACTCGTGATAATTACGAGATTTACAACTTAATCGCAATTCCTCAAGAAACTGAAGAATATATGGCAAAGATAAGACCGCTCTCCGATCACATCGCCATAAACTTAAAGAAAGATACTTACATACCCTTAACGGTAATGGAACTACGATCCTGTATACCATATAACTACAAAACGCTAATGTGTCCTTTACAAAGACCAATCTATCACCTGAAGTCAGATGAGAATCTTTGCATCAAAATAAAAGATACAGATCAATGTGAAACTTCGCATACAATATGTACTGACATGTGGACATAACTTAATAAAATTAATACTTACTTATTTTTCTGTTGTGGACAACGAACAATACGAATCACATGCGAGAGTCAAGTTGCAGCCGAGCGCGTCAGCAAGTCCGGCGTTATCGCACTCGGGGAAGGATGCGTCATCAAGGGCGATACCTTCACGATATATTCGCATATGCAACAATCTAACTCTATGACAGTTCAATCACCTGTTCTCAAGGTCGACATACATCCGATTAACAACATCTTTAATACAACAATACCATTCGTCCAACTAACAGGAATTAATGTATCAGACTTACAACATTTCGGAAAGGAATTTGAAGTCATTGATAAGGGAATCCAGCAAATGAAGAACAAGGATGTCAGTGAGCTACTAACGGACACGGACAGCCTCACCACACATGACATACACCAGTACATAGTGTTGTACATACTGGCCGGCGTGACACTGATCGCAGCAGGCACCTACATTTGGCGGCGCGGACGGGCGCGCTGCACCGCCACTATCTCTTCATCAGCACGTCGTGATCATCCACATGCCGAGCCTCCGATCCCACTGACACAACGTCCGCAGGGATCTCACAAACAGATTCGTACTTCCAACGAAACAGCTATGGAACGAGAATCAATTGCGGGTCCAGCTCATACCTACGGCCGCATCAACAAATCTACGTCACCGGTCATAAGAAAACTTTTTAATGACAGTGATAGTGCTTAGTGTGTCAAATTACTGTAACTAGAGACTATAGTATCAACAACATTGTAATTATTTTATTCATTTTGTTTTTATATTTCTATGCTTTAACTTGTATTGCTTTTATGTAAGTGTATCCTATCTCGCCCTCGGGAGCATGTACGGTTTAGCAACCGCACAATATTATTATGTAGGTCGAGTCAATGTTCGCATACTTGCGTGTCAGCATATTCCGCGACAATGTAATTTTATTTAATTGATTTTATAGTCAGTTAAGCGTAAGCCACCAACAAACAAACATTAACTATAAACAGTATCTTTTAAACCTAAATAAACTAACTAAAACCGCGACGTCGTTTAACTCAAACAACTTCAACTATCTCCATAGATGTAGGAAACCCTACAATGAAAATATCATCAAAAAATCCCTCAAATTTATAAAAACTATAAATAAGGTTTCCAATGCGTTTGTGTTTATGTTTTTTTTTGTGAAAAATGAGAAGATGCATACAAACTGATATTAAGTATTGATAAGGCTGAAGATGGAAGCGCGCCTCTCCTGGAATCCTCAATCACTGAGGAACTGGCTATCTTACCCGGCAGTTAGCTGCCGGAACGGACTTAGATAAGATGGTAGTCGCAGTTATCAATCGAAATGGCGCGGGAAGTGCGGCCACGTGCGGCAGCCGATGTTGAGCGGGGCCAGCGCGCGCCGGCGAGGCGGCGTAAAACGTGTGCGATACATGAAGCAACCTTGCACTAGCGGCGTTTACTACAGAGGTAGAAAAGCATCCAAATACAGATACAACCATCGTAATGAAAACACAATCATAGGAACATATCTTTTGAATTATAAAAAAGCGTGGTCGCGTCAGGTTCATCCGATTACGCGCGCGCCCTGGTTCAAGTGTCAGTGATGTCTACTACGAAGTGCGGGGCTGGGGTGCGGTAATTGAAATGAGTGCGGGGCGGTGAGTGGCTGTTCTGTACGTAGTACTATTATGTATTCAGTGTCTTGGGTCTGGCAGCTCACTTTTTTTGTCCAGATTTTTTTATTCGAAATAGCTACTCAGTTCATGCGGTGACAGGGTTAAGTCCATATAATTTTTTTAGGCCTTAGTATTAACTACCTATTAGAAATAATCTTGAGTCTGGCCGCTCACTTTTTTCTATGTCCAGATTTTTTAACTCGAAATAGCTACTCAGTTCATGCGGTGGCAGGGTTAAGCACGTACAATTTTTTTAGGCGTTACTATGAACTAGCTATTGGAAGTCTTGGGTCTGGCCGCAAATTTTTTTTTATGTCCAGATTATTTATCTCGAAATAGCTACTCAGTTCATGCGGTGACAGGGTTAAGTCCGTTTATTTTTTTTTGGCCTTAGTATGAACTACCTATCGGAAATAGTCTTGGGTCTGGCCGCTTACTTTTTTTATGTACAGATTTTTTTACTCGAAATAGCTACTCAGTTCATGCGGTGACAGAGTTAAATTTTGTTTAGGCCTTAGTATGAACTACCTATTGGAAATAATCTTGGGTCTGGCCGCTCACTTTTTTATGTCCAGATTTTTTAACTCGAAATAGCTACTCAGTTCATGCGTTGACAGGGTTAAGTCCGTATATTTTTTTTAGGCCTTAGTATGAACTACCTATTGGAGATAATGTTGAGTCTAGCCGCTTAGTATGAACTACCTATTGGAGATAATGTTGAGTCTAGCCGCTTAGTATGAACTACCTATTGGAGATAATGTTGAGTCTAGCCGCAAATTTTTTGTTTGTCCAGATTTTTTAATTCGAAATAGCTACTCAGTTCATGCGGTGACAGGGTTAAGTTCATAAATTTTTTTAGGCCTTACTATGAACTACCTATTGGAAATAATCTTGGGTCTGGCCACTCACTTTTTTCTATGCCCAGATTTTTTAACTCGAAGTAGCTACTCAGTTCATGCGTTGACAGGGTTAAGTCCGTATATTTTTTTTAGGCCTTACTATGAACTAGCTATTGGAAGTCTTGGGTCTGGCCGCAAATTTTTTTTATGTCCAGATTATTTATCTCGAAATAGCTACTCAGTTCATGCGTTGACAGGGTTAAGTCCGTATATTTTTTTTGGCCTTAGTATGATCTACCCATTGGAAATAATCTTGGTTCTGGCCGCTCACTTTTTTTTGTCTAGATTTTTTAACTCGAAATTGCTACTCAGTTCATGCGGTGACAGGGTTAAGTCCATATAATTTTTTAGGCCTTAGTATTAACTACCTACTAGAAATAATCTTGGGTCTGGCCGCTCACTTTTTTTTATGTCCAGATTTTTTATCTCGAAATAGCTACTCAGTTCATGCGGTGACAGGGTTAAGTCCATATAATTTTTTAGGCCTTAGTATTAACTACCTACTAGAAATAATCTTGGGTCTGGCCGCTCACTTTTTTTTATGTCCAGATTTTTTATCCCATTAAGTGCGTATATTTTTTATGATTTTGTAATTTTTGCATTTTTCAATGCTATTTTTATACTAATGGTAAATTTTAAATAGAAAAATATTGGAAAAAATTAACTCGGCCACAAGTGAATTCTCAGACGGGAATCGAACCCGCGACCTTTGCAAATCCGGTCCAATGCTCTAACCGCTGAGCTACCGAGACTTGCGAACCACCGTCGAAATTCTTCAATACTTTTATATTTTTAATACGCTGTAGGCCAGCGTTGTTACATCAATGCTAAGAAAATCATTGCATTCGAAAGAAACATCTTTTCAGGTGTTTAACGATCGATTAAGATGCAACAGCCAATTATTCCAATGAGTTTCCTGGCACGGATTTCAATCGATTCCAGAAGCTCTAGCTGATACTTAGCACAACCATCCCACGGGTGACAGCAATACAACATAGACGGCCGAATCTGCGCTTTGTATAAAAGGAGCAGGAGGTTCTTTTAATGATGTTGCCGAGCACTAAGAAAGGATTTTTTGATATTACCACGGGAACGGGAAATAAGCAATATTTTTTTTTGCGTCATTTAATTACAGAGTTCCTATAGCCATCTTCTGGCTCCATCATCAGACCTTAGATGTTATCTAAGACCTGAGTAGGACCTACCTGAGTAGGTAGACCTGAGTAGTAGTAGGTGACCAAATTAATTTGAATAGTTCCTACATTAAAATTGGATTCGTTCGTTCATTTACGTATATGTTCAAGCCCTATCTATCTATCTATCTATACGGCATAAAAATTACAATTGATTGAATGAGTGATACATACATATAACCCAACCAAATTACATTATGCAATATCTTTGAAGAATTTACATGTACAATTATTACTTTTTGAAATGACGTATTACATTTTGTTTACATACCAAATTTTATTTATTTTACGAAAAATTGCTACTTTAATAGGTTGTACTTACGCGTGAAAAGTTTTTTTTTTATTTTATTGTCGGTAAGTTCAAAGGCGTGGCGCAGCGCGGCGCGTTCATTTCACTTGGGATAGCGCGTGCGCGTACACGCACATATCACACATGTTGGACTGAGGTAACGACAGGCGGGTACAGGCCGACACACACCGTGGGAATGGCTCGGCACGAGACGCAACAGGCCTGCACAGGCATCCACAGGCGTGGCGCGATCCGGTCTGGCCTGTAATAACACGGACCGTGGGAACCCACCTTTACGCGTCCAGTGGTTAATTCGTCCAAGTTACCGTTTTATTTTTAAATGCTGTTAGTTTTCCATGTAAAATAAATAAATAGGTCCTAATCATCTCGGGAACGTTAAAATAAAATCAATTTCCCGTAAGTGACTTAAACTACAACTCTAATGTCCCCGTTAGACATTCAGTCTTGTCTGCGAGCAAGCCTGCACAAACCGCGTGGCCGGTGCAGCGAAATTGTTTTCGATAAAACTTTGAGGTTTATATAGTCCAATTTGTGCGAGCTTAATCGCACGTGTGGCCGCTGTATGGTGTTCCATCTTTTATGTGCATTAATGCAGTATCAAGCAGGCAAGACGAAACGCGTAGCCGGGACATAACACATACGGACGAGAATGATTATGCAGCATAACGCAATGTCATATACGTACAACATTAAACTTATCCCAATACAATAATGATCTGGTGGTCAGTTAGAGAAGAATCACCTGCCGCAGGCGCGCAGTGTGTGCGCGCAGTGCAGGAAGCGGCGCCAGCGCGCGGTGCTCTGGGCCGCGTGCGTGCGCCCGCAGCTGCGGCCGCCCGCCCCCGCCCCCGCGCCCGTGTCGGCCGCCGCCGCCGCCGCCGCGCCCTCCGCCGAGCGCACAGACCGGCTCAGCACGCCGCACACCTTGCCGCCGCACACCACGCCCGCGCCCCAGTCGCTCTGTTCCACCGACATCGCTACTATACTATCAGGTTTATGGCCGATCGTACACTTGCAAAATTCGAGGGAAGAATTAAACATTTAGCTGGAGCTCGTAGCGCAGTTATTCGCGTATACGGCGATAGTTCGTAACGGTGACTGCGCTTTGGAAGGCACGTTACCTGCCGGTCCTGGCTGTATTGAAAGTCGTTAAACTCATCGATCCGCACTGAGCCCGCGTGATGACTGATGGGTCTCGTATGATTCTTCTTATCCATTCGTAAGGAAGGTCAATGCCCCAGCAGGGACGACATCGAAACGGCTGATGATAATCGCTCATGCTAACGCATAGAAGACATAAAACAGTGTTGAGTATCTCACCTCACACAGCTCGGAGCCGACGAGGCAGAGCGCGCGGTCCTCCACGGCGGTCCAGAGTGGCGCGGCGGCGGCGCACGTTGAGGGGCGCTGTAAGGCGGCGCTTGCGATGCGCAGGCGCGCGCGGCGCGAGGGCGGCTGCGTGACGGCGCGCGCCACGTGGCACTCGCCCGGCGGCGCGCACTCCTCCGCCTTCGTCGCCATCAGTATGGGCACGGTCATCGCCGCGCTGCCAAACGGCTCCTCCAGCTCCACAACCGCCAGGTCCATCGCGCCGCCCTGCCAGGAGACCTCCTCCCGCTGGGAGGCGTCGCTCACTTCCTGCATGAGGAAAGATTTAATCGTTGGGCCTCCATCTACCGCACGACGCACATAAAACAGTATGGGATACCGAAATATAAATTGGGTATATGATTGTGGATGATGAGACTTTGTAAATGCAATGTATTGATGTAGGTCTCTTTCCATATTATATTATAATATATGGAAAGAAACCTACATCGCGTTTACGAAGTTTCATCATCCACAATCAGATATACAACTTACTTCTTCGCTTGGATGGGAATGAAAGGATGTGTAAAACGGTCCTATCTAGCGACAGCTTGCTTAACATCTCATGGAACTCTAATAATTATACTTATCGCGCATAATATGGATAGATAGATTTAGTGTGTTAGCGTATAATGCGAACTGACCGCGTCGGCGTCTGCGGCGACGGCGACCCGCACGATGCGCCTCGCCCCGTGCTGGCGCGCGGCGGGCGCGGGCGCGGCGGCGGCGACGGCGGCCAGCGCCCACAGCTCGGCGGCCGGCGCACGCCCGCGCCCGCGCGCGCACCACGCCGACGTCAGCGCCGTGCGCAGCGACACCAGCGACCCGCTGCAGCGCCACCCGTCCGCGTGCTCGATCACGATCTGCTCGGTGGGTTGTTTACAAAGAAATATACCATTTATCTCCTTACAGTCATTATTACGTGATACTTGTTAGCCCCGCATCCACTAGACGTGCCAAGCCAATCCGAATCGAATCCTAAAGGGTCGTCTGCTACATGCATTTATCGAATCGATCGCGTTCATTGCCCGCAGGCGATGTCCGACCTTCTTACCTACTTTATTACCGAGATGCGATTCGTCTGAGATAGCCACGAAAGAAATCCCCTCAGAGCGGCGCTGCAGTCGCGTTCAACATTCGAAAATAAGCTCTATTACTATACAGATAAGCAAACCACATTTTAGTTCCGTACTATTCCGCGGACTTCCTTCGTGGCGCGGACTCGACACCCAGAAGAAATGAGATTCGATTCGATTCTGCTCTAGTGGACGCCAGTTTTACTTTACAGCTATGCCAATAAATGTTATGCTACTACACTAGGTCAACTCCAAAATGTACAAGGTACTTAGTTCTGCGTCTTCCTAATCTACATAATAACGAATGTATTTTCACCCACTAAGAAGGACGCTTGTTTATGCTCGCCGTCGGCTTCCTCATCCATGTCCTCATCATCGGCGGCGGCTTCCGCGGGCTCGCCCGCTATCACGTTCACGTCCGTTCCGATAGCGTTATCGCTCATCTCTGTATGAAACTTTGCTAATAAAGATGGTGTAGGTTAAATATAGGTTATGGTAATTTAGGTTAAATGCTTCTCCATGCTTAGCGTTACCCCATTATGATAATCGTTACAGTCATTCTTTCACGTCTGTTTCGGAGTTAAACGTATAGCTAATCTTTTCTCTAAATCTACCAATACCACACACCGCAAACCTACCTATGAACGACGGGAAGACTCTTAGCATTTTATACCTGATGTTAAGTATTGATAAGGCTGAAGATGGAAGTGAGCCTCTCCCGGAATCCTCAATTACTGAGGAACTGGCTATCTTATCTCTGACTGCCGGAACCAACAATGACTTAGATAAGATGGTGGGTGGTAACTAGCCAGACGGACTTAAAAAGTCCTACCACCAACCAAACCGAATACAATATATACCCCCGCTGGGAATCGAACCCTGGAACCCTGGGTTTGATACCGGTGGTTGTACCACTAGACCACAGAGGTGGTGAAATCCTACTTGTACGTAAGCGCGTCCTTTATTTAAGGAAGAAAGAAGGGACTCAAAGCCGACCCTTTTGGTGTAAGTAGGTAAGTAAGCTCGCCGCCACATTAAGCTCGAACTGACTGTGTCTGTAAACCACCAGATATCGGCACTACACTTGCCATTGCCGGCACACATTTCTTGAGACCCTTTAAGCTAAGTACATGGATGCTATCATGATTCAGTAAAGTAAAAATCAATGTGACGGGATGCTCTAAACTTTAGAGCACTAATACAGTGAGTCCATTGTTACATTTCTTTAGAGTCTAAAGAAATGTAACAATGGACTTTCACTATATTACTTTTTCCAAACTTGGTTGTCCACTAAAGCTGTCAGAGGAACAGTCCATGAGTAACAGAACAGGGCGTGATCGTTTGCAAAAGCAAACCGCAAAAGTTTTTATGTAAGCCTACTTACGTCGATATGGGACGAGAAATAAGATAATTGACCGATGTACCTACTAGGTATTCAACAAGATTGTTACATACATACTTGCAGTAATATGATGTAGGTAACTCGACAAACATGCCCTGTGGCTAGCATGAGCGGCTTTTATAGAAATTCGTACTAGTTTTCGACATCGTCTTACTGTCCCGCTCATACCTTAGCGGGATAAACAAGGCAGCATTATGAGCCATATCTATCGCGTGATGAAGCGGTGTTCATGTCTGGGGGCTGGGGCCAAGGTGAGCGGCATTACCTGCAGCGCAGGCGGCGGTGCAGAGCAGTATCGCCGCGAGAGCCGCGCCTCTCATGGCATTCTCTGGTGACTTCACAGCGCTCGGTACACTCCCGCTGGCTCACACCACGCTCCGGCCGATAACCACCAACTATTCCTCTTGTAAACGACGAACCAGCCGTGCTTCGCACAAATTCGCAAAACGTCCCATCTGCTGGCTGTCAACTTCAAATAGAAAAGTCTGCCAGAAAGAGTAGACTAAACGCATTTCTTGATGTACCTACTTTGCTTTGATAGACGAATTTTTGGTTTTACAATTTTTTCCACAGAGCAAAAAATTATTTATGATTTATGGCGCTATTATTATATTTACTATTATTTATTTATTATTCAGACAACAATGATCCAATAGTGTTAGTATACAAAAGACTTATTTTTTATGTTTTCGGCCTGTTCAATCAACAAATGCAGATCACAGGTTAAAATTTTATGAATACTTTTTATGTTAAAATATTAGAAATATTGTGCTTTTAGTGTTAAAATTTTGTTATAAGAGTATTTGCTAGTTTTAAGGTTTATTTTGTACGTTTATTCTGTGTTTCTCTAGTAAGTGAATCATTGTATTCTATTAGAGAAATAAATTTCTAAACCTGAATGTTAGTAATGATATCTAAAAGAGACTTAATTCTTAATATTAATTGGTTATTCAGTGGACAGTCCCAACTATTAAGTACACGCTCCATGACACTGTTGCGGCTGCCCCGAACCTGACGCATGTCACCGCAACCAGGAGCCGGCCTTGTTGCGCAGTATGGACGGGAAACGTCGACCCTCGCATCCGCGAACATTCCTGACGCACCACAATAGCACGGCAGTCGCAGCTGTGCCCTGAACCTGAAAGAGTTATTTTATTGAACTCGAAGGATTTTTGGGTAAAACTAATCCACAGGCTGCTAGAGTAAAACGATGTACAATATGCTGGATGATCTGATACTGTTATAATTATGTCATACGGATGATGTTGACATATTAGCTATTTTCGATAGCGACCTCCCGCTCTCTCTCCATGTGAACATCATCCGTCAACATCTGTAATAGTGTGTCCCAAATATTTGAATCGAGTCACTTGACAAAAAGGTTCCCCTATACAGTTTTATAGTGGTTACAATTGCAGGGTATTTACTTTTTGCTATAAATACCATACATTCACTTTTTGTGATATTGTAAAGCAACCCATGAGCAGTTGCGTAAGTTTCGCAAAGCAGCAACATGTCGTCCGCATAGCTGATGTTGTTAACGTATACACTTCCAACGTGACAACCGACGCGTGTGCTGCTGAGCTCCTCGATTAGCGCATCAACATATATTTACATTAAATAGTTTTTTTTTTTAGTGAGAGGAATGCATTTCCGCATACCAAATGGTTATGCTGGGCTCGCCTAGAATACCGGATTCGCAAATCCGGCACCCTATCCCCCGTCGCCCCCGACACCCCGTCGAGCCTAGTAGGCCCGGCGGGGGTTCGAGAGAGAAGGGAGGGACCACCACCTTCCAGTCCCCCACTCAGCCTCACAAGGCTGAATGGGGGGCCGGAAGGGGGGGGGGCACTACCAGCTAAACCCCTCCCTCTCACCGCCGAAGGTCATGGAGGGCCATTTGTGATATTCTCCCCTGTGACCGGCGGGTCGCCCGATTCCCGGGCCTCTTCGCGACTGAGAGAAGGCCGAGCAAGTTTGGCCATCCCTCCAGGCTGGTGAGGGGACCGTGCGATCCGGGCGACAGCTTAGCCGTCATCCGGATCGCACGGCCCGGCTAAAGGGGAATGAGGTGCGCATAGCGCCGCCTCCTTCTCCCCACCCGCCTCCTTCGGAGCCGATCCGCTTGAGCATCCGCCTCACGTATTCTCTCCGATGCCTCCTTTTGTGAGATGACATCCTCACAAAAGGAGACTGCCGCCTCCCAGGATCCCTCGGTGGCCAGCATGGCGCGCGCCACGCCAGGCAGCGAGAGATCACCCCCTAACGCAGCCACCAGAGTACTTCGCTGCGGAGCCCATGCAGGGCACACCGCAAGGGTGTGCTCCGCGCTGTCCTCCGCAGCACCGCACTCGTGGCACTGCGGGGTCGCTTCCCTTCGAATCCGCAACAGATACTTACCGTCAGCGTCAGCCTGAAGGTCAGCAACCCAGACCTTGCCTACGCAAGAAGTTTTAAATAAGCTGGAAATTCATCAGCAGACGTTTGGGAATCCAAAAAGGATCATTTCTGATCGAGGGACAGCATTCACGAGTAAGGATTTTGCTCAATACTGTGAAAACAAAGGCATACAGCATATCAAGATAACTACAGGTTTACCACGGGGAAATGGACAAGTAGAACGAGTTCACCGAACTATAATTTCAATTTTGGCTAAGTTGTCAATAGAAAAACCCGCACATTGGTACAAACACGTCAGTAAGGTGCAAAGAGCATTAAATAGGAAATATACTAGAATAAAACAAATAGTCAACATGAGACTAGTTGCTTTTTTCTAGTATTTTTTCTTGTTTAATATTTATCACATAAAAATAGCATTGTAAACTGCAAAATTAAAAAGTTATAGCCTTAAATAGCACTCACCAACAAAGTATTGAGACATCACCATTTGAACTACTGATGGGAACTAAGATGAAGAGGAAAGAAGACTGCAAAATATACGAATTATTACTCCAGGAAGAGCGAACTGACTTCACAAGTCACAGAGAAGAGCTAAGGAAGAGTGCTAAGACACAAATTCAAAAGGTTCAAGATGAAAACAGGTTTAACTACAACAAGAAGAGGAAAGAAGGTAGGGAGTATTCCGAAGGTGATCTAGTTGCTATAAAGCGTACACAGTTTGGAAGTGGCATGAAGATAAAACCTAAATTCTTGGGGCCTTACAGAATAACAAAGGTGAAAAGAAACCAAAGATTTGATGTAGAGAAGGCAGACCCACTGTCTGAGGGACCCAACAAAACCACAACCTCCTCTGATCATATGAAGCCTTGGCCTACCTAGTTGGTATGTTTTATTATTATTATTTTTGTTTGAACGATAGATGATGATTGTAAGTGTTACTATGTGGAAGCCCTGATATTATGTGTTTTAAAATTTTCTTGTGTTGTGTTTATGTTTAGTCGGTAAGTAAAAAGATGATTTGTCTAATGATGGTGATGGTTTCTTTTTTCCAAAATGGATAACTGTTTTTATGAGGAAAATGTGTAATTCAGTTTACTGTATTTAAAGAAAGCAATGTTTTAAAATTAAGTTACAATATTCTGATAATTGAAAGTTTTTAGTTGGTTAAAGTTTACATGAGTTAAAACTGTTGTTACGATGTACTAGTAATAAGTTCTTTTGTTATCACAATGTCTGTGGACAGACATAGCGGCAGGATGGCCGTATGTAAGAATGTATCCGAACGTGTGAGTTATAGAGATGATGTATCCGAATGAGGTGTATGAACGAGAGGGGATGTGTGTGCGAGCGAGAAGAGAACGAATGGCGATGGACGATTCACGATTGTGACGAGACGAACGGTGTGCGCGCGCTCCGCTTTGATTTTTCCTATAAAAGTGTTAAAGTTGAATAAATTCTTAAAAAGATTTTCCTTGTTTGATTCCGGTCCCACATATATAATAATTTATATAATGTATAATGCCAAAGCCATCTTCTATCTTGCTCGTTTCCCTGGGCGCAAGCGCGAAATAATAGCGGGCCATGACAATGCCGATTGAATATTGTATGCACAAAGCATATTTACCTTTACATCTTAAAATTGTTTGAAAACACGTTTTGATGATTTCACTGGTAATTTTCACTAACCACCTTAACTTTTTATGAATTTTGTCCGATAGCCTGAATTTAATATCAGGCAAAACCACTTTAACTGATTTTTGCAGTCAAAAGTGGTTTTGACCGATGATGCCCGCAGTCAAAACCGTTTTTGGCTAAGGGCATCGGTCAAAAGAACTTTTCGCTGATTTTTGCAGCCAAAAGTGGTTTTGACCGGTTATGAGTTTTGACTGTAACATATCGATAATTATCTAAGCACGTGACCCTGAATGGTGTGCTTGAGGGCAAATGTAGGTAGTGTTTTCAGTAGATAATCCAGGCATAAAGGCAAATTTAAGATCGTGTGTACGAGCTCTATTACTCGTACATTGAACTTCCCCGCGCCGCCCGCTGGCGCGTGTGTATTGCACCGTAAGCGTTTTATGCATCGCGCGGCATTTAACCTTATTATAGTAAATAAATACTTATATTAATTCGTGTTGTGGCGAATGTCCTATTAGAATAATGTGTGATCAATTAATATCAACGATATCACATCGTATATAAGCCACAGTGAAATCTCTCTATTTGCCGACGACTTAAAAGTACATAAAACTGTCAATAACCAGTCCGACGCGGCGCTTCTCCAAGTTGACCTTAATAATCTGAGTATATGGTGTGAGAGGAATGGCATGTCACTGAATGCAAGTAAATGCTTTCACATCAGTTTCACAAAGAAACGTAATCCTCTTGCTACCCAGTACTGCTTGGATAACATGCCTTTAGCAAAAGTTGATAATATTCGAGACCTTGGTGTTATTTTAGACACTAAATTGAATTGAATCTAAACTAACGCTGTACAATGCTTTGGTTCGCAGCAGGTTGGAATATGCTAGTGTCACCTTCACCTGGAACCCTGTTTATAGTGCACAGTGACAAAGAATAGAGTCGTTACAACGTGCTTTCACAAGGCATTTGGCCTTCTCATCTACTCTCACCGCCATCCTTATCAACAAAGACTTCATTTTCTCAAATTAAAAACACTACATGATCGCCGCGCATATTCAGACCTTCTTTTCTTCTTTAAACTAGTTAACGGTATGGTGAAATGTAACAATTTGCTAGAAAAAGTATTAATCAATGTTCCTTATAATTATCCACGACATAGGTGTGGTAATATATTTTATATACCAAGGTGTAGGACTAATCTTGGTCGACACCAGCCTCTCTCTAGGATATGCTCCGCTTACAATAAGGTGAACACAAGAGTATCTGGCATTGACATATTTAGAGATAGTTACAATTCCTTTAGGGAAAAGCTGCTGAAACATGTTTGATAAAATCATAGTTCTGGAAGACTAAGCTAACGTAATTCTTAAGAACCTTTGGTTAGTATTATTACCTATTTTAAACATATTTAATAAATGTTGTGTATACCTATTATTGGCATGCATGTAAGAATTGTACCCCTAGCTATAATTTATAATAACAATGTTTGTACATGTTATTGCTGTTGGTATACCTAAATAAATACCGCCGCCCGCTGGCGCGTGTGTATTAAGTGTTACAATCACCCTCCACGCCGAGCACCTCAACGGTGACGTCATGTGACGTCACAGCAACGTAGTAGCGGTGGAAGGGGAAGCCGACCTCGGAGGCGCAAGTTGCACTTTTTCGGCGGCACTCGACGGCGACGGACGTCTCTCCTAAGCTCTGTATCTTTAGGCATATTGTTAGATCGGTTAATTGTTAATTAAAGATTAGTTTGTTCCAAGCGTTTCTCTTTTTTTAATTAGGATTCCCACTAGTTTTTAAGATCAGAAGTGGGATAGGGCCTTGTGTTTTGTCCGCTCGTTAAAGCTATTGCGTTTTAGTTTTGTGAAAAGTTTTTCAATGAACACGTGCTCCCGAGTGATTATTTCCTACAACAGTTAGTTCAACGTTCGCGAATAGTGTGATTAGCTCCGCATTTTAAACGCTTGGAATTTGATTTTCTTCCGTAATACGTTCGTAAATAGTGTGATTTGCGCCGCGTTTTAAACGTTTTACATTCGAATTTTCTTTTGTAAAGTGCGTATGTTCTAATCGTTTTAAATTTAATGGATAAGCTTGTTGAGTTTTCATTTTCTTTCGAAATTTAAGTGCATAATTCAATTTCTTTTTATTTTAACGGTAGTGCGTTTAATGTTTTAAGTTTTCTTTTGTAATTCATTTCTAATTACTTCTTTTGAAATTTAACGATTATGCTTTTAGTGTTTGTAATTAAAGGGGTTTCGTTTATAAATTGAAATTGACTAAGCCCTTAAGGTTTAAACCACGTGTGTTTTTCTTTCACTAACTAGTTCGCTTTATTAGTCAATTGTCATTTCTACGTGACGATGCCGAAACATTCGTCTAGGCCTAGAAAACGAGATCGCTCTCGGAATCGGCGTGATAGTGATAATAGTCATCACGGCAAGAAGTCGCGATATCGTAATAGATCGCATGACTCTCGCAAAGAAAGTGATTCTCAGTGTCGTAACGAGTCTACTCGTCGCGGTAACGGTGATCATGCGGCTGTAGATAAAATACTTGTACGTTTAAATGAGATAGAGAATAGACTTTCTACATCTTCGGTACCGTCCGTAACACCAATTTTAGAACCTACTATTAGTCGAACTTGCCGTACACCGGAACTTGAGACTGCAAATAGGTACTTAGCATCCGTTGAGCGACCGCCCAGCCCTGCTGCTGCTGCTCGAGCTACGGGTACCAGCACCAGCAAGGACGAGGACGTGACGAACAGGATTATGGGAGCACTGTCAGCCTTGGTACAAGTAAGGTCGAATAATTTTTATGTTTCATCTTTTGACCCAATTGTGCATGACTTTGAAGTGTGGTGTGCCGAAGTCGATAAGGCTAAGCAGTTAAATAAATGGGACGATCGGGAATGCCTCGGTCGTATTGGTGGATGTTTGCGGGGTGACGCTAAGTCATGGTTGAATGACTGGATCACCAATGACCGCACGTGGAGTAACTTTAAATCAGAGTTTCGATCTTTGTGTCCACGTAACATAAATGTTGCTAATGCTCTTTTTGAAATCATGTGCACCAATTCGAACAAATTTATGACGTATGCTGAGTATGCACGCAAGTCACTTTTACGGTTAAATATCGTAACAGGTTTATCCGATGATTTAAAATCTGCAATTGTTATACGAGGCATTGCCGATTCCCAAGTTAGGGCTGCGGCAACCAACGCAAAGTGCTTATGTAAAACCAAAGAGTGATTCTAATTTCAAAACTACCTACAATTCTGTTCGATCGTCGCAAATAGGGTTACCTAATATCTATAAGCGTGAAGGGTTTAGACAAGCTAATGGATGTTTTATTTGTGGCCATTCTGGTTATAAAAAGTTTAATTGTCCAAAAAGAATGAGAAGTGACGTCCCGTTTAAGACTATTCTAAGCGATAGCGGAAGCGATAAAAAACCGGTATCTGTTGCACCTGGTGATAAGTTGATTAAGCAATGTACTTTTTGTAAAAAAACAGGACACGTTGTTGATAACTGTTTTGCCGAGCAGCGCCTTTGTGACAAAAATGTGAACAACGTAAATTTTTGCTTAGAATCGAACCCCAAAGAAGTAACGTAATCTCTGCTGTTATTCAAAATAAGCCCGTTGATGTGTTGATAGACAGCGGCTCTGATATTTCTTTGATTTCGGAATCAGTTCTGAAACATTTTGATTTTAATAAAAGGTCAACTTATCGCCTGATGCGTGGTATAGGGAGTCAGGAGATAGAATCAACTGCATACATTACAACTATTATAGAATTTCCTGAAGTGTCTTTTGAAGTTGATTTGTTTATAGTTTTGCCAGAGTGTATTAATGCGCCAATATTGATCGGTACTGACATTTTAAATAGGAAAGGTGTCACTTATATACGAAGTAACGATACTCAACGATTGATCAGAAGCGATTGTTCATCGAGACTTAATCATATAAGTACTATGGAAATTGATAAAATAAGAACTCCTTTGACAGGAGCTGATCGAGAGCGGTTGTTTTCAATTATAAATGAATTTTCAAAGTCCTTTGTCACTGGCACATCAACTTCCACAGTTAACACGGGTAGCATGGAGATTTAGTTAACTAATAATGCTCCCATTAATTATCGGCCTTATAAATTATCGTTAGATGAAAAGAAAAGAGTCCGTGATATTGTTAAAGATTTATTAAGTAAAGGTATTATTCGCGAATCACAGTCAGAGTATGCAAGTCCTATCATTCTCGTTAAAAAGAAAGACGGGAGTGATAGGATGTGCGTTGATTATAGGGCACTCAATGCTATTACCGTGAAAGAGAGGTTTCCTTTACCACTAATAGATGACCATATAGACAAGCTAGGTAGTTCTAAGTATTTTACTAGTCTAGACATGGCGACTGGTTTTCATCAGCTTCCGATTAAAGATGATGAATCCATATCCAAAACGGCCTTCGTAACACCTGAAGGTCATTTTGAATACTTAAAAATGCCTTATGGCCTTGCTAACGCACCAATAGTTTATCAAAGGGTCATTACTCGGACTCTGAAACCACTGATAGAGAGCGGTAGAGTTTTGAGTTATATCGACGATGTGCTGATCTTGTCTAATTCAGTGGATGAAGGATTAGAAACTTTGCGCGAGGTACTCCAAATACTTACAACAGCTGGTTTTTCCATTAACTTAAAGAAATGCACATTTTTGGACACAGAAGTAGAGTACCTCGGTAGACTGATTGGACATGGTCAGGTACGGCCGAGCCCTTCAAAGGTAGAAGCACTAGTCAAATCTCCTAAACCCACAAATGTTAGAGAGGTCAGACAGTTCCTAGGCCTTGCGGGCTATTTCCGTAGGTATGTAGCTGGTTACGCTTCTAAGACCGCGTGTATTGCCAAATTGTTAAAAAAAAATGAACCGTTCCAATGGGGCTCCGAACAAGATTCTGCACGTGACTTTATAATTAGGTCTTTAACAGAGGAACCCGTTTTAGCAATATTTGACCCTAAATTGCCAACGGAGCTTCATACCGATGCAAGTTCCATCGGCTATGGAGCTATTCTGTTACAAGAGCATGAAGGTAAGCGGAAGCGGGTTGTCGGGTACTTTAGCAAATCTACACAGGGAGCCGAGTCTCGGTATCATAGTTATGAACTGGAGACTCTGGCAGTCGTGCGCGCGTTACAACATTTCCGTCATTTTCTTATCGGCATCGATTTTAAAATAATAACAGATTGCAACTCGTTAAAGTTAACCGAACGTAAAAAGGATTTGCTGCCAAGAGTGGCGCGTTGGTGGGTGTATCTCCAGGACTTTAATTTCACTTTGGAGTACAGAAAGGGTTGCCTCATGCAGCACGCAGACTTTCTTAGCCGACATCCTGTTTCCGTACGCCACATTCGTAACGCTAATAACTGGGCAAAGATTGCTCAAACGGCAGACTCTGAAACTCGTGATTTGATGACAAAGTTACAAGAAGGACAGTTAGATACGACTAGGTATGTGATTAAGAACGACCTTTTGTATTATAAGTATTCTCCTGCAGGAGAGGAGACCCGTCTCCTTTGTTTCATTCCAAAAGGTCATAGGTTAAGCCTTCTGCGAATATTTCACGATGACCATGATCATATTGGTATAGACAAAACGACCGAATTAATATTACGTCATTTTTGGTTCCCGGATTTAAGGCAATTTATAAAAAAATATGTACTTCATTGCCTAGTTTGCTTATCACACAAAAAGGTGCCCAGGGCGCCTTTGCAGCCCATCGAATTGCGATGTTGTAGGTTCGGGTATATCAAATGATAACTCTGACTGCGATTATAATAAGAGCTATATTATACCAAGCAGGTGCTTATATACTATTGGGAGAGATGAGTGTGTGCAGTGTACATATAAGTAGTACACACACTACACCTCCCCCCTTAAAAGAAAAAAAAATACCGTAGATTACATTTTTTTTTATCTAGGTTTATTTTATACAAAGCAATTTAAGGTTTCTTTTTTTTAAACAGGATTATAGTAATATCATACGTATATTCAATGAATGATAAAGCAAACCTAAAAATCCAATACTTTTAAATTTTAATAAAGCAAAACTGGTTGAATGAACAGTCTTTGAACTTAATAAGATTGAAAATCATTTATCAGTGATATTTTAAATCTTACCTCAGTACATTTTTATCAAAATAAAAAATATCTTACATATAAAATTATTTGAATATATTTAGAGACAAATATATTAAATTTTAAGGTATAAATTTTCTAAAACAAACAACTAATTTTATTAGAGAAAAAAGTTATTTTTTTAACAAAAATCTAAATTGCAAACATTTTAGATTGCTTACGTTTGTAGGCAAATAACACAAACAATATTGTAAGATTAAGACTAAACTACTAATATGAATTCGAATTTTAAACAAAATAATCACCTAAAAACAAATACACAGACTTTCAATATAATAAACAAAAGTCTTAAAAAATTAACACAATATGATAAGGTTTCTCTCGTACATTTTGCTACGACAGATATTTGACACAATCAAATCACAACATCGAGTTCATAGTTTATGACTTTTTTTTTTACATAGGTATAACTCAGGATTATATTTTTATTTATTATTACTGTAAACATTATCAAAACTTTTGTATTCATAAGCGGACATTCTATAATCAAAACCAAACAATAGTCATTTATGAGACATAAAATGCTCTTACTTCACATTATATTATTAAATTATTTTAATTTCTATAATACTAGCAGTGATTGCACAGATTTATAATATCAACAATGTTTCTTACTAAAAAAGAAAACATTGCACATTTCCTCTCAATAACGAAAAAAAATAAAACAAGCAATCGTATTTTATAAAAATTAAAGAAACAAATATCTGGCTGTGTTATACTTATTTCATCCGTCAAAATTGCACTTTTCTCACACCTTTATTTCATATTTATTTTCACATTTCAAATTTATTTACAATTTTCGTTAAACTTCATAAGTTACCTATCTACTGTCTCCTAACTCTTTCCCTTCTTTAAATTTAATTACAATACAATTTCCGTTCAAAAACAATTTCTTACAAACTTTTATCGTAAAGGTACTACTGAACCTATCGTGTTCATATAAATATAAATTCACAACTTCATATTCCATTTTTATCTATTTATTATATTTCGTTACCCCATATCTCTAAATATTCCATAATAATTGACCACACTTTAAATTCCTACTCTGCTCGTAATATTATTCTTTATTTCGATTCTATCTATATCATCGGTATACTCATACACATAAATAATAACACATCACATACGAGGTACCTACTCACATAACATTATATTCGCCCGGCGCCGGCGTACTTTTATTTTTATTTAATTATTCACTGGTACATATTAATATTTATTTATAGTCGACTTCATACTTATTCAACATCATAAATGGACAACTTAGTGCCATTTGGGTTGTGCGCACAACCTACTTTTAGGGGTCATTTTTTAAGCCTCTTTTGGACTCCAACTTTTCTCACGGAGGAAGCTCGTTCGCACTATGATCGAATAAGAAGGATATAACCCACCATGTACCACATTTATATAGGATCATGATTTAAGACAACTTATTACAGTCTCCAACAGTATCCAAAGGGAAATCTCGTTCACACCTTGATATAACTGAAGGACCTGATCCCTATAGTACCTTTCTTCTAATGTGTACCGTAATATCGAGCATAATTACTTTTCTAATCCATCCTTCTACTTTCTAAAAATACTATCATTCCTAAAATGAATATAGGGCATATAATAGTTTCATCGCTCTTGGGTGATCAGTCCAATCGCATGTGAAATAATATAAACCATATAAATCCCTTGCTAACAATAAAAATACATTACGTCATTCAAAATCCTACATTATATAATCACAAATCTATTCCTTCTAAACCTATGCTGTACCTAATTGTAATCTAACAGTAACAAAAAGACTTTTAATACAGCTACATACCTATATCTTTTCCTATACTTTCTTTTAATACTAATCCTTATAATTTCCCAACTTATCAAATCATTTTCAATTCCTTACTACTTTAAAATCTCTACAAAAATCTATCCAAGTTACATTTCCAATATTCAAATCATAATATATTTTCACACTTAAAATTTTCCGTTCCAATTAAAATGATACCTAAGTACTTCTTATTCAGTCTTATTAAGTTGCAAGGTGTTAAATTTCAGCATAACCAGCAAACCCATGTGGCATTGTTTATAAGACGCAACTCATATTCCTGTAGCACAAAATTAACAGCTTGCATAAAATTGCATGTTTGATTCCACGTAATGCCGATCGAAATCCAATACTAATTCTAGCCATATTAGATTCGTTTATCAAGTAATTGTAATTTAAAACATCGGGATTGCATCACATAAAACAAATTATAATTTTCCATCAATATTAAAAGTTATTAAAAGGAAATTACGTAATTTTTAACAATCAAACTACTCATGTATATTTAATATGTTTTCTTGTCTATCGATATGTACTAAAATATATATGACGAAAAAGTTACAATTTATTAAATAAATAAAATCCATACCTACCTAATCGTATATAAATAAATCCGTACAATTTAAAGAATATATTGTTTCCCTAATACTATCATGTAAGAAATTATTACTTTGAACTTTTTCATAATATGTAATATTTAATGAGAAAAATTTAATGTAAAGACTATAATAATAAAGTTATTATGTTGTATATAATTATCAATTTTGCGTTTCGAAATACTGTATATAAAAGTAAATTCTTTACTCCAAATACTAGGTACTGAACAAAAAAAAACGAAAATACAGTCTTAGCTTCACAAGTAAAGTCGCGGAAAACGTTAGTTTTTTTTCTAATTTAATAAACCAATATACTTTAGAATACTTATATTAAACTGAAATCTGAAGGTAAATAAATTCTACTAACAGATTGAATAGAAATAATATGATTTTATTTAAATTAAGAAAATATACTGCTAATATGTTTAAAGAAATAATATTTTTTCATTAGTGTGACAACACGTTTATTAAATTGACCCCAAAGAAATAGATATTCAATAAACAAAATATATTTTCTAAAAAGTTTAAAATTCTGATTGGAAATAAAAATGTTTTTTCGTTTGACGTTAAGTAGAATAAAGTATATGAACCTAATTTTCTTTTGATATGTATCAAATGGACAAAATATATGTTTAATTATATAATACATTACGTCTTTCTAACACAAAATAAGAATAAAATTATGTCTTAAGAAAACGTGCGAAAATATTAAATAAAGAGACCAAAAGCTGATAGAACATATTCCTAATTTCGTATCGTTTGTATATACTTACTTATATTAAACTGGAAAACTCTATTAAATCTCTTTTTTTTAACTACCTTTACTGAACGAATACCACACGCGTTGCAAGGTCAGCAAATTAAGTATGTCATCACGACATTGAGTGCAATAACGAATTAAATATTTTACTTTTTTAGTAACATCTTTACCAAATAAAAAAAACGAATTCTAAATAAAATCATTTTGAAAAAGTATAACACAGACTCTATAACAGACAGCATAACGAACTCATACTAAAATTGATAAATTACATAGACACACGACACGAGAAAAGCAAAATAGTCGTCATCATATTATGTGCAATATTAAAACCTTTCACAAACCTGGTTATCGGGAATACATAGAGCTGTAAATATAAAAAAAAATCAACATGAATAAAATTTGTAATTAACTTGCAAAAGCTTAAAAATAGTTTAAATTCTAATCAGTATTTTCTGTGCAATCAACTGTAGAAATCACAAGTTTTAGAGAAACAAAAAAACAATACATATCAAAGTTAGCAAAACAGTTACAAAATCTAACTTAATGCTACTGCACAAATTTTATCTTTATAAAATAATCATCAACATCTACATTATCAATTTAAAAAGATAGTTATTTATGTAGACAGCACTATCTACTTTTGGTTCCAACAGGCTGTAGATATACGAAAAAGACATGACAAAATATCATTGGAAAAAAAACTTAAACTCAACAAGAGATTATTAATTATACTTAATTATTTTATAAAATAATTTCTTCAAAATCAAAACATCAATGATTAAATGTTTTTCTTGCTTTCAAGTTGTCTAATATAACAATTAATTATATTATTAAAGAAATAAACCAATAGTCAAAAAGTATTCAAATTTGGTCAATTACAATATAGTTTGAAGTTTTCACACCATTAAAGTAATTTAAATCATCATTTTAAAATTAATGAAACATGAATTAAAATTTGTTAGTTAATCAGAAAAAAAATCCAATACTAATAAACTCAATCAGACCGCGTTTTATATCGTTCTCGGAGAAAAGAAATAATAGAATTTCGTTGTTTCCTGTTTTGTCCACTGTTTATCCAACATCTCCTTGACTCGAACGCCTCCCTGCTGCATCCACTTCCGACATTTGCATCTCCCGGCACCCTGCTAGGCACCCACATCATCAGTTTTTCTCAGCAGCAGCACAGCAAACGGCAACGTAAACTTCTTCACATTTATATAGGATTTTGAATTTTGATTGCATCTCATCAAATTTTTGTTTTGTATATATTTATTTTATAACTATTTGAAGAATTTATTTTAATAGAAATTATTATTGAAAAATATCTAATAATATTATTATAATTATTCATTTAATTAAAGTCATTTTCACGTCACTTCAATTTTCTTCGGAATATTATTTTATTTAATAAGTCCTTTTTTCACATATTATTTAATTTGATAATTTATGTATCAAATTTAATTACTTAGTCCATATTTTTTTTTGTAATTTAAATTTTTGATAACCATCTGCGCAGCGCCGCCGATAGGCAGCACTGGCAGGGTCGCCATGCGATGTTGTAGGTTCGGGTATATCAAATGATAACTCTGACTGCGATTATAATAAGAGCTATATTATACCAAGCAGGTGCTTATATACTATTGGGAGAGATGAGTGTGTGCAGTGTGCATATAAGTAGTACACACACTACAGAATCATGGACTAAGCCCGATATCCCATTTTCTGTCATTCATACGGATGTCCTTGGTCCGTTGCCGGAGTCTAGCGGGTTTAAGTACATCTTGATAGTAGTTGATGCTTTCTCTAAGTACTGTTTGATGTATTCCATGTATAGACAAGACTCTGATGAATTAAGACGTGTGTTTTCGAATGCGATATCATTATTCGGTACTCCTTCCACAATCGTTTGTGATCGAGGGAGAATGTTTGAAAGCACTGCGTTCCGAAATTGGGTCGGTAGCTTGGGTTGTGTAGTTCATTTCATTACTCCTGAAATGCACCGAGAGAACGGACAGGCCGAAAGATATTGTCGCACTGTTTTAAATATGTTGCGAGTGGAAGTAAAAACTAAAGGTTCAGAGTGGTCTAATGTATTATGGAAAGTGCAACTTACACTTAACATTACTAAACATGCTACCACGCAAAATTCTGCTTTACAACTGTTAGCAGGGATAGATGCTGCCACTCCAGTCATACGCTCTCTGGTGCGGGATGTGGCCCTGGAGACTTCCAGTCCGAACAGAGCCGCCTTGCTGACACTGAGCAGGCAGAGAGCGTCCGAACTGCTTGATGCCAACCAGCGACGTCAAGATGCTTACGTCAACGAAGGACGACGGCAGCCGCGCTCCTATGCTGTCGGGGACTTTGTCTTTGTTGGCAAGACGTCGCAGAGCGCCGGGAAGCTGGACTCCGGGATGCGTGGTCCATACAGGGTACTACGGGCTCTTGCGCATGACCGTTATGAGCTTGAGTTACTGGCTGGGTCTTATGGCAAAAAGACCCAAGCGGCAGCAGAGCACATGGTGCTCTGGAGAGGTGAATGGACACCGGATGCATGTGAAGCGTTCTTTGAGGCTGGTAAGTACATTAAGCGGGCTGTGGCCGTTTAATGTATGGCTGGGGATTAGCTCAGTTACTGTAGTTGGGACGGGGATGTCCGGATCACCGTCGCGGCCCACAGGCATAACATGCAAACTTGGAGCCTCTGTTATGGATTTATTGAAGTACAATGAACGGCCGAGTACCATGGCTCTGTCGTTCATGTACGTCTCTTTGTTTTTGTATTTGTCATATCTTTGTTACAAGGAAAGCGCTGATGATTTGATCTGCTGCGATCATGAGAGTGCACGCTCTTGATCGCTGTGGATCGATCAGAATCGTACCGCTTGCGATAAAGGCTTCTTTCCCCCTTGTGTGAACAAATAACAATATGAGTTTTTTATTTTATTTCAGATAGTAACGAATCTCTAGAAGGTCATACGATTAGGGACCAGTCAGCTCCCGGCGAAGCAGCGGACGAGGACGCCGCAGGCCCGTCAGGAACGGCCGTGTTACAATCACCCTCCACGCCGAGCACCTCAACGGTGACGTCATGTGACGTCACAGCTACGTAGTAGCGGTGGAAGGGGAAGCCGACCTCGGAGGCGCAAGTTGGACAGCGCGGCACTTTTTCGGCGGCACTCGGCGGCGACGGACGTCTCACCTAAGCTCTGTATCTTTAGGCATATTGTTAGATCGGTTAATTGTTAATTAAAGATTAGTTTGTTCCAAGCGTTTCTCTTTTTTTAATTAGGATTCCCACTAGTTTTTAAGTTAGGCATATTAGGCAAGCAAGCATCGCGCTGCATTTAACCTTATTATAGTTTTATCAATTAATATTAGTCGCATGTTTACCACCATACCAATCACGCCATATCATTACTATTCATTCACCATACCATTCTAATATAATAATAAACTTTAGTGTTTTACCATAACCAGTGACTTAACATTTACCATTCCCCTTTTTCTTAATGTACGCGGCCTATCCCGTGCATCGTGAATATTTATATACTTACTCAGCTGATCTTCTAGCTGGCCATCAAGCACCTTGGTCACAACTGTTGCCAAAGATTTCTTTGGCAATCGTGTTATGTTAAGGATAAAATTCTCAATATTAATTTTACTTGTTATTAAACCTAAATTACAAGTAACGAACTACGGGTTGTACCCCCCCCCCCCCCGCGCACGCCCCCGCGGTGGTTCCCCGCGACCCCCGCCTGCGCCCCCGAGACGATGATGATATCGGAGGGGACGAAGATGCGCCCCCGCATGGGGCCATCGCCCCCCAAGCCAGCTACCACCGACACCTCTACCAGCTCGTCAGAATACGAGTCGGACGGAGGCATGGAGGGAGGGATCGAGGAGCTGTCTAGCCCTCTCCCTCTTTCCAACACCGACTCCAAATCCTACGCGGGTTTGGAGGTTAGCGAGAGCGCGCCGGCGCTATGCCCAGGCACTAGAGACCCCGGCGCCGCCCCCACCCCCCACCCCCTCAACCAGTTCCCAGCAGCCAACAGAGCCGCAACAGCCCGAGCCACGGCCCAGGGGCTACCCGCCTATTGTGGTTGAGACTCTTCCCAACTGAACTGAGCACTTCCGGATCCTAACCGGTAAGCTCGGCCACACACCCAACGCGCGCCCCTACGGGAAGGGTGTACGCTTCCTCGCCAAGACGCCAGAGGACTACCGAACCGTCCAGGCGTACCTGACAGAGGCGGCTGAGGCAGACCCCAATATAGCGTGGTATTCGCCGCCACACGAACGCCCCACAAAAGTTGCCATCAGGGGGTTACCGGCCAACACACCCCCTGACCAAATCAAATCCGCGCTAGAAGATCGTGGCTTTACTGTTACACACTGCCGTGCTATCGCAGGCAGCCAAGGCCGTCCCGGATGCCTAGTCCACGCACAACTGGAGCACCTGGAACCCCAAGAGCTGACCCGCCTCTACGCAGTCACCGAGCTGCTATGCATGCCCGGGGTGATTGTGGAGGCCTGGCGTCCTCGAAAGGGACCCGTCCAGTGCCACCGGTGCCAGGCGTTCGGCCACTCGTCGGCCAATTGCCACCGCCCGCAGAAATGCGTGCGACCATGCCGGCGCGCAGTGCACGCGGGCCAGGTCAGACCCGCACAAACTGCGCACTTCCACACGCCGCCAATGACCGGCGGTGCAGGGTGTTCCTGCGCGAGGCGAGGCGCATCGGGGCCAGCGTTCCCCCTCCCATATCGAGAGGGGTTGAGCGCGACCCCAGCCGCCCCCGCCCGCAGGCACCCCCTACCGCACCGCCAAGCGCAGACATGCGCGACACGCAGGCGGGCGCTACCCTAGCGCCGCCCGCGAACCCACCCACGGAGAGCGGGGCCCCCCCGCCCGCGCCCCGCAGGCGCAACCGCGCAGGCCGCCGCCGCCGCCAGCGCGCCTCTTCCCAGGCCCCCGCCGAGGCGTCATCGCCAACCGCAGAGTCGGTTTTTCCGACAGGGGGGTCGCAAGCACCCCCGACCGCTCCCAGAGCCCCACAATCTGCCCCTCCCCTGGAAGCCGCGAGGCCACCAGTAGCCCCACAGCCGCAGCCCCCTCCGCCCTAGGGGGGGTACCAACAGCCCCCACCTCCCGTCAGGGGGTATCAACAGCCCCCAGCTCCCTTCCGGGGGTACCAACAACCCCCACCTCCCTTCAGGGGGCCCACTCAACCCCCGCCCCCACCTCCATCCCAGTGCCCGGCCCCCGAGCATCAACAGCAACAGAAGGTAGCACAACCTGCCTCCACCCAGCAACGGTGGGGCCCACCACAGGGTCCACCGCGCCAACACCAGGCCCCTCAGGGCCACCACATCCACCCGATGACCATCCAGCTACTAATCAACATCCTGGGGTCCCTGCTGCAGAGCATACAACAAAGGGATGGACCCCCTACAAGCCATTCTACGAGAAATGACCAGGCTCATCTCCGCCTCTCACCCAGTACATTACGAATAATATACTGGAACCCGGGAGGCATCCGCCAAAAGAAGAACCAGCTACGCCTTCTCACCCAGTCGCAGGACATCCACATCGTCCTCCTGGGTGAGACATTCCTAACACCGAAGATGTCCTTTCGGCTGCCCAACTTCCAGGCCTACAGAAGAGATGAGATGACCCCCCAGGGCCGCCCATATAGGGGTACGGCGGTCCTCGTGAGGAGGGACATCATCCATGACGAGCTCCCGTGGACAGACTTCACCAGCCTGCGCTCCATCGGCGTGAGAGTGCGCGCTGGTGGCCAGGAGCTCAAGGTATTCGCCGCCTACCGACCACCACAAACAGGTATCCATCCGCCCGACCTGGCTGCCATATTCGCCGACGAGACCCCCACCATACTGGCAGGGGACTTGAATGCCAAACATCCAGCGTGAGGGTCCACCATCACCTCGACTGACGGCCGCCGCTTATTGGAAGCCTCCACAGGTATGGACATCGAGGTAATAGGTCCAGACTCGCCCACCCACTTCTCGCCAAATGATCACCACAATCCCAGCACCATCGACGTTGTGCTCCACAAGGGCGTCGCCAGCCCCCTCAGCGTCGTGGTTAAGTATGAGGCTGACACGCCACACCTTCCGCTTCTTATAACGTTGGCCACCGCAGCCGACGCCGTGTTCCCACGCCGCCCGAAGGCCAAAACAGACTGCGACGCCTACAAGTTGGCGATGGCGGAAGTCAGTTTGCCCGGCCCCCTCAGTACCAGAGAGGAAATAGACGCCGCCATAGAGTATTACACAAAAAAAATGACCTAGGTAAAGACCACCCTCACCAGACCAGCCCCTACGACCCAACGTCGCGATGCCCTCCCCCGCCAGCTGCAGACCATGCTGGGGAACAAGAAAGAGCTGAAGCGCCAATGGTCTCAGAGTAAGTGCCCACGCCTCAAGGCCAAGCTCAACAGGGCCACGACAGAGCTCCACGAGGCGGTGAACCTATGGCGCGGGTCGACGTGGGAGAATACCATAGACCGAGCAGCCGAGCACCTGCCAAGCCTACACTCCCTGAACAGGTGCCTAACAAAAACACCTCAGCCCACGTACCCGCTGCTGGACACCGACGGCCAGAGGAGATACGCCGCCCTTGACCGGGCCCGTATCCTGGCCGACCACCTGACCGTCCAGTTTTCCCCGCACCCAGCAGCACCAACAGCGGCCGAACACCACAGAGCGGTAGAGCAGGAAGTGGCGGAATACCTGGCCACCACCCCGCCGCCACTACCAGTGACGCCTTTATATCGCCAGCAGAGGTGAGAAAGATGACACTCTACCTAAACCCTAGAAAAGCCCCAGGGCCGGACAATCTTCCGCCCATGGCCCTGACAGCGCTGCCCAAGAAGGGCTGGGCAACCTTGGCCCGAATATACAACGCAGCGCTAAGGGCCAACTACTTCCCGGCCGCCTGGAAGAGAGGCCGGGTAATCACCATACCAAAGCCGGGTAAGGACCGCCGCCAAGTACAGAACCAACGCCCCATCAGCCTGCTGGACCACTCAGGCAAACTCCTCGAGCGTCTCCTGCTTCACCGCCTACGACCAATATGGATTTCGCGCCGGTCACTCCACGACGCTCCAGCTCATGCGCACGCTCTAACACATGGTCGAGCAGTCCAACAAGGGCAACTGCACAGCAGCCGTGTTTCTAGACATCGAGAAGGCCTTTGACCGGGTTTGGCACCCCGGTCTCATTTATAAACTCAAAAACACAGAGCTTCATCCAGCCCTCATCTACCTGCTGGCGTCGTTTCTTGAGGGCCGTCAATTCAGCGTCGCGGTGGAGATTGACCAATCACAGCCGCATCCCATAAGGGCGGGAGTCCCACAAGGCAGCTGCCTATCGCCCATCCTTTACACGCTATACACTAATGACATTCCATCCCTAAATGACCACCTAAAGGAGTGGGAGCCACGGGTCGAGCTGGCGCTGTTCGCGGACGACAGCGCCTTTTATACATCCTCCCCGTGGCCAAAGGCTGCCGCGATGCGCCTGCAGAAGCAATTAGACCTACTCCCGCCCTGACTAGACAACTGGAGGATTGCGGTGAACGTGGGCAAGACCACCGCAATCCTCGCCGGCACTAGAAAGAGGGTACCGGCAAAACTAATTTTGAAGGGCGAGGCTATCCAGTGGCAGCCGTCCGTAAAGTACCTCGGCTGCCATATCGACCGCGAGCTACACATGGTCGCACAGGTTGACCACGCGACAACATCGGCCCGCGCAGCACGGGCCGCCCTCCGCCCCGTGCTTCAGTCTCGGCTCCCATTGAGGGCCAAGCTTTCAATCTTTTAAAGCCACGTCCGGTCGCGGCTCACGTATCCCGCACCGGCGTGGCTCAATCTCTGTTCGCAGACACAACGCCAGAGGCTCCAGGTGGAGCAGAACACAGCGCTCCGCATCCTCACCAACGCGGGGCGCTACGTCAGAAATGACGTAATTGCGCGGGACCTAGAGGTGGAGCCCGTGCAGGACTTTGTGGGCCGTCTGGCGCGTCGTATGTTCGACCGCGCCGACCACGGCCCCCACCAACACCTGCAGGGCATCGCTTCCGCGCCAGCGCCTCCACCACCGCCACAGCCAACAACAACAACATCAGAATCCGCGGGAAGAGCTCCTTCCCCCACCACCACCACACACAGGGCCAAGAAGAGGAAGAAAACACTGCCCCGAGACCTTGTGCCCCCGCCACTTCCCCAGCCCACCCTACCCAATCCTACCGTTCCCCCCACTACCCCTACCTTTTTTTTATTTTTTTTTGACCAGGGGGAAATGCCATCGCATAACTCCCGTCCGGGGAGACGGGGAGGTTATGTGGGACTTCACTAAAACCCCCTGGGTGTTCCAACCACGCGTGTGGGCGGAAACTTCGGGATAAGGGTAGCAGTCTCCGAGTCGCCGCCCCGCGTTTGGCCCCCTTTGGGCCACCTTCTTTGGGTCGATGGGCTGACCCTGCCTACCTCTACTGATGGGGCGCACCGGAACACGTGGTGCGCCCGACCACCACAAGGGTCCTAAGTGGACGACTGGATTCCCCGTCCCGCCGCCCGACCCCTCGCCTTAATCCACCTAGCCGCTCGGCCGCATCTCTCCCAGGAGAGGCGCTTGGAACGGCGACACCTCCGAGTTGTTTTTGGGGACTCCAGCTCCCTGGCTGTCCCCTCTCCAGTCGCTGAGCGACATGACGCGTCCTTCAAGATGCCGGTGTCATTCCGACATATCACCTCCGGGCGCGCGGGCCTTAGCCCGCGCCTCAACCTCTCTGGCCCCTCCGCGCTCGAGGTGTTTACCTCTCACGGCTGGAGGGGTGCAGCGTACGCTGCCCATGATATGCCCGTCAGGCCGCCCACTGGCGGCACTGATCGCGCACTTGGGCTCGGCTGCGCACCTACTTTTGAGGTGCCCCGGCTTACCGCACCGGAAGCACAATGCTTCCCGGTCAATCAATAAAGGGCACATAGGCTTTGTGTGCCCTACCCCCATGCATTTAAAGCACCGCATGGGCAAAGGGGCCAGCGCTCTGACTCGCGCGGTGCTCCATCCCAGTGTGAACCGTCCTGCCTTTATGGCCGCCTTCGCTGCTGCTGTCGGGCATCTAAGCAGCAGCCTACCCGTTCCTTGCGGGCCCAGTTTGACTTCCTGGGCCACAATCTCCCCCACTACCCCTACCTAAATTATAGCCCCTTACCTGTTTGCAGTAAGCCGCGGCCCGTTCGCAGGCGCTCGCTGGGCCTCCCCCACTATGGGGGTCTCACCCGGTGCGGCACCGTGGGGAACACCATGGGCAGTGTTCCCCATGAGATGATGCCCGGGGAAGGAGCTATCGCTCGAACCCGCATCAGCCTCGGAGGCTGAAGAATCCCGAGCGCATCTCGCATCATTCCGGTTCCGATCTCCGCGCCGAGCAGTCACGTGCGCGTCTGTCCTCGGCTGCGCCCCGCTCGCGACCGCGATTTTCGTGTTCGTTGTGTTGTGTTCATCTCGCAGCCAGCCGACCACTAAGTAAGTGCAAATAGTGCAATACGACTTGCTGTTATTGCACTCGTTGCAAGTGTCCAAACTTGCCCGCGACGCGTCGTTGGATACGCCTAGCGTTGGTGGATACCTAACGGTGCCAACGAAGCCGACGGAGCGATCCCGGTTCGCTCTCTAGGGTCCCTAAGGCTCTAGGAAAACCGAAGTCTCTATCCCATTGCACTTGGGATAGAGACTTCATGCACAGGGGTGTAGGGCGGCTGAGGTGTGCTCAAGTGTGTGATGTTGAGCAGGACACTTCTACCGCCAAGTGTTACTTCCGCGTCCTCGTCGCACACCCTGGAAATACCCGGATCCTTACAGGCATCACACACTACCAACTACCCTGGGATCCGAGTAGCTAAGAGAAGTAACGCTATCCCGCACGTGCACTCCAACACGGCGGGAGACTCCCCCCTTCCCCCTCCCATCCCATCCCAACCTATCCTATCCCACATGCCACCACCACCCAATCCAAGGTGTCATACGAACCGTGCCGAAGGATGCGTGGCCAGGGGGAAGCCTGGTCTCAAGCGGCGTCTCTCCAGGGAGATGGCAATCCTGGAGCAGTGATGTTGCCTTACCTGGGCAAGCGGGGCTCTGCTCGGGTGGACGTTTTATTTCCCTCGCTTCTCGTGGGACCAACATGGAACCGAACCAAAATTTAAATTTAAACTATAATACAAAGCCACCCAAACGCGCTGAAAGTGAGGAGTCACTTCCGACAGCTTTCACCGCGTCCTTAAAACTAGGATGTGACAGGATCGATAAAGAAGTTCTGCTGGAATCGCCGACTTCGTCCCCTAAAAAGGACGAGGCTTGCGGATCCAGCAAACAGGAGTTACCAATCCCATCCTCTAAAAAGGATGGAGATTTAGGCACTGGGGAGAAGGACAACCTTCCGTGGAACCTGGCAATGACCAAGAGTAGGCGGAAAAGGGAGAAACGCAAGTACTACAGGCAGCTTAGGGAGGCCCATACGACTCCTGGATCGCAGGTCCCGCCAACAAGCGCGGCGGGCTCTGGGACCGAGGAGCGTCAACAGAGTAAAAGGCCCCCTAAAGTCAAACGGCAGGGGACGGACCCTGATGAGGTCAGCACAACCGTGCATGATCATAATTCGTGGTAGCAGAGCGTAGTTTATATAATTTCCTTATAAATTAAAATTATTTTTTTGTTGAAATTTCGAGGGTACTCCGAAACCGATCTTAATTTCTAGAGAAATTGTTCTCGTACATTCTCGAACGAATAGTTCTCAACTTGTGGATCCGATATAGGTAGGTACCTATACATAGTGCTCACATACTTGTGTTTTGCTCCGAGTTTACTCGCCTAGATGTGTGTATAGTTTTGTGTTCAGATTTATTTGACAGAAGTTTTGCGTTCGAAAGTGTTGTTCGTTTGTGCTAACATACTAGTGTTTTGTTCCGAGTTTATTCGCCTAGATGTGTATAGAGATTTGTTTGGATTTGTTTGTTTGATAACGGTTTTAGTAGTTAATCTGCTAGATACTGTACTTAGTCATACCATTGATATTGTTAGCCCTTGAAATTTATAATAATATGAAAAAATAGCAGTGTCCGTTTGTTCGTTGCGTGTATAACCGTGACGCGACCTATTTATATTGTTTTATTTTATTGTACGGTTTTATAATACGGCTTCTAAATGGCCCCTACGAACCCGCTCGTCGCATCCAGGGCTGGCATCCAAGGAATTTTACGTTGGCTTGCTTGTGCGGTCACCCTGATTGACCGAGCCGACAGGGTAGGCGCGATGCTGGCTCGGTATAGTGGGCTGGCAGCTCGGCTGCAGGACCTGGAGCGCCACGCCATGGAGTTCCGCGCGTATTATTTAGAAAACCCCCCGGCTGATGATGGCGTTACGGAACAGCTGGAGCAGGATGTAGCCCAGGCCTACGAGCTGGCTGACCAGTTCACAGAGGCGGCTGAGCTGGCCCTGGCTGTTCGAAAGGGGGAGCCGGCTTTGAGTGGGGAGGTCAAACCCACCCCGACGGCGTTGCTAGGACGATTGCCTACATTGGAGATTCCCACTTTTAATGGGGATCTCTCAGCCTGGATGGGCTTTATTAATTTGTTTGACAGCCTTGTGGACTCACGACGGGATTTATCCCCGAGTGAGAAGTTGGCCTATTTGCGCTCCTCCCTGCGAGGAGAGGCCAGCTCGGTGATCCAACACCTGCTCATCAGCGATGACAACTACCAGGTGGCTCGCCAGCTTCTGGTTGCTCGGTACCAGAATGTCCGGTTACTGGCGGACACCCACGTGGCCACGATTTTGGCACTCGCGCGAATCACACGGGCACACCTGTTGCGGAAGGAGTTGCTGAACCCGCTGCTGTCAGCTGTCAACTCCTTAAAGCGACTGGACCTGCCGGTGGACCAGTGGTCTTTTATACTGCTGCACATCGTCCTCGCCAAACTGCCCGCTGAGATGAAGGGGCGTTTTGAGCAGAGGTATGGAGGCGACAGCGCCTCGTATCTCCCCCCCTTCGCGGACCTCCTTCGATTCTTGGAGGATGAATGTAGGGTGACGGACCACCTGGAGCCCGCCCAGGGCACAGGTTTAGGTCGTTTGATGGCGGCGAGGGAACAGCCCCGTCGCCCGACCAAAGGGTATGCTGCCTTCCAGCAGGACCCTCCCCCCGCACCGAGTGAGCGGTGCAAGTATTGCAGGGGAGATGGGCACGTGGTGCTCGCCTGTGCCAAATTCAGAGGCCTCCGCCCGGAGGGACGGAGGGCCATCGCGAAACAGCGCCAGTGGTGCTATAGGTGTTTGGGGGGACACATGCAGTCAGCGTGTCTCCAGGCCGATGATTGTCGTCGTTGCGGAGGGAGGCATCACCCCCTCCTTTGCTTGGACCGCAAGGACGCCGGGAGCGACCGGGGCTCGAATTCCTCGCGCACGGGCGGGGGCCCGGCAGCCCGGAATCGGTCCCCTAAAGGTTCGGTGGGGCTTAGCCCCCCGGGGAGTCCCCCCGGGAGAGGGGGGAGAATAGGAGAGACGCTCCCGCCACGGGCGGGGGTGTGGGGGTACCACATGAGTACGCCACGATGGCGATGGGCGCAGGCCCTATTTGTTACTCTCCCCCCCTAATGGAGAGGCCTCGATTGGGGTACTACGTACCGAGGCACGCCCCACACGGGTATCATCCCGTACCTAGGAGTGCTGTTGGCCGGGGCCAGTATGTACCCGATTGGGACCCGCTCACCCGGTATGAGCGTCCCACATTTGGCGCGCCGACCCAGGCGCGCGGGGGCCAGGTCCCCCCTCAAAATTTTTAATGGCGCCCCTGTCGGACTCAACCACCCCTCCGGAGCTTGTGCTGTTGCCAACAGCCTCCGTGAATGTTTGGGGACCTAAGGGCAATGTTGTTACGGTGCGTGCCCTTTTGGACTCAGGTGCACAGGGGTGCATAATGTCCAGGTGGCTTGTCCGACAGCTGGATCTTTTGCTTGTGCCGCATCACGAAGCGGTACGGGGGGTGGGAAACTCGCGGATCCCTGATCCGATTGGTCGAGTTACGTTCTCCTTCTCCCCCCACTTCGCGCCAAGGCCGAAGATCGGTGCTTCGGCGATAGTCTTTGATAAGGTGGTCGGACCGCTCCCGCAAGTGCGAGTTCCGCCATCCGCCATTGAGTTGACGTCTGGGCTGGCTTTGGCTGATCCTTCCTTCCACCGACCGGGCCCAATACATCTGTTGATTGGTGCGGATGTCCTTGGTCGTTTGTTGTGCGGAAGCAAGCGAGTTTTGCAGACCGCCGATCTTGTAGCTTTGTCCTCGTCACTGGGTCATGTGGTGATGGGAAAAGTACCACAGATACCAGAGACCCCGTCGGTAGACCGCCAGACCATTGTCGGTTCTACTTTGTCCGACGTTCTCCAAAAGTTTTGGGAGGTGGAAGAACCTCCAACTGCTAAGCGATTAGATCCGTTAGCCGAGGAGTGCGAATTGTTCTACCAGAACAATACTGGACGCCTCCTCTCGGGTCGCTTGATTACCCGCTTGCCCTTCTTGGCGGTTCGCCCTCCTTTAGGCAGTTCCCGACCGCTGGCCGAGAAGAGATTGTTGTCCATGGAGCGTAGGATGGCCAGGAATTCCGCATTCAAAGAGAAGTATATAGACTTCATGCGGGAGTATATAGACCTTGGACACATGTCCATTTCACAGTTGGATTGGCGCAATGTAGAACATTACTTTCTGCCACATCACGCCGTTTTGAAGACTTCTAATGGGAAGATCCGCGTGGTCTTTGATGGTTCAGCGACCACGTCGACCGGAGTGTCGTTGAATCAGTGTCTGCATGCGGGGCCGAAGTTGCATCACGATGTCTGTGATGTTTTGACCAACTTCCGTCGACACGTTGTCGTTTTTGTGGCCGATATTCGCATGATGTTCAGACAGACAGTGATTCATCCGGAGGATCGACGATACCAGCTCATCCTTTTGCGTGAGGATCCCAAGGATCCAATGTTGGCCTATGAGCTGAACACCAACACATATGGATTGCGGTCGAGCCCCTTTGTGGCGATCCGTTCGCTTTTGGAGCTCGCAGAGCGCGAACGGTTACGCTATCCCCGGGCATCTGCTCTTATTCAGGGGGGGGCCTTGTTTGTCGATGACATCTGCACGGGAGACTCAAGTTTAGATGAGGCTTTCATTTTACGAGATGAGCTGATTGCGCTCTTAAAGGCTGGTTATGAGTTACGGAAGTGGCTGTCTAACTCACCGGACCTAGTGGCAGACTTGCCTAAGGACCACCAGCAAGAGCCGCTCCTTTTTGAAAATCCGGATACTCCAGACATGCTGTCTGTTTTGGGAGTACAGTATCGACCAGTCCCGGATTTGTTCACCTACAGATTGGAACTGCCAGACCCAAAGGTTTGGACTAAACGACTGGTGCTGTCCACTGTAGCCCGCACCTTTAATCCGAACGGTTGGCTCAGCCCTGTAGTGTTTTCAATGAAGTGCTTCCTACAGGAGCTCTGGGCTGCGGAATTATCATGGGATGAACCCCTCTCTGGTAGCCTCCTGCGAGAGTGGGTGAGGTTTGTGTCATCCCTACCCGACGTCAATCGGGTTTGTATACCGAGGCAAATGCTGCCTCCCGGAAAGTTTAAAGCTACCCTGCACGGCTTTTGTGACGCGTCCGAAAGCGGGTACGCCGCTGCCGTTTACATCCGAACGGTGGATGCAGCCGGCGTTGTCGCCGTACACTTAGTTACGGCCAAGAGTAAGGTCGCCCTCCTTCGGACCAGGTTAACTATTCCGAAGTTGGAGTTGTCTGGCGCCACTCTGTTAGTACGGTTACTCAATCATGTAGCCGACACCTTGGGAAACGGTGTCGACTTTGAGTCAATATTTGCATGGTCTGACAGCCAGGTCGTTCTTTGTTGGCTGAAGAGCTCAGTCCACACTCTTGAAGTTTTCGCGGCCAACCGGGTCTCCCAAATTCAGACTTCAAAGGCCCCGTTGATTTGGCGCCACGTACCAGGCGAATTGAACCCCGCAGACTGTGCCTCCCGCGGCTGCGAGGCGCCTGAATTAGTGGACCACCACCTGTGGTGGGGTCCATCCTGGTTGTTACGGCCTGAGCGCTCATGGCCTGCCACCCCAGCTGTGGCCAGAGTACCAGGCTTAGGCATGCGTGTTCATGCCGTGGAGACTGTGGCAGCCCCACAGGTGGAGTTTTTGTTAGACCGCTACAGTTCTCTTGATAAGTTGCTCGGCGTGACTGCTTGGATGAGGCGCTTTGTGCGAAACTGTCGTCAGCCTCAAGAGAAGTCGTTATCTCCGGTCCTCTCCCCACAAGAGCGGCAAGACGCTCTGTTGCATTGGTTGCGAGTGACGCAACAGCGAGAGTTCGAACCGGAGTTGAAAGCCCTGCGCTCAAGTACGTCCAAGTTGAAGGGTCCCTTGGTCCGTTTGAATCCCTTCTTGGACAGTACCGGATTGCTGCGTGTCGGAGGTAGACTCAGACACGCCAACTTGCCATATGGATCACGCCATCCTCTGTTGCTCCCCAATGATGGACCGTTAGTTAGATTGTTGATTACAGACCGACATGTGAAGAACGCTCATGCCGGCTGTAATGCTTTGACCGCGCTCCTCCAACGAGAGTTCTGGATTTTGTCAGCGCGGAGGATAATCCGATCCGTCATTTTTCGTTGCCTTCCGTGTTATCGTTTGCGCGCCGATACGATGCAGCCCCAAATGGGTGATTTGCCTGCCGATCGGGTGAACGAATCGATGCCCTTTTCAGGAGTTGGAACGGATTTTGCGGGGCCATTTACCGTTAAGACGTCGCGGCTTCGTAATGCTAGAACGGAAAAGGCTTACCTGTGTGTATTTGTTTGTTTGGCCACTAAAGCGGTCCATCTGGAGGTGGTTAGTGCCCTCACCACAGAAGCGTTTGTAGCCACGTTATACCGGTTTGTTTCCCGCCGTGGAATGCCGTCGTTAATTAGGTCTGATTGTGGAACGAATTTCAAGGGCACCGATATAGGTATTTAAAGGAAGTTTGTGAATTCTTGGATAGGAATAATATAGAGATCGGATCCACACTCTCTCGCAGAGGGGTACGATGGCAGTATTCACCGCCATCCTGCCCCCACTGGGGAGGGATTTTTTAAGCAACTGTAAAGGCCGCTAAAACACACCTGCGTCGCGTTATTGGGGAGACGATCCTCACGTTTGAGGCACGTTTGTGCCCGTTGTCCTCAGACGCGAATGACTTGGAGGCCCTTACGCCGGGCCATTTTTTAATTGGCAGACCTCTTAACGCCTTGCCGGAATACCCTTATTCCGAAGTGCACTCCGGACGGCTCTCGCGATTTGAATTGCTCCAGCAGCTTACGCAGAGTTTTTGGCGCCGTTGGCATCTGGAGTATCTGCACATTTTGCAGCAACGCGTTAAGTGGTCGGATAGGACGACCCCACCCAAGGCCGGAGACCTCGTGTTGGTAAAGGACCCAAACCTGCCGCCCCTCCGCTGGCGTTTAGGACGCATTGTTCAGCTTCATCCGGGGTCGGATGGTGTGCCCAGGTTTGCCGAGGTCCTGGTGGGGGACTCTGTTTTGAAACGTGCGGTTGCCACTCTCTCTCGCCTGCCCTTAGATTGAGTTGGCGGACAGTTTGCTACTGTCCGGGGCGGGGGGATGTTCGCGCCTGTCAAGGTTACGGTTACCTATCGCGAGATGGCGCTAGTAGTATTTTAAAATTGAATATTGCCGACGGTGCGTTGTCCTTGTAAGGGTCGTGCGTGGACATCAGTGTGCGATAACGCGCTTTCACTTCCCAGTTGCATAGAAATCGCAGACCCGGCTGCACTGCACCGCGTTGTTGTTCGGAAACCTCGCCGTGAATTTGTATCGCTTTTGTATTAACGCGACCGACGTTTATAGTGTTTTCATGATTGTGACGCGTGAATCGTTCGCTTCGGGATAAGGCGCCGCGTACTAATAGTGTTTTAAACTGTGAATACTGCACCTACGGGGTACGGGCCGCGAGCACGGTTCGACCCGAGTGTCGCTCGCCACCGGGGTGCTTTAGCAGCCTAAGATAGGCAGGTGTAACTATTATTGTTTTAAGAGTGATAGAATAAGGTTCCGTCATTCGGGGGCTTTGGTGTCCAGAAGATTTAAGCTGGCCAGGCGCGCGCGCCGGCCATCCATCGGACATACCACCCCGAACCTATGGACCGTAATCAATAGTTTAAGGTAGGTTTTAGATATAGTTTTTATTTATTGTTGCGAACTATTCGGTACGTAACACCCGCGTAACGCGGGATTATGGTCAGCACAACCGTGCATGATCAAGATGAATTAGTAACTAAGATCACTGCTATGAATATATATATCCAAGCGTATTCGGATGATGGTCTCCTACTTGTAAGAGGCAAAGTATTAAGCGTGGTCAGAGACATAATGAAAAGAGGAATAATGACAACATTGAGATGGTGTAGGGACAAAGGACTCAACCTGAACCCTTCAAAAACCAAACTGATGCTGTTCACCAACAGAAGAAAGCTTGACAGAATGATCCCAATAAACATTGAGAACGAAGAACTTGAAATAGTAAAAGAGTTCAAACACCTTGGGGTGACCTTAGACAGCGCCCTTAGCTATAGGAAACACATAATAGAAACCAGCAAAAAGGCGATGACAGCCCTTATGCAATGCAGAAGAGCCGTTGGCAGAAACTGGGGCATGAAACCCGAAGTGGTCCAATGGATATACAGGGCAATCATACTACCGAGAATTCTCCACGGAGCCCTAGTATGGTGGCATAAGGCACAATTAGAATACAACAGAAAAGAACTCACAAAGGTACAAAGATTAGTCAGTATCATGATATCAGGAGCCATGAGAACAACTCCGACGGCCGCCTTAGAAATGATACTGGGCTTCAATCCAATAGATCTTGAGATAAAAAAGAGAGCTACAGAGCAATGGTTCAAGCTTAAAAGTACTAATCTATGGAAAGGTAAACACAATGACAAAGGCCATGCTATCATAGGTAACATGTATGAAGAAAACTTTTCAATGATACTGGTCAACAATGACCTAATCAATAAGGAAAGGATGTTCGACAAAAAGTACAGGATCAGCATCAGATCTAGAGAAGACTGGGAAATAGAGCAAGGCAATCTGGATAGCACTGCAGTATGCTACACTGATGGGTCAAGAAAAGAATCAACTCAGCTATCGGGAGCTGGCGTTTACATAGCTAAACCTGACACAAAAAGGGCAACTTTCAATCTGGGCAAGCACACCAGTGTATTCCAGGCGGAAGTATTTGCGATAATGCAGTGTGCGCACATGATTAAAAGTGATATAGGTACCCATAATGTAGGTAAAATAATAATATATAGCGACAGTCAAGCTGCCATCAAAGCCCTTGACAAAGTGGAGACTACCTCAGCCCTAGTGAAGGAATGCAAACAAAGCATTCAGGAACTCGCCAACTTGGCTGAGGTAGAAATTGCCTGGGTACCTGGACACGAAGGTAACAGTGGCAATGAGGAAGCTGATAACTTGGCTAGGAGGGGGGCTGATGAACCCTTTATTGGCCCTGAACCAAGACTACCAATATCACATAGAATCTCTAAGAACATCATTGAGATTAGAATAATTTATTTATTTATTTATTTATTTAGGAAACAAACAGTCATACAGAGATATTGACAAAAACAAAATATCATGTTCTTATAGACCTAATAGTCCCATAAAGCATAATAATACGGTACATACAGTTTTAAAGTAATTGGAAAAGTAAACAACAAAAAGGTATTTAAATTAACAATCATTTAAGGTTGGAAAGTTAAAGTACTAGTATAGTATTATATTATATTCTGTGGTTGTAATAATTTGGCAAGAAACAAAAAATAGAAACAATTATAACAAAGTTGTTGACATTCTAGTGTGAAGCAGCCTTCTATAAACAGTTAGGCTATTGCAAAAAATATCAATATGATCAAACATTTTGCAGTATACGTCGACACTACGACGAAAGAAGTTATTACTGGTATACACGGATTTGTACGCAGGAATGACAAATATTTTTTGCGAGCGAGAGCTGGATCGGGGTACTCTTATACAAATTTTTTCTAAAATGTGAGGGGAGTCGATGAAGTTATTCAAGATTTTAAATAGAAAAATTTGATCAAACATTATTCGTCGGTTCTCAAGAGTAGTCACTGAGTAACGCCTAAGTGAGTCTTCATATGTTACGTGGTCATGATTTTCAGGGAAATCCAAATTTTTTATGAATTTTTTCTGCACTCTTTCTATGCGGCCAATATGACAAGCATAAAAAGGGCTCCATATAATACAAGCAAAATCAAGGATTGAACGAACAAAACTAAAATATAGTAGCTTAAGGGTATGCGATTGCTTAAAAGGCTTTGAAACTCTAAGAATAAAACCCAGTTGTCGGAAAGCTTTGTTGACTATATTATCAATGTGTAAGTTAAAGGATAGACCAGAGTCCATTAGGATACCTAAATCACGAATTGACGTGACTCGAGCTAGCGACGAGTTATTAATTGTATAATCAAAGTTGATGGGGTTGGTTTTGCGTGTGTAGGAAATGACAGAGCATTTATCCAGATTTAGAAATAATTGATTGGACGAGCAGTATTCCGTTAAGCGCTCTATATCAGATTGCAAACGTAAACAATCATCGTAGCCTTCCACTATTCTAAAAAATTTTGCGTCATCAGCATATAATAGAAAATTTGAGTTTTGAACAATTTTTTCGATATCGTTTATGTATATAATAAATAATAATGGCCCATTATGGGATCCCTGAGGAATTCCTGATGGAATATCAAGGAATCTTGATACAAAGCCCTTAACAGCAACCGCCTGAGAACGATTCTTGACATACGAATCTAACCATCGGAGCAGATCGCCGTGGATTCCGATAGTCCAAAGCTTTTCAATTCATCATGATTAATTTTGTCGAATGCTTTTGAGAAATCGGAATACACGACATCTACTTGTTTTTTCCTGTCCAAAGCATCCACCAAAAAACTTGTAAAAGTAAGCATATTCGTTTCTACCGAGCGTCCCTTACAAAAACCATGTTGATTGACATTAATGTGATTCTTTAGTACACAGGTGAGCTTACTTGTGATAATTTTTTCAAAAACCTTGCCGAATAAGTTTGTTTTAGATATAGGTCGATATTGAGAAACATCATTTATATTATCATTTTTAGGTATAGGAGTGATAAGAGCAAGTTTCCATGCAGATGGAAAGATACCCAATTCCAAAGATTTTTGGTAAATAAAACACAAAGGTGTCGATAATTGTTTAGCGCAGTTTCTTATAAATAAGGGGTGTATGCCATCGTGCCCAGCTCCTTTGTTAGTGTCAATACTTTTAAGCTCTTTGTAAATAGCCTCAGCAGTAATGGTCAAGTTCGAAAGACTGACTGGGGAGTTAAGCGGGGGACAATTGAGATCATAGGAAGCTGGTCGTGGTACACTTCGAACAAAAACAGAGTTAAAATATTCATTAAATAAGTTGCATGTATCCTCTCCATTACTAGAAACCCGCTGATTAAAAGTCACCGTTTGAGGAACATGATTGGATGGTAATTTTGATTTAACATATCGCCAGAACAGTTTAGGACATTTTTTTATATTGTCCTCACTCATCTGAATAAAATTATGGTACACGATATTCTGAAGCCTAGACTCTCTCTTACGAAGTGTAGAAAATACTTGGTAATCTAAGGGATTACCATAACGTTTCCACTTAGCATGATATTTCTTTTTTTCTCTTGACAATTTTATAAGGGGTATAGTATACCATGACGGATAACGAGCATTGTTAATTACTTTACGAGTAGGAATATGTTTTTTAATTAGGGTATTTATTATATCATAAAAAGTCTTGACTAAAGAATCCATGTTGTTACAAGTGGATAATTCAGAACACCAATCTATGGCCGACATTTCAACTCGAATCGCATCGTAATCGGCTTTGTAAAAAAGTTTTGTATATGTTATGTTACCTGATAATGGGGAATATGCTTCGAGGTTTAAATTAATTACCAAGGATTTATGGTGCGCATCCTCAGCCGTCAGAGGGCTACCACAGGTGAGAACGTTACACGTTGAATTACAAAATACCAAATCTAGTAATCTCTTATTTAAGTTGAATGAAGAGTTAAATTGTTTGAGACTCGTAAAACTCATGAAATCTGCTGTCAGCTGAACAAGGGAATAAGTATTTGAATGCATTACCATTGAATTCGAGTTCAGATCAAAGTACCAATCGGCGTATGTTACATTAAAGTCACCTGTAATTAGAAAGATATCGTTTGGAAATTGTTGTATTAAATTACTAATAGATTCAAAAACCATACACAATTCAGTTTCGTGTCGATTACTATGTGGTATATATACGCAGCAAATGTGTAAACATTTAGGGCTATGCATGTGGGTAGGTGTAACAGTACCATGGCGTATAGGAATACTCACCCATAAGTAATCCAGAGATGGGTGTGCACTCCACTCAGGTCGTGGTATGGGGTTAAAACTCTGACGAATGGCAATAGCTACACCTCCGCCCCTGTCCGCACTAACCGCTGAGGAATTCCTATCACTACGAAACACTTGGTATCTATCGTCAAAATACTCTGGGCTGTGAAATCTATCGTTAAGCCAGGTTTCACTTATGCAATAAACATCAAAATCATTTAAAAGAATTTTGTTAAAAAAAGAGTGAGACTTAGTTCGCAATCCCCTCACATTTTGATAATACGCTTTAATTAAGTGAGCGTATTTAAGCGTTTAGGTGAAATTAGCACAGTTATATTGTATACACAGAAAATAACAATACGATATTTAACTTTAGACCCAAGCTCCGCCTTACAAAGTCGCTCAATAATCAAAGAAACTAACCAAAGATGGATGAAAAGAAAGGACTGCAGACAGTCAAAGATCTTCATCAAATCAGTTGATAAGAAGAAAACTAGAGAGCTGTTGAAACTAAGCAGAAGAAACATAAGGAACATAGTAGGAGTACTGACAGGACATTGTCCACTGAATAGGCACCTTTCAATAATCAAAAGGACAGAGGACCCCACCTGTCCACAATGTAATGAAAAGGAAGAAACAAGCTACCACTTCATGGCAGAATGCCCAATGTATGCATCATTGCGCTGGGAGCTCTTTGAAGCGGACAAGCTAGAAGAAGAGGATTTAAAGCAGTTGACGATAAGTGAACTCAACAGGTATTGTAAGCGCACAGGAAGGTTCGAGGGTCCGACGCTGGTGGGGTGAACGATAACCCGCCCCCCCCTGTCCGTCAGGGGATTTCTTCACCGGGGAATTGGGTGAAATGGTTCCAACTAGGGAGACTGATCACCCGTCCGGCCTTGCTGGCATCCCCTCTCCAAAAATAATAATAATAATAATCCCATTGCACTTGGGCTTGCCCATAGAGAAGGGCAGCCGATATCCACTAGTGATACTGCCTACATCTCGCGCCCCCTCCCCCCCCCCCCCTGCCTCCGGCAGGGGAGGTCTTTTTGCTTTTTTCCGTTTTGTTTAAATTTTTTCTTGCTCGCGTTCCCCCATTTCTTGGCCGACATGGAGTCCTTTGGCTCCACGGCCCACCCCAACTCCATCACCAATTTACCTTACGGATCGAAGTGGTCGGAAGTGTCCTCCCTCTGCACCGCCAACAAGGTGCAATACACTCATACCCGCAACACCGGTGTTGCCATTAAAATAGACTGCCCACGAGTGATGATTTCAGAAATCTCACTTGTCTCCTGCTCAATAGGAACATCGGTTACCACACCTTTGCTCTCCCCGAAGAGCGGAAGTTCGTGCTGTACTCCGCGAAGTATCAGAGTGGAACGTCCCCATAGGAAAGGCACTCCTGGCCAATGTCATAGCTGCCAATTATACGGGCATGCAGCTAGGAACTGCAATGCCCCCCCCCCCCCCCAGGTGCGTCAAGTGCCTGGTCCCCCACCTTACCAAGGAGTGCTCCCGCACTCGCGACACCCCCACACCCCCTGCCTGCGTACTGTGCGGCCAGACTGGCCACACAGCTAATTACAAAGGCTGTCCCAACGCCCCACGTCCTCCTCCTACGCTCCTCCCGCTAAAAAGGGATCCCACGCGCCCCCTTTCTCCCTAAGGCGCCGACCAACCACCCTAAGGTGTCGACCGACCCTTGGCCTCCCCTTAGACCCAAACTGCCCACCCAAGCCCCTATGGCTAGCACAGCGCCCCCGGCACCGGTGCCCACCCCATTGCCTCCAAAGGCAAAGCAACCCCCAGCGGCTCCAGCTCCCCTCCCACGCCCGGCGCCCAGTGCGCCCTCTTTAGCCGATGACATGCATCTTGTCTTAGAGACGATTCGTGCCATCGACCTAAACTACGCCGAACGCGTAACGCCAACGAACGCTTGCTTGCACTCTGCGAGCACGAATCCCTCTTGCGCTCAATATGAACGCACACCCATACTCCCAAGTCCCTCTACCGTCTGCCATCACGGCCATCCCCAGCGGTCCCGGTCGTACTAAGCCCTCGGGTGTTTCGCTTGTTTCTTATAATGCTCGTTCCCACCGCTTACATATCCCCAAACTAAGGGATTTCGTAAGCATATTATCGATTTCTTGGTCCAGGAGACGTGGCTCAAACCTTCAACCCGAAAGGGTCTCTCAATCCCTTCTTACTCCCTAATTCGTAATGACAGGCCCATCCCCCCGCCCGTACCAGGGCAACGTAGATACCGCGCCTCTGGCGGCACTGCCATTTATTATAGGAAAGCACTCCACTGCTGCCCTATTCCCACCCCCCCGCTCACTAACATGTAAGCCACTGTATGTAGACTGGCTATGACGGGTCACAGAACCCTTATCATAGCATCAGTGTACATTCAGTCCGGCTCCCTACCTGTTAAAAGCGAAAGCAAAAACATTGTAAGAAAAGCAACAGATTGAACTTGCACATAATAATAACAAGAAGCTGTGGAAGGTAATTAGAACCATAAGCGGCTCTCGGCATGTAGCTGATCACTCTGCATCCCTTTTGTCTAATAGAAACCCCCAGGAGAGTGTTAACGACATAAATCGCTATTTTGCTAATATTGGAGAACGATTAGCTGGAAAAATATCTAGAAATAACGGTAGCAACTCACCTAACTTTAATCTAACCACGTCTAATTCACCACTTGACTCTTTTGTAATGATTCCTGTAAATAAGGATGACGTCTCCTGTATTTTTTTGGGTCTAAGAAGCGAATGTGCAGTGGGAATCGACTTAATATCAGCCAAGGTTGTTAAACGTTACGCACTTATACTTACCCCCTTCATTACGCACATCTGCAACCTCGCTATAGATACTGGAGTTTTCCCTTCTACGCTCAAGGTTGCGCTTATTAAGCCTATAGAGAAATCAGGTGAAACAGATCGTGCCGAAAACTTCAGGCCTATCTCTATGCTGCCCACCTTGTCTAAAATTTTGGAACGCGTCATGTACCAGCAATTAAATGCATTCTTAGAGTCAAAAAAGTTGATCTCATCATCCCAATACGGTTTCCGACGAGTAAAGTCAACTAGTGACGCTGTTCATAAGCTCGTTGACTCCATTGTGGCAGGCCTGTTTCACTCCCCGTATGCTCGAAAACATACCTACGCGCGGCGGCCCCTCCGGCGGTGCCAATCTAGTAGGGACTCACGAGCGAGCTATGACGCACGCGCGAGTTTTGTTTGTCACCTACTTTCCGTAGTTAACTACCTTAAAATAAGTTAAATTTAAAATGGCAACACGTAAAAAAAGCTCGTAAATATTGTGCAGTGTTCAACTGTTTAAACACGAATCGCGATCCAAAGTTAACTTTTTTTACGCTCCCTAAGGACGATGAAAGGCAAGTTCTACTTTAACGCTTTGCGCTAACGAAATCAACTACGCCTAAAAGGTGTGCTTCGAGAAATAGTAAAGGTGCGTTTGAAAATAAGTGCGCTTCGAGGAATACCACCATATTACGAGATATTAATCGAAGCGCTCCTATTTACAAGCGCACCTAAAACATTCCTCGAAGCGCACCTTTTAACCGTAGTTGATTTCGTTAGCGCACCCGAAAGGTGTGCTTCGAGAAACAGTTTGGATGCGCTTCATTGGGTGCGCCTCGAGGTCTCGTAATATGTCATTCCGATTTAATACGCAACTTACCTACATAAACACATCAATATTTAAATAATATTCAATTTCTTATACTAAGTACGCAGTAATGTCTGCCGTATCGTTATCATTTTGTTAAAGAAGTAGGTAGGTACTTTAGGTAGGTTTGTTATTTTTTTTAACTTTTGGTAGGTACCTATTAACCTTTAATATATCTACCTTTTGATTATACTATGCATATGCCGACACAAAGTCTACCTACTAATAAATGAATCACAAAGAGGCAACCCTAGCTGCGTCAGAAAGAATACGAGTTACGCGATAGAAAGAGACGCAGAATGTAGGTGAATATAATGCTAGGCATTTAGCGCAGCGCGACGTGAATTGGACTTTATTGCGTCGTGAGCTAGACTAGCAATTTATTTTGATTGGAGTTACGAAGTGAACCTTCTGTACTTGTACTATTAAGTATTCTGTGATTGTGGAAAAGTTGGATGAGGGAAAGAAATGCATAACGATATTTCTAGACCTTACAAAGGCGTTCGACACGGTCTCGATTCCGCTGCTGTTGACGAAACTAGAAAAAATAGGAGTGAGAGGCTTACCGTTGAAATTATTTGAAAGCTACCTAAAAAATAGGAAACAACGGGTTAAGATCAAGCATTGGACAAGCGATGAATCTAATGTAACATACGGTGTTCCGCAGGGCAGCATACTCTGGCCTACATTATTCTTTATTTATATTAATGACCTGTGTAGGCTCCAACTTGGCGGCGGAAAAGTCATCTCATATGCCGATGATACTGCCCTTTTTTTCAGTGGAGATAGCTGGGCTGACGTTTTTGCTAGTGCTCAGAGTGGGTTTACCGCGGTAAGTGAATGGCTGAAAGGAAACGCGCTAACCTTAAATGTCAGTAAGGCAATGTATATAGCGTTTGCCTTAAGACAAAACCAGTTATCCCCATCGGACTTTCTCATAACAGACCACGAATGTTTGCACGATGCGCCCTTGTGTTCCTGTCTGAGTGTGCAAAGAACTGAAAAGATCAAGTACCTCGGTATCGTCATTGATCAAACGCTTTCCTTTAAGCCTCACATTGACGCGTTAGTACCCAGACTACGAAAACAAATTTATGTCTTTAGATCTTTTAGACACGTGGCAGACCGTCAAGTCATTAAGATGGTCTACTACGCTCTGTGCCAGTCTCTTGTGGAGTATTTTGTTACTACCTATATGGGGAGGCGCTGCCAAATCCCATCTTATTGAGGCAGAGAGGGCTCAGAGCTATATTAAAAGTTGCAGCGGGTCTCCCTTTCCGACACCCTACTGATGACCTATACAACAGTTGGGACCTTCTGTCTATTAGGAAAACTTTCGTGCTTCAATCGATTCTCAGGCAGCAGTCACTTTTGTATTATGATCCTGAGTTACATAAAAACAAAATAAGGAAACACAAAATATGTGTGACACGCAAATTTAAAACAGCCACCTCTCATAATTTCTTCTGTTTTCTGGGACCTTACCTCTATAATAAACTTAATAAAATTTTGAACATTTATCCGCTTACTAAGTCTTCTTGCAAATCTACAGTTTCCAAATATATTAAAAGTCTAACTTACCAGTCTACAGAGAATCTGCTTCATATTCTTCGATAGGATTTCTTGTCACCGATAACTGTGTTTTTTCCGTTTGATAAACTAAACAAGTGACACACTCACACTCACTCACTCACACACGCACACAAACACAACACACACACACACACACACTTACATAAGTACAGTAATTCGCTCTAGTATCATTTTTTTATAGAGTATTAATTCTGTTATTTCACGTTCTTGGTACCTCTCAAACGGGTTATTAACTAATTTTTTTTTAAGATAGAGGGCCCTGGTGACCTGTGGCACAGGTTTTTTTTGATATCTATATCAGGCACCAGTCTCTCACAATGCAGGTCTGATAATATTGTAACATCTAGTTAAGAGTACCTACTTAAGTACCTATTGTGGAGAAAATAAATTTATTTATTATTATTATTATTATAATTTCATATTTTGTACTATTAAATGTTACTTCATTAGGTGCGTCTTTAAGACGTATTACATCTGTTTGATTCAACTCGAAAGCTATTGAATTACTTAATTCATACTTAAACGCTCCGATTATAAGGATGATAATATTTTATCTATATAGATATGTAGTTAAATCAATAATTAATAATGAAATTGAGGCAAACAAGACAGCTCTTTTGTTTCTCAGGAACTGTCGAACTGATTAGGTTTGTTTTTATTTTTTTACTTGAAGTACTTTTTAGGTAAGTACATTTTTTTGGTGTATATGTTACAGAAAAAACTCATAGCCGGTCAAAACTACTTTTGACTGTAAAAATCAGTCAATATTGGTTTTGACCTGTGTCGTTACTCAAAACCAGTTTTGACTGATTTTAGATGTCAAAAGTGGTTTTGACCAACGCTCTTGGTCAAAAGTAGTTTTGACTGGCTTAAAGTTCAGACTATCGGTCAAAACTCATAAACAGTTAATAACGGTAGCGAATATTACTTAAAATCATTAATAAAGTTAAAATTATGATTATAATAACATACATAATTAAACAAAACACGATTGTTTTATTTCTCAGAAACTATGCAACTGATCATGTTGCTTTTTTTTTACTTGAAGTACTTTTTAGGAAATTTTTTTTGGTGTATATACATTTTATGAGTGATCGATAAGTAATAAAATATTATAGAACACCCGCCATCTTGATGTCAATATGGCGGGTGTATTTTAATTTCGAAATAATATCGTTTTGAAGAAGGTACTGATTTTTTAGAGCGAGGTACAAAAAAGTATATTATAGGTAATTTTTTTTGGTGACCGGTATGATTTAATTCCTTATGGTACACCCGCTATTTTGACTCTCATATTAAAATCACGCAGCAGTACATACAACCGATTCAACACCATTCTCATAAGGTTCTCACGACAATCCATCGACATGTCGCAGCCGTGAGGTTAAAGCAGCCATTTGATTGGAAGGCTAGCCAGTTAATTAAACGCTGGCATTAAGTTGAATGTCTAGGCCGATGGTTGATTGAACTAGCATCCCTTAGAGTTCAACTAGTTGGCTTATTGTAAGTTAGCCCTTTGAAGATAGCTGACATGAATTCAGCCAAGTGATTCAAATTTAGTTAATTTTTTTGCCACTGGAGCGATGGTAGTCTCAAAACAGATATGGCTCGCGTCAGCTGGCAATGTTATGTGTTTTTTTTTCGATTTATCATAACTTGCTGTGTTTACAGTGTGTTATATTGATATTATAAAAATGCGTGATAAAAATATGCCTGATAATACACCCGGCCCGGAAGTTTTCAGGAATAGTTTGAGTCTATAATGACATCTCCTTAAATGAGACGGCTAAATAAGTTCAGCCAAGTCGTTAAACGTTTCATTCAACGACATGGCTAGTCGTCCCTTAGCCATTTCCTTGAATGCCGGCGTTTAATTAACCGGCTAGCCCTCCAATTGAACGGCTGATTTACCAGGTGGCTACGACATACACACTAGACACAATCACAACTCGGCTGTACATACATGTCTAGTACTGAAGCTCTCATTTGGTCATTGTCTCGACAAATCGTTCATTTTTACGCTCGCGCACGACTTCAGACTTAAAAAATAAATCTAGGATTTTGTCGATAATAAAACTAGTATTAGTTTAAAACTCGTATTTATTATCTTAATAAGAAATAATAAATATCTGGGCTATTTATTCCTTAGACTATAAATTTACGTAGAATTAGTAAATAAACATGAGCACAGAATGATTATAGTAACTGTTCGGGCGAGTTGAGTCGGCTTTAATACAACCCAGTTTTCAGTCCATTTATTCGCTGACTCGTGTCATGTGTATGCCCGCACAGTTGCTTATCGTTCTGCACGGAAGAGTGAACGTTTTTGCGGGGTGTTAAGTCACAGCAGTCCTTCCGTGAGAAACTTAAATATTCAATTGCGTCAAACATATCTGCGAAACTACGCTATTGCGACATTACGTTATTTCGACACGACTCCATTGAAACAATACTTTTACGTCGATAATTTCACTGCAGAATAAAACAAAAACAATTTTTGAGTTGTCGCGTCAGGTCGCAGCTGCGTTCGGAACAGTGCAGCATTACGGTTAGTACCATCATCACGAGTTTGCCAAACGTGACAATTACACAACTCGTTAGCGTAGACTATCGGATACACCGCTCATGTCGGTAAAACTGTCGCTAGATATGAAAGAGTCAGAGCGACATTTTGCGTTAACGTCGTCTGTAACGTCAAGTGTGCCAAACTCGTAATAAACCCACAGGCCGTAGCGACCGTAGCGCCAGCATCGGGACGTAGCAGCACTACGGTCCGGTCGTCCCCAGCAGCAGCCCCGTGACGTCAGCGGGCGTCGGGCAGCTCCAGCGGCAGCGCGTGCAGGCGCAGCTGCCGGTCCAGCAGCAGGTCGGCCAGCCCCGCCCCTCGGCCCCGTGACGTCAGCGGGCGTCGGGCAGCTCCAGCGGCAGCGCGTGCAGGCGCAGCTGCCGGTCCAGCAGCAGGTCGGCCAGCCCCGCCCCTCGGCCCCGTGACGTCAGCGGGCGTCGGGCAGCTCCAGCGGCAGCGCGTGCAGGCGCAGCTGCCGGTCCAGCAGCAGGTCGGCCAGCCCCGCCCCTCGGCCCCGTGACGTCAGCGGGCGTCGGGCAGCTCCAGCGGCAGCGCGTGCAGGCGCAGCTGCCGGTCCAGCAGCAGGTCGGCCAGCCCCGCCCCTCGGCCCCGTGACGTCAGCGGGCGTCGGGCAGCTCCAGCGGCAGCGCGTGCAGGCGCAGCTGCCGGTCCAGCAGCAGGTCGGCCAGCCCCGCCCCTCGGCCCCGTGACGTCAGCGGGCGTCGGGCAGCTCCAGCGGCAGCGCGTGCAGGCGCAGCTGCCGGTCCAGCAGCAGGTCGGCCAGCCCCGCCCCTCGGCCCCGTGACGTCAGCGGGCGTCGGGCAGCTCCAGCGGCAGCGCGTGCAGGCGCAGCTGCCGGTCCAGCAGCAGGTCGGCCAGCGCCGCGCCCTCCGCGCTCCAGCACGCGCCGCGCACGTACGCCCACTGCGACCACAAGCACACGCTCACGCACGGGTCACGCGGGCACGAGATGCGACCGAGGCGAGTGAGGGGCAGGAGTTACAACCCTTCGGCCGCGGACGCAACCGTAGTTTTGCAAACGGTTTCGAGTAACGAATCACTCTTCCTGATACGTAACCGGTTTCGATGGCAGAATCAACGATTCTTTTACGAAACCACGCCTACGCACCTCGGTACCACGCTACGTGTCGATTGTTTCGTAAAACTTTGTTTTATAAACCGAACACACATTAAAGCAGCTTTGCCGAGTTTCAATGATGAAAGGCAATATTGTATACAGGCGAGCGCGAGGCGACGGACGGAAAATACACGTAGCGTGCTTCCATAGCACATACCCGTGATTTCGTAATAATAATAATAATTCCTCCGTCGGAACTGGTTACGTACAAGGAAGAATAATTCCTTACTCGAAACCCGTTACAAATCGCAGTTACATACGCGACCTTAATAAATATTGACTTGACGACCTGTTTGGCGCAGGGGTACTAAACCCGCCTTCTGCGCCAGAGGTCCCGGGTTCGATCCCCGGACAAGACAAATATTTGTGTGCATGAACATGTCTGTTTGCCTTGGTCTGGGTGTTTAATATGTATATGTATGTATTTACAAAAAAAATAACGTATATAAGTATGTTTATCCGTTATCTAGTATCCATAACACAAGTTTTTCATGAAACTTAACGTGGGCTAGATAATTGGTGTGATTGTATGCAATTATTATTATTATTATAAATATGCATTCAAACAAAATGGAAATTTTGACGCGATAATTCTTCTTAAGCCGCTTATCCCGGGTACTACCATAGCCGTCGTTTCGGTGCAGGAACCCTTGCACTGACTTTTAGTGCAGCGACTGCTAGTGCTGCCGCCGTACTCGTATTCCGACGAGCTATAGCTGCAGCTCGTCGCCAGTCAGACCAGCGCTGGTACCGGATAGCAGCGCTACCAGTCTAACGTGTTGCGGGTATTGATCCAGCGCGTCGTATAGGTAGGACCCGCTCGTAGCAGCAGCAGCGTCAGGCGCACGCGCAAGAAGTTCCGACGTAGGGACATCTGCATCGGTATTCCAGCACTAGTAGGATTACAGCTAACGGTGCCTGTGTAATGAGTGTAACCTTGTGTTGCGGGTGCTGGTCCAGCGCGTCGTACAGCACGCGCTCGGTGGCGGCGGCGGCGGCGTCGGGCGCCCGCGCGGTCAGCTCCAGCGCGGCGACGGCCAGCGCCGCCCCCGCCGGCGCGGCCCGCCGAGCCGCCGCCGCCGCCCGCCGCCACGGGGCCGCCGCGCCCGCGCCCGCCGCGCCCTCGCCCAGCGCCGGCAGTAGGACGGGGAGCAAAGCACCCCACGCTCGTGCTTCGCTCTCTTGCCAGCCGTCCGCTGCTGTTGCTGTGCTGGCGCCGCGCCCTGCCCATAATGGTGCGCCGCCGCTGGCTGGAACGACGATAAACGGTTTACATACAGTGGTGGTCACGTAATTAACGACCCTAGCCGATTTTCATTCAATCGAGGTAACTTTTGAGCCTCGGTTCATTTCGGATCTGATAATGGCCATACGAGGAGTGAACGGAGGAGATCCAGATTGCTAAACATACCCAACTGATCTGATCGACATTTTGAAAGTGATATAGTTAATGTACAAGTACAATAATTTAAAAAATGTCGTGATTGGCGTGGTTTAAATAAGGAATCGCAAAAGTGGTCATAGTGAATACGAGCCCAAGATCGACTCGTTTCCACACTCTGCCCCTGCTGCTGACTTTCAGCCAAGCTACAGCGGCGGCTGACTTCCAGCCAAGCTACAGCGACGGCTGACTTCCAGCCAAGCGGCAGCGGCGACTGACTTTCAGCTAAGTGGCAGCGGAAGCCCGCCCGACCTATCCCTGCTTTGCCGCTGTCCACGTTGCTCGAAGAAGAGGTGACGAGATACGCGCTGTGGGGCGCATATGCAGCCAACGCCCGAGCGGTCCCCGCGCCGACGCCCCGCGAGTGCGCCGCTATACATACCGACGGCGAGATACGCGCTGTGGGGCGCATATGCGGCCAACGCCCGAGCGGTCCCCGCGCCGACGCCCCGCGAGTGCGCCGCTATACATACCGACGGCGAGATACGCGCTGTGGGGCGCATATGCGGCCAACGCCCGAGCGGTCCCCGCGCCGACGCCCCGCGAGTGCGCCGCTATACATACCGACGGCGAGATACGCGCTGTGGGGCGCATATGCGGCCAACGCCCGAGCGGTCCCCGCGCCGACGCCCCGCGAGTGCGCCGCTATACATACCGACGGCGAGATACGCGCTGTGGGGCGCATATGCGGCCAACGCCCGAGCGGTCCCCGCGCCGACGCCCCGCGAGTGCGCCGCTATACATACCGACGGCGAGATACGCGCTGTGGGGCGCATATGCGGCCAACGCCCGAGCGGTCCCCGCGCCGACGCCCCGCGAGTGCGCCGCTATACATACCGACGGCGAGATACGCGCTGTGGGGCGCATATGCGGCCAACGCCCGATCGGTCCCCGCGCCGACGCCCCGCGAGTGCGCCGCTATACATACCGACGGCGAGATACGCGCTGTGGGGCGCATATGCGGCCAACGCCCGAGCGGTCCCCGCGCCGACGCCCCGCGAGTGCGCCGCTATACATACCGACGGCGAGATACGCGCTGTGGGGCGCATATGCGGCCAACGCCCGAGCGGTCCCCGCGCCGACGCCCCGCGAGTGCGCCGCTATACATACCGACGGCGAGATACGCGCTGTGGGGCGCATATGCGGCCAACGCCCGAGCGGTCCCCGCGCCGACGCCCCGCGAGTGCGCCGCTATACATACCGACGGCGAGATACGCGCTGTGGGGCGCATATGCGGCCAACGCCCGATCGGTCCCCGCGCCGACGCCCCGCGAGTGCGCCGCTATACATACCGACGGCGAGATACGCGCTGTGGGGCGCATATGCGGCCAACGCCCGAGCGGTCCCCGCGCCGACGCCCCGCGAGTGCGCCGCTATACATACCGACGGCGAGATACGCGCTGTGGGGCGCATATGCGGCCAACGCCCGATCGGTCCCCGCGCCGACGCCCCGCGAGTGCGCCGCTATACATACCGACGGCGAGATACGCGCTGTGGGGCGCATATGCGGCCAACGCCCGAGCGGTCCCCGCGCCGACGCCCCGCGAGTGCGCCGCTATACATACCGACGGCGAGATACGCGCTGTGGGGCGCATATGCGGCCAACGCCCGATCGGTCCCCGCGCCGACGCCCCGCGAGTGCGCCGCTATACATACCGACGGCGAGATACGCGCTGTGGGGCGCATATGCGGCCAACGCCCGAGCGGTCCCCGCGCCGACGCCCCGCGAGTGCGCCGCTATACATACCGACGGCGAGATACGCGCTGTGGGGCGCATATGCGGCCAACGCCCGAGCGGTCCCCGCGCCGACGCCCCGCGAGTGCGCCGCTATACATACCGACGGCGAGATACGCGCTGTGGGGCGCATATGCGGCCAACGCCCGAGCGGTCCCCGCGCCGACGCCCCGCGAGTGCGCCGCTATACATACCGACGGCGAGATACGCGCTGTGGGGCGCATATGCGGCCAACGCCCGAGCGGTCCCCGCGCCGACGCCCCGCGAGTGCGCCGCTATACATACCGACGGCGAGATACGCGCTGTGGGGCGCATATGCGGCCAACGCCCGAGCGGTCCCCGCGCCGACGCCCCGCGAGTGCGCCGCTATACATACCGACGGCGAGATACGCGCTGTGGGGCGCATATGCGGCCAACGCCCGAGCGGTCCCCGCGCCGACGCCCCGCGAGTGCGCCGCTATACATACCGACGGCGAGATACGCGCTGTGGGGCGCATATGCGGCCAACGCCCGAGCGGTCCCCGCGCCGACGCCCCGCGAGTGCGCCGCTATACATACCGACGGCGAGATACGCGCTGTGGGGCGCATATGCGGCCAACGCCCGAGCGGTCCCCGCGCCGACGCCCCGCGAGTGCGCCGCTATACATACCGACGGCGAGATACGCGCTGTGGGGCGCATATGCGGCCAACGCCCGAGCGGTCCCCGCGCCGACGCCCCGCGAGTGCGCCGCTATACATACCGACGGCGAGATACGCGCTGTGGGGCGCATATGCGGCCAACGCCCGAGCGGTCCCCGCGCCGACGCCCCGCGAGTGCGCCGCTATACATACCGACGGCGAGATACGCGCTGTGGGGCGCATATGCGGCCAACGCCCGAGCGGTCCCCGCGCCGACGCCCCGCGAGTGCGCCGCTATACATACCGACGGCGAGATACGCGCTGTGGGGCGCATATGCGGCCAACGCCCGAGCGGTCCCCGCGCCGACGCCCCGCGAGTGCGCCGCGGCCGCCAGCGCGCACGCCTGCTGCTCCCAATAGCGCTGAGCTTCAACACTCTGTCCGAAAATAAAACATGTTAAAAATATAAATAAGGAAATATCCCAGAAAAAACCACTAGTCTCATGTCGCTCACACGGGACTCGAACCCGCATCCTTATGAATCTGGCCCAATACACTACTGATTAATAACAAAATAATGAGCGACATGAGCAGTGTAATAAAATGTTAAAATCCTACCACGTAATTAAAGTCCCGGTTTTACCGGTACAAAAAATAATTTATAGGTCTCCGATTTTTTTCAAGTCTCCGATTTTTGTGTTTGTTCTACAAACCGTAGGTAAATATACTCGGCCTTTTCCGATCACTGGACATGAGACTAGTGTTTTTTTTCTAGTCTTACATTTTAAACATAAAAATAGCATTGTAAAATGCAAAAAAATCAATTAAATAATATATAATTCCCCGATGACTTTTTACTAGTACACGAATCGAACCACAACATCAGTACGATTTAAAACGACGTACCACGGTTAATAAGGCACGTACCTCGGCATCAACATTAATGGCCAGTATCTGACACACCTTCGTTTTGCCGATGATATAGTCCTTATGGCTGAGACCTTGGAGGACCTGAACACAATGCTCGAAGATCTCCGTAGTGCTTCCCAAAGAGTGGGTCTTACGATGAACATGGATAAGACGAAAATTATGTCCAATTCCCATGTTGTACCCACTCCAGTTCACGTTGGGAACACTACACTCGAAGTTGTTGACCACTACGTTTACCTTGGACAGACAATCCAGTTAGGTAAGTCCAACTTCGAGAAAGAGATCTCCCGTCGAATCCAACTCGGTTGGGCAGCATTCGGGAAGCTCCGTAAAATCTTCGCGTCCAACTTACCGCAGTGTCTCAAGACGAAAGTCTATGACCAGTGTGTGTTGCCAGTGATGACTTACGGTAGTGAAACGTGGTCGCTAACTATGGGTCTGATAAGAAAGCTCAAGGTCACCCAGCGCGCAATGGAGAGGGCTATGCTCGGCGTTTCCCTACGAGATCGAATCAGAAATGAGGACATCCGTAGGAGAACTAAAGTAACTGACATCGCTCGAAGGATTGCTCAGCTGAAGTGGCAGTGGGCGGGACACATAGCGAGAAGAACCGATGGCCGTTGGGGCGGAAAGGTTCTGGAATGGCGACCGCGTACCGGACGACGCTCCGTGGGTAGGCCCCCCACAAGGTGGACCGACGATCTGGTAAAGGTCGCGGGAAGCCGCTGGATGCGGGCAGCGCAGGACCGATCGTCGTGGAGATCCTTGGGGGAGGCCTATACCCAGCAGTGGGTGTCATGTGGCTGAGACGACGACGACGACACTAGTATAGTATACTACACGTATAGTACTCACACAGTCCGCCCTGGGTGGATGGGCGAGTGCCTGCTTGTATATCTCCGCCTGTCGCACCGGTGAGGCCAATAGCACTCGTGCTGCGGCCCACTAGTATAGTATACTACACGTATAGTACTCACACAGTCCGCCCTGGGTGGATGGGCGAGTGCCTGCTTGTATATCTCCGCCTGTCGCACCGGTGAGGCCAATAGCACTCGTGCTGCGGCCCACTAGTATAGTATACTACACGTATAGTACTCACACAGTCCGCCCTGGGTGGATGGGCGAGTGCCTGCTTGTATATCTCCGCCTGTCGCACCGGTGAGGCCAATAGCACTCGTGCTGCGGTCCACTAGTATAGTATACTACACGTATAGTACTCACACAGTCCGCCCTGGGTGGATGGGCGAGTGCCTGCTTGTATATCTCCGCCTGTCGCACCGGTGAGGCCAATAGCACTCGTGCTGCGGCCCACTAGTATAGTATACTACACGTATAGTACTCACACAGTCCGCCCTGGGTGGATGGGCGAGTGCCTGCTTGTATATCTCCGCCTGTCGCACCGGTGAGGCCAATAGCACTCGTGCTGCGGCCCACTAGTATAGTATACTACACGTATAGTACTCACACAGTCCGCCCTGGGTGGATGGGCGAGTGCCTGCTTGTATATCTCCCCCTGTCGCACCGGTGAGGCCAATAGCACTCGTGCTGCGGCCCACTAGTATAGTATACTACACGTATAGTACTCACACAGTCCGCCCTGGGTGGATGGGCGAGTGCCTGCTTGTATATCTCCGCCTGTCGCACCGGTGAGGCCAATAGCACTCGTGCTGCGGCCCACTAGTATAGTATACTACACGTACAGTACTCACACAGTCCGCCCTGGGTGGATGGGCGAGTGCCTGCTTGTATATCTCCGCCTGTCGCACCGGTGAGGCTATAAGGTAGCCGTAGTTAGGGGTGTCAATAATAAGACATGTTGACTCGAAGATGGTCGTTTAATGAGTGAGTTCACACGGTACAGAAAAGTTGTAATTTACACCAATCATTATATATGATTTGAATTCTAGCTCTCGTATTTATTTAAATTTTATTAAGTAAATCATCATATTATACATACATTTATGGAATAATCACTAGCGGAGTCCCAACACAGCTGCTACCACAATAATTTTCACACCACTCCCTATAAATCACTTTTTAACTCGGCACTATGGAGCACAATCTGTCAGAAAACTTGAAGAATCTGGAGAAGCTATTTGAATCACGATTGAATCTTTATGAAGAAAAACTACAGAAAGCCACAGCGGGTTCTTCCACCATGAGCCCCGACATCGTTACCCTGGCACGTGAGTTCTCCGACTTTAAATCATTCATTTTAGAGGCATTGAAGTCTATAAAATCACAGCTCGACTTGTTGACTGTCGTGCATGACAGACATGAGATGGCCATGAGACGTAAAGTGCTTCTTATCCATGGCATACGCGAGTCTGAGGCTGGCGACTTGACAGAGGAAGTCCATAATCTGATAAGTAAGAAACTTAAACTGCCGGAAATTCCTAAGGAAAAGTTTCAAGTTTGCCACAGACTCGGTTCCCCAGGCAACAAAACGCGCCCCGTTTTAGTACGTTTCTGTGATTTCGAGCATCGCCGACTTGTATGGGAGAACAAGACAGCACTGAAAGGCACTGGTGTCACTATCTCTGAATTTCTGACCAGACTTCGTCACGGCGTGTTTACTGCTGCTCGAAAGCATTTCGGCATTAAGAACTGCTGGTCTGTTGAGGGCAGGATAGTGATAAGTCTGCCTGACAAGAGTCGCAGACGCATAGAAACTGAGGCAGAGTTGCAGGCAGTTAAAGAGGTATTCCCTCTTGTGGCGGTGATAACTGCGCCGCTGAAGGACAGACTTCACCAAGAGTGGCCGAGGCTGGTCCGACTGCCCGAGGCGCAAGGAAGGCGAAGCGCCGTGTGTAATTTATCAGCCGTAAATGAGTGATGTACCCTAATTTGTTCATTGGTGATGTTACACAGCATTCTTTTCTGTTGGTTTGCATTGCACCAGGTTACTGTCTGCTTTTCTTAGTTGCGTCGTCGTATCGTATTAACTTAAACATTCTGTCTGTAGTTTATTTCTTGTCGGTAGTTTAATTAAAAAAATTGTAAAATCACAAGATAACTGATAATTTACATTCTGTGACGGATGTCTGACACTGACACACATGACTTTGTCATCTCATTCATTTATGACAGGACAGACTAACCTGCACATACACGGCTTTGAACCTCTGTCTTTTGGCCATAACCACAATCCATATGACAGACTATTTTTTTATTTTTTATTTAATACAAGTAAAATAATTTCATTTTGTTCCTTTTCTTTGTTGAATCTGGTGCAGTGTTATATCCAATGCAATTTCAATTAACGTTTTGTGATCTCGTGCTGTTTTAAATGGGTACTTACGCATATTGTTTTTAGCTTTTATTTTATTTTTTTCTTAGGTTAGCTTTCCCTTTATGTTCTTTGTTTGTTTTGTTTTTGAGTATATTTGTGAGCAGCTTGTGTAATGGACTCTGATTGTACTTATATTTAGTAGGTATCTGATCTTAATAATAATATCATATTTATATCTATTTTTATTTATTATTTTGTTAATATTATTTTTGTTTTAGTTCTACTTATTTATTTATAACTTATAGCCCATATTTATATCATGAACTCTTTTAACTTAGACGACAGCTTCTTTTCTTGCTCCTCTTCTTTGTGTAGCTTTATCAGCGCCGACAGCGATTCTTCTGGGACCTTAAATGACAAGTTGGTTTCCAACTTTTCCAACCACCCACACAATTTCAACCTTGTTCATGCCAACGTGCAAAGTATTCCTGCTCATCACTCTGATCTTTTGGCGTCTATTAGCAACTCATCAGTCGACGCTTTCTTAGTTTCGGAATCTTTTCTTAAGGCCTCCCTACCCTCCTCACTTTTTGATATTCCCGGATACAACCTTATCCGAAATGACCGGACCGGCAAGGGTGGTGGTGGCGTAGCTATCTACCTCCGCGCCGACCTACAGTTTCGCACTATCAGTTCCTCTCCTTCTGCATATAGCGCATCAGCCGAGCACCTTTTCTTAGAAATCTCTTTTTGCCACACCAAATTACTACTTGGTGTTTTTTACTCACCTAACTCTTCGATTGACTACTTTAAATCATTTGATAACCTCCTTGAAGAGTTTAGGCCAATCTATGACCAATTCATTATTATGGGTGACTTTAACACGTGTTTACTAAAGTCGAATGCACGATCTTCGAGAATACAAACAATTCTTTCATCTTACAATCTACATGTTCTTCCTTTATCACCCACACACCATTTTCCAAACTGCACGCCATCCCTCCTCGATCTTATGATTGTTTCTGATCCCGAAAAAGTTTCTTGTTACGGCCAAATTCCTGCTAGCTTCTCTTATCATGATGTAGTCTTTGCCTCCTATCAAGTTCGCCCCCCTAAACGTAAGCCTCGTTACATTCTACGCCGTAATTTCAGAGACATTAACTTGGAGGCTCTGCGACAAGACGCTAGTGATGTGGATTGGTCGTCTGTGCTTGATACACCTAGTCTCGACGATACAATTTCTCGGTTCAACTCGCTGCTAATTAATTTATTTGATAAGCACGCCCCGTCTCGACGCGTCAGAATCAAACGTAACCCAGCCCCTTGGATCAATGCCGAAATAAGGGAGTGCATGTCGCTTAGGGACAAAGCTAAGCGAAAATACAAAAAATTCCCTACTCAGGCCAATTTGATGCGTTACAAACGCTTTCGTAACCGCTGCAGTCGTTTGTGTAGGGATGCCAAGAGACGTTTTTTTCACGATTCCTTGACCAATCGTAACCCGGCGGCTGCTTGGAAATTCCTTCGCTCTGTCGGGGTAGGCAAATCCTCTGCGTCTGTTCCCATCGGTACTGACGTAAATGCTCTAAATAGGCACCTCTCTCTTTCTCCAATCTCTCTTGATTGCAGTGTCAAAGCTGCTACATTAGAGCAACTGTCCTCGCTTCCCCGACCTCACTGCTCATCTTTTGACCTTTCTCTAGTTTCTGAGAGTGATGTCAAAAAAGCCATCCTGGCTATCTCTTCTGACGCTGTTGGCGAGGATAATATGTGCTCGAGAATGTTCATTCCGATTCTTTCTATACTTCTCCCAACCATCACCGCTATTTTCAATGCTTCTCTTGCATCGAAGTGCTTTCCCAAGATCTGGAAAATGGCTCACATTATTCCTTTACCTAAAATTCCTAATCCTTCTTTACCTACCCATTTTCGTCCTATATCCATCTTACCTTTTCTATCTAAAGCTCTCGAGCACGTTGTTCATAAACAGCTTTCCTCTTTTCTCCTATCGAACAATCTTCTGAGCCAGTACCAATCTGGGTTTCGCCCCGGACACAGCACCGCCACTGCCTTACTAAATGTCACTGATGACGTTCGTTGGGCTATGGAACGGAAAGAACTCTCAACACTAGTTCTGCTGGACTTCAGCAATGCCTTCAACTCAGTCGATTTCGATATTGTTCTTGCTCTTCTTTCCTCCATTAACGTTTCTACCTCTTCGCTCTCTTGGTTCGATTCCTACCTACGCGGCCGCATGCAGTCAGTCCGTCATGAAGATTCTAAATCTGATTGGTGCCAGCTCACTGCCGGCGTGCCGCAGGGTGGTGTTCTCTCCCCTCTCCTTTTTTCCCTCTTCATCAACTCAGTAACTAGAGTAATTTCCTCCAATTTCCATCTCTATGCAGACGATTTGCAACTCTACCGTCACTTTAAACTTGAGGAAATTGACCTAGCTACTGCTTCAATCAATGATGACCTCAATCGAATCTCAACTTGGGTCAAAGTCAAAGTCAAAGATTTTTATTCAAATAGACTTATAGATAAGTGCTTTCGAATCGTCCAATTTTTTTTTTCCTACCAGCCATTCAGGACATCTTTTAACTGATAAGAAGAACGGCCGCAAGAAACTTATCAGCTTTAACAGAAGCAACAACATTTACAAAGGAACATGTCGTTGCCAAACACAAATCTACAATCTTGAAACATATTTAATATAAGAGGAAAATTTTCTTATACTCAGTTATTAGAATATTTTCCTTTTATACAATTACAATAGTCATGTTTTATGTTAGTATCACTTCCATGCATTTTGGTCTTTCAAATAATCTTCTACCTTGTAATAACCTTTGCTTAAGAGCGTTTTTTTAACATGTATTTTAAATTTATGCAAAGGCAGCTCAATCACTTGTTGTGGAACTTTATTAAAAAAGGCTATGCCTTTCCCCAAAAACGAGCGACTGCATTTTTCAAGTCGAAATCTTGGAACGGCAAGCTTATTCTTGTTTCTAGTATTAAAATTATGAACATCGCTATGCTTAATAAATAAATCGTGATGTTTCCTTACATATACTATATTATCATAAATGTATTGTCCCGCCAAAGTTAGTATATTAATCTCTTTAAACAATTCTTTAAGAGAATCTCTCTGTCGAAGGTTGTAAATGGCGCGCACAGCTCTTTTTTGAAGTATAAAAACATTTTCTATATTGGCTGCTGAGCCCCACAACAACAGGCCATAGGACATTACACTATGAAAATAACTAAAGTAAACTAGTCTTGCCGTTTCAATATCAGTTAGGAGCCTTATTTTCCTTATTGCGAAAGCCGCAGAACTAAGTCTACTCGACAAGGTTTCAATATGTGGATCCCATTGTAGTTTTGAATCTAATGTAATACCAAGAAATTTAGTACTCTCAACTAACTCTACTACATCCCCATTCAAATTGATGTGCATGTCGACCTGCCCTACATTAGGTAATGTGAATTTAACAAATTTCGTTTTGGTAGGGTTAAGAGACAAATTATTACTGTTGAACCAGTGTGCGACTTGAGAGAGAGCACTATTTACTTCGTCAGAACAGTTGTTTCCTCTATCAATTTTAAAAATTAAAGATGTATCATCTGCAAATAGTACTGTCTCACATAAATTACTCGCGTAGTTAGGGAGATCGTTAATATATATTAAGAACAGCAGAGGGCCCAATATTGAACCTTGGGGCACGCCCATAATAATGGGGGCTCCAGTAGAAGCAGTATTATTCACAATTACTTTTTGATGTCTATTGTGCAAGTATGACTGCAAAAGGCTAACTGATTTTTTAGAGACACCATAATGTTCTAGCTTCTTTAAAAGTGTAACGTGATCAACGCAATCGAAAGCTTTAGACAGGTCACAAAATATACCAATTACGTCTTGCTTGCCCTCCCAAGCCTCAAAAATATGTTTGAGGAGTGCTATTCCAGCATCTGTAGTATTTTTACCTTTAGAAAAGCCGAACTGAATATTATGAAGGATTTGATTTACTGTTAAATAGTCTAATAATTGAGAGTATATAATTTTTTCAAAAATTTTACTAAGTGCCGGTAAGACTGATATCGGCCTAAAATTTGTGGGGTCACTTTTGTCACCTGATTTAAAAAGAGGAATAAGCTTACTATATTTCATTAAATCGGGAAAAGTACCTTCATCTATGCATTGATTAAAAATGAAAGCTAAATATGGAGCTATTATTTCAATTATAGATTTAATAACGCTGGTTGATATGCCCCATAAATCTTCAGTCTTTTTAATATTTATAGACTTGAAAGCTTTTAAAATGTCTTCACTATTAATATGCTTAAAATTGAAAACTTTATAACACTTCTCAACACATGACTCTAAGAGGGCAGCAGCAACGTTTGGACAGGAATTTAAATTACTGGTAGTTTCTAAGGGTACCCGAGAGAAGAAATCTTCAAAAACACGGGCAACCTCAACGTCAGATTCAATTAATTTATTATCTACTTTAAGGGAGAAGGAGTTTACATTATGTTTAGTTTTCCCAGTTGTGGGCTAGGGACTATGGACTTTTGATCAACCCAATCAAATCTCAGGCCATCATCATTGCTAGCAGACGCATGCTCAACTCAGCTCGTCGTCGGCAGCTGCCTTCGGTGGTGCTTGATGGTGTCACCATTCCATACAGTGACTCAGTCAAGAATTTGGGTCTAATGCTTGACTCCAATCTTTCCTGGACATCCCATATCGCGGACGTTAGCCGCAAAGTCTACTTCTCCCTTCACTCCCTCAAATGTCTTCAAAGTTATCTCCCTTTGCCCACTAAAATATCAATTGCACAGTCACTCATTGTACCTCTTCTTGACTACGCCGATGTTTGCTACTTAGACGCCACCGAGCAACTTCTAAACAAACTTGAGCGCCTCCAAAACTTTGCCATTCGCTTCATTTTCGGTCTTCGAAAATATGACCACGTTTCTAACTTTCGGAAGGATCTCAAGTGGCTCCCAATACGCCTGCGCAGGAATCTCAGAATACTTTGTCTCCTCTTCAACATCCTTTATAATCCTTCTTATCCTTCTTACCTCCGTGACCGTTTCTCCTTTTCTCATTCACCTGATTCTCCGTGTCGGTCCCATACCAAATCCCTCCTGAAGTTCCCTTCCCATCACTCTGATTTCGCTTCCTATTCCTTCTCCGTACATGCTGTCCGTCTCTGGAATTCGTTGCCGGCTGAGATACGAGATTGTCGCACGATATCTCTTTTCAAAAAACGTCTGAAAGAGTTTTATCTGTCCTCTTGTCCTTAGCACTGATCCCTTTCTGTCTTTCTCTTCGCATTATATGAATTATTTTATAGTATTATATGTATTTATAGGTTTATTTTGTATATATTATATCTAAGTATTGTGTATTTATTGATAATTTTGTTATATTATTTAAATAAATATTACACACTGTCTGCCCTTCTCAATGTCCTTTCCTTTCACGGGCCGGCTGGAAGAAATTTCAATGTGAAATAAGGCGTGCCCCTGTACAATAATTCTTTATAATTGTTTTTTCTGTAATGTTGTGTGTGTACAAAATATATAAATAAATAAATAAAATAAATAAATATATTCTTATAACTAGATGTCAGCATAACGTGAGCGCAATGCATTGTAATATCATATTTATTTAATACATCAAAACGTACATATAGTATCAACATACTTCAAGGCCAATAGCACTCGTGCTGCGGCCCACTAGTATAGTATACTACACGTACAGTACTCACACAGTCCGCCCTGGGTGGATGGGCGAGTGCCTGCTTGTATATCTCCGCCTGTCGCACCGGTGAGGCCAATAGCACTCGTGCTGCGGCCCACTAGTATAGTATACTACACGTACAGTACTCACACAGTCCGCCCTGGGTGGATGGGCGAGTGCCTGCTTGTATATATCCGCCTGTCGCACCGGTGAGGCCAATAGCACTCGTGCTGCGGCCCACTAGTATAGTATACTACACGTATAGTATTCACACAGTCCGCCCTGGGTGGATGGGCGAGTGCCTGCTTGTATATCTCCGCCTGTCGCACCGGTGAGGCCAATAGCACTCGTGCTGCGGCCCACTAGTATAGTATACTACACGTACAGTACTCACACAGTCCGCCCTGGGTGGATGGGCGAGTGCCTGCTTGTATATCTCCGCCTGTCGCACCGGTGAGGCCAATAGCACTCGTGCTGCGGCCCACTAGTATAGTATACTACACGTATAGTACTCACACAGTCCGCCCTGGGTGGATGGGCGAGTGCCTGCTTGTATATCTCCGCCTGTCGCACCGGTGAGGCCAATAGCACTCGTGCTGCGGCCCACTAGTATAGTATACTACACGTATAGTACTCACACAGTCCGCCCTGGGTGGATGGGCGAGTGCCTGCTTGTATATCTCCGCCTGTCGCACCGGTGAGGCCAATAGCACTCGTGCTGCGGCCCACTAGTATAGTATACTACACGTATAGTACTCACACAGTCCGCCCTGGGTGGATGGGCGAGTGCCTGCTTGTATATCTCCGCCTGTCGCACCGGTGAGGCCAATAGCACTCGTGCTGCGGCCCACTAGTATAGTATACTACACGTATAGTACTCACACAGTCCGCCCTGGGTGGATGGGCGAGTGCCTGCTTGTATATCTCCGCCTGTCGCACCGGTGAGGCCAATAGCACTCGTGCTGCGGCCCACTAGTATAGTATACTACACGTACAGTACTCACACAGTCCGCCCTGGGTGGATGGGCGAGTGCCTGCTTGTATATCTCCGCCTGTCGCACCGGTGAGGCCAATAGCACTCGTGCTGCGGCCCACTAGTATAGTATACTACACGTATAGTACTCACACAGTCCGCCCTGGGTGGATGGGCGAGTGCCTGCTTGTATATCTCCGCCTGTCGCACCGGTGAGGCCAATAGCACTCGTGCTGCGGCCCACTAGTATAGTATACTACACGTATAGTACTCACACAGTCCGCCCTGGGTGGATGGGCGAGTGCCTGCTTGTATATCTCCGCCTGTCGCACCGGTGAGGCCAATAGCACTCGTGCTGCGGCCCACTAGTATAGTATACTACACGTATAGTACTCACACAGTCCGCCCTGGGTGGATGGGCGAGTGCCTGCTTGTATATCTCCGCCTGTCGCACCGGTGAGGCCAATAGCACTCGTGCTGCGGCCCACTAGTATAGTATACTACACGTATAGTACTCACACAGTCCGCCCTGGGTGGATGGGCGAGAGCCTGCTTGTATATCTCCGCCTGTCGCACCGGTGAGGCCAATAGCACTCGTGCTGCGGCCCACTAGTATAGTATACTACACGTATAGTACTCACACAGTCCGCCCTGGGTGGATGGGCGAGTGCCTGCTTGTATATCTCCGCCTGTCGCACCGGTGAGGCCAATAGCACTCGTGCTGCGGCCCACTAGTATAGTATACTACACGTATAGTACTCACACAGTCCGCCCTGGGTGGATGGGCGAGTGCCTGCTTGTATATCTCCGCCTGTCGCACCGGTGAGGCCAATAGCACTCGTGCTGCGGCCCACTAGTATAGTATACTACACGTATAGTACTCACACAGTCCGCCCTGGGTGGATGGGCGAGTGCCTGCTTGTATATCTCCGCCTGTCGCACCGGTGAGGCCAATAACACTCGTGCTGCGGCCCACTAGTATAGTATACTACACGTATAGTACTCACACAGTCCGCCCTGGATGGATGGGCGAGTGCCTGCTTGTATATCTCCGCCTGTCGCACCGGTGAGGCCAATAGCACTCGTGCTGCGGCCCACTAGTATAGTATACTACACGTATAGTACTCACACAGTCCGCCCTGGGTGGAGGGGCGAGTGCCTGCTTGTATATCTCCGCCTGTCGCACCGGTGAGGCCAATAACACTCGTGCTGCGGCCCACTAGTATAGTATACTACACGTATAGTACTCACACAGTCCGCCCTGGGTGGATGGGCGAGTGCCTGCTTGTATATCTCCGCCTGTCGCACCGGTGAGGCCAATAACACTCGTGCTGCGGCCCACTAGTATAGTATACTACACGTATAGTACTCACACAGTCCGCCCTGGGTGGATGGGCGAGTGCCTGCTTGTATATATCCGCCTGTCGCACCGGTGAGGCCAATAGCACTCGTGCTGCGGCCCACTAGTATAGTATACTACACGTATAGTACTCACACAGTCCGCCCTGGGTGGATGGGCGAGTGCCTGCTTGTATATCTCAGCCTGTCGCACCGGTGAGGCCAATAGCACTCGTGCTGCGGCCCACTAGTATAGTATACTACACGTATAGTACTCACACAGTCCGCCCTGGGTGGATGGGCGAGTGCCTGCTTGTATATCTCCGCCTGTCGCACCGGTGAGGCCAATAGCACTCGTGCTGCGGCCCACTAGTATAGTATACTACACGTATAGTACTCACACAGTCCGCCCTGGGTGGATGGGCGAGTGCCTGCTTGTATATCTCCGCCTGTCGCACCGGTGAGGCCAATAACACTCGTGCTGCGGCCCACTAGTATAGTATACTACACGTATAGTACTCACACAGTCCGCCCTGGGTGGATGGGCGAGTGCCTGCTTGTATATCTCCGCCTGTCGCACCGGTGAGGCCAATAGCACTCGTGCTGCGGCCCACTAGTATAGTATACTACACGTACAGTACTCACACAGTCCGCCCTGGGTGGATGGGCGAGTGCCTGCTTGTATATCTCCGCCTGTCGCACCGGTGAGGCCAATAGCACTCGTGCTGCGGCCCACTAGTATAGTATACTACACGTACAGTACTCACACAGTCCGCCCTGGGTGGATGGGCGAGTGCCTGCTTGTATATCTCCGCCTGTCGCACCGGTGAGGCCAATAGCACTCGTGCTGCGGCCCACTAGTATAGTATACTACACGTACAGTACTCACACAGTCCGCCCTGGGTGGATGGGCGAGTGCCTGCTTGTATATCTCCGCCTGTCGCACCGGTGAGGCCAATAGCACTCGTGCTGCGGCCCACTAGTATAGTATACTACACGTATAGTACTCACACAGTCCGCCCTGGGTGGATGGGCGAGTGCCTGCTTGTATATCTCCGCCTGTCGCACCGGTGAGGCCAATAGCACTCGTGCTGCGGCCCACTAGTATAGTATACTACACGTACAGTACTCACACAGTCCGCCCTGGGTGGATGGGCGAGTGCCTGCTTGTATATCTCCGCCTGTCGCACCGGTGAGGCCAATAGCACTCGTGCTGCGGCCCACTAGTATAGTATACTACACGTACAGTACTCACACAGTCCGCCCTGGGTGGATGGGCGAGTGCCTGCTTGTATATCTCCGCCTGTCGCACCGGTGAGGCCAATAGCACTCGTGCTGCGGCCCACTAGTATAGTATACTACACGTACAGTACTCACACAGTCCGCCCTGGGTGGATGGGCGAGTGCCTGCTTGTATATCTCCGCCTGTCGCACCGGTGAGGCCAATAGCACTCGTGCTGCGGCCCACTAGTATAGTATACTACACGTATAGTACTCACACAGTCCGCCCTGGGTGGATGGGCGAGTGCCTGCTTGTATATCTCCGCCTGTCGCACCGGTGAGGCCAATAGCACTCGTGCTGCGGCCCACTAGTATAGTATACTACACGTATAGTACTCACACAGTCCGCCCTGGGTGGATGGGCGAGTGCCTGCTTGTATATCTCCGCCTGTCGCACCGGTGAGGCCAATAGCACTCGTGCTGCGGCCCACTAGTATAGTATACTACCCGTACAGTACTCACACAGTCCGCCCTGGGTGGATGGGCGAGTGCCTGCTTGTTTATATCCGCCTGTCGCACCGGTGAGGCCAATAGCACTCGTGCTGCGGCCCACTAGTATAGTATACTACACGTATAGTACTCACACAGTCCGCCCTGGGTGGATGGGCGAGTGCCTGCTTGTATATCTCCGCCTGTCGCACCGGTGAGGCCAATAGCACTCGTGCTGCGGCCCACTAGTATAGTATACTACACGTATAGTACTCACACAGTCCGCCCTGGGTGGATGGGCGAGGGCCTGCTTGTATATCTCCGCCTGTCGCACCGGTGAGGCCAATAGCACTCGTGCTGCGGCCCACTCGCCGGGTCCCGGTTGCAAAGCGCGAGATAGGGAAGTAGAATCGTATCGGTCGTCGTCGGATGAGGCTTCGAATGAAAACTGTTCTTCTAGTTTCTGTGAACGAAAATACGTGAATATAATATAGGCAGTTATATTAATAAACTTAAAGTGCTCCTGTGAATTAAAATTGTATAATTTTAGAACTGGAGAACTTTTTGAACTACTCATACACATAAAAGTATAAAACGTAATACTTTATGACTTATCTGGCATTCATAAACAACGCTGCAACGCCTCCTAAACAAAGTTGCGATTTTGGATCAAGAAAGCGAGTGAGAAGATCGCACGAGTGTAGATAACTTCTCGAATATCGCGCAATTTCAGCGAGAAGTCTCGCGCGACTCTAGGGGGTACCTGACACTCGCTCTCACTCGCTGCAACACCTCTTCCACTTAACTAATGGGTGGTATATGTCAGCCACATCATCTGGCGGCAGCGCACTTCCACTTCTCCCACCACTGGACAGTTCCAATATTATCAGTAGCAGGCTAGTCTTCTACTTATATATAAACGTAATGCTCTATGACTACACATCGCTGGAATGCTGCCTCCCAAAAAGCAGAAGGTGGGAACTCATCCACAATATCCGGCAACGCTCATACCGACATCGCCCACAGTTAGCGAGCTTTTTCTACTCACGGTCGATCGTGAACGCGTCGATTTTCGTATGAAATCAGCGGCCTGAACTGAGCACTCTGAACATAAGGTATATTATAAGTACCTGGCATTCGTGTTCACATCGCTGCAACGCCTCGTTCAGCAACCCGGCGGGTGGGGGGTCATCCGCGCGATCGGGCGGCGCTCTCCCCAGCACTGCCCCCACCAGCGCCCACGCCCCGCCCCCGCCGGCCCCGCCCCCGCCCCCCCCTCCGGCCGACAGCTCGAGCAGCACGCGCGCGGCGTACAGGCGCGCGGGCGCGGTGCACGCGGAGTCGCGGATGGCGGCGCACGCGCTCAGCCACGCTGCCTTCACGCCTGCAGAACACGCAACTGTAGGTAGGGACAAACTGAACCCACGTACGCAACGTGGGAGACTTGGTGTGCACACTTGTCCCACGTATACGACGTATATTGACATCAGACGCTATTGTGATTTCTTCAGGCTACAATGTTTTCTGAGTCTGACAGTGAATTTGAAGACGATTTATTATGAAGGTACTTAGACCGCTCCGTCTAATCCGTGTCTGACGCGCTGTGCGAACGTAAGATCTAGAAACACACTAGTCGTACGCGTGGGATGCGTGTGTATATCCCCTCCACCTTCCCCCGCCGATTTGGCGCGACAGGTCGAACGTTGCATGGGACGCGTGTGACAGCATTGCGTATGACAAGTGTATTTCTAGGCATACAAATTCTACCGTTTAGATTGAATAATGCGTTGCGTACGTTGCGTACGTGGGCTCAGTTTGTCTCTAGCTTAAAGCTGGCGCGTACGACACATTACACGGCTCAGGCAGTGCAATATACTCGAGTACAATGAGCAAAGAACGCTCTATACGTCGCATGTAGAATTTGTGCTACCTCACCGACACTGCACTAAGTCTATAAACATCGCAAATTTTTTTCGCAGCTTGCGTTGCATTTTTACCTTTTTTTGTAATAAAATTTTAAAATGTATCGAATTTCATTAAGATTCACTCATCTTGACAGTAAGAAAAACAAATGAAAATAGTATAGTAATATAGTAGTAGATTCAAATAGTATAGCCAAAGAGATTTTATTACAAGTTCATACATACTATATTATGCAAAAAGACTTTTTTCCCCAACGCAATATGTGTGAAGTGTGAACTTTGTAAGCGCAATGTAGGTTTCCATACATTTTGTTCAATCCCATACTGAGTTGTTATCAGCGCCATCTATTCTGACTATAAGGGATGGAAATAAAACCACGAAATGCCGATACAAAAGGGCTGCGCGTCCGAGGAACAACTCACGTGCAAGGCGCGGTGACCCACGCTAGACTGGGCAATATAACTCTAACAAACCAATCATACCGATGTTCCTCGGTCGCGGCTAACTTTATTTGCCAATAGGAAAGCAGTACAATTTGGTACTATAGTATGACGATTACGACGACTTACATATATACTTACAGCAATACTTAAAAACCAGACAATTTTATACTAATATGTTTTAATATGTGGTGCGTGCGTCGCCTATAGTACAGACAAGGTAGGTACGTTTTTTTTTTGCGCCGTGTGTTTTGCCGTGTGTTTTAGTATCTGCGGCGTCAGGTAGGTGTCGTCAGACTTTAGCCTTCATCATACCTGATGTTAAGTAATGATAAGGCCGAAGATGGAATCGGGCTTCTCCTGGAATCCTAAACCACTGAGGAACTGGCTATCATATTTCTAACACACGATAGCTATAACATTGTTGTTATGGCGTCAGACTAAGATAAGACGGTGGTAGCTAGCCAGGCGGACTTACAAGAAGTCCTACCACTGATCGAATCAAATACGATATGTTATATATACGGCGGTTGTACCAATAGACCACAGAGGCGGTTAAGAAACATACCGTGTCTGTGATACGATAGATATGTGTACTTTACTACTAAACTATTATAGTGTGTCGTTAGTGGTGTTAATTCAACTTTATTTGAATTATTAAAATAGTTTTTATTATGTAACAAATTAATAAGCTTGAACTATTGTATATTACATTTTTGTTCTGTGGTTAATAATAATTGTATGTTAAATTTGTGTGTTTTATAAAAAAAAATTGCCCTAGTAATTTAGCTATCGCTATGCCCTCGCAGGGCGTCACATGTAGACCGTATATTTTCTTTCTCACCTTTATCATGTAATATGCAAGCAATGAAATATTTATATAAAAAATTATATATTATATTATTTATTACTACGTTTTAGAATATTATAATGTCAATCCATTTTTTTTTTAATTTTTGGTCTAGTGGTACAACCACCGGTATCAGACCCAGGGGTCCCGGGTTCGATTCCCAGCGGGGGTACATATCGTATTCGGTTCGGTCGGTGGGAGGACTCGTCGGAAGTCCGTCTGGCTAGCTACCACCATCTTATTTAAGTCTGACGCCATAACAACAATGTTTTCAGCATCGTCGTGTTCCGGCAGTTAAAGATAAGATAGCCAGTTCGTCAGTGATCGGGAATTCCGGGAGAGGCTCGTTTCCATGTTCAGCCTTATCAATACTCAACATCAGGTATGATGAATGCTAAGAGTATCCCCGTACTTCATATGAACAATAACAGGCACTGTTCGCGCCTGTCAAGGTTACGGTTACCTATCGCGAGATGGCGCTAGTAGTATTTTTAAATTGAATATTGCCGACGGTGCGCTGTCCTTGTAAGGGTCGCGCGTGGACATCGGTGTGCGATAACGCGCTTTCACTTCCCAGTTGCATAGAAATCGCAGACCCGGCTGCACTGCACCGCGTTGTTGTTCGGAAACCTCGCCGTGAATTTGTATCGCTTTTGTATTAACGCGGCCGACGTTTATAGTGTTTTCATGATTGTGACGCGTGAATCGTTCGCTTCGGGATAAGGCGCCGCGTACTAATAGTGTTTTAAACTGTGAATACTACACCTACGGGGTACGGGCCGCGAGCACGGTTCGACCGAGTGTCGCTCGCCACCGGGGTGCTTTAGCTGCCTAAGATAGGCAGGTGTAACTATTATAGTTTTAAGAGTGATAGAATAAGGTTCCGTCATTCGGGGGCTTTGGTGTCCAGAAGATTTAAGCTGGCCAGGCGCGCGCGCCGGCCATCCATCGGACATACCACCCCGAACCTATGGACCGTAATCAATAGTTTAAGGTAGGTTTTAGATATAGTTTTTATTTATTGTTGCGAACTATTCGGTACGTAACACCCGCGTAACGCGGGATTATGGTCGGCACAACCGTGCATGATCATAATTCGTGGTAGCAGAGCGTAGTTTATATAATTTCCTTATAAATTAAAATTATTTTTTTTTGTTGAAATTTCGAGGGTACTTCGAAGCCGACCTTAAGTTCTAGAGAAATTGTTCTCGTACATTCTCGAACGAATAGTTCTCAACTTGTGGTTCCGATATAGATAGGTACCTATACATAGTGCTCACATACTAGTGTTTTGCTCCGAGTTTACTCGCCTAGATGTGTGTATAGTTTTGTGTTCGGATTTATTTGACAGATAGTTTTGCGTTCGAAAGTGTTGTTCGTTTGTGCTAACATACTAGTGTTTTGTACCGAGTTTACTCGCCTAGATGTGTATAGAGATTTGTTTGGATTTGTTTGTTTGATATCGGTTTTAGTAGTTAATCTGCTAGATACTGTACTTAGTCATACCATTGATATTGTAAGCCCTTGAAATTTATAATCATATGAAAAAATAGTAGTGTCCGTAGTTCGTTGCGTGTATAACCGTGACGCGACCTATTTATATTGTTTTATTTTATTGTACAGTTTTATAATACGGCTTCTAAATGGCCCCTACGAATCCGCTCGTCGCATCCAGGGCTGGCATCCAAGGAATTTTACGTTGGCTTGCTTGTGCGGTCACCCTGATTGACCGAGCCGACCGGGTAGGCGCGATGCTGGCTCGGTATAGTGGGCTGGCAGCTCGGCTGCAGGACCTGGAGCGCCACGCCATGGAGTTCCGCGCGTATTATTTAGAAAACCCCCCGGCTGATGATGCCGTTACGGAACAGCTGGAGCAGGATGTAGCCCAGGCCTACGAGCTGGCTGACCAGTTCACAGAGGCGGCTGAGCGGGCCCTGGCTGTTCGAAAGGGGGAGCCGGCTTTGATCGGGGAGGTCAAACCCACCCCGACGGCGTTGCTAGGACGATTGCCTACATTGGAGATTCCCACTTATAATGGGGATCTCTCAGCCTGGATGGGCTTTATTAATTTGTTTGACAGCCTTGTAGACTCACGACGGGATTTATCCCCGAGTGAGAAGTTGGCCTATTTGCGCTCCTCCCTGCGAGGAGAGGCCAGCTCGGTGATCCAACACCTGCTCATCAGCGATGACAACTACCAGGTGGCTCGCCAGCTTCTGGTTGCCCGGTACCAGAATGTCCGGTTACTGGCGGACACCCACGTGGCCACGATTTTGGCACTCTCGCGAATCACACGGGCACACCTGTTGCGGAAGGAGTTGCTGAACCCGCTGCTGTCAGCTGTCAACTCCTTAAGGCGACTGGACCTGCCGGTGGACCAGTGGTCTTTTATACTGCTGCACATCGTCCTCGCCAAACTGCCCGCTGAGATGAAGGGGCGTTTTGAGCAGAGGTATGGAGGCGACAGCGCCTCGTATCTCCCCCCCTTCGCGGACCTCCTTCGGTTCTTGGAGGATGAATGTAGGGTGACGGACCACCTGGAGCCCGCCCAGGGCACAGGTTTAGGTCGTTTGATGGCGGCGAGGGAACAGCCCCGTCGCCCGACCAAAGGGTATGCTGCCTTCCAGCAGGACCCTCCCCCCGCACCGAGTGAGCGGTGCAAGTATTGCAGGGGAGATGGGCACGTGGTGCTCGCCTGTGCCAAATTCAGAGGCCTCCGCCCGGAGGGACGGAGGGCCATCGCGAAACAGCGCCAGTGGTGCTATAGGTGTTTGGGGGGTCACATGCAGTCAGCGTGTCCCCAGGCCGATGATTGTCGTCGTTGCGGAGGGAGGCATCACCCCCTCCTTTGCTTGGACCGCAAGGACGCCGGGAGCGACCGGGGCTCGAATTCCTCGCGCACGGGCGGGGGCCCAGCAGCCCGGAATCGGTCCCCTAAAGGTTCGGTGGGGCTTAGCCCCCCGGGGAGTCCCCCCGGGAGAGGGGGGAGAATAGGAGAGACGCTCCCGCCACGGGCGGGGGTGTGGGGGTACCACATGAGTACGCCACGATGGCGATGGGCGCAGGCCCTATTTGTTACTCTCCCCCCCTAATGGAGAGGCCTCGATTGGGGTACTACGTACCGAGGCACGCCCCACACGGGTATCACCCCGTACCTAGGAGTGCTGTTGGCCGGGGCCAGTATGTACCCGATTGGGACCCGCTCACCCGGTATGAGCGTCCCACATTTGGCGCGCCGACCCAGGCGCGCGGGGGCCAGGTCCCCCCTCAAAATTTTTAATGGCGCCCCTGTCGGACTCAACCACCCCTCCGGAGCTTGTGCTGTTGCCAACAGCCTCCGTGAATGTTTGGGGACCTAAGGGCAATGTTGTTACGGTGCGTGCCCTTTTGGACTCAGGTGCACAGGGGTGCATAATGTCCAGGTGGCTTGTCCGACAGCTGGATCTTTTGCTTGTGCCGCATCACGAAGCGGTACGGGGGGTGGGAAACTCGCGGATCCCTGATCCGATTGGTCGAGTTACGTTCTCCTTCTCCCCCCACTTCGCGCCAAGGCCGAAGATCGGTGCTTCGGCGATAGTATTTGATAAGGTGGTCGGACCTCTCCCGCAAGTGCGAGTTCCGCCATCCGCCATTGAGTTGACGTCTGGGCTGGCTTTGGCTGATCCTTCCTTCCACCGACCGGGCCCAATACATCTGTTGATTGGTGCGGATGTCCTTGGTCGTTTGTTGTGCGGAAGCAAGCGAGTTTTGCAGACCGCCGATCTTGTAGCTTTGTCCTCGTCACTGGATCATGTGGTGATGGGAAAAGTACCACAGATACCAGAGACCCCGTCGGTAGACCGCCAGACCATTGTCGGTTCTACTTTGTCCGACGTTCTCCAAAAGTTTTGGGAGGTGGAAGAACCTCCAACTGCTAAGCGATTAGATCCGTTAGCCGAGGAGTGCGAATTGTTCTACCAGAACAATACTGGACGCCTCCTCTCGGGTCGCTTGATTACCCGCTTGCCCTTCTTGGCGGTTCGCCCTCCTTTAGGCAGTTCCCGACCGCTGGCCGAGAAGAGATTGTTGTCCATGGAGCGTAGGATGGCCAGGGATTCCGCATTCAAAGAGAAGTATATAGACTTCATGCGGGAGTATATAGACCTTGGACACATGTCCATCTCACAGTTGGATTGGCGCAATGTAGAACATTATTTTCTGCCACATCACGCCGTTTTGAAGACTTCTAATGGGAAGATCCGCGTGGTCTTTGATGGTTCAGCGACCACGTCGACCGGAGTGTCGTTGAATCAGTGTCTGCATGCGGGGCCGAAGTTGCATCACGATGTCTGTGATGTTTTGACCAACTTCCGTCGACACGTTGTCGTTTTTGTGGCCGATTTTCGCATGATGTTCAGACAGACAGTGATTCATCCGGAGGATCGACGATACCAGCTCATCCTTTGGCGTGAGGATCCCAAGGATCCAATGTTGGCCTATGAGCTGAACACCAACACATATGGATTGCGGTCGAGCCCCTTTGTGGCGATCCGTTCGCTTTTGGAGCTCGCAGAGCGCGAACGGTTACGCTATCCCCGGGCATCTGCTCATATTCAGGGGGGGCCTTGTTTGTCGATGACATCTGCACGGGAGCCTCAAGTTTAGATGAGGCTTTCATTTTACGAGATGAGCTGATTGCGCTCTTAAAGGCTGGTGGCTATGAGTTACGGAAGTGGCTGTCTAACTCACCGGACCTAGTGGCAGACTTGCCTAAGGACCACCAGCAAGAGCCGCTCCTTTTTAAAAATCCGGATACTCCAGACATGCTGTCTGTTTTGGGAGTACAGTATCGACCAGTCCCGGATTTGTTCACCTACAGATTGGAACTGCCAGACCCAAAGGTTTGGACTAAACGAATGGTGCTGTCCACGGTAGCCATAGCGTTAGGACGGTTTTCAATGAAGTGCTTCCTACAGGAGCTCTGGGTTGCGGAATTATCATGGGATGAACCCCTCTCTGGTAGTCTCCTGCGAGAGTGGGTGAGTTTGTGTCATCCCTACCCGACGTCAATCGGGTTTGTATACCGAGGCAAATGCTGCCTCCCGGAAAGTTTAAAGCTACCCTGCACGGCTTTTGTGACGCGTCCGAAAGCGGGTACGCCGCTGCCGTTTACATCCGAACGGTGGATGCAGCCGGCGTTGTCGCCGTACACTTAGTTACGGCCAAGAGTAAGGTCGCCCCCCTTCGGACCAGGTTAACTATTCCGAAGTTGGAGTTGTCTGGCGCCACTCTGTTAGTACGGTTACTCAATCATGTAGCCGACACCTTGGGAAACGGTGTCGACTTTGAGTCAATATTTGCATGGTCTGACAGCCAGGTCGTTCTTTGTTGGCTGAAGAGCTCAGTCCACACTCTTGAAGTTTTCGTGGCCAACCGGGTCTCCCAAATTCAGACTTCAAAGGCCCCGTTGATTTGGCGCCACGTACCAGGCGAATTGAACCCTGCAGACTGTGCCTCCCGCGGCTGCGAGGCACCTGAATTAGTGGACCACCACCTGTGGTGGGGTCCATCCTGGTTGTTACGGCCTGAGCGCTCATGGCCTGCCACCCCAGCTGTGGCCAGAGTACCAGGCTTAGGCATGCGTGTTCATGCCGTGGAGACTGTGGCAGCCCCACAGGTGGAGTTTTTGTTAGACCGCTACAGTTCTCTTGATAAGTTGCTCGGCGTGACTGCTTGGATGAGGCGCTTTGTGCGAAACTGTCGTCAGCCTCAAGAGAAGTCGTTATCTCCGGTCCTCTCCCCACAAGAGCGGCAAGACGCTCTGTTGCATTGGTTGCGAGTGACGCAACAGCGAGAGTTCGAACCGGAGTTGAAAGCCCTGCGCTCAAGTACGTCCAAGTTGAAGGGTCCCTTGGTCCGTTTGAATCCCTTCTTGGACAGTACCGGATTGCTGCGTGTCGGAGGTAGACTCAGACACGCCAACTTGCCATATGGATCACGCCATCCTCTGTTGCTCCCCAAGGATGGACCGTTAGTTAGATTGTTGATTACAGACCGACATGTGAAGAACGCTCATGCCGGCTGTAAAATAAATAAATAAATAAATAAATAAAAGTAATGCTTTGACCGCGCTCCTCCAACGAGAGTTCTGGATTTTGTCAGCGCGAAGGATAATCCGATCCGTCACTTTTCGTTGCCTTCCGTGTTATCGTTTGCGCGCCGATACGATGCAGCCCCAAATGGGTGATTTCCCTGCCGATCGGGTGAACGAATCTATGCCCTTTTCAGGAGTTGGAACGGATTTTGCGGGGCCATTTACCGTTAAGACGTCGCGACTTCGTAATGCTAGAACGGAAAAGGCTTACCTGTGTGTATTTGTTTGTTTGGCCACTAAAGCGGTCCACCTGGAGGTGGTTAGTGCCCTCACCACAGAAGCGTTTGTAGCCACGTTATACCGGTTTGTTTCCCGTCGTGGAATGCCGTCGTTAATTAGGTCTGATTGTGGAACGAATTTCAATGGCACCGATAGGTATTTAAAGGAAGTTTGTGAATTCTTAGATAGGAATAATATAGAGATCGGATCCACACTCTCTCGCAGAGGGGTACGATGGCAGTATTCACCGCCATCCTGCCCCCACTGGGGAGGGATTTTTGAAGCAACTGTAAAGGCCGCTAAAACACACCTGCATCGCGTTATTGGAGAGACGATCCTCACGTTTGAGGAACTCGCGACCGTATTTTGTAAGGTGGAGGCGGTCCTCAACTCGCGCCCCTTGTGCCCGTTGTCGTCAGACGCGAATGACTTGGAGGCCCTTACGCCGGGCCATTTTTTAATTGGCAGACCTCTTAACGCCTTGCCGGAATACCCTTATTCCGAAGTGCACTCCGGACGGCTCTCGCGATTTGAATTGCTCCAGCAGCTTACGCAGAGTTTTTGGCGCCGTTGGCATCTGGAGTATCTGCACATTTTGCAGCAACGCGTTAAGTGGTCGGATAGGACGACCCCACCCAAGGCCGGAGACCTCGTGTTGGTAAAGGACCCAAACCTGCCGCCCCTCCGCTGGCGTTTAGGACGCATTGTTCAGCTTCATCCGGGGTCGGATGGTGTGCCCAGGTTTGCCGAGGTCCTGGTGGGGGACTCTGTTTTGAAACGTGCGGTTGCCACTCTCTCTCGCCTGCCCTTAGATTGAGTTGGCGGACAGTTTGCTACTGTCCGGGGCGGGGGGATGTTCGCGCCTGTCAAGGTTACGGTTACCTATCGCGAGATGGCGCTAGTAGTATTTTTAAATTGAATATTGCCGACGGTGCGCTGTCCTTGTAAGGGTCGCGCGTGGACATCGGTGTGCGATAACGCGCTTTCACTTCCCAGTTGCATAGAAATCGCAGACCCGGCTGCACTGCACCGCGTTGTTGTTCGGAAACCTCGCCGTGAATTTGTATCGCTTTTGTATTAACGCGGCCGACGTTTATAGTGTTTTCATGATTGTGACGCGTGAATCGTTCGCTTCGGGATAAGGCGCCGCGTACTAATAGTGTTTTAAACTGTGAATACTACACCTACGGGGTACGGGCCGCGAGCACGGTTCGACCGAGTGTCGCTCGCCACCGGGGTGCTTTAGCTGCCTAAGATAGGCAGGTGTAACTATTATAGTTTTAAGAGTGATAGAATAAGGTTCCGTCATTCGGGGGCTTTGGTGTCCAGAAGATTTAAGCTGGCCAGGCGCGCGCGCCGGCCATCCATCGGACATACCACCCCGAACCTATGGACCGTAATCAATAGTTTAAGGTAGGTTTTAGATATAGTTTTTATTTATTGTTGCGAACTATTCGGTACGTAACACCCGCGTAACGCGGGATTATGGTCGGCACAACCGTGCATGATCATAATTCGTGGTAGCAGAGCGTAGTTTATATAATTTCCTTATAAATTAAAATTATTTTTTTTTGTTGAAATTTCGAGGGTACTTCGAAGCCGACCTTAAGTTCTAGAGAAATTGTTCTCGTACATTCTCGAACGAATAGTTCTCAACTTGTGGTTCCGATATAGATAGGTACCTATACATAGTGCTCACATACTAGTGTTTTGCTCCGAGTTTACTCGCCTAGATGTGTGTATAGTTTTGTGTTCGGATTTATTTGACAGATAGTTTTGCGTTCGAAAGTGTTGTTCGTTTGTGCTAACATACTAGTGTTTTGTACCGAGTTTACTCGCCTAGATGTGTATAGAGATTTGTTTGGATTTGTTTGTTTGATATCGGTTTTAGTAGTTAATCTGCTAGATACTGTACTTAGTCATACCATTGATATTGTAAGCCCTTGAAATTTATAATCATATGAAAAAATAGTAGTGTCCGTAGTTCGTTGCGTGTATAACCGTGACGCGACCTATTTATATTGTTTTATTTTATTGTACAGTTTTATAATACGGCTTCTAAATGGCCCCTACGAATCCGCTCGTCGCATCCAGGGCTGGCATCCAAGGAATTTTACGTTGGCTTGCTTGTGCGGTCACCCTGATTGACCGAGCCGACCGGGTAGGCGCGATGCTGGCTCGGTATAGTGGGCTGGCAGCTCGGCTGCAGGACCTGGAGCGCCACGCCATGGAGTTCCGCGCGTATTATTTAGAAAACCCCCCGGCTGATGATGCCGTTACGGAACAGCTGGAGCAGGATGTAGCCCAGGCCTACGAGCTGGCTGACCAGTTCACAGAGGCGGCTGAGCGGGCCCTGGCTGTTCGAAAGGGGGAGCCGGCTTTGATCGGGGAGGTCAAACCCACCCCGACGGCGTTGCTAGGACGATTGCCTACATTGGAGATTCCCACTTATAATGGGGATCTCTCAGCCTGGATGGGCTTTATTAATTTGTTTGACAGCCTTGTAGACTCACGACGGGATTTATCCCCGAGTGAGAAGTTGGCCTATTTGCGCTCCTCCCTGCGAGGAGAGGCCAGCTCGGTGATCCAACACCTGCTCATCAGCGATGACAACTACCAGGTGGCTCGCCAGCTTCTGGTTGCCCGGTACCAGAATGTCCGGTTACTGGCGGACACCCACGTGGCCACGATTTTGGCACTCTCGCGAATCACACGGGCACACCTGTTGCGGAAGGAGTTGCTGAACCCGCTGCTGTCAGCTGTCAACTCCTTAAGGCGACTGGACCTGCCGGTGGACCAGTGGTCTTTTATACTGCTGCACATCGTCCTCGCCAAACTGCCCGCTGAGATGAAGGGGCGTTTTGAGCAGAGGTATGGAGGCGACAGCGCCTCGTATCTCCCCCCCTTCGCGGACCTCCTTCGGTTCTTGGAGGATGAATGTAGGGTGACGGACCACCTGGAGCCCGCCCAGGGCACAGGTTTAGGTCGTTTGATGGCGGCGAGGGAACAGCCCCGTCGCCCGACCAAAGGGTATGCTGCCTTCCAGCAGGACCCTCCCCCCGCACCGAGTGAGCGGTGCAAGTATTGCAGGGGAGATGGGCACGTGGTGCTCGCCTGTGCCAAATTCAGAGGCCTCCGCCCGGAGGGACGGAGGGCCATCGCGAAACAGCGCCAGTGGTGCTATAGGTGTTTGGGGGGTCACATGCAGTCAGCGTGTCCCCAGGCCGATGATTGTCGTCGTTGCGGAGGGAGGCATCACCCCCTCCTTTGCTTGGACCGCAAGGACGCCGGGAGCGACCGGGGCTCGAATTCCTCGCGCACGGGCGGGGGCCCAGCAGCCCGGAATCGGTCCCCTAAAGGTTCGGTGGGGCTTAGCCCCCCGGGGAGTCCCCCCGGGAGAGGGGGGAGAATAGGAGAGACGCTCCCGCCACGGGCGGGGGTGTGGGGGTACCACATGAGTACGCCACGATGGCGATGGGCGCAGGCCCTATTTGTTACTCTCCCCCCCTAATGGAGAGGCCTCGATTGGGGTACTACGTACCGAGGCACGCCCCACACGGGTATCACCCCGTACCTAGGAGTGCTGTTGGCCGGGGCCAGTATGTACCCGATTGGGACCCGCTCACCCGGTATGAGCGTCCCACATTTGGCGCGCCGACCCAGGCGCGCGGGGGCCAGGTCCCCCCTCAAAATTTTTAATGGCGCCCCTGTCGGACTCAACCACCCCTCCGGAGCTTGTGCTGTTGCCAACAGCCTCCGTGAATGTTTGGGGACCTAAGGGCAATGTTGTTACGGTGCGTGCCCTTTTGGACTCAGGTGCACAAGAGCGGCAAGACGCTCTGTTGCATTGGTTGCGAGTGACGCAACAGCGAGAGTTCGAACCGGAGTTGAAAGCCCTGCGCTCAAGTACGTCCAAGTTGAAGGGTCCCTTGGTCCGTTTGAATCCCTTCTTGGACAGTACCGGATTGCTGCGTGTCGGAGGTAGACTCAGACACGCCAACTTGCCATATGGATCACGCCATCCTCTGTTGCTCCCCAAGGATGGACCGTTAGTTAGATTGTTGATTACAGACCGACATGTGAAGAACGCTCATGCCGGCTGTAAAATAAATAAATAAATAAATAAATAAAAGTAATGCTTTGACCGCGCTCCTCCAACGAGAGTTCTGGATTTTGTCAGCGCGAAGGATAATCCGATCCGTCACTTTTCGTTGCCTTCCGTGTTATCGTTTGCGCGCCGATACGATGCAGCCCCAAATGGGTGATTTCCCTGCCGATCGGGTGAACGAATCTATGCCCTTTTCAGGAGTTGGAACGGATTTTGCGGGGCCATTTACCGTTAAGACGTCGCGACTTCGTAATGCTAGAACGGAAAAGGCTTACCTGTGTGTATTTGTTTGTTTGGCCACTAAAGCGGTCCACCTGGAGGTGGTTAGTGCCCTCACCACAGAAGCGTTTGTAGCCACGTTATACCGGTTTGTTTCCCGTCGTGGAATGCCGTCGTTAATTAGGTCTGATTGTGGAACGAATTTCAATGGCACCGATAGGTATTTAAAGGAAGTTTGTGAATTCTTAGATAGGAATAATATAGAGATCGGATCCACACTCTCTCGCAGAGGGGTACGATGGCAGTATTCACCGCCATCCTGCCCCCACTGGGGAGGGATTTTTGAAGCAACTGTAAAGGCCGCTAAAACACACCTGCATCGCGTTATTGGAGAGACGATCCTCACGTTTGAGGAACTCGCGACCGTATTTTGTAAGGTGGAGGCGGTCCTCAACTCGCGCCCCTTGTGCCCGTTGTCGTCAGACGCGAATGACTTGGAGGCCCTTACGCCGGGCCATTTTTTAATTGGCAGACCTCTTAACGCCTTGCCGGAATACCCTTATTCCGAAGTGCACTCCGGACGGCTCTCGCGATTTGAATTGCTCCAGCAGCTTACGCAGAGTTTTTGGCGCCGTTGGCATCTGGAGTATCTGCACATTTTGCAGCAACGCGTTAAGTGGTCGGATAGGACGACCCCACCCAAGGCCGGAGACCTCGTGTTGGTAAAGGACCCAAACCTGCCGCCCCTCCGCTGGCGTTTAGGACGCATTGTTCAGCTTCATCCGGGGTCGGATGGTGTGCCCAGGTTTGCCGAGGTCCTGGTGGGGGACTCTGTTTTGAAACGTGCGGTTGCCACTCTCTCTCGCCTGCCCTTAGATTGAGTTGGCGGACAGTTTGCTACTGTCCGGGGCGGGGGGATGTTCGCGCCTGTCAAGGTTACGGTTACCTATCGCGAGATGGCGCTAGTAGTATTTTTAAATTGAATATTGCCGACGGTGCGCTGTCCTTGTAAGGGTCGCGCGTGGACATCGGTGTGCGATAACGCGCTTTCACTTCCCAGTTGCATAGAAATCGCAGACCCGGCTGCACTGCACCGCGTTGTTGTTCGGAAACCTCGCCGTGAATTTGTATCGCTTTTGTATTAACGCGGCCGACGTTTATAGTGTTTTCATGATTGTGACGCGTGAATCGTTCGCTTCGGGATAAGGCGCCGCGTACTAATAGTGTTTTAAACTGTGAATACTACACCTACGGGGTACGGGCCGCGAGCACGGTTCGACCGAGTGTCGCTCGCCACCGGGGTGCTTTAGCTGCCTAAGATAGGCAGGTGTAACTATTATAGTTTTAAGAGTGATAGAATAAGGTTCCGTCATTCGGGGGCTTTGGTGTCCAGAAGATTTAAGCTGGCCAGGCGCGCGCGCCGGCCATCCATCGGACATACCACCCCGAACCTATGGACCGTAATCAATAGTTTAAGGTAGGTTTTAGATATAGTTTTTATTTATTGTTGCGAACTATTCGGTACGTAACACCCGCGTAACGCGGGATTATGGTCGGCACAACCGTGCATGATCATAATTCGTGGTAGCAGAGCGTAGTTTATATAATTTCCTTATAAATTAAAATTATTTTTTTTTGTTGAAATTTCGAGGGTACTTCGAAGCCGACCTTAAGTTCTAGAGAAATTGTTCTCGTACATTCTCGAACGAATAGTTCTCAACTTGTGGTTCCGATATAGATAGGTACCTATACATAGTGCTCACATACTAGTGTTTTGCTCCGAGTTTACTCGCCTAGATGTGTGTATAGTTTTGTGTTCGGATTTATTTGACAGATAGTTTTGCGTTCGAAAGTGTTGTTCGTTTGTGCTAACATACTAGTGTTTTGTACCGAGTTTACTCGCCTAGATGTGTATAGAGATTTGTTTGGATTTGTTTGTTTGATATCGGTTTTAGTAGTTAATCTGCTAGATACTGTACTTAGTCATACCATTGATATTGTAAGCCCTTGAAATTTATAATCATATGAAAAAATAGTAGTGTCCGTAGTTCGTTGCGTGTATAACCGTGACGCGACCTATTTATATTGTTTTATTTTATTGTACAGTTTTATAATACGGCTTCTAAATGGCCCCTACGAATCCGCTCGTCGCATCCAGGGCTGGCATCCAAGGAATTTTACGTTGGCTTGCTTGTGCGGTCACCCTGATTGACCGAGCCGACCGGGTAGGCGCGATGCTGGCTCGGTATAGTGGGCTGGCAGCTCGGCTGCAGGACCTGGAGCGCCACGCCATGGAGTTCCGCGCGTATTATTTAGAAAACCCCCCGGCTGATGATGCCGTTACGGAACAGCTGGAGCAGGATGTAGCCCAGGCCTACGAGCTGGCTGACCAGTTCACAGAGGCGGCTGAGCGGGCCCTGGCTGTTCGAAAGGGGGAGCCGGCTTTGATCGGGGAGGTCAAACCCACCCCGACGGCGTTGCTAGGACGATTGCCTACATTGGAGATTCCCACTTATAATGGGGATCTCTCAGCCTGGATGGGCTTTATTAATTTGTTTGACAGCCTTGTAGACTCACGACGGGATTTATCCCCGAGTGAGAAGTTGGCCTATTTGCGCTCCTCCCTGCGAGGAGAGGCCAGCTCGGTGATCCAACACCTGCTCATCAGCGATGACAACTACCAGGTGGCTCGCCAGCTTCTGGTTGCCCGGTACCAGAATGTCCGGTTACTGGCGGACACCCACGTGGCCACGATTTTGGCACTCTCGCGAATCACACGGGCACACCTGTTGCGGAAGGAGTTGCTGAACCCGCTGCTGTCAGCTGTCAACTCCTTAAGGCGACTGGACCTGCCGGTGGACCAGTGGTCTTTTATACTGCTGCACATCGTCCTCGCCAAACTGCCCGCTGAGATGAAGGGGCGTTTTGAGCAGAGGTATGGAGGCGACAGCGCCTCGTATCTCCCCCCCTTCGCGGACCTCCTTCGGTTCTTGGAGGATGAATGTAGGGTGACGGACCACCTGGAGCCCGCCCAGGGCACAGGTTTAGGTCGTTTGATGGCGGCGAGGGAACAGCCCCGTCGCCCGACCAAAGGGTATGCTGCCTTCCAGCAGGACCCTCCCCCCGCACCGAGTGAGCGGTGCAAGTATTGCAGGGGAGATGGGCACGTGGTGCTCGCCTGTGCCAAATTCAGAGGCCTCCGCCCGGAGGGACGGAGGGCCATCGCGAAACAGCGCCAGTGGTGCTATAGGTGTTTGGGGGGTCACATGCAGTCAGCGTGTCCCCAGGCCGATGATTGTCGTCGTTGCGGAGGGAGGCATCACCCCCTCCTTTGCTTGGACCGCAAGGACGCCGGGAGCGACCGGGGCTCGAATTCCTCGCGCACGGGCGGGGGCCCAGCAGCCCGGAATCGGTCCCCTAAAGGTTCGGTGGGGCTTAGCCCCCCGGGGAGTCCCCCCGGGAGAGGGGGGAGAATAGGAGAGACGCTCCCGCCACGGGCGGGGGTGTGGGGGTACCACATGAGTACGCCACGATGGCGATGGGCGCAGGCCCTATTTGTTACTCTCCCCCCCTAATGGAGAGGCCTCGATTGGGGTACTACGTACCGAGGCACGCCCCACACGGGTATCACCCCGTACCTAGGAGTGCTGTTGGCCGGGGCCAGTATGTACCCGATTGGGACCCGCTCACCCGGTATGAGCGTCCCACATTTGGCGCGCCGACCCAGGCGCGCGGGGGCCAGGTCCCCCCTCAAAATTTTTAATGGCGCCCCTGTCGGACTCAACCACCCCTCCGGAGCTTGTGCTGTTGCCAACAGCCTCCGTGAATGTTTGGGGACCTAAGGGCAATGTTGTTACGGTGCGTGCCCTTTTGGACTCAGGTGCACAGGGGTGCATAATGTCCAGGTGGCTTGTCCGACAGCTGGATCTTTTGCTTGTGCCGCATCACGAAGCGGTACGGGGGGTGGGAAACTCGCGGATCCCTGATCCGATTGGTCGAGTTACGTTCTCCTTCTCCCCCCACTTCGCGCCAAGGCCGAAGATCGGTGCTTCGGCGATAGTATTTGATAAGGTGGTCGGACCTCTCCCGCAAGTGCGAGTTCCGCCATCCGCCATTGAGTTGACGTCTGGGCTGGCTTTGGCTGATCCTTCCTTCCACCGACCGGGCCCAATACATCTGTTGATTGGTGCGGATGTCCTTGGTCGTTTGTTGTGCGGAAGCAAGCGAGTTTTGCAGACCGCCGATCTTGTAGCTTTGTCCTCGTCACTGGATCATGTGGTGATGGGAAAAGTACCACAGATACCAGAGACCCCGTCGGTAGACCGCCAGACCATTGTCGGTTCTACTTTGTCCGACGTTCTCCAAAAGTTTTGGGAGGTGGAAGAACCTCCAACTGCTAAGCGATTAGATCCGTTAGCCGAGGAGTGCGAATTGTTCTACCAGAACAATACTGGACGCCTCCTCTCGGGTCGCTTGATTACCCGCTTGCCCTTCTTGGCGGTTCGCCCTCCTTTAGGCAGTTCCCGACCGCTGGCCGAGAAGAGATTGTTGTCCATGGAGCGTAGGATGGCCAGGGATTCCGCATTCAAAGAGAAGTATATAGACTTCATGCGGGAGTATATAGACCTTGGACACATGTCCATCTCACAGTTGGATTGGCGCAATGTAGAACATTATTTTCTGCCACATCACGCCGTTTTGAAGACTTCTAATGGGAAGATCCGCGTGGTCTTTGATGGTTCAGCGACCACGTCGACCGGAGTGTCGTTGAATCAGTGTCTGCATGCGGGGCCGAAGTTGCATCACGATGTCTGTGATGTTTTGACCAACTTCCGTCGACACGTTGTCGTTTTTGTGGCCGATTTTCGCATGATGTTCAGACAGACAGTGATTCATCCGGAGGATCGACGATACCAGCTCATCCTTTGGCGTGAGGATCCCAAGGATCCAATGTTGGCCTATGAGCTGAACACCAACACATATGGATTGCGGTCGAGCCCCTTTGTGGCGATCCGTTCGCTTTTGGAGCTCGCAGAGCGCGAACGGTTACGCTATCCCCGGGCATCTGCTCATATTCAGGGGGGGCCTTGTTTGTCGATGACATCTGCACGGGAGCCTCAAGTTTAGATGAGGCTTTCATTTTACGAGATGAGCTGATTGCGCTCTTAAAGGCTGGTGGCTATGAGTTACGGAAGTGGCTGTCTAACTCACCGGACCTAGTGGCAGACTTGCCTAAGGACCACCAGCAAGAGCCGCTCCTTTTTAAAAATCCGGATACTCCAGACATGCTGTCTGTTTTGGGAGTACAGTATCGACCAGTCCCGGATTTGTTCACCTACAGATTGGAACTGCCAGACCCAAAGGTTTGGACTAAACGAATGGTGCTGTCCACGGTAGCCATAGCGTTAGGACGGTTTTCAATGAAGTGCTTCCTACAGGAGCTCTGGGTTGCGGAATTATCATGGGATGAACCCCTCTCTGGTAGTCTCCTGCGAGAGTGGGTGAGTTTGTGTCATCCCTACCCGACGTCAATCGGGTTTGTATACCGAGGCAAATGCTGCCTCCCGGAAAGTTTAAAGCTACCCTGCACGGCTTTTGTGACGCGTCCGAAAGCGGGTACGCCGCTGCCGTTTACATCCGAACGGTGGATGCAGCCGGCGTTGTCGCCGTACACTTAGTTACGGCCAAGAGTAAGGTCGCCCCCCTTCGGACCAGGTTAACTATTCCGAAGTTGGAGTTGTCTGGCGCCACTCTGTTAGTACGGTTACTCAATCATGTAGCCGACACCTTGGGAAACGGTGTCGACTTTGAGTCAATATTTGCATGGTCTGACAGCCAGGTCGTTCTTTGTTGGCTGAAGAGCTCAGTCCACACTCTTGAAGTTTTCGTGGCCAACCGGGTCTCCCAAATTCAGACTTCAAAGGCCCCGTTGATTTGGCGCCACGTACCAGGCGAATTGAACCCTGCAGACTGTGCCTCCCGCGGCTGCGAGGCACCTGAATTAGTGGACCACCACCTGTGGTGGGGTCCATCCTGGTTGTTACGGCCTGAGCGCTCATGGCCTGCCACCCCAGCTGTGGCCAGAGTACCAGGCTTAGGCATGCGTGTTCATGCCGTGGAGACTGTGGCAGCCCCACAGGTGGAGTTTTTGTTAGACCGCTACAGTTCTCTTGATAAGTTGCTCGGCGTGACTGCTTGGATGAGGCGCTTTGTGCGAAACTGTCGTCAGCCTCAAGAGAAGTCGTTATCTCCGGTCCTCTCCCCACAAGAGCGGCAAGACGCTCTGTTGCATTGGTTGCGAGTGACGCAACAGCGAGAGTTCGAACCGGAGTTGAAAGCCCTGCGCTCAAGTACGTCCAAGTTGAAGGGTCCCTTGGTCCGTTTGAATCCCTTCTTGGACAGTACCGGATTGCTGCGTGTCGGAGGTAGACTCAGACACGCCAACTTGCCATATGGATCACGCCATCCTCTGTTGCTCCCCAAGGATGGACCGTTAGTTAGATTGTTGATTACAGACCGACATGTGAAGAACGCTCATGCCGGCTGTAAAATAAATAAATAAATAAATAAAAGTAATGCTTTGACCGCGCTCCTCCAACGAGAGTTCTGGATTTTGTCAGCGCGAAGGATAATCCGATCCGTCACTTTTCGTTGCCTTCCGTGTTATCGTTTGCGCGCCGATACGATGCAGCCCCAAATGGGTGATTTCCCTGCCGATCGGGTGAACGAATCTATGCCCTTTTCAGGAGTTGGAACGGATTTTGCGGGGCCATTTACCGTTAAGACGTCGCGACTTCGTAATGCTAGAACGGAAAAGGCTTACCTGTGTGTATTTGTTTGTTTGGCCACTAAAGCGGTCCACCTGGAGGTGGTTAGTGCCCTCACCACAGAAGCGTTTGTAGCCACGTTATACCGGTTTGTTTCCCGTCGTGGAATGCCGTCGTTAATTAGGTCTGATTGTGGAACGAATTTCAATGGCACCGATAGGTATTTAAAGGAAGTTTGTGAATTCTTAGATAGGAATAATATAGAGATCGGATCCACACTCTCTCGCAGAGGGGTACGATGGCAGTATTCACCGCCATCCTGCCCCCACTGGGGAGGGATTTTTGAAGCAACTGTAAAGGCCGCTAAAACACACCTGCATCGCGTTATTGGAGAGACGATCCTCACGTTTGAGGAACTCGCGACCGTATTTTGTAAGGTGGAGGCGGTCCTCAACTCGCGCCCCTTGTGCCCGTTGTCGTCAGACGCGAATGACTTGGAGGCCCTTACGCCGGGCCATTTTTTAATTGGCAGACCTCTTAACGCCTTGCCGGAATACCCTTATTCCGAAGTGCACTCCGGACGGCTCTCGCGATTTGAATTGCTCCAGCAGCTTACGCAGAGTTTTTGGCGCCGTTGGCATCTGGAGTATCTGCACATTTTGCAGCAACGCGTTAAGTGGTCGGATAGGACGACCCCACCCAAGGCCGGAGACCTCGTGTTGGTAAAGGACCCAAACCTGCCGCCCCTCCGCTGGCGTTTAGGACGCATTGTTCAGCTTCATCCGGGGTCGGATGGTGTGCCCAGGTTTGCCGAGGTCCTGGTGGGGGACTCTGTTTTGAAACGTGCGGTTGCCACTCTCTCTCGCCTGCCCTTAGATTGAGTTGGCGGACAGTTTGCTACTGTCCGGGGCGGGGGGATGTTCGCGCCTGTCAAGGTTACGGTTACCTATCGCGAGATGGCGCTAGTAGTATTTTTAAATTGAATATTGCCGACGGTGCGCTGTCCTTGTAAGGGTCGCGCGTGGACATCGGTGTGCGATAACGCGCTTTCACTTCCCAGTTGCATAGAAATCGCAGACCCGGCTGCACTGCACCGCGTTGTTGTTCGGAAACCTCGCCGTGAATTTGTATCGCTTTTGTATTAACGCGGCCGACGTTTATAGTGTTTTCATGATTGTGACGCGTGAATCGTTCGCTTCGGGATAAGGCGCCGCGTACTAATAGTGTTTTAAACTGTGAATACTACACCTACGGGGTACGGGCCGCGAGCACGGTTCGACCGAGTGTCGCTCGCCACCGGGGTGCTTTAGCTGCCTAAGATAGGCAGGTGTAACTATTATAGTTTTAAGAGTGATAGAATAAGGTTCCGTCATTCGGGGGCTTTGGTGTCCAGAAGATTTAAGCTGGCCAGGCGCGCGCGCCGGCCATCCATCGGACATACCACCCCGAACCTATGGACCGTAATCAATAGTTTAAGGTAGGTTTTAGATATAGTTTTTATTTATTGTTGCGAACTATTCGGTACGTAACACCCGCGTAACGCGGGATTATGGTCGGCACAACCGTGCATGATCATAATTCGTGGTAGCAGAGCGTAGTTTATATAATTTCCTTATAAATTAAAATTATTTTTTTTTGTTGAAATTTCGAGGGTACTTCGAAGCCGACCTTAAGTTCTAGAGAAATTGTTCTCGTACATTCTCGAACGAATAGTTCTCAACTTGTGGTTCCGATATAGATAGGTACCTATACATAGTGCTCACATACTAGTGTTTTGCTCCGAGTTTACTCGCCTAGATGTGTGTATAGTTTTGTGTTCGGATTTATTTGACAGATAGTTTTGCGTTCGAAAGTGTTGTTCGTTTGTGCTAACATACTAGTGTTTTGTACCGAGTTTACTCGCCTAGATGTGTATAGAGATTTGTTTGGATTTGTTTGTTTGATATCGGTTTTAGTAGTTAATCTGCTAGATACTGTACTTAGTCATACCATTGATATTGTAAGCCCTTGAAATTTATAATCATATGAAAAAATAGTAGTGTCCGTAGTTCGTTGCGTGTATAACCGTGACGCGACCTATTTATATTGTTTTATTTTATTGTACAGTTTTATAATACGGCTTCTAAATGGCCCCTACGAATCCGCTCGTCGCATCCAGGGCTGGCATCCAAGGAATTTTACGTTGGCTTGCTTGTGCGGTCACCCTGATTGACCGAGCCGACCGGGTAGGCGCGATGCTGGCTCGGTATAGTGGGCTGGCAGCTCGGCTGCAGGACCTGGAGCGCCACGCCATGGAGTTCCGCGCGTATTATTTAGAAAACCCCCCGGCTGATGATGCCGTTACGGAACAGCTGGAGCAGGATGTAGCCCAGGCCTACGAGCTGGCTGACCAGTTCACAGAGGCGGCTGAGCGGGCCCTGGCTGTTCGAAAGGGGGAGCCGGCTTTGATCGGGGAGGTCAAACCCACCCCGACGGCGTTGCTAGGACGATTGCCTACATTGGAGATTCCCACTTATAATGGGGATCTCTCAGCCTGGATGGGCTTTATTAATTTGTTTGACAGCCTTGTAGACTCACGACGGGATTTATCCCCGAGTGAGAAGTTGGCCTATTTGCGCTCCTCCCTGCGAGGAGAGGCCAGCTCGGTGATCCAACACCTGCTCATCAGCGATGACAACTACCAGGTGGCTCGCCAGCTTCTGGTTGCCCGGTACCAGAATGTCCGGTTACTGGCGGACACCCACGTGGCCACGATTTTGGCACTCTCGCGAATCACACGGGCACACCTGTTGCGGAAGGAGTTGCTGAACCCGCTGCTGTCAGCTGTCAACTCCTTAAGGCGACTGGACCTGCCGGTGGACCAGTGGTCTTTTATACTGCTGCACATCGTCCTCGCCAAACTGCCCGCTGAGATGAAGGGGCGTTTTGAGCAGAGGTATGGAGGCGACAGCGCCTCGTATCTCCCCCCCTTCGCGGACCTCCTTCGGTTCTTGGAGGATGAATGTAGGGTGACGGACCACCTGGAGCCCGCCCAGGGCACAGGTTTAGGTCGTTTGATGGCGGCGAGGGAACAGCCCCGTCGCCCGACCAAAGGGTATGCTGCCTTCCAGCAGGACCCTCCCCCCGCACCGAGTGAGCGGTGCAAGTATTGCAGGGGAGATGGGCACGTGGTGCTCGCCTGTGCCAAATTCAGAGGCCTCCGCCCGGAGGGACGGAGGGCCATCGCGAAACAGCGCCAGTGGTGCTATAGGTGTTTGGGGGGTCACATGCAGTCAGCGTGTCCCCAGGCCGATGATTGTCGTCGTTGCGGAGGGAGGCATCACCCCCTCCTTTGCTTGGACCGCAAGGACGCCGGGAGCGACCGGGGCTCGAATTCCTCGCGCACGGGCGGGGGCCCAGCAGCCCGGAATCGGTCCCCTAAAGGTTCGGTGGGGCTTAGCCCCCCGGGGAGTCCCCCCGGGAGAGGGGGGAGAATAGGAGAGACGCTCCCGCCACGGGCGGGGGTGTGGGGGTACCACATGAGTACGCCACGATGGCGATGGGCGCAGGCCCTATTTGTTACTCTCCCCCCCTAATGGAGAGGCCTCGATTGGGGTACTACGTACCGAGGCACGCCCCACACGGGTATCACCCCGTACCTAGGAGTGCTGTTGGCCGGGGCCAGTATGTACCCGATTGGGACCCGCTCACCCGGTATGAGCGTCCCACATTTGGCGCGCCGACCCAGGCGCGCGGGGGCCAGGTCCCCCCTCAAAATTTTTAATGGCGCCCCTGTCGGACTCAACCACCCCTCCGGAGCTTGTGCTGTTGCCAACAGCCTCCGTGAATGTTTGGGGACCTAAGGGCAATGTTGTTACGGTGCGTGCCCTTTTGGACTCAGGTGCACAGGGGTGCATAATGTCCAGGTGGCTTGTCCGACAGCTGGATCTTTTGCTTGTGCCGCATCACGAAGCGGTACGGGGGGTGGGAAACTCGCGGATCCCTGATCCGATTGGTCGAGTTACGTTCTCCTTCTCCCCCCACTTCGCGCCAAGGCCGAAGATCGGTGCTTCGGCGATAGTATTTGATAAGGTGGTCGGACCTCTCCCGCAAGTGCGAGTTCCGCCATCCGCCATTGAGTTGACGTCTGGGCTGGCTTTGGCTGATCCTTCCTTCCACCGACCGGGCCCAATACATCTGTTGATTGGTGCGGATGTCCTTGGTCGTTTGTTGTGCGGAAGCAAGCGAGTTTTGCAGACCGCCGATCTTGTAGCTTTGTCCTCGTCACTGGATCATGTGGTGATGGGAAAAGTACCACAGATACCAGAGACCCCGTCGGTAGACCGCCAGACCATTGTCGGTTCTACTTTGTCCGACGTTCTCCAAAAGTTTTGGGAGGTGGAAGAACCTCCAACTGCTAAGCGATTAGATCCGTTAGCCGAGGAGTGCGAATTGTTCTACCAGAACAATACTGGACGCCTCCTCTCGGGTCGCTTGATTACCCGCTTGCCCTTCTTGGCGGTTCGCCCTCCTTTAGGCAGTTCCCGACCGCTGGCCGAGAAGAGATTGTTGTCCATGGAGCGTAGGATGGCCAGGGATTCCGCATTCAAAGAGAAGTATATAGACTTCATGCGGGAGTATATAGACCTTGGACACATGTCCATCTCACAGTTGGATTGGCGCAATGTAGAACATTATTTTCTGCCACATCACGCCGTTTTGAAGACTTCTAATGGGAAGATCCGCGTGGTCTTTGATGGTTCAGCGACCACGTCGACCGGAGTGTCGTTGAATCAGTGTCTGCATGCGGGGCCGAAGTTGCATCACGATGTCTGTGATGTTTTGACCAACTTCCGTCGACACGTTGTCGTTTTTGTGGCCGATTTTCGCATGATGTTCAGACAGACAGTGATTCATCCGGAGGATCGACGATACCAGCTCATCCTTTGGCGTGAGGATCCCAAGGATCCAATGTTGGCCTATGAGCTGAACACCAACACATATGGATTGCGGTCGAGCCCCTTTGTGGCGATCCGTTCGCTTTTGGAGCTCGCAGAGCGCGAACGGTTACGCTATCCCCGGGCATCTGCTCATATTCAGGGGGGGCCTTGTTTGTCGATGACATCTGCACGGGAGCCTCAAGTTTAGATGAGGCTTTCATTTTACGAGATGAGCTGATTGCGCTCTTAAAGGCTGGTGGCTATGAGTTACGGAAGTGGCTGTCTAACTCACCGGACCTAGTGGCAGACTTGCCTAAGGACCACCAGCAAGAGCCGCTCCTTTTTAAAAATCCGGATACTCCAGACATGCTGTCTGTTTTGGGAGTACAGTATCGACCAGTCCCGGATTTGTTCACCTACAGATTGGAACTGCCAGACCCAAAGGTTTGGACTAAACGAATGGTGCTGTCCACGGTAGCCATAGCGTTAGGACGGTTTTCAATGAAGTGCTTCCTACAGGAGCTCTGGGTTGCGGAATTATCATGGGATGAACCCCTCTCTGGTAGTCTCCTGCGAGAGTGGGTGAGTTTGTGTCATCCCTACCCGACGTCAATCGGGTTTGTATACCGAGGCAAATGCTGCCTCCCGGAAAGTTTAAAGCTACCCTGCACGGCTTTTGTGACGCGTCCGAAAGCGGGTACGCCGCTGCCGTTTACATCCGAACGGTGGATGCAGCCGGCGTTGTCGCCGTACACTTAGTTACGGCCAAGAGTAAGGTCGCCCCCCTTCGGACCAGGTTAACTATTCCGAAGTTGGAGTTGTCTGGCGCCACTCTGTTAGTACGGTTACTCAATCATGTAGCCGACACCTTGGGAAACGGTGTCGACTTTGAGTCAATATTTGCATGGTCTGACAGCCAGGTCGTTCTTTGTTGGCTGAAGAGCTCAGTCCACACTCTTGAAGTTTTCGTGGCCAACCGGGTCTCCCAAATTCAGACTTCAAAGGCCCCGTTGATTTGGCGCCACGTACCAGGCGAATTGAACCCTGCAGACTGTGCCTCCCGCGGCTGCGAGGCACCTGAATTAGTGGACCACCACCTGTGGTGGGGTCCATCCTGGTTGTTACGGCCTGAGCGCTCATGGCCTGCCACCCCAGCTGTGGCCAGAGTACCAGGCTTAGGCATGCGTGTTCATGCCGTGGAGACTGTGGCAGCCCCACAGGTGGAGTTTTTGTTAGACCGCTACAGTTCTCTTGATAAGTTGCTCGGCGTGACTGCTTGGATGAGGCGCTTTGTGCGAAACTGTCGTCAGCCTCAAGAGAAGTCGTTATCTCCGGTCCTCTCCCCACAAGAGCGGCAAGACGCTCTGTTGCATTGGTTGCGAGTGACGCAACAGCGAGAGTTCGAACCGGAGTTGAAAGCCCTGCGCTCAAGTACGTCCAAGTTGAAGGGTCCCTTGGTCCGTTTGAATCCCTTCTTGGACAGTACCGGATTGCTGCGTGTCGGAGGTAGACTCAGACACGCCAACTTGCCATATGGATCACGCCATCCTCTGTTGCTCCCCAAGGATGGACCGTTAGTTAGATTGTTGATTACAGACCGACATGTGAAGAACGCTCATGCCGGCTGTAAAATAAATAAATAAATAAATAAATAAAAGTAATGCTTTGACCGCGCTCCTCCAACGAGAGTTCTGGATTTTGTCAGCGCGAAGGATAATCCGATCCGTCACTTTTCGTTGCCTTCCGTGTTATCGTTTGCGCGCCGATACGATGCAGCCCCAAATGGGTGATTTCCCTGCCGATCGGGTGAACGAATCTATGCCCTTTTCAGGAGTTGGAACGGATTTTGCGGGGCCATTTACCGTTAAGACGTCGCGACTTCGTAATGCTAGAACGGAAAAGGCTTACCTGTGTGTATTTGTTTGTTTGGCCACTAAAGCGGTCCACCTGGAGGTGGTTAGTGCCCTCACCACAGAAGCGTTTGTAGCCACGTTATACCGGTTTGTTTCCCGTCGTGGAATGCCGTCGTTAATTAGGTCTGATTGTGGAACGAATTTCAATGGCACCGATAGGTATTTAAAGGAAGTTTGTGAATTCTTAGATAGGAATAATATAGAGATCGGATCCACACTCTCTCGCAGAGGGGTACGATGGCAGTATTCACCGCCATCCTGCCCCCACTGGGGAGGGATTTTTGAAGCAACTGTAAAGGCCGCTAAAACACACCTGCATCGCGTTATTGGAGAGACGATCCTCACGTTTGAGGAACTCGCGACCGTATTTTGTAAGGTGGAGGCGGTCCTCAACTCGCGCCCCTTGTGCCCGTTGTCGTCAGACGCGAATGACTTGGAGGCCCTTACGCCGGGCCATTTTTTAATTGGCAGACCTCTTAACGCCTTGCCGGAATACCCTTATTCCGAAGTGCACTCCGGACGGCTCTCGCGATTTGAATTGCTCCAGCAGCTTACGCAGAGTTTTTGGCGCCGTTGGCATCTGGAGTATCTGCACATTTTGCAGCAACGCGTTAAGTGGTCGGATAGGACGACCCCACCCAAGGCCGGAGACCTCGTGTTGGTAAAGGACCCAAACCTGCCGCCCCTCCGCTGGCGTTTAGGACGCATTGTTCAGCTTCATCCGGGGTCGGATGGTGTGCCCAGGTTTGCCGAGGTCCTGGTGGGGGACTCTGTTTTGAAACGTGCGGTTGCCACTCTCTCTCGCCTGCCCTTAGATTGAGTTGGCGGACAGTTTGCTACTGTCCGGGGCGGGGGGATGTTCGCGCCTGTCAAGGTTACGGTTACCTATCGCGAGATGGCGCTAGTAGTATTTTTAAATTGAATATTGCCGACGGTGCGCTGTCCTTGTAAGGGTCGCGCGTGGACATCGGTGTGCGATAACGCGCTTTCACTTCCCAGTTGCATAGAAATCGCAGACCCGGCTGCACTGCACCGCGTTGTTGTTCGGAAACCTCGCCGTGAATTTGTATCGCTTTTGTATTAACGCGGCCGACGTTTATAGTGTTTTCATGATTGTGACGCGTGAATCGTTCGCTTCGGGATAAGGCGCCGCGTACTAATAGTGTTTTAAACTGTGAATACTACACCTACGGGGTACGGGCCGCGAGCACGGTTCGACCGAGTGTCGCTCGCCACCGGGGTGCTTTAGCTGCCTAAGATAGGCAGGTGTAACTATTATAGTTTTAAGAGTGATAGAATAAGGTTCCGTCATTCGGGGGCTTTGGTGTCCAGAAGATTTAAGCTGGCCAGGCGCGCGCGCCGGCCATCCATCGGACATACCACCCCGAACCTATGGACCGTAATCAATAGTTTAAGGTAGGTTTTAGATATAGTTTTTATTTATTGTTGCGAACTATTCGGTACGTAACACCCGCGTAACGCGGGATTATGGTCGGCACAACCGTGCATGATCAGGCACCTACCCGCTTGCGGCCCGTTGACGACGGCTTCGATGCGCGCGAACTGCGCGAAGGGCAGCGGGGAGGTCCCCCCGAGCGCCCGCAGCGCCGCGCGCGCGCGCTGGCGGACGCGCCGCGCCTCCGCCGAGCCCTGGGAATAAATCACTATTTCTCAAACATGCATGTAATGTACTCATTATTTTGACAACCTTGTTTGAGCAAAGTCGACCTTGCCGGTCTGTTTTAAGGAGCGGCCGGCAAAGTTTTGCTGGTCGCTCTAACAGGCCGGCAAAACATTGCCTGCAGCCAGCCGCTTGGCGTTGACTGTGAACAATAAGGGCACGCTCCCACCTGCGGCTGCAGCAGCAGCAGCGTGTGCAGCCAGCGCAGGCGCCAGCACAGCAGCGCCGCGCGGTCGGCGCCCTGCAGCCAGCCGCTTGTGACTGTGAACAATAAGGGCACGCTCCCACCTGCGGCTGCAGCAGCAGCAGCGTGTGCAGCCAGCGCAGGCGCCAGCACAGCAGCGCCGCGCGGTCGGCGCCCTGCAGCCAGCCGCTTGTGACTGTGAACAATAAGGGCACGCTCCCACCTGCGGCTGCAGCAGCAGCAGCGTGTGCAGCCAGCGCAGGCGCCAGCACAGCAGCGCCGCGCGGTCGGCGCCCTGCAGCCAGCCGCTTGTGACTGTGAACAATAAGGGCACGCTCCCACCTGCGGCTGCAGCAGCAGCAGCGTGTGCAGCCAGCGCAGGCGCCAGCACAGCAGCGCCGCGCGGTCGGCGCCCTGCAGCCAGCCGCTTGTGACTGTGAACAATAAGGGCACGCTCCCACCTGCGGCTGCAGCAGCAGCAGCGTGTGCAGCCAGCGCAGGCGCCAGCACAGCAGCGCCGCGCGGTCGGCGCCCTGCAGCCAGCCGCTTGTGACTGTGAACAATAAGGGCACGCTCCCACCTGCGGCTGCAGCAGCAGCAGCGTGTGCAGCCAGCGCAGGCGCCAGCACAGCAGCGCCGCGCGGTCGGCGCCCTGCAGCCAGCCGCTTGTGACTGTGAACAATAAGGGCACGCTCCCACCTGCGGCTGCAGCAGCAGCAGCGTGTGCAGCCAGCGCAGGCGCCAGCACAGCAGCGCCGCGCGGTCGGCGCCCTGCAGCCAGCCGCTTGTGACTGTGAACAATAAGGGCACGCTCCCACCTGCGGCTGCAGCAGCAGCAGCGTGTGCAGCCAGCGCAGGCGCCAGCACAGCAGCGCCGCGCGGTCGGCGCCCTGCAGCCAGCCGCTTGTGACTGTGAACAATAAGGGCACGCTCCCACCTGCGGCTGCAGCAGCAGCAGCGTGTGCAGCCAGCGCAGGCGCCAGCACAGCAGCGCCGCGCGGTCGGCGCCCTGCAGCCAGCCGCTTGTGACTGTGAACAATAAGGGCACGCTCCCACCTGCGGCTGCAGCAGCAGCAGCGTGTGCAGCCAGCGCAGGCGCCAGCACAGCAGCGCCGCGCGGTCGGCGCCCTGCAGCCAGCCGCTTGTGACTGTGAACAATAAGGGCACGCTCCCACCTGCGGCTGCAGCAGCAGCAGCGTGTGCAGCCAGCGCAGGCGCCAGCACAGCAGCGCCGCGCGGTCGGCGCCCTGCAGCCAGCCGCTTGTGACTGTGAACAATAAGGGCACGCTCCCACCTGCGGCTGCAGCAGCAGCAGCGTGTGCAGCCAGCGCAGGCGCCAGCACAGCAGCGCCGCGCGGTCGGCGCCCTGCAGCCAGCCGCTTGTGACTGTGAACAATAAGGGCACGCTCCCACCTGCGGCTGCAGCAGCAGCAGCGTGTGCAGCCAGCGCAGGCGCCAGCACAGCAGCGCCGCGCGGTCGGCGCCCTGCAGCCAGCCGCTGCACGCGTCCCACAGCGCGTCGACCCACGCCTGAAACCCTGGATCGAATAGTCAAATACATCAGTTGCATACATAAGTCTTACAAGTCGTAGCAGGGTCGAAAAGTGAACACCAATTTTAGAATGAACTTAATGTAAATCCGGTTTCTGAGATGATGCGATCATGAGATGATGAATTTATAAATTAAATTGCTTATTAGCAACCCATTCCCCTAGGCGGCTCTTTAACCTACATTTCTTGAAAAATCTTGATATATATCACTCTAGTTTAGCAATTGCGAGGCGCTTATTATGTGAGGAATTCTTTAAGTAAATGTCAATTTAAGTAACTTTAACTAATCACATTATAGGCACTGTCTTAGTTTGTAATAGTTTTAGATTAAGTTTTCCAAGAGCATCTTATTGTCTACACTTAACCATTTAAAATATGTTTTATATACGTGAAGACCTATTATTGCCTTACTGTTTTTATGTCAAAAATCAACTCTGTCTACTCGGTGTTGGTCTTCCAAACATTAAATAAATAAATAAATAAATAAATTTCCATTGAGCATCTTGAAATGTAATAAGCACGGTAGAGGGCTGTAGCGAGGTGGTTTCTCACCGGATTGTTGCGTGAAGTAGTGCGGCGGGTCGGCCAGCAGCGCCGCGGCCGCCGCCAGCGCCGCCGGCGGGGCTCGTGCAGTACACGGCTGTAGCGAGGTGGTTCCTCACCGGATTGTTGCGTGAAGTAGTGCGGCGGGTCGGCCAGCAGCGCCGCGGCCGCCGCCAGCGCCGCCGGCGGGGCTCGTGCAGTACACGGCTGTAGCGAGGTGGTTTCTCACCGGATTGTTGCGTGAAGTAGTGCGGCGGGTTGGCCAGCAGCGCCGCCGGCGGGGCTCGTGCAGTACACGGCTGTAGCGAGGTGGTTTCTCACCGGATTGTTGCGTGAAGTAGTGCGGCGGGTCGGCCAGCAGCGCCGCGGCCGCCGCCAGCGCCGCCGGCGGGGCTCGTGCAGTACACGGCTGTAGCGAGGTGGTTTCTCACCGGATTGTTGCGTGAAGTAGTGCGGCGGGTCGGCCAGCAGCGCCGCGGCCGCCGCCAGCGCCGCCGGCGGGGCTCGTGCAGTACACGGCTGTAGCGAGGTGGTTTCTCACCGGATTGTTGCGTGAAGTAGTGCGGCGGGTCGGCCAGCAGCGCCGCGGCCGCCGCCAGCGCCGCCGGCGGGGCTCGTGCAGTACACGGCTGTAGCGAGGTGGTTTCTCACCGGATTGTTGCGTGAAGTAGTGCGGCGGGTCGGCCAGCAGCGCCGCGGCCGCCGCCAGCGCCGCCGGCGGGGCTCGTGCAGTACACGGCTGTAGCGAGGTGGTTCCTCACCGGATTGTTGCGTGAAGTAGTGCGGCGGGTCGGCCAGCAGCGCCGCGGCCGCCGCCAGCGCCGCCGGCGGGGCTCGTGCAGTACACGGCTGTAGCGAGGTGGTTTCTCACCGGATTGTTGCGTGAAGTAGTGCGGCGGGTCGGCCAGCAGCGCCGCGGCCGCCGCCAGCGCCGCCGGCGGGGCCCGCGCGGGGTGCGCCGGCGGCAGGCGACGGGCGGCCCTGATCACTGGCAGGGCTCCTTCGAAGCACTCCATGCGGCTCTGTAGCGCCCCGCAGCCCGGCAGCAGCGGCACCTGACGCACACGGGGATAGCCCTTATTAACGTCGCGTGATAAACGCCTCGAAGTTTTTGCTCGCCAACCAAAGAATATAATTAGGTACACGATTAGTTATCAGACAATAAAATTGTACACAATAAAGTAATAGTGGTTATTTTGAAATTAATAATATCTAACTTTCTTTTTATGAACGTAAAACAATTACTGTATTTTTGGTCCTTCGACCAGGATGCTACCCACCTTAGCGAGCTGCAGCAGCGTGCAGCAGAGATGCAGCGCCTGCGCGGGCGCGCACGGCTGCAGCAGCTCGGACACGTCGCTGTTGGTCCTTCGACCCGGATGTTACCCACCTTAGCGAGCTGCAGCAGCGTGCAGCAGAGATGCAGCGCCTGCGCGGGCGCGCACGGCTGCAGCAGCTCGGACACGTCGCTGTTGGTCCTTCGACCCGGATGTTACCCACCTTAGCGAGCTGCAGCAGCGTGCAGCAGAGATGCAGCGCCTGCGCGGGCGCGCACGGCTGCAGCAGCTCGGACACGTCGCTGTTGGTCCTTCGACCCGGATGTTACCCACCTTAGCGAGCTGCAGCAGCGTGCAGCAGAGATGCAGCGCCTGCGCGGGCGCGCACGGCTGCAGCAGCTCGGACACGTCGCTGTTGGTCCTTCGACCCGGATGTTACCCACCTTAGCGAGCTGCAGCAGCGTGCAGCAGAGATGCAGCGCCTGCGCGGGCGCGCACGGCTGCAGCAGCTCGGACACGTCGCTGCCGAGCGGCGCGCGTTGGGGATCCAACTGAAAGGTATGTACAAGGAAACTTTATAAGAAAAATTATAAAAATATGCAATTTAAAGACAAATATTTAGCATAAGGGCCAGTCCGCGGTAATCGATACCAGCAGGTTTAAAATTTATTTTGCGAAATGTTATACAAACTATAAAATAAATGCGGTTAATAATATGAAGTATCTAAAAATACTAAGAAAGTCCACTCATTTTTGGTTAGTTTTCGAAATATATTGTCTCAAACCTGTGAATACGACATTTCAAGATAGGAGAAAAATGGCAATGCTTTCTTTAATGTTAATCTATAGAAAAGCACGCCGTTTTATACATCTTTAGGTGCAACTGTTATGGTTAATTTCCATTGTCAAAATTGATTTTCATCAGTTAAGTAGGGATAATTTTATTCACAGGTATGTATCGTTGTCACACCCGTCACGTTAAACATAGAAAAGTTAATATTTCACGAGCCTCATTCCTTTTTTTGATATACTTACATTCTTAAAGTAAGGCTATGGTTTGAAACTACCCATGGGAAACATTTTTGCGCAAAAATTGTTTACGTGTTTTCACGTTCATTTATGTTAGTCACACCCGTCGCAAGTCCGACCTTACACCAATTACAAATAAATATGTTATGAAAAAAAACGCTGCAAATTCAAGTTTTTAGCATTGCATTACTACGCAAATGGTTTTAGGAGCTTGCTAGGCTACAATATACGGTTTTCTTGCCAGAATGGATGAAACTGCAAAAACGAAAAGGATTCAGAAAAATAATAAGATTACGAAGCAGGCGAAATAACTTTAAATTACCTAGAACTGATGATGATCAATAACAGCACTCAATTACTGAAAATAATTGAAATTTACACATTTGACCAAATTGATAAAAAATTACCGTGATTAAATATTGGTTACTATATTTACCACAAATTTGATAAAAACTAGATGATTTTTGAAAATAAGTTGACAGATACTTAAAAATTTGTTATTATAATATAAATACATCAATATAAGTTGATAACGCACACTATTCTGTCTCTTATGTATCCTCTAACTCAACTCGTCACACCCGTCACAATTGTCAATGACACTCGTCACGGTGTATTATGACTGATAAAAAATTAAATGTGTGGATATATCAACTTTCTACTTCGTAATACATCAATTAACTAATACTGAACGGCATGATTGTGATTAGTTTTATACTAGTTTATTAGTTTTGCTAAAACAACGATATTTCGGAAGAGGGTAATACGATTTGCAATAGTTGACGTGACATCACAGCCGCCGCGCGGCTTTAAACGGTCGTAATCTTAGCTATTTTGGTATTACACCTATTACTTTTGTGCCGCACGCCCCGCTCGGATTTGGCAGTGGACTGTATCGTTGCGGAGGGCGAGACGTACGGTTTTTCGAACTGGGTGCTGGGTTGCGAAGTAAAACGCAGAGGAGCTTGTTGTACCAGGAACTAGGAGAGCTTGCTTGCTGTCTCTTTCAGAGTCTTGAGGCGAGAGTGGGACAAGTGATGATCCATAGCCATAGAAACCCGACTCTCACTAAGCTACTTAAAGGCAATACCGTATAGAGAGCCGCGCGCAAGCTCACCAGTTTTCAACTTTATTTATCTCATTTTATCTATGTACATACGACGTTTCTTATCACTAACAATTCCTTATCAGTCACAATATTACATGTTACATATTAAAATATTCTAAAAAATTATTGCTATCAAGTTAAGTTACAGTTTCAATACTACGTTCAATACTATTTCTAATCTACCTATAAATCGTTTTGGGAAATGAGAAAACACACGAAAAAATATACTTTATTTCTTAATATCTTATCAGCTATTTACTTAACTCTTATGTATCATACCTTATCGTGAAGGTCTAATTAGCCGCTATGTGCGTAACATCAATTTATCAACATGGGATAATTTATTTGTAAATACCTACTCTATAAATACCTACTGCATAAAACTTTCATACAAACTAGTACAACACGAACAAGCTTTACAATACACGAAAAACACTAACTGCAAATATTATCGACTAAATACATTCCAAACACAAAGAAACTTGTTATTATACTATAAAACACTAATAGACAACGAATTCAATAGATTTTACACTTATAACTAGTCACGAAATTTCACATCACAATACAACTTTATTACCACAATTATTAGTCACTGTCTATTGTTCACTTTATTGCACTATTCTGCCGGCCGTCCCGAACATTCTCCCGCCGTGTAACGCCGGCGCCGCCGCCGTCGTTACATCCAGTTGTCGGTGAAGGGTCGGCCGCCGTTGCCGTGGGGATGATGACCAGCTTCTTTGTTGGCCGTCGAAGGATGCCGCCTCTCGTTCTGATGTCCGCCGCTCGTACCACGCCGTCGGTCCCCGGGAAGGTCGCCGTTACCATTCCACGGGGCCAGGTGTTTCGTGGTAGCGTGTTGTCCACGATGAGGACCAGGTCGCCCAGCTGCAGTGCGGGGCCCTTGCCGTGGGGCTCCCGCCGGTGCTGGAGCTCCGGTAGGTACTCGCGTAGCCACCTCGCCCAAAATAGGTCGGCGAGACGTTGAGACGCGCGCCAGTTGGCGCGCCCGATGAGGTCCCCGTCGGAGAAGCTGCCGGGTGCGGGTGTCAGAGCTGACCCGCCCAGCAGGAAGTGGTTTGGAGTGAGGGCCTCTTCGTCTTGGTGGTCCACGGAGACATGTGTGAGCGGACGACTGTTGACTGTGTACTCCGCTTCTGCGAGTAGTGTCGACAGTACCTCTTCTGTAGGATAGCGACTCTGCTGTGTGGCTGCCAGTGCGACCTTGACTGATCGGACCAGGCGTTCCCAGGCGCCCCCCATGAACGGGGCCCCAGGTGGTATGTAGCGCCAGCTGATCATCTTCTTCTCTGCTTCTGAGTGTGTGGCTTCGTCGATGGCGCGGCGCAGCTCCTTGTCGGCGCCGTGCAGGTTGGTCCCGTTGTCCGACCATATCTCCGTCGGACACCCCCGTCGAGATATCATGCGCCGCAGCGCCATGATCGCCGAGTCGGTGCTGAGTGATGCCGCTACTTCCAGATGTACGGCCCGGGTAGTTAGGCACGTAAATATCGCGACGTATCTCTTCTGCTGCGTGCGGCCCACGGTGACGGTCAGTGGCCCAAAGTAGTCGAGCCCTGTGTAGGTGAATGGCCGCTGGTGATGTGCGAGTCGACTCGGTGGGTGGTTCCCAGTAGATGGCTGCGACGGTTGTGCTCTTCTTATGCGACACAACACACACTCGTTGACTATTTTTCTTGTAACGGGCCGTAGACGTAAAATCCAATAATGTTGTCGGCACTCGTTGATTGTCATTTCTGCCCCGGCGTGCGATAATCTTCTATGTACATTTTCTATATACAGTTTCACTCTTCGGTCGTTGCCGTCGGTCACGGGTGGCGCCACCGTCGCGGTGACGTCGCGAACTGCGCTTATTCTGCTCTTCACTCTTATTATGTTATCTTCATAAGTTACGGCGAGCGCGTAGAGACGACTATTTCTTGAAACTGTCTTTTCTTTCTTCAATTCTTCTATTTCACTCGAAAAACAACTTTCTTGTATTGCACGAACTATCAAATCTTCTGCACGACGTAGATATGCGTTATCAATGTGGTGATAACGTCGTTGCACATTTTTTCCGGTAGATGGCGTCGCGTTGCGTAACTTCTTATCAACTGTTTTCTTATCAGTTGTTATTTTGTATTCCTTATCGCCTTTTTCGATTTTCTTCGTTCTTTTGTAGTTGACCTTTTCTTTTTTCTGTCTGCAGAGGTCGATGAACTGTAGCACTCGCGCCGTAGCTCGTAGGTATATAAGCCATTTCGATATGTTTTCGGGGTCGGGAACACATTCACTTATTTTTCTTGAATCAGCTGATCGTGTGTAGGTACACTTTTCTTCACCCGTTGGCTCCCCCGGTTTTACTCGTTCTGTTGGCCACTCTGACTCGTCGTTCTGTAGAAAGCTCGGTCCGGCGTACCATCTGTGTGCACTAGTGAAGTCCTGCGGCACGTCTCGGGTCGCGTCGTCCGCGACGTTTAGTTTCGTAGGTACCCACCGCCACTCGTGTACAGCGGTGTTTTCTTCAATGGCGGCGATGCGATGCGCGACGAACGGTTTGTATGAGCGCGATCCGGTTTTCACCCAAGTAAGAACGGTTTTACTATCTGTCCAGTACGTTTTGGAGTCGGGTTTGCGGTCGTGCTCTTCTATAACTGCCGCGGCCATGCGGCTTCCCATTACGGCTGCTTGTAGCTCGAGGCGTGGTATCGATGTTAGCTTCAGTGGAGCGACCTTAGCTTTTCCCATTGCTAAGGTGAGTGTCACGTGACCTTCTGGAGTGACCGCGCGCCAGTATATCGCTGCGGCATACGCGGTTTCGCTAGCGTCGACGAACGTGTGCAACTGTAGGTTCACGGCGTCGCTGTAGTGTAGGTATCTTCTTGGTACGGACACGAAGCGTAGGTTTTCGAGGTGTAACATCCACTCTCGCCACTGTTCACTGAGGTCACTGTCGAGGTCATTGTCCCATTCGGTGCCGCGGCGCCACACTTCTTGTAGTATTTGTTTGGCTTTTATTGTCACTGGCGCGGCGAGCCCCATCGGATCGTAGAGTGACATAACTATCTTCAGCGCGATTCTTTTCGTTGGTGCAGCTCGATTCAACATTTCTTTCGGTATACGTGCGAGATCCAGGTTGAATGCCAGCTCGTCGGTGTCCGGCCTCCAAACTAGTCCCAGCACGCGTTCGCTGCTAGCCCCGTCCGCCAATGTTTTCTTATCTCCGGTCGTTGACCCCTCGTCGTCGATCAGCTGTTTCAATACTGGTGGCGAGTTCGACGCCCATTTTCTTAATTCAAGTCGCGCGCCCCGGTGTATTTCTCGTACTTGTGTTGCTATGCGCGCGGCTTCTTCTTCGGTTTCGTAGCTGTCGAGGTAGTCGTCGACGTAGTGGTTTTTTACTATCGCTGCGGCGGCTTCTGGGTATTTTTCTTGGAACTTGCTCGCGTTCTTATTTTTGATGAATATTGCGGTCGACGGTGAACATGTTGCTCCGAATATGAGTGAAGTCATTCTGTATTCTTGGTTCTTCCATATATATCGTAGAAAATCTCGATCTTCTTCACGAATCTTCACTTGCATAAACATTTCCGCTATATCGGCGGACACGGCGATCTTGTGTTGACGAAAGCGCATAAGTACGCCCGGAAGTGATTGTAGTAGATCCGGACCGGATAACAGCTGATCGTTCAACGATGTCCCTCCGGTGCGGGCGGCGGCGTCGTGCACGATGCGTAGTTTGTCGGGCTTCATTTGATTTGTTACTCCAAAGTGCGGTAAATACCACGATTTGCCAACCTCCCGCTTTTCGGGCGCGGGTTCGGCGTAGCCTTTCTTGATCAATGCTTCCATCTGTTCACTATATTTCTTCTTTAGTGTTTCATCTTTTTCAAGCTTCTTTTCCACGGAGTGGAGGCGGCGCACGGCATTTTCATAATTTTCCGGCATGGTCACGGCGTCGCTCTTCCACAGTAGCGCCACTTCGTAATGGCCATCGGCGCGCTGTACGGTACTCTCTTCTAAGATTTTCAATGCGCGCTGCTCAGGGTCAGTGGACGGCTTCTTGGGTTCAATGCCCATGTTCTCGATCGCGAAGTGTTGTCTCAGCTGTTCATCCATGTTTTCGTCGATGGCCTTCAGGTGGTGTACATAGTTGACACGCTGGCCGATGGAACGTGTGTGCGCGCCGTGTAGCACCCAACCCAGTGGTGTCAATGACGCGATCGGCTGGTCGCGGTGCCCTTTTCGTACCTCTGCAGCCAACAGTAGGTGCCAGTTGTCTTGACCGATCAGGATTTTGGGCTCCGCGTGCGGGTACTTGATGTGGTCTTCGATCCCGCGCAGGTGTTGACAGCGTTCGATGTCCTTCGCACTGACTTGTTGTGGTGACAGGCGTAGGCGGTCGATGGTGCGTGCGTGTATTTTTTCCACGGCGTTGTTGCGGCGTAGTGTAACTGTAACTCGACGAGAGCGGGACGCATTCAAATTCTTCTCTGTAATCGCTTCTATATGGAGTGGGTCGATCGGTCCCCGCGCGCCGATGGCGTCAGCGAGGTTGCTGTCGATTAATGTCACTGTTGACCCGTCGTCCAGTAGCGCCCACGTATCAATCTCTCCCGCCGGTGCAGACACCCGTACAGGTACCATCTTCAGATACGACTTCGACTTCATATTTGTCCACGTTGTAGTGACTGTTTCGGCTTCTTTTTTCACATTTTCAGTTTTCTTTTCGCGATGTAGCATTCGGTTGTGTCGCGCCGGACACCCATTTATGTTGCAGCGGTTCATGTTGCAGCTGTGAGACTTGTTTCTAAAACGCAGGCAACGGAAACACAATTGATGTTGTTTCGCTAAGTCCCATCTTCTATCTATATCCGCTTCGTTGAATTTCTTGCATTCTCGAATATTGTGTTGTTTCTCTTCGCAGATAATACATTTTCTGTCTCGCTCTTCTTTCTTCCCCCTCTCTTCATAATATTTTCTCCCCCCGTACGACGGCGATCTTCTATCTCTGTCGTGCAGTGTTGTCTCGCTCTCTTCGGCGTCTTGAGTCGCAAATGTTCGCTGTTTTCTTTGTTGTTGATACGACGTCGGCGCTGGCTTATGTTAATTTTTCGCAATCTCGGGGTCGGCGTACTGGGCGCATCCTCCCACGTATTTAAGTAGAAACTTCTTAATTTGGACGAGCGGCGGATCTTCTTCTGTCATTTCTTGACACGTTTCATACCATCGGTAGCGTACTGAACCTGGCATTTTCTTTACTATCGTTCTGGCCACTTCGTCGTTGTACAACGAGTGTTGTTTCTTCAATGATTGCAGCGCTTCGACGGCGTCCTTGACTCGTGACGTCATCGAAATAAGGTCCTTTGGGTCGTCGCCCGCTCTCGGTAGGTTTCGTAGTCGTTCGAGCTCGTGCGTTGCTATGGTTTCCGCTCTTCCGAAGTTCCACTCCAAGGTTTTCATGATGTCTTCCGGTGTGCTCTGGATGCTGCTCAGTAGGCTGTTGACGACGGTGCTGGCGCGGCCGTAGAGACATCTTCTTAGTCTTGATTTGTTATCAAGTGGTGAGTGGTGCGCGGCGGTTTCTTCATAGGCGGTGTTGAACGCGAACCATTCTTGAAAGGCTCCCCCGAATTTAGGTAGCTCGGAGGACGCGCTGTGCATGTGCGGACGTAGAGAGCGCTCGGCTAGGGCGATGACGGCTTCCTTAATGTTCCCGATTTCTACATTGATCGGATTCGGCGATGAACACGGCGGACACGGCGGTGTTATCTCTTCTATCTTGCTCGTAACGGCGACTGGTTGTGTTCGTAGACACGTAGTTCCTCCAGTTACGACGGCAGGCTCGGCGTACGTCATCTTCTCAATGCTGTTCGTAACGGCGACTGGTTGTACTCGTGGACATGTAGTTCCTCCAGTTACGAAAGCAGGCACGGCGGCGGACTCGGCGGCGGACACGGCGGCGGACTCGGCGGGTGCGGCGGCGGACACGGCGGGGGCGGCGGACTCGGCGGGGCAATGCGGCTTGTCGCTAATTGCCAATGGTGTGGACTCTTCTATCCACGATCGGACTCGTTCATTCACATCGGCGTCGGATTCGCTGATGTGTGACGTATTATCTTCTTTATCTTCTTCGGCAACACGGTTTGCTAAGCGTTTCTTCTTTACAATGCTTAGCGCGATCTTCATTTCTAATATTTCTTGCTCTAAAGCTAATTCTTCTTCGATTGCTTGAGCCTTCCTTAACTTCTTGCTTCGGTGGGACGGCGTGGCGGCGGCGGCGGCGTTCGATGCGGCGGCGGCGGCACTTCCAGCGGCGACTTGCGGTATCGGAGATAGTGCGACGTCTGCGGTCGGCACTACGGTGGTTGTCGCTTCGCTGGTCCCCGTGGTGGACTCCATAGTGGTCCCGGACTCGGTGGTCCCCGATGACGGATTTGACGCGGTGGCGTCCTCACTCCCGGCCTCTTCACGGTGGCTCCTTCCTCCGCTGGTCGATCTTGTGACAGGCATGGCTTCTGCGTTTCTTCGATATTCGGCTCGCAATGGACCAAAATGTGCCGCACGCCCCGCTCGGATTTGGCAGTGGACTGTATCGTTGCGGAGGGCGAGACGTACGGTTTTTCGAACTGGGTGCTGGGTTGCGAAGTAAAACGCAGAGGAGCTTGTTGTACCAGGAACTAGGAGAGCTTGCTTGCTGTCTCTTTCAGAGTCTTGAGGCGAGAGTGGGACAAGTGATGATCCGTAGCCATAGAAACCCGACTCTCACTAAGCTACTTAAAGGCAATACCGTATAGAGAGCCGCGCGCAAGCTCACCAGTTTTCAACTTTATTTATCTCATTTTATCTATGTACATACGACGTTTCTTATCACTAACAATTCCTTATCAGTCACAATATTACATGTTACATATTAAAATATTCTAAAAAATTATTGCTATCAAGTTAAGTTACAGTTTCAATACTACGTTCAATACTATTTCTAATCTACCTATAAATCGTTTTGGGAAATGAGAAAACACACGAAAAAATATACTTTATTTCTTAATATCTTATCAGCTATTTACTTAACTCTTATGTATCATACCTTATCGTGAAGGTCTAATTAGCCGCTATGTGCGTAACATCAATTTATCAACATGGGATAATTTATTTGTAAATACCTACTCTATAAATACCTACTGCATAAAACTTTCATACAAACTAGTACAACACGAACAAGCTTTACAATACACGAAAAACACTAACTGCAAATATTATCGACTAAATACATTCCAAACACAAAGAAACTTGTTATTATACTATAAAACACTAATAGACAACGAATTCAATAGATTTTACACTTATAACTAGTCACGAAATTTCACATCACAATACAACTTTATTACCACAATTATTAGTCACTGTCTATTGTTCACTTTATTGCACTATTCTGCCGGCCGTCCCGAACAACTTTTAAACTTACAATATAAAGAAATGTCACTAGGATGTACAGAAAAATGATTCAATCATGATAGTGCCATTAATATTTATAGATTTAGAACCGAAACCGTGTGTTCAAATGTCACACCCGTCACCGCGGATTGACCCATAAGGTTTCCTGAATGTGAAACTAGTAATGGGAGCTGTACTGTCTCAGCTCTCGCTCCCTCCGAGTGGGAGACGTTTCGAGTGCAAAGGTTTAAGAGTAGCTCTCATTTCGTCTCGTGAGGTGTCACTACTCTTTTATTTTTGTTTTACCTTAAAAGGTTGCGCTTTACTTTGACTTCCTTTCGAGATTTATGAATTTTATTTTTAATGTTTGACTATTTATAATTTGCGCCTTTTTTTACATATTTATATTTCTTTTTCTTCTTTTTATTTTTATTATTGTACAAGACTTAGTTTGACATCCGTAAGTTTTGATAAATTTTAATTATTCGCAATTTCACCTGTCACCTTTTAAATTAATGTATATTTTTTTAATTTAATTATAATTTGCATGCCACCGTTGTCGGCTGAATGAGAGGCGCCTTAGAATAACAACTGTAATGTACCTCAGTCAAATGCAAAGAAAAATATCTATATATATAATACGGCAGTGAAGCCGCTTCTCCTCCTAAACTAAAAGTCGCACAATCAAGTGCAATACACCGTTAGAAAGGTATTTGTCTGAAGTGGTCGGATAAGTCGAGAAATTTAGCAAAAACTCAAATAAAAAACATAAAAAAAACAAAAAAAAAAAAACTTTTTTGAATGTTATGTGTTTTTTGCGCATTATGCGCACACGGGTTGCTCGTTCTATTCTATTCTATTAGGTTTATTTCGGCAGTCGCTGCCCGCTAGCCGCTATGGCGAGCAGCGCTGCTAACCCTGCGGACAGTAGCCCAGACCTGCATGTGGTCCTCCCTCAGGTGGCGCGCGGGCCGCCAGTGCGCCTGCGCCCGCGCGCGCTCCAGCCCGCTAGCCGCTATGGCGAGCAGCGCTGCTAACCCTGCGGACAGTAGCCCAGACCTGCATGTGGTCCTCCCTCAGGTGGCGCGCGGGCCGCCAGTGCGCCTGCGCCCGCGCGCGCTCCAGCCCGCTAGCCGCTATGGCGAGCAGCGCTGCTAACCCTGCGGACAGTAGCCCAGACCTGCATGTGGTCCTCCCTCAGGTGGCGCGCGGGCCGCCAGTGCGCCTGCGCCCGCGCGCGCTCCAGCCCGCTAGCCGCTATGGCGAGCAGCGCTGCTAACCCTGCGGACAGTAGCCCAGACCTGCATGTGGTCCTCCCTCAGGTGGCGCGCGGGCCGCCAGTGCGCCTGCGCCCGCGCGCGCTCCAGCCCGCTAGCCGCTATGGCGAGCAGCGCTGCTAACCCTGCGGACAGTAGCCCAGACCTGCATGTGGTCCTCCCTCAGGTGGCGCGCGGGCCGCCAGTGCGCCTGCGCCCGCGCGCGCTCCAGCCCGCTAGCCGCTATGGCGAGCAGCGCTGCTAACCCTGCGGACAGTAGCCCAGACCTGCATGTGGTCCTCCCTCAGGTGGCGCGCGGGCCGCCAGTGCGCCTGCGCCCGCGCGCGCTCCAGCCCGCTAGCCGCTATGGCGAGCAGCGCTGCTAACCCTGCGGACAGTAGCCCAGACCTGCATGTGGTCCTCCCTCAGGTGGCGCGCGGGCCGCCAGTGCGCCTGCGCCCGCGCGCGCTCCAGCCCGCTAGCCGCTATGGCGAGCAGCGCTGCTAACCCTGCGGACAGTAGCCCAGACCTGCATGTGGTCCTCCCTCAGGTGGCGCGCGGGCCGCCAGTGCGCCTGCGCCCGCGCGCGCTCCAGCCCGCTAGCCGCTATGGCGAGCAGCGCTGCTAACCCTGCGGACAGTAGCCCAGACCTGCATGTGGTCCTCCCTCAGGTGGCGCGCGGGCCGCCAGTGCGCCTGCGCCCGCGCGCGCTCCAGCCCGCTAGCCGCTATGGCGAGCAGCGCTGCTAACCCTGCGGACAGTAGCCCAGACCTGCATGTGGTCCTCCCTCAGGTGGCGCGCGGGCCGCCAGTGCGCCTGCGCCCGCGCGCGCTCCAGCCCGCTAGCCGCTATGGCGAGCAGCGCTGCTAACCCTGCGGACAGTAGCCCAGACCTGCATGTGGTCCTCCCTCAGGTGGCGCGCGGGCCGCCAGTGCGCCTGCGCCCGCGCGCGCTCCAGCCCGCTAGCCGCTATGGCGAGCAGCGCTGCTAACCCTGCGGACAGTAGCCCAGACCTGCATGTGGTCCTCCCTCAGGTGGCGCGCGGGCCGCCAGTGCGCCTGCGCCCGCGCGCGCTCCAGCCCGCTAGCCGCTATGGCGAGCAGCGCTGCTAACCCTGCGGACAGTAGCCCAGACCTGCATGTGGTCCTCCCTCAGGTGGCGCGCGGGCCGCCAGTGCGCCTGCGCCCGCGCGCGCTCCAGCCCGCTAGCCGCTATGGCGAGCAGCGCTGCTAACCCTGCGGACAGTAGCCCAGACCTGCATGTGGTCCTCCCTCAGGTGGCGCGCGGGCCGCCAGTGCGCCTGCGCCCGCGCGCGCTCCAGCCCGCTAGCCGCTATGGCGAGCAGCGCTGCTAACCCTGCGGACAGTAGCCCAGACCTGCATGTGGTCCTCCCTCAGGTGGCGCGCGGGCCGCCAGTGCGCCTGCGCCCGCGCGCGCTCCAGCCCGCTAGCCGCTATGGCGAGCAGCGCTGCTAACCCTGCGGACAGTAGCCCAGACCTGCATGTGGTCCTCCCTCAGGTGGCGCGCGGGCCGCCAGTGCGCCTGCGCCCGCGCGCGCTCCAGCCCGCTAGCCGCTATGGCGAGCAGCGCTGCTAACCCTGCGGACAGTAGCCCAGACCTGCATGTGGTCCTCCCTCAGGTGGCGCGCGGGCCGCCAGTGCGCCTGCGCCCGCGCGCGCTCCAGCCCGCTAGCCGCTATGGCGAGCAGCGCTGCTAACCCTGCGGACAGTAGCCCAGACCTGCATGTGGTCCTCCCTCAGGTGGCGCGCGGGCCGCCAGTGCGCCTGCGCCCGCGCGCGCTCCAGCCCGCTAGCCGCTATGGCGAGCAGCGCTGCTAACCCTGCGGACAGTAGCCCAGACCTGCATGTGGTCCTCCCTCAGGTGGCGCGCGGGCCGCCAGTGCGCCTGCGCCCGCGCGCGCTCCAGCCCGCTAGCCGCTATGGCGAGCAGCGCTGCTAACCCTGCGGACAGTAGCCCAGACCTGCATGTGGTCCTCCCTCAGGTGGCGCGCGGGCCGCCAGTGCGCCTGCGCCCGCGCGCGCTCCAGCCCGCTAGCCGCTATGGCGAGCAGCGCTGCTAACCCTGCGGACAGTAGCCCAGACCTGCATGTGGTCCTCCCTCAGGTGGCGCGCGGGCCGCCAGTGCGCCTGCGCCCGCGCGCGCTCCAGCCCGCTAGCCGCTATGGCGAGCAGCGCTGCTAACCCTGCGGACAGTAGCCCAGACCTGCATGTGGTCCTCCCTCAGGTGGCGCGCGGGCCGCCAGTGCGCCTGCGCCCGCGCGCGCTCCAGCCCGCTAGCCGCTATGGCGAGCAGCGCTGCTAACCCTGCGGACAGTAGCCCAGACCTGCATGTGGTCCTCCCTCAGGTGGCGCGCGGGCCGCCAGTGCGCCTGCGCCCGCGCGCGCTCCAGCCCGCTAGCCGCTATGGCGAGCAGCGCTGCTAACCCTGCGGACAGTAGCCCAGACCTGCATGTGGTCCTCCCTCAGGTGGCGCGCGGGCCGCCAGTGCGCCTGCGCCCGCGCGCGCTCCAGCCCGCTAGCCGCTATGGCGAGCAGCGCTGCTAACCCTGCGGACAGTAGCCCAGACCTGCATGTGGTCCTCCCTCAGGTGGCGCGCGGGCCGCCAGTGCGCCTGCGCCCGCGCGCGCTCCAGCCCGCTAGCCGCTATGGCGAGCAGCGCTGCTAACCCTGCGGACAGTAGCCCAGACCTGCATGTGGTCCTCCCTCAGGTGGCGCGCGGGCCGCCAGTGCGCCTGCGCCCGCGCGCGCTCCAGCCCGCTAGCCGCTATGGCGAGCAGCGCTGCTAACCCTGCGGACAGTAGCCCAGACCTGCATGTGGTCCTCCCTCAGGTGGCGCGCGGGCCGCCAGTGCGCCTGCGCCCGCGCGCGCTCCAGCCCGCTAGCCGCTATGGCGAGCAGCGCTGCTAACCCTGCGGACAGTAGCCCAGACCTGCATGTGGTCCTCCCTCAGGTGGCGCGCGGGCCGCCAGTGCGCCTGCGCCCGCGCGCGCTCCAGCCGCGCCCAGCGCGCCGCCAGCGGCAGCCCGCTCGCCGCTATGTCGTGTTCCGCCTGCTGCGCCAGCCGCTCCGCCTCCGCCTCCGACTCCGACTCCGACTCCGCCGCCGCCGGTGGGAACGAGACCCCGCCCGGGAAGCTCATGCTGCCCACCAGCTCGATCAGCAGCACCAGCAGCTCCCACAGCCCTCCCGCGCGCAGGAACAACCCTGTGCGTATCGCCAAATTAAATTGTTAGTTAATTGGTGTGAGCGTAAGAAATATTATAATATTTTATATGGTCAGAGAGTCGCCTTCTTTATAATGAAACTGGTATAAAATGACGTCACTCGAAGAGCGCGCGAAGCTTGAAATATCAACACTTCTAAATCCGAAACAACGTATTTGAATAAAAATATATACAGTGGTGGTCACATAATTAACGACACTAGTCGATTTTCATACAATCGAGGTAAAATTGGAACCTTGGTTTTCTGCCTCTCAGAATATTGATCAGGTCAGTTAGGTATGTATAGCAATCTGGATCTCCTTTATTGACTAGCTAAATGGCCATTATCAGATCACAGCTCGGTCCATCCTCGGCAGAGAACCGAGGCTCCAAAGTTACTCGTACCTCGATTGTATGATAATAATCAGCTAGTGTCGTTAATTATTAGCTATCACATTACAATAATATTTATATAGTAGGAGATATTAATATAAACATATTGGAAACGACTACTGACACAATATCTTACTTAGACATGCTCGCTTTCCATGGTATTCTACCTGCTATTAATACCCCTACACGCGGGCCAAACTGCCTAGATCATGTGATGTTAAAATGCTCTCGCATGGCATATACCTTCAACTTAGAGACATCGGTCACTGATCATCAGGCAGTTGTATCTTGCATACCACTAAAAAAGTATAATGTCAGGAGTAACATAGATATTAAACAAAAAATTAATTGGGACGGAATACAACTTGACCTTCTAAAAACGGATTTCACCATAATTACCAGTGAAAATAATCCTAATACTGCCGTTAATAAATTAATTAAAACTTTAACTGACATTATTACGCGAAATAAAACAGTTATAAAAATCCCTAAAAGAAATCGTACTTTTAAGCCATGGATCACAGTGGGCTTACTACGTTGTATAAAACACAGAGACGCGTTACACAAAAAGCTAAAAAAAGAACCGGCAAACGATACTCTTCAAATTGTATATAAACGTTATAGGAACCATTGTAACAAAATTTTAAAAAAAGTCAAACTAGATTACGAGCGTAAAGAAATAATAATCCTAAAAAACTATGGAAAGCCATAAACGCTGTACTTCACAAAACTGGTAATGAGATTCAGCCCAAAGACCTCTTAAACTTAGCCGAAACTAACGAGTCCTCTATAAACCTGGTAAATCGCCACTTTGCAAACATAGGTAAACTGCTGGCAGATAAAATTGCACCTGGAAATACACACACTCAAAACCTCAATAAGACCGACACTTCATGTTTAGAATCTTTTGTGCTACTTAACACTGATGACGATGAAGTAGAAAAGATAATTTTAATACTTAAGTCCGACTGCGCTCCGGGGTGGGATGATATAACAGCCGATATAATTAAGCGGGGGGTAAAATTATTGGACCTGTTCTTACACAAATCATCAACAATTGTATTAATCTTGGTGTTTTCCCCGATGCACTGAAAAAATCCATTATTCACCCAATCTATAAAGAAGGCGACAGAGATTGTGTCGATAACTACCGTCCTATTTCCATATTGACATCGCTATCAAAGATTTTTGAACGTATCATTAACAGCCGCCTAGTAAACTACCTGGAGAAACAAAATATTTTATCAGGTAGCCAGTATGGCTTTAGGAGGGGCAGGTCCACAGATGATGCAGTACACGACTTTACCACCTTTCTAGTAAATAAAATAGACAACAACAAAAAATGCATTAATGTGTTCCTTGACCTTAAGAAAGCGTTTGACACGGTTTCTGTACCGCTACTTATTTACAAGCTAGAGCAAATGGGAATAAGGGGAGCACAACTGGATTTATTTACAGATTATCTAACAAGTCGGTTTCAGTGTGTGAAAATAGGTTCTCACAGAAGTAATGATCTGCCGGTTACCTATGGTGTCCCCCAGGGAAGCATCGTTGGTCCAACATTATTTCTATGTTACATAAATGACCTTTGTAACTTGTCATTGAAAAACTGTAACATAGTCTCTTATGCGGATGATACTACCCTTACGTTTTTTGGTGATTCTTGGGAAGAGACCTTATTAACAGCTCAATCAGGCCTAAACACCGTTTGTCGCTGGTTAGCTGTCAATTATTTAACCTTAAACTCCGACAAAACTAAGTTTATGGCCTTCACAAACCGTAATTCTCCGAGCTTAGTGCTTCCACCTAACTATCATCTCATTACGTACACTTGCACAACTTCCAACGGTGCTTGCGTTTGTCCATCGATTCAACTAACGCACAGCATTAAATACCTGGGAGTATTAATTGACCACAAACTATCGTTTAATGAGCACATATCCAGAGTGGCAACCAGGATTGGAAAATTAACATATATATTTAAAAACCTCCGACATGTTCTTGATCCATTATCTCTTAAAAATATTTATTACGCTTTTGTGCAATCAATTATTTCTTACTGCATCACCACTTGGGGTGGCGCCCCGAAAACAAACTTGATCAAACTAGAAAGAGCTCAAAGGTTAATTTTGAAGGTTAGTTTGTTTAAGACTCGACGCTATTCTACTGCTGATCTATACAATGATGCTAAAGTTTTGACAGTTAGACAGTTATACATATTCAGCACTATCTTGCGACAACATCGGCTCATTCCCGATAATAAGCAAATAAGTGGTCGTAGATTTTATAGGGTCTATAATACAACTAAAGTTAATACTAGTTTTGGCCAGAAATTTTTCTACTATAGAGGATGCAGACTATATAATATTATGAACAAACAACTCAATATCGTTAACAATGGACAACATTTCATTTTCTATAAAGCACTAAAATAAAAAAACCATTTCGAGGTTTTAGTGTCATAAGCTCACAGTTTTTATTTTAGAATTTTCTGATCGGTAATTTGTGAGATATTTGATAAAAACTAAAATGTAGTCCAAATCGAGAAAGTCAGGCATTTGATCCTGTCATTCCTTTTCATTTCTGTCTAATATAAAAAAAATGGTTGTCTCTGGCTGAGTTGACAATGACAGTCAATTCAAGTAGTGAAAGAGCGATCAAAATCTAAGATATTCGATATTTTCTAATTTACATAATGCCAATAAAACCTCATGAAAAAACAGTTTGTGATTGTTTTGAGTTTTTTGGAATACATTGTTTTATGATTATTGCTGAATAGATTTACTTTTTATGTTTGCTAGGTAAACCACCACGTGACGTGACACCAGGCAGGTGGACCACGGGTCAGAAATTTGTGTGTGTTTAACGAAGTGGTTATTTTTTGTTCCACTAATGAAATACCAGACCTTAAATTTCAATATGGTTTGATATACATTTCAATTCTAAATACCCAAAATGTATATATTGTTCATGAACGCGAATTTGTGCGTATATATATATTTTTTTTATTAAGTTTTTTTTTATCTTAACCAAAGTGTTAATTTTTAAAACATGTTTTGGTTAAATAACGAAAATTACAACTTTTATGTAGTAATCGATATTTGAGTTCTGCCACTGTCACATCACTACTAGAAACCATTACGTCAGTTTTTTTTTAAATCCGAAATAAGCAACAGCCTTACCAATTTAACTTCCTGAGAACGCACTTACGCTCTTTTAGAATGAGCAAGTTTTAAAATACGGATTTAATACACAAATATAATGCTAATAATAAAAATAAAAAATACGTGTCTCGTATTTTAACATCTAGTTTTATTATGCATAGGAAAATTTGCATTATATATTTTTGAAATGTTGTCCATTGTACTCATGAATTAAAAAACAAAATCAAGGAACATCTGCTTAAGCTCAACTATGATAACACTGAATATTTACTGAAGTCTTAAATTAAATTCATAACACTTTAATACATAATATACACAATATAAATTATACATATGTTACCTAAGTACATATATTTAATATAAAACAGCTCTAAATAACTTTTATTGTTGATTGTTTTTTAAATTTACAGCTTATAATTATACTGATTTTGTCTTAGATTAGTTATATATACTATGTATAGAATAAGGATACCAAAATTGTCACGAGGGCGGAGATCCTGGTATCCTATAATACAGGCTTCGGCTTAGCTTAGGTGCCAGTCTCCTTACAAATAGATGCTTACATAATTTGTTGGTATTGGATTTAGACATAAGACTGTTTGTAAAGAGAAAAATAAAAACATTATTATTATTATTATTATTACATTATTACAATTATGTGACTACCACTGTAAATTTAAAAAACAAAAAACCCGCCTACCTTAAATGACAACTCAACTGAAAAAATGGAAACAAGATCAAATATAAAAATAGCTTTTGTTCAACATATGTAATAACATAACATTATGAATGATTTCACTTATTATTAAATTCTATGGCTTCGACTGCATGTTATTATATTGAACAAAATATTTCATCTTGTTTCCACCTTTTCAGACGAGTTGTCTTTAAAGGCAGGTGGGTTTTTTAGTTTTTTATTTATATCATTTTAGTTATTTACCGGTCACGAAATACCTTTTTGAAATACTTAAGCCCAGCCCTTAAATTTGACGTCCATATTGAAGAAATCTACAAAAGCATTTTCTTTTCATAGCACCTCACAGCCGCTATGGTGGTTCTTTTTACTTAAGAACACTTGGGCTGTCAAGACAAATCTAACTATATCCTAATTATAGAAATTCATTTAGCCGATTGAAAGATAAGAGGTAATAAAGAATATAACGTATAAACAAGCAAACAAACAAACATACAATACATAGATACAAGATACGCGCGAAAAATATAACCCTTCCTTTGCAGTCAGGTAAACAAAAGAGTTCAGTTTTAAAACGTTTAAGTTTGAATGTAACGAAGTTTCAAATAATTAACCTGCTGTTTAGTCCCATTGTTTGCTGGTTGCGACTTCTTCGACTCGAAGTACTTTTGTACGAAAACTTCCGAGCTAAAACGATGACAACCTAAAAATCTAAATCGGGCGTCGTGTTTCACAAGCTGTTTCACAAATACAAAACCGATAGTATCGAATACCCGATGGTGTCGTCGTACCACACACGTATACGTACCGTACTCCAGCAACAAGTGGGCGTATGCGGGCGCGTAGTGCCTGGTGTCGGCGAGCGCTGCTCGCGCGGCGCTCGCGAGCGCGTCGGCCGAGCACGCCGCCGCCGACGACGCCAGCGCGCGCACCAGCTGCGCCCACAACCAGCTCCGGGTCGAGGGACTCTTCTCTGTCAACGACATACGGTTCGGTTAAACTTGTATCACAATCTCGTTTGGCCTGAGTCGGCGAACTCTTTAGCCGTAATATAGAAAGCGCCCCGGGGTGCTGTGAAGGTAAAATGTATGGCAACTAAGGAACTCGATGTACAAAGGGCGCGGGCATAGGTGCAATTTCCTAAACTAAGAAACTAGGTAAATGACAAGTGAAGATGAACCGAGTAGGCTTTTTTCGAGCAATGAATATTCAATTTCATTTCAAGTGAACTGACTGACATCTGACCTGAACTCACATGATTGTTTTTCTATTACTTCAATCAGTAAGTGCTTCGCTCCTGCTCTTCGTAGCGTGATCGTAAGTTAGTATTCAGTACAGGTCGGTTAACAAAAGCTGGCACGTAGTGTTTATGAATAAGCGTGCGGCGTGACGTTGCACTACATCGTCATCAGGAATAGTCTCCGTCTCACTCGCGCGCGGTCAAACTTATGAGTATGAAGGAGTATGTTATCGTTTTGCTTTCGCTACTATAGCGTGAACTTTTTTGAATTTGCAATAGTGTGCGTAATGTGAACTTGCTAGCTTTAGTTAACCGACTTGTATGTGCACTGACCGGCGGCGATGGTGTCCCGCAGCAGCGCGAGGTAGGCGGGGCGCGGCAGGTGCGCGCGCGCGAGGCGGTGGCGCGCGGCGCGCAGGGCGGCCGAGGGCGGCGCGCGGGCCACCGCCTCCTGCGCCGCCTCCAGCGCCGCGCCGCCGCCCGCCAGCGCCTCCTGGCAACACCACACGAACATACTCAACACTCGAGACAAACGCCCACATATGCTCCGCCATGTTCATGAAAACTGATTCATTTTCGATGAAAAGGAATACGAAGAAAATCGGTACACTTTGCCGATTTAAAGGAGCAAATTACCCCTTTAAATCGGCAGCACATTACCTGCTGAAAGCGTAAAGCCTGCGTAAGTTTTTAAATAATAATAATAATGTAGCGGGTGCGAAGATAGAAACGTTCAATAAAACCCACTACTTCACTTTATACGTACAGTTAATTTATGTACAAAACACACGTAGTAAACGAATACAGAAGGAGAAGAAATGAGTACGAAAGCCGAAAGAACACACAAGAAAGCTAACAAACACTGCAGTTAGTCGGACTCGGCGAGCAGCCGGCGGCAGGCGGCGGCGCGCGTCTCCATCATCGCCCCGTCGTCGTTGTGTAGATGCTTTGGAAATTTCTTAGACTATTAAAATGGCGTCTTTCTTCGAGATCAAATTCAAATTCAATATCATTTATTCAGTCGAGACTTTTACATGCACTTATGAACGTCAAAGAAGCTACGCCATCGGTTCACAAACCCTACGACGGGAGACCTTGTAACGAGAAGAACTCGTCAAGGGCTGTTTTTTCTCCCTGTTTTATTTCATACAGAGTCGTCTAATTGAAAAGTGACCTTAACATATCAGTAAGGTCAATTTCCATCACAAAAAGCAAAATACTAATTATAATACTACATTTTATGGTTATTGTAACAGTAAACAATTTTCAACTTGCAAAGATAGACTTATCTATCATACATTACAATATTTCTCGCATTACAAAATTACTTACACAAAGGAGTGCAACTTCTGTTATTATTACATATTCTGTGACTAAACTGTGATCAAATTGAAACGCGTCAGCATGCTGCAGCGTGCTCATGTAGTAACGCTAAAAGTGTCACCTATATGTCGTGTTACCTGGAAGTGTATGAGTCTCACCACAGGTCGGCTTCGGCGAGCAGACGGCACTAATCGGCGGCTTGTCGTGAAAAGCCGTCGCCTCATGTAGTAACGCTACAAGTGTCACCTATATGTCGTGTTACCTGGAAGTGTATGAGTCTCAGCCACAGGTCGACGTCGGCGGGCGCGTCGGCAAGCAGCCGGCGGTAAGCGGCGGCTCGTGTGGCCACTTCGTCGTGTAAAGCCGTGGCCGGCACCACCACCGCTTCGTAGTACCGCTTAAGGCGTCGCCGCCGCCGCTCGCCACGTCCGACCCGCGCACCGCCAAGCGTCCACTCCTCGCGCCACAAGTAACTGACAGTCAAGTCAAAAGAATATATATTTAACTGAACTCAACGCTAAGTACTTTTGATTTATCTTACTTAAAAATGCAATTATGCTATAAGCATAATAGCATTTTTAAGTAAGATAAATCAACAGATAAAACAACATATCCAAGATAGGCTTATGCCTATCTTGGATATGTTGCTTTAGTAAGCTGTAAAGTAACTCTACTGCTGAACCCGCTCAAGTGGTTTTTATACATAAAATGATGGGGAAACACCATTAGCATTCCCTTCATCATACTTGATGTTAAGTAATGATAAGGCTGAAAGTGGAATCACCTTATTCCAGAATCCTCAATCACTGAGGAACTGTCTTTTTTTTCTTAACTGCCTAACACAACAATGCTGAAAGTATTGTTGCTATGGCGAAAAACTTAGATAAGATGGTGGTACCTAATAAGGCTAGCCAGGTTCCTAGCAACTTAATATAATAAAAAATAAACTTAACAAAAACTATCAGCAATATTGCTGAGCCAACAAAGTAAGAAAAATAAACTCTCCTGAAAGGTTTAGGAAGCAATGAGATTATACTATACAATTTGCAACATGCTCATTATTAAGCTTTTAGAATAATAATAATAATAAGTAGTGAGCATGAGCAGCACCTATTTATTGCTCTGCAAAATGTACAATTAACCCTTTCGCGGACACTCAACGGCTACAGCAGTCATAAGAATAAAAATCGATTGTGTCTCGACCAGTGTCTGGAATGTGTTAAGACTTAAGACTGATAATTTGAATGGCTGACTTTGGTCTCCCTGGGTAGTACAGCGTAGACACGCGCAGGTTGCCAGTGTCGCGCGCGCGGTCCTGATAGAAATCGCAGGCGGGCGGCAGCGGCGCCGGCGGCAAGCCCCGCGCCTCGCCGACTGCTTCCGGACGCGGCTCGTCCTCCTCGTCGCTTGCGAGGAGGCTCGCCTCCAACTCTGATGTCGGTGACGCGCTCTTTTGGTTTACAACAATATCTAGAACATTAAATAAAAGGTCAGAGTCGAATCTTCTTCTTCTTTTTATGTAGTGGCGAAAATCGTCTCAACATAAAATCATATCTCAATGACAAGTGACGAAAAACAAATATACCGAGTTCAAGTATATTTACCCTGAATTTGTAGACATTCTTGTGGCCCAATATTGCCCTGAGCATATGCAGGGAAAAGAGACATCACGTTCGTCTCAATATTTTTCTAATAATTCGCAATTTCAAGTGTTTTTGTATCAAAAAGAAACACAAACACAAACCAACATTGAATTGACAGTAGACTGGCATTGTCAATGACAGACAAAGTTATTTAATAAACAAAGGTCACAGAACATCAAGCCACAAGTTTGTATTAGCACTGTGTGTCTATGATTACTTCAACTGCAGCAAAACAGATGAACACTATAAAAATTATAAATAAATGAAAGCGATTGCGAGTACGGTGAAATTATTTAACCTTTTCAGTTTCTCACCACTACGATATCGCAGCGGAACTGCTCTCGCTGTCGCTACTCACTCTCTAAAAGCTAAAGTTAGAGCGAGAGCAGTTCCACCTATCGCTGCGATAGCCGATACGATATGATAATAATATATCGCTTGCTGTGGCGGTGGTGTGAAAACTGAAAAGGACGTAAAAAAGGTGCTAAAGTCCACAGAACAGAAAAAATAGATCTATAGTCTGCGATGCTATGCCTAAAACGGAGCGTAAGATTGATGTCATGTCACTCCACTCACTGCTACTGTCAAACTGTCACTGTCAGTGTCAGTGTCAAAGTTGTATGTTTCATTTTTTTTTACTTGCTTGCTTGTTTACAAATTCATTTGATAAACTCACGCATTATTTTTGAGCGGCCGTCCCCTTCCTGTTTGTTGTCAGTTTGTAACAACCCGTTAGGTAGGCCGTACGTATCACAAAGCAATATGCGTGTTTATTGGCGGAAAGTTAAACTGTTATCATTAGTGCCGAAAGTGGATGCCGGTGTCTCAGTGGCAACCTTCACCCGGAGGTCACACACTGATGTAAGTGTATTCTCATATTGTTTGTTTTGTCTGGTTAGCTGCATTACAGTATACTCCATTAGTGCTTCGGCAAGACTGGTTTTTTCAGTTGCTACCGAACACTTTTCTTTTTATTTGCATCACATCCTTACAGTTTATTTATTTTGTAACAGGATATAATTACGCAAATGTTCGTTGCATCACATGTCCTTCAATTTATCTTTTTTGTATAGTACTAAAAGTTATATAAACAAACACACATGTTCTGGACTTATTGTTGTATTTCAACTGGTTTTAATGATTTAAAACTTTAGTAATTATTGTTTATGCAACAAATCAGAAGCTTCTTTAGAGCAACGACTAGAGAAGACTGGGAAATAGAGCAAGGCAATCTGAATAGCACTGCAGTATGCTACACTGATGGGTCAAGAAAAGAATCAACTCAGCTATCGGGAGCTGGTGTTTACATAGCCAAACCTGACAAAAAAAGGGCAACTTTCAATCTGTGCAAATACACCAGCATGTTCCGATCGGAAGTATTCGCGATAATGCAGTGTTAATGATTAAAAGTGATATAAGCAACTATAATGTAGGAAAAATAATAATATACAGCGACAGTCAAGCTGCCATCAAAGCCCTTGACAAAGCGGAGACTACCTCAGCCCTAGTAAAGGAAGGCAAACAAAGCATTCAGGAACTCGCCAACTTGGCTGAGGTAGAAATTGCCTAGGTACCCGGACACGAAGGTAACAGTGGCAATGAGGAAGCTGACACATGGCTAGGAGGGGGGCTGATGAACCCTTCATTGGCCCTGAACCAAGACTGCCAATCTCACATAGAATCTCTAAGAACATCATCGAGATCAGAATAACAAAAGAACAGATGACCCAATCTGTCCACAATGTATAGAAAAGGAAGAAACAAGCTACCACTTCATGGCAGAATCTCCAATGTATGCATCGCTGCGCTGGGAGCTCTTTGAAGCGGACAAGCTAAAAGAAGAGGATCTAAAGCAGTTGACGATAAGTCAACTCAACAGGGACTGTACGCGCACAGGAAGGTTCGAGGGTCCGACGCCGCTGGGGTGAACGATAACCCGCCCCCCCCCCCTGCTCTTTTCAGGGGACTTTTTCTTCGGAGAACTGGGTGAAATGGTTTCGACTAAGGAGACTGATCACCCGTCCGGCCCTGCTTACAATAACCATAAAATGTAATATTATAATTAGTATTTATTTTTGTGATGGAAATTGACCTTACTGATATGTTAAGGTCATTTTTCAATTTGACGACTCTGTATAAAATGAAACAGTGAGAAAAAACAGCCCTTGACGAGTTTCTTGCCGGTTCTTCTCGTTACAAGGTCTCCCGCCGTAGGGTTTGTGAACCGATAACAGCCTAGACTGAATAAATGATATTGACTTTGACTTTGCTGGTGTCCCCTCTCCAAAAAAAATAATAATAATAGGGCAACGACTGCTTGCTAGAACTGCTGTATCATCTGCATATGTGGCAGTCAAAATTTCCTCGGTGTGTTCAAACAGAGCAATCAAAACAGAGCAGTGGTAACTGCTAACAATTTATTATTTATTTATTTAATACTGCATGTGCAAATTGAATGTACATAGGCGGACTTATTGCCATAGGCATTATTAACAGGATGAAACCATGGATTGTTATTTTTTTTTGTTATTGTTAATCAGTTAACAGTCACAATAAAACAAGTGAAGAACATATAAAATATAAACGGTAAGAGCTGTTTTTAGATGCCTCTACCTAATTTACATTCAATAATAAATAATAAAAACTTCATATGACGAAACACCTGACAACACAACACAAATTAACCAAAACAATATTACTAATAAAAGTTTCTACCTACTTAGTTTGTTATGTGTAAATAACAATTTTCAAAGAGAGAGGAAATAAACTAACAATGCTTTTTAGTTCAGCCATTCAAAAGACTATCTTTGTCTTGATTGAATGACAAGCGGTAATGCATAATTGTCTATAAAGGGGTGGCGAAGGCAAAGTTAATGTCGCCACCTCATTTGGTAGATAAAATCTCTTGATTGGTTTTAAGTGATGCGTATTTGATCAAAGAAATTGAATGACTTCATCCCATGTTCTAGTAATACTGATGTATTGTATGATCCAAGTTTATTTGACATTTAAATACTATTGAAACTGTTTTTGATCCAAGTTTATTTTATACTAGCGGCCGCTCACGGCTTCACGCGCGTGGTTCCCGTTTCCGTATCGGGATAAAAAGTATCCTATGTTCATAACCAGGCTATCTATTATCTGTGTACCAAATTTCATCCAAATCCGTTCAGTAGTTTCGGATCCTATTAAATGCAAACAAACAAACAATCAAATCTTTCCTCTTTATAATATTAGTATAGATTTAACTTTGCGAAATCTTGGACAAAGTTATTGGAACAAGATATTGGATAAGTGAAATGCCACCCTAAATCAAGTCAAAATCTGACTTATCTTTGACTTTGACAAGTAATTTGACCAATCAACAAATTTTTATACCAGCAGGGGTGACGCCATTTGTTCTCAGTTTTCAACCCCATTATATGACTTTGCTTCTTAATTATCACATGCTGCTAGCACCCATATCTTCCCAAGACACGAAATTTTGAAAAAATAATGGTTTTTGTTACGTATATTAAAAAATTACCTTTTCAATAAGACAAAAGTGAACCTTTAAGTTTTATGTGTTTTTTAGAAGCTGAATTTCAGGACCGCACCTTAAATGGGGCGTTGGGAAAATATGGCCACGGATTATGTATGGAGAAATCATATATAATCCGTGGTATATTATATATGATTTCTCCATACATAATCTGTAATATACATACAGAATATACATGCTGTTTCATGTTAGACCTCTTTTATTTACGAAATAGATAAAATAAAAATAAGAGCAATGGACAAAGCGCAGAAAAAACAAAACTACTTTACTGTGTGGAATAATTGAGAGCAATGTTGATGTAAACCCACTTCACATTTGCTGCAACGAATCTTCGTATTTTTGTGACGTTCACAACACCGAATTTGAGTTTCGTTTCTGATTATGTAGTGATCCTTTTCATCTAGTCTTATCGAATCAGGCAGTTTTTTCTTGAGCGGTATAGGTGACATTGTTCTAATTCGTTCCGGAAGAGACGATGACAATGTTATTATCATTATAACGCACTAATGTCGTGTTCGACGATACATCCGTAATTTGATGAAAAGAGTCTCTTGCAGACTTTTTCATCTCTTTTACATCTTTCAGCGGTGCACCTTCAACTCTATTAGCCCGAAGACTTCCGGTAATATCGTGACCCATCTCGCTTACTTCATCAAGCAAACGTAAAGACGGAAAGAAATTAGTGGTCCACATTTGGCAGCTTGGAAATCAAGTTTGGTCACAACGGAACCACCTGCGCCAAGATTTGGATTGGTATTACCTGATTTAGCTCCTTGATCCACCATAAATAAGATAACCCAATCGTGTGCAAAGTGACCACATTTTATATCCGAAACGTATAGGCTTACCATGAATGTGCTGTTTGGTTCCGTGTTTACCAAAATAAGGCACCATAAATTCATCAATGGATAAATTATTATCTCCGGGGAAGAACTTTAGCCATCTTTCATTCATCATATTCCAAAGAGGTCTTACTTTGCAAAATTTGTCATTGGAAGGAAGATTACATGCATGAAAAACACAGCAGCTCTTCAAAACGATTACGGGTCATGCATGAAGCTACACTTCTACCTCTTGACCATAGTTTTAGCTTAATGAAAATTTAGGCAGCTAACTAGGTACTACCGTGGTAGTCCACGGTGCCCCCTATTCCCAACGCACCTCAAATGGGGCGTTCAATATAACCAAGCAAAAGTCATATTTAAAAACGAATTATCATCATATTCATAATAATACCCAATAATACTAAATACTAATAACTTACTAAAAACACAGCTTCACTAAAAATATCAATAATGGATAAAAAAGTTACAACTTACCTTTTCCTGGAACTCATGTTGGTTGAAATTCACAAAACTCGAAAATTTATGAATATTTAACGAATGAGCACAATCACTGTCAACCAGTTTTAGATTAACTTCAATGACGTCTAGAATAAGATAAAATTATTATAACTAATCTCACTTAGTTAACATTTAGTTTTATCAAGTAAAATGTAAGTGCACCTTTAATGGGGCAGTGGGAAGATATGGGTTAAACATTAGATGTCATTAGGTGAGCACGTCAGCGACGGCGGCGGCGGCGCCGGGGGCGGTGACCCACCTCGAGGAGCCGCTCATGGACCTGCACGGCCGCCGCCACAACTACCTGCGGGTTTCACTCACTGAGCGATGCAACTTAAGGTGTAAGTTATCTGTTAACAACTAACACCACTTCATTTTTGGACCATTTAAGTGCGCTTACTTAAAGTCTTTAAGCTGATTATCTACCGTTCGAGGGCTTTTATTTAAGTACTTTCAATATATAATTTAATATAATACTTTGTTTGACGGCAAAGGCATTGTTAGGAAACGTAAGCATTGAAAATTTGAATTTTACCGCGCCACCGCCACGGCCACGCCACCTTTCATATGTCACATTTTGTGTGACACATTCGCGCGTTTTGTTTCGACTACTTATCTATAGTCCAGTCTTTTAAGCCAAAAAATGGGTAAATCTCGTAATGAGAGAGGACAAGCTGTTAAATGCCAAACTGATTTTAAAGCTCTTTCAAATATATTTTTTATGTATTATGGCTACACTACCCGGCAATGTAGCGACAGCGGAAAGACCTTTCGGGACCTTTCGAAAAATCAAAACGTGGCTAAGTGCTTAAATGGTTGAAGAACGTCTCAACCGGACTGGCACTACTCCACGTCCATAAAAACGTACCCATTGAAGTAGATGAAATGACATCGCGTTTCGGGAGAAGACGTAATTAAGCAAAAAATATTTTGTTATTTAAATATAGGTAGGTTGGCGGCCGTGTAGTGCCGGCCTAGAATAGCACTACCCCCCTTTTATCCCGTGGGTGCCGTAAAAGGCGACTAAAGGAATACAGTCTTCAGAAGACGGGCAGCAGCGTCTTTTAAAATCTTGGCAATACTGCGATCGATGACCCGCCTGCCAAGCGTGACGATTATGACAAACCCTCAGCGGATGCTCATCGTTATCGGCAGCTAAATAGGCACATCTCTAGGTGTTTGACAAGCGACCTTCGCCAATTTAATACGAAACTGTATTATAGAGGCTATCGAGCGTAACAAAGGCTCCAAGGTGTTCGCCAGAGATATATCTATTGGGCAAAGCCAGATGTAGCTGAAAACTGACGACGGTCGCATCATTTCTACGAAACCTGAAATCCTGAGGGAGATTGAGAGTTTCTATGGGCAGCTTCCACGCAGCACATGTTGAAAGCAAGGCTAAAGACCCCAGAGCCAAGCTTACCCGACACTTCAGCGAAGATATCCCGGAGTCAGCCTGTACGAGATTAGTATGGCTCTCAAGCAATTGAAAAACAACAAGGCGGCGGTTGATGACGGAATTACAAAATACAAATACAAATATTTTTATTTGCTCTAAATAGGGTTACAGTAATGTTGTTTAGTACAATTGTGAAAACAAAATGGAGCTTAACCTATTTAGCCATTTTACATAGCATGCAAATATATAATAAAATGATTTAAATTAGATTAACATTAAGAAACTGATCGAAATGTCATAAAATAAAATCGAGAAATAAATTAATAAAAAAAAATGTATGATAATAAATGTCAAATAAGAAATAAAATAAATTAATTTCAATATACAATTAAATTCTCATGTCAGTCTACAATTACAACAATGTCAATACAAATACATTTTGTGCATTTGAAAGTCTCGAAACCTTTGTCAATATAATTGTGATATAGATAAAAAAAAATAAAAAAAAATAAGTGAAAGTGATATGTCAAAATTGCAAATGGAAATTAATCTGCAATCGGAAATTATTGAGCCTATTAAAAATGTTCAAAAGTAAAATTTATACTTATAATAAATGATTCCCGACTACTGCGGAACTTTTGAGAGCGGGCGGTAAACCGATACTCAAAGTCCTCCAGAAGCTGTTCAATTCCGTTATCGTCAAGGACAAAACGCCAAGAGCATGGAATATAAGTGAGGTGATTTTATTCTTTAAAAGGGTGACCAGACCCGGTTAAAGAACTTCAGACCCATCTCACTTCTAAGCCATGTTTATAAGATGGTTTCGAGAGTCATCACGAATCGTCTCGCTCGCAGGCTCGACGACTTAAAACCTCTCGAACAAGCCGGGTTCCGAAAAGGCTTTAGCACCATAGACCACATCCATACGCTGCGATTGGTTATACAGGAGACCGAGGAGTATAATCTGCCACTTTGCTTGGCGTTCGTGGACTATGAGAAAGCCTTTGATTCGATTAAGACCTGGGTGGTGCTGCAGTCTCTCCAGAGGTGCCAAGTGGACTATAGGTATATCGAGGTGTTTAGGTACTTTTACAAACATGCCACCATGTCGGTCCGATTACAGAACCAGAGCACAAATCCCATCCAACTGCAGCGAGGTGTGAGACAGGGAGACGTAATTTCTCCGAAACTGTTCACAGCTGCGTTGGAGATCTTTAAGCTATTGGACTGGAAAGGACTGGGCATCAACATTAATGGCTAGTATCTGACACACCTTCGTTTTGCCGTTTTGTCGTTTTGGCGAAAGTCCTTATGGCTGAGACCTTGGAGGACATTGAACTACTCGAAGATCTCCGTAGTGCTAGGATACGACGAAAATCATGTCGAATTCCCATCTCGTACCCACTACAGTTCACGTTGGGAACACTACACTCAAAGTTATCGACCACTACGTTTACCTTGGACAGACCGATCTGGATTCGGGAAGCTCCGTAAAATCTTCGCGTCCAACTTACCTCAAGTGTCTCAAGACGGAAGTCTATGACCACTGCGTGTTGCCAGTGCTGACTTACAGCAATGAAACGTGGTCGCTAACTATGAGTCTGATAAAGAGGCTCAAGGTAACTCAGCGAGCAATGGAGAGAGCTATGCTCGGCGTTTCCCTGCGTGATCGAATCAGAAATGAGGAGATCCGCAGGAAAACTAAAGTTACTGACATCGCTCGAAGGATTGCTCAGCTGAAGTGGCAGTGCGCAGGACACATAGCGAGAAGAACCGATGGCTGTTAGGGCGGAAAGGTTCTGGAATGGCGACTGCGTACCGGACGACGCTCCATGGGTAGGCCCCCCCACAAGGTGGATCGACGATCTGGTGAAGGTCGCGGGAAGCCGCTGAATGCGGGCAGCGCAGGACTGATCGTCGTGGAGATCTTTGGGGGAAGCCTTAACTTGACTTGACCACGACTATGTGACCCCCCCTGGTGCTTAAGCTGGATCCGCTCTTGCTACCGTAATCGCGAACCTTTTGCACTCCGCACTCCTGCAACAGAACTGCTCCAACATACAACACAGTGGATGCGTTGGAAGACGTAACTTAGAGCGCGGTGCGCAAGAGATTTCCAAACATAATGGTACCTTATGGCTAATATTTGTAAGATATTTCTCGCACTATTCTTCGGTGATGCGTGTGGTAGCAAGTGGTTGTTTGTGTTGTCAGGCCAGTACTGCATGCCGGCGGAGGGCGCGCCGCTGTCGGCGCGTCCAGCGCTGCTGTCGCGCGCGGAGCTGTCGCGGCTGCTGCGCGTGTTCGTGTCGCTCGGCATAGACAAGGTGCGTCTCACCGGCGGCGAGCCCACGCTTCGCAAGGACTTGCCCGACATCATACGTGAGTATACTACCTCTCTTTTTAAGGGGATGATCCACTGGCGAGTAAAACAGTTCGCCAGCGAGCCAACGGTATAGAACGATTAAAGGGTTTAAGGTCCCTGGTATAAAACCGTTAGCTCTTCGTGCATGAAAGGGGGTGATTACCCCCTAGTGCTAGTGGATCTCCATCGCGAGCCAATGACTCAGGGGCCCAGCAGTTTATACCGTTGGCTCGCCAATGGATCACCCCCTATATTTTTGCCACGTGTCATACTGTGATTACTTAAACATTTGTCTCGTCGTCGGTGAGAGTTCAAAATTACCTGGGGTCTATAGTTTAAAAAAAAAAAAATAGATTTATTCTTCAATCACAAATAACATTATATAGACAATTGCTTAATGTAATTGACAGTTCCTATATTTGTGAGGAACTGGTGCCTGAAATAGGTATCTGCAATAGATACCTGAGCTACAGGTCACCAGGCCCACCCACAGACATTAGGTACTCCTAATTTAGCATGTGAGATGACATACTGGGTAATAAAGTAAAAACCAGAACATAAAAGGATGAAAATAAACCTTAATTACAAACTATAAATTGCTTAGAACTAATGAGTCACCAATGAAAATAAATGTGTTGTGTGTGATGTATATAATGTGAGCTGTATATTATGATGTACATGTATACATGTACATGTATATGATGTATGTGTGTGTGTGCGTGTGTGTGTGAGTATATGTTTAATGATAAGTTGTATGCGTGATCAGCTGACAGGATGGAGTAGGTTTTCAGTAGCGTTGTAGTCGAGAGATTTTAAGTATTCGGATACAGTACATTTACAGGTAGCTTTAAGACAAGGATAGATATGAGCTATAGAGTTGATCTTGTTATATAGAAATGGTCCAAGGAACTGGAAGAAGTGTTGTGCAAAAGTAGTATTTTGGGCAGGCACAGTACAGACTTTCGTCTTTCGTCTCTTTTCTTCCAATTTGGGGTCATAGTATAGCTGACCGTGTTTTAGAAGTATGGTCCTCAGAATGAATATTTGCCTAACAGAGAGGATGTTCCAAACCTGGTATAGTTCGTCTGTTGGAAAACGGTAAGGGAGACCTGCAGCAACCTTTAGTAATACCCGCTGAGCCCTCTCTAGTGGTAGCAAATGTGTTTTGGCAGCACCACCCCAAGAAGTGATGCAGTATTCTAGTAGAGAGTGGCAAAGCGCATAGTAAACAGTCTTTATTATTTTGCGACTAGCGACATGTCTTAAGTTGCTGAAAATGTAGATCATCTTACGCAGTCTTGAGGCTAAGAGGTCGAGGTGGCCCTTGAAGGTGAGAGTTTGGTCGAGTAGGATACCAAGATATTTAAACTGGTCAGTGCGGTCAACAGGTGGACAAGAGCATGAGTCTTTAGAAGAATCGTCAGTACAGTCATGGGCGTAGATGTTATAGTCGGATGTTGGGAGTTGGTTGGGTCGGATTGCAAAAACGACATATTTAGTTTTGGTGACATTAAGCGAGAGAACATTGCACTTAAGCCACCCGCTTACAGTATCCAATCCTTGCTGTGCTAGGTCGAATACACGTGCCCAAGAGTCTCCATGGAAAAAAAGAGCGGTGTCATCAGCGAAGGTAAATATTCTTCCACCACGGAGCTGAAGCTGGCAGAGTTCGTTGATGTAGATAAGGAATAGTGTTGGCCCCAGAATACTGCCCTGGGGCACACCATAGGTAGTGTGTGCTACATCGCTTATCCACTGCTCAATCTTAACTTTGTGAGTTCTGTTTGACAGATAGTCAGCAAACAAGTTGAGAGGAAGGCCTCTGATGCCATATTCCTCCATCCGGGAAAGTAGACGGGGAATGGAGATTGTGGGGATAGTTAATTGTATTGTATGTAATTGTATTTCAATGGTAGTGCTCCTTTTACACAGTTTTTGTACTATAAACAACACTTCAGTTGAAATAAGATTCTGTCTTAAGGTGGAACGATTTTCATACAAAAAACAGTCGAGATAATCTTGGTAGATTAACAGAATTAATACTTAAATATATGTGCAACTATTTATTCTCGGGTATTCATTTGCGCTTTATTAATAAACTAGCGGTCGCCCGCGGCTCCGCCCGCGTGGTATCGGTTACCGCTGCAAAAAGCCTACCCAGGAAAGACACGGTCAGCAAAATGATTCCCAGATCAATTCACAGACACCGACAATTTTAAAAGTGGGCATAAAATTTCCTTCCCTGATTTCTTTTGCGCCAAACGAAGTTATTTGAAAAAGACTATTGTATTTACGTATGTTTGTTAAAAAATTACCAGATAATGGATGGTTATTAGTTAAAAGATTTTTTATTGGTTGTGGCGGCTCCTGAAGGTCAGGAAGACAAACTTTACTTGAAGCACAGCACATACCATTAGGTTCAGGCTCTCTGCCTGAGCTCTAAGTCGCTGCAAACGCTCGACACTCGACTCTCTTTCGCGCAACTGAGAGGTCCTTATATTTTGTTCATGAAGACGTTGGGAACGCTCCAGCCTCGACTCTTGAGTGCGTAGCTCAGCGGTTCTCAAGCTTTGTTCGGCAAGGCGTTGCGAACGCTCGACACTCGACTCTCGCGCGCGTAACTCGGAGGTTCTCAGACTTTGTTCGGCAAGGCGTTGCGAACGCTCGACACTTGACTCTCGTTCGCGTAAGTCAGAGGTCCTTACATTTTGTTCATGAAGACGTTAGGAACGCCCCAGCCTCGACTCTCGTGCACGTAACTCAGAGGTTCTCAGATTTTGATGTGCAAGGCGTTGCGAACGTTCGACACTCGACTCTCGTGCGCGTACCTGAGAGTTTCTCTGATTTTGTTCAGCAAGGCGTTGTGAACGTTCAGGTGAAGATTCTCCCATACGACGTATTCTTGCTGCCCGTGCTTGAGAACTATGATTAGAAAGTTGAGACCTGACTCTCTTAGGCATTTTCAAATGTTTAAGAAAATGATAATAGCGTGTAATATTCTAGCTCTGCAAAGAACTATTGTTTAGCCCTGAAAAGAACTGTTGGTTAGCTCAGTAAAGAACTGTTGTTTAGCTCTGAGAAGAACTGTTGTTTAGCTCTGAGAAGAACTGTTGTTTAGCTCTGAGAAGAGCTGTTGTTTAGCTCTGAGAAGAACTTTTGCGTAGGAGTAGTTTTAAGAACGAAATCTAAAAAAAAAACACACGAAAATTATTAGACTTCGCGCACGACCGCTGCGTAGGGAGCCGACCTCGCGTCCACAGATTAGGTATTAGTTACTACGTAACTCGCGTCTGAGCCGCGCGGGTACCTTACTCATAGATCTAAATTCCCCTCCCGCACGCGCACCCACGTCTTGGTGACGCCTTCGCAACGGGCCGTGCCGTGCAGCAGAAATCGTAATATTTTAATTTCGCTACAACTTCAAAACCAAACGTCCAATTTTAATCATTCTAAAACCAAATATTATCTACATAAACTGTACTTAGTGATGCAATAATTTATTTTGATAAGGATTAATAGCATGAGTAAAATAAACGCGTTTAAATGTAGTCCAAAAAAAATCAAGATTTTTAAATAAAAAAATGGTTGTTGCGCCTCACTCGACATAGATAGGTATAGTGTGTCGCGGACTTTTTTGTAGATATTTATAAGATCTACAATTAATTAGAACATTTTATGGTTCTATCTTTTGTAGTTTAGGCAGCGTACACAAAATAAGTAACTTTTCTAGTTGATTTTTTACACCTTGTGTCCGAAAAACCCAAATATCTTACGGAACCCTATTTTTTTCTAAAATAAAATATAGCCTATGTTACTCATGGATAATGTAGCTTTCGAATGGTGAAAGAATTTTTAAAATCGGTCCTGTAGTTTTTGAGCCTATTCATTACAACCAAACAAACAAACATACAAACAAAGTTTTCCTCTTTATAATATTAGTGTAGACAAACATTGTTTCATTCAGAAATCACCTATAAATGAACACTAAATTATTGCAAAAATTACGACTGTGTATGTGACAAATGTCGTGTACGTATACAAAAATCGCGACGTTGCCATTCCATGCGGCTAAGACGCGCAACGCGCGAAGTTGCCGCTCTTACGTTTGTCTCGATTTAATAATTGTTTAAATTTCTCTTTACTAGATTTTTCAGCTGTGTTGCCGTTGCGTCCCAAAAGAGATGAGTTTCGTCAGTAATAATTTACTTTGGGATTATGATATAAAGTTGTGATTTGTAGGATTTATCTTGACACCGATTTTAAAAAATGCTAAACACGACTTATATTTTGTTTTTTATGCGTAAATCTTTTTTCTCTCATCACTGTAAAAAAATAGAAAATAAGATTTTATAAAGGAAAAAAAAGAAACGAAAATTGTATCTGCTTCGTGCAAATAAAATTTACTTGTATTATGTAACGTACTTACTTAATATATTTTTTTTTTTTATTTAGACAAATGTCATGTGGTCCCTTTTCAAATATTAAATTGTCCGCAATCACATCTACGTACTGACAACACCGTTCCGTATTTGTCATTTGTTTGTAGTGTTTTTTCATTGTGACTAGGGAATGGGTCCAGTAAAAATTTCACTGAAATGAAAATTAAATATAAACGAAATTTATGAAATCTTTCAAAACGGGTGGAAATATTTCAGTTTTGAGTGAAATTTATTTTCTGACTAGAAATGATTTATTTTACGTAAATCTTAATGATTTAACGATCTTAATGATTTATTTTATTTTTAATTTTACAATTTTAACGTATTAAATGTTCACTTAGCTATTCAAAACATCATAAGAATGATGATAGCATAGAGATAAACATAGACTAAGCCAAATACAAAACATGAATTTGACGTCACATATCACGTTGTTTCGACTATGAATCAGGACATTTGCGCGAAAAGCTAATAACGCGAAAGACTCTTACACGAAAAGCCGTTTGCTCGAATAAACATTTGCGCGAATAGTGCACAAATGTAATTAAATTTGCCTCAATTATTGGTCAGTTAGCCTTCAAAAACATTTTCACCGTATAGCATTCATTCATGATGAATGTTAGCGCTATCTCAGCACTTTTTTTTCTAGATTGTACTTAACATTACATAATACATATTTAAGATACACAAGAGGTTAGCACTTTTTATTTTATAACCTCTCAGGCATCGGAAAACGAAACACAATAGATATTTAATTGTTTCCAACCCCGGTGTTCGCTGCGCTGCTTTACGAAAAGTATTTGTTGAATAATACAATTTCATTTTGAGGTAAGTACTTAATAGTAATTTTTTTTGGGGAATTTTTGCTTACTTACATGTTTTATGTATTAATATTTTATAATATCAGTATCTTTATAAATTAAAACACGAAATTAGTTATATGCACATAAGTGCCTTTAAAGACTCAATGCTCAGAAACACGTGAAGTATCAAATTGATATTAATAAAGATTAAAGTCTATGGTTCCCCCGAACTGTAAAAATCAAGCTTCTAAGTTTTTACATCACCATAATAAATTATCGCAGTAAATTAAAGCTTTAAAGGTAGAATTTAACAAGATTTACAAGATGTAAAATTTCACCACATAAGTAAACAAAAAGAGTAAGTATAAAAATGGCGTCTCGAGCTTGATTCCAAAACTATTATAATATAAAATGGAGATTGTAACTAACAAACAAGTAGACAAAATATGATCATTTGCGCAAATTTATATACGCGCCAATATACCGAAAGGAGCTAAATGTATTGATTTTAAATAAAACTAATATAATAGTATTGTAGTATTGTACTAGCGGATCCTCGCGGTTTTACACGCGTGGTATCTGTTCCCGTGGGAATATCGGGATAAAATATAGCCTATGTTAATCAGGGATAGTGAGTTTATTCATTACATACATACATACACATCTTTCCTCTTTATCACTACATAGTATAAAGCAAAGTCGCTTCCCGCTGTCTGTCCCTATTTATGCTTAGATCTTTAAAACTACGCAACGGATTTTGATGCGGTTTTTTTAATAGATAGAGTGATTCAAGAGGAAGGTAAAATAACCTTCAATATATAGTAGAGAAATACTGTAATTTTTAAGGTTTCTAATGTGATGTCGTAAATGATTACATTTTTTCCGCTTACATTGCAAACGCAGGCTGAACCCTACGAGATTTATCAATATAAGGTAATAAGTATTTGTACACCTTGAAAATGTCTACAGAAAACTCCGCGGTGGTTTATGTTTATCTCTTATGGATAACCCACAATAGCATAAGTCGTGTAGTCCACGCGGGCGAAGCCGCGGGCGGGAAGCTAGTAATATTATATAGTATAGAAGTATAGAAAACGGTAACATGATGATCCAACAACCACCACCACTTTTTTTTGATTGAGGAAACACTGCAATTTTAATCAAAATCTGTTCAGCAGTGGTTTAAAAAAAAGATATTATAATGGGCAAACACACTAAGAAATCTTAAAATTTAGAGTATCAATTACATTCTTGTCACTTGTGCAATTTAAAAAAGTTGCAATTGCATTTGTTGCAATTTATACATCAAAATTAATATTGTGATGTTATTTAAATAAACAATAATATAAAATAAATAATAAAAAAAAAATCTACCATCAGAAGTCTCGAACCCTAACTCTTTGGTATCTAAGTCGAGTACGTAGACCGCTGGGCTACTTTATCATTTTCAGCTGGGTCGAAATATTCTACTACAAGAAACTCAGAAATAAGGTATGCATGTGTGAGTGATTAGTAAAATTGGGAGACAGAAACACTCTCTCGAGATATTTGGATGATTTATGTACTACAAAAAGATAAATGTTGGTTTCGAAAATTCAATATTTATTTATAGAATGCGCTAATAGTATTTTGAGTTAAAAAGATACAAAGAACAATTAACAAATAAATAAAAACTACTAAATAGCGAAAGTAGCGCCATCTAACGACCGTTCAGCTTTTTGTAACTTAATCGTTCCACCTTAAGCTGTAGCAGAATTGGTCCCGATCAAAAGCAAACTATTCGCAGCTAAATGATACTTTTTCTCATCATTGTATTTTGTATGGTTCAATTTTTAGATCTGAAATTAAGAATTTACATTATTTTGCCGGGGCATTTGCTGCCAACTAGAGTAAATAACTGTCTCGATCATTTCAATTTAAAAATTGATAAAAGAAAACATGAAGCGTTCATAGCTGTCGTTAATACGTCCGTGACAGATCACTCCATGGTATTACTAAATATCTCTTATACTCCGAATATATACCCCAATCTCCCAAAATCCAAAACTGTGTTTGATTATGAAAAAGCTTATTTGAGCTTAACTACGACTAATCCATTACAACTAATACACATTCATGACCCAAATACGATAGTTCATAATTTAATTTCTTACATTAAAAAGTCTCTATCAGATAACAGTAAAGTCATAATCAATCATAGATCTAAACGGGCTCTTAAGCCCTGGATCACAGATGGCATACTGCGTTGTATTCGACTACGTAACAAAATGCAAATGAAACTAAAAATGGATCCCTACAATCAGATATCAAAACTAATTTTTAAAAGATTTCGCAACTTCTGTAGCAATTTGATAAAAAAACTAAAAAGGCAATACCAAAGAAAACAAATAGTTGAGTCATCTAAAAACGCAAAAGCAATGTGGACAGCTGTAAATAAAATAACCCATTTCAAACCACCTAAAACTACTAACATAAATCTTTTGTACGTCGAGTCTCTGCCTTTTAACTCAGTAAATTATGTGAATGCCTTTTTCGCCAATATTGGAAAAACCTTAGCGGAAAATATTATTACCAATACTGTACCACCTTTAACAGATTCAGACACTGTGAATACACAACCTAAATCATTCTTCCTTGTTCCAACTGACGAACATGAAGTAAGAGCGATTCTACTTGGGTTAGATTCGGGGAGTAGTCCTGGGTGGGACAACATACCTACTGCGTATCTTAAACAATGTCAACACATAATTGTCCCAATTTTGACACACTTAGCTAATCTATGTTTCCAAATTGGTACATTCCCTAGTCTCCTTAAACAGGCTATTATTACGCCAGTGTACAAGGGGGGCGACGTAAGCGATGTTAATAACTTTCGGCCAATATCTGTGCTGCCGGCTCTTTGTAAAGTTTTGGAAAAACTCATTAATAATAGATTAACACAATATTTTAACAAGTTCAATATTTTATCAGGTGCCCAGTTCGGCTTTCGTAAAGGTTTGTCAACCGAGGATGCTGTTACAGCTATAACGTCATTGATCGTTTCTAAGGTGGATCAGGGTAAAAAGTGCCTCACAGTATTCCTCGACCTAAAAAAGGCATTTGACACCGTTTCCGACCCCATCCTCCTACAACGGCTGGAAGCTAGTGGAATCAGAGGGAACTCACTCGCTCTCTTTGAAAGTTATCTTTCTGGAAGGACTCAACGCGTAAAAATTAGTGAGTATATAAGTGAGGAGGAACATGTAAGCTACGGAGTTCCACAGGGAAGCGTCCTCGGCCCAACCTTGTTCCTAATTTATATTAATAGCTTGTGTAATCTCCCAATAGAAAACGGCCAAATGTTTTGTTATGCTGATGATACAGCCATTGTTTTTGCTGGTGTCTCTTGGGATGAAGTACATAATTCCGCAGAAAAGGGTCTAAGGCAAATAGCACAATGGCTTCATCTTAGCCTCCTCTCCTTAAATGTAACAAAGACTAATTACATGTGTTTCTCAATAGACAAAAGGACACAACCACCGAACAACTTCACATTAAGAATACATACTTGTGACTCCCAAACATCTTATTGCAACTGTCATTCTTTAAACAAAGTCGGTAGTACCAAGTATCTAGGTATTATGGTTGACGAAAGGCTATCTTGGCACTCACATATAGACCTAATTATAAGTAGAGTCCGTAAATTCATTTGGATTTATAAATCATTACGACACGTAGTTACCAAAGAACTTATAAATAAAATATACATCGCACTAACGCAGTCAATTTTAAGCTACTGTATACCAGTTTGGGGTGGATCTACAAAAACAAAAATATTAGAGCTAGAAAGGGCTCAAAGACTATTATTAAAGATTATGCACTTTAAGCCTCGTCGATTTTCGACAGAAGGTTTGTACCGATATGCTGAATTACTCACTGTCCGAAAATTATATATTTTAAACGTAGTACTTAAGGTTCACCGTTCGACTGGTTTTAACAATGCGCTAAATAAGAAAAGGAAAAATAATGTAATACCAATAAGACACACGAAAACAGTTTTTGCTAGTAGACAGTATGATCGACAATCAGCACGTATATATAATATTGTTAATAAAAAACTAATTTTTTTTTATTTCGTCTTAGTTACTATTTACTTCTGTTGTCACAGGTGTACAGATGTTAACGTAATTTTACTGGTAATAAACTTATGGTGAAAAGGCATTAAAAAATATGTCTAAATAATAAGCTGATGTAGTATCTACCTACCTAATTTTACCGCTTTGGAAAAGTACATCTTTCAAACGGTTGACTTTGAGAAAAAATCGTTTTAAAAACCTCAATGTAATTTTTAAAGACCTATCTATAGATACCCCACGCGTATAGGTTTGATGAGAAAAAAATGTTAAGTATCAGTTCCATGTATGGGGAGGGGCTCCCCATACATGGAACTGACACTTCCATGTAGCCTTAATATATATATTTTTTGTTTTTGTGTAAAAACCGTAAAGCGGTTTACAGAATACATCTACCTACTTCTACTGAGTAATCCTCAGTTTTGGAATAAAGTGGCTGTGACACACATTGGACATGACGAATCTATAAGGGTTCCGTTTTTTGCCATCAGGCTACGGAACCCTAAAAAGTGTTGTTTCTTCTTGCCAAGTGGGACTCTCAACCCTTAAGGTAGGTGTACGTAAGTATCGAGTGGTCAAGTGGTGCTCGTGTTGCAGAGGAGCTGGTGGAGCTGGGCGTGCGCACGGTGGGGCTGACCACCAACGGGCTGGTGCTGACGCGCCAGCTGCCGGCGCTGCAGCGCGCGGGGCTCGCCGCGCTCAACGTGTCGCTGGACTCGCTGCGGCCCGACCGCTACGAGCGCATGGCCCGCCGCCCGGTAACTATGAGCCCTACACTGGTCCCACACTGACTGCTGACGCGCCAGCTGCCGGCGCTGCAGCGCGCGGGGCTCGCCGCGCTCAACGTGTCGCTGGACTCGCTGCGGCCCGACCGCTACGAGCGCATGGCCCGCCGCCCGGTAACTATGAGCCCTACACTGGTCCCACACTGACTGCTGACGCGCCAGCTGCCGGCGCTGCAGCGCGCGGGGCTCGCCGCGCTCAACGTGTCGCTGGACTCGCTGCGGCCCGACCGCTACGAGCGCATGGCCCGCCGCCCGGTAACTATGAGCCCTACACTGGTCCCACACTGACTGCTGACGCGCCAGCTGCCGGCGCTGCAGCGCGCGGGGCTCGCCGCGCTCAACGTGTCGCTGGACTCGCTGCGGCCCGACCGCTACGAGCGCATGGCCCGCCGCCCGGTAACTATGAGCCCTACACTGGGGCCACACTGACTGCTGACGCGCTGTTAATTATAAACACTGTATTTACTTATCTTTCACCGTATGAATATTACTTTTTACTATTCTTGTTTGCGATAGAATGTGCAGTGCACGGGCCACCTGTTTAAGCATATCGCAACAAGTTAATGTTATCTTAATATCCCTTTTATTTTTCTAAACCTTCGGATTTTTAAGAGCTCCGAATGGTCGGCCAAATTAGCTTTGAACGATATCATTGTGCATAGAAATCACTAGTCTCCGATCATCGATACCAAGTTTTTTTTCAGCCGAGACTTTTATTTACCGACAGCTCGGTTCGCCGAAATGATCTTAAAAATAATAAATGTTTTACCAATACTTCGATTTGCTGATAAGGCTATTCGCTGAAAGTTCCACTGAGTCATCATCCATCATCAGCCTGTGGACGTCCACTGCTGGACAAAGGCCTCTCCTAGCTCACGCCTATTGTGGCGTTCATAGATGGCTATTAGCCTACTGCTGCCACGCTGGCCAGACGGGTTGGTAGAGGGTTTGTTGCCTTCTCTCGCACAGGTGTTCAATGCGTCGAGCCTTTTAGTCGACTCTTACGACATCCCAGGCATGTAAGGGAGTGATGACACGTGTATTCTTAGGCCGTCACCACACGGCAAACTGTGTTCCACTGAGTAATCTACTACAAAAAAAAGGATAAAATAATTTTAAAAAAAACCTGACCTAATTATCCGTCGCGGGCTGCCGATATAATGATATCGTTCAAAGCTAATTCGGCCAACCATTCGGGGCTCTTTTTTTAGATAATACAGACACGTTGGTCTTGCATAACATTGTAGAACTTTCAAAATTTAATGACCATTAATAACAATGGTATCTGACCGTAACGAGCCCGCTGCTTATGTCGTTAGCGTCAACGTACGCGGTAACCTTGTATTAATAAATGGAGCTTCCATTGAACGACGACACTACGACAGCTGTTCCAATTGTAGAAATAATAAACACAAGAAAGAATCTCTAAACCTATTAGGATCGAGAAGCAATTAGGAGACCACGTGAAGCTTCGCATGTTGACCTGACCATTATTCCTAATGCAATAAGAGCTGTTTTGTAATGTAGCTGTTAATTTCTAGGTGGTGTCTTCTGTGCAAACATTTGTCTCATACGAAACAATCGAAATGTGCTTTGCACTGGTGATGATAGCACTCACCAAGGTCACGAGTCCCATTATATAAGCCCTTGGATTGTTGTATGTTGCATTGCATTTAAAGTAATTGTTGCAGCTGTATTGTTTGTTAGCGACATGTACACAAACAAATTAATGACATTTGAAATTTTCATAGTCAGATGTTATAAATAGCGGGGATTTTCATGTTTAACTGAAGTTAGTGTATACGGTTTAACCTTCTTTTACTACTTGAACTAACAATAAACGAAAGGTAAAGTTAAGTGCGGCCGCTGAGAGAATACGTTTCCGACTGGTGCTCCTGTTAGTTTATAAGGTTCTATTCAAAGTTCATTTTCCGGAAAAGTAAGGAAAAGAAATTGTAATCCCTTAATATAGAGAACTGCCACGATCTGTCGAGTCAGAAGCGCACTCTCTCAGCGGCCGGTCTTTAACAACAGGGACCTTATTCACTATGACCACTTACCGATTAAATAATATCTATTTGGACGAGGCTTTTAGTTAAGATGGAAACGTCATGTTTGGTGTGTACACATTTATTGAATAATTAAATATAAAACTATTAAGATTACTTATGTTAAGTTAGCGTTCTGAAATTGGGTGCTTAGAGTGTTATACGCGTGTGGAACACACGAATTTTAAGAAATTGCTTAATTCACACATTACATAGTGCAATGTACTTCAATGATACTCACAAATTATAGAGCTATTGTACAAGTACACGACAGCCACAATTTGTATAGTTATTAAACAAGTAAAATTTGTAAGTGTCATAGAATTTTGAAAATGCCGTAACCCATTGGCGTGGTTTGAGCAAGGATTTAGTAAGTGGTCATAGTTAATACGGGCCCTTGTGTGATACTAAAACTGTACACCCGCCCCCTGATTATGTTACTTGTTTCTATCAATGTTTGATTGAAAGTGCAGTCACATTGCTGCTTTAGTAAAAATCAATGTGACAACTATCTTAGTAAAGCAACAATGTAAATGAATTTTCAATCAATTTCAATCAAAATCTGTTAGCAACAGAGTCAGATAATCAACTAGCAGTACCCTTAGTACGAGTTGACATGTACTGTCAACGTTTCCGACTACCTACTATCGGATGCTCTACTCAAGTCGGTAAAACAGTATGTATGTGAAAGGGACAAAGCGATAGTTTTCGAAAACGATTATAGTTTGCCGAACTCGTACTAAGGGCCCTGTGGCGACATGTGATACGTCTGCATTGTACCGGCCGCCGAGGAAACTGATTTATGTAAACATAATTTTACTGCAGGTAGATGAATATATCTTAATGTGTGTTTTTAATTTTCGATTTCCTATTTTGTGTGAAATATATATTATATTTGTCCGTTGTCTTTGTCTAATGTTGCGTAATTGTATATAAGCAGGTCAATTTTGAATATTATAAAATATAGCATTATTCTCTAAACTGATCGTTGACTTGTATAGCCACAGCAGTAACCCTCACAGGCCCTGTTAAATAGTTCCCTGGGGTTGGCAGGGGCTGGCGCGCGTGCTGGCGGGCGTGGACCTGGCGCTGCAGCTGGGCTACCGGCCGCTCAAGCTCAACGTGGTGCTCATCAAGGGTGAGCCCCCGCCCCCCGCGCAGCAAGCCAAACTGTAGATACAACTTACATTATTTCATCATTTAACCTCTCAAGGCCCTGCGCCGTTTTCACCCTGAGACTCTGCGAAAAGCGAATTTCCCGCGAAACTGCGAAACGCTGAGGATTTTCTAACTACCTACCAGAGTTAAAGAGAGCCAAATATTGTTTCGCTTGAAATTCACGTCTCTCGGCGTGTCGGGTGAAAAAAAAAATAAAAAAAAAATAACCACGTAAAATGATAATCACAAACTAAACGAGAACTATTTTTCAATTCGTCCGCATTATTCGAGGGAATATTTTTTTATCTGAGAATTGAAAAATAATCGATTAAACTTTACTAAAAAATCTAATAGCGCCACCGCCGAGTGCACCTAAAATATAGTGCTTTGTCCTTACTTGTCATTTTGACTAGTAATTGACCAATCAACAGATTTTAAACTAGTGGGCGTGGCGTCATTAGTTCTTAGTTTCCCTCCTTATTAGATTGGAATAAAATCACACAACACTCGATCGCTGAACAGTTGTAGCAATATTGAAGTACGTTATATTTCTTAGAAAGAAGCCTCACTTTGCTTACAAATTAAATTGAGATTATTCAAAAAAATTTTAACATATTTGTCTTTTCATAATGATCATATCGATACCTTGGGGCTCAAAGGGCGTAACCACCATTTTGGTCAAAATGAGTTTTAAATGCCATCTTATTCAGTTTTTTCTGCGCTATCGAACTGTATTTTTAAAGTTCTCAAATTCGGAAAACAATGGTGAATACGACCCCAAATTTCAAGGCTGGTAATGCAGATTTTTTTGTATTTTTGGACGTAAAAGCAATAATTATTAGGCATCATCAAAGTACTGGGCGTAAACGACAATCTCGAATGAAAATGTAGGGCGTATATCTGTACAACTTAAAGCCATAAAGAATATATTTAATATATTTCATCATAATTTATTGATGTATGTTAAGGTTTAGAGGGTGGAAACGTTATCGCCGTTTGTATGGAGACCGTTTGCTACACATTCCTCTTAAAAAGTTTAGTTATAACCCATGTTAAGGCCCTCCAAAACTAGGTTTAATTTTAAAGCCACAATCATTGCTTTAATGTGCCTAACATTTGACAAAGCTGTGAAGCTTTGCAAATTTTGTAGCTTAAGGTTAGTTAAACCTTACTGGCTGTGTAGCAAATTGTTAAAAATAATCATTAAAAATGATTTGTAGTTCCAATTAATTTGTCTTAATATTTATTACCTTCGTCAGAACTAGGCAACAATCAAGATTGTTTTGCAATAGTAGCCTTTTACTCATATCTTCCTTCTAGTTACTAACTATAAAATACTAAATTTATTTTGTCATTCCAAAAGTAAAAAAAAAACTTCCCTACTTATAAATATCAGAATAGAATACAAGCCTCTGATGGACTAAGGGTTGCCAAATTGACCTATTTTACTAAAAACAGTTGTAAGTATTGTAATATAAACCCAAAAAGTTGAATAACTAATAACAGATCGATAAAAACTACAGTTTTCATTTTGAAAGTTGGTGGTTACACTCTGCGTTACTAACGCAGCACTCATTTTATGGGGCATAAAAGACAGCGTTACTAACGCAGCAGTCATTTTATGGGGCATAAAAGACAGCGTTACTAACGCAGCAGTCATTTTATGGGGCATAAAAGACATTCATGTTGGATTTTGTGGGGCGTATTCACCAGCTAACTTTTTATTTACAAATATTTCTTAAAATGTTATGTTTTAACATTATGCACATAAAAAATTAACGACTTTTGGTGTAAGAATCATATTTATAGGATCAATAACAACAAAGTTGTGACAAATACAAAATTTAAATTTTAGTTTTTTGGCTCTCCTGAAAAGTCGTGTTTTGGTGGTTACGCCCTTTGAGCCCCAAGGTATCGATATTAGAACAATTTTCTAGAACCATAAAACGTAAAAAGGTACCTACAGTTTCACCTCGTCGGTCGTTTTCTAAATTTACACAAGTGTAAAGTGTAGTTGACTTAGGGCTGCTAATCAAATTTATTGGAGCGTGAAATTAGCTTCCTGTTGAGGCGTTAGCGCATCGACTATTAAAAGATAATAATTACATGAAAAACGTGTTAAAGTATATAGCAGCTACGTGTTCAAAATAAAGTAATTTCAAGATATTTTTTTTCCCAGTTTAGTTTTGCTCAAATACCTCAAATGCTTCAAATGCTCAAATGCCCTTTGCTCAAATATAAAAACCACTAGTAAAGGCTACTTTTAATCGAAGTTCATTTAATCAAGTTACAGCCCAAAAAGGCAGTTTTTGGTTTGTTGTTGTTGTTTTTTGGTTTTTCTTAGTGCCAATGCTAGTAAGAAAAACAGAAAACAAACAGTTTATTCATTATGAAAACGTATTTAAAGACTCATGCTTGTATAACAATTTGATATTCTCCGGCAGTAGCTCGGAGATCAACAGAATTCGTTTGTGTTAGCACAATTGGCGTCGTCCGTGCGTCACGAGAGTCGCGCGATTAATATTCACCGCGCGACTTGTTGTCGTTCCAGGGTTCAACGATGACGAAATCTGCGACTTCGTGGAGCTGACGCGCGACCGGGAGATCGAAGTCAGGTGAGATTCAAATCAACTCATTAATTGTTAACCTTTATTAGTCGTTGCATAACTAATATTGACTAATGTGCATAGATTGATGGCCACCAGCCAGGAGAAGTCCAGCTTAAGAAGTTAGTATTTAAGTCTCTCGAGATGTGTAGTTTTCACAATGTGAAGAGTAGCGCGCCCGGTCTTAGGGGTGATTGCGAACCCTACCCCCTACCCTACCCCCCGTGACCAATGGCGGCCTGGAGGGCAAGTACTAGGAGTTTTAGTTGGTAGTACCCGCCCGCCGGACGGAAAGCGGGTGTCCCACGGAACCGTGGGGTGGAGTGCGCGGTCCATGCGTTTATTGGGCCGCTTACTGCAGGCGAGTCCAACATCATCGAATCGTCCCTGCACCTGGGGGCGAGGGATGCGTAAAAGCATTTCTCCTAGTAAACCAAAAAAAAGGTGTGAAGAGTAGCACATTGAAATTGACAGTTGGTTAGTAAGTATTCACATACAGTCCTAGGTCAACATTGCGTAATATAAGCAGTATTATATGTATATCACTTACTTATCAATAGATTGATAACGATAAACGACGGTATTTTTATTTGGTCAAAAGTCATTGAATTGTGTTCTTAAGTTTATCACATTATTGATGAAAAACTAATTACTTATTGGGCTGGGAGCCGACCGACCACGTTATCGAACAAAGTACGTTTGACTTTGTGTTATTATTAGCGTTATGATGTCACTATTTTGAGATGATAAACAAAAAAATTGACAATATTAGCCACAAATACTAACGAGGCATATATCTGTATCGACAACGACCGTATACGCGTTTATGAGTCAGTTTCGAAAGCACTTTTAGTTAAGAACGTCTAGAACGCAACTCGTAGCAAAATGTTTATTCATACAATATCATGCCTGAGTAAGTTTTGGTTTGTGACGTTCTCTTTTTGATATTTTCATATCAGAAACCTAATTATGTGACAAAATTTAAGGTTTGGTTGCGCGTGCGCACTTACTTACATAACCTTGGAATTCATGGAGTACTACTGCGTTGGCTCATATCTTATCTTTCTCATCGTTCACAACTGGTAACAGTACCACAGATTACTAAATAGTTACATGGCTATGACTCGGTGCCGTATTTATCTACCTCGGGGATACCGCAATTTGGGACCTCTTTTATTTATAATGGTTATAAATGACCTCGTGAAATCCATAACGTCTAATTGTATTGCATATGCAGACGATATTAAGAATGGCTGGTAGGGAAAAAAATTTTTTGGACTATTCGAAAGTACTTATCTATAAGTCTATTTGAATAAAAATCTTTGACTTTGACTTTGAGATATATAGAGGTTAGATGTGAGGGGGATGCCATGTTACTGCAAAACGACATTGATAGGGTACATAATTGGTGTAATAGTAATAGCATGTTCTTGAATGTTTCAAAGTGTTCCCTTGTTACTTTTACAAAAAAGAAATCACCAGTCCAATATCCTTACAATATTGATAATACCTTACTCAATCGTCAAAATTTGATCAAAGATCTTGGGGTATGGTTGGACTTTAAGCTAAGTTATACACACACACACACACCACTATGAAAGCATTTTATCAAAGGTCAACAGGATGTTTGGTTTCATTTCGAGAACTACAAAACAATTTCGTAGGCCAGATAGTATCATAACGGTATACTGTGCCTTACTAGAAATCTTACTAGAAATGTTTTGGAGTATAACTCTGTTGTGTGGTGTCATTGATAGATTGGAGGCAGTTCAAAGGCGTTATTTAAGTTCTAAACTAGGATTAAGACGAGTCATCGACGTACAATGCCAGACTTCATTATTTTGGACTAAATACACTGGAATCTAGACGTTTAATTCAAGATCTTTACATACTTTATAAGATCGTTAATAATCAATGGATACCATGGATTTGTTGAGCCATCTGTCATGTAAAACAAGCGGTAGTAATAGAAAATCTACTGTTCTCTGTGCGTCTTTGCAATAACAACGTCGCATGTAACAGTCCACTTTTACGAATGTGCAGGTTATATAATGATAGTGTCAATGGGTTGGATATATTCTGTCAGAGCTCATACTCATATTATAGAGCTATGAAACACCTATATACTAAAACACCTACAGTTTGGTGTTTGATAGTTTACTATTATATTGTTTAAGTGTTAGAGTAAATATCTGATGTTCTTTCTTTCTAAATTGCTGTTTTTATGTCAGCGTTGTGTGCAACATTCACCGGACTGCAATTTGAAATTGTTTATACTCGCAATGTCTCTGAAAATGTATTAAATTGTATTGTGTAGTTGGGCCCATAAGTAAATTAATAAATAAACCAGGACCTATGTTACAGTAACCGTTCGTATAATTTCTCTCTATAAACAGCGAACTTTACAGATTCATAGAGTTCATGCCGTTCAGCGGCAACGCGTGGGACGACAGTAAGCTGGTGCCGTACATGGCGGCGCTGCGGGCCATCGCGGCGCGCTACAGCGTGGAGCCCGAGGCGGCGCGGGCGGGGGACACGGCGCGCGCCTGGCGGGTGGCGGCCCACGCCGGCCGCGTCGCCTTCATCGCCTCCATGACGCGCCCCTTCTGCGCCACCTGCAACCGCCTGCGCCTCACCGCCGACGGCAACCTGAAGGTGATCCGAGCCAGTGGTCCGAGCTACGAGGGCAATCCGTGAGGGCCTGGTAAACACCATCTTGATACTAGTGACCGTGACCGACTGAATACGGAGTCTACCTAGGTAGCTATAGGTGCAACCCCGCTGATTTTTGAGTGAAGAAAATACCCTTATTCTGCCTTATACATGCGAGATGGCACTGCGTGTCGCTTGCATGCATCAGTGCTTTATATTAATTCATACAAAGCAGTAAGTTGCGGTCGACGTCCAGGGCGCGGTCGTTTCGAATCGAATGTTACCTTTACATGTACCCATACAGTGGTGGTCACATAATTAACGACACTAGCCGATTTTCATACAATTGAGGTATCTCTGGAGCCTTGGTTCTTTGCCAAGGATTGCCCGAGCTGTGATCTGATAATGGCCATTCAAGGAGTGAAAGGAGGAGATCCAGATTACTACCCAACTGATCAGGTCAACATTTGTAAAGATGTAAGGATCTGAGTTTCGAGTTTCAGAAATCATGCGCTAATTCAGTTTTTTTTAAACATATCCAAACATTTCTTAGAATGTCGTTCAGATCATTTGGGTCTATATAGGAATTTGCAACTCCTCCATTCATTCCTTTGATTGGCCTATGATAAAAATGATAATGATAAAATTTATTTATTGCACAAAAAAGAGGATTACATTAAAAACACATAAAAGAAAGTAAAATCAATTGTGCATAGAAGAATGCAGCTTTCAATGCAATGACCAGAGGTTCCCAAACTAGGCTAAGCCTGTAACTTGGGTAACCAAAAAAACAATTGAAAATTCAGGAAATATTGCAAAGCAGTTAACATAAATCCTAGATCCATTCTATTAGTTATATTTTATTTGTGAGTTTAATTATACCTAACATGATTTCATCAATACTTATATGATTTCTTCTGTCAAACTATAATCCAAGGTAAGTAACCAGGCGACCAAAACCGCTTTTGCCTCAGACACAGAACGTGATTTTATGTTGCAAGAACCAACAACAGCATTGTAGACCCTTGCCATAATAGAAGCGCCAAATTTGCTGGCAAAATGGGAGTTAACAGCTGGGATCGGGATTCTAAAGACTCGTTTTTTCAAAAGAGTGGTGTAGTCCTTGGAACGGATGGTATGCGAATGAGCAATGAGAACAATCCTTAGAATGAAAAGCTGTCGGATTGACAAGACCTTGGCTATCCTATATAGGTCAGTTGTAGGATATCTGAATGGTAACTTTAGCATAATTTTAAGTAAAGATCTGTTTGCCCGTTCGGGCAATATAAGTACGGTTTTAGCAGCGGCGCCCCACACCGATATACAGTAACTTATAACAGATTGGCATAAAGCTTTATAGATGATTATAAGAATTTTAAAATTGGCCGAATTCCTAAGTTTTCTGAAAATACCCGAAATTTTTCTTATACGTTTTGCAAGGCTTTGGATGTGGGATTTGAAGTTCAGATGTTCGTCGATAGTGATACCCAAGTATTTAATGTGGTCAGTGCGAGTTATTACGTTGCAGTTACAGTGATTGGCGGAGACAAGATTACAACTGTGTATTTTAAGCTGGTTAAATGCTGCAAAAGGCCTCGAGGCTGCTGTTTTATGGAAACAAATAAATTTGGTTTTCGAGTAGTTCAGTGTAAGCAGGTTGTCTTTCAGCCAACTGCAGATGTGGGACATCCCTCTTTCTGCTTTTAACATGGTGTCATTCCAGGTTTTACCCTTAAATAGTGCGACAGTATCATCCGCGTAACATACAACTTCGGCTGCAGGTCGAATTTGACAATGTAAATCGTTCATGTAGATGATGAAAAGAGTCGGACCGAGTATACTGCCCTGGGGTACTCCAAAGCTTATAGTACGGAGGTCACTTTTGAGTTCTGCAACTTTCGTCAACTGCTGTCTATTGGAGAGGTAACTCCTGAACCAGTCAAGTGCAAGGCCTCTGATACCAAGGATCTCCAGCTTTCGTATGAGTATTTTTGTGGAAATCGTGTCGAAAGCCTTGGCTAAGTCTAAGAATACACCAACACACTTAAGGCCCTTATCAAGCGCACCGGAGATTTCCTCGACCAATAGCGAAACAGCGTCCTCCGTAGACTTCTTCTGCCTAAAACCAAATTGTCTTGAGGATAGTAAATCGTTTTGTTCTAAATACTTTGTTAGACGTTTATTAACGATTTTCTCTAAAATCTTTGAAAGCACTGAGAGTAATGAGATCGGTCTATAGTTTCCAGGGGCATCCTTGGGTCCATCTTTGTATATCGGGGTGACAGAAGCGATTTTCCAAGCCGATGGAAAAAGACCCGAATTTAAACTTAGGTTGTAGATGTGCACTAGGGGTTCACAGATCGACTTCTTAACAGATTTTATAAGGGCAGCACTGATCCCGTCTAAACCGGGTGCGCTGCTGGACTTCAACTGATCGATAATACCACAAACTTCATATGAATCGGTAGGTTCCATGAAAAAAGATTGCGCGGGTGAGTTACTGCATTTAACTTTAGAAGCCAGGGTTTCTTCGGTTTCGTTAGATTGCAACAGTATGTTACTAGCCAAGTTTACACATATTATCAGATCACAGGTCGGTCAATCCTTGGCAGAGAACCGAGTTTCCAAAAATACGTCAATTGTATGAAAATCGGCCGGTGTCGTTAATAATATGAGCACCATTGTATGGTTGTCTCGCACGGGTTATGCAGGTGTGCCTGTTCGGCTCTGCGGAGGTGTCCCTGCGCGACGCCCTGCGCGCCGGCGCGGCGGACGGCGAGCTGGCCGCGCTGGTGCGCCAGGGGCTCGCCAACAAGAAGCCGCAGCACGCCGGTATGTGCGCCACTAACCGGCTGCTGCGCCGCTCTGGCCTGCGCCAGCTCCGGGGAGAGGGCCTTCCTACTTATTGTCGGTTCTTTGTGTCAACTTAATAAAGCTTATTTCGAATCTTGCTTTTCCGGGTAAATGAAATTCAACCGCCTCTGTGGTCTAGTGGTAGTAACCACCGGTATCAGACCCAGGAGTTCCGGATTCGATTCGGTTCGGTTGGTGGTAGGACTTTCTGTAAAGCCGTCTAACTACCACCGTCTTATCTAAGCCTGACGTCATAACAACAATGTTTTCGGCATTGTTGTGTCCGGCAGTTAGAGATAAGATAGCCAGTTCCTGCGTGATGAGGATTCCGGGGGAGGCTCGCTTCCATCTTATCCACCTTAATACTTAACATCAGGTATGATAAAGGCTAAGAGTCTCCCCGTTGTTCATTAGAAAAAATATTGAAGTAGCGTAGCAGTAGAATGTAGTAAGAACTAGATTAACTACGTACGTAAGAACCGACGAGTTACGACGTTACATTACTTATTACTGTGTCTCAAGATTTTGCGACCAAAAAATGTTATCTGGGTTACCTATGTCAATAAAACAAAAGCAGGAAAACAACATCTGACATTTTTTAAAGATGAAAATGAATAATGCTTTGCGCAAAAATGTGTCAAACGACATAGCTAAGTACTATAATAAACTTAACGAAGTGACAAGATCTTGTCGAAAACGCATTATCTCAGTGATTACACTTTAAGATGAAGAGAGTAGATCTTCTAGACCAAACCCCAAACTTCTTGATAGGTAAATTGCACAGAACAGCGCGCAGCCAGAGCGGTACAGCAGAGTCACAGCACCGCACGAAATGCGACCCGGGTGGGGCGGCCACTCCCAACTGTAGTCTGTTCCAATGACGGTCCTCTATGTATGTTCAGGATCTAGACTAAGGGAGGGTTTCACCCACTGCAAGGGCATCAATCACATTGCACTATTTATTTTTTTCATTTTTACTGCTTCACTATTATCCTGTTTTTTTTTTAGAAAAGGTATTCTAAACATTGTGTTGTGAAAGTCTTTTAAGTAGAATATCGTTCTGCCAACTGGCATAATGAAATGGAATCGTTTTTGGATCAGACTATATGTAGTATTATTCTATCAAAATCTAATTGATAGAAGAGCAAGTATTGATATGCTTATTATCTTCTCCTTGTTTTGCTTTTTTCTATCCTTTTTGCACGAACACCTAACATTTTCAAGGGCTTTTCGATTTACACTTGCATAATATATTTCGTATTACTTCACGATTGGGAAGCCGCCCTTTGCTCGGGTCGATTTCACACGATGTTTCGCCCTGTCGACGTTTCTAGGTATGCAGAATCTCGCCTCTATGAAGAACCGGCCGATGGTGCTCATCGGCGGCTAGCGGCTCGGGGGGCGGGGTCGAAAGGGGCGGGGGCGGGGCCATCGCTGATGGGGGCGGGGGCTCCGTGGGCCGCAGAGGGGGGGACGAAGCGCATCGGCGTGCGCGCGTACTGCACGCATAAAAGCGGGGACGAAGACGAGGGCGGCGGGCCTTTCTCGCATCTCGACGCGGAGGGGCGCGCGCGCATGGTGGACGTGGGCGACAAGCCGGTGACGTCACGCGCGGCCGAGGCGCGCTGCGAGCTGCAGGTGGGCCCGCGCCTGCTGCGGCTGCTGCGGGACGCGCGCCTGCCCAAGGGCGACGCGCTGACCGTGGCGCAGGTGGCCGGCGTGCTGGGCGCCAAGCGCACTTCCGACTTGATCCCGCTGTGCCACCCGCTGCCGCTGGACTGCGTGCGCGTGCACGTGGATGTCCCCGCGGTGGGGGAGAAGGGCGGCGGAGGACGCGTGCGCGTGTCGTGCGAGGTGCGCGTGTCGGCGCGCACGGGCGCCGAGATGGAAGCCCTGACAGGCTGCGCGGTCGCCGCGCTGGCTCTATACGACATGTGCAAATCCGTGGACCGAAAGATGCGCGTGACAGATCTGCGCGTTGTGCGCAAGGCGGGCGGCGCGAGCGGGAACTGGCCGCCTCCGCCCTCGCGGCCGACTCCGCCTCTCACGTCCGCCCCCGCCCCCGCCAAGGACGCCGACGGCAACGAGACCTACGTGCCGATCAACTTTGCCAACTTCTGATACCCACTTCTAACTTTACCTCGGCCGACTTGGGAAAAGAATGTTTGGAAACAAACCATTTGTGCATTTTTTGTAATAATTCCACAAATACATTATATCGAACTTGGGCAACATAAGTTAAACTATTAAGTGCAGTGAACATATTGATAAAATTAATGTTTTGTTTACAAACATTCTTTTCGTAAGTTGGCTGAAGATCTTACATACTTGACTCGTATTTTTACTTTTACATTGAGTCATTTGACATTGTACACAAATAATAATTTTCCAAAAATTGTACACATGGACACTAAACTGTGAAGCAGTGTGATGAATGTACGATTGTTTAATTATTGATCTTTTTATTGATCTTTATTGATCCTTTGCTATCCATTTAGTTGTGTACTCCTGTGATCATGTGACCGAGAATATAAAAGATTACTTTCTGTAATCTTGTGCTTTCAAAAATCATGAAAGAAATAGCACAGTGGTTCACTCAAATAGAGTATTTATACTTTTCTACTGCATATATTTGATATATCTATGTGATAATAAGGCAACTAGATGTATATGGTATTCTTCTATTATATTTTATCAAAGTATTGTTGTAAGTATACAGTAAAATACTTTTTATATTTTTGTTTAACATATTGAATATTTAGTTGTAAGAAAAATTTTAATAATATTAGACTTGTATAAGCATGATATTCACTTGTATGCTTTGCATTATATAAAAATTGAACAGACAAGAAATCTAGTTAGCTGTTGTAACAACTCATGACAAGGCCTTGCCATCATTTAAAACCTCGGAAAATGGCGCCTAACACACAATTTAGACTAAAGCTACAAAAGAAATAAGAAAAATCATTTAAAATAATATAATTATTTTCTTCATTGTTGTTCTTTTCTGTAATAAAATTACAGGGACTACTTTATTAAAGTAGAAGTTAACTAGTCATGTAAGTGAAAGGATTATTGGTCTATTGCTCAACATTGTCCAACTGTTGTATATTATACTAAATAATTTGAAAAATAAATAAGTATACCGTTTGTATGTATTTTTATCTCAGACCCTATCGGTGCTTCATTGCACCTTTCACAATTATAAATTAGTTTGATTCTTTTCTAATAGTGGAACTGACATCCTACTTTATTTTAAAAAAAAGGTTCATTTATTCAACAGCTCTATTTTTTTAATAATCAAGTAAATATTGAGTGTACTGTCCGACCAAAACAATTAGGTGCATGACAGCTGAGAAAGACTTAAAAAAACTTACTAAAAACCCAAATTTCAAGAAGCGGTAACCAACCAGTTTATCATTGTAGCGCTAATTAATCAGCTAGTCGAAGAAGTGTGGTGATAGAAGTTGGCTGCAGGTGTCAAAAGTGCAAACCGCATTCCTGTCATGCACCTAATTGTGGTGGTCGGCTAGTACATAAATACACTTGCCAAAATAAAATGTAAAAATATCATTAATTATTAGAATAAGTAAAATAATGAAAATAAAGTAAGAATTTGTATCAAAAATCGTATCTAGTATATTGAGTAATATTAGTAGTTAAATAGTAGTAAAAACAAAATCCTGTTAATTGCATTGTAAGTGTGGTTGTCAGCCGCTGGCCACAAGCACGTTGGACTTAGCGGGCTGCTCGGGTGCGGCGTCGGGCGGCCGGTCGGCGCGCTGCACGCGGATGTCGTGGCACTCTATGTACTCGTTGATCTCCTGGCCCTTGCGACTCAGCTGCTCGTGCAGCGCTTGTAGGGCTTTAGGCAGTCTTTCCTTGTTTGTCTCTAATTCGGGGAGTACATCTGCCACAGTTCGCTCCACTAGTACTCCACCCACCATTCGAAAGCATTTGCGTGATCCGTCGACCCCTTTTAGAGTATCTATAACTATTCTACAACAACGAAAATAGACCTTAAAACAACATTTCTCTAAGATGAATGAAAGCCAAATTTTATATCTGAACTTTCAACTTACTTGTGTTCATTGAGATCCATTTCTAATTCTGATATCTTATTAGCTAGCTGTCTTTGCTCACTTCTCAATGTTTGGAAACCAGCAAATATCTCCTCGCTCGACTTCGTTTTCCCACCTTTTGGTGCAGCTTTAGCCATATTATCTGATAGTTTTAAACTGTCGTCGAAATTCAATGCTTTCTATTGATTGACCTCTTCGAAACTCGTCGAATGTAAGTTACCAACTATTAGAATTTAACTTGCATATAAATTTAAATTGTTGAAATACAGAAAAATCGCCTTTCTCAGGAATTTGAGGTTAAACGACAAATTAGTAATTACTCGATTTTTTTTATTGACATGACAGCCTCAATGACATTGACATGAGTCATGATAGCTGTTATTTTTATTTTAATCCCTACTCGGAACAGGCTAAGGTCAGAGACCATACTGCTTAGGCCTAGTCTTTCCCTTTCTTAATCTTAATAAAAAATGCTTTGCAATAACCATATGACATTCATAAAATTCACTGAGGCTATTCTTATCTTACGTACGATGGTACGGGCCTAATATCGAGCATTCGAGCGAGCGCCTAGTGGTGAGACCAGGTATCGACCTGGGGGCCAACCGCCATCTCTTAACGCAATATTGTTTAATGTCAGTTTGTATCGGCGCAATGTTGTTATATGTCATATCGTACCGCGAACCTCTTAAAACAAGCTTGTCTTTTGACGGAAGTTTTGTGGCGTCATCGCTCAATCATTCACTCAATCAAGATTTTTATCAATCAAACCTACTACGACGTCTTAGGTCAAATAAAGTCAAGTTTGCAATTTAAACAGTATTGAAACAAAAGGAAAACAAAACGTTCTTACGACATGACGGTTTCTAAAAGATGGCGGTAGGCCTGCTGATTTTCTTTTACCTACTTTATTTCCAGTAATGTTAAACTGAGTTTCATATTCATTTAAAAGAGCATATTATTTCCTGAATAAGTCTTTATCTATTCTCAATGTCTTAAGGTTGAGATAATACCTACTCTTATAATAATACTATATTATTGTTGATTAAAAATAATTACTTATGCTTTAAGACTGAAATTAAGTATAGATACTCTAGAAATGTGATGTATCTATAACAAGTAAAAATCATAAAGTAAGTTTTTTTTTGTTAAATACTTTTGGTTTTGGGAAGGAAAGTGTATAATTTTGTTACCATTGTTATTTTAAGAGTACGGTTTGTGATTAAGTTTCGTAAGAATTACAGTTGTGTTTTAAAAAAAAGACGGGTTGCACTCCGGGAGTGCCGGCAGAAGTGAAAACTTGATTATTAACGTTGAGCATGTTTGATATTTTGGAATGGTTAGGGAATAATTTTGCACCAATTGCTTTATCAGTATAAAAGTACTATCATTTATGTGGTAGAATACAATATTCATTTATTGCGCTATCGTACACAAACATGACAAACCATATTAAAGTGAACGTTAAGTTAGGTAATAAGATATAAGAAAACATTAGTTATTATAGAGAATCGAAAAATATATATTGACAATAAAACAAGAGACAAGTAAAAGACATTATCAACAGTCTGTCGCTAAGCAACCGAGACCATAGTCAACCGGTCACGTGTCCTGACGCGAGTTTAAGATTTTATACCCATTACAGAAAAAGTGCTCAACGCCGCTAAAGAAGTTTTCACTTCAAAAGAATTTATTTTGTTTTAAAAGTCCTATTGCATCAGTTGCTGCATTGTTAGTTTATAATAACCGTAATAAAGAAAGTTAAGTCATAAATCTCAAACAAGAAAGTATACTAGAAAAAAGCAACTAGTCTATGTCACCCCGACATGAGACTAGTTGCTTTTTAGGGTTTCGTAGCTTATAGGCAAAAAACGAAACCCTTATAGATTCGGCCAAACCGATGTATTTCTAGTATATTTTCTTGTTTGATATTTATCACATAAGAATAGCATTGTAAAATGCAAAATTAAAAAGTTATAATAAGTTAAGTCATATTTATTTACTATATATTAAACATACATATTTATATTTATTTTTACATATTTATTAAATATGACTTAACTGTCATATTTATTTCTTATAATTCACTAACAGTTAAAAAAACTTTAAAAAAATCTTTATATATTATACAAAACAAGGAATTAATGATACTTAAAAATCCTTTATTATGGTTAGAAACTTAACGCTAATAAAAACTAAGTATGTTCATTAAAAATAGCTTTTTATTAAAGTTTTTTTTTTATGTTTTGGCTTTCATTTAATTATTTAAATCTAATTTCAAACCCATCACAATGTTCAATGACGTTACAGTCCGATAACTAAACTAATTACTTATATCATAAATGTTATATGGGCACAAATAAATATGTAATTGAAATCAGTAGTGTAGCAGTCTGCACTACCGACCTAATGCGTAAATGTAATGCGAAATCCGTAGGTATGTAACAATGTAACAGTTAGCTGTTAGCCTACACTACGCATAATAGGTGTTTTAAAAATTAACGAAACTAAATAGGAGTTCTTATTTCTTAATTACTATATAAGTCTTTTAAACAATAAGAAATTAAATGAATAGTAAAATTTTATGTCTGTAAGTATTATAAAAATAAGGTTACAACAAGTCGCGGCGCGCCGCGTGTTTTGTTCAGCGTCGGCGCGCTCCCGCTGGTGCTAACTCACGGTGACGGCGGCGCGCAGGTGCTTACTCATATCTAAGTACTGTCCCCAACTCCTAACCGTTAAGGAGTTCTGTAGCTTCACCATCAGCACAGCAGAATCAGATGTTTTTTCAAGCATACCTCACAAGCATCACGTTAGCCCTACATACTGCTAAGTAGTTTCTATCGACCAATTGCAGAACTGTCTTCCAACTCCTAATCGATAAGGAGTTCTATAGCTTCATCATTAGCACAAGAGCATCAGATGTTGTTTCAAGCATACCTCACATGCATCACACACGTTAACCCTACATACTACTAAGAAGTTTCCATCGACCAATTGCAGTACTGTCTCAAAACACCTAACCGTTAAGGAGTTTTGTAGCTTCATCATCAGCACAGCAGCATCAGATGATGACACTCTGAAGTGAATACCTGAGTAAGACATGATTACGTAACAAAAGCACCATACGGGCATACAATTTTCGGTGGTTGCCCTCGATTTCTCCTGGATCCCATCATCAGATTCTGACCTGGTGAAAATGGGACCACCTTAGAAGTGAACTACATCCAACAAAAAAAAAATTGAAATCCGCCTATAATTGACGAAAATATCAGTTACATACATAAAAAAAAAATCGAATTGAGAACCTCCTCCTTTTCTCGAAGTCGGTTAAAAATGGGCGGAGCAGTGGCGAACATCAATGAAAAATAATTAACCAATAATAATCAACCTTTGAGTGTTAAGGCAATCAGACAAAAGGCGACCTTCCGTTTGTAGACATAAAGTCGCAATTCGCTTGGCGACTGGCGGCCCGATGTTTAGCTACTTAAAAAGAGCAAAAAAAAACCGGTATAAACCGCTTATTTGAGTCAAAATCCTTTTAATTTCTCTCTTTCATGAAACCGCTTTTTTTAAGGTTTGGGTCGAGTCAAACCTTATTGAAACGGTTTCTATGTACCCGCGGCCGTACCGGTGTGAAAATTAACCGGATAAACAAGCCCCTGAACTTAGACTTTGAACGAAAAAAATAAATGTCAGTAAACGTGTGCCGAACTGCCTACTAATGACGAGACAGTATGGTCTATGACCCTAGCCTGTTCTTAGGAACGAATATATACATATAAAAAAAAAAGTGTGTCGAACTGTCAAATTTATATTACAAAAAAATGATCAAAAATGCAACAATAAATTGTTTTTAAAATTATGAAAAGAAGTTAGAAATAATTTTTGGATAGTCCAGTAAATATCTTAAACAATAATCTTAATAACTGTGTCAATAGTTGTTTATGATTATAGCGAGAAGCGTTTGCTTGAAATTGTAAACAAATAATGAAGCAAGAATCGTCAATTGCTTTACAGAAAGAGCTGGAAGGAAAAGAATTCATATTCTCCGATGTGGTATGTAAGATGCTGGTACATACACTAATATGCATAGGCAAGGCAGTACATACATAAATAAAATAATAAATAAATAAATATTTCTTACACTCACACCAATTAACCTAGCCCCAACGTAAGCACTGTAAGGCTTGTGTTATGGGATACTAGGGTAACGGATATAAATACATATAATTATACATAAATAAGTATTTATGTGTAGAAATATATATAAACATCCATGACTCAGTCAGGAGGGTTCCTCCCCCTCACCCCCTAGGCGCGGAAACCTGTAGTTTTTTTTTGTGAAGGTCAATAACCTACAAGTCGACTCATTGAATATTAGGCTTCCGAACGTCTCCGGCGCTGCGGGAAGTGCAGCCCCTCCGCCCCTGCATAACAAACCGCAGGCACTTCATGTCCCCCTACGCAGCTTCGGCTTTTTGGTCGCGATTTGTTTGCGATTTATTACAGCGCGCGGGGGCTGCTCTCCCTCCGCGCCTCCGGGCTTTTATATACACTCTAGGGGTAGGGCAGACTAGTACCACGTGAGGTCGGGGTTTACTAATTCGGTTCTGTCACTAATTTTTAACTATTCATTCCAAGTTGAAAAACTACAACTTTGCTTGTGTGGAGACTAGACATATCATATATATATATATAGACATATAAGGGATAAAACAACCTAAAAGTTATTACTATAACGTAAAATAACGTTCCGTTACACGTAACTTCAAACACGTGTAAAAAAAAAACCAGGCATCTCCGCGGGGTGGGGGGGGTGTCAATTGAAAGGGGTAACCAACCCCTACAAAAAACAACCCTAATCAATTCCTAATTCGGGATGCGAATAACTAATGCCAACCCCTATACCTAGCAGTGGGTGTTATGTGGCTCAGATGATATTCATTAAAAAAGTTGCACAACTAAATTTACTTTGGATGTAAGTAAAAATTTTGTATATAGTCCCAAGATTTGGATGTTGGTCATTTTATGGTAGAAAGGTAGAAAGGATTGTGACGGGGCTCCTAGTCCGGCAGCACTCGAGTCGCCGGAACGTCGGAACCGCCGCACTCGTTTAATAAATAAAAGAAACGGTTCCGGGAGACTTGTTTTATTGTAATGAAAATAAGGAAATAAGGAACTGAAACAATATAAAATACAAAGATATAGAAAAGTTTTAGTTAAAAATAATGAATCGAAATAACGAGTAAAAAAGTAGGTGTGCTTACCCCGTGTATCGGGTTCCTGATGTATTAGAAAAATATAAATTATTTACCCAAATTTTAAAAACGTACCGTTCAGGTAGCTGGTTTCTGTATGATTACGTCAAAATGAGCCGAAAAGGAATCGTGGAACGGAGAAAATTTGAATTTAGACAGAACAGATAAAAATATAATTTGATTACCATAAAGTGAGACTACGGAGTTTCTAGCCATTATAGAGGTTTCATCCATCCATAAGGCTAGAACGAAATGGCATCGTTACAGGATATCTAGTATAAGAAGATTTCCTGCAAAATTCCAGGGTTAGGACCCTTGTAGTTATTGAAAAAAAATACCTGAAGTTTTGATTTTTCCTATGTATGTAGGTCATTAAAATATAGTCCCACAAATTCGAGGGAATGGGAAGACGGGGGTGAAGGGGGGGAGCCTCCTCAAGGCTACAATTTAGTATATAGTCCCATGATTTGGATGTTGGGAATTTTGTGGTAGAAAGATCTTGGTATAAGAAGACTTGCTGCATAATTTCAGGTTTAGGATGCTTGTAGTTATCGAGCATAAAATCCTTATGTTTCTATTTTTACAATGTGTTTAGGTGATCAAAATAGTCCCAAAGATTCAGATGACTGGGAAGAGAGGTGGGGTGAAGGGGTTGGAGAGCCTCCTGTTTTTTTTTTCTCTCTTTCTCCTGTCTATCTGCAATCAGCCCAATAGCTTTAATCAGCTAGGCGATTGCATAAAGTCAATTGTATTTTTTTGATAGTTCATATTGTATACAAATTGCAGTCGATTGAATACTATATAAACAGTCAGATGAATACAATTACCTTAGACAATCGCACCCCTGATCTTTTGTAATAATTTAAAAGTTCGGTATATTCACATCCTCTGATGCGTCACCTCGTGTATGCATAAGTTACTACTTGAGAGATTGGTTATATTGAGGCTATTTGTTTTCTTTTTAGCCTGCATGTTGATGTTCCGCTGTCTAGCAGTGAGAGGGCGAGTTGGTTTTTGTGACCTTGTAATCTTTGTTTGTAGGCACTTGTGAATTTCTCCACATCTTCCTTCACTGTTGGAAATTGTAGGTACTCATGCACTTCAGTGTTTCTTGTTAACCAGGTAGCACCGCGAATTATTTTCAATGCTTTATTCTGTAACCGTTGTAGTATCTCTATATTTGAATGACTTGCTGACCCCCAGAGTTCTATACCATAGGTCCATATGGGTTTGAGTATACACTTATAAATTATAACTTTATTATTTAGGCTTAGTGAAGACTGCCTGCCTAGTAGCCAATATATGTCATTGAATTTTCGATTTGCTTGTTGTCTTTTATTTTTTATGTCTTCATGCCAGGTAAGCCTTCTGTCTAAGTGCATGCCTAGGTATTTTACAGTGGTTTCCTGTGGTAATATCTTTCGATTGGAAGTTACCGGTGGACAGGTATTTCTTCGAAGGGTAAAAGTAATGTGGACAGATTTTGTTGCACTTGCTTGGATTCGCCACTTTTTAAGCTACAATTCGATTTCATTCAAGTGTTTTTGAAGCATTAGAGAAGCAGATATGTGACATTTGTTGGATGATAAGATGGCAGTATCATCTGCGTATGTGCAGGAACGACGTCTTTGGAAGTTGGTAAGTCTGCAGTGTAGATTGTGTATAGGACCGGTCCGAGAACAGAGCCCTGAGGTACTCCAGCTTCTATCTGGTATAAGGAAGACAGGGTATCGCCATACTTTACTTGGAATAGTCGGTCTTGCAGGTAAGATTTGAGAAGCATGAAAGCCGAATGAAATTTTCCAGATGTGTGGGAAATATTGAAGTTTCAAAATCGCATTGAAGAGTACTGTCAAACAGACAATTCCTTTCCTCAGGAGATGGTTCAGAACTTCAGATGTCATTAGATCAAAGCCTAGTGCTTTTTCTTCTTTAAGTGTGATGTGTCTTTTAAGTTCTGCTGGGGTGCAAAGAGGCAATGGTAAGGACATCTGTTGGTCACTATTTAGCATATCATCGACTTCTGTATCTGATAGCATGGCATGGGCTTCATTGGGCATAAAAAATTCCCTTAGTGTGTTGGCGAATAGTTCGGCTTTATCTTCTGGTTTTCTTGCCCATGTGCCATCTGGCTTTTTCAATTGAGGCACGTGTTGTTTTAGCCTTTTCAATGATTTTGTCAATTTCCACAAGGAATAATCATCTGGTATGCGATAAAGTTTAAGCCATTCACGGAGTATTGCATCTTCATTTTTCTCGATTAGGGTTTTTAAATGTTTTTGCGCTCTATTCAATGCTCTTTTGTTGTTTGCGTTTCTGTTGGTTTGCCACTGTCGCCTTAATCTCCGTTTTGTAGCTATCATATTACGTATTTCCAATGTGTAATCAAATCATGCTGTTGTTGCTTATACTCGATATGTAGAGTAGATAACCAGGCAGCTGTTTGGATGAGGTTGGTAATGTACTATAATCGTGGAAAGCCTTCCAATCAGTTCCACTATTGTACAATTTTTCGCTGGGTTCCTTCCAGATAGTTGTGCTTAACGTGCATATCACTGGTGTGCGGTCAGAGCTACCATCCAAGCATGATTCCATTTTTGTATAGAGATCGGAGATTCCCTTTGTAACAAAGAAGTCAAGGGTTTTGTTAGGGTCTGTTGGCCAATATGTTGGCTCACCTGTTGACAGGGTATTGAACATCTTTGTATCTATAGCTTTTTTCAACTCTCTGCCTCTGGTTGTAGTCAGCCTAGAGCCCCAATAGGTATGTTTGGAGTTCCAATCACCCCCCGCTATAAATCTGCGTCCAAGTCCTTGAAAAAAGTTGTTAAACATATGTTCGTCAATGCGATGGCGAGGCGGACAGTATACAGCAGCAAGAGTGAGTAGGCCCTGCCAGTCATCACTGATATTATAGTTGCTTGCAAAAAATCATGTTTATAGCTACGAAGTGCGTGATGTTTGATATTCTCCTTTATTTTGATTGCGGCCCCTGCATGCGATGTCCCATCTGGGTGGTTGGTGTAGTGTATATTGATTCTGACAATTCTCACATCAGTCAGGTGAGATTCTGAGATGAGTAGAATATCAATATTATTAAGGTGGATGAACAGCTCTACTACTTGCTTGTTGGGAGCCAAGCTCTTCAAGCCTTCTGAAAATGATGCTTAAGAGTCTAATATTTTCTAAGAAAAATTTGATTCTATGGTCAGAAGAAAATGTCCTGGCAAATAACTTGACACTCGCGCGGCGAGACAAAAGATGCGAAGTACCTAAAAAACTAGTTTCTTGCGCACTTGCACACAGCACATCTTCCGTCTCGCGCGTGGGTCAAGATGTTTGCTGTTAGCATTAGTACCTCTTATTGGTCAGGGCGTTGAAGATGCAATGCCGTCGGACGCGGCGCTCGGCGCGCTGCTGGAGGACGGCGAGCCGGCGGCGGACGCGGAGGGCCGCGTGCGGCGGCTGGCCGAGCGGGTGGCGAAGCTCGACGCGCTCAACGTGGGCGGCATGCTCGCGGCGGCCAGCGAGGGCGGCGGCGCTGGGGCGCGACTGGCGGCTCGCCTCGACGCAGGGTTTGTCATCAATCTTTGTATGTTGGTCCTCTATGTGTACGAAACTATTGATCAGATTGTGATGAAACATTAGTAGGGTGTTCTAGATATGCCTGCAAGCGGTCCTGGCTCAAATAATCAACAAACATACACTATTACAATAACAATTTAAGAAAAAAGTTAATAATATAGCTAAGTACTGTCTTATTGTGCTCCTAAATATATTTTTGCTTATATGTGTGGCTAGCTACCTATATGTATCTTGCTCTAGCATTTAAAGTAAGCGTGAGACAGCAATAGTTCCCTGCCAGATATTGCTGCACCATTAATTTAAAGGCAGTCAACTTGCTGGTGTTTTGGAAGCTTTAGCTCTGTAAGCCTGCATGTAAATTGATAAATAAATAAATAAATAAATAAATAAATAAATAAATAAACATGCGCTATCACAAACGTAATAAAGTCATAATAAAGTTGTAATCTCTTACTTATAATAAGCCTAGAAAGGAAAAAGAGGCATAATCTAAAAAAAACTTAACTTATTTATGTAAAAATCACATGGTCGATGATATAAAGGTTGAAGGCCGGAGCCGGACTGGCCGAGCGCCGCGCTCGCTGCGAGGCCGTGTTACGCGCCGCCCCAGACGCCGCGCACGCTCGGTTCGGGGCCGCTCGGACCGACGCCAACGCCCGCGCCCTACTGCGGGAGCTGGAGGAGTTGTACGCCTGGCTGGATGCCCCGCCTCTAAGAGACTTGGACTCCCTGTCTGAGGTATGTTGAAGTAACCGCCTCTGACGTATGGTTCGGGGCCGCTCGGACCGACGCCAACGCCCGCGCCCTACTGCGGGAGCTGGAGGAGTTGTACGCCTGGCTGGATGCCCCGCCGCTAAGAGACTTGGACTCCCTGTCTGAGGTATGTTGAAGTAACCGCCTCTGACGTATGGTTCGGGGCCGCTCGGACCGACGCCAACGCCCGCGCCCTACTGCGGGAGCTGGAGGAGTTGTACGCCTGGCTGGATGCCCCGCCGCTAAGAGACTTGGACTCCCTGTCTGAGGTATGTTGAAGTAACCGCCTCTGACGTATGGTTCGGGGCCGCTCGGACCGACGCCAACGCCCGCGCCCTACTGCGGGAGCTGGAGGAGTTGTACGCCTGGCTGGATGCCCCGCCGCTAAGAGACTTGGACTCCCTGTCTGAGGTATGTTGAAGTAACCGCCTCTGACGTATGGTTCGGGGCCGCTCGGACCGACGCCAACGCCCGCGCCCTACTGCGGGAGCTGGAGGAGTTGTACGCCTGGCTGGATGCCCCGCCGCTAAGAGACTTGGACTCCCTGTCTGAGGTATGTTGAAGTAACCGCCTCTGACGTATGGTTCGGGGCCGCTCGGACCGACGCCAACGCCCGCGCCCTACTGCGGGAGCTGGAGGAGTTGTACGCCTGGCTGGATGCCCCGCCGCTAAGAGACTTGGACTCCCTGTCTGAGGTATGTTGAAGTAACCGCCTCTGACGTATGGTTCGGGGCCGCTCGGACCGACGCCAACGCCCGCGCCCTACTGCGGGAGCTGGAGGAGTTGTACGCCTGGCTGGATGCCCCGCCGCTAAGAGACTTGGACTCCCTGTCTGAGGTATGTTGAAGTAACCGCCTCTGACGTATGGTTCGGGGCCGCTCGGACCGACGCCAACGCCCGCGCCCTACTGCGGGAGCTGGAGGAGTTGTACGCCTGGCTGGATGCCCCGCCGCTAAGAGACTTGGACTCCCTGTCTGAGGTATGTTGAAGTAACCGCCTCTGACGTATGGTTCGTGGCCGCTCGGACCGACGCCAACGCCCGCGCCCTACTGCGGGAGCTGGAGGAGTTGTACGCCTGGCTGGATGCCCCGCCGCTAAGAGACTTGGACTCCCTGTCTGAGGTATGTTGAAGTAACCGCCTCTGACGTATGGTTCGGGGCCGCTCGGACCGACGCCAACGCCCGCGCCCTACTGCGGGAGCTGGAGGAGTTGTACGCCTGGCTGGATGCCCCGCCGCTAAGAGACTTGGACTCCCTGTCTGAGGTATGTTGAAGTAACCGCCTCTGACGTATGGTTCGGGGCCGCTCGGACCGACGCCAACGCCCGCGCCCTACTGCGGGAGCTGGAGGAGTTGTACGCCTGGCTGGATGCCCCGCCGCTAAGAGACTTGGACTCCCTATCTGAGGTATGTTCAAGTAACCGCCCCTGACGTTCGGTTCGGGGCTGCAAGAACATCTTTATGTTACCTTCCCTCAAATATGATTGTTGAGTGAAGCGATGACTGGTTCAAACGTCATGCTCACGATGGGTGCTGCCACCGGGGATGGGTCTACTTATAACGACTTAGTTCGTAGCCTTTTCACAAGTGCTTGTATCAGTGTAGACTAAATAAATGATATTGATTTTAGGTGTCGCTCGCCTCTCCGGAAGGTCGGGCGAAGGCTCTAGCCGCTGCGGAAGCTCTTCGCTCAGCTTTGCGAGCGGAACGGAGCGCGTCGGCTTCCCGGCGGCGACTTGGTGCTACACGGGAAAGACTGCGGCGGTTAACGCGTGCCAGGGAACAGTTAGCCGCATCGTTGGCTAGGCATCTGAATAATGCGTTGATACACCTTGGAAACGAGGCAGCGGCGCCTTCAGACGCCCGCCAACGGCGCCACCACACAGAGCTGCTGCCGTACGCGCCCTTCATGCGCTGGCTCAAAGACATGGACGGTCGGGCGTTCGACGCGCTCGTGAAGGTTAGTTTCGTGAACGTCTGTTTTGTTTCTAGACTCCTCAACAACGGTCTAATTGCGTTCTTCATTGTTCTGATGTTAATTTGTTAAGTTGTGTTGTCCTTTTATGGCTCCGAAGTAAATGTATTATGTTTGCCTCAAGGTGTACGCGACGGCGTGGGCGCGCGTATACGAGCGCGAGCTGCACACCGCTTGCGAGTCAGCCCGGACAGCTTTGGCGCAGGCGCCTCCGGAGCGAGCCGACCCGCTGCTTGATAATGTAACTATACGGTGTCCGGTGGCAGATTACGAATTTCCTTTGCTAATGTTATCAAAAGTAAAAAACTGAAGGCGGCAATTTTGACGTAATTTGATTTGCCCTTTGTCCGATACACATGTCATATTAAGCTGCAAACACTTCAGCCAGCAAGCCAGGCTTGGGCCCAGCCGCATGTCGAGAACGAAAGAAAACATCGAACTCGTTGCTAACACATTTCGAATAAAATTGTACTAGGTACTACAGTCATACACGAATCAGCACCTAAACCTACATTGCGAACGCACGATGCGCACCCGTCCATTGAGACATTTAGTATAATAATCCGCACAAAGGACAATTTAAATTACGTCAAAGGTCTTAAGTTTTTTACGTTTAAAAGTATTAGCAAAGGAAATTCGAAATCTGCCACCGAACACCATATAAATAAATAAAAATAAATAAATATTTCCATACAACCACACCAATTATCTAGCCCACGTTAAGTATCATGTAGAACTTGTCTTATGGATACTAGATAACGGATAAACATACTTATATACTTTTTTTGTAAATACATACATAATATACATATTAAACATCCAGACCAAGACAAATAGACATGTTCATGCACACAAATATTTGTCTTGTCCGGGGATCGAACCCGGGACCTCTGGCGCAGAAGGTGGGGTTAGTACCCCTGCGCCAAACCGGTCATCAAACTTCTCACAACCATATACTTCCCACATCTACAACTGTTTTCTAATCAGTCGCTTTATGATCCCTACGATAACATAACGGTGTCTTTGTCAGGTACTCACCCTCGTCGAAAACCTTTGCGACGCAGAGCAAGAGTTCTGCACTCAGTTCTTCTACTTGGATGTCGATGTTAAGGTGTGTATCCCATCGTACCACCCTTATCCTTCATGTCCTATGGCAAGTTCAGTACGTCTGTTGCGCAGAGCGAGGGCAGCGACGGCGAGCGTAGCGAGCGCAGCGACGGCGGCGAGCGCGAGAAGCGCGCGGGGGCGGAGACGCGACGGTTTATGGCCGAGCTGTTCCCGGCGCTGGAGCAGGAGCTGATCGCACTCGTCGGGCACGTCGAGAAGCATGACACCTAGTGAGTTAACGCATTTATTATGTTATTTCGTCAAGAACTATCTTTACCGCCTATAAAAATTTTATCTATCCCCTCTGTTCTCTAGAACCTGTAGAAGAGAGGGGTGTTAAAATTTTTATTGATTTTGAAGGGGTTTTTTATCCAACAATGAGTTGAATCTAGTACTGTAGCCCAAACGCTCGCTGCTTAATCGATATTCGCTGCTCGATAACATGTCACTGACCCGTCCACATGTTAGTGGGGTAAGCGAGACAGCACCATGCACCATATCGTATCGCGTGATTAACCCCCGAATAATTGTCAAAATGTAACTGTCCGTATTCAAAACGACTCGTTCCTAAGTTATAGGAACCGGCGCGGCGCGGCTATTACGTATCTTTGCAACAGCAATGCGACAGCAATAATTGCGTACCAACCGCGTGTATCAGCTTAGCAACCGCACGTATCACCCTAACAACGGTTGCTATAGTGATACGGCGCCATAGGTTCTGTTTCTCTATTTTTTAGAAAAATAGGGGTTAGGTTATATCGAATTTTTAAGTGAAAACTTTTTTAGCGGCGTTGTGCACATCAGAGTTTAAAATTCTTGGGATGGGTAAAAAATGTAAAAGTCGCGTCAGGATACGTGACCCTGATCGAAAATTCGTAAGACGGAGGGAGAGTAGACCGCCGCTGGCGCGGCGTAGTAGAAGAAGTAACATTCTTCTCTCTTTTTACCGCGCGGCGAAAATGTATGCCTGCTCCTGCTATTTCGTTTAAGCGGTTTTCACTTCTGCCGGCACTCCCGAAGTGCAACCCGTTGTTTTTTTTTATTTTAACACCAATTATCTAGCCCAGGTTACGTTTCAAGAAGAACTTGTGTTATGGATACTGGATATTAGATAACGGATAAATATACTTATATACTTTGTAAATACATACATAATAAACATATTAAACATCCAGACCACGTGTTCATGCACACTAATATTTGTCTTGTCCGAGGATCGCACCCTGGACCTCGGGTGCAGAAGTCGGTTATAGTACCCCTGCGCCAAACAAGTCGTCAAAATTATTTTAGGTTTTTTTGAAACTATTATTTATCCATCATTGCGTCTAGGGCAGTCCAGGGATTGTGAAGTCTGTGCAGATATCTAATAAGTTCATACATTTGGCGACGATCAGCGCGACTCTAAAAGCAGCCTAAGTTCTAGGGCGTTTGAAAAAGAGGAAGTTATAAATTGGAGTGATTTTGAATCGGTCTCTTTATCCATTAATGCATTCAATCTAGGGATCAAAATAACGTCGTATTCGTATGCGTAGAATAATAAGCTATTTTTAGGGTTCCGTAGCCTAATGGCAAAAAACGGAACCCTTATAGATTCGTCATGGATCGGACCATGACGAATCTATAAGGGTATGTCACAGCCACTTAATATTTGATTAGCGGCGCAATGCGAGCGCTGGCGTGCGTGGGGCGGCGCGTGCTGGGGGCGGAGGGCGGTGGGGGCGGGGCGGCGGCGGGGGCGGGGGCGGAGGCGCGCTGGTCGCGGGCGGCGCTGGCGGCGGCGGCGGTGGCGGCCAAGCGCGCCGCCGACCGCGCCGTCAGCGCGCGCCTCGCGGCGTTACCCGACGCGGCCAAACAAGCAGCGAAGAAACCCAAGTGTGGACTGTTAAGGTAACGGATTTCCTGTTACAAATCAAACAACCTTTTTTCTGAAGTGACTTCCAGAGTGCAATCCGTTTTTTTATTTAGGTCTCATTTGTTTATTTCGCTGTCAATGTGAATGTGCCCCGGGGCGTGGTGATACGCCCGGCGACTAGACAAGAAAACAAATTATAATACACACTTCATTTTATTAGTCTCGCTTTCGAAATTTTCAAAATATCGAATCGATTATAGGCGAGTTTATAGACACTAAAGCTCAGTTTCACCACCGACATATTTTTCTGTCATAAGCTATCCTGTGGGTCTACCGCGTAAGTGTCGTCGATTTGTCGAATATGAGCGCGGCTCTTCACACGCGAGCACTGTCTCGGTCGCACACAGAGTCGAGTATTAACTGACTATGGAAATGTATCTTAATATTTTGACGATAACGTTGAAGTTGCGTTGTACGAAAATGCCGTCGGCTGTCAAAATGAAGTTGACAGCGATGCAATGCCGATGGCACTTACGCGGTAGACCCACAAAGCCCGTACCGCGTAAATCGCCGAACATTGACAATTCCCTTACTTCAAATCCATATAGATAAATCTAAGTTCGACAGTTCATACCGTACTATTTCCCGAGACACTGTCAAATAAACGTCAAATATATTTTAAACCCTTCAGTCAACCGGTTTCCCAGTGTTTATGTGACGTCATAAATCAAGGTTCGCCATTTTGGTTGTCAGATTGTAGTTCCGCGATACCAGATTCATTAGTTTGCCGATTGATATTTATAAAAATCTGTTTCGTTTTCACCATAGCCGATAGGCCGGAACTTTGTGAAGATGAAACTTATTATTTTTTGTTAAATGTTCGGTATGACGCTATTTTGATGTCGCGCGATCGCGGTCGCTTTCATATAAATCCATTCTAAGCAGTCGGCCGCGCGATCCGGTCGTATATTCATAAATATCCGCGCGTTAGCTCCAGGACTGAAAAATTATGGTTAATACGTCGACTACAGATTACATCCTTTTTTGGTTACATTCGATGACATTTAAACTAATATTAAAAAGAGGAAAGATTTGAAATTTGGTACACAGATAGTAGATAGCCTGGTTATGAACATAGGATACTTTTTATCCCGATATTCCCACGAGAACGGGACCACGCGGGTGAATTTGTTTTTATAAACAAATTGTACAGTGCAAGCACTATACAATATTGTAGTGTCAGCGCTTTACCTGCGCGCGGCAATTACCTAATTTATATATAATTTATTAGTACACGTTTGCATAGCATTCAATGTAGACTTACTCATTGTAGCAATTAAATAAATCAATCATTTTATCATATCAAGATTTTCGTATCATTTTCTATCATCTTAAGTTGTGTGATCGCGAGATCATACATCTTTATGGTCCTTCGAGCTTCCGTGTAAGCGGGATCAGAGTTCGCGAGTGTGACGTAATACTTGTGGATTGCCTACTCCTGCACGCACGGACACCAACCTGTGGACACGTTCATCTGTCTACGTCATCGTCATCTACGGCTGCAAACAACTTTTTCACAGTGTGTGTTCTTGTGCTCTTTTGCGATAGCGAATCGGTTCGGCTGGCCTCCCACAAGCGGGTCTCACCAGTTGAATTGAGACGAGCCCGCACATATCGTATAGAGGGTACTGGTGCGCACACCTTGTGAGCAGCAGCACGAACTATTTTCTACTATAAACAGTTCACAGCTCAATATCAATCAATATCAATCATGAGCACCATGGAAGACATTTTAGCAAATCAACAACAACTGATGGGAGCTATGGAGAACATTCTTATCAATTTCAAAAAAGAACCACTCGAACGTAGAACTTCAGTTAATATCAAGAAACGCATACAAACACTGGATACCTACTGGGAAGAGTTCCAAGCAAATCATCTGCAATTATGTGAGTTTGAAAGACGCGACGGTAACTATTTTACTGAGAATATTTATCAAAAAACTATGACCTATTATAAAGAAGCAAGAAATACAATCGATCAATATTATAGCTGCGAAACGAAGAAAAGGGATCTGTCGCCAGCGAACCGGTCATCGAGTCGCGAATCCAAAAATCAAGAATCATCCGTCACTCGTACCCCGAGAGACCAATCTACGTTATCTCGAGGTAACTCCAGTAAGTTAGAAGAATTGTTATGCAAGCAAAAGAGTAATTTTAAAGCATTTTCACGAACCATTGCGAATATTGACCTTGAAAGCATCTCAGAGAAGTGGGAAGCTGAAGACGTTATGAAAAATATCCAATCTAGGTGGACCACTATTGACAACCTGCACTGGGATATAGATAGTGAATCCTATGAGGAAGATGAAGAGTACGAGAAGACATTCAGTAAATACGAGCAGCTATTTTTAAGCATGAAAAAATCAATCAACAACAAAATGATGTCAGCGTCTCATCGAGAAAACTGCACCCCAAAAATTGAAGTCCCTATATTGAAGATTCCGTTGAGGATATTGCATTTACTGAAGACGCCATTCGACAAGTCCTTAAAGAAATGAATAAAGATTCCTCACCTGGTCCGGATGACATTTCGGTAGGCCTGTTACAGAGATGCGACCTTGCGACCAGTCTAGCATTTATAATGCCGAATTCTTACGATACTGGAATCATACCAGACTCATGGCGAAATGCCACAGTTACTCCTATATTTAAAAAAGGAAACAAGCTTGATCCTGCCAATTTTAGACCAATAAGTCTTACTTGTGTGTCGTGCAAGTTGATGGAAAAAATTATAGTAAAATCAATCAGAGAATTTTTTGCCAATCATGAAGTTATTACTGATCACCAACATGGGTTCTGTCCACGCCGGTCTACTGTGTCTAACTTACTATCGTGCATGTCGACATGGATCGAACAATTTAACGAAAGGCAACCAACCGACGTCATTTACCTCGATTACGAGAAAGCATTTGACAAGGTTCCAATTAACAGGCTGCTACAAAAGCTGGAATTTGTGGGAATAAGAGGAAAACTACTTAACTGGATAGAGGGATTTCTGAGACAAAGAACTTTCCAAGTAAGAATAGGAGATGAACTGTCTGCCCAGCGCGTGGTTCTTAGTGGTGTACCTCAAGGGTCAGTTCTTGGACCCGTATTGTTTATAATTTACACATTTGACCTTCCTCACAACCTGTAATGCAATGTAAGCATGTTTGCGGATGACACAAAGTTGTTTGCTAATCCACTTATTGATTATGATCAACTCCAATCTGACTTGAATGCCATATCCAACTGGTCTAAGAATTGGCTTCTGAACCTTAATACTTCCAAATGCTGTGTGTTGCACATAGGAAATCGAAACCCTCGTAGAACTTATAAATTAGAAGATGTTCAACTGACGGAGGTAAAGGTCCAGACTGATTTAGGAGTAAAGATATCCGAGGATTTGAAATGGGAAGTTCATATTACTTCTATAGCAAAGAAAGCCAAAAGTCTAATATACCTCATAAGAAAAGTTTTTGGAAACTTGACTCCTGAAATGATGTTAAAGATCTACAAAACATATGTCAGACCCATTTTGGAGTACGCGTTTCAAGTCTGGAGTCCCTATTTTGCCAAGGACATTGAACAATTAGAGAAAGTGCAAAGAAGTTTCACTAAAATACCCAGAGCGCTAAGAAGACGTCCTTATGAGGAGCGGTTGGAAGTGCTGAAACTTACAACACTGAGAGACCGCAGGATCCGTGGAGACCTAATCGAGACCTTTAAAATACTTAATGGACACTACCAGGGGCGTGCATTTCATATAGGCAATTAGGCAGTGCCTACCTCATTCAAAACCCAAAATAAATATACAATAAGTGTTAAAGTTATTTTATTTTAGTTTAAACTTCTATTCAACACTCACCCACTAAGATATTCCTTACGCTTAATACTGAATACCTACCGATAGGCAGTCTCGGAATTGCCTACTCGAAACAAGCAGCGTTTCATACAAGAATACAACATATTTAGAAAAAGTATTGCTCAAGTATTAACCGCCCATGGCAAGAAGGGCGCTGTTTGTACGTGTAACGTTCTAGCTTAAACTTCCGGAATATATCAGTATAAAGTAAGCATGCCTACCTGACGAATGAATTTGGTCGCGAATTATTTTGTTGAGGAGTTATTTTAAAACTATCATATTTCCTAAGATATTCATTAAAATTTAATGATGTAAAGGACAATTTTGTTCAAAATTAAATACTTGTGATGATTAACGTATTAATTTAGATAAGGATTAATATCATGTTTATGAAAACAGCTTCTCAAATAATACATTAGTTTAGAACAAATTTTATTATCTGAAAAATGGTTATAGTGAGTTAACCTTAAAACATAGACATATGCTGTCGCGGACTTTTTTTTAGAACTTTTGATGGGGAACAATTTTGTCATATATGATTATTAGGTAACTTTAACCGTTTACACACCGTCCGCAACGGAAGCTCCCAAAACTAATATTTTTTTCCTGTTTCTGTAACGTTTTACATTAATGCTTAGCTCTTATTAATCGTTCCGTGATATTAAATATCTTATTACCTTCCGAGATAAATGGACTATCCAGCACAAAAATAATTTTTCAATTCGAACTAGTAGTTCCGGAGATTAGCGTGCTCAAACAATCAAACTCGTCAGCATTTTAATATTCCTACTAAATATCACGAACCTTATCATTTATGACTAGCGGCCGCTCTCGGTTTCACTCGCCGTGTGGTTGCCGATACCGTGGGAATATCAGGATAATTATAAATATTTGCATACAATGTGGTTTTCTGATATATAAGCTACATATTGCTGTAAAGTTTCATCTTAATCAGTTCAGTAGTTTTTGAGTGAAATAGTAACAAACATTCCTCCATCCAAATATCCTCACAAACTTTCAAACTTATAATATTCGGTAGCAGGATAGGATAAGTGCAAAGTTACTAGTTAGATCTACAGTGCCTACTACGCTGGAAAACCAATGCACGCCCCTGGACACTACGACCTCTACAATCTTCATAAATTATTTAAGCGTAATCAGAATTGTTACCTTAGGGGTCACAGCTTCAAGCTCAGTACTTCAATCGCAAACAACAACCCATGCAAACATTTTATCAGTAACAGAGTCGTCAAAGAGTGAAATAAGCTTCCGGAAGATGTAGTCCTCGCCTCTAACGTCAATCAATTCAAAAATCGACTAGACAGATATTTAGAATTTAAATATTGAACAAAACGCATAGATAGCAGGATACAGGCGCTATCAGTTGTTACAACTGCTAGCCTGTTAATAATAATAATATTCACTGGCAGTTATCAAAAATGGACATCATTTAAAGGTTTATTTTGTGAAACAATACACAACAATAAATCAATATCAAGTGCCCAAAAACTACAATTTTTGAAAAGCAATGTTAAAGGAGAACCCGAGCGCCTCATTCAACATCTTAATATCAGTTCAGAAAACTATCAAGTATGCTGGGATATTCTTAATCACCGCTACAATAATATTAAACTGATATTCAGTTCTCATCTTAATACTCTTCTGTCATTACCTACTATGCAGCAACAATCAGACACGCTTATAAAAAACTTGTTTGATACCACCAACGAATGCTTGAACGCTATCAAGAATCTCAATGTGGACATTACAACATGGGACCCACTCATCATTCACTTATTGGCTCAAAAACTGGATACTCAGACACACAACGAGTATATCGAGTCATTAGAGAAACCGAGAGAGCTGCCATCACTAACAGAGTTCTTAAAGTTCCTGGAAAATAAATATACGTCACTCGAGTCGGCCCGTCGTAAGCAGGGCGCACCTCGATCATTTTCGCAATCTAGTGGAAAAGACACAAGCAACTATCAACATCAACATAACAGAAAGCCACTTCAAAATCAAAACAAGATTAGTACTGTTTTTGAAAAAACAAAATTAGAATCAAACAAGCCTTATCGCCACCCTGTTTACAAAAGTTATACAACAAGAACACAAGCAAGTCAATAATCATGGATTATTTCATTGCAACACATTTTTAGAAGCTAATGCAGAAACTAAGTTAAATACTATCGAAAAGCACAAGTTAAGCAAGAATTGTCTTTACGATCACAAAGATAAGACTTGTTTTTCTGAAGCAAGGTGTCGTGTATGTAACGCTCGTCACAATACGCTGCTACATGACTCCTATCAGCAGACGTTGGCCGGTTCAAGTAACAAATCAAGTACATTGCCCCCGACGTCACAGAAACAGAAAACTAATGTGACGCATGTTTCGAACAACAACATATCCGAAATTTTACTGGCCACTGCAATCATTAAAGTAAAGGCGGAAAACGGATCAATATACAAGATGAGAGCTCTTATCGATCAAGGATCCCAAGCATCCCTCATCTCCGAGAATGCTGCTCAACTATTGAACCTTCCGCGTCGGGCATGCAAGGGTGTTATATTTGGATGGATATATACCAATCAAAACAACAGTAGGGGTGTGATCAACATAACAGATTTCACATTCAACACTGATGTATTTATAATGAAGAACTTGATAAACAATTTACCTAATCAAACCTTTAGCAAACCATCATGGTCATACCTACAGAATATTCAGCTAGCTGACCCAGATTTTAACATCAGCCACCTCGCGACATGTTACTAGGCGCCGACGTATATTCAGATATTAAGAGAATAAGAATAAGAATAAGTTTTATTTGCATTAAACATTTGATTTTTCAGAAGTGATTGGAACCACCTAGTAAGCAAATAAATGCCTGTAACAGGTGACTCCGCTCTTCCTTAACTAATAAATAAATAACAACTAGGTGTCTAAACTAATACATGACGTTTTTAAACAAAAACTTATTCTAAAACTATTTCCACTAGTAAAAGATAATTACATAAAAAATAAAAATAAACAAAAAAAAAAAGTCAATAATTTCCCTTTACCTGTAGTGTAGTGTAGTATAGTATGGTGTAGTGCAGTGTAGTGAGGAGTGCAGTGTACATTGTAGTGTAGTGTAATGTAGTGTAGTATAATGTGATGTACTATTAATGTTGTGCTAATTTATTAATTTCTCGGTTTCGTCATAACTCGAAGAGATAAGGTAATCGAATATGAGTTTCTTACAAACATGACTATTTTTGCTGTGGATGTCAATTATGTCGTTTATTCTATTATATAAGTAAGCTGAGCGACTAAAATATTGCTTAGAGGCAAATGCCGTTTTAGTACGAGGAATTGTACAGATTTTATTTTTTCTTATTTTGAGTTTTTCCGTAGAGGCTATATAGGCAGTAGATTTATGAATCTTTAAAAGAGTTTGAAATATATACAACTTTCTCACAGTTAAAACATTACTGATTTTATAGAGAGACTCTGTTGAAAAACGTCTTTCTTTGAAATGCACTACCTTCAGTAATCCACGTTGTGCTCGTTCTAGTTCTAACAATTTTGTCTTACATGCACCACCCCAAACAGGGATGCAGTAAGTGAGAACTGACTGTACCAGAGCTGCATAGATCTCCATAAGGATATTTCTCGAGGAGCGATCCACCACCCGTTTCCCCGGCACCACATGCCGTAAAGTCTTAAATATCCAGATCAGTTTCCTTATTCTAGTAGTAATTTGATCGATATGTGGATACCAGGACAAACGTTGATCAATTATCACTCCCAGGTATTTTGTTCTATCCACTTTATCTATGACAGGGCAGGCACAGATACAGTCAGTCGAATTTTTATATTCGTTACAAGAATGTATCCTAATCTTGTAGTCGGGAGGCTGGGCATTGTTATGGATACTGAAGCAGATGTAATTGGTTTTTGCGGTGTTTAGGGTTAAGAGGTTATCTTTTAACCATTTATTAACAATAGCCATGCCGGTTTCTGTAGAGCGCTGTAAGGCTTCCCAAGTTTTCCCAAAAAATACAAGAGCAGTATCATCCGCGTAGGAAAATATTTTAGCGTTCTTGATGATAGAGCCACAGAGGTCATTGATATAAATCAAAAACAGCGTGGGACCCAAAACACTGCCCTGTGGGACACCGAACGTCACTAACGCATCTTCACTGGTGTATGAACTCAATTTTACCGCCTGCCTCCTGTCTGACAAGTAGCTTTTAAACAAATCAAGTTCAGTGGCCCTTATTCCAATATACTCTAATTTATGAATAAGTAAAGGTATAGACACTGTGTCGAATGCCTTTTTGAGATCTAAAAACACCGACAAGCATCTATTTCCTTTATCAACTTCTTTGGTAATTAGTTGGGTTAGAGCAAGAACTGCATCTTCAGTTGATTTGCCGCGTCTAAATCCAAACTGTGAGTCAGATATTATTTTATTTTTGTCGAGATAGCCTAGAAGCCTAGCGTTCAAGAGTTTTTCCATTATTTTGGAAATCGCTGGCAATACAGAAATCGGCCTATAATTGCCCACGTCTTCCTTGTCGCCATTCTTATACACTGGAGTTATAATAGATTTTTTTAAAGGAGCCGGAAATATACCTTGACGGAAGCACAGATTAACGAGGTGGGCAATAACAGGAACGATGTCATACCTGGCGAAATTATCATGGCCGGTATAATAAAAGAGCACGAGTCACAAACCGTAGCCCAGCAAACCCACCTAGGGTGGATACTATGCGAAAACGTGAAGTCCTATCAATGTAATGTTGTACCGAACAACATCGACGACATACAAAGGTTTTGGGCCATGGAAGAAATCTCGGAAAACATCACGAATATGTCAACTGAAGATGACATTTGCATCAAACAATTTAAATCAGAGACTTTCCGCAGAGAAGATGGTCGTAACGTCGTGAGGCTGCCTTTAAAATCAGATATCGAAGAAAAAATCGGAGATTCCAAGAAGCGAGCAGTCGCACAATTTTTCCAACTGGAAAATAAATTCGCTAAAAATAGAAAGATTGCGCAAGACTATAAATCATTTATTAGCGATTACATTCAATTGGGACACATGCGCGAGCGTGTGTACAAAGAACTGCCAGATTGCATTTTACCTCACTTGTGTGTATTGCGAGCGGACTCGTTAACAACAGCGTTACGAGTCGTTTTTAACGCGTCAGCAAAGACTTCAACAGGCTACAGTTTAAATGAACTTATGTACAGTGGCCCCAATTTACAACATGATTTATTTACACTCATTTTAAGGTGGAGAAAATATAAATATGTTTTCACAGCCGACATTGAGAAGATGTTTCGCCAAATCTTATGCAATGAGAAAGATCAAAAATATCAGAAAATTGTTTGGCGAGAGAACCCGAATGACGTCTTACGTGAATATCAACTCACGACTGTCACATATGGTACAAAATCAGCACCGTTCTTGGCCATGATGACACATTGAAACGGCTCGCAGAAGATAAACGCTCAAAATATCCAACAGCAGCCAAAGTTTTAGAAGATCAATTTTACATGGATGATGTTCTTTCGGGGCATCATGATTTGAATTCCGCCATCCAGTTGAAAACAGACCTCATCAATTTACTTAAATCGGGCGGATTCAACTTAAGAAAATGGTCGTCGAACAAACCAGAATTGTCTGATGACGTCATTTCAAAACATCAACAAACATTTGAATTTAGACACTCGGAATCAACCAAAACCTTAGGGCTGCGCTGGCACCCTCAGAAGGATCAGTTCACATTCCAAATCAAGATTGATCTGAAATCATCAAAACCAGCTACCAAAAGGTCATTATTATCAGACATTTCCAAAATTTTCGACCCTCTTGGCTGGCTGGCTCCAATTACAACAAAACTAAAGCTTTTGTTTCAAAGTGTCTGGTCACTTAACCTTCAGTGGGATGAGCAAGTACCTGAAAATATCAATAAAGAGTGGCAAAAACTAAAAACAGACCTGTCATTAATTGAAGACATAACAATACCTCGATGGTTGGAAACAAGCGAATACGGAGACATAGAGTTACATGGGTTCTGTGACTCATCATCAAAAGCTTACGCATGTGTAATCTATTGTAAGATTAATGAAAAATCCAACATCAAAAATCAGTCACGAAACTCACGAATAACAATAGTAGCTGCAAAATCGAAACTTGTGCCTATAAACAAAACAATCACATTGCCAAGACTAGAGCTCAGCGCCGCACTATTGTTGTCAAAACTAATGAAAGTTATAGTAAATGGATTATCAATCAGAGATATGAAGATATTCTGTTGGTCGGATTCTACGGCAGTCCTCGGATGGCTTCAAGGAGACTCTAGCCGCTGGAAACCGTTTGTGGCCAATAGAGTCAAGCAGATTATCGAGATAGCACCAGCAGATAAATGGAACTATGTTAAATCAGCCGAAAATCCGGCTGATTCTGCTAGCAGAGGCATTTTAATTGAAAAACTTAAGAGCCACCCCCTTTGGTGGCAGGGTCCAAAATGGCTATTAACTATCGAAGAAAATAAAATCGACAAGCAAAAGTCAATTTTTAGCACTAAAGAAGAAATTAAAAAATCATTAGATATCAATGTTGTGACGCAATGTGAAGACATAGTCATGAAATTATTAATTAATTCTAGTAACATCAATCGAGTGACTCATTTACTCGCGTGGCTTATGCGTCCTTTTTCGCGCAATCAACACAAACCAAGCTACCTAACGATAAATGAATTACGAAAAACATCAAATATTATCATAAAAAAAGTACAAAATATTGAATTTAAAGAAGAAATTATCAGCCTCCAAAAACATCAGAAAATAAACATCAAGAGCAATTTGATAAAATTAAATCCATTTATCGATCAAGATGGCCTAATGAGAGTTGGCGGCCGGCTAAACAACGCAAGCATGAATCAAAACATGAGACATCCACTTATCATACCTAATAACACTCATATTGCAAACCTACTTATCGAACAAGGTCATCAAATGACACTTCATGGTGGAGCCCGTCTGACACTTACTTGGTTACGACAGAAATACTGGATCGTGGGTGGTATGAGAGCCGTAAAGAAGCAACTCCGAAAATGTGTCACCTGCAAACGCCACAGTCCGATCAAGCAAGAACAATTAATGGGCGATCTACCATCAGCACGCACAAATCCGACCCGGCCTTTTTATCACACAGGAGTAGATTTCACGGGCTTCGTTGACGTGAAAACTAATAAAGGTCGTGGAGTGAGAACCACGGAAGGATATATCGCCGTGTTCGTCTGTATGGCTACAAAGGCGGTCCATCTCGAATTGGTGTCAGACCTAAGCTCTTCAGCATTTTTAGCCGCCCTTCGCAGAATGGCCGCCAGACGCGGTACCCCAAGCCATATCTATAGCGATAATGGCACTAACTTCGTGGGGGCCAGCAGCATCTTAAATAAAGAGTTTATCAACCTTCAAAAAACTCTGGATGATCAATTCTTTAAAGAAATCACCTCCATGGAGATCCAGTGGCACTTCATCGCACCATCATGGCCCAGTGCAGGTGGCCTCTGGAAAGCAGCTGTAAAGAGCTTGAAGTACCACCTCAAAAGAGTAATTGGTGAACAAAAACTGACTTTTGAGGAGTACACGACCTTACTGACCCAAATAGAAGCATGTCTGAACACCAGACCGTTATGTGCTCTCAGTGAAGACCCTGAAGACCTGGATTGCCTCACACCATCACACTTTCTTGCAAGCGGGCCTACCTTAACAATTATAGAAACTGAAAGAGACTTACGCACGAGATGGCAACTCACACAAAAAATCTTCAATGACGTATGGAAACGTTGGAGAGCAGAATATTTATGTCAACTTTCAGCGCGTAGCAAATGGCTACACCCAAAAGCCAATCTTCAAATCAATGACGTCGTAATCATCCATGACGTAAACCTCCCGCCTGGAAAGTGGCCGCTTGCCAGAATTGTTGAGCTTCACCCCGGCAGAGATGGATATGTTCGAGTTGTATCACTAAAAACCAAGAATGGTATCCTAAAACGACCAATAACTAAGATATCACCTCTATTAGAACATCAAAGTGACAAAAACTCGCCCATATCAACACAGCGTGAAGACACTCCAACTACGTCACAATCAAACGTCACTATTAGTAAAGTCGTGACTCATGCATCAAGTAACACTGCGCCTCGTGTGAACTACAGTTCTGCTCGAAAGTTCAATTGGATGTCTATGCTATCAATAATATTGTTATTATTCATGAATGTAATATCAAGCACAGAAGGCACTATCAACGTAACACAATTCCGAGAAAATCAACATTTATACTTTGACAAAATATCAGACATGATAATGGTTCGAGACGAATGGAAAATCGTTGTGTATTACGATATGCAACCTTATTGGCAAGGTACAAAAGTGTTAGAAAACTATTTACAATCACTAAAGACGACATGTGATACTATCAAACAGCACGCGCATTGTGATACTATATTATTACAATTACATCACGGGTTTACGGAGCTAGAGTACTATGACACCTTGTTACTCGGTCAGCAAAAACGCGTTCGACCTGCCAGACGTCGTAAGCGCGGCCTTATCAATGGCCTTGGTTACGTTGCAAACAGTTTGTTTGGCGTATTGGATGAGAGATTCGCCGAACAGTACAAAAAGGATATCGCTCTAGTTCGAAAAAATGAACAACATATGGTGTCACTTTGGAAAAATCAGACGACAATAATAGAAGCTGAATATAATCTTTTAAAACGCACAGAAGCCGCAATTAATCAACAACATAAATCAATAAACCATCATATGAATTTATTAGACCAAGCCTGCAACAAACTAAAAAGCGAAGCACAAGTCAACCATTTAGTCAGCTCATTTAATACCGGAGCTATAATAGCAAACAACTTACTGAGTAACCTGAAAAACATTCAAACGACGTTATTGGACACCATGACCGATTTAAATACTCAAAAAGTATCGAATGACATCATGATATTATTGACAATTGAAATTTAGTGAATGTCTGTCTGTTTATTGTAGTTACCTGTTACTGTTTTGTTTTGTTTACCATTTGACATCTTTACATTTTCTTTTGACTACCTACTTGTACTTATTTAATGACATCGTAATATTATTGACATTTGCAGTTTTAGTATTATGTATGTTTTGTTTACTATTGACATCTTAATTAATATGTTTTTTATTATTATGATCTATTTAATTTTGTTACTTTTAAACTGACCATAATTAATTTGTCTTTATAATAATTATAACATACTGGCGTTTTGGGATTACTGTAAGTTAGCATGTTCACAATTTAATTGATAAATATATCATGGACGATTTAATTTCCACCTGCTATCACCCGAACAATTGATCACAGAGCTGAGCACTATTTCAACAAAACTTAACAAGGACGTTTTGCTACCAGTCGACAACATACATACTGAACTAAGAAAAGTTTATGAATTACTTCGTGTGCAAACAAGAATGTTAGATGACATGTTGATATTCGAGTTAAAACTTCCCCTCATCAGTCGAGATACTTACGAAATCATGAAGATCATATCAATACCACAGTTTAATGAAAATCAAACTTTACAAGTCGTTCCGGTATCAACTTACATTTCAATTAATATGAAGACAGACAACTACTTTATGTTAACGGAAAATGATTTACAGTCATGTTTAATAATATCAGACAAATATTACTGTCATATCAAAAAACCTGAATATCAATTAAAGGGAGACAAGAGTTTTTGTGAAGAAGAAGAAAAATAATGTAAATTAAAAAAGGAAACCTGCAAAAACAAATGGGTTGAGACAAGCAACATTAATACGTTTATTTATTTTTGTTGTGATATGTGTCAAGTAAAGGCGATATGTGGGGATCAGGTGACCGCACAACAGCTGACGCGCGCTGGCCTCATTCATACGGGGAACGACTGCGTTATCAAGACAGCTGAGTTTACAATTTTGTCTACTAGGCAACATATGACACAATTCAAGGCCACTCCAGATGTTTACTTACCTTATATTGCACCGATTAACGACGTTGTTAATATAACTATCCCAAAATTTACTGCTTTAAATCAATCACATCAGGAAGAACTATCTGAAATTGGAAGGAAAATTAATGAGATAAAGCAAGTCGACCCACTAGCAGGATCGATCTCGTATCATGACATCCATCATTACACCATGATTTATGTGCTGCTTGGGATAGCCGCTATCATAGGTGCAATATTAGTAATTAAAATTATCCAGTGCCGATGGCGACCCATAGCAGCGGGGCGAAGTATAGCTGCCGACAATGTGCTGCCCACACCCACGCCCGCTCCTGCGATACGGTTCTCTGCCCTTCGAAGGTCTAGATCTAAAACCCGAACGAGTATGAGCACACCGCAGGAAACAAATTCACCCTCCGTTCACTACGCCACGGTAGCGAAGCGGACGACAACAGAAGACACGCAAGAAGATCGACCTAGCAGCAGTGGCGCCATCATGGACAGAGCAACGTCACCAGTTATTAGGAAACATTTTTCATAATAATAGTCATAATATTTTTTACCATGTTTATTTTATATTTGAATATTTTTATACTTTTTTAAGATATTGTAAAGTTTATATTTTTTTTATCTCATTGTGATCTTCTCGTGGCCGGGAGCATGTACAGTGCAAGCACTATACAATATTGTAGTGTCAGCGCTTTACCTGCGCGCGGCAATTACCTAATTTATATATAATTTATTAGTACACGTTTGCATAGCATTCAATGTAGACTTACTCATTGTAGCAATTAAATAAATCAATCTTTTATCATATCAAGATTTTCGTATCATTTTCTATCATCTTAAGTTGTGTGATCGCGAGATCATACACAAATCAAAGTACCAAAGATAACGCGGCGGGTATTCACGTATATCTCCATGTTACCTCCAGCTTCCTGCGCGAGTTCGAGGAGCTGGCGGGCGCGTGCGAGGCGATATTCGCGGGCGGTCGGCGCGCCGACCTCGAGCGCTGGTACCTGTCGCTGTGCGCCGCCATGCTGCGGGCCGTCACGCACGCCGACCACCCGCGCACCCCTCGCGCTGTGGTCCAGATGGGTGAGTGGTAGGGACCCGCCGCCTGTCGCTGTGCGCCGCCATGCTGCGGGCCGTCACGCACGCCGACCACCCGCGCACCCCTCGCGCTGTGGTCCAGATGGGTGAGTGGTAGGGACCCGCCGCCTGTCGCTGTGCGCCGCCATGCTGCGGGCCGTCACGCACGCCGACCACCCGCGCACCCCTCGCGCTGTGGTCCAGATGGGTGAGTGGTAGGGACCCGCCGCCTGTCGCTGTGCGCCGCCATGCTGCGGGCCGTCACGCACGCAGTGTGACTGGTGCCCATTCTGGTAAACAGATTTCTAAATCATTTACGTATATTAAAAACAATAACGGACCCAGTATGGATCCCTGAGGAACGCCTATATTACAAGTTTCCCTTTTCGACCTTAATTCATTTACTGAAACAATTTGTTCTCTCTTTTGTAGGTAAGATTTTAGTATGCTATATTCTTTTCCTTTGAAGCCATAGTATCTAATTTTGTGCAATAATATATCATGTCGTAAGCAATCGAAGGCCTTGGAAAGATCGCAGAAAATGCTTGTACATCGCTGCGATCCATCCAGTGCTTCCAATATGAACTTGATCGATCTAGTTATTGCCATTTCTGTTGATCTTTTATTGCGAAAACCATACTGACAGTCTCTGTATGGTGTGACCACTATACATTTGAGATATAGATAGATAAGTTAAAGTAGCAGGAATGCAGAGAAATCATGGACCAAAGTAAAAGTAAAAAATATATTCACTTGAAAATGCGTAAAATTTACAAAATTTGTATATTTTACGCATTTTCAAGTGAATATATCTTTATGAGAGAAGTACAACCAATTCATCATAACATTTAATGTTATGTTGAATTAGTTGTACTTTTCTCTATACCAGTTAGTTGTGCACTGAATTAAATAATAACGTAAACAACGCGCGGCCACAGAAATATAGGGCGCAGCGTAAGCTAAATAAAATATCGTAGTAGTTATGTACAGTTTAAGACTGTACAGTCTCTAATCAGACAATTTTGACTTTTTGGGACTTTTATTCGCAAGTCGAGTATTCGACTCACACACCGACTTACAAATGTTTACTTAACTGTATATACGTTTTGAATAATGAGACTGTAAAGTGAGTGTTTTTCGAAAATAATGCAGTGGCTTCATTTATTCGCTGACAAGTGTAGCGAGGCCCCAGATTCGAAAAAATCAAACATCTTTAAATAACCGATGAATCGTCCCGTAGAGAACTACCACCGGCTCCACGGCATCCTGTCGTCGCTGCGCGTGGGCGCGCTGGAGGCGCTGCGCCGCGACTGCCGCCAGCGGTACTCCGACGCGCTGCGGGCCTACGTCACGCAGTACTTCGGCCGCCCGCTCGAGAAGCTCACGCAGTTCTTTGAGGTGATTATCATCATCATCTCGGCCACACGACACCCGCTGTTGGGTATAGGCCTCCCCTAAAGATTTCTTCGACGCTCGGTCGATGGCTTCCCGCGACCTTCCTCAGATCGTCGGTCCCTCGTTAAAGCCCCCACGGAGCGTCGACCGGTGTGCTGGAATGGCGAGCATTCCAGAAACCTTCCAATGACCATCGGTGATATTTCCTGACTTTTGTTACTATTAGAACGATGTGTGATTAATGCTTATTTCTTTGTCCTCCATTTTATTTTACTATCAACGAATATAATGTTACGTGAAATTGTTAAAGTTAAATTGGTAAAGGACATGTCTCAATTTGGGCTACGTCTATGTACACCAAAGTGGTTATTAATAAAAACAAATCAATATTTTTTACTCGAAAAAAGGCGTCAAATATGACATCTCGACGTTGAAAATAAATAAATAAATAAAATAAAAAATTATAAATAAAAAGAACTGTCAGTGTCATTGTCATCTGGTTCGACTCTATGTTCAACTGTGATTTCTATTGACTGACAGTGATAGTGATAAAATGAAATTTTCCGCCATGTTGTATTTTTGATGTGTTTTTGCATTACATTTATTGTTCTTTCCAGAAAACAAAGCGACTTTAAAGAAATTTAATGATTAGAAACTGTTTATTGTGTCTCTAACTTTCTATTCGTGAAAATTCAAGGGCTTTTTGGTCTTACATTCGTACTAATAAGCAACACAATTCATATCCGTCTGCAATGAACTATAAGGGTGTCACATTTTCTTCGGGTGACGGCATATGTGACGCTTTCGCCGAGTTTTTCAACTCAAACTTCTTACATTCTGATCTCGCATCAAATAATATACGGCCTAATGACTTGAATGAGCTGCATATGCCGTCATCTGTGTCATCTGCATCCCCTGATATTTCTTCTATTGAAATAGTGGAAAATCAAGTTTATACGTTGCTGAAAAATCTGGATGGTAGTAAGTCGGCAGGACCTGATGGGCTGCATCCACTACTTATCTCCAAATGCGCGAGTAGTTTCACTCTTCCTGTATGTCTTTTATATAGGCGCTCACTTATGGAAGCCAACATTCCGAAGGTATGGAAAACGGCAATTGTAACTCCCCTCCACAAGAAGGGTCCTAAGCGTGAAGTAAGTAACTAGATAGACCAATATCTAAATCAAGGTTTTGGAAAAAATAATCCATCAACAAATTTACAAATCTCTCAAACATACTTTTTTACCAGAGCAATACGGTTTCCTCGGTGGAAGATCAACCGTAAGTAACCTGGTAGCATTTACTGAGGATGTCACTTCAGGTATGCAGTCGGAAAACCAAGTCGACGCTGTCTATACGGATTAGACCAAAGCCTTTGATCGAATTGACCATATAATCCTACTTAACAAGTTGCATTCTGTTGGTATTCATGGAGATCTCCTGAGATGGTTTGGTTCCTATGATGAACAGCGTAGTCAGACGGTCGTTCTAAATGGTTTCTCATCCCATCCACGTTTTTCTGCTGTGCCTTCTGGAGTACCACAAGGCTCAATACTAGGACCGCTCTTATTCGTATTATTTTTAATGATATTAATCAATGTTTTCATCACTTAAGTTCTTGTTATTTGCGGATGATATGAAAATCTATAAAAAAGTACAAGCACCGAATGACTTTCGTCTTCTCTTGCAGCAGGATCTCGATAGACTGCAACACTACTGTCACATTAATAAGCTTGACTTGAATGTGTCCAAGTGCAACTGTATTTCTTTCAGTAGATCCAAAAATATAATTTGCTTTGATTGTCGATTAAACCAGCAATCACTCTTACGAACTGATTCTATTAGAGATCTCGGTGTAATTCTGGATTCGAAGCTTTTATATGACAAACACGTTGACGCCATCACATCTAAAGCTATAAAGATGTTGGGTTTTATTATTAGAAGCACCAAACACTTCAAAATTATAAAGTCCTGAAAAATTCTTTACTGCTCGCTGGTAAGAAGTCATTTGGAATATGCAAGTCAAGTGTGGAATCCTCAATACCAATTATATATTTCAAAAATAGAAGGAGTCCAGAAAAAGTTTATCAGATTTCTAAATTATAAATGCAGGTTAAACCTTAGCCCAAGCTACGAGATCAATTGCAAACAACAACACTTACTTCCATTGACCTTGCGAAGAGAGGCATCTGATCTAACTTTCCTTCTTAATATAATCAATGGCTCAATGGATTGTACTGAACTACTTTCTTTAATTTATTTTAAACTACCCGTCCGTACGAACTCAAGGAGAAATCATCTTAAATTCTATGTAGATGCAGGTATTGCCAACTATAGATTAAATTGTTATTTTATAGGGTATTTACTATTTTTAACCACAACCACGCTGAAGATACAGATTTGTTTACAGTGAGACCCAATTATTTAAAAAAGAAAATTAATTTATGTTTCTTTGACAGTTAGTCTATTATTTCTTCTATTTTTATTGATTTGGCTTCTTACAAATTAAGTACTCATTTGTTATTTTAAATAAATTTTATATTTTTTTGTATGCATTCTGCTAGAAGTTTAGTTAACTTTATTATTGCACATTTTCCTTTTTTTTTATACCTTTTTTCTGTATTTCTATTTATGAAAACTGATAAAGGCATGTTTGTGCTAATCTTTATCTATATTTTAGTATTTTAGTATCTTTTGGTATACTGTCCACAGACGTGGCCCAGACTAGATACATTTTTGGACATCAACTTTGAAGTCCCAATAGTGCAATAAGAATATGTGATATCCTTTCCTTAAATGTAATGTGTCCTTTCCTTAGTTCCTTAAGCGTATGTAGGATCATTTGTCATGTGCAGAGTGTGTCGGAGGCCGTGGCGGCGGGCGTGCGCGAGGACGAGGTGTGCTACCGCGCGGCGCTCAGCAAGCACGAGCTGCGCCGCCTGCTGGCGCTCTACCCCGCGCCTGAAGGTAACACCCGCCACACCGACAGCCAGCACGAGCTGCGCCGCCTGCTGGCGCTCTACCCCGCGCCTGAAGGTAACACCCGCCACACCGACAGCCAGCACGAGCTGCGCCGCCTGCTGGCGCTCTACCCCGCGCCTGAAGGTAACACCCGCCACACCGACAGCCAGCACGAGCTGCGCCGCCTGCTGGCGCTCTACCCCGCGCCTGAAGGTAACACCCGCCACACCGACAGCCAGCACGAGCTGCGCCGCCTGCTGGCGCTCTACCCCGCGCCTGAAGGTAACACCCGCCACACCGACAGCCAGCACGAGCTGCGCCGCCTGCTGGCGCTCTACCCCGCGCCTGAAGGTAACACCCGCCACACCGACAGCCAGCACGAGCTGCGCCGCCTGCTGGCGCTCTACCCCGCGCCTGAAGGTAACACCCGCCACACCGACAGCCAGCACGAGCTGCGCCGCCTGCTGGCGCTCTACCCCGCGCCTGAAGGTAACACCCGCCACACCGACAGCCAGCACGAGCTGCGCCGCCTGCTGGCGCTCTACCCCGCGCCTGAAGGTAACACCCGCCACACCGACAGCCAGCACGAGCTGCGCCGCCTGCTGGCGCTCTACCCCGCGCCTGAAGGTAACACCCGCCACACCGACAGCCAGCACGAGCTGCGCCGCCTGCTGGCGCTCTACCCCGCGCCTGAAGGTAACACCCGCCACACCGACAGCCAGCACGAGCTGCGCCGCCTGCTGGCGCTCTACCCCGCGCCTGAAGGTAACACCCGCCACACCGACAGCCAGCACGAGCTGCGCCGCCTGCTGGCGCTCTACCCCGCGCCTGAAGGTAACACCCGCCACACCGACAGCCAGCACGAGCTGCGCCGCCTGCTGGCGCTCTACCCCGCGCCTGAAGGTAACACCCGCCACACCGACAGCCAGCACGAGCTGCGCCGCCTGCTGGCGCTCTACCCCGCGCCTGAAGGTAACACCCGCCACACCGACAGTCAGCACGAGCTGCGCCGCCTGCTGGCGCTCTACCCCGCGCCTGAAGGTAACACCCGCCACACCGACAGCCAGCACGAGCTGCGCCGCCTGCTGGCGCTCTACCCCGCGCCTGAAGGTAACACCCGCCACACCGACAGCCAGCACGAGCTGCGCCGCCTGCTGGCGCTCTACCCCGCGCCTGAAGGTAACACCCGCCACACCGACAGCCAGCACGAGCTGCGCCGCCTGCTGGCGCTCTACCCCGCGCCTGAAGGTAACACCCGCCACACCGACAGCCAGCACGAGCTGCGCCGCCTGCTGGCGCTCTACCCCGCGCCTGAAGGTAACACCCGCCACACCGACAGCCAGCACGAGCTGCGCCGCCTGCTGGCGCTCTACCCCGCGCCTGAAGGTAACACCCGCCACACCGACAGCCAGCACGAGCTGCGCCGCCTGCTGGCGCTCTACCCCGCGCCTGAAGGTAACACCCGCCACACCGACAGCCAGCACGAGCTGCGCCGCCTGCTGGCGCTCTACCCCGCGCCTGAAGGTAACACCCGCCACACCGACAGCCAGCACGAGCTGCGCCGCCTGCTGGCGCTCTACCCCGCGCCTGAAGGTAACACCCGCCACACCGACAGCCAGCACGAGCTGCGCCGCCTGCTGGCGCTCTACCCCGCGCCTGAAGGTAACACCCGCCACACCGACAGCCAGCACGAGCTGCGCCGCCTGCTGGCGCTCTACCCCGCGCCTGAAGGTAACACCCGCCACACCGACAGTCAGCACGAGCTGCGCCGCCTGCTGGCGCTCTACCCCGCGCCTGAAGGTAACACCCGCCACACCGACAGCCAGCACGAGCTGCGCCGCCTGCTGGCGCTCTACCCCGCGCCTGAAGGTAACACCCGCCACACCGACAGCCAGCACGAGCTGCGCCGCCTGCTGGCGCTCTACCCCGCGCCTGAAGGTAACACCCGCCACACCGACAGCCAGCACGAGCTGCGCCGCCTGCTGGCGCTCTACCCCGCGCCTGAAGGTAACACCCGCCACACCGACAGCCAGCACGAGCTGCGCCGCCTGCTGGCGCTCTACCCCGCGCCTGAAGGTAACACCCGCCACACCGACAGCCAGCACGAGCTGCGCCGCCTGCTGGCGCTCTACCCCGCGCCTGAAGGTAACACCCGCCACACCGACAGCCAGCACGAGCTGCGCCGCCTGCTGGCGCTCTACCCCGCGCCTGAAGGTAACACCCGCCACACCGACAGCCAGCACGAGCTGCGCCGCCTGCTGGCGCTCTACCCCGCGCCTGAAGGTAACACCCGCCACACCGACAGCCAGCACGAGCTGCGCCGCCTGCTGGCGCTCTACCCCGCGCCTGAAGGTAACACCCGCCACACCGACAGCCAGCACGAGCTGCGCCGCCTGCTGGCGCTCTACCCCGCGCCTGAAGGTAACACCCGCCACACCGACAGCCAGCACGAGCTGCGCCGCCTGCTGGCGCTCTACCCCGCGCCTGAAGGTAACACCCGCCACACCGACAGCCAGCACGAGCTGCGCCGCCTGCTGGCGCTCTACCCCGCGCCTGAAGGTAACACCCGCCACACCGACAGCCAGCACGAGCTGCACCGCCTGCTGGCGCTCTACCCCGCGCCTGAAGGTAACACCCGCCACACCGACAGCCAGCACGAGCTGCGCCGCCTGCTGGCGCTCTACCCCGCGCCTGAAGGTAACACCCGCCACACCGACAGCCAGCACGAGCTGCGCCGCCTGCTGGCGCTCTACCCCGCGCCTGAAGGTAACACCCGCCACACCGACAGCCAGCACGAGCTGCACCGCCTGCTGGCGCTCTACCCCGCGCCTGAAGGTAACACCCGCCACACCGACAGCCAGCACGAGCTGCGCCGCCTGCTGGCGCTCTACCCCGCGCCTGAAGGTAACACCCGCCACACCGACAGCCAGCACGAGCTGCGCCGCCTGCTGGCGCTCTACCCCGCGCCTGAAGGTAACACCCGCCACACCGACAGCCAGCACGAGCTGCGCCGCCTGCTGGCGCTCTACCCCGCGCCTGAAGGTAACACCCGCCACACCGACAGCCAGCACGAGCTGCACCGCCTGCTGGCGCTCTACCCCGCGCCTGAAGGTAACACCCGCCACACCGACAGCCAGCACGAGCTGCGCCGCCTGCTGGCGCTCTACCCCGCGCCTGAAGGTAACACCCGCCACACCGACAGCCAGCACGAGCTGCGCCGCCTGCTGGCGCTCTACCCCGCGCCTGAAGGTAACACCCGCCACACCGACAGCCAGCACGAGCTGCACCGCCTGCTGGCGCTCTACCCCGCGCCTGAAGGTAACACCCGCCACACCGACAGCCAGCACGAGCTGCGCCGCCTGCTGGCGCTCTACCCCGCGCCTGAAGGTAACACCCGCCACACCGACAGCCAGCACGAGCTGCGCCGCCTGCTGGCGCTCTACCCCGCGCCTGAAGGTAACACCCGCCACACCGACAGCCAGCACGAGCTGCGCCGCCTGCTGGCGCTCTACCCCGCGCCTGAAGGTAACACCCGCCACACCGACAGCCAGCACGAGCTGCGCCGCCTGCTGGCGCTCTACCCCGCGCCTGAAGGTAACACCCGCCACACCGACAGCCAGCACGAGCTGCGCCGCCTGCTGGCGCTCTACCCCGCGCCTGAAGGTAACACCCGCCACACCGACAGCCAGCACGAGCTGCGCCGCCTGCTGGCGCTCTACCCCGCGCCTGAAGGTAACACCCGCCACACCGACAGCCAGCACGAGCTGCGCCGCCTGCTGGCGCTCTACCCCGCGCCTGAAGGTAACACCCGCCACACCGACAGCCAGCACGAGCTGCGCCGCCTGCTGGCGCTCTACCCCGCGCCTGAAGGTAACACCCGCCACACCGACAGCCAGCACGAGCTGCACCGCCTGCTGGCGCTCTACCCCGCGCCTGAAGGTAACACCCGCCACTTCAAGTCAGATCTTATTTCCTAATCGAATATTCCACAATGAACAGTTCCCCTTGTGGTTGCAGTCCGCAAGAGCCTGCACCGGCTGTACCGCACTGTGGAGAAGCACCTGAGCGAGGAGGGCGGGCTGCTGCAAGTGGTGTGGCGCGCCATGCAGGAGGAGTTCCTGGCGCAGCAACTACAGTTGCAGGTACCGTCTACCACGTATAATTTGATCAGCTTACAATGCAACCTCCCAAAAAGAAAACCTACTTGGTCCTTCGAGCCGGATCCACCGCTATCTAATACGACTTTATAATATTCGAGTAGCTGACATCGAGCTTTCGAATCGGTTCACCGCCATCGAGTCGGGTCCACCGCCATTTTGGGGTGGTCGGGATCTCCTAGCGGTCTACACCCCTATCAACGGCATCACGACCAACACGGCTCGTGGTGACGGGTGATGATCCCAGTGGCGGTGGTGGGCTCTGCAAGGGGCCGTCTGGCTCGCGACCACCATCCTGCCGGAGTCCGGCGCCAATTCGTCTGTGTGCAGGAGTGTCAATGCCAATGGGGGTTCGTTGTAAAGTCAGTTACGCAGCATGAGGCCGGTCTTGGAACCTTGGCGTTTCTGTACCGGGTAACTCATTTCAAAGGGTAGTGGGATTCGAAGCACGGTCCTGCCGTTGGCCGACCGCAGGTAGCGGGCCCAAGTTGCGCGCTTGCCACGCGTAAAAGGCTGTCCCGCCAACTCGCGAAAAATCCCGAAATGCTCCACCGTGGAGGGATTTCGGGGGTTTTGCGTCCCCGCAGTCTCCGAATGAGTTCCTCTTTGGTCAGCTAAACCTAAGAGAACCTTCATGGTCGATGTAGCGTCTCTACTATAAACCCTTCCCCCCAAAACTCACCATCATAATGACTAAGCACGAGAAGAAGACAGTAGGTAAAGTACAGCTGCACTTCGTCCCATTAAAAGTGCACCACACGAACATCAGAGGACTGCACTCAAATCTCAGTTCCGATCCATCACCATCTAGAGACCCAAAAGCCGCACTTATTCGTTTTGACGGAGACGTAGATAGCAACCCCGGCGGACGTGGCATACCTTAACTACTCAGCTACACACTTGAGCATAAGTTCAAGAAGTATGTTGTTCCTCCGGAGTCTGTGTGTTCCTCCGCGATGACATATGCTGTAGGCGTCTCCGATGCTATGAGAAATTCGGGTTTTCAATGATTTGGCTTCTGTCGGACACTGGGGTAAAGAAGATACTCTCTACGTCTGTCTACCGATCGCACAGTGGTGACCAGGAGACTGAGATGTCAGATTTGGCAACTCAGCGATATCCAGCGGCGGATTTTGTTTTTCTGGGGTATTTTATTGCTCACCACCACATAAAGTGGCTGTACCCGTACCAGAAAACTGACCTTGCTGGGAGGGAGGTGCGAAGGTTTGCCTTAAACCGAGTAGGGACGAAACTGCCATTTTACCCGCACTGCAGTAAACATTTCAGGAGCTCTATTTTTGATTCATTCGTCTCGACGATTCTACTGATTTTCGTGCGACGTTTGAGTTTCCGTATTCCATAAAAGCGACCTTGCATGCACACACATAGCTTCGCTTTTCTCCTGTGGTACCGCCTCCCTACGCGAGCGCGCGAGGAGCAAAGCGAACAGCGTGCTATGTCGCTAATCGCTTGATCACCTCGTTCGCCTCGCCACTCGCGCGACGAGTGATTCAAAAATAGAGGTCCTGGTCCCTGTCTAAATCGAGTCGAGTCGAAATTCTGCCTACGCTTCCTCCTTTGCATAAACCTGATGGGTCACTGGCTCACTTTGCAACTGAGAAAGCAAATTTATTTGCCACTCTGTTTGGGTCTGGCACGCAAGTCTACTGTGCAAGCTTCTTGCGCATGGTATTCCCAGACTTTTGTAGTTGGATAGCTGATTTCCTGACTGAACGGACAAACCCCACCAACCACCCATGACCTGACGAACCCTCATGGTTATGCAGGTCGAAGCAGCGGGAGATGCGCGCGGAATGGCCTCCACCGCACGCACTTTCTTGACTCCCTACAAATATTTTCTAAATCTGTATCCTTTGTCCCTATGGTCCCTCTCCCCTTTCTGGGGCGGACGCACACAATTACGCCTTCGGTGCCTTCCAGGTCGCAACGTGCCCACTATTGCTTTAGTGGTACCGCTTGGCTCCGTTTCTTCTTTCTTCGCCTCGGTTCTTCTTTCTTCACCTGACTTCGAGTCCACTCCGAATCCTGTGCCACTTACGCGCGAAGTCCCGTAGCCGCCTGAAGTTCGCCTCAGAGCCAACGAGATCGCGATAGTAGACCGGACCGATCTCAAGCACCTTCACGCCGTCTAAAAGAATCCTACGCTCTTCCCCGTATAAGCTACACTCCCACAGCGCGTGGTGTACGTCCTCTACCTCCGACTCCCCACAGTAGCAGGACCCCACGTCCGCGAGTTTCAGTCGGTGTAGCCTATCCCTGAAACAGCCATGACCTGAGAGTAACTGGGAGACTTCGTAGTCAGGCTGGACCCAAGTTGCCTCTAGTCGACCCGACACCTCCGGGAAAAATCTATACAACTCCCGCCCTTGATCCGATGCGTCCCAACGCTCCTGCCATTCGGCAAGGGCGGACTCAGTTGTTCTGAGTTTGGCGCTTCGAAGCTCCTCCTTAGTAAGCCCGGACTCGCGTGCCTCGCCTAGTCTGCCTGCACGAATTACCTCGAGGTCGGCCGGAAGAACGCCAGCCAAGACCGGCAGTGCGACAGTGCTCGTCGAGCGATACGCCTTGGTCAGAAGGATCAAGGCGGGCCTCTGGGTGCGCAGGAGCGCGGACCGCACCACGTGCAGTGACGCGCGCCCGAACCAGCAAGCAGCAGCATACGTTACCGTGGCGATGTAAGTGCCTCGGTACAGCACCATTAAGGCTTTGTACCGAACCCCCCAGGATGACGCCGAAACCCTCGACATCTTGCCGAAGCAATTTGCCGCCCTCTCCCCTATCGACACCGCATGCTGCGCGAAAGACAGGCTCGCATCGATCGTCACCCCAAGTACCGTAGCCGCCGTGACGCTTGACTGAACGGACAATCAAAGTAGTCATCAATGGCTGCTCCTCTGACTCAATGGCTAATGATGCCCGAGTTCCTCAGGGGTCTGTACTCTCCTTTTCCTGCTGTACATCAACGACCTGTTGATACCAGGAATTGTTGGGTAGGCAGATGACAGTACTGTCTTGAAGAGATACCTGTCTGATGCAAAAGCCAGCGGTGACAACATGATATTTATGAGAGAGGCCATGGTGAAGCGAATGAACTTGACGTTAAATCACGTTTCCCAGTGGGGTGAAAGGAACCTCGTCAATTTCAACGCCAACACAACACAAGCATGTCTTCACTGCCAAAAGGACAGACACCATATCATATTGCGTGATATAGGTAGCGGTGTTCTTGCTAGGGGGCCTGACGGGTCGCACATACAGTGGTGGATACATAAGACACTTGTCGATTATCATACAAACGAGGTAACTTTGGAGCCTTGGTTCTCTGCCAAGGATTTACGGAGCTGTGATCTGACAATGGCCTTCCAGGGGGTGAATGGAGGAGATCTAGATTGCTGTGACATACCATCTGATGTAATCAACATTCTAAGAAATGTATGGATAAGTTTAAAAAAAAAGCGCGAAAATAGCATAAAAATTTATGGAATTTCTGAAACTAAAAACTCTGATCCCAACTTCTTTTAGAATATTGATCAGATCAGTTAGGTATGTATTTCAATTCACTCCCTAGACGGCCACTAACAGATCACAGCTCGGTCAATTCTTGGTAGAGAACCGAGGCCCCAAAGTTGTCTAGATTGTATGAAAATCGGCTAGTGTCGCTAATAATGTGACCACCACTGTATTTCGATATAGTAATGTTGCGCACTTGGCAGGCGCGCATCGCGACGTGCTACCCGGGCGCGGGGCTGGCGCTGCCGCTCACCACGCAGGACATCCTCGACGCCTTCTCCGACATCGCGCGCGAGCACTGACCGACATGGCGGGGTCGCCGGAACGAAACCTCCGAGCTATATCGCCACTTCAGTCTTCAGAGGCGTTTGTTATTTAAAGAGCCTGCTTTAATCTATGATCAGCTCTCTGATTATGTAACTTGTTTCTATCAACGTTTGATTGAAAGTGCAGTCACATTGTTGCTTTAGTAAAAATCAATGTGACAACTATCTTACTAAAGCAGCAATGTAACTGCACTTTCCATCATTTTCAATCAAAATCTGTTAGCAACAGAGTTAGATAATCGACAGGCTGATGTAAAAGGCACTAAATCTGCTTAAAGTATAGGACTATAAATTTATCAGTCGAGAAAGTAATCGGAACTTGAGACTGGCTCCTAGTGTTATGTAAAGAAATGTTTATTTATCTTGGATGTAAATGTTGTTATTTACTAAAAGTATTAATTAAGAAATATACTATTTATACATACTAATGTCTTTCATTAATGCCAGTGCAGTAGCATTTGTACTTAAGTATTTAGTTGATAAATAAAACAAAAGCCTTACTTTAGTATCACTATTTATTAAACAGCCTATATTAAACCATAATTTATAAATTTAGTCCGGCTTTTATCCATTGTTTATCTTTAAGTGGGATCTTAATCACTTCGGAGGTAATGAAAAAGCCAAATAATTGCAACTAGTTGGAGACGCTTAATCCAGGGACTTGGGAGGCGAGTAGTTCAGGTAAACGAGTCCACTGGTCTTAGCCTGGAAACAAATGAATCGTTATTAGATTAAATGCTTGTTTTGCACAATGTAAGTCTGTCTATGATGTCTACGCTAATTTACTGTTCAGTTAACCAGCCTATTATCACCACAACAATTATCAGCGAATTCTGGGACGGTTCTACAATCGGGCTTTGTGGAAATGACACTTCATTTGTACCTCACATACTCAAATTGTAAAGATACTAGATCCAGCAGTTCATTGGTAGTTGTGTGATGCTACGCTTGCCAAAGCATCACAGTCACTAGCTGCCGGCTTATTATCGTTGTCCGTTTGCGAAGATTCAGATCGTTCTTAATACTTTGTTAAAATAAATGTGACACTTTTTTCTAATGCAAATCAAAATCTAAGTAATTTGAAATTACGCAAACTGTCAAGAGTTGGCTCGGGTATGTAGCTCACTTGCACAAAGCCTTAAGTCTACATGGTAGGTTAGGTTAAATAGTTGTCTCCTCTGTCGAGGGTCCGACCCCGGTGAAGTGAATGATAACCTGCCTCCCCCTGTTTCAGGGGATTTGTGGAACTGGGTGTAATGTTTCCGGCTAGGAAGACTGATCACGCCTCCAAATAATAATAAAATTATGCAGGGTTGGTTGATTAGTTTTAAAAACATAAAGGAGCTTACAACAACAAACGTGGCAGCAGTAAAACCGATGCCGAGCAGCAGCACAGCGTTGAACTTGCGCTGGCGGGCGTCGTAGTGCGCCTGCCACGAGCCGCGCGGGACGGGCAGCTCGTCCATCGACGGCGGCTTGAAGCCCTCGCCCGCGTGGTACCGGCGGACTGAAGCAAACAACTTGTGTTAAGGCGCTATACGACTGAAACGAGATAGCAATGAGAAAACGAAGCGCGCGGGAGCGAGGCCGATTTTACATTGGACGAAAAAACCACAAAAATCTCTTCTTAGTAAAAAAACTATAACGATTAAAGAGGAAACGATTGCTAAAAACACGATGCTAAATATTATTGGTGTCCACAATTAAATCAATTTCCAAAAGTTTATGTAACCCCATTTGAGAATTATCTTGAATTTTCGTATTTTTAAGGGATGACCACTTAAAAATACGAAAATTCAAGATAATTCTCAAATGGGGTTGGAATTCAAAAAGAAAAAGTGTTGCAGAAAAATCATAAAATTGTGTTTCTGAAAATTTACAAATCTATAAAATCATAATCATAACTCTTTATTTGCTCAAAACTTGGTACAGGTATAAGGAAATGTAGGTATATCTTATTACTGGATTTGTAACATACCTAACATATATTTTCCATCCTATATTCTTCTATCAAAAAGTACCTACTTACATACTTTTTCTTTATGTTAAGGGGATTGACAATATTGGCATGTACAAACAGGTAGAAATGATTTAATTTTCTCCAAGAGTTAAATTCAAATTATTGAGTATTTGCACAACACAACAATGACGGGGAGACTCTTAGCCTTCATCATACCTGATGTTAAGAATTGATAAGGCTGAAGATGGAAGGCGAGCCTCTCACGGAATCCTCAGCCACTGAGGAACTGGCTATCTTATCTCACACTGCCGGAACACAACAATGCTGAAAACATTGTTGTTATGGCATCAGGCTTAGATAAGATGGTGGTAGCTAGCCAGGCGGACTTACAAGTCCTACCACCAACCAAACCAAATACAATATGTACCCCCGCTGGGAATTGCACCCGGGACCCCTGGGTCTGATACCTGTGGTCGTACCACTAGACCACAGAGGCGGTTGAAATTGTTGTTTAGGTGGGCCAAAGCCCAAAAAAATTGTTAAATTAAAGTTGCCATATTTGATGGTTGTATGTGTTCCCTTTGCTAATGCCAACCTTTCAAAAACCAACCTTATTTGTAGGGGTCTGACCCAGAATGTGCACTTCGCAATGAGAAATTTACATTTCGCAGAAGGTGCATTTGTCACAAGGGGATTTCGCAAAATGCACACTTTTCTTGGATATGACTAAATGTGCTGCGTAATCAAGGTTAGTCCCAAAATTAAAAAGAAATTGTTCTGTATGGGTAAGTATTTAAAATAAAATAAACCCCTTTTAAAAATTTTTTTTCTTTGTGATTGAAGTGCACATTCTGCGTCGGACCCATTTGTAGTGCCAACAAATAAGTCTGCATAGAAGGCCATACAAAATCTACAATACTCGTAGTCGGCACTAGGGTACAGTGCCACACCTTCGGAAAGGGTTCATGTTTTTTTACTAAATAAGAGGTATTAGTAAAACTTCAATTGTATCCAAAAACATAACAAATATAAAAAAAGACTTTACAGGCATCTCTTGAAAACATCGTAGGTACTGTAAACAAATTAAAATAGTTCTATGGGTATTGTAGGTAAAAACTAAACTGAACCTACATAAGTGTTTATTTTATTTCTGAAATTCTCTCTCATGATTAGGTGGCTTAGACATAAGATTAGTTTATAGACATTAGACTCTTATCAGCTTTATAAATTACCCAAATACTATATTTTGAAATCTCCATTTCTTTGGAACAAAACATTATGCAGACGACAGAGAAGTAACTTGATTATTTGCAACTACTTGCGGTTACCTATTAGAAAGTAATAATATTTTCCTTGCTGATTCAATTTACTAATCATATCACATCTATGATTTTTAGGTTATTCCTGCAGCTGTTATGTAATAGTAAAATGAAATATTTTTGAAATTTTATGATCTAGTAATTACTGAATTTGATTTAGGCAAAAACAAAACACGAAATATTATTGAAATGAAATTAGAATTAGAGTTTAACAAATGACAAACACGAAAATTCGATTTCGTACTTACAGTAAATACAATTTATTCTACTTTACCTGTTTGTTGCATTAAGCGTGACACAATTTGGCGAGAGGCAAGCATTTTCTTTAATTATTTAGTACTTGCTAAATTAGAGGAGACTTTATAAAGAAACGAAGGTATTTCGTCTTCGGAAAATTGTCAAGACAGCGAGTCGAGCCGTTAGTGAAGTAAAAGTGAATGTATCCATCGTATCAATACTATCGATAAAAAAACATTGTTACTTCCCGGTTGACAAGTAATTACTTCCCGGTTGACCAGTAGTTTTTTTGGGAAACGTTTTCTCGGAAAGTAGGTACTAAAGTTAAAAATATAATTTACTAATCAAATGAACCTAATAATGTTCTATTGGTTGTATATAACCGTTTTCTGCATATCGATTACTTTTTTAAATAAAGCTCTCTAAAAAACCTTTACTGGTCAACCGGGAAGTTCCCCGACTGTACTTAAATACAACACAAAAGTGCTTAAATATTAACAAATACCATATTTCAACTCTATTACTTTATATGAACAAAGGGGATACGCTTAGCCTACATTATACGAAAATAAAAGTTATTGTATGCATGGAACGAATTTATCGACATAAAATGTCTCATGTCTCCTACCTATTGTGTTTCTATTGTCTATGGTACGAATGACAGTTGACTTCTTAAAGATGGCAAAGACATAAATACTGGTTTATAGTTCCAGATTAAAACATGATTGAATCAAGTAACAAAAAATGAAATGTTTTTTCTTGCGTCTTAATTAAAAGCGAAAAATAAGCTATGCTTTTATTTATTTTACAATAGGCATCGAATTTGCCCATCAAGTGGTCTTGAGTCATGAGTCTACATTATCAGCCTAGAGTCTAGACTGCATAAGTAAATGATATCAGAATTTGATTAAACGAGCTTATCAAATAAGATATTTAATTAGGTGGTAAGTAATATTATTTTTATGGCTTGGTTTGGTTGTCGAAATCGGATCATAAGTTCAAACTTCTCAACAAGTAGGTAATGCACCTTGATGGTGTAACTCTACCATTCACGATTGTTATCAGTTTGTAACGGTGAAAGTAACTACATGAACACACTATCCATCAATTGCAGTTGCATTTAATATCCTAGTAGTTCTGATTCTGACGACCAAACAATGTTAAGTTGTAAGTGATCGTTTATTGACCGAGCGAACGAAGCGTTTGAGTTTCGAGATTGGCTAAAAATGCTGTCTATCATGCTTGGAAATATGAACATTATTTTGACATCCTTCTTCGAGATAAATCGATATTGTTGTACTGGCCATATACATGCGAGCAGCGGCCGGCAAGAGTTGTATGAAAATCCATATCTGTCGTGTTTAGCGGCCAAATAAATAACATAATAAACTCATATCTGTCGTGTAATTTAAAAATGGAACGATCTTTTACTCCTTTAAATGACAACACCAAGGTGGTAACTTAGGTTTCATTGAAATTTCGAACTGGCTTGCAAATTGACAGCTGTTTTTTTAAAAAAAAAAACAAGTGAACCCTGAAATAAAGTTTATTATAACGCGGGAAAAATATTGTTGTACGACTTCGAAAAGTAGTTTTAATTTCCGCGCATTATTTGAGAAAAGTACTATACAAGCCCTGGCCACAAGAGGCATTGATGGATTTACACGTTCGTCCATCAATGCCTCTTTTGCTGGCCGTTGCAGTAATGTACTATTCTATTATTTTTTGTTCGTTGATGCATGTTATGTTTATAATTTATGGCTGGTTAATGAACGTTTACTTGCTGAAAGTGATCATCATGTGACTTTCGGAAACTTTTTGATTTATATTGTTCATAATATAATGCCTAAAAAATATTTTAAAGTTGGTCTTAATAATCCAGGTTCACTAGGCAGTCACCATGATGAACTGATTGCGGCAACTGAACGTCACTCTTAGATGCGTTAGCGATTAACGAGTCATGGCTTAGACCCAAAACGAAGAAGAAAAAGCGCCTACCATCCCTGGATACACCCTTCGTAGGCTTCGTAGTGTTCCTAGGCCTAGCAGTGTATGCGGCGGTCGTGGTGGCGGGGTTGCTTATTATATTAGAAAAGGCGAGTCAACGGTCACGGCATTCGAACAGATGTGGCTCAGTTTGCACATTAATTACCGTCCTGCGCGGCTTAACACGGACACTTTTTTTGAACGCTTTGTCAGAATCGGTCAGTAGCTTAGGGTCGTTTGATAAAAGTATAATAGTAGGTGATTTTGACAACAAACATTGATTATAAAAAAAAATATGATTTCATAGATATTCACAATTTGAGTCAAGTAGTTAACACTCCAACGCACTTTACTGATCATAGTGAGACGCTTTTAGATGTCGTTTGTACAGATGCTATAATTCGTAATGTAATAACGAGACTATCAGTGATAAGTTGACCTTCCATGCTTTAGTTAGTTAAGCCCAGAGTACCTACCTCCTAAAACTGTTAGTTACCGACCCTTAAAAGATATTAACTCCTCTGCTTTTAATACTGATATTAAATCTATGCAGTGGCAAGATATTTATAGGTCGCATGACGTCAATGAGATTTTATCAGAGCTTAACTCTAACTTGCTTCACTTATTTGACAAGCATGCGCCTATTAAAACTGTGGTAATGAAACAACGGAAAATATTAGGTTCATGATGCATTTGAGAAATGAGGCACATGTGAGATATCTTAAGACTAAAAATGATAATTATCATGAATACTACAAAAATCTGAAAAATCTTGTCAACTCTAGCTTCTTAAAAACGAGCATTCTTGAAGCATAATATTAACAATAAGATAAAAGAACCAAAGTCTCTTTGAAAAAATCTTAAATTAAATGTACTCCCTCTCAAATCCGAAAAAGATCTACCTCACCAACTTGATGACGCTGATCAAATTAATAACCATTTCTGAAGACCTTTCAGGTAACAATACTGTAAGTTCATCACACTCGACGTATTTTCAGGTTTGGTTCTTCCACATTCCGTCTTATGTGCGTTACGAAAGATGATGTTTCTAAAATAATTCATTGAAATAAAACAACTTTTACGGATATCAAACGCGCCATACTTCCACGAACCAAGTTGTAATTGTCCGTATTTTTAGGTTTTTTAGGGGTTTTTTGATTTTCCCGACGTTTCGGCACCTCTACAGCTGCCGTGGTCACGGGACCACGGACCAAAATACGGACAAAATACAACTTGGTTCGTGGAAGTATGGCGCGTTTGATATCCGTAAAAGTTGTTTTATTTCAATGAACAGTGCGCGCCAAAACATAAGATGTACGTAAATAATTCATTCTTTAAAATCCAACGCTCAGGGTAGGTACTGATGGTATTTCATTGGACATGCTATTTCTAACCCTACCTGATTCACTTGTTGCCATAACTGCCATTATAAATAGATCTTTAATTACATGTTCCTTTCCTGAATCGGCAAAAATACAACCCATCCCTAAAGTATCTTGTCCTGAAACCTTCAAAGACTTACGACCTATCAGCATCCTGCCTTGTTTATCAAAAGTTTTAGAAAGAGTAGTGCAGTTACAACTTGTAGAACACTTAGAAAGCAATGATATTTTGCCGCATGTTCAGTCAGGTTTTCGAAAGAACAGAAGCACTTCTACAGCTTTGTTGGACATCACTAGTAGCATTGAGTCGCAAGATGTTGGCATGGGTATTATCCTTGTTTTACTTGACTTTTCGCGTGCATTTGACACAATTAACTTATGATTGCTTTTCGCTAAAATGTTGTATTATGGTTTTGATAGTAATACTATAAAATGGTTCGAGAGTTACTTAAGTAGGTAATCGTTATCAGTTTGTTGAAATTCAAAATAGTTATGGTAAAAAATGTACTTCTTCCGTATCAGCAGTCACTCGGGGTGTGGGCCCATACTTTTTAATAATATATAAAGCTGTAACTACCACTTATATGCCGATGATTTGCAGATTAATTTACGCTGCCATCCTAGTGTTGTCCAAAAAGCAGTCCAAAAGATCTATGAGGATCTAGAGCGTATTACTAATTGGTCTAATAGCAAATTGTTTATCGTTAAACCCTTGCAAATCGAAATTTATGATATTATGTACCAAATCTCAAATCATTAAAATAGCTTCTGAAAATCCTATTATAAAAAAATAATGATGTACCTGTTTGCTTTACACACGAAACGCGTAATTTAGGTATTATAATGGATGCGGAATTGAGGTTTGAATCTTATATTAAAGAAAAAGTTAATTGTTTTTATCGACTGAAAGTTCTTTATAAGATACGTGATTTTTTTTGTGTCATAAAACGAGGCTTCTTTTGGTGGAATCGCTGGTATTATCTAGATTGAACTATATGGATACAGTCTACGGTCCCAGACTTTTGGCAAAAACTAAAAATCTTATACAAACTCAAACTCAAACTCAAATCATTTTATTTGCTAAGAATAGGCGCACATGGTGTTAAATAGGATACATTACAGTTCTCTATTCAGTTAACAATAAATTAACATGCAAAAATATTCTTTATATTTATATTCATATTATACACGGTGTAAAAAGAGCCTTAACGAATACACGAGCTATGCATTGTGTACATAATAATAAGTAATATTACCAAAAATAAATGCTGGGAAACTACTTTCATTTTCATCGATCAAAAATAATAATATTCACTACGAACGCAATGTAAAACGCGCAACACCCCCAAGCCGTCCAAAGCAACATACTGATTACTGCCACAACCACGACAGTACGCGCGTGTATAACTGAGTGCGTGTGTGTGTGTGTCACGGCGCGCCGCGCGCGCGACCTACTATGCGGCCACTACTCGTTTCTTTATTGGGTTTTAAAATTATCATAATTTAGTTTTTTTTTGTCAAAAGTAATCTCTTATTAAAGTAGTTCGATAGCGCATTGGGTAAACGTTGCGGCCTGCGAATCTTGCGGTTAAGCAAAGTTTGCAAAGGCCGGTCAGAGGATGGGTAACCAAATACTTTGTATCTCGAGCTACTTTGTGCTTCGGAAGAAACGATAAGCCGTTGGTCCTGGCTGCATTTGCAGTCGCCAATATCCTCTAATCCGCATTGGGCCCGCGTGGAGGGTCATGGCCCAGTCTCCTTGACTATCCTTAAGGAAGACCTATGCCCCAGCAGTGGGAACATTAAATGGCTGACGACGAATCACTTATTTCGTGATTCAAGAAAAGATTTTGACAATAATTTAGCCTTATAACTGCCCGATAGCTTAGTGGTTCAGACGGCTGGCCGCCCGAATAGCGGAACGACCTAGCTAGGTTCGATTTCCGCGTTTCACGTTTGCGCCATCGTACAAGTTCGTCAATTACCTACTTATCTGCGTTGCCTTAATAAATTCGATGCTCGGATGAAACATTTGAATTTAAATAACATTTTAGTGTTTTAAATACAACATAACAAAAATTTATAAAAACTTTTTTTTTATGATTTTGTCATTTTTGCATTTTTCAATGCTATTTTTATAATTATGGTAAATTTTAAATAGAAAAATATTGGAAAAAATCACTTATGGCCGAGTTATTTTTTTCCAATATTTTTCTATTTATAAAAACTGTTTTTTGATTGCCGTAAGTAGTTAGTAAGTACTTACCTAGTCTTCTTCAACAACTGGTCTTTCGATGCTGACCAGCTGCGGTTCAAACTGCCGCCCACCAACGTGGAGACAGTAGCGTGCCCGTTTCACGGTGTGTTCATGCACACGCTCTAGGATGCCTTCCCGAACTGACCGTTGCTTAAGATCTTCAAAGACCTGGATTATCCTTTGCCGCATCTCGTCAGCCGTCTGGCAAGGACTATCAAACACACGGTCTTTGACATATCCCCACAAAAAAAAGTCCAGAGGGGTCAAGTCAGGTGACCGCGGAGGCCATGCATGCGGACCGTGCCTTCAGATCCACTGGTCACCGAATAGCTCCATGAGCCGCTCTCGAACCGGTCTCACAATGTGTGGGGGGGCGCCGTCGTGCTGATACCACGTCTGTCGTAACTGTGCTAGTGGCATGTTCTCCAACACTTCTGTTACGTATCCATTTATTAAGGATAAATAAGCAGACCCGTCCATTCGAGGTGGCAAGAAAACTGGCCCCAAAATCTGGTTTCCAATAATTCCAGCCCAAACGTTGTGCTTCCACCTCGTCTGGAACCCAGTCTCTTGAGTTTGGGAAGGATTTTCCCGAGACCAAAAATGGGAATTTCTTCGGTTCCAGAGGCCATTGTTTGTGAACGTGCACTCATCCGTAAAAATTACGTTCTTAACAAAATTAATGTTTTGCCTAAGGACCCACGTGCAATAGGCTGTTCGGCGTTGCGCGTCACCTGGAACGAGTGCATGAACCCGATGGATTTTATAGGGCCGTTGCCTGTCCCTTTTCAATACTTTGTGCACTGTCATGTGTGATACTACATGCCGAGCGCGATGACCAGGCCTTCTACGCAGTACCTTCGCTGCTGTTCTCACGCCTAAACGAGGGTTTTCACGCATAACATCAAGAATAGCCTGTTCGGTGGCAGGTCTTATTTGGACGCCACCACCCTCCGAGACGGGCACAATCGGCTGGTGGTCCAGCAAACGCTGTACAGCTCTGGTAAAAACACGAGGATCGCGGGGCTGAACTGCGCTGGGGTGTTCAACTCCGTACAGTCGCAACGCCTCAGAGGCATTTCCGCGGGCCATACCATAGCACATAAGCATGTTCACATACTCCCTAGCACTATACGCATGCCAAGGCATCTTGAAAGATTGCTTTGCTTTATCACTCACTCGATAACACTGAGCAAAAAATTACTCTCTCACACACACACAAAACACACAACACAAACAGAACACACCAACACGAGAACAGTAAGTACTTAGTTTACTCGAATTCGAAATTTCGGGGCTAAAAAACTGCATGTACGCATTCGATAACGTAAGAAACCGAACTGATAGAACATAGCAATGGCGGTTTCTGGGCGGGCGGCGGCGAGCGAGAAAGGCAGTAGTTACTTTGACAAATCTCTTTGATTTCGCCGCGCCGCGAGTCGGGTCGCACGCGCCGAGGAGCCACTGCTCGCCCCTCCCGCCCCGCGCCCGACCGACAGACACCGAACGCACCCGAACGCACGCCCTTCCCGCGCCCGCGCCCGCCCCGGGGCGGCCGATGCGAAATGCGGCGAGACGGGCGATAAGTGTGTGCGTTACCCTCGCAAAATGTTGTGCTTTCACACAGAGAGAGCACAGGATCAAAGCGCACAGGTTTGAAAAAAATACCAATCAGAGACCTTAATTTGTTTAAACATTAGTTTTTGAATTGGTTGACGCAAACCAATGTAATTAAATGGTTTTGAAAATCAGAAATAACGTACTTGCAAGTAAACTAGTAAACTTTTAATTAAACAAATAGCTGCAAAAATACCCGTGGTAAACACTTATTTCGTCAAGAGTTTTAGATATTGTAGCTTTACACGATATAAAACTAAAAACAAATTTGATAAATTTTAGACTGGTCGTACTTTAGCAATCGAATACTAAACATGACTAACATTAAACAAATTAAAGTGATTCACGAACACTCGTTCCTGTTAATTTCAGCTTTCAATTACGGCTATCATGAAAGTTTAAACTAAAACATTCTACAAAAATTCTCTGAAAAGCCGACCAAATTGTAGATGTCACAAAAAAGCGACCGCACCATACGCACGGGCTATCTACGCAAATCAGCTGTTTATTATCCGATGTTTTGCACAGTTATGGAGAAAAGCGTTATTCGTACTAATAGATTTAATAATAATAGATTTTACGTTATGCAAAACAAGTATTACGACAATGAAGGTTTAGGTGGAGCTAACACTCGGAATACCTACTTGAAGCAAAATTTTATGTAGCGTTATCTCGCTCTCTAGGGAAATCTCTCTCTTTCTTATTCATTTTGTTTTCTTATTTTAACACTATTAAGTAAAAGGATAAGTCAGTATCTTGGATTCTAAATACTTCCACCACCACGTAGGTAGATAGAAATTATAAATGCACCATTTGTATTGATTTTTAAAACATAAATTTCAACATAAATATGGGATTTTGTTTGTGTTTTTAAGAATTTTGGGTTGTTGTAAAATCAATAAGTCATAAGTCATTTATTCCATAAAACAATATTACATTGTGTCGGAAATTAAGTAACACATAAACAGATTATAAATTCACTATCAAATTTTCTAGAGAGTGAGATAACACTACAGTGCGACACAAATGAGTAGAAAATAATGGGGGACCACTAGTCAATAATTAGCAACCATTTAGCAAATATTTCACTATTTCCACTTCTTAATATGAAAAAAAACTATTTATTATAAAGACGCTAAAAGTTTGACAGCAGAATTACTATCTTAACAATCGTCATTTTGCCTTACATTGAAGTTGATAATAAGTTCCTCAAAAGTCCGTTTTCTTCTCTTTTGTGTCGTACTGTACATAAACTTTAGCTTCAAGTAGGTATTCGTGTAGCTTCACCTATACCTATAACTTCATGGTTACGTTACGACTGTCAAGACGTTAGTTCTGCTGTCTAACCATTATGTCTTGTCTTCTAAAATTTAGTTCAGTGCGACAAGGCTTATAATGAACGTGATTCAAACGTCATTGTGCAGCGCCTCTGCCCGCGTTAATTATAAGCCTTGTCACACTTGCAATAAGGTATTTAATGAACATGCCAAAAAAACTCACCGTCTAAACCTTTCATGGATCATGACAAACATTTTAAAAACAAAATCAGCTAAATCGACCCAATAGTTCTCGAGTTATAGCGAGACTAGATTTTTATCAAAAACTTTTGTACTCAACTGTATTAACAAAACATTCGTATTATCCCGTCCATTTAAGGTGGTAACGCTTATGTATGGTGCGGTCGCTTTTTTGTGACCTCTACAATTTGGTCGGCTTTTCCGAGAATTGTTGTACTATTCTTGTTTTAGTTTAAACTTTCATGATAGCCGTAATTGAAAACTGAAATAAACAGGTATGAATGTTCTTCAATCACTTTAATTTGTTTAATGTTAGCCATGTTTATTAATGTAATGGGAACTGCGTATTCGATTGCTAAAGTACGACCAGTCTAAAATTTATCAAATTTGTTTTTAGCTTCATATCGTGTAAAGCTACAATAACTAAAACTCTTGACATAATAAGTGTTTACCACGGGTATTTTTTTGCAGCTATTTGTTTGGTTAAAAGTGTACTATTTTACTAGCAAATACGTTTTTCTGATTTTCGAAACATTTAATTACATTGGTTTGCGTCAACCAATTAAAAAACTAATGTTTAAACAAATTTAAACAAATTAAGGTCTCTGATTGGTATTTTTTTCAAACCTGTGCTTTGAACCTGTGCGCTCTAAAGCACAACATTTTGCTTGGGTAACGCACTCGCGACAAGTACCTTGTATTGATCACTTGTTAAAAATTATTTCGAAGTAGGTAATTAGCGATGACAGCATTAAAAAGATTAAACTCTTGTTTTAAAGTAACGTAAACGTAACTGAAAAATTATATTTTTTTTATCCATGATTGAATAAATAATGTTGTATTATTTCATGACTATTCACTAGACATTGTGGGTTTTCGCGTGTACGTTTCATTGAAATGAAACACTTACGAATCTAACTGCACGTTTATTAGAGTTATCAGATCACAAAAGAGATTATTGTGTTTTGTTTTAGGTTTTGTTTTCCGACGGTTCGACACCTTTACAGGGGCCGTGGTCACGATGGGACTTATTTCTTATCTTATCGCATTTAAGTTTTACATGTTCGATTTTAATCTAAAAATAACTTAGATAGTTACCTACTTAATCGTAAAATGGAAAATACCTACCTAAACTATCCTGGTAAAGTTAAAGAATAATGTGTAATTTATCGTCCGCCATTAAATGTCTTCACTGCTTTGGCATAGGTCTTTCTTATGGATAGTTAAGGATACTAGGCCATGACACTCCACGCGGGCCCGATGCGTATTGAAGGGACTGCCGTTGCAGCTGGGATCAACGGCTTAACGTGCCTACCGTTCCGAAGCACAAACGAAAGAGCTCGAGATAGAAAGTATTTGGTCACCCATCCTGTGACCAAACATTGCGAACGTAACTTATTTACAACATTCACATGCCTCGGCTCTTGCCCACTTAGTCATCGAGCTTCTACCAGTAATTTAAAACGTCTGGGGTGTAAAATTCGATTAGATCTAAAGGACAAGCCGTCGTGCTTTGCGCGTCGCCGCGGCTGTGCCTTGGTGGTCTAGTTGATGGGAGCGTCCAATCCCAACTCTTGAAAGCGCGGGTTGGGCTCCTGCCCGTGGCGGGTTTATTCTTCTCACAACTTTTGTTATTTATTCGTATCGCATTTGTTTAGTGCCGAAAAACCTGTTGGACACGTTAGATAGTTACCTACTTAATCGTAAAATGCAAAATACCTACCTAAACCATCCTGGTAAAATTAAAGAATCATGTGTAATTTATCGTCGGCCATTAAATGTCTTCACTGCTTTGGCATAGGTCTTTCTTATGGATAGTTAAGGATACTAGGCCATGACACTCCACGCGGGCCCGATACGTATTGAAGGGACTGCCGTTGCAGCTGGGATCAACGGCTTAACGTGCCTACCGTTCCGAAGCACAAACGAAAGAGCTCGAGATAGAAAGTATTTGGACACCCATCCTGTGACCAACCATTGCGAACGTTGCTTAGTCACAACATTCACAGGCCGCGGCTCTTGCCCACTTAGTCATCGAGCTTCTACCAGTAATTTAAAACGTCTGGGGTGTAAAATTCGATTACATCTAAAGGACAAGCCGTCGTGCTTTGCGCGTCGCCGCGGTTGTGCCTTGGTGGTCTAGTTGATGGGAGCGTCCGATCCCAACTCTTGAGAGCGCGGGTTGGGCTCCTGCCCGTGGCGGGTTTATTCTTCTCACAACTTTTGTTGTTTATTCGTATCGCATTTGTTTAGTGCCGAAAAAGTTGTTGGACACGGATGAAAATTTAAGTGTAAAAAAGTAAGAAGCTAGATAAAAATGGAGATTTTGAATAATTGTGAAAAGTAGGTTACTTTATTTTATTATTATTGAATTATCTACAAAATTGTCGGTGTGTATTTAAACGGGCCTATACCTAGCAGTAGGTGTTATGTGGCTGAGACAACGACAACGATTTAAACGGGCGGGCGTCGGGTGACCGACCGCGAGCAGTGGTTGACCGGAACAGCTGATCGTGCGAATGTGTGTGTGCGCTCGCTGCGTAGCCGCCGCGCGACACGTATTTTTGCGAGCATTTGGAGTTCATTGCGGCTCGTCAAGTTCAGATGCATTTTTCGTTAGGAATTCCAAGAAAAATCATGAAGTTTATTAATAGGTACGTTTTATAATGTAATTTAGTAACTGATTTTATCAAAAAGTCTCAAAAAGATTTGTCACTTTGTTGGTCAATAATACCGTAACTATTGATTTCCCAGGTATGGTTCCTTACAAAAAAATCTTCGTAATAATAGATAGAATACGAGACTTTCGTTTTCGTTAAGGGTCAATTTACACCCAGTATACTTTCATCATTATCATATCATGTCATTATTACTATCCTAGCATTATCTTATTACGTTATTATTATTATCATGTCATGTTATTATCATTATTATTATAATCATTAATTAGTCAAAAACTCTCTTACACTATAAAAACACTTTTCTGTAAGCCACATGCGCAGTTTTCTTGTCATTAATTTAGAAGTCCCACACTTAAACTGCTTTGGGATTTTATTATATATTTTAATACACATTGCATAGCAACCGTTTTGGAACAGTGACGTGTTTGGGCGAAAGTCCAATACAAGTCGATCCTTATTTCTTGTATTTCGAGGATATTTATCCTTAGCACGCTTAAACAATTCGGAATACTGGTTAACAAATTTAAAGGCTTCTAAAATGAAAAGAAATAAAATAAAAAGAGTGCAGAACGCATGTATCAGATTCTGCTATAGGTACGATTCCGCCAAGAAGTCACGTCTCGCCTTATATTAATGACGCTCACATGCTTAATATGCAATCGAGACGAAACGTACACCTGGCTCTACTTTTGTTCGGGGTAATTTATAATTGCAAGCCGCTTTACTTATAGGTATAATAGGCTAGTATGCTCGAAACGCAATCGTCTTGTTTAGTTCAACGTTCCTACTCACCACGCCACTGCATTTAAGGGTAGCTTCAAATACGCTGCAGCAAAGTTGTGGAACAATATTCCTCCACCTTTCCGTAGCATTTCTTGTTTTACTTCTTTCCATCACCGTATAAAAGATTACTATTTTAATTTGAACGTTAGTAATGCTACCTTTTAATTTTGTATTACATAATTATTTATCTGTATCATAGTCTAGGTATCTACTTTCAATATTTATTTCATTGTTATGTGATGTTGTCCTCTAAAATATATCTATATAATGGTAAGTAGATTGTTTGTGTTATAATTAAAAATTATTTTATTAATTAGTATGTTATAGCTTAAGTTTTCATTTGAGCCTAATGTTAATTGTTTGGCTGTGCCGCTATCTGCTTTCTGGCTCAGCCTGAAAACCAGCGGCGTCACATTAATATGTGACAGAAGCTGAGGTCGGAGACCATGTCGGCTACTATGATATTATTTGTTACTATTGTTTCTATGTGTAAAACTGTTTGTTAGCCGAATAAAGGTGTTTTGCTTTCTTTCTTTCTAATTATGCAGACATATGATTGAGGCAAATATATGATTGACTAGCACATCTAACAATATCCCTTTTTTTTGTTTTGAGTGTGTGGAATGCGTTCACGCATACCAAACGGTTATGCTGGGCTCGCCCTTTTTTTTGTTTTGAGTGAGGGGAATCCAGTCTTTACAGATTCCTGCCTTGAGGATATGCTGGGGTCACCTAGCATACCCGTCCTGGTAAAGACCTAGGAACAAGCACACTATCTCTCGCCACCCCCGTTACCCCGTCGAGCCTAATAGGCTCGGCGGGGTTACGGGGTAGTACTCACCCACTCCCGATCCTCCACCGGGCCAAAGGCCGGATGGGAGATCGGGACTGGGGAGGGACGCCCATCTCGCGACCCCCCAGTCCGACTCGGTAGACAGACCGGAGGACCAGGAGGGGGGGGCACTACCATGCTGGGCTCGCCCTGCAACAAATATAAAAATTACGTACGTCAAAAAAAATTTTTTTTTTTTTTTGCTAATCCCGTAGTATAATAATGATGGGCTACTAATTCGTTCTGTCTCGCAATGACTTCAGAGGGTCTAAAAAGGACGCAAACGCAATATTGCTAAGTAATTCATTTAATTGTTTATCTTCTATGGAGTTTAGAACTGTGTCAGTGCCAGTGTAGAATAATTGGCTTTTAATTTTTTGAAAACAAGAAAACTTACTAAAAGCATATTCCATAGGAAATAAAACAAAAAAATAATTGTCAATGAATTCACAAGCAATATTGCGTTTGCGTCCTTTTTAACCGACTTCAAAAAAGGAGGAGGTTCTCAATTCGACTGTATTTTTTTTATATTTTTTTTTATGTATGTTCTACCATAACTTCGCCAGTTGTTAACAGATTTTTATAATTCTTTTTTTATCTGAAAGAAAATGGTTTATGTGTGGTCCCATATAATTTTTACGAAGATCTGGCTAGTAGCTTTTTCATAATCTTGAAAAAATATCAATCACATTTTGGCAAGTTGTCGTTTACCTAGATGACATTGTTGTGTATGGGCTGATTTTTAGTGTAAGTAACGGCACATGATGTAACTAAAAAGTCTGAAATAAAAACATTTTATAAAAAAAATTCAAACCGACTTCAAAAAGTAAAAAATAAAATTTTTGGAGTCGGTGCTAGCTAGTTAGGGCCAAAAAAATATATAGTTAATAGAAGTGCAATGTAGAATGCCCTGGCTGGCACCGACTCCAAAAGTTTTATTTTTTACTTTTTGAAGTGTAGGTTTGAATTTTTTTTATAAAATGTTTTTAACCCCCCAGATCATTAGTTTTAGCAATATATATAAATATTTTTCATTTTTATCATTTTTAGAAATAAAGGAATTTATGAAAATGGCTACCTAATCTTTGAACTTGCATACCTTGAGTTAGAGTAATCCTACAACTTTTGTGCTATATCAACTATTGCTCCAAATGACCAGCCCCCAATTGTCTAATTTCAAAATCTATCACAATCTTTTTCAAAGGTATTGTGAATGTGCTAATGATTTATGGAATTGTCTAACTTATAGTCGCAATCCCTTTCGGAACGAATGATGTTTTAAATGACACTTCATTTGACACTTCCATACATTTGAAATATATTTTCATCATTCATCTTTCAAAACGCGTCCCGATCACAATCCCTATAAAATGTCAAATAGTGACAGCTTGAAGTATGTTAATATCTTTCAAATGACGAATTGAAAGGGATTGCGATAGATTTTAAAATTAGACAATTAGCCCAGGTTCTAACAATACGTACCTACCAATTTTTTTTTTCAGCCGGCACTTTAGTCATTGGTCCAATAAGAATGATCTCCTTTTATGATCTACCTAGCTAAAATTCAAGCACTTGAAATTTTGGTTTCAAATTGGACATTCTTCGTTATATTTAAATAGTAAACTTACTCTAAATAAATTAAATCGATCTCAATTTTTAAAAACGGTGTCGGCATGGTTGCATAGCTTAAGTTATGATTCCACTGAAAACTTACTTTCGGTCCTAACATAAGCGAATTTAAGTTATCACCACACTATTGGTGTATTTGTAATATTTATTGTAACTCCGTTGTTGGTCCATCGCATGCTTTGTCTTAAGTTTTAATTTTACATGTGTCTATCAAATACATTAGTTACACTAATTTGTGTCAACGAGGGAAGCAGCTGACCTCTGTCATACAGATTTTTGAAAATCTAGCATGGAGGTCAAAGGCCTTAAGTGAGATAATTTCGGTCTTTCTGTTGTAATTTCATCACCAAATTGTAATTGTGTTTTTTGTTCTAATAAAATATTATTATTTATTTATTATATTTCTTGTTCACTTTATGTAAGTACATTGTGTATTAAAATTTACATTAAAATATAACATTTCCGCTGTAACTTTGCAAGCGAGGGCTCTCACAGAAACATAAGTACTATGTTAAAGTTTCCATAAAAATTAGAGCTGGATTATTATAAAAAAGCAATAGCAAAAATAACCAGATAAACTTTAAGCCTGACTAAACAGAGCACACAGTAAGTAACAGCCCTTACTGAGAATCGAACCTTAGTCCTGTGGGTCTGCTCTACACTACCAGTACCTACTGTATGTAAGTATAAGTACGTTAGTAATAGTTAGTATTCTTTGGTATAAGTATATGCACAGCCGGGGTAGGTAGGTAGGTAGTACCAATATTGGAAAAAAAAATTGTTTTCGTATGTTATTTGTTTACTTATGGATTTTTCTCTATCAGCATAAGCCAACACAGTAGAATGGCTGACTAGCGCTGGCAGCGGCGGTCCTCACAGTCCTCAGGGCCAGTCGCTCACCGGACCGAGGCCCCGCTGCGCGCGCGCACCTCGCTCGCTCGCGCGCTTTCTTTGTTTACAACCGCGATCGTGCGTCCCGTTCGCGTCAAGAATGCGCTATAAATATACAGTGTGACGCGACCGGTTGAATGGAGTGCTTGAAGGGTGCGTGCGGGAGAGCGCGCGACTCGGAGCGTGCGCCCGCACAGGAGGGGGGCGCGCTCGAGTCGCCGCAGGAGCGCAAGGAGCGCTGGCGCAGCGTTTACATCATCTACTTCACCATGTTCCAGATGTCCTTGGGGTTCAGCATCGTGCTGACCGGCGTCTGGCCCTACCTCGACAAGGTGAGGCTGAGAGTTCAGCCGACGCGGACGTCCCTGACACTGCACAAACAAACATTTCATCTTGGTTGTTGTGAAATTGACGGTTAGCTTATCTAATGGGAAATTAATCCAATACTAAAAGTGGTAAGGGAGGTTTGAGGCATAGTTGTAATGACGGGTTTTATTATTTTGATGACAAGTTGTTTTTTTTCCTGGTATAATACTACTACAACGTTTGAGTAAATTCTTACGCTATTTTTGTTTACGTATACAAACAACAGCTGTCACGCACGATCTTTGTTCGAAGCAAAGAGAGAGTTGATCTTTAAATTCATCGCGTGAACTGCTTTCTCAAGGTTTTATAATTACTGTGTGTTAACTATACAGTGGAGTACTCAATTAGTTAATTCCATAGTTAATTATCTAAATATATCAGAAACTTAAATCAAATTCAGAACTCTACATTATTGTCATGGTATTCCAGCACAATTTAAAATGAGAATGTCTCATAGTTAGTTATAAAAGTTGTATTTGTATGGTCAGCTGGTAGTTTTCTGTGTCACAGTGTCACTGTCCGGTTTGTGATCTTATCTTGCAGTTGACATACGTTACCTCTTCATAATTTGTTTCGTAATTAAACTGTGATAAAGTAATTATCATCAATAGACCCATCAACCAAGTTATCAAATACTTGTATAAATATTATGCAATTTTAAACTGTATCAAAGGGGTATTACACAAGTAGGTACCTGTATCTATACATATATTCTCAAAACATACAGATAATTTGTTATCTGTATGTTTTGAGAATATCGTGGGAAAGTGATTGCGCTGCCAACGTTAAATATCTCCGATCGTGCGAGACTCGCGTGTCCGCTACTTGAAACATAATCGTTTCTAAATTCTAGAACACACCTACACGCACGTGTCTCAGATCAACACTAAGCAGATTGTGCTAAACAATAAATTATCAAAGGAATTATAAGAAACCAAACACTACCTATAAAAGTTGTATACATACCTATACCTATATATATCGGATACCGAACCAAAAATCGGTGGCGGTGGCTGCTAAATAAAATATCGCTGTCAATATACGTTATTTTATCGTTATTAATTTAATTAATTAGGTTAAAATTTATATTACATGCTAACTGGTACCAAACTAAACATGAAATAAAAAAAAACTACAATTTAATACAGCATAAGTAACTCTACAGACAGGCAGTTAGGTACTTTACAATTGCAGAGTTGTCACCAAGAGGTCACAGATCAATTTGCTGTTTCTATTGTTCGGGCTTATTTAGGTACCTAATCAATTGCTCAATTTAATCCACTGTCATGTAAGTGTAACGAACCTATTAACTACAATTTGGTAATACGCGCCGCTTACATTCCACGCTTCCTTGAAACTCTATCATCTGTTTTTTATATGAAAATTAAAGAAATTCGATGGTACGGAAAAATTAATAGTAGAAAAAGTTGATTCAGAAATTGCTCATCACGGGTACAGAGGATTATGAACGGACATCGAAAGGTCGTGAGTTCGAGTATCGTCTCACTAACTAGTGGAACGAGATGTTTATTTTAGTTATTTTTCCAGTCAAATGTTCATATAAAAAGTCTTATTGAATAGCATTGTCAATGCAAAAAAAAAACAAAAGCAATGAAACAATTGTATGCCAAACAAAGTGTGTTGAACAATATTTTGTTTACTCAAAATCATAAAATAATTCTGTTAATATACCTACTATGTCTTCGACATTCAGTAACTCATGTAAATAAGATAATGTCACTTTTTCAATTGACAACAGCAGGTAGGCAAGACAAGCTTACTTTGTTGTGAAAAACATGTAAATTAATTAACTATTAACTTGCAAATGTAATGAGAGTGAAATTACAACGCGATAGAAACCAATGTTATCGCCGCGAGGAGCCATAAACATGTTTGTGAGCCTGATAACGAGATAATTGTCAGTTGTCACTAAGCACAAATCACAATGCGACCGACCGGCGACCGTGCAGCATATAATTTATGCTGCAATGCATGACTGTACTGTAATAACAAGCTGTGTAGTGTCGGCTTAGAATAGCACTACCCCCTCTCATCCCGTGGGCGTCGTAAAAGGCGACTAAGGGACTCAGCCTTCAGGAGACGGGCAGCAGCGTCTTCTACAAACTATACCAAGGCCTATACTCAGCAGTGGGTGTCATGTGGCTGGAACGACGATTGTAACAATAACACTAGTCTAGTAACTATTCTTACAAACTTATTTTTATGACGGTATTCAACACCGTTGGTCGCAGCAAAACTCATTTAAACAAAGAAAGAATCATCAAATTCGATCCATAAATGACTTATCGATAAAAGAGCCTTTAAACAATCGAATTTTTAACCACAATTAACCGCTAGAAGTCGGTTAAAATATTGTATTTAAACTTGTTTTCTCTCCTCCTTTCTATTTTTATTGTCTGTATCGTATGTGTGTGTGTCAATAAATGTGTTTTCTTTCTTTCTTTCTAAAGAACCGGTTTACTTAAATAATACCTAGTCTGAGAAGAAATAGTTTAACACTACCTCTCAAACTAGATAGAAGTACTTAGTAGTTATCGCAAAACGAATTACTTCTATACCGACAACTACTCTCTTCTAATTTGCTACTTTTTTTCTTCTTTCCATGTCGTTAGCAAATCTGAACGAATAAGTTCAAATGCACGATGGACCAAAGGAAATTTTCCGCAAACTAAATATAATTCAGTCATAATATTTACGTATATTTGCAGTATCTTTTGTTTTGATACTACGGACTACGACTATGTACACTTCTACTACGACAATTTGCTACTTTGCTACGAAAATTTTATAATTTAGTTTACATACAAATTTTGCTTTCACACACTTATATGGCAAATTATTCCTAAATGTTTGAGTAGCGTAGCGTCGTAAAGTCGCGACGTGAACCACGTGATTGAGATTTTATTGACTAACTAAATAGTTATTTAACCATTCCATTGCTTTGAGCTGCGCCGATTAACGCAACCTTTGATAAAGAGGTAGCTTTACATAAATCATGTTTTATTAATTAAAATTTTCTTGCGTAATTAATGGATATGCTAATGTTCATTAAACTTAATTACTTAAAAAGAAAGTTGTTTGTGCGAGTATAACAGTGCAAAAACGAGTTATTCTGGTCTGATCCCCCAAACCTGACTTATTTATAAATATTTTTTAGATTTATTGATTCTTTTACTTATAGTTTAGATAAATTTAAGATGTAATTGCAAGTTATTTTTATATATTCAGAGGTCTTCTGGCGGTAATCTTTATCGTTCCCTGGTAATGATAAAGATTTAATATTGATAGAGATTGTATGCATACAAATTGCACAATGCATCCACTGCACTGCACTGTTATCATCAGTATTGTTGAATTTTAGCTTATACATCACAATAACAATGCATCATGATATTATTTATAATACGAATACTTGCGCTATGAAAGTTTATTTACAGCAATAACTTTAACTCGTAAGTATGATGGATCTAAAACATTCAATGATATTGGAACAGTTTTTTGCAGCTGTCAATTGTTACTTATTTTTTTAGGATGTAAATTATGGCATTATTTGATTACTTTCGTATAAGTAAGAGTTGGCGTTGGCGGCGATGTTATGTTGTTCAAGTAATCGTATGATTATGAGTTCATAGCAAGAAGGGAAAACGTATATTAATTTAGACTTATCTGTAACTTAATAAAAAAACATCCTTCTTCGATCCTCAGTACCTATCTATGTTATCACTGCTGGGTATAGGCCTCCCCCAAATTAAGGGTCATAATCGCCACGCTTGGCAGGCGGTTGGCGATCGCAGTATGAGCAAGTTTGTTTGGAGACGCTGCTGCCCGTCTCCTGAAGGCTGAGGCCCTTAGTCGCCTTTTATGACACCAACGGGATGAGAGGGGGTGGTTTAACCGCCTCTGTGGTCTAGTGGTACAACCACCGGTATCAAACCCAGGGGTCCCGGGTTCGATTCCCAGCAGGGGTGCATATTGTATTCGGTTTGTTTGGTGGTAGGACTTGTTGTAAGTCCGCCTGGCTAGCTACCAACATGTTATCTAAGTCTGAGGCTATAACAACAATGTTTTCAGCATTGTTGTGTTCCGGCAGTTAAAGATAAGATAGCCAGTTCGTCAGTGATTGAGGATTCCGAGAGATGCTCGCTTCCATCTTCAGCCTTATCAATACTTAACATCAGGTGTGATGAAGGCTAAGAGTTACCCCGTCGCTCATAAAAAAAGTGCTATTCTAAGCCGTCACTACACAGCTAAATCTATGTTATTACTTACTTTACTTTAGTATTTTCGGTTTATCAGACCCAAACAATGTTGTAATTATAACTGCATGTTTTGGTAGTGTCGAATGCGCCTCGAACTCGTACTCGACCTTGTGTGGGCGCAGGTGGCCGTCAGTGATAACCTCTGGTTTGTGTCGTTCGGGTGGAAAGTTGTTATTCTGTCTGTATTGTCTTGTCAATTTGTATTGATTGGCCTGCTGTTTTTGTTGTCTCATGCTTGTTGTCACGTATAAATAGATGTTTATTAGAAAAAGGTATTTGTAAAAACACGATGGTATCATCATGACAGGAAACGATAAATTAGGATACGTCACAATCGCAATGATGGGTAATCTGTTAATAGTCATGAATAATGGGCTTGGTGTCCTTGGTATGGCACATAATTAATCCTACAAATTAACAGGTTTTGGGACTTTTTAAAAAATACCATGCAGCCCCAAAATAAGCAGAATCATGTACTTTTGGTAGAACTTAAAGAATATCAAACTATTTTCTCGAAATACATGCACAATAATCAATAAATATGGTAAATTTTAAATAGAAAAATATTGGAAAAAATTAACTCTTGTGGCCGAGTTAATTTTTTCCAATATTTTTCTATTTAAAATTTACCATAAGTATAAAAATAGCATTGAAAAATGCAAAAATTACAAAATCATAAATCAATAAATACTTAAGAAACACCTAAATAGACCAACTCAAATATTTCTATTCATCTTATTAAATATTTGTGTCACGAAGTCACTACAGGTGGCCGGCCACCAATCCTCATACGATGAGATAGAGAGAGAGATTAGCAGTTTGCCTAATCCCCGGTTCCTATAACTTACTAACTATTTGACATTTATCCCATGGAAATTATGTCAAAATATAACTGTCCGTTGCCAAAACAATCCGTCAGTACGATATAGGAACCCGCGGTTAAACTTGAACCACGAAAACTAGACCAAAGTCGTCGTGAATACAAACGTCTTACTGTTTCAGCTGGAGCCGGGCTCCAAGAAGGAGGTGCTGGGGCTCGCGGTGGGTGCGCACCCGCTGGGGCAGCTGCTGTGCTCGCCGCTGCTGGGGCTGTGGGCCAACCGCGCGGGGGCTGCGCGCGCGCCGCTGCTGGCCACGCTGGCGCTCTCGGTCGCCGCCAGCGCGCTGTACGCGCAGCTGCACCTCACGCGCCCGCACGCCGCCTACTGGATGGTGCTGGCCAGGTTCCTCGTTGGAGTCAGCTCGGGTATGTTCGGCCCTTCTGAATTCTGCTGCTCCTTCTGCTGGCGCTGGCCGATCATGCCCATTTTAGACTACCCCTGTTCATGCGCAAACGCACAAACGTCACGTCGCTAGCTGAGCGGTGAGCGGGGGATTCCGCGGCCCGTTCGGCACTTCGCGATCGACCGGCCACGCAAACGTCGCGTCCATTGTACCGTTTTGCTAACAATATATATAGAACTTTATTATTATAAAACCTATTTAATACAGTCCACTTAAGTTTTATTTCGCACCAAAACAACCCCACTGCCTACTTCTGTGTCAAATTAAAATTCTTTAATAAAGCCCAAATTGTTTGCACTGTATTCGGAATTTCAGACTTTCATTTTCAGTCTAAATTTTATTTTATCAAAGTATAGTTATTTGTTATACTTACAAGGCGCCAAAAACTTAAAATTTTTCACCTCACACAACAGCGAGGAATATTTTTAGCTTGCTTCCGCGGTCAACTTCTGGTAAATATTTTTTTATAAGTAAATATATTTTTTTATAAACTAAAACTTTAATCTAAAACCTTCTTGTTATTTTAATGACATAAAAACTAAAATAATAAAAAAGGAGTTTTATAGTTACTTCAAAGTTATAAGTTTCTTATAACAAATAGATAAATCTTATTGTTATTGTTTTTATGATTCCATGAACTGTAATAACAGGTTTAATAAAACCAAAACGGAGAATTATAATATAATTAATTCAAAGTTATTTAAAATAAGAATAAAATGAAGCATAAAAGTCAATAGTGCGATTTGGAATGCATTATGATGTATTTTTCTTGCTAAATAAAAAAAATGGTTTACTACGCTAGGCCGGGAAATACGATTTTCGGCGCAGAAATTGAATGACAAAATTTCCTTTGCCGAGCGTGTGAGGTAAAATAGTTATTTGTTATGTAAGGCTGGAAAGTTGGTTATTTAGCGGCGAGTTACCTCGCGAGGATTTCAAAGGTAAAAAACGCTAAAAACTTTTCTGCCGAGCGCAACACACAATTTTTCACCTCACAACAGCGAGGAACATTTTAAGGTTGTTTCCGCGGTCAACTTCCGGTAAAAAATTCTTTAAACATGAAGTTTAATTTAAATATACCTTTATCTCGTTTTTTTAATCATATAAAAATCTAAAATAATAAAAAAGGGAGTATTTTAGTAAATTCAAAGTTATTTAAAGTAGGAATATATTGTTACTTATTAATAAGAATAAAAACGATTCCGTAAATTTAAAAATAAAGATTTATGTCACAGTCCGAAATCCAATTATAGGTTGTGAAATCTCACCCAGCCTAATATTAAATTAATCTTATAGTTATAGTCTCTTATAGTCTTATAAACAAATAGTTTAATCTTATTGTTATTGTTTTTATGATTTAATACTAATATAATATATTTAAACCAAAACGGAGTATTACAATTAATTTAAAGCTATTTTAAATAAGAATCAAATATAACAAAAAAGTCAATAGTGCGATTCAGAACGCATTATGACATATTTTTAGGTATAAAATTAAAAAAGTACTTTGCCGCGCTAGGCCGCAAAAAGCGGCTTTGTCAATCAGTTTCTACGCCTAAACTGATTGACAAAACCTCCTTTTCAGAGCGTGTGAGGTGAAAAATAACTTACACGAGTCTTAAGTACCTAGTGGTGAGGTGGGTAGGTATTCGGTAATTTATGTTTTTTCAGTAGGTACATATTTTTTACAAAATACAAAATGAAGTCTTTGTTATTAAAGTGACCTCCAATATCTGGTGTGATCAACTCAAACATTCGCATTAGAAACACAGAATAAATAGTATTAGCAAGGCTAGACTCAGATTGACCCATGAACTTGAGATTGTCGCACAATAGAGAATGCGACCGCATGCGGCGCGTGATTCACGCCTCGGTGCGTCACTCACTGATCGCCAGGCAACAATGTATTGTAGTAACTAGTCATACAATCACGGCAATCCCTGCAATTTGAGTTGACCACTGATTTTCCTCCCAACCAAAGTTACGTACAATATATCACAGATCTTGGATGAATGTAGTTAGCTTATGAAAATGCAATTATATTATTAGACGGAGTTATTTCGAAATTTCCAAATAATATGCTTAGATAAAATATTTCTTTAATCTTGGAATTTATAGCCCTAAATTTATCAGGCGATAAAGCTAAGTTCTTATGGAGCTGTCGTGTGGATGGGTGGGCCGATCCTTACTATCTCTATATACAAACATTGAAACGAACAAACAAATGTGACCTATTTTCAGGTCATATTTTCGACAGTCTCTACCAAAGATTTTCATGCAATTTTAGTAGCTACATTTTAATTGTAATTTGAAGAGTGTTTGGCACATCTAATATTCAAATATTTCACTATGTAGTTCGTCCAAGACTATGTAGTAAAAAAAAATATCATCACCGCCGAACATGTCCGAGTATGAGGGAGGACTGATGTGAGTAGAGAAAACAAAAGAAGAAAACAGACAAAGATTATTTAAGAGATATATAATATACATATTATGTCACCGTCTTATTGCAAGAACCGATTGTTTGTAAATAGTCGAGGATAATTATAAACCGTCGAATTATTGTAAACGGACAATAGGATTTGCAATAAAACGGATGATTTTTCGATGATTTATAAATAATTAATATTTCTTCGTTATATTGTACGGCGTGTAAAGAAAAGCATGCTTTACGCCGATTGGTTAAAATACGTAACAACGTATGCTCCAGAGTGTTTTTACGGGTTAGGCGCATACTGGTCCCAGTCTGAACTAGCTCTAGAGACCAAACGACGACTGTAGAAAATGCTAATCGTCAACTGGGACCATAACATCAGCTCGGTCCTAGGACTCCTGAGACCAAATTACGATTGAAACGGAGCGTGCGGGCGAAGAAATAAATAACCACCTAGTGCTAAATAACTCTGAATTTGTTGATGAACAACTATTTAACACCTGTGCTACCAATCCATGGGCCAATCAGATGACCGGGTACAATAACATGTATACGGCAACTATGGGTAATTGTACACCGTGCCGCGATAGGTGCATTTGATACGGGTTCGTTCACAATTTAACTGCTGATTTCGATTGTTTATAAACTATCTGATGGTCTATGATTATTTATAAATAAACGAAAAATTATCTACTTTATTGCAGATTGTACGGTTTACATACAATAATTTGGCAGTGTATAAATACCCTCAATCATTTACAAACAATCAGTTCTTGCAAAAAGACGGTGACATACTTATTAAAATATAAGATTATTAATATTGTGGCACAAGGAAAAGATGTTTCTACCTACCACTGTAGAAGATGTTTAGTTATTAATACTTTGTAATTATATAGCAAGTCTTTAATTTAACATCATTACGTTCGACAGCGAACGTGGCAGTGGCGCGATCATACCTGTCGGCGGCAACTCTGGTGAGCGAGCGGACGAAAGCGGTGGCGTCGGTGTCGCTGGCGCAGGTGCTGGGCTTCGTAGTTGGCCCCGCGTTGCAGGCAGCTGTCGCCCCCCTAGGGCCCGGCTCTGCCTACCCTCAGCCGGGCGAGTCGGGGCCCATACTCCGCGTCGACATGTACACTGCTGCTGGCTGGATCAACGCGCTGCTGGGGCTCATCAACTTCATGTTGCTGCTGCCTTGGTGCTTTAAAGAGCGCACGATCGCGGCGCGCGAGGCTATGCTGATGCAGGGGAAAAACTCAGGTTGGGAATCTATTTTACATATGGGCCACAGGCTTAGTTCATAGATCGATAAAGAAAGAGGAGGGTGTTACATAGGTACAACTGCAAATACATATCTGTACCAGTACCTCACCTTAAGGTAGCGAGACACCTCAATCTAGTACCTACCTAATTAGACAAAGTGATCCTACAAATAAGTCCAGCTGGAAAGTTTGAAGGAACACATCTCACGTATTTGGATATATGGACGTCAGAGCTGGATATATCAAGAACTACTAATGCTATCAACTGAAAGGATAGTTTTAGATGACTTCGCCCAAGTATTTTGCAAATAAGAGACAAATAAAAAAAATATATTTTCTTTGCAACAGGGACTGAAAAGTGGGGCTACTAGGGTATGTGGGGTATCATATGAAAGAGCGCTGCTTGCATATTCTCAAACTATTTTTCTTTTTTAGGCCGCATAGTATTCGACTTTTGATTAAAATTGTACCCACACTTATCTCTGAAGTTTACATGGAGAAAAATCTGAAATTATTCCATGTGATATGGATTTATGTAAAGATTACACGAAAAAGTTAAATGATGTCTCTAAATAGCATACTTTTCAGAAATCTTAAAAAACAACAACTAGGGACTATATGATGGTATGGAACCATCGATACGCGTGTCTGACTCGCTCTTGACCGGTTTTTTATTTGTGAAAAGTATTATATACTTGATTGCAATGAAAAAATAAATGTTAACAGAGAAGGAAGCCTTGAAGGCGATGAAGCCGGACTTGATAAGCAGCTGGACTTTGGTGGGTGCGTTCTTCGTGCTGGTGTTCAACTTCGTGCTGCTGGAAACGCTGGCCACGTCGCTGACCATGGACCAGTTCGCGTGGAGCAAGGAGCAGGCGCTGGAGTACATGGGCGCGCTGATGAGTGCAGGAGCTGTGCTCGCCTGCGCTACATTTGCGCTCATCACGCCGCTTACTAAGTGCTTTGAAGAGAGGTACGTGGTACTCTTTTCATGATTGTTATCAGCCATTTTAATTTCCCCACAGCTGAGGTATTGGTTTTTCTTATGATTTTGATAAGGAGAATAGGTCATGACCCACAACAGGGGCTTAATGCGGATCGGTGGGTTTTAGCGGCCGCAAATACAGCCGGTGTGATTTCTAAAGCTCGAAGGAGTCCGGAATAATAAATTACTGTCACCCATCCCGTGACCGATCATTGCGAAAGTTGCTTAATAGCTACAATCGCTAGCTATGCACGATTCACTGCTCCACTTAGCTTCTCATTTCTGTTCCAAGTTTCTTTTGCTCATTCTATATCAGCAAATATTAATCCACTCTTTCCATCCAGGGCGTTGCTGCTATGGGGCGGGTTCCTGCTAACAGGGCTGGCATCGGTCCTATGCGTGCCGTGGGGCCCGGGCCCGCCGCCGCTGGCGCCCGCCAACGCGACCGAGGCGGGCGGCGGCTGCCCCGCGGCCCAGCAGCCCTGGTGCGAGCATTCGCGCAAGCTATCGCTCGCGCAGTTCCTGCTCGCCTACGCCTGCGTCTCCGTCGGCTACTCGCTCGGTGTTACGCTCATACAGACGATATTCTCCAAGGTCTTAGGGCCGAGACCGCAGGTATGTCTACTTAGTATTTAATGACTTGACAAACATTATGACGCGTGTAAACGCGTATAACCCGCGTCATCTCGACAAGTGAAGTCGGATATACTATTTCCCGGCGGATAAGCGGGCAAAGAACCCTGGTCGCTTTCGTTTCCAGACAACATTTTAAATTCGACCAATGCTATAAATATGGCGTAGTCGACGTACGGACGATGGTGGAAGTATGGAAAAGGCGGTCGAGGGTGAGCCACTCGCAGGAAGGTCGAATAGCGAGCTCTTCCTCCGGACTGGGTGTCGATAGTCCGGAGGCCGCGGTCCGACTGATGAACGTCGGACTTCGTTTAAATCGTTCGGGGCCGGTAAAACTTCTGTGAGATGTAGGTTTCCATACTTGTCGTTCGATCCCATACTGAATCGTTATTAGCGCCATCTATTCGATGCACGGTGGATACACGTTTCTAACACCGTGCGTAGTATGTGCGGCGTCAGATAGGTGCCGCCACGGTCCATGCGCTGCTAACCTCGCTAAAGGGATCTATGGCGAGAGGCTATGATGATTTCTACATGGCTAGTCCGTCTGAGCGACCTACTTTGATGTTTCTCCCTCGTGGTTCGCAGGGCGTATGGATGGGTGTGCTGACGGGCGCGGGCTGCGTGTCGCGCGCGCTGGGCCCGGTGTTCGTGGCGGCGGTGTACGCGCGGCGCGGGCCCGACGCCACCTTCGGCGTCACGGCCGCGCTCACCTTCGGCGCGCTCGCGGCGCTGCGCTGTGTGTACGGCCGCCTGCGCCCGCCGCCGCCGCTGCCGCCGTCGCAGGAGATGGGCCCGCTCGTCGACGGGGACGACCTCGAGCGAGCCGCTCCGACCGAAGCGACCGACAGTAGTCCTCCTAAATCCTGACGAAACGATGTTATGATGATGACGAAATCAGGAAGCTGGAAGCGTAGTGTAATAATCTGCTACAAAGTTTTCGAGCGACCGATGGACTCCCTTAAAATTCTGACGAGTCTTGTGTGGTCGACGTTAGAAAGCTGACTGCGTATTAAGTGGCCCGCTCGTGAACGGTGGCGACGATCCCCAGATAACCGGAACCGATAAGAAGCAGAACATTTCGATAAAAACCTGACGAGTCTTTCCAAACGCTGAGTAATGAAGATATTGGAAAGCTGAAATTCCTGACAAGTCTTCGAAAGCTGACTTCGAATGCTTCTACTGTGTGCTGGTGCCGATTACATGAAAATTTATTTACATAACATAGATACAATTGATGTGATGTGTGTGTTATCATACTGAAGAAAGTTAATATAGTAATAGTTGAGTTCTTAGTTTAAGATTCATAGATAGTCTTCCCATTCGTGTGATTGTTGTGTTACTGTGATTTTGCATAATTTGCTCAATGTCTCTTGTTGATAGGAAAGTCAGTGACTGGTTAGGTCAAGCTAGTTATAATATTCACTCACAATACTTATATTACTTATTACCAATTACAACCCCAGTATCAGTTAGATTTTTCAAATGATACTTTACTTATGTACAAAGTACGGCCTACAGCAACCACAATTTGTCAAAATCTCAAATTTCTACAGAAAAATCTGAACTCAACGATAATATATGTCTTAAAATCCAAAGAAAATTTGAAAAATTTGACAGATGTAAAGCCGTACCTTCTGTTGACTGGTCCCAGTTCTTCGTCATACCTTTTAGGTAAGTGTTTTGTTGTCAATACTTGCCATTACCTGAGGCTGTCTCTATCGAATTTAATATAATAATTAGCTAAGTTGTATGTGCATCAGAAAGGTATTTAATAGTTTCTATGTCATCTTTGTGATGTAGCTTTACTCAATTAATGTTCTTAAAGTATTTTATATAACTAAATGCAGTACTTTGCACACTTTGTAAGAAAGTTCGTAGCAGGCAGTGCCAAATGATGAATAACATCGGCGTCATCATTGAAGCCATTTACGACGTCGCGTGTCACGAACGTACATTCATAGAGTTCTCAAAGAAAATGTTTTATTTTCTTTTTTAGAATATAATTTATTTTTGTGCGATTTTTTTCTTAATGAGGTAGCCATAATAACTGTCGAGCGGCGATACTACCGTGAATAATAAATATAGCTATTAGGCAACTGTTAAAACTAACTGGTTGTAGGCACTATTATATTATCAATACTGTAGCGTGTTGAAAGTAAAATCCGCAAATAGTTTCAAGGCATGATTGATTAATGTTCATTGGACAAATCAAACGGTGCGTCACCTACTGACCACCGGTCGCCCAGGCAGCCAGGGTGCGGCCATGCTGCGGAACTGCATTGAACAATTCAACCTTATCACAGTTCATCGCTTTTGCGGTTAACGATCTATGGCCAAGAGCTGTTAAAGCAATATTTTCTTGCCTTACACTTTCTATATTACTTAGATATTGCAGTGTTTACCTTATAACTAAATAAATAACGCCATCTCTCTAGATGCCGTTATTGTGTGCACTCCATCTTTTGATATGGATAACTGGGTACCATTCGTGTAACTCTACATTTTCATGGCATGCTAGTTTGTGTCGGTATATGACAGACCAGTAGTGTATATCAATTATTGCTGGCACATGAAGACTCGTTGCGGTTGTGAATGTGGTAGATTTTTGCTTCACAATAAAGCGGTTGGTGCGTTTCTTCCAATAACAATGTCGGATCTCTGTATTATATCAATATCGACAAGTTTGTTCAATTATAATGAATGAGCAGTCGACAGTAGTTCTTGTGATTTTAACACGCGAAATTATGAGATGTACTGCGAAACTAAAGACGATTATCAGACGCACGTTTCAAGACTTTATCAGCATCAAATTGAAGTCCAACATTCAGTACATTTTAAAAATTTACCAGCTGGCTTTCGTAGCAGGTCGCATATGTCTCATCTATAAATTTATGTTCAATAAATTAATTATGTGTATTGTATATTTGTATCATCCCAAAAGTATTTGATCAATTAAAAAAGCGAATGATTTAGGTAATAACTACTGGCTGTTCCTCACGGTTCAAAATATAGGTATTTTTTATCGACTGAAACGACATATTCCATAAAAATTAAATGTCCACTAACTCCCACGGGTGAGAAAATTGAAAAAATCTTATAAAAAGTAACAACAAAGCAACTTTTCGTCGTCCCCTGTTTTCTCCTCCAAAACTGGAACAATAGGTACTAATAATTATTTAATTCACGAAAAATTTAAGAAGTCTTTTTGCTATGTTACTGTCTTTCGTTATATACAATTTTTTAATTTTTTTTACTTGTCATATGAACTCGGCGAATTTATGGCAAATTTAAATAGATTTATATATTTTTTTATTAAAAAAAACAACACATTTATTTTTAGGGTTCCGTAACTAAATGGTAAAAAGGAACTGTTATGGCGCGACTCAGTCTGTCTGTCTGTCTGTCACAGCTGGATATATCAAAAACGTCTAATGCTATCAACTTGAAATTTGGAATACTTAGTTTTTGAAGACGTTTGCCCAAATATTGCAAATAAGAGAGAAATAAAATACATATATTTTTACAACAGGGACTAAAAGGGGTCTTAAAATTTCAAAGTTGAGCTACTACTATGTGGGGCATAATAATATGAATGCAAACATTTTTTTTTTTTTTTATGCCGCGTAGTTTTCGACATTTGATGAAAATAATTGTAAAAAAAATACTGTTCCCCCTTATCTACGATGTTTACATATAAATCTCTGAAATTATTCCATGTGATAAGTTGATGTAAAGATAATATCAAAAAATTTATGATTCAAACTTTTTCAGGAATCTTAAAAAAGGGATTTTTCACTTATATACCGTGCAATTTTTTTATTGACCCAAGCTTAAGGGGAAGGTCATGTTAAGTGTTTAGAATAAAATGAACAAGGAATTTTATTTTTTAAAAATATTTTAATTTTTTAATAATTTTTATTTTTATATTTTATCGACAATCATTCGGATATAATACCCAAACAACACCAAAAATAAAAAAATAAAAGCAAAAAACAAATTAAATAAGTAAAAATACTAAAACAGCTGATCGCCAGCGCGGTAGGTGCTCGGGCGGTCACTAGCCCGCGGCGCGACCTGTGTCGACCCCGCACAACCACACGCTCGCCTTCTGACTACCGATCCATTTCTACAACTGAGACGAACCCCGTAAAAGTTCAAACGTTTGTTATAAAATAAATTTTATAAAAAAAAAACCTGTATGTAAGTACTTACAAGCAGCTAACCTGGTGTTTAAGGTAAATAAACAGTGTATGTAAACTGTCCATCAATTTCGGCATTATTCTCAAAATCCTATTTTTTATTTTATTTACTCTTGATGTGCTTAGAAGTTACGCACAGGAATCTGGGATGCATACAAGCAAGCGCCAGCGACGGACGCGAGTACATAAATCGTATCGTGCCGCTCCGTTTCTTAGCAATTCTTCCGCTCAAATGGTACACCTACAGAATATTGTAACATTTAATAAATACATTTCGCCCTTTTTTACTATAAACTAATAGTACCTAGGCAGGCAGCTGCGATACTGAAATAAAATAACTGTTACGGATTAAAATGCTCACAGGTTTATAATACATTTAAATAGCAAATTGGTGTTTTAGAGTTTGGATACATGTTTTTAATCAAAGTAATAATAAAAGACTATTCAACGATTTGTATAAACGATGAGTTTACCCTTCAATAGCTATGTGACACGTCGTCAGATACTTCTTTTAGAGTGTATTAAACATTATACTACGCTTAGTGTTATTTCATAAAATAACAAAAACCTGGATTCTTTAGTAGTAGTTTAAAAGTAAGATTTAAATAAAACCAAAGACATACAAAACGAATAATCTAGCATACCCAGTGCAGAATTGTTGTCTAAATTGACGGTCCACAAATACCTGATGAGTGTGAGTGAGACTTGCGCTTGTGTGTACAAAATTCCAATAAACTGACATGCTTAATAAATAATAAATTTGAACGGACTAAGATTTGGAACTTAGCAGCAAGTAACTTTCATAATAAAATTATTTGTTATGAAAGCCCACAGCCCGTATATTACCCACGTAGCTGTTTGAGGGTGGGTCCAAAACTAGCTTCATCCTATTCAATAAAAAAGGGTGGGTCCAGAATTGCCACCATCCTTCCAAGGGATAATTTAAATAAGTTTAATTTAATTTGAATTCATCAACAAAAATAGGTACAGCATTTAAACACACTGTTTTTTTAAACAAAACGCGATTAATTACTTAAATAATGTTTTATTTCAATAATGGTACGCACAAAAAAAATTATAAGTAAGATGCATTCTTGTTCTCTTCTAAAAGTCATAGCGAAATTAAAACTTTCAATCGTTAATCATAATGCAGTGTAGGTGTACTGATTCTTTGCGTTTTGCCGGTGCGCCTGCCGAAAGGCGGCACGGGGCGGCGGCATGACTTTGTGTCAAAGTACCACAGTGATCAAAAATGACCGTTCTAATAAGGGTGCATACATACTTTTCGATGAACTGTGTAAATTCTGTAATTCAACTTTACTTACTAAAGTTCAATCTCGAAAATAAAATAATTTATTGATAGACATTATTAGACACAAGCGGCCGCCCGCGGTTTCATATGCGTCGTTTTCGTTCCCGTGCAAATATCGGGATAAAAAGTATCCTATGTTCTACTATCTCTGTGCCAAATTTAACTTTTGTTACTCTTTCACGCTTAAAGAAATCTTAGCGTGAAATAGTAACAAACCAACAAACTGACATACTTTTGCATTTATAATATTAGTAGGATTTAAGCAAAAGTAATGGTACGGGTTTGTTTTTGTTGCTCAATTTGCAATTTGCAGACCATTATCCAAAGTAGGACTAGGGACAAAGAATACTTTCCCCCATTGAAACAGAACCACGTGGACACAGCCACTGGATGAAATATCTAATAATAATAATTTTCGTTTAAAAAAACATGTGAGTATATTGCAATGCTATCTGTATTTAGTAAATTTTTGATAGTTGTTTTTTTTACTTTTCTTAGGTACCTATTTTACTTATCACTATCCGGCTATCCGCCCTAGAGAATCATAGTTAAAGAAGAATACGATACTAGTAGAAGAACTAAAACTCTGCCCCTAAAAGTTAATTTCAATTCGTAGTAAGCAATTAATTTTTTACTGATAAAAAAATACTTTGTTGATTTGATATTTATTCAATTCGATATGAGTTGAATGAACAGTGCGGGCCAAAACTTAAGATGTACTTAGTGTGAACTAGGCCTAAAGCACAGAATAAAAATAATTATATCGCGCTCTGATTTTATTTATTCAGTTTGCATTTGCATGTTGCTCTTGCTTGTCGCGCGCGTTTGCAAACATAAACATGCCTCGTCGGTATACCAACCAGGAGTACCTGGAGATGGTCATTTGTTATCGGGAAAGCAATGAAGTGCTTAGAGCTGCGGTGCACCTCTATCATGAAAGGTTTGGTTTTGTGTACGAGTCGAGCATCGCACAATTTTGAGAGCCTTTTAATTATTTCGTGTTTTAACTACTTATTTCAAGATAACCTAAGAATTCTAAAATGATAACGTTATTCAGGGAAAAAATGTCATGATTTAGTTAATATTGCATTAGTTCGTCATTCCAAAGCCTGTTAAGTGTGATGGAAAGTTATCACCTTTCTAGTGTTATTAATGAAGGAAGTGTTGAAGGAGACTCGTTCGACATTAAGTATGTAAGTATTTAAACGAAGCTACACAGTTTAGATTTTAAATTGGTATTTCTATTTTATCTCGAAAGTCGTTTGTAATTATGAATGTTTTTGCTTATGTTGGTTTAAGATAAAACGCAACTTTCCCGCGTAAGTAACAGTAGGTAGGCAGTGAGATCGTTAAGTTAGAAGTTGCAAACAGTGGTTTGTTTGACTATTTGGGTTACGTTTTAATTTAATAAGTATCCGAAAAATCAACGATTACATTGTTTTGACAAAATAAAAAATTGGTAATAACTTTCCGAGAAAATAACAGTAGGTAGTACGGTTGGTACTGTGATGTGACCGTAATCGTAAGTTGGTTTTATCAACAGACGTTTATTTATTCATTAACTCATTTGAAAAATTCTTTCATTTTGCTTGTTTCGTCTCAGTTGTAGCAATGGATCGGTAATCAGAGGGCATAGGAGAGCGTGTGGTTGTGCGGGGGTCAACACAGGTCGCGCCGTGGGCTGATGACCGCCCGAGCACCTACCGCGCCGGCGATCAGCTGTTTTAGTATTTTTACTTATTTAATTTACTTCTGCTATTATTTTTTTTATTTTTGCCTTTGTTTGGGCTTTATATCCGAATGATTGACGATAAGTTATAAAAACAAAAATTATTCAAAAATAAAAGTATTTTTAAAAAATAAAATTCCTTATGCATTTTATTCTTAACACTTAACATGACCTTCCCCTTAAGCTTGGGTCAATAAAAAAATTGCACGGTATATATTATTATTTGCTTTCGGTAAACAGACCTCGACCTATGTCGATGTGTGGGGGCAATGTATGATGACACGGAACCCTCGGTGAGCGAGCCCGACTCACTCTTGTTTTTAATGGAAAAAATAATTCAATTCTTCCAGTTTGGAGGAGATACCAGGAGACTATGAAACAATGTTTTTGTCTTCTTTTAATTTTTTCAATTCTGTCGGCCTCGGTGTTATGAGCATATCGAGGCATCATAGTCTTTTTCTTATATTTTTATTAATCAGGTGATAGCTGAATAGTATGCGCATAGTAACCTCAAGACTGATTGTATAGTATGTAAACAGAACGTCTAAACAACAGTCATAAATAAACTATTTTTGTAAATAATCAATGTATATTTTTTTTAAATGTGTCATATTTTATAAATAAATTGATTGTTATGGGTATTTTGGTAACTTTGTGGTTTTATTAATACCTAACTACCAAGACTAGGGTTTTTTTTCGAAATTGAAACATAAACATGTTTTTCTTTAAATTCTTATATTAAGAAAAATATATTACGATTTAAGTACTTAATAGTAATACAATTATCACAGTCTTAGTAGGTAGAATGCCATATGTATTGGGTGCATAGTCAAATAAGTTGTTGGCACATACAATTCTTATCTAAATGGGTCGCAATGATATAACAAGGCCAGTGTGTTTAGTTTTGTAACATACCATACAAGTTTAACTCTTTAGTTACGATGTGTTTTAACAGAAATGGCTGACCATAGACCTAAGATATCGAGATAGATGGAAAAAGACCTCTTCAAACTGTATGAGAACCTAGCGTGTCGAATTTTTGGACCAACGATAACGTCACGAGCGAGATTTAGTGATGTGTAAATGTTGTTGACGAGCTCTTCCAAGAAAGCACTGCACAATTAACCATTTTCGTTTTTGAGTGACGCGTGTTTTCATGGCAATGGTCTCAAGCGAACTGACTTAGGTCATAAAACTTGGATCAAACTTTTGGCACGCAAGGTAGGTACACTCTTACCGTTTATCTCGATTTAGGTCTGGGTGGCAGACGTATTTTTTGATGCGACCTGGGACCCAATACTGCTAATGTTTAGTCACAATCGTATACCAATCGTATCTCAATGGTAGAGCTGTTTTACACAGTTCTTGTTACAACAGTGTAAATAAACGATGCTATTGAAACACGATTGAGAGACGATTATGAATAAAAGCTATCAGAATTGACGCCCTGGTTGTCTGATCTTTCATATTCACAATGCTTGCCTATGATGACGTTAACACCTAACTCTTGTGGAGTGACTTGCATCGCAGCTAGGTCTGCATCGAAGGGACATGATATACAAATACGGATACGGATATGGGGTTGTGACGCTACTCGATATACAATGCGGCTGCCCTACATATTATCCCACAGCGCCCTGGCCGCGCTCCTGGGGCGCTTTTTGTGTCAACAGTCGTCTATGTGTCAGCGGAGAGTATGCGAGGCGTGGGCGGCACCGGGGCAGGTGGAGGTCGCGGCGCGGGCGGGGCGAGGGTCGCGGCGTCGGCGGTGCCGTGGGGCAGCGCAGCGCGCCGCGTCTCCGGCACCGCAAGCACCGCCAGCGCCGCCGCCAGCGAGCACCCGCCGTACAGGAACACTTGTACGTACACGCTCTGCGAACGAGGATTCTTATTGTACTCGGGTTAAGAGGAACATGCTGGACAGAGTGAAAGAAAAACATAGAACCTGCCAGCTGCTACCTTCCTAACGATCCTAGCTTATCAATGGTAAGCGTATTTATTGCCTATCTTTGCAACAGCAATGCGTTATCAAAAATAGTACGATAATTGCTTTACGATGCGGTTTCGGAACCGTGCGGTTGCTATGGTGATACGTGTGGTTGCTATGGTGATGCGTGTGGTTGCTATTTGTGCTGTCGCATTGCTGTTGTAAAGATAGGTAATAGCCCCGCGGAATACTATTGAAGGCGATGGGCTAGCAACCTAGCTGTCACTGATCAATGTAACAAATACGCTTTTGGAAAAGCGGGCAGATTGCGAATCCTCGATGCCTTAAAACAGGAGGTAGGTGGCTAACATGATCGTAAAATGTAGCACACCTTAGAAATAAGGTCAGGGGATCTACCGATTTCTCTTAGCGCAGTATTGGTTCAATCATACGATGCTATTGCGTACTACGACCCTCTTAAAATAAGCTTATTTTTGAAACATACTTCTTTTGATTGAAACAAAACTGTGTTAAGAGATGGTGGTAAGCCACCAGTTAAATTAACTGCACGCTCTGAAAGAAATAGGTTCGCGTAAAATTACGATTTTACAAGACAGCGGCGTTTGCGGCGCGAGGATGGATCCGATGCGGCCGACGAGCGAGCAGGCGGCTAGCGCCGAGCTTTGCGAGCGCGTCGGGAACAGCTCAGGGGACTCACCAGCAGCGGCGTCTGCGGCGCGAGGATGTATCCGATGCGGCCGACGCGCGAGCAGGCGACGAGCGCCGAGCTGCGAGAGCACGTCGGGAACAGCTCAGGGGACTCACCAGCAGCGGCGTCTGCGGCACGAGGATGTATCCGATGCGGCCGACGCGCGAGCAGGCGACGAGCACCGAGCTGCGTGAGCGCGTCGGGAACAGCTCAGGGGACTCACCAGCAGCGGCGTCTGCGGCGCGAGGATGTATCCGATGCGGCCGACGCGCGAGCAGGCGACGAGTGCCGAGCTGCGCGAGCGCGTCGGGAACAGCTCAGGGGACTCACCAGCAGCGGCGTCTGCGGCGCGAGGATGTATCCGATGCGGCCGACGCGCGAGCAGGCGACGAGTGCCGAGCTGCGCGAGCGCGTCGGGAACAGCTCAGGGGACTCACCAGCAGCGGCGTCTGCGGCGCGAGGATGTATCCGATGCGGCCGACGCGCCAGCAGGCGACGAGCGCCGAGCTGCGTGAGCGCGTCGGGAACAGCTCGAGGGACTCACCAGCAGCGGCGTCTGCGGCGCGAGGATGGATCCGATGCGGCCGACGCGCGAGCAGGCGACGAGCGCCGAGCTGCGTGAGCGCTTCGGGAACAGCTCGAGGGACTCACCAGCAGCGGCGTCTGCGGCGCGAGGATGGATCCGATGCGGCCGACGCGCGAGCAGGCGACGAGCGCCGAGCTGCGCGAGCGCGTCGGGAACAGCTCGAGGGACTCACCAGCAGCGGCGTCTGCGGCGCGAGGATGGATCCGATGCGGCCGACGAGCGAGCAGGCGGCGAGCGCCGAGCTGCGCGTGCGCGTCGGGAACAGCTCCGCCGTGAACACGTAGAGTGAGTTGAATGCGAACGTAATCGACAGCTTGCCCGTGAAGAATAGAGCCAGCCGCGCGCCTGTTTGAGCTGCAACCATATCACAGGCAAGGTAGGATTATAATGACTGCGTTTGTGAAAATAGCGAGACTCTGCGCAGACACAAAATTAAAGACAAGACTAGCTGCTTCAGTCACCTGCATACCTAATTTAGTCTTGTACTCATGCAGTGAGTGTTGCAGATACTATGGTATGGACTTACTCACTAAGGAAGGCGTGTGCCTTGGCTATTTATTTATTTATTTATTACAAATTGCGTTACATGCGACTTAGTGACTAAACAAAACATGCAAGCACCAATGTATCGCATGCACCTCGAAAGGCACTGCAACGAACAGGAGAGGGGCAGACATTTAGAAACTTTTTTCCTCAAAGTATTCATTAATGGAATAGTAAGCTTTTCCTACAAGCAGCTTTTTCAAGGAGCGAATGAACACACCGATATCCGTTTCGGCCTTCAGATACTCTGGCAACTTATTAAAGATTTTTATGGACATCGGGTAGGTACCCGAACTATGCAATGCTAATTTGGATCTTATTTGTAAAAGGTTATTTTTATATCGAGTCACGTTGTGTCGGGGTGCGTCTATGACTTTGGTGTAAAAATTTGGGTGTTTCCTGACAAACTTACACATTTCTAGTATATATAAGCACGGTAATGTTAGTATACTGAGGTTCCGAAAATGGGGCTTGCAGCTCTCTCTGTGTTCAATATTTGCAAATATACGGATACACTTTTTCTGCAGAATAAAAAGTTCATGTGCATCGACACTATTACCCCATAGTATGACGCCGTAGTTCAGCCACGCTTGTGCATAGGCGTGGTAGGCTGTGACTGCCGTTTTTAAATTTGTACATTTTTTTAGTTCTCTTAAAGCGTATATAAACTGTGATAATTTTGACTTATTTTTTTGAATATGTGATTTAAAATTAACATTAGAATCAATATTTATACCCAGCAAAGAAAAATTTTGAACACATTCTAATTTTGTTTGATTATATGTAAAATTTATGTTTATCTCATTTTTTTGTCTTGGTCTGAATTGTATTAACTTAGTTTTTTTGAAATTGATTTCTAAATTATGTTCACTTAGCCACTGTTTTACTTTATTTATGATTGTCCCTATTTTTTCATTAAGTTTAGTACTATCGATACAAGGGAATACAACGGAAAAATCGTCGGCAAACATCACACAATGATTGTCAATGACCTTCGGAAGGTCATTGATGTAAATAAGGAAGAGGACACACCCGAGCACGGACCCCTGAGGAATAGAGTCCCGCACCGGCTGGGCCCTCGACCTGACACACGTTATGGTTTTTGAGTCTTGATCAACATGCTCTATTTCGACGTACTGTGAACGATTTCTGAGAAAGGAAGCAAACCATTTATGAGCTACACCGCGGATACCAATGTCAAAAAGTTTATTTAAAAGAATGTCATATTTAATTTTTTCATATGCTTTCGTCATGTCAAATAAAATTCCTATTGCGTATTTCTGATCATTTAATATATTTAAAACTTCATTAAAATATTTATATGTGGCCAGAGTTGTTGAACGATTTTTTCTAAAGCCATTTTGGGCGTCATCAAAAATATTGTACTTTTCACAAAAGGAGTATAACCGTTTGAACATAGCTCTTTCAAATATTTTCGAAACTACAGGTAAAAGGGCAATGGGTCGATAATTATTGGGGTCCGTTTTTTGGTCTTTTTTATGTATCGGCTTTATGATTGCAATTTTAAGTAAATCAGGGAATATTCCTTCGGAAAAGTATTGGTTTATTATTAAAGTTAACGACGGAACTAGTTCTTCGGCACATTTTTTTATAAGAGTGGACGGCAGTTCATCAATACCGTAGCTAGATTTTAATTTTAGTTGTTTCACTATTGACATAACCTCTCGTTCATCCACTGGGCTTAAAAACATCGAGTGCAGTGAGGGGCGCTCGACCGGACGGCCGCGCGGCGCGGGCGCACCGCCTGCCGCATCGCTCCCGACTGACGCGAACAACTTGTTAAAAACATTGGAAACTTCATGTGGGTTCGACATTGGCTTGTTGTTGATAAGCAATTTAATGTTTTCGTTATATTTTTTTGCCCTATCGTGTTTGGTTTTCTCATTTATTATTTGCCACATACATTTAATTTTATTACTTGCTTTATTCATTCGTTTAATAGATTGTAATTGTTTTGATTTAATAATAGCCTTTTTTAAATATTTTTCATATTGTTTATAATAGTTTCGTAAAACTTTACTTTTCGAAAATATAGTGTGAATTTTTAATAGTCTTTTATGTCTACAAGATTTTTTTATACCGTATGTCAGCCATGATTTGCGTCGTTGCTTAGTGTAAATCTTTAATCGCTTACGTGGAATACAGTATTCTAACGCGTCATGTAGGATATTATTTGGACCCATAAGCCAGGGCACAAGCTTTCCTTACATTAATAAAATCTTGTATAGCCAGGTCTTTGTCTACGTGTCACATTTAATCTACGTACGAGTAAGTAGGTACCTACTGACTTTTTGGATAAAAAATATGTACTTAATAAAAACTAATATATGTGATACACAATAAAATTATTACTTACAGATGAAAAACGACGAAACACACGCGGATCCGCATACTAAAAACGCGACGAATATGCTCCACTTCCTGCCAAAGCGTTCCAGCGCCATCATGATGAGTAGTGAGGCCACCACCTCCATGGCCATGTTGAGCGCGAAGTTGACGTACTTGTCGCCCGACAGCGACACCGAGTTGATGGTCAACCCGTAGTACACGAAGGCCGCGGCCACCCAGCACCAAGAGCACATCGCGAAGCGGAGCATCATGGTCTTCGACCGCAGTAGTTCCAGCCAAGGGTTCGATGACGACGCTTCTTCCTTCTCTGTGCTTTGCTCGAGAGCTTTCATCAACTCTTCGTTTATGGGTTTCTGAAATAAAATTTCTAGTTTTTAAACACTAGCCAGCTTCACTAAAATTATCAAGAGATCTAGATTTATTATGAAAAAAAAAATACTTTAGAGCGCATCCTTCATCCACCATAAAGTGTGTAAGTGAGCAGAGGATAAAATTACTCATCAGTCTAACTAACTACTGGTACCTTATTAATCCTGGCCGCTTTCCTTATGATGTTGGCAGCCCGATCGTGATCGCCGCGTGCGTGCAGCCAGCGCGGGCTCTCGTCAACGAGCAGCCAGTATAGCGGCAGCAGCAGCGCCACGCCGTGGATGGTCCATAGCAGCCGCCGCCAGTAGGGCACGCGCCATGCCGTCAGCGCGAACAGCATGCCGCCCACGCCGTACGCCACGCCTGTTGCGCACGCGAACGCTGCACGGAGGGATGGACGAGCCAGTTCTACGACTGAAAATGGAAAGAAGGAGGTTGCTAGTTGTTGTTGACGACGGCTTTCTTCGTCTAAGCTTGGGTTCGGGTCTACAATATGAGTGCAGAAGAATTTATTGTGGTAGTACCTAGCTTTATCTTCTACATATAACCAAACGGAATAAGAAAATGCTGGAGTTACACTGTATTTAATGCTTTGCCAACAGCTCAAGGAATTTATGGTGAGAAGGTACACAAAAAAGGGGTAATTTTTACCGACTTACTTCCGGAGTGGTAGGGAAACGTCAAAAAAGTACTGTATTGGGTTCTTTTTGTTATGAACTTAATTTTTTAAAGTTTTGTTTTGATTCTTATGATGCACAGAAGGAGAATTTGTAGCTCTTTGACTAATCTGGCTCTAAGTGACGACTTACTCATGACGTAGCCGGCGCTGTTGAACCCGTAGCCGAGCATGGCTTCAAAGAACTCGGTGGCGACGTACATCTGGTAGTTGACGGCGAACCCCTTGAGGATGCCCAGCCCACCCGCGAACGCGGAGAATATGCAGAACGCCGTCCGCCGCCCGAAACTAAAAGGCATAGGAACACGTTATCAAATTAAGTTAAAAATACAGTAACAAATTTTACGGAATGATTATATTTAATTTATTAATTTAGTTTCTAGAGGTCCGTCAGCCAAATTCATAAAAATTGATTCAGTGGCTACGAGACGTGAACAGTTATATAGATAGACAGTGGATTTGACATCACTGAAATCATTTTGCTATTTCGACACATTATTCGGTCGTGTTAAGAAATGACGATGTTCGATGTGGTTCTAGATCAGTGTGTTCGCCTATTTGAAATGTAATTGTTTTGGCAGGTATTCCTCATAGGGATGTCAATAATACGATAGAATAATATAATTACAACGCAAAAGAGAATCATATTGATAAAACAACCGCCAATGACTTAGAGGCTGATGAGTTCCTCAACTAAAATCAAGACAAGGGTGTGCTGTAGGTAGGTGGTAGGTACTTGTTTGTACTGACTTGTCGGAGATGTACCCGGTGAGGATGAGGGCAAAGGGCAGCGCTGCGTTGCGGACGGTGCCCACCAGCGTCCGCATCCATTCGCGGCACGCCAAATCAAACTAGAAAGGATATGCTGATGTTAAAGTTGCTTCACTGTAGTGGAGAGGACGGAAGCGCGCTTATTGTTTCATGTAAGAATACACAGCTTCGCTCTGCTACTCTCTGTTATATCCAAGAGACCCTAAAGAACACTTATATAAGTAGGTACCCATCCAGGTGGCACAGCACTTGGTTCAAGGTATGGTAAACCAGGATGGCTATTTGTTTTTGAATCGCTAGATTAGATTTTTTAAACTCTCAACACACTCTCCTCTCCACGTCTCATGATTGATTATGAACAATTGATCAAAAAGATGCGCGAATTGCCAAACAACCCCATATTGAGATGTAGTAGTAGTTGCTAACTTATAACTTTAGAGGATATAAAAAAACTTTTGATAACTTAACGTGACTAAAGGGACTCAGCGCTGAGCTGGATTCTCAAAATGATATCAGTTGTAGCTGCATTTTAGGAAGTACTTTTAGCACTGACTAACTGACTTTTAGCAATATACTTATTCTAAGTAAGTAGGCCAACAGCAAGACCCCAAGTGAAATAATGGGTACAGCAATGAGTCAGACTCACTTCCGCAAAGATGGTGTCATAGTTCTGGTAGACAAAGGTGTCGCAGTGGAGTAGGTCCTCCGCGAAGTGTTCCCGCATGCAGGTATGGTTGGAGGGGTGCAGGGGGCGGAAGCGCTCGCATCGCGCGCCTTCAGGCAGCAGCGCTGACGCAGCAGTACTTCCGAACTGGGGCTGTGGTCCTTCGCACTCCGAGACCACACACCTGAAATAGTTATTTTTTTATGAACAACAGGTAGACGCTTAATCTGGGCTTCCACAGGGAACCGAACATGGGAGCTCTAGGTCTGATACTGGTGGTGTTACTTACCAATAGACCACAGACGACGGTTAAAATTCAAATTTATAGTTATTTGTTATGCAAGGCTGGAAAATTGGTTATTTAGCGGCGAGTTACCTCTATTGATATCTGAGCAAGTGAAGGAATTTAAGATTGACCCACGAGCGTAGCGAGTGGTTCAAAGATTGAATCCTGAGCGAAGCGAGGACTTCAAAGGTACAAGACGCTAAAAACTATTCTGCCGAGCGCAACACACAATTTTTCACCTCACATCAGCGAGGAACATTTTATGGTTGTTTCCGCGGTCAACTTCTGGTAAAAAAATCTTTAAACTTAAAAGTTTAATAAATCTTTAAACTTAAAAGTTTAATAACTTAAAAGTTTAAAGTTTAATCTAAATATACCTAATTCTCGTTGTTTGAATGATATAAAAAACTAAAATAATAAAAAAGGAAGTATTATAGTTAATTCAAAGTTATTTAAAGTATGAATATAATGTTACTTATTAATAAGAATAAAAACGATTCTGTAAATGTTGACACTGACATGAGATACAAGACAAAGACAATTTAAAAATAAAGATTTATGTCACAATCCGAAATCCAATTATAGGTTGTGAAATCTCACCCAGCCTAATATAAAGTTCTTTTAACAAATAGTTTAATCTTATTGTTATTGTTTTTATGATTCAATGAACTAAAATAATATAATTAAACCAAAACGGAGTATTATAAATAATTTAAAGCTATTTAAAATAAGAATCAAATATAACAAAAAGTCGATTCGGAACGCATTATGACATATTTTTAGGTATTAAATTAAAAAAGTACTTTGCCGCGCTAGGCCGCAAAAAGCGAACCTCTTTTTCAGAGCGTTTTAGGTGAAAAAATAATTTCATCAATGTAGGCTGTTACAAGTACCTACTTGTTAATGCCAAAGAAGAGCCGCCATCGGTCCGCAAAGCCTTACGGTGTGGGTAACGAGAAGAATCAGCAAGTCTTCGTCAAGGGTTGTGGATTTCGAGTTTATTGCCGATTCTTCTCTATAATAGAACAATTTTATCAAATCAAAATGTCTGTACTTAAAAATCATCGTCATCATCTCGTCAGCCACATGGCACCCACTGCTGGGTATGGTCTCTGCCAAGGATCTTCACGACGATCGGCCCTGCGCTGCACGCATGGCCCGTTTGGTGAAGATTCCCAAGACCTTTACCAAATCGTCGGGCCACTTTGTCGGGGGCGTATAGAATTACTATAAACCCTTAAGAGTGATAGTGAATTGGTAAGTACTGCTTTGAAATTTGGCACAGTGGTTTTAATGAACTGTAACTAATAACTATGATCATTATCATATCAAATAATATAATTATTTTAGAAAAACTTAACATTTTCGTGAGTAATTTATTATGTCAACAATGGAAAAAAAAAATTACGATAAAGGTTTGCACATCAAAGACGTTTTTTTAAAGATAAGTTAAGATGAATCATGTATGAATGACAGTATTTTTATCAGATTTAAACGTGGCGCGTTGTTACGTGAGCCGAACTCGATGGACCCAATGTATCGCTATATGAATACTTCAATACATACAGTTTATCACTATTAACTACTACCTATTACATAGTAATCCTCGAAGTATTCAAAGAATCTTATAAGAATTTGTTACATATAAAACAAAATCAAAAATGTTTGAGAGCACTGCTGGCTTATGTCAGTCGTGAGACTCGTGGGCAGCCAGAGGATTCGGGTTAGGTTAGTTAGGTAGTACTAAGCTACTTTTTGAGACCGTTTATTTACATATTACTTAATCTTTCTGAAGCACATTAGAAGTCATAGAAGCAAGATAAGTCGAATAAAATATGAGATAAATTTTATAGGAGTACTAGAAAAATGAAGAAGGTCGCGGGAAGCCGCTGGATGCGAGCAGCGCAGGACCGATCGTCGTGGAGATCCTTGGGGGAGGCCTTTACCCAGCAGTGGGTGTCATGTGGCTGAGACGACGACGACGACAAAAAATTCAACTAGTGTCTAATCGCTCAGACGTTACATGGATATGGACGGGATATGGAGACTAGTTGATATTAGTACAAAATTAATTACATAAAAATAGTAAGTTTAGAAAGAACCTAGTCGAAATATAATAACGTCCTTTATTTAATTTTACGTCAGTGTTTTGGGAAGAAAGCATGATGTTCAAAACTTTTGTATACGAATTAACTTGAGATGGATATCGTATGCATAAAGACGTAAATTGCCGTAAAAATTGATTAGGTATGCTTGTACCGTTTGCGAATGGGAAACAACAGCTGTATAGCCTTAGTCAGGCTATACTTTCATGGAAAATAACATTATTTTAAGTACTCTTGACGTAGAATCACTGTAAGTACGTGATGAACGTTTTAATTCGGCATTATGATCCATAATAAAGTGCTATTTGCGATCCTTATCTGTCAGATAAGAGTAATTAGCTACCATCAGACGACGATAAATATACCTAATACTATTAGATAAAAAGAGAGACGTGACGGCCGCGGAAAGATTCAATAAAAAGATGAAAGCCGATAATACTAAAGATCGATTCAACATTTTTTTATCTCCGATCAATTATAATCGTCATGTTATAATATAACAAAATAATAAAATTAACGAGTGTTTTTTTTTTTTTTTTTTTTTTTTTATCTTTATTTTTTCAAGCAAACCTTTTTTTTATTTACACAACTTATTTGATAGTTAGTTTTCCTTTATACTGTTGTTAAATGTATATGAATATTTAACCGGAGTATCTAGTTTTCAAGAAGTATGAAAACTGAAGATGTGATGAAACTGAATCCAGTTCACTGTATTTGTATAAGTCACTGTGTATATAGTTTAGAAATTTTAAAAGAAGCTTATAGAGCTAGCGAAATAAGAATTTACTAAACCCCATTTTAAAATTATCCCAGTTTAAAATACGGGTTCTGGTATGTTCGGCGTTATATTAAAAGGGAATATAATAAATCGATCGACTAAAAATTACTAAATTGATCCACTAATAATCAAGGTAGGGTGGCGGACAAAATAGGTTTAGGTTAGGTTAGATTGGCGACAGTCGCTCACCTAGTATTTTTGTCGCTCAAAAAGATTTTTAGTCGATCGGTTAAATACTACCCTATTAAAAGTTGCGGCATTAAGATTCTGCGTAGGTAAATACTTCATAAGCTGTTAGTAATTTTTATGTTTCAGATAACACGAGAAATTACATGTTTCTCGAAGGTTTCGTGAATAAAATGAAGGTAATTTAATAAATACAATGTCTATTAATTATTTTTTCACTTCACACGCTCGGAAAAGGAGGTTTTGTCATTCAATGTTTTTGTTTTATTATATTATCATAAAACAATACCAATAAGATTAGTTGAACTATTTGTTATGACAATTTTGAATTTAGGCTGGGTAAGATTTTACCACCTATGATTGGATTTCGGAACGTGACATACCTACACCTATAGATTTAAATTGGCTTATAATAAAAAGGGAATATTATAGTTATATAAAATAGGAATAAATGGTTACGTACATAAAATAACAATAAAAACGATTCGGTAAATGTTGACATTGACATGAGGTACAAGACAAATTTGTCTTGTACCTCACTTTTTTATATTATTAAAACAACAAGAATAAAGTATATTTAGATTTTTTTACCAGAAGTTGACCGCGGGAACCACCTTAAAATTTTCCACGCTGTTGTGAGCTAAAAAATTATGTGTTGCGCTCGGTAGAAAAGATTTTAGCGTTTCGTAGCTTTGAAACCCTCGCTACGCTCAGAATTCAATAGAGGTAATTCGCCGCGAAATCCAACTTTCCAACCTTGCATAAAAAATAACTAATTCCGTGCTATCAATGATACTTATGCAATTTATTACCTATTTCGAGTATAGCAGAATTATACTCGTAATCAGATTCTACTGAAATAAACTTTAAATAGACAAGAAGTAAACACATTTTTTAATTCATTAAAAAGAGAACTGAATCAAGAACTCATTCAAATCATTTCATTCGTCTTGTTTTACCAGCACGTTTAGAAGTCCTGTGATTTTTTTGCGTGCCATTCAAGAAGAGAAAATTTAGATATCTGATCACATTTTGAGACGTAATAGATACTGTTTCTATTGATTACACTCAATGACTTAATGATTTTCATACAAATTACCTGTTTTCGTGGAAAGATTATTATAGTAAATCTTGACCGATATTGTTTCAATTTGGTTTCATTCAAAAGCTAGAAAGTTCAACACTATGACAGCGTTTTTTTATTTTAACCGACTTCAAAAAAGTAGGAAGTTCAAGAAAAGAAAAAGAAAGATGTTGTCTTTTTTGGTTATTATTGTATGAAATTTTTAAGTAAATAGTTTAGAAACCCGCATACTTAGTTAAAACAAAACAATTCACAAAGGAATGAACACAGTCACTGATACACAGTCGAAATGTAAAATGAACATTTTAGCTTTGAAAGGTACCAAAATGAAAATATATGGGTAAAAATTTACTATAACAATTCTCTTCGAAAATACGTATTTTGTATGAAAATCATTTAGTGATCACTAACATATTTTCATCAGTGTATTATGACCAAAACAGAAGGAAAACGATACGTTGATTGATTGATAGATAACATTTTAGTTTAGAAATGTACGATAGATATTTTATTCAAACTAATAGTTTATTTGAAAGTTAGGAAGGTACCTTAAATACCGTGTAGTTTAATATCTGCCTGTTACTGTTGATACTTTAGATTCTAGTTCTAAGTGTACTTAGCCTGTGTAGTGCGGCTCATTGTTACAAACATAGACAACCGCAACTGAATGACTGAAACGTGATGTAAGGACAACCAATTCAATTCCCATGGATTAACAATCATATAACATTACGTCACCATTTGCTTTTTAACCACATATCAACTCTAATGTGTATATATTTTTAATTCTTGTCTGTATAGTAAATATCGAAATGAAAACTGTTAGAAAACATTATTATTTATAAAAATGTTGTCCCTCAACTAATGGTAAGATCACTAGCTTCACAAATTATCTTTTCCAGAAGTAAAAAAAAACTCAATCTAAACCAGTTCAGTGCGATGTTTACCTGTCTCGCTGTAACTTCACAATAACTAGACTTAGACACTATAACTTATCGCTCACCGGAATGGTACCTGGTCAGCCACGAAGACGTAGTTGAGGGAGTACATGGCGGCGAGCAGGTTGGGCAGGCACAGCATAAGCACCATGTAGCGCTGGTACAGCCCGAACGGGCCCAGCTGTTCCAAGGCTGCCTCCAGGGCATCCGCACCTCCAGCCTTAGTCGGTTCTGACGACACATGGGGGATCTGCTCCGGGTCTGAATCTCTGGAGAAGCGGAATTGGTCTTGACCATTTGTAGCCTCAGAGCTCAACGGAATAGCATCAAGATGGAAGGCCTGATCATCCTGATTAGGAGTACTTGAATCTCTGGAGGGGCGGAATTGCTCTTGACTATTTGTAACCCGAGAGTTTAATGGTATCCCATGGAAGGAGGAATGGTTTTCCTGGTTAGGAGCCCCTATAGAGGCGGGTTGTTCGGCGTCGGGCGCGCCGGCCGAGCGCTCGTCGGCCGCTGCCTTCGGCGCCATATCTCACGACACTGGCACCTGCGCGTGCGATGCGATAAGATTTCTCTTGCTTGAATCTTTGCGATTTATCAGGTCAATGCCAATGCCGAGATTTGATATCTCCTGGATAGTATCAGTACAGTGAGCATTCTGCTCACTGATTTTATAAGATAGGAGAACAGGAACAAACACAAGTATTTTTCTAATCCATGATGCACGTTCACCGTGACAGAAAACCATACAAAAGAGTGACAAAAAGTAATCATTAATGATCAAAACCTGTCTGGTTTTAAGCTTTAAACTAAACAAACTACTTATGTGAGGTATGTTATGTCGCGAAACGTAGAAGTATTGATATTTTGTAATGATAATTAAAGTCAACAGCCATGTGACGTCGTCATACAATTTACCCCTCAATCGATTCCGAATACAATGTTTAACGTTTTAAAGATCAAAATTAATTTGACCCGACCGACGTGCTGTTATTGTACAGTGCTACATGAAACGTGCATAATATGAATGAAATTAAGGTTTGTTTTGATTGTTGTTAGGAGTGAATATTACCAAAAGTTAGTAATCTACTATCAGTAATGAAATCGTTCAAAGAAATACGTATATTATACTACCTAATGTAAGTTTTTAATTTCATTTCGAGGGGCGAAATATTTCTATGAAAATACTCTACAAATATTTGTTTTAAGTATACATCTAAAATACCTACAACAGTAATCGTGTATTAACTCATGTCACAATTTGTGTATTATTTTTTATTTTATTTATTTATTTCAGGTAACGAACAGTTATATACAAACAATATTATAAAAATAGTTTACAAACAAACCTATAGTACCATAACTTAAAGTATTAACTTAAGTAAGTAATATAGTGCATACAAGCGACTGATTTGTACTAGATAAAAATATTTACATTTAGCAACCACAACAAAAACTGACATATTAGACTTTTCAAATTATAAAAAAAAACTATAGTAGAATGAAATATATATATATATATAAACACATATATGTTTATGTTATATTATGCATTACAAGAATATAATATGATAGTACTTGTAGTAGACTTATAAAATGTTTATGTTTAATGCCTATATTCTTAATACTTGCAATGCAATCGTTCTAAATAATCACTCATAATAACATGCCTCGGTGCGATGATTGTTTTTATTGCCACATTAATATCGAAGGCGCTACAGCAACTAAATGGAAGTGGTTTTAAATGAATGAGATCTGAATGAGATTTGATTTTTATTTCTGTTATGCAACTTTATGACTTGAGAGCGTCAGTGTCTTTTAGTATGACCGATTGCCACATAACCTCCTTGTCTCCCCAGACAGGAAGGTATGAGGGGGCATTTCCGCCTAGAAAAAAGGAGAGGGGGCAGTGTCATCGCTTCCTGTCATCCGGAGTGATGCTAATGATAACCGACCAACCCGGTTTTTACCTAGTTATTCAATAACATTAAAATTCAAAATGGCCACAAAGGGGTCAGTGACCAAAACCGGGGCTTCTGCCTTACCTGACATGAAAATCATACGACAGAGAAATATTTCATTTAGGAGCATTTCATTTAAGACGATTAGCTATCATTCATCATAATTCATGTTTCATTATTATTTGAATTTGTGAAAGGAAGGAGCAATCTGCGATTTTCACAGTGTGAAATGTTTGCAGTCAATGTGAAAGGAAGGAGCAGATGTGAATAATGAAAATCATTTCATATGGTTTTTCACATGCTATACATGAAATGTTCCATATCTATCGGGCTGCGATATCTTGAGTTCAGTGAAATACTGGTTTGTGACTCCTTAAAAATGTCAAATACGAGAACGAGATGTGTCGCTTGGAGTCGCTATTAAAAGAATTGCTTCCCAGGAGGCATTAGGGGATAGAGAAGACGAGGGAAGGGAAGGGGAAAGGAAGAAGAGGAGGTAAGGAGTCAGAAGTATACGACGAATCTAACATCCCCACAGGCAATAAAAACGTATTTTGATTCAGGAATTGTTTTTTTGATATTCCACCACCAGTGGGTTTCTCTAATCAAAGCCGGCACTATAAACATAATTTTGGACGTCTACCACCATTTGAGTAAACGAAAAACAATTTGTAATTAATATTAAACAAGAAAATATACTAGATAAAAGCAACTAGTCTCATGTCATGTCACATGAGACTAGTTGCTTTTTTCTAGTATATTTTCTTGTTTAATATTTATCACATAAAAATAGCATTGTAAAATGCAAAATTAATAAGTTATAAACAATTTGTAAATTAATGTAGCTAATATAACCGACGTAGTCATCGTTTTCATCCGTAAAAGTACGCGCGTGAATTCAAGATTCAAGTAAATTTTAGAGATGAATGAGTTACCATGCTAGGTTTGCTCCGCTTTTCAGATGACCTCATCAGAAGCCCAATCAACTTGTAACCTGCTTAGTTTGGGTTGAACGTCCTGCCTAATTGGGCGTCGATCGCGATACAGTCAGCGGCGGCCCTAATCGCCGCGGCGTGGGCCACGTGTGCGCCGGCGCCGACGCCGCGGGCGCGTGTGCGCCGACACCGGGCGGGCGCGCGTGCTTCTCGCCGACGCACAGTATGGGAAAATCGCAATCTAGCGGGATTAAAATGCAACTAATCAAACAACAATTTTGTTGTCTATGCCTTAAACCCACTGCAATTATTACTTACTTTATATTTTGGAGTTAGGCTTCAACCGACACAAAACTAATAGGCTATTTGACAGGTTTTGAAAATCCATTTTATATTATGTAGTGGAGTTTAAGGAACCCAGTAAAAGATGTTTTTTTTTATTCTGGTACATATTTGCTGAAAAATATCAAATTAAAAATTCAATATTTAAATAGCGCGCCAAAACGCTAGTTTGACAATATGGCGCTGCAATGGGTTTGGTGACGTCACTTGCCTGTATTCTGCACATCATCCACATATTAACGATCTCCCTAACTACGCGAGTAATTTATGTAAGACAGTACTATTTGCAGATGATACATCTTTAATTTTTAAAATTGATAGAGGAAACAATTGTTCTGACGAAGTAAATAGTGCTCTCTCTCAAGTCGCACACTGGTTCAACAGTAATAATATGTCTCTTAACCCTACCAAAACGAAATTTGTTAAATTCACATTACCTAATGTAGGGCAGGTCGACATGCACATCAATTTGAATGGGGATGTAGTAGAGTTAGTTGAGAGTACTAAATTTCTTGGTATTACATTAGATTCAAAACTACAGTGGGATCCACATATTGAAACCTTGTCGAGTAGACTTAGTTCTGCGGCTTTCGCAATAAGGAAAATAAGGCTCCTAACTGATATTGAAACTTCAAGACTAGTTTACTTTAGTTATTTTCATAGTGTAATGTCCTATGGCCTGTTGTTGTGGGGCTCAGCAGCCAATAAAGAAAATGTTTTTATACTTCAAAAAAGAGCTGTACGCGCCATTTACAACCTTCGACAGAGAGATTCTCTTAAAGAATGGTTTAAAGAGATTAATATACTAACTTTGGCGGGACAATACATTTATGATAATATAGTATATGTAAGGAAACATCATGATTTATTTATTAAGTATAGCGATGTTCATAATTTTAATACTAGAAACAAGAATAAGCTTGCCGTTCCAAGATTTCGGCTTGAAAAATGCAGTCGCTCGTTTTTGGGGAAAGGCATAGCCTTTTTTATGATTTTGCATTTTTCAATGCTATTTTTATACTTATGGTAAATTTTAAATAGAAAAATATTGGAAAAAATTAACTCGGCCACAAGTGAATTCAGGTCGCTGGTTCGATTCCAGTCTGAGAATTCACTTGTGGCCGAGTTAATTTTTTCCAATATTTTTCTATTTAAAATTTACCATAGGCATAGCCTTTTTTAATAAAGTTCCACAACAAGTGATTGAGCTGCCTTTGCATAAATTTAAAATACATGTTAAAAAAACGCTCTTAAGCAAAGGTTATTACAAGGTAGATGATTATTTGAAAGACCAAAATGCATGGAAGTGATACTAACATAAAACATGACTATTGTAATTGTATAAAAGGAAAATATTCTAATAACTGAGTATAAGAAAATTTTCCTCTTATATTAAATATGTTTCAAGATTGTAGATTTGTGTTTGGCAACGACATGTTCCTTTGTAAATGTTGTTGCTTCTGTTAAAGCTGATAAGTTTCTTGCGGCCGTTCTTCTTATCAGTTAAAAGATGTCCTGAATGGCTGGTAGGAAAAAAAAAATTGGACGATTCGAAAGCACTATATATAAGTCTATTTGAATAAAAATCTTTGACTTTGACTTTGACATACGTAGTAAAACGATGTTTACAAGCAGGTGGCGTCATTATAAACTCGACGAATCAGGAGCGTTTTGTGTCACGTGACAAAACGTTTAAAAAATGCATTTTTATTTACGGATTTTTAAATAAATTTATTATTATTTTCAACTTACGTTAATTAAAAACCATTTTTAAACTCATAATTTATACTGATAACAGTAATTGACACTTTATTTTTCGCTTTGTCAAATAGCCTATTGTTTTTTTTGCGTGCACTATTGATACGATTATTCCTTTAAAGAGTAATTTTGTGTTGCTATTGTGTTCACAATATTTTAAGGTAAGTCTGAGACTAATTATTGAATGTACAAAGTACTGGGTACACATATCACGTAAAGCGAAAGTATCGAAAACAGTACCATTTTAAAGTTTTGAATAGGGTAAAATTAAATGATTACACAATATTACACAGCAACAAATACATCATAATGTAGCCCAAAGTCTTCACTATCAAGTTGAATTACAGATTTTGCCCCTTGTTGCCTCACTCATACAACTTTTGTATAAAGATGGCCATTGAAATTACTAGAAAGTAAATATTTGATACATGCTGTCATCTGAGAATGACTAGATGGCTCAGTTGACGTGTATAAGAAGTATATATGTATTAGAATATAGGTGAAGACGAGCTCGAGTAGTACAAGAAAAACTACGTGTAACTTTGGATGATCATGTATTTCGACTTCCATAATGACAAGCCCTTGTTTTACATAAACGTATCAAAAAAGATTAAATAAAAAATTTGGAATTTAGAACATATTAGCCGAAGAGAAAGTCATGAAGGCTGTAGCCAAGCTTGTCGGTAACAATAGGATTCACTTGTAAATGAAGTTTAAATAAAAAAATATTACAATTTAGTTTTTTTTTATGTTTCATGAAATAACTGTACTAATAAAACAACACCGTGACTGACGTACAACGCACAGCCCAAACGACTGAACCGAATAAGCTGAAATTTTGCATAAAGGATTCTTTATTGATGTAGGCGAGCACCACGAAAGAATTTTTTGATATTCCCACGGGAACTCGGGAACAATGGTCAGATCGACATGAGACAAGGTGCTTTTTCTAGTATATTTTGGTAAGTATGTACATACAGTGAAGGTCACATAATTAATTTATTAATTTATTTATTTATTTCAAAATCCACAGTAAGTAATTAACGACACAAGTCGATTTTCATACATCTTTTAAAATGTTGATCAGATTAGTTAGTGTTTATAGTAATCTGGATCTCCTCTGTTCACTACTTGGATGGCCATTAGGTATCAGATCACAGCTCGGTCAATCCGTCGCAGAGAACCGAGGGTCCTAAGTTACCTCGTTTCTATGAACATCGACAAGTGTCTTTAATTATCTGACCACCACTGTATATACTCGAGAATTCGAAAAAAGAGATTCGCGGATACAAAATACTCGAATGCAGAATTTTTGAATTTTTGCATTTTTCAATGCTATTTTTATACAATTGGAAATGATGTCCGCGATGATTTTGCGCAACTTTCAGCTGATCATGGGTTTAACTACCCATGGAATATCGTCCAGTTTGGGGTTAGCCATACCAACCTTTCCATCACAACTGCAATTGGATCTCGTTACCTGTCGTGCCCACTGACACTTAAATCTGACTGCTGATATCTGAAATGTTATCTGCAATTTTCACATGAAAATAAAATTAATTAAAAAAGATAAACAAATAGCTGGAGATTATTCAACACATGTTCATAATTCTTATGTTGTATCCTTATTTATGTGACCACTATTGTAAGTGGCTAGTACCATAGGTCCTGTAAACCTAGCATACCGCATCGTGACCGCAGCCGCGCCGCACACGCACCGCACACGCGGCTCCCACGCGCCGGCGCCGTGCACCGTTTATTTCACGGTTTGTCGAGTATTTTTTACGATAGCTTGTCAGAAATAGCCAGCGTTTGCGACCGGCATGATATTAGGAAGTGACCACACAGATTTTACATTTGCGTACGCAGTTTACGGTACCACCAAAGTGATAATAAATAAAGTGATAAATATATATTTTACTCTCACTTATCAAATGGCTCAATACAGCTCACCACCACAGTTGAGTGTATACTACGGGTTTTTTTATATCCCTTATGTTAGAGACCATGTAAGGTACAAAGGGCAAATCAGAAGTTTTTTATACTTTATCATACAAAAACGTTGTTTTGTCGAATCAATTTGTCTTTAAATCTCCAGCGTTACTTGAATTTGTAAAGTTTTGGGACGTAAAAAATATACGTTGTGTATAGATTATAAATACAATTATACCTCACACAATCACACAATCTGCAGGTGTTTCGCTCCAGCACAGGATATGCACAAGAGCTTTTATGCAATACACTGTAAAACACTGGAAATAAAAGGTTGAATAAAAGGAATAAAATTTAGATTAATTTATCAGATGCGAAAAGAATACATAGACCATTTTAGAAGTGAATACTTAGTAGTTCTAGGGATTTGCGCCTTCAATAAAATATACATATTGATCGGTTTGAGTATATAAGTTGAGATAACAGTGACCTCAAAGGCACATAATACTTAATAGTACTTTCCCCAGGATACGCCTAATTATGTCAATATTTTAAGTTTTCACGTTTCCATAAAATAACTTAAGAAAAGACTTCAACGAACGCTAACGCGTAATATGGATAATTTTACAATTTTACTTCTTTTATAGAAATCTTCGGAATGAAGCTCAATTTCCCATTTGGTTTTTTTTTATAATTCATAATTCATAATATATTTATTGCAAGTCACATTATATAACGAGATTTATATTATTTATAATCTACATACAGATTATTGTTTACGCATAAATAATGATTTTTCAAATGTTCTAAATAACTTAAAATACGAGTATTATGTTTATACTTTGTTAGAGGTATTGATAATATGAGTATTTATTTACAATTACTGTTCCCAGTTTAAATTACAAAAAAACAGTGTTATTTTTGGGAGTTGGAAAAGCTATTGTACTAATTTTTTACCCGACTGCAAAGGAAGGGTTATATTAATATACCTTTTTTATTGATACCAATACTGTAAGTAAAGTTTTATTTAACTAAGAAGTTAAAAGGATGTTTCAGCTGTAGATAATTAAATATTTTTAACTTGTCTCACGACGCTCTGATGGGATTTAATCGTCAGATTTGTTATTTTATGGAAACAAATAACAAAATTAGGAACTACCCCTATGAAGTATGTATGGTCAGTACTGATGGATTAGAGTGTATAAATTCAGTGACGTAGCAAATATTATAATTATATACTTTTTAATAGATGTGATTCGGGAGCTAGGGCGCGTCGCTACTTTAGAATATGATGTAGGTGTGCTTCCAACATCGGAATACAAGTCACAATTAGCATCGGCCGAGAGATGTCACCTCTCTATTAATACTACTTGACCTACTTACAACTTGAGAGTGTGAGATTTTCACGGTGACGTCACCAGGGTTTTTCGATCAGTTACCTTACAGAGGTTGTTAACTCAAGCTATCTGGAGTAGCGTCCGTCGGTCGGTCTGTCACGCGATAAATGGCTGTTTATTTTGGTGCCCATGCGCACGTGGTCGGCGCTGCATGGCGGGACGCTGTCTCCCGCTCGAACGCCGACGTGAACTTAAACTGCTATGTAACTCCACGAGCTAAGGTTCAAGTTTGGTTGGCGGTAGCTCGAGGCCGTCAAACGGGTGGCTATCTCCTTTAGCTGTAGTATGCTGAAGTCCTGAATATCGCTATACGCTAGCGCACGCATAGCTGCGCGAGCGCTGGCTGCGGACGGTCGCGTCGCCCGCACGCTTCAATTAACTTACCTATCTAACTTTAGGACTTATAAATAGTTTGATTCAAAACGATTACGCGTTGGCAACATCGAAGTTGTTTTGCTTATTATTCTGCCGTTTTTAGTAATGGTTAAATAAAAGACGATAGTTATAAGGGTGCGTAGGGTTTACGACCGTTTTAGAGGTATTTACATAATTTATTCTTATTACCATAAGAATTTAGCTTTTTTAGCCGGTGTTTTTATCGGTTGTAATCAAAATATTTTTTTACGTTTACGTAATTATATTTTGCATTTAAGTAACATCTCTTTCTTGGTAAAGAAAAGTTTGGGAATACAAAGACTTTATCGTGGTGGGGTTAACTAAGGGTGGTCGCGTTGTGTGTGGGGCCACGAAGTGAGCGATGTCCGAGGGGGCGGAGTGGTGGTGTGCGGGGTGGCGCTGGCAGGCGCGGCTGGCGGCACTGCTGGCGTTGCCGGTGCTGCTCACCGGTCTGTACGGCACCAACTACGTGTTCCTGGCAGCGCATACGCCTTACAGGTTAGTTCAGTGTCAACACGTTATTTTTCGTGTACCTTTTGTTTGGGTAAACATAAACAAAAAATATTTGTATAACTTGTAATTTTCTGTATGAAAGTAACCCTGAAATCGCGATTAGTACAGCTGTTTCAAAATTTTTGTAGAGTTTAAATAAAATGTTGTATGAAACAGCTGTTCTTTTCCGCGATTTCAGAGCTGCTTCAGAGTTCAGTTTGCCCCTACAAACAGATCGTCAGTACATTTTACTAAAAGAAACGTTTTGTCGTTGATCTCGATTTTAATGATGTAAGCTAGGCTTTGGGGCTATCTAGAGTTATTTTCGTCAACAATTAATTTCAATTCTTCCGAAATTTTTAATCGATCTGCAGGTTAAGGAACGATAAAGCATTTCGGGTTTATTTGATCTTTTTAAGAAAATGTTAACTACAATTATAGAATACAGGTACAGGCGCGGAGAGTGATTCTAGAAAAATATCGATTTGGAACATTTAAACTCGAGGAAATTGATAAATCCCGAGAATTTGTATGATAATGATCACAATATAATAATTATAGTTTTTTAATGATAATTTTTTTATAGAAAAAAAAACCTTCTGAGATTAACTTGTGGCCGAGTCGATTTTTTCCAATATTTTTCTATTAAAAATGTATCATGTTATAAGATAGTTTATTGTCTCTTGTCTCCATAAGAAAGGTAAATATGGCCCAGCATTGCATGCAACTGGCTGACTATGAATTGATGATGATGATAATGATCGTCTCTCTAGTTTGATCATATGATAACAATAAATATTAGGTTTACCAATTGCCGATTTCTATGAAGAATATCTATTATATAATTTTTTTGTTATAGTTAACTACTTACCGTAAATATTATACAGAGTGGAAAAAATCTATGGGCCCTGTAGGGGAACTACCTTAAATCCTTTATTAGGTAATTTTACTGAAAGGAAATATTCCTTTATTTTTTAAAAGAAACAAAATTGCATTCAGATTTTAAAAAATATGCTTCACACCCAGGAATCTCATATCGGAATAAAATCTGTAAAAAATAACATCATGTACTTTTATGCCATCATTCGATAGGGTCAACTGCACTTTCAATAAATTTCGATCAAAATCCGTTAGCAACAGAGTTAAATAATCAACTAGCTGATGATAGATAGATAGATAGATAAGATAGATAAAATCATTTATTCGCATCACAAACATACATGCACATAAACAAAATAAAAGAAAAGAAAAATAAACAAACTACTTACAGACTAACAAAAATAAGCGGGCACATAGGTTCGTATAGAGACCTACCCATGAAATCAAACTATTGTTTAATTTCATAAGTACCTATATCTGTGCATGTGTGTCATAGCGATGCAAAGAGGCAAAAGCTCAGCGTATATTTTTGCCCCGAAGGAACAAAACACTGGTTTTCAGCTTTCACCCGTAGAAAAACGCGAGAGACGCATTAACAAAATCGGACGCCCTGTTATTAATTTAAAAAAGATTCTAACATTTTAATTTTGCATTTCAAATAAAAAAAAATTGGTGCAGCAAATAATCATAAATAATAAAATAATTTTTAATACAAAAAAATTTTAGCGATTAATATAATATAAATAAAATATATTATCATGCCTTGAATAAATTAATTGAAAGTGAGTCTAAAATCTAATAAATCATAAAATTAATATCAGTTCAAAATTAATAAATTCTATTAAATTAATAATATGCAAAAAATTCAATCTCATTAAAATTAAACTAAAATTCCATCATCACCAGAACCTGCAACCAGTCGACTATTTTTGCGTACTTAGATTTTGTAGTTCCAATATTGCTATTTTAATATTGTTTTTGAATGTATATTTTGATGTTAATTGCCTCATTGGGGGCGGTATATTGTTCCAGCACTTAGTCGCCTGGTAGCGGAAACTACCTGTAAAAGCCACAGTCCTATGCACGTGAGATGCCAATAGAGGGCGAATTGACCTGCCATCGCCTGACCCATACTGTGTGTGAAATTTGCGAAAATTCAGCTTATCGTACAAATACTCTGGGTTTTTAAATTTCATAAGGTCAAACATTAAAATCGCCAGATGCAACCGTCTGCGTGACTTCATGTTAAGGATAGAGGCTTTATTTAAAAAGGGAGACACGTGTGTACGAGGAGGGATGTTAAAACAAAATCGGCCACAAGCATTCTGAACACGCTGTATCATCCTTTTGGATCCGGACAATAAACGGGGGCCATACACTAAATCGCCATAATTGAGTACCGATAGAATCAGTGACTCACATAAGGCGATACGCGATTTTTCAGAGAGATAATTCCGAATCTTATAGAGGATTTTCAACCTATAAAAGCAACTTTTGACCAAACTCAAAACATGATTCTCGAAGCGCAACCTATCATCAAATAGTATACCCAGGTTCCTGGCTTGCTCACACACTCAACATCAGAACCTAGAATTTGAAGTTTGGGATTACAATTATGAATACGTTCAGTCTGTTTTTGTGAACCTAAAATGACAATTTTAAATCCGTCCTCCCGATTGAAATTTTTGTACTTCTTGATTTCAATCGCTTCTCGTACCATCTTAGTATGATAATGACGATCGGTGAAGAGGATTTTAGGATCATGTAACTCCATCCAATGACTATTTATCATCCTTCTAGAAAATGCTCAGCTACCACGGATTTGCTCGTCTGTCGATTTTAACAACTACGATATGTTCTTTGACACTTTCTGCGATGGTCTGCTTTGTTTGTCCTATATATGAACTACCACAGCTCAGTTACAATCGATTTTTATATTCACCCGGAGTCTGAAATGTGGTCGTCCTGTGGTAATCGTAGTTGCTTAGATATTTAACGTAATTTAGTATATATAGTCTTGATGGAGAATTTTCTAAGCACTGATTCAATTTTATCCGTAACGCCTTTGATATAAGGTAAAAATGCTGCCTTACGAGACTTACGACGCACTTCCGGTCATTTTTCCCTTTTTCTTTGCCTTTTCCATCGCTGCGACACATTGTATCAGTTTGAGTCCCGTTCTTGTTATTTATAATTATAATGGAACGCGAAGGTTTAAAATAAAGTGTTGTTGTATTGTATTGTATTGTTTAGATATTTTTTTTATGCACAACGGGGAAACCCTTACACCCATATTCTTAGTCGTTCCTCCAAAACTTACTCGTCCTCGACTTAACGAAACCTCATTGAAAACCTCTTCGAAATACTCCTCAAAATCGGTATTCTAACTCATAACTCCGTAAGGACCTTGAGGAGCCAAAGAGTACGTAGCCACTTCGTGTTAGGCCTAGCGCACACTACCATTTTTACCCACGACGAGGTTGAGTGGAGTGTAAAAAGTTTTGGAGGAACGACTTAGAATATGGGGGTTAGCCTTCATCATACTTTGATAAGGCTGAAGATGGAAGCGAGTTTCTCCCGGAAGCCTCAATTACTGAGGAGCTGGCTATCTTATCTCTAACTGCCGAAACAAAACAATGCTGAAAACATTGTTGTTATGGCGTCAGACTTAGATAAGATGGTAGTAGCTAGCCAGACGGACTTACAACAAGTCCTACCACCAACCAAACCGAATACAATATGTACTCCAGCTAGGAATCGAACCTGGGAACCCTGGGCCTGATACCGGTGGTTGAACCACTAGACCACAGAGGCGGTTAAGATGTAGCAAATCCAATACAATATTGAATAAAAAGTCTGTCTAATGAGTATCACCTTTAGTTATAAACGCCGTTCAACACATAAGCAAAGTCGAACCGGCAACTCATAGTTTCTCAGTAAACAACCACTCGATTGCTCGGTCAGTAAAAATAGAAGTACTCGTTAGAAAGTAAAGCTCAAATGCCAACTGATAGTAGGTAACTTAGTCATCAGCTCAGCCGGCCCACAAACCGACGAAAACAAGCGTTTTTTTATAACTATATTGTTCAAGACATATAAAACACTAGCATCCAGCCGCGGTTTCCCGCGTGATTATATGCTCTGCGTCCTTTCAACTAACTTTATGCCAAAAATCAAGACGTTGGTTGTTTACTTAGGACGTGAAGGAAGGACAAATAAACACACTTATGCATTTACAACAAAAGCGTCCTTCCTCCTTCTTAGCCTTATATAGATCCCTTGTTAGATCACAATTGGAATATGGAACAATTGTATGGAATCCGTTTTACCAAAAATATAATGATCAATTGGAAAGGGTTCAAAAAAAGTTTGTACGATCTGTCAATTATAAATGCTTTCGCACTAAACCATAATACTCTGAAACTCTCAATAAATTGTCTCTGCTTTCTTTAAGGTCGCGTAGAATGCTTATTGGTTATACATTTCTATATAAAGTCAGGAAGAATCATTTTAATTGCACTCATTTAATCAATTATGCTTCCTTAAATATACCAAGTAGTATACGAAACTCAAAAAAACATAAACTGTTTGCATTAAAAAAATGTAAAAGTAATGCTGGGAAACGTGCACCCCTGCGTCACGTTATGCAAAATTATAATAATCATTTTGTGGACATCGATTTATTTAAGCTTTCCCCTGGGCAGTTCAGGACCGAAGTCAGGACTTCTGTTCTTTTGAAGATGCATCAGGACGCATCTTCAAAATCTAGATACGACTTTAATGTAGGATCTAAAATTGAATGTAACTTAAAACCTTAATAATAATATTAAAAACGACTAAAATTTTAAATGTATGTTGTGGATAACGTTGTTGTTTGCAAAATTAGTAAGATTTATTTTAAGTTGGTATATATAATCTCATTTTGTAAATGTTTGTTATTCCTAATAAAAAAAACATATACATATACAACATTGTTGTTGTGTTGTATACAACATATACAACACAACAACAATACATATAACATATTGGTATAATAAGGACTAGCATTGAGATTATTATCTTTATCGTTGTTTACCATGTCCCGAGCTGATAATCAAAGTGTCATCAGTATGTTACATATTCAACTAATTATACCTACCCGGCATTCTTGAAAACAAATACACTGGTCATACAAAGTATCGTATTCTTTTACGTTATAAGTTCTGTCCGAAGCGGAGGAAAATATGCATAGATGCGTAGAAAACTAGAAACAACTGATTTGCAAAAGGTATACAAAAAAGCTCGATGGTTTTTTTTTTAATAATAAACTTGACATAGTAGAAAATAAAAACAAATAAAAGATCAGATAATAGAATACGACCATCATAAAAGAGTAACAACCGATTGAAATACGTGTTCTTTTTTATTTATCAGTAAATAAATAAACATAAAAAAAAACTTTAACTTTTTTTTACTTTAATAATAATAATAATAAAATACTTTATTACACATAGTAATAGCACAAAGAAATAAAAAACAGACAGTAAAAGGAAATACACAAAAGGCGGCTTTATTGCTAGGAAGCAATTTGTTCCAGGCAACCTTGAGTAGTAAAGTAGAGAAAAAATAGAATAAAAGGGGGGAATAGGGGGGAGTGGGTGCAATTAAATATTGAATATTTTAAATAATCATACTTTAGAATGAATATATAAACATATATTAGTGTCGTCGTCGTCGTTGTCTCAGTCACATAACACCCACTGCTGGTTATAGGCCTCCCCCAAGGATCTCCCGATTTTTATTGGGTCCTTTCATAAGGGGGGGGTTTGCCATAATCGCCACGCTTGGCAGGCGGGTTGCCGATCGCAGTATGGCCAAGTTTGTAGGAGACGCTGCTGCCCGTCTCCTGAAGGCTAAGTCCCTTAGTCGCCTTTTACGACACCCACTGGATGAGAGGGGGTAGTGCTATTCTTAGCCGACACACAGCGTAGTGTACACAGCGTACTATATTAGTGTAGTGTAGTAGTATATATATTGTACGAGTATAACTATGTGTATCAAATGAATTTATCCCAGTGGTAAAAGAAATTATACCTATGTATTTGAGCTCCTATTCTTTTATTTTTCTTGCCTGGGCTGGCACCGACTCAAAAAGGCTTATTTTTTGCTTTTTAGTTTCTGAAATCGTATTTTTTTAACGCGGTTTTTTTTCTTTTTAGTGTCTGTAATAGGTTGTTTTGTAAACTACAGCAGGGTTTTTCTAGATTAGATAAGGTTTCATGTACATTATAAACAAATTTATTGTAAAAATTACATCGTCCAAGTTAACAATGAAATGAAATATATAAAAATGCTCATAACATAAAAAATACTGGGTCAAACTAAACCAAATTTTTATGGGACCAATTGGCAACTATTCTGCATCGAAAAAAAAAAAATCACGGAAATCGGTTCAGAAACCTCAGCATAATCGGTGTACATACAAAAAAAAAATTATACCATCCGAATTGAGAACCTCCTTCTTTTTTGAAGTCGGTTAAAAATTGATGTAATGACACATTTAGTTTTCTTCTTTGTTTATTGCTATTTAGTTTATGCTTAAATAAATCAATGGTTTGCCAACGAGAATGCCAAGGAATTTACGGCAACTTTTTGTGTCAATAATGAATTTATTATCGTTTTATCTAGTGCGGTAAAATGCTACATTTTTTCGGACGCGAAGCGATAACGAGCCGCATAGCGCATGCCTAACTTGCGATGTTTGTTTACAATCTGAGACCCAAGTGGACGGGATCAAAGGTTGAAGGATGGTTCTGGCGATAAATACGGTTGTGTAAATCTGAAACGTTTCCGTGAAGTTTTGCGACATGTTAATAACATTAATCACGGTATCGCCCACTGATTATATTTATTTTTAAACTGAAGATCTCAATTTTAGTTATTAAATTGTAGACTGTTTTTTTATGATAACGTGGATTATTTATCATTCTACTTTTTATTTATACTAGAAAAGTGTAATATCTACGAGAATAATTAGCAATTCTAACATTTTAATTATGCATTTTACAATGCTATTTTGAGACAAGGCAATCCCGTCAGGGCGACATGAGACAAGTTGCTTTTTTCTAGTATAGGTATTTTCTTGTTTAATATTTGTCACAATAATAAGCAAATTTTCTTTTGTATTTTGGTCAACACAACTATTCATTACCGAAAATGATTGATTATTTGATGTCCCGAATTTGATGTTCTGATATTTATATGAATAGTTCTGGCCGGCATTACTTCATGATACTGGTGACATCCTATGACTATTCGTAATCCGTGAAAGTGTTTTTATCTAAAAGTTATGATTTTGAGTTATGACTCTTTCACCACTTACAGCTTCCACTAAATTTAATTTACGAAAGTTGTTACTTCAAGCGAAATGTTTAATACTTATACTATTTATTGTTTGCTTTTATTAAAATTACTAAACTTGCAATCTAGATCTATAACTTAAAATTTCTGCATTTGTGCGACGTCAATTTTTTACTATCTTAAATACGAGTATTTATTTTAACGCCACGTAGTTGTAACTATTTTTAATATAGGAAGTTCATAAGTAGTTATAGTTCTATATTTAAACAGTAAATATTACCGAGAAGTTAATATTTAGGTGCGTGTGACAGAGTCGAACCAGCCGAAGCCGCGCGGGTGCGGGCCGGCCGGCGGCGCACGCGCCTACCTCGTGCTTAGCTCTGCATATTTTTAACTTGCGAAAACAACACCACTAGAAACGCAGACGTAACAAACAACTGTCCTTTTCATTTTTATGACTTTTATTTACTCTGATGTTTCTAAAAGTTTCTAATAAAAAACATTTTTTTATGAGCAACGGGGAGTCTCTTAGCCCTCATCATAGCTGATGTTAAGTATTGATAAGGCCGAAGATGGAAGCGAGCCTCTCCCGGAATCCTCACCACTGAGGAACTGGCTATCTTATCTCTAACTGCTGGAACACAACAATGCTGAAAACATTGTTGTTATGGCGTCAGACTAAGATAAGATGGTGGTAGCTAGCCAGGCAGACTTACCATAAGTCCTACCACCAACCAAACTGAATACAATATGTACCGCCGCTGGGAATCGAACCCAGGACCCCTGGGTCTGATACCTGTGGTTGTTACCATTAGACCACAGAGGCGGTTTTAAAGCAGTTGAAAAGATGTTTAAATTTTGGACAATACACATTAATGATTGTAAGAAGATTAATTATACTTCGCAATACCGAAATTATACTCTAAAAATAACAGCTGAAAATATATTTAAACAATCACTTGTTAAATAAGGCATTGTATTTAAGTTAGGAAAATTTTAATACCGCGAGGTCTGTTTACTTTCCCATGGTAATAATAACAGAGGAGACGTGTGGGCGTAATAAATTGCTTAAAATTAATTAGTTATGCTTGTGGTGCGGGCATATTCGTAATTACCCGCCGCGTCAGCACCAGGACATGGAAAAAAATATATGAAAAAATTAGCGCCGGTAAAAAAAATCCTGAATGTAATAAAACCAAAAAAGTTCTAAGGTCAGGTAAGGGATTTTTGGTCTTATTAGATTCAGGAGTCAGGACACTCAAAACCTTTTTCGTTACGTACCTACATATTTGATGGATGAGATAACTAAATGTAAATAAAAAAATAACGAAAACGTTTATCTCATCAAATGTTTACGGAAAAAAGTTTATAATTGCTTCCAAATGTGTCCTGGAGTCGTATTTTTTAATTACTCGAATAACATTTGCAAACTTAATCGCAAGCCTCGCATGCAATTTTTTTTTTCTTTTTTTGTTTTTTTTTTGTTTGCGAATTCTGCAAGATTTGAATGCGAAAGTAATTAGTATGATTAAAACAAATACGACTCCTGAATCGAATGAGAGCAAAAAAGGGCTATCAGTAGTTTTTTTTTTTGAGTTCTGAAGCTAACCCGGCAGCTGTTTAAGAATAGACCGACGTCTGCGCAGTCGCAGGCGGTTATCGACGCTGAGCTTAATGGCCGCACTTCCGACTACTTCGGCAACTAATGGAAAATTAACGTCCTTGATTCTATATGTGTTGAATTACTAAACTTGTTATTTCCTTCGTATTCATGACCTTTTTTTGCACATGCGTGTTTGTTGTTTGACTTACAAACAAAATTGAAATTAAAGATATAAAATCAATATGATGAACTTACTCTTTAACTAAATAATGTAATGCAAATTACAGACTGAACTTGTAAATTCTAGCACATTTTCGTTGTTCTCTCTCACTGAGTGGTGGAAAAGTGGGAAATGTGTCACTTGTCTTTTTTTTAAAATTCTTTGTGAGAAAGAATGTTTTGTCAATGTCTCGCTTGTTAAGATCATGTAGCATTATCAAATGGTTAAACAAACACTTCGGATGCAGAATATATTTAATTTTGTGTTAATTTCAAAATATAATATAAACGCGTTTTTTATTTCATGTGTGTCAATTAAACCTCGCAAAGGTGACGAAACTTTGGCCAAACCAAAATCAAATTTTAAAAGAATAAGTAGTAAATTTGCAACCAAACTATAAAACAGAAACTTTGTAAATTTAAGTAATTGTAGGTGCGCCATCAAACATTATAATGTCGGGTTCGACCGCGTGGTTCCCGTTCCCGTGGGAATATCGGGATAAAAAGTAGCCTATGTGTTAATCCAGGCTATTTTCAATCTATGTGCCAAATTTTATCCAAAACAGTTCAGTAGTTTTTGGGTGAAAGACTAACTAACAAACAAACAAACTGATATACTTTCGCATTTTTATATTAGTAGGATTTATAGAAGATACGCGTGCAGATCGTAAAAGCAATTCAAGTTTTAGCACAGAATGGAATTTAATACGGGTTCAAAGTGAATAAAACGTATATTTGATAAAAGCGCATTTTATTCTGTAAAAGTTGATCCAATGAACAGCAAGCCTTAAATTGGTATACAAAAGTGGTAAATCCAATTGTGGGTTGACTTATTTTTAAATTAATTTAATTTGTTTTAAATGCTACTGAAAGAAAATCGATTTATTTGAGACAAAAAAAAAATACCTAAGTCAACACACAGAAATACATTAAAATTTGTCCCAAAATAGTCACGACTCAGCATAATGCATGGTTTACGATCAGCGCTGATCTTCCGTCGTACTGGGTGCTCACGTAATGGGCAATGGCGAGAGGTATATGATAATCTAACAAAGCTTCCTTGTGATAGCAACTAACACTGTCTATTATAATTAGCATGATGATAAAGTTGATAAAGTTTAATGAAGCTTAGGAGGATCTTATGATGAATGTTTCATTGTTGATTATAAATTTCTAGACAATCCTCCTTTTGTGCTAATAAAAGCAACAGTTGTGTCAAGTTGCTTTTAGTAGGCTCATCGCGCACTAGGCAGCTTGGCTGCGCAGCCAGGATGCCGCAGCCAGTTATAGCAGCCAATAGATAGACATTTGGCTGCCAAGTGCGCGAGCTCCCACCTCATTGCTATCATCCACAATGGTATCTCTTCTTCATCATCCATTACGGGCGGTTTCCGCAACTTGACGACTTTTTGCGCCTGTTTTGCGCGGAGGGTGTCAGGCCCGATCACTCCAGCCATCCCAGCTCCACCAGAAATGCTCCCAGCGCCTTCACGTCGGCGACTGCTTCCCGGAGACTGCCTGGTGAGCCGTAGTACTTCGCCCGGTAAGGGGCTACTCCGTCACAATCCAACAGGACGTGAGCGGCTGTCTCTTCTGCCTCCATGCAGTCTCTGCATAGTGGGCTGTCAGTGGCACCTAAATTAAAAAGGTGCTTGTTAAAGTTACCGTGGCCAGTGATGGCTCCTGTTATTAAAGGTAACAGCGGTCTACTGAGTTCAAGGAGAGCTCTGGAGAGACAAGTGTCCACGCGCGGAACTGCTCATTTCGCTTGTCTATACGTCTCTAGTGAGTCCCAGTACCAGTAGTTTTGATGCGAACTCCCATACACCGTCAAATGTTCGACTGAGTACCGCAGCCAGGCTGCCTAGAGCGCTATAGGTCTAAATGGAGCAAAATAATCGCAAGATAATATTAATCTATATAGGTAGGTTTTGATGTTATTACTTAAAACTTGAGGTTGAGGTTAAGCAACTTTCGCAATGGTCAGTCACGGAATGGGTGACCAAAAATTTACTATCTCGAACTCCTCCGTGCTTCGGAAGGTACGTCGACGTTAGTCTTGGTGGGTTTTCAGCATTGGGCCCACGTGGTGGGTCATGGACCGTTCTCCTTATCCATCCATGAGGAAGGCCAGTGCCCCAGCACTAGGGACATAAAAAAAAAGGCAGATGACGACTTAAAAATTTACGATATTTGAAACTTAGATGACGATTGCAGACAGCAAATCAAATAATGCAAGGGTCGTTGCAAGTGCAATAAGTATGACTATGGGAGAAAAGCAGGAAAATATAACGACCATATAAAAAACTTTTCGAACGCAAATACAAATCACTTGACTTAATTATTTCTTTAAGTTTTTTTTTTAAAGCGACGTGAAAAAACAGCAAATCTTTCAAATAATATATGAAACACATTTCATTACAAATTCGTTTAATAAAACTATCTTAAAATTTCTGGCATAACATTTTCAACTGGTTTCGAACAAGATTATTTTTATCATTTTTCAAACTCAAACCTGATTGTTGTTTCTATTTGTAAACTTTGCCGTAAACAAGTTCTCAATAGTTTATAGTTTCTTCGTCATTAAATAAATTTTGTGTTTTTTTATTCAATTTATTTATTTATTTATTGCACAATCACATAGAGTAAACAGATGTTATTATGTTATTTCAAGCGTCGTTGAGGTATCTAATACGAATCAAAGTAGATTCTTTATATTTCTGCGGTAAAACAATTTATTGTAGTTAATTAATCTCCTATATATTTTTTCCATATTATTTTATTTTGCAATATATACATATACATTTTGCATAATAATTTGTTTTATATTTACTATAATAATCTTCTTAGGAAATAGTTTTGAAACATAACGGTGTATGTCGGGTCGCAAGTCGCGATAAACCGCCCCGGCTAAAGATAACCGCGCGGTTAAAACTAGATCCACTTAACCCCAGCGAGACCTCCAATATCGAGGTTTTATTGTATAACATGCATGATTGTGATAAATATTTTATAGACACTAATTCAGAGCACGAGCCGAGTCAGCTCATGACAGCCGAAATTATATTGATCAGTGATTTTTTAAATGTATTTTACTATTACTTTGTGCATCCAAAAAGTTTAAAAAATTTCGTATGTTTTTTATTTTTGGAAAAAATATTAGCTTTTCCGCATTTTACAATAAAGCTATTGTTACTGTTAATTATCTTATTTATCAACATTTGAGCGTCTATTTGCGGTTTTAATACAAGTTTTGTCAGTCGTCAGTGCGACATGAGACAAGTTGCTTTTTTCTAGTAAATTTTCTTGTTTAATATTTGTCAATCGTTTTTGGCGGAAGTGCCTTTACAAGAATGATTAATATAGTTTGTTTAATAAAATAATAATATCAGTCGTCTTTCATATAGCGTCATTAAATTGCGACAAAAATTTATAAAAAAAGTTATCTTATACGTTATCGTATGTTGTGGTTACGGCACACTCCTACATTATCAGTAGTTTGTTTTCTTTTAATTAGTATTTTTTTTATACAGCCAGTAATTATTATAGTAGCTTTGTGATTGAGCGAAGTGCATGTTCTTAGAATATATAAATATTTTTTTAAATATTGTTATTGTTTTCTGCTATAGCACTGAAAGTGCCATACATATTTGTTCTTCAAAAATGAACTAACGGTCATTACAAGTCTTAAATATTTAGGGAACTAATCATAATTATACAGTACTTTTTGAATAAAAAATCATATCCTTTGGATTACCTCGGTAAGTAAGCTTGTTTATCAAATCTACGTAAATATTTATAGATAAATAGCGTGGTTTTCATGTGCTCGATAAAAACAGTGTGGAGAACACGTGACTGGAGGTGCCACGCCTGGTGTCGGTGCGACTTTAAGCCTTATTGGGACGAGATAAACTTTATGAGGTTAACGTATTTGTGTCGTGGATAAGTTGTGCGAACATGTGTCTCATTACTATGCTAGACATGTGTGATAAGCACCAGTAGATTAAAGAATAATGGATTAGACATCCTGTTTTTTAAAACGACATCCTACTAACTAATATTATAAATGCGAAACTGTGTTTCTTTGTCCTTTCTTGACGCCCTAACCAATCTTGATTTTTGCCATAGAGTTAGTCGAAAGAGCGAAATATGTAACATACGCTATAGACCTAGAACATAACAGACATAGGCATAGAGAAACATTTTTATCCCGATTTTCCCACGCGGGAGAAACCGCGGGCGGAAGTTAGTAATTTATAAAATGTTTATTTAGGGAACTAAGCAAGGATGTACTCGTATGTATCTAAGCATTGATACTAAATAATGAGAGCTCTCAATTTTTACTAACACCCATGTTCTAAGTCGTTCCTTTAAAACTTACTCGTCCTCGACTTAACGAAACCTCATTGAAAACCTCTTCGAAATACTCCTCGAAATCGGTATTCTAAGTCATAACTACGTAAGGACCTGGAGGAGCTAGAGAGTACGTAGCCACTCCGTGTTAGGCCTAGCACACACTATCATTTTTACCCACGACGAGTTTGAGTGGAGTGTAAAAAGTTTTGAAGGAACGACTTAGAATATCGGGGTAAGTTTCAGATAAGAGATAACGAAACTTTCCTAAATTATTTTAATATTATGATTCTCTTTTATGAAATAAAAATAGATACGCTTTATTATATAGTATTTCTTCCTTGCCTTTGGGTCGTTCACTTGTTGTTGTAAAAAGAACAACCAAGAATAAAATTGTGATGTTAAAAGATTTAACAAATATGTCTACGGGGCATACCTAGATTTAAAAAAAAATATCACTAGCTTTGCACGTTTTTTCAACTGTTAAATTTGTATTCGATCTCACGTGTAGTAAGACATTATTTAAGTTTATCTTGGATTTAATATACCTATCTGATATAAATTAAGTAAGCAGATGTTCCTACTTTATCTAGTAGATAACATCAGTTGGTCAAGGTGGGTGTAATTTTAAATTGAAATATGTGTATTTGCAATTTCTTCTGAACAATTTAATAATAAAAAATTGAGCCAAGTGCGTGTCAGGCCACGCGCAGTATAGGGTTCCGTAGTTAGCCTAAATTGTCGAAATGGGATGTAAGTAACGAACAATGGAAGCAATGAATTTTAAAGATTTATTCATACTCAACTGTAATTTTGAATTTGAACTCGATTAACTATTTACTATTACTTGTTAACCTGTATTGTTTTCGTTTGAACTTCATTATTTGTTCTACTCTCCTGAATTTTTTCATGTATCCATAAGTAACCGTTTAAATTATAAGGGGGGTGGACGCCCCATTCAATAAAAATTTTGCAATTTAAAGCATAATATTTCGAAACCGGATCTTCTTCACAAACCTATACTATTTAAAAAAAAACCCATCAAACCTACCCCACGCTATGTACAGAAAAAAATGTTTCATCCCCAGGTTAAAACTTTTTTTCAAGATTTTATTCTTACACTTTTTAGCGTTATTAATACACACGATCATGTCAAATTACAGCTTTCTACAGGAAAGTAACTCCGAGGTAAGCCGCGCACGGACAGACAGACAGACAGACAGAAAGACAGACAGACAGACAGACAAACAGACAAACAGACAAACAGACAAACAGACAAACAGACAAACAGACAAACAGACAAACAGACAAACAGACAAACAGACAAACAGACAAACAGACAAACAGACAAACAGACAAACAGACAAACAGACAAACAGACAAACAGACAAACAGACAAACAGACAAACAGACAAACAGACAAACAGACAAACAGACAAACAGACAAACAGACAAACAGACAAACAGACAAACAGACAAACAGACAAACAGACAAACAGACAAACAGACAAACAGACAAACAGACAAACACACAAACACACAAACACACAAACACACAAACACACAAACACACAAACACACAAACACACAAACACACAAACACACAAACACACAAACACACAAACACACAAACACACAAACACACAAACACACAAACAGAAAAACAGACAAACAGACAAACAGTCAAACATACAAACAGACAAACAGACAAACAGACAAACAGACAAACAGACAAACAGACAAACAGACAAACACACAAACACACAAACACACAAACACACAAACACACAAACACACAAACACACAAACACACAAACACACAAACAGAAAAACAGACAAACAGACAAACAGTCAAACATACAAACAGACAAACAGACAAACAGACAAACAAACAAACAGACAAACAGACAAACAGACAAACAGACAAACAGACAAACAGACAAACAGACAAACAGACAAACAGACAAACAGACAAACATACAAACAGACAAACAGACAAACAGACAGACAGGCTGGCAGGCAGACAGACAGGCAGGCACACAGTCAGACAGACAGACGGACATTGCGAAACTATAAGGGTTCCTTGTTGGTTTTACTACGGAACCCTAAAAAATAAGGATTGTAAATTAAAGATTTTATCTTAAAATAAATAAATAAATAAGAAATTTATTCACTTCTCACAAGGTTTTCAAATATCATAATAGTTACAAATAATTTAAAAAGTTTTATCAGGTCCTTGTGAGAGTCTGGAGTCTGATATAGGTCGAAACCTGTGCTACAGATCTAGAGGCTTTCCTGGATACAGATTACATTGCAACAGTATAGTTCTAATAATGCGTTATGTGTGAAGTGATTAAGACATATGTAATGTATGTATTTATTATGCATCTATAAGCAGTCTAGTGTGTGTGTATGTGTGTGAGTTGTGTGTGTGTGTTGAAAATCAAAATGAAAATGAAACTCAAAATGATTGAGTACTTTTACATTAGGGCCACAAGGAAGATAATTTTATCTAAACGTATCCTGTGTTCCTCTTAACATTTTCTAAAAAAAGCTGAATTTCAGAAAAAAATTAAGTAATCGCTTTTTGTATTCTTTTTTTACAACGTTAAAAAACAGCTCAAATATATGAAGCAGTTGTTTTATTTCGCGATTATAGGGTTGCTTCTACTTATATAAAAAGTTGTTCTGAGAAAATTATGAGATTTTGATTATGAAATAAGGTTGTAAAAATGAGTTTAATCATACACAAACGACGTCTAAATTAGAACCAGTATTTGAATCCTATTGTTGTTGGTTCCTCTTCTTATCCACCCATTAGGAAGACATGTGTCACAGTGATGGGGACATTAAATTGTGTAATAATACTTAGTTAGTTATTGTTTATGTGCAAACATGTTTGAAGACTTAGCTTGTTAAGGAGTTGGTGTTAAATAGTAATGTAAAATGCTTTAGTTTGTAGCTAGGTATCTGCAAAGTTTTTGGGGTTATTTGGGTTACCTACGCGTGCATTTCAGGAAAACAAGTTTTGGTTTAAGTTATGACTGGTGATACGGACTGACTGCGAGAAAGCAAAGAAAGAAATTACATTGATATTACTCATTAATTTTATTGTATCTATGAAAAAACCTTAAAACATTTGTTTTTAATTTGGAAATTGTAATACTGATAATTATTACAAGCATAATTGTGACATAAGTTTAAATAATATTATAAATATGACATCAACTGTATAATTCTTTAGATTCTAAATACCATTATCATTATTAATAATTTTAAATTCACATGTAAATTATTTGTACAATGTTTGCATGCTATTTTTATAAGCAAAACACGTGGTTCACAACAAAACTGTAACACCTTTATACCATGTTTTAAGTAAATAAACGAATTCTATTCTATTGTTTCGTGATGCTGTGGTTTGGGTCTATGTGGAGGGCCGGGTTGGGAACGGGGTCAGTTTCAGCTATGCGCACGCGCACGCAAACGATATGCCCTGTGGCGCAAACCTCTCTTGGGTTACGGGATTGCGTATTATGAGGAAACGATTGTTGCCAGTTTACACAAATAACTTATTAAGTAATCTTTTTCTAATTCTTTCACCTGTCGAATAGTAATAGTTTAAAAAAAGTAATCGTTTAGAATGATTGATTTGTTTGCGCAAAAAATATGAGTAAACTTTTCCACGGGCGGGATACGAATCGCGACCTCTATTTTTTGCCTACACATCTATCGCTAAATCTACTCGACTTTTTCGTTTATTCACAGGTTAAGTGTTTAATGTTGTAAGTATAACTGTAGTACCTTTCGCTTATAGAAAGTAATGCGAAATCTTTTTAACGAGGGGTTCGGGGTGTGCCGGCCCAGTGACCCGCGTCACGTGGTCGGGCCCCGTCACGTGACTGGCGAGGGGGAAAGAGGGGGAGGGAGGGGGGAGGGCATCACCTGCGCGTGCGCTGACTCACCGACAGAACCGGCTTAAAAACTATCAACCGGTTGACGAGTCTATCGACTAGGCGTAAGCTTGAGAAAAAATAGTTTTTTCGAATTTTGAATATTTAAATCAGTTGGTGTGACTAAGCACTTGACTATTCTATTCTATTCTGTTTTATATTTTGTTACATAAACTGCTTATAACATAAGTTTTGCATTTGTTGTAGAAAATTACTAAATACAATATAACTACTTAATATAATTACTACCACAAGCACCACAAGCATGATAATGGCTTCAGCATACTTTAATAAATAAGCAAAATTTATAGCCCGTCCTATCAACGAACACTGAGCAATAATTACCGAGCCTATAATCACGCAATGGTGTCACCATAACGCGACAACATTATGTCAATAGACCGTAATTGTATGAAATAGCACCGTAATAATACGGGCAGTATCACACACTACAACATACCCGTATTGTGGCGACCTCTGCCATCTGCTTTTAAAGCAAACAAAGTTTATTTAAATACTCTTACTTTTCCCTCGTGGCTACGTTTGTATAGATTGTCGCTATTCATACGAAATTAGGAAAAAATAGCGATGTTTCTAATCTCTCAAACCCAATTCTTTGTACTAAAATGGCATGCGTTTTGGTTTAAATTTTGAGACGTGAATAGAAGGAAAGCTTCTAAGTATCCTCTCATTTCACAAGGTGTAAAGATTTTTTTAATAGACAAATCCAAAAAAAACATCTCCTCGGCCCACAAGTTATTGTCAGTCCCCATCATTTATGATAGCATTGACAGTGTCAACTTCAACTTCAAGTTAATTATATACCTAGGATGTACATCAATATCCATTGTAGAACACAAGAAGGGAATAATAAATATGTAGATTAGATTAGATTCATTTATTTGCTCTAAAAGTAAGTAAAAGTAAAAGTAACCAGGTTCAAATTGTTACATCACATTAGCATTTCACAATTAGTCTTTGCAGACATACAAATATTTAAAAAATACATTAAATTCCAATTCATTCAAAGTCAAAGTCAAAGACTTTTATTCAAATAGACTTATAGATAAGTGCTTTCGAATCGTCCAATTTTTTTCCTACCAGCCATTCAGGACATTATTAGATTACATTCATTCTTATTATACTCAAATAATTATTAAAATACAAATGTCAACGATTAAAAAATAAGTATTATACGTATTAAAAATGTCAGTTAAAAATTAAAACATGTTAATTTTATGTTGCATTTTATTTCATTACAATACAGTTTAAGCATAAAATAGGGCGTTTAATACTTAAACCATAATCGGTGGTTTTGTGACTAATAGGACGATTAACGAGCCGGTCACTTCTATAAATAAACATAATAAACGTTGCAAAATGCATTTTTTTTGCATCGAATGAAGCCTATTCAATTGAACAGGAAAAAAATACTTTGTCATAAAACGATTAGGCGACGGTAGGTGACTGTATATTATGTTTTTCTAATGCAGAAAAAACTTTTTACTTAGATTTAACACTAAGTTTAAGTCTTCGAGCACATTCTCTGACCTCAGACTTTGTGCTTAAGGTAGTTTTGAAAGGAAGTTTCGGCGTCCAATATTCCTACTACTTACGCAATGCAATTTTTTTTAGATGACAATAATTCTTTGATATACTCGTGCCGCTCGTAGTAACCAAGGAAAAAATATATAATATTAGATATAGTTATAAACAATATCTATTTACGACCTGTTAGGCGTAGGGGTACTAAACCCGCCTTCTACGCCAGAGGTCCCAGGTTCGATCCTCGGACAAGACAAATATTTGTGTGCAAGAACATGTCTATTTGTCTGGGTCTGGGTGTTTAATATAAGTATATTATGTAGCACGTTTATCAGTTATCTAGTATCCATAACACAAGTTCTTCATGAAACTTAACGTGGGCTAGATAATAGGTGTAATTGTATGAAATTTATTTATTTATTTATGTTAACTTTACAAAAAAATAACCAACAATTTTTCACGATCGTACCCTAAGAATCTACATTTCAAACTGTTTTAATATTGTGTCTTTTGGTATGAGTTATTTATTAGATACCATTTATTTTGTTTGATCATATTAGATCAAATAAATAGTGACAGTGCTTACTAAAAATAGCTCTTAGTTAATATTATACACACGTGGTTGTTATTTATATATTCCTTTCAACGTCGATACTTCCAAAGAATTTTAAAACTAAAACTTACAAGTCCATTTCCGTAGCCGTGAAAATCAAAACCATATAAATCTAATCTGTATCCAATAAATCTAAACACGTCAGGGTGTGATTAAAACACACCAACCTACATTCTTAAACTAACCATGTCTATGAATAGCGCGATATTTCGGGCCACCCGGGAATAGACGCGGGTTCAGCACTCCGCTACGAGAACTAAATGTCAAGAACTAACTAACAGCTTATGGACAGATCATGCCGCAGCAATCCCTACAATTGACTTCACGAAGCGTTTCGAAATGTAGGTTACTGTTAAAGTTGATAACTTCGGCGTAAGCGAGTTAGGTGAGCTGTTGACAAGAGAAGACTCAAATATAGTAGAATTTTTCCGTAATTTTGCCTACGGAAATGCAACCATAGGATTTTCCGACGTTTCCATATCTTTCATGGCCGCTGGAATTAAAAATTCTAATTCAAATAGCTATAAAATAACATGCATTAAAGGTACTACTTAATTTTAAAATAGATACTTACTGAATACTAGCAACAAATACTTAATTCTTGTTCACAGATGCCACGTACCGGAATGCGAGAACAAGACCCTAGAACCGATCAGCGCGGAGCAATGGCAGCCAGAGTGGGCAGAGTGGTCGCTGCCGGACGACTCGCGCTGCCACCGCTGGCGGCCTGTCGACGGCGGCTGCGCGCGCGCCTCCTTCGACAACAGCACGCGCCAGGAGTGCGACGCGTTCGTCTACCAGACTGGGAGCAGCATCGTCGCTGAGGTTAGCATCTAATCACGTCGTTTTCATCAATGCACAGATGTGCATTAGTGCCAACCGTAAATACGGTTGGCACAAATTTTTGGTTATCTAAAAGTAAATTTCTATGAAAATATTCACTTGTCAAGTAAGTCATTATAAATTTAAACAAATTTGGTGTAACTGGCCTTACCGGAAATCTTAACCACTACACGTTGATGAAAACTTTAGTAAATCTACGACGAGAACGTAAAGTAGAAGACGCCATTTTGAACCTATTAGAGCTTTCAAAAGACGAAATGAAAACATGTAAAAATTAAGCAATATAAAATTACGCATCTAACACCTAGGTATATCGAATGTACAATTTATGAAATTAATATTAAGGTCCAGTTTTTAATGAAGGTTTAATTGCTTTCACTTCACAGAGGCTTTTGTTCGCAGTTTGAGCTGGCATGCCAGGACTGGAAGAGGTCCCTGGTGGGCACCGTGCACAACGCTGGCATGCTCATCTCTCTGCCAATAATGGGCTTTGTATCAGACAAGTAAGTAGAACCAAACAGCCATAAGGCAATAGCAATTTAATTTTAGTGAATATCTGTTTCCATTTGCGTACATTACCTTAAAATTAAAACCATTGGAAGTGTGTCGACTATCCAAACGGACGGATACTCAGAATATCCAAACGGTATTCGCTGAATGTCATACAGGTCTACGCTCCGACCTCGACCCACCAAGATGACGAAGTGTATTTATGAGGACATCTGTAGAGTCATGCACAGCTACAAAACCCACTACACCATTGTGATGGGGGACTTCAATGCGAAGTTGGGGAAACGTTGCGGTGATGAGTTGAGAGTGGGGCAATATGGAGTTGGAGAACGGAATGCCAGAGGCCAAATGCTGGCCGACTTTATGATGAACTCCTTCTGTAAAAAGCCGGAAAGCCGAAAGTGGACCTGGATCAGTCCGGACGGTACAGTAAAAAATGAGATACATTTTATCATGTCGACGAGGAAGCAGATGTTTAATGATGTCACTGTGATCAACACCGTTAAGACGGGGAGCGATCACAGATTAGTACGTGGCACATTGAATATCAACGTAAAGCTGGAAAGATAGAGACTTATAAAATCTACGCTCCGACCATTACCGGCCCATATCCAAAACCCCGAGAGTTTTCAACTCGAACTCCAAAACCGCTTCAAAGCCCTTGAGAACAGCATAGATGTGGACGATCTACACAACATGGTGGTGGACACTGTCCGTACGGTAGGGTCTAGGTTCTTAAAACAGCTAAATAGGCTGATCTCTAACCCCCATATTCTAAGTCGTTCCTCCAAAACTTTTTACACTCGACTCAACCTCGTCGATGGTTAAAATGGTAGTGTGCGCTAGGCCTAACACGGAGTGGCTCTTTGGCTCCTCCAGGTCCTTACGAAGTTATGACTTAGAATACCGATTTCGAGGAGTATTTCGAAGAGGTTTTCAATGAGGTTTCGTTAAGTCGAGGACGAGTAAGTTTTGGAGGAACGACTTAGAATATGGGTGTATGTCTTTGACAAGCGACCTTCGCCAATTTAATACGAACTGTATTAAAGAGGCTATCGAGCGTAACAAAGACTCCAAAGTGTTCGCGAGAGATCTGTCTATAGGGCAAAGCCAGATGACGAAGCTGAAAACTGACGACGGTCACATAATTTCTACGAAACCTGAAATCCTGAGGGAGATCGAGAGTTTCTATGGGCAGTTATATTCCACGCAGACACCTGTTGAAAGCAAGACTAAGGACCCCAGAGCCAAGCTTACCCAACACTTCACTGAAGATATTAGTCTTTACGAGATTAGTATGGCTGAAAACCAACAAGGCGGCGGGCGATGGTGGAATTACTGCGGAACTTCTGAGAGTGTGCGGTAAGCCGATACTCAAAGTCCTCCAGAAGCTGTTCAATTCCGTTATTGTCGAGGGAAAAACGCCAAGAGCATGAAATATAAGTGAGGTGATTTTATTCTTTATAAAGGGTGACAAGACCCGGTTAAGGAACTTCAGACCCATCTCACTTCTAAGCCATGTTTATAAGTTGTTATCGAGAGTCATCGCGAATCGTCTTGCTCGCAGGCTCGACGACTTCCAACCTCCCGAACAAGCCGTGTTCCGAAAAGGCTCAAAGATCTCTGTAGTGCTTCCCAAAGAGTTGGTCTTAGGATGAACATGGATAAGACGAAAATTATGTCGAATTCCCATGTCATACCCACTACAGTTCACGTTGGGAACACTACACTCGAAGTTGTTGACCATTACGTTTACCTTGGGCAGACAATCCAGTTGGGTAAGTCCAACTCGGATGGGCAGCATTCGGGAAACTCGGTAAAATCTTCGCGTCCAACTTACCTCAGTGTCTCAAGACGAAAGTCTACGACCAGTGTGTGTTGCCAGTGATGACTTACGGCAGTGAAACGTGGTCGCTAACTATGGGTCTGATAAGGAGGCTCAAGGTAACTCAGCGTGCAATGGAGCGAGCTATGCTCGGCGTTGCCCTGCTTGATCGAATCAGAAATAAGGAGATCCGCAGGAAAACTAAAGCTACTGACATCGCTCGAAGGATTGCTCAGCTGAAGTGGCAGTGGGCGGGACACATAGCGAGAAGAACCGATGGCCGTTGGGGCGCAAAAGGGTCTGCAATGGCGACCGCGTACCGGACGACGCTCCGTAGGTAGGTGGACCGACGATCTGGTGAAGGTCGCGGGAAGCCGCTGGATAAGGTTGTGCCTCGGTAGCTCAGTGGTTAGAGCATTCTACCGGATTTCCAAAGGTCGTGGGTTCGAGTATATATATATATATATATATATATATATATATATATATATATATATATATATAGTATATATATTTAAATGCCGTTGTGCTATCCAAAAACTGACTGATGAGACACATTCATTTGTTTGTATAGATGGGGACGAAGAGCGGCTCTTATCGTCAGCGGCTGCGGTGCGGGCTTCCTGGGTCTGATCAAATCTTTTGTCAACTCTTACCCTACCTACCTGGTGGCTGAACTCCTCGAAACCGTGTGTGGGGCCAGCGTATACCCGGCCGCTTTTGTCTTGAGTAAGTTTTTAAATGGAAGTCAACAATGTTTATGTATATCTACATTTAAGTCAAGAGATACGATAATTCGTGTGTTCATTTGCAGTGATCGAGTGGCTGGGTGTCGAACAGAGAATCTTAGCAAGTTTGGTACTGGGTATACCGTTGGCGATGGGTTCAGCTACGCTATCGTTGCTGGACTACTTAACAGGCTACTGGAGGACTTGGGCTCGGTTCGCTTACCCACCTTCCTTCCTGCTGCTCCTGTACCCCTGGTTACTGCCAGAAAGTGTCAGATGGCTAACCATCCAGGGTCGGCTAACAGAGGCCGTGCAGATCATTAAGCGAGCGGCGAAGTACAACAAGGTCATCATCCCACAAGATGGCTTGGAAAAGATGCTGCTCAATGAAGCTGAGCAGGTCAACAATAAAGTTGAAGAAATTATCGAAGACGAAAGCTTGTTCAGAGCATTGATAAAGTGAGTTCCGTTGCTAGCCAGTATCATAGAAAAGCTTTCCTCGTACTTTTTGCCTATTTCAGCGCGACCTTTGGCATTGTTTCTTCCTTTCCATAGATTTGTGCTTTTCAGCTTTTAAGCTGAAAAGCACAAATCTATGGAAGCCATTGTTCTGTGGCTAATTATAATAGTAAAAAGTGAGTGCCGGTTTCTAAATATATTCTATTCATTGAAAGATTTTTTTTACTTTTTTTTTATTCAGGTCCCATATATGCACTGCCGCTTTCGTTTTGGTCGACCAAATTTTCGTGACCTATTTTAATAAAGACGTTCTTTATCCTCCAGATACGGTGCTCTACGGCGGCGGCTGTGCGTTTGCTTCGTGTGGTGGGCGTCAGCGGTATTCGTGTTCTACGGGCTGGCGGTGCAGGCGCACGCGCTGTCGGGGTCGGCGCACGCCAACTACGCGTTGGTAGCGAGCGCCGAGCTACCGGCGCTGCTGGCCAACACTTTGTTGCTGGACCGCGTCGGTCGTCGCCCGCTGCTCACCGTCGCGCTGCTTATTACGGCTGTGGCGCTCATTACCATTCCTTGCCTGCCTGATGGTTAGTTGTTAAGACTATTTTTAGTATTTTCGTTTATGATTAGGCGACCAGTCTTAGACGTCAGTAGCAGCTTATACTAGTAAAACATAAAGTTAATTGAAAGTTAATTGAAAGCGCTGTGATTTGAGAAGGTAAACATAATTTCGTTTCTCAAAAACGAGTAGACTAAAAATTAATGACATCGTTCAGTATCAGTACTGACCCTAATCTGGCTTGTTATCGTTTTTGTGACATAAGTTATTTATTTACTCGGCAAGAGTTTTATTGCGACCTTTAAGGAGTGAGTGAAGACTCAAGTGGAAAGGAGCATAGCGTAGAATTTTTTTTTATACAAGTGTCTGCAGACTTGACTCCACATTAAATGTAGACAAAGACAGCTCCGTTCCTCTATGAGTGAAGGATGTAGGATGTAGGTGTGATGCTAGGGCTTTATACTTTGACCTTGAGAACGCCCTTACGTCGCTCGTACTAGCGGTGGCTTTCGCAGTGCAATTGTAAAGAAGTACATGCTGTTCACCGTACATCTTCATCATCATCATCAGAAATTTCAAGGCCCTTTTGGGGCACTGGCGTTACTTATACATGAATAAGGAGGTACCTACCCTGAAACCAGAATGACTCTAGATTTGTGTTTTATATCGGCATTACTTTGGTTCCAGTGAGCAGCGGGCTGGGCACGGGGCTGTACCTGGTGGGCAAGATGGGCGCGACGATGACCCTGAACGCGCTGTACGTGTACACGGCGGAGCTGTTCCCGACACGGGCGCGGCACCGACTGCTGGCTGCCTGCTCCACCATGGGGCGCCTCGGAGCTATTCTAGCGCCGCTCACGCCTCTGCTGGTCAGTGTTTTTTTTTTCCCTAAAACGGGAAAACTCTTCAGCCATCCCATCAGCCGTTTTATTGTTCCCACTACTGGCGCATGGCCTTCGTTATGGATGGATAAGGATAGATGATGCATGACCCACTACGCTGACCCAATGGGTATTGGGTGTTTAACGTCTGCAAATACAGCCGGGACCAACGGCTTCACTTGCCTTCCGAACCACGGAGGATCTCGCGAGATTACATTTTTGGCCACCCATCTCCTGACCGACATTTGCGAAAGCTGCGTAACCGCTATGATCGCAGGCCGAGCGCGCGAACCACTGCGCCACCGTACTCCTCGAAGGCAGAAGTAAAGGGAATCGTTAGATTTCATCATCCTGATGTCAAGGCCGAAGGTGGAATGGCTTGCACTTCCTCGGAATTCCTCAACCACTGAGAAACGGTTATTTTTAACCACCTCTGTTGTCTAGTGGTACAACCACCGGTATCAGATCCAGGGGTCCCGGGTTTATTCCCAGTGGGGGTACATATTGTATTCGGTTTGGTTAGTGGTAGGACTCGTTGTTAGTCCGCCTGGTTAGCTACCACCATCTTATCTAAATCTGACGCCCTAACAATAATGTTTTCAGCATTGTGTTCCGGCGGTTAGAGATAAGACAGCCAGTTCCTCAGTGATTGGGGATTCAGAGAGGCTCGCTTCCATCTTCAGCCTTATCAATACTTAACATCAGGTATGATGAAGGCTAAGAGCCTCCCCGTGTTCACAAAAAAAAAAAAATCTTATCTCTCAACTGTCGGAACACAACCACGCTGAAAACATTGTCGCAATGTTCACAGACTTTAAGATGGTGGAAGCTAGCTAGGCGGACTAAGAACAAGTAAAAGAATTTTTACATGTATGTGCAATTCTGAATAAATAAATAAAAAGTCCACCACCAACCAAATTCTAATGTTTCGTTAAAATTTAAGGATGATGCAGCGGTGCCACCAACATTTTGCTTCATTAAACTCTGTAGGTTGTGCAATACCAGCCTTCTTTTAGAGCAAGTCGTAAGTTTCTTTGCGCACTCTTGAAATAAAACAACTTAAACATAAACCCAACGTTTCGGCACCATTTCAGTTGCCGTGGTCTTAGTCAACCCGTGACCACGGCAACTGAAATGGTGCCGAATGGTCGGGAAACTAAAAAACCGCAAATAAACCGAAACACTATAGTACCAAATATATATTTCGGGTAAATAGATCGCGCTAAATACTCCGCAAAAGTTATTTTTTTTAGAGGTTACGGGTACAATTCCCGCACAAAAAATATATTTGTGTATATGATCATTACTGTTTCTTTGGTCTGGGTGATTTCTTGTACATACTCATTATCATGTAGCATCACAGTACCTATCTATTTACTCAGTTGAATATCCGTCAATGAGAGTAATGAGTATTTCAGATGTTTAAAATAAATTCTAGTAATTTTGATCTTATACAGCTCCAAAATTATTGATCTCTTCGGGGGCTTGTGCGTGTTTATAAATGTTATGTCCATCAAAAGTTATCGCGATTTATGCAATTAAAACAGATAATTATAACTTTTTAATTTTGCATTTTACAATGCTATTTTTATGTGACATGTCGTCAGGGCGACATGAGACTAGATGCTTTTTTCTGGTATATTTTCTTGTTTAATAAAACAGTTATCTTATTACTTTAGCATTCTGATACTAATGTGCGATGTAAACTAGAACATAATATGACTTGAGTTCGACATAACAACATTTCAATAATTAACTGAAATATGTAAAGTGAGACACGTCCATATTTAGTATTGTGTTAACATTTGATTTTGATAAGATGTTTAAACACGTGTTATTTAAAATATGATGTTGACGTTAGATGATCAATAGATCTGAAATTAGAGTCGTATTCAAATAAAAGTTTATTGTAGCAGACATTGTACTATGTACCTAGATAGAATAATAGAATCGTACGTATCGTTTCTAAGTACAACCGGGGAACATTTAAAATATATCGCAATCCCTTTCAATTCGTCATTTGAAAGATATTTACATACTTGAGATGTCACTATTTGACATTTGATAGGGATTGTTATCTGGACGCGTTTTGAAAGGCATTGAATGAAATTGAACTGTCTAAGCTAAGTGAGAGACGAAAATATATTTCAAATGTATGGAGGAGTGTCAAATGAAGTGCCATTTAAAACATCACGCGTTCTGAAAGGGATTGCGACTATAAGTTACACAATTCCATATATAACTACCCCAATCAGAATACCTTTGAAAGGGATTGTGATAGATTTTGAAATTAGACAATTGGGGGGCCGGTTGACCAGTAGAGTTTTTTTGAGAAACGTTTTCTCGGAAAGTACTAAGATTAAAGAAATAATTTATTATTCAAACGAAATACCTGTTAATGTTCTATTATTTGTGATATAATCCTTTTCTTTATATCTACAACTTTTTAAATAAAGCTTTCTAAAAAAGCTTTACTGGTCAACGGGGAAGATTCCCGTTGTACATACGGTCTATTGTAGTCTGTTGTGTACATTTTAGTCGTATAAAAACATGTTAATTAAATAAATGTAACTATGATATTGACGTTAGTAATTTTAAGAAGTATGCTTGAGGGGCGTGATAGAATACAAGTCCATAAAAATACATTGACAATATTTTGTTTGTGTTGTGTTTGTCACCAATCTGCCCCCTAATTGTCTAATTTCAAAATCCATCACAATCCCTTTCAAAAATATTGTGATTGTGATAGTGATATATGGAATTGTGTAACTTATAGTCGCAATCACTTACGGAACATTTAATTTCATTTGACATTTCTCCATACATTTGAAAGATATTTTCGAGTGTCACTTTGCTTAGACAGTTCAATTTCGTTCATTCAATCAATACCTTTAAAACGCGTTCCGATCACAATCCCTATCAAATGTCAAATAGTGACGGTGTGAAGTACGTAAATATCTTTCAAATAACGTATTGAAAGGGATTGCGATAGATTTTAAAATTAGACAATTTAGCCCTTGGGTTTCTAATGTGGTGCTATACAAACAATGGCCCACCTTAAACCGTGACCTGCTTGTCCTTAAGCCTGCACGCAAGCTAATGTCACCGACAACGCTATCGTGGTGGCCAAATACTGGGCCAAAACAATTTAAAGTCGTCGAAACGATAAGAAGAAATATTTTGTTTACAGTTTTAGTACTATTTAGAGCCTAACAAGTTTCCTACTATAGATCGCAATTACCTAGGCTATACTTAGGACCGGCGTAGGCTGTTTTTGATACCAGACGGCCTTACAAAGTACCTGCATTAGTGCGGATCGTTTCGTAACCTGTAAGGTTATATATAAACGGCTTATACCACCATAATCATTTGTGTTATTTAGCGGGTGTCCAGTCTATAAATGAACTCGACGATTTGTAGAATAAAATTATCATTGAAAAGTTGTATGGCTGATTGTTTATGCAATCAATGAAGATAACATATAAGAAGGGCTATGTAATTATTCTTGTCCTCGATAGTACCTACTTGTATTTTTTGACACAATAGGAATTATGGTTTAGGTAGCGGATTATTCATTGGAATTATTCCAATGACTCAATATGACGGCAATAAGGTATTAATAACTCATCTGAAGCAACTTTGTTAGGGAAGTGAGTAGTGACCTAAAATACGTCACAGCTTCTTCAATAATATTCTGTTAGAAGCATACATCTGCTTGGATTGGATTGGATGGATAAGGGAACGGCCATAACCTACCAGGCTGGCTTAAAGCATATGGGTTGGTGCTACCGACTGTAATTGTTGTCAGACGAACGGCTTAAACGCTCCCCTTGAAAGCATGGAGGAGTATCAGATCAGATAGAAAAAGTTGCTTAGCCGGCGTAATCATCGACTTATCAGCCCTTAATAATTTTCTTGCTGGATCTCCTCGTTACAAAGTTTTCACGCCGCAGGTTATGTGAACCGTAGCTTAATTGAAGTTCATAAGTTCGACATTAGACGTTCACTTGCTAGACTGAATAAATAATATAATGTTTGAGTTTATCACGCATACTACGGCGCTGTGAAAGGTTTGGTTTGTGTAAAAGATTGCAAGATATTGAATGTTTGCCCAACAAGTATTCCCTCTGCTTTTGAAGAGTTCCAATTTGTAGCATGCAGGAAATACATCAGCAGGCAATGAATTCCACCACTGTTCGCACCAGGAAGTAGGATGCATAGCGCTTCGTGGGGATGGTTGGAATGTCTACGATGTAAGGGTGGTAAGCAACCTGCGTCTTGTACTCCGATGGTGGAAGGAGGCTGACGTAACTAGGTATTGCAATTTCTTCGCACATTCCCCAAAGGTTATCCTATAGAATGCTGAAAGACTGGCTACTCTTCGTCGATGACTAAAGGTCATGGAGCTCATTTGTTGCTTGGCAGGTTATCCAATGAGCTTTGTAGCACGGTTTTCTATCGAGTCCAAGGCAGCCAGGTGATACTTACCACATACGTCCCAAAGTTGTTTTAAATCAAGACACTGCAGTTTCTTAAATCCTTCTCTCATTGTCCTCAGGCGGTGTACAAGTGGTGGCTGCCAACAGCGCTGTTCGGCGCCCTGCCGTTACTGAGCGCGGCGCTGACGCGGCTGGTGCCGGACACACTGCACCGGCGGCTGCCCGACTCGTTCGCCGACCTCGAGCCCGCGCCGACGCCCGTATCCGCGCCGCCCGCCGAGTCTGCGTAACGGATTCGACGTTTACGCCGCGCGGGGTTGCTTGCCAACGCACTAAAATACGTTTCTGTCAGGTTCCTGTCAGCCCATTGTCTACTAACGGTTGGTTTCAATAACCTATCCTCAGTAAAAGATAGGCTTACTAGAGCTTGGTTGCCTAGATATTTTCGTAAATCAGTCCAAAATAACAGAGGTTGCTAAGTAACGTAACCAAGACAGGCCTATCTTTAGTTAAAGATAGATTATTGAAACTTACTTACTTACTATGATGGCGCTGCGCCATTTAAAAAAAAGTGAGTCCTGGCCTTCGATAATAAGACGCGCCATTTGGGTCTGTCGTGTACAAGCTCCTTCCAATCTGGTACTCCGAGCTCATACAAGTTGCGCAAGACCCTGGTCCTTCTAGCGGTATCTCGACCACCCAACAGGGCGCCGACCGCTTATATGACCAGAATAGGTCCGCTTTTCTCCTCCATCCTTTGTTATCGCGACTCTTATGAGCAACTTTACATAGCTTTTGGGCGTTTCAGTATTAAACTCCAGATAAATGGTTTTATATTCGGGGACAAAATGATCACTAAGCGTTTGTCGCTCGTGGGTGAGCTGCCTTAAGGCATCGGAATAAGAACCCCTCCTCGAGGACGTTTTTAAATTAAAGATCTTTTAGAATAGGAGAAACTTATATTTATAACTTTTAAATTTTGCATTTTAAAATGCTATTTTTATGTAAGTAATAAATAAGAAATATCAAACAAGAAAATATACTAGAAAAAAGCAACTTGTCTTGGCGACATGAGACAAGTTGCTTTTTGCTAGTATATTTAATACTTATATTATACTTTAGGAATAATAAGCATCATCAAAAATATTGTAAGAGCTCGTCAAAGGCAGCGATTTTAAAGCAAAACTTACATTTTGATTTCAGAAGGTCTATAAAGGTGGCTACAGCAATATAGCTATGTGAATTCCTTGACAATTCATTTACTTATTCATTTGCTCTTAGTAAGTTTTCGTGCCTATAAAAAAATTAAAAGCTAATTCTGATGAACTGACACCGCCACAGTTTTAAATTTCATAGAAAATAAACAATTCAATGAATTGTTAGGGAATTCAATCAGCAATATTGCGTTAACGCCCTTTTTAGACCCTGAGATATAAATTCTGTTAACAAAAACTTTTGATGTTAAATATTGTTCTGATTTAAACAGAAAACTGAAATCATTTGCTTGCATTAAATTAACTGCTGATATCGTATCTGCTAGGATATATGGAATCATTTATTTATTGTAAGTTCGATGTATTCCTACTAAAAATGAAAGACAATTATTTGTAAAACTTGGAATAGGTAAGCGAATACCAACAATTATTCATAAGTTATAATCTTGAGTGAAAACCACTCAGTTACTGTTACATTTATTGTTATTGTACATGTAATACTCGTACAGTCACGAGACATGAGACGAATGACATGTATATGTCCAGTCAAAACTCATAACCGGTCAAAACCACTTTTGACGCAAACATCAGGCAAAAGTAGTTTTGACCGAAGCTCAATTAAAATCAATTTTGATTAATTTTCGCAGTCGAAAGTGCTTTTAACCTTGGTTAAGTTACGTTGGTCAAAACCACTTTTAACTGCAAAATCTCGTTTGAATGTTTGCAGTTCCCAGGTCTCGTACAATGCTGATTGAATTTTTTATGCACAAAGCTAAAACTATAAAAAGTAACTTTTTTGATGATTTTCCTGGTAATTTTCACAAACCACCTAAACTTTTTATGAATTTTGACCGATAATTTGATATCTAAATCAGGAAAAACCACTTTTAACTGATTTTTGCAGTCAAAACTGTTTTTGACTAAGAGCATCGGTCAAAACCACTTTTGCCTGATTTTTCAGTCAAAAGTGGTTTTGACCGGTTATGAGTTATGACCTTATCGCATTGACAGCTTTTGAATTGAAGCTCTCTCTGTCCACAAATGTAATTCAATATTGTAATGTGTCAAAGTTGCTACGTGTTAATATGTCTTTACACGTGTCTGTACATAGGGTAAATCATAAAAATGGCGAATGTGTTTACAACTGATTAAGTTGTACTATTTAAAAATTGATTTCTTGAATACTTTGACAAAACGACGACTTAATGATAGAATTTAAATCTATTGTACTAGTTAACTATTAAAAAGTTCAAAACCTTATAATATTTAGATTATAAAAAGGCGCGGTAGATCAACTAATATAATTAATTGTATGATAAGTACTTGTAAGTGCTAAGCACGAATTAATGTTAAATCTAATGCCTAAAGATAAGGCTACAAGTGCGACTTGTATATTGTTAAGTTTTGTTTTATTAATTGAAACTAAGTTCTAATCCTTTTCTAAGAAAAGATGTTACTTTAATATGATCGAATTTCCAAAATGGAAATTGCATTTTGTTGATTGCTGACCAAATGCGAGTTACAATGTTGAATCCCAGATTGAGAAATACTTTAAACCATGTTAGGCCCACTTGCACCAACGTAGGTTAAGAGATTTAAGCCAGAGTTATTGCTGATTCTGTATGGGCTAACTCTGGGTTAGCTTGGCGCAAGTGGTTCTTAAAGTGTTTCATGATTTAGTATGATTAATATTTGATTTAAGTATAACTAGAGAAGACTCTTTTTGTAATATTTCTTGTAATCTTAAAGTACATTCACTAATTCACGCTCAAAATTTGTACGTAGTACAAAAAATATATAAAATATTTTTGTACTTCTGTCTTTGTTTTATTTCGTCTTATCCATTCGCTTCTTCAGAGATCTACAAGTTCTTTTTTTATTATTGTAGAATTTTCGCATTTTGCAATGCTAGTTTTATACCTATGATGAATTTGATGATGAGATGCTAATGTTGAAAAAATTAACTCGGCTTTTGGGCTACCGAGACTCGGTAGCTCAGTGGTTAGAGCAGTGGTTCGGATTAACAAAGGTCGTGGGTTCAATTCCCGTCTGAGAATTCACTTGTGGCAGGGATGATTTTTAAAATATTTCTCTATTTAAAGTTCTTTTTTTCTTTTATTATTAATTCTCATCAGTGGATATTAAACACGTGACGCCATCAGTCTAGTGGACACGTTTTACTTCGACGATTGAATGTAAAGTAAAAATTTCGCCATGGCAACTGCCTACACTCCAAATTTCAACGAAAATAGTTAAAATAATCTAGGTAAAAAAGCTAAAAACAAGGTATTTTATCCAATATTTTGGTTTGCAAGAATATAAAATATTGCTTTTAAAGAGGATCAAAGTTTTGACATGCTTTTTAATTTGACGAATATTTTGATTTGACCTAGAATACTTAGATCTATACCATACGACACTACTATACCCTGTATATCTTCTACCTTTCTCTACGATCTTAGAATCAATAACTGCACCATTAAAGAGTTTGAATTATATGTTATTGTCCCAAATCCCAATTTGTATACTTGACTTCCCTCTCAATCCTGCTGGTTCGCAATAGCAATTGTAACTGAAATCGAGAGAGCCGGTTAGTCTTCATCAGCGTTGAGTTACTATTTATTGGTACCAAAGATCATAAGAAAGCGGTTAGAATTATGGTGGCTATGTCTCGTCACCGCCCTTTTGGGTACCTAACCAAAAAGCGGTCCGTACATTTTCCTTGGAACGATTTTGAATTTCTTTTTCGTTGTCATGGCAAAGCAACTTTGCAACTATTTATGATGGGAAAAGTAACTGGAAAAAGAAGACGGTGGTAGAAATAGTCTTGGTTGCGAAACAATCGAGATTGGACGGGAAAAACGAGTGCCCCTGAATTTTGCCAATGACAAATCCAATTATGCATAGACTGCCAATCTTCATTATTCACCATAAGTATAAGTCAAGAGGCGACATTTCCTTCAATCATCACCACGCTGGCCAGACGGGTTGGTAGATGGTTTGTTTCAAGTTTTCCTTCTCTCGTACAGGTGTTCAATATGCGACGAGCCTCTTAGTCGACTTTTACGACATCCCAGGCATGTAAGGGAGTGGTGACACTTGTATTCTTCACCACACGGCACATTTCCTTCAATACTTGGGTACAATATGTACCTTTCAGGTCCCGGATTATGAGACACAATAGATATTCCATTGTTCTCTGGACACCGGTGTCCGGTTCGGGTTTGTTGAATTAAATGCCTATATAATATGTTGCTCCTCTTCACAGCTTTTTGTGTTTTGCGGTTACTATAATGGATTCGCGCAGAGGAGTCCGTGGCGCAGTGGTTCGCGCGCTCGGACTGCGATTGTTGAGGTCAAGCATCTTTCGCAATGGTCGATCACGGGATGGGTGATCATAAATTTACTATCATCTATCAATATGTTACATTATAATACGACTAGAACACAGCCTGCTAGTGGCGCCGGCGCTGTTCGTTCAGATGGTCATGGGGTCATCATCATCGGTGATTTTAACTGGCCTTCCTTAAGTTTAAAGATAATAAGCCATGACCCACCGCGCGGGAAAAATATGTGGGATATGTGGGGTTTAAAGGTTGCAAAAACAACCTGCCGGCTGATTATTTAACAACTAGCGGCCGCTCGCTTTCACCCGCGTGGTTCCCGTTCCCGTGGGAATATCGGGATAAAAAGTATCCTAAAGTTTATAATCAGGCTATCTAGTATCTGTGTACCAAATTTCATCCAAATCCGTTCAGTAGTTTCGGAGCCTATTCAAATCAAACAAACAAACAAGTTTCTCCTCTTTATAATATTAGTATAGAAAAATTGTTTTAGCAACCAGGTACTTCGCTGTCATTACTGTCACATTTTTATACTGTATGACAGAATAGCAACGAAACTGAAACTGAACCTAGTTTTCGTTAGATAATGAGCCCTCGGGTCTTACAGATTAATTTATACCCGTCTCCAGGTCTTCGAAGAAGCTCGAGATAGTAAAATTTTGGTCGCCCATACCTTGACCGACCACGCGATGACCACGCCACGTGGCGAACACCGTGCTTGCGTCGAGTTTTGGTTCATCTTCTTTATTTATTCTATAATTGATGCCAGCGTATGTGGGGATTGGGATAGCAGGACATAATCAAACTGAGATGCTAATGTAATTTGTACGCGCAGGGCGGCGGGCGGATTCACGTGGGTTGATAATAGTAAACATTAAATAAAGTAGGTACTGGGCTTCCAGACAAATATTAAATTAATAATCAGTCAATTCTAGTAGTTTTAGTACCTACTATGTATTTACATGTCTAGTACCTATCAATAAATTAATTTGGGACACGAATTTCTTGAATTTTAAAATATATTTTTTGGAATCTTGCTCTCTGTGTTACCGAGTTGTTAAATGAGAAATAGTTCTTTTACTACGAGATATTTGGCTAATACACGTATTTAGTAAAAAAATACGTATGATGTCAAGGTATATAATCCACACAACACAAGAACCCTCACTCATCTCTGCGTTTTGAGGTATAATGCCAAATAAACGATAAAATTGGTTTCAATAACAAAAAATAGAGTAATCTTATTTTAAACGACAATGGTGCACTGAAGGCATTCCATTAGTACGCACAAACGGCACTTTAATTATTATATGATATTAACATTCTATTAAATTGCAATTACAGTCTAATGTCAATTGAGTGATAGGTTCGATGGAGCAACGGCAATGGAGCGCGACGTTCAGAGCCGCGGGCGATTAGCCCTGACCCAGTGGCTTTCTCGCGGCATTGTGCTGAGTCCTCAGGGTGCCAGCAGCCAGCAGCAGCCAGTCAGTAGCCAGCCAGCTGCGGCGCGAGCGCACTGCCAACACTGCAATGACAGACGAGAAACAACCGGGTACTGTCCAGTTGCATTTGAGTTTTATGAAGAAACTGAAAAATTTTACCGGTCGTGTTTCTTAGTGGTTGTGTTGTGTTTTTTGGGTGATCTATAAAAGTGCTAGGGAACTATAGGTTTTTCACGAAGTACTACTGTTTAGCCCGATGGTTGATACAATATCCAGCTAGTAAATTTTTGCACTTCTGAAATAAAGTAGTGTGTTACATGAAATTACATGTTTTCATCTTACGAGTAGTCTACTGATACGACTTCCGTTTGATTTATAAAGCAGGCCGTAGACGCTAGGTTATGCATGACGGTTATGCCTGTGCATGCAAATTCATCATGCATAACCTCACGTGTGTGCAAGCATAACTGCAGTTTTATCGCACACACGCTAGATTATGCATGATGATAAGGTCAAAACTGTCATGCATATGCTGTCGTCAATGGCCAGCTTAACTGAAGAGCACGAGATTTCACCGCGAGTAATTAGGTACCATACCTAGAGCAAATTATCTTTCAGTGATCAATACGCAGTAGAAGGCGCGGTCCACGCGCTCAGCTGCAGCATTAACTTAAACCGAGCATAGCTGGGAAAAGAGTTTAGCTTCCACCTGCAGATTTCTTCAGAAATTAGCTATCATTTTACTGCAACTAAAGTGTTGTCATTGTACAGATGCAAGCGCGAGCACTAGCAGCGCGCTGAGTTGCAGTATTAACGTAGGACTTAAAATAGTATTGGCTGGGGAAAACTGTGCGAATAATTATATTCTTGTGTAACACTTAGTTACGTCTGCTCTCGTGTTATCATTATCATCAGTTCCTAGCCAATTTCGGTCTCTACGATACTGTCGTAGAGACCGAAATTGGCTAGGAACTGAACATATCTCATCTTCAGCAGCTGTTAGACCGACGCGACTGTCTGCCATCTTGTGCGCCACTAGAACCTAACAAAAGTGTTGTCATTGTACAGACGCAAGCGCGAGCGCGGGCAGCGCGCTGAGCTGCGGCGTTGACGCGGATGCAGTGCTGCAGCAGCTGGGGCAGGCGGGCCGCTTCCACCTGCGGGTGTACGCGCTGGTGGCGCTGGCTGCGGTGCAGGTCGGCCTACTGCACACCACCTACATATTCCTCGCCGCAGACGTGCCTTACAGGTCAGTGAACTTTAAGACTTGCTTGAAGACATTACGATTATGATAACAGGCGAATTTGAAGACCTTGCATAAATGAAGAATGGAAGGGTTGCGAAGATGAGGTGCGCCGACGCACAGTGTAGCCAGTAGGTACTGGACTAAATAAAAAAAAATTAGGATACGTGCTAAACTCAATTGTTCCATAAACTAAGATAGTTTCTGAAGTTGGTAAGATATTACTCATAGTTATTTTTTAATACACTTAGATTGACACATTTAAATCTTGTCAATTTATCAAAAAAGCGAAAGAAGAGATTTTCTTAGCTTAATTTTAAGATGTCTCTAAAATAATGTTATTATTTTGTTATCACGTAATTGTTACTATAAAAATAATATAGCTAATGGTAAAAAAATATATTAAAGTTGAGTCGCAAGAGCGTTGTGTACGTTATGAATGTAGCGTTTCTTTTCTAGTATAAATCTTAACCATAGATTTATGGTTGGTATCCGCCTTCACGAAGCTATACTTATATCCTAGCCTATCTTAAGCTGTGTATAACAAAATTAAACAATTGTTAAAACTACATAATTAAATTAGAAATTTAACGTAGGTATTTTAAAAGGCCTAGCACGAATAACGTTCGAGTAAGTATCGAAGAAGTAAAGTAAAATAATGTACGACATATTGAGCAGAGTTTCTACCGGACGGAACTACATTTTCCTATACTTTTTTTGACATTACGTGTTCGATAATATTTCGGTAGTTGTTCGTGCTTGCTCTACTGTCTCTGTATCGATCCCATTCACGTCCAGTAGACGTGTGCCGTGTGGTAAGAACTAAATATATTCTGTACCTAAACTGAAAATAATTCTTAACATTTCAAATCACCGATTATCAAAAGTTTTTGTTAAAGATTGCGTAATAAAGGATAAAGCTAAAACTTATTACCTAATAAGCATTTAACAGACGGTATGCTATTGATTAGGCAGCATTCAGATGAGGAGATAATCTTGCGGCTGAGGGCAAACGCTCGAAAAAATAAATAATACATACACCGAAACTGAGTAGGTATACTGCGTTTTGTAACCTTTTAGATTGAATATTCGGTGGATTTAATACTTATCAGCTATAACCATACGAAAATTTCGGTCAGTTTTTTTTAAATTACTACCTAAATTAAGCGACCAAAAATCTTGGTTTGGTTTCGAAAAAACTAGTTTAGGTTAGGTTAGATTGGCGTCTAAGTCGCTCACCGAGTATTTTTATCACTCAAAAAGTTTTTTAGTTGAATTACTACGCTATTTCTTTGCTTTTCTTGAAATCAAAATTTTTATTCTTGTCAATGAAAAGCAACCCTCAGAATATTAGTTATGGCGGAAATATTAACAGCTTTAAGATGAGTTTATTTCATTTTATTTAGGTTTATTGAAGGTACCCTGGCCTCTGAAAAACCACCCCTTCATCACAGTAATAACAACATAAACATAAATAAAAGTACATGCGGAAATCTAAGAAGTGATTACGGTATCTAGTGCAGGGTCTCACAACAGGAATTTTAATTAAGAATTTGTTTTATTGGAAAATTGCAGACCTTAAGTATTTACGGCTATTGTAAGGTCGCCTACAATAAACACTAAACCCCAGATAATTTTATAGGCAAGGAGATATAATTATTGGCCTAGAGAAGCCGCTCTCTCAAGGGAGTGTCATTGGTCGTAGATCGAATAAAACAATTGTTTTAAATACAGTGATACATTTGTTTAATTAACTGCTTATTATTTCATAAACATTTATAAATAATAAGCTGAGTTTAAGGCATTTACCTAGCGCTGAATTGCAGCCGCCCGCGACTTTACCAAAACGTTTTGCAGTTCCTTACAAACATTTATCTTTAAGAATTATTTTCGAGACTTACACTTGTATATAAAGTCAAGTCAAGTAATGTCTTGAGTAAAAGTCCTTATTTAAAATTGTCGTTTTATACAATAAACAAGAATTTAAATAAAATAAGAAGTTTCAAAAGTAAGAATACTTGGCCAAGTACAAAGTATTACTTGGCCTAAGTATTCCTTTGTATCTTATGTTATTCCGTTGTATTGTATAAAACGACAATTTTAAATAACTATAGATACGAGTGACTAAGTCCAAAATGTAGGTCCTTCTGGAAGCTGTAGGCTCTCTTTAGAACAACATTGGTTCAGTAGAAATGAATCAAAAAAGTTTTGTTAATCAGACGGAATTTGTATTAATATTTGGTTAACTTAATGAGGAATGCTCGCCTTAGAAAAAAAAGTAAAAAGCAGGGTAATTTATGGAATAAACTTTTCTACGGGGTTAAGGAAAGTGAGCACTTGGACGAAGTCGCGGGCTGCCGTTGGTCAATTAAACTTCAAGGTAAATCTTTAGAAAAACCAATTTGCACTGAAGTTTTTCGTAGGAACTATATCTGTAAAAGCCGTTAAGTATGCATAGTTCGCTATCGTCAGAGAGACCTGCAACTGTCTGATTTCAATAAAATATTTACAAACCTATAGCTACTTTTTAAAACCTAAAGATTCAAAAGATGGAAATTGTTTTTTTATAAGCTATCAAATATTTGAAGATTCACTTAGAGCAGTTAAAAAATAACATCCTTACCACCTCTACCCTAGATGTTAAGTAAGTAGTGACATTCGGCAATACTTTTCAACTCCTTTTGTAGCCAAGAGGATTCGTAATCATCATGACATTGTCGTAAAATTCCCAAACCTAACTCTGGGAACTGAAGCGTACAATCCTACCGCACTCCCACGGCCAAAACCAAAACAACCAGCTGCAGACATAACATTCACGAACATAATTAAATATGTTACAATTTCGACATACGAAACCTATTATTAACAGATGCAGTTGGTACTTGTTGTATAGGAATTGACCGATAGTATGTAATTAGTTCGCGACTGGGTGTTGAATGTGGCCTCTAGTTTCGCAAGGTGTTGGTCTGATAGAATGTGGCACTCGAAGAGAGGACAGATCGCCGAATTTCGAGTGTTTGCGCTTGAGGACCTCGGGAGAGGTTGCACTTTCGTGTCGAGAGGGACTACTAATATTATCATAATCATTGGCTGATAATTGGGCAATATGAGCACAGTCGATTGGATCTGAAGAGTTCTTGACTGGCAAAAATAAAAAAATCTAAATGTTTGATAGCGTAACTTAGAATAAGGTTTTAAAGAATGGTAAACACAAGGAAGATAAACTAAAATGTTTTCAGTAAACCGTTACGTGTGAGGTATATGTAGAATAAAATTACTTTAATAGCACACGATGAAACAAATTAACTTGCCGATGTAGAGTCGTCAAATTTACGATGAAAATTTGATGATGATTTTCAGGGGAAGGTCGAAAAGACCTACTCGCTTTATAATAATCATTACTGAAAAACAACTTACTTACTTGCTTTTGAGCGAGTTGAAAAACAGCCTGTATCGAGTTTTGATGGTGATTCCTTTAATGATATAGTTCCCAGCTGCGTCGTAGGGTTTTGCGAAATGATGGCTTAGCCTTTTTTAAGGTATTCCAAAATGGAATTAAAACGTTCAATTTAATTTTCTTCATGTTTCTACTTACTCGAATTAGAATATATTTGCGATCAGCACAGACTCATCCATTCTATCTTCTTTGTCAGTAATTCCTCTATGCTTATTTATTCTCAGGATTTACAGATTTATAAAATCCGCACAATATTTATCCACCTTTTTGTCTTTATCTTCCTTGCTATCACCATCCATAGAAAAAAATATAATTATAATTCCACTTAAATCTTGAATTATTATGTAAGTACTTATACAGGTATTTTAGAATATTATGTACGTCACGTCGACATTTAAATACAGTGTTTTTGGAAAAGTCAAAAGTCAAAGTCAAAGATTTTTATTCAAATAGACTTATAGATAAGTGCTTTCGAATCGTCCAATTTTTTTTTTCCTACCAGCCATTCAGGACATCTTTTAACTGATAAGAAGAACGGCCGCAAGAAACTTATCAGCTTTAACAGAAGCAACAACATTTACAAAGGAACATGTCGTTGCCAAACACAAATCTACAATCTTGAAACATATTTAATATAAGAGGAAAATTTTCTTATACTCAGTTATTAGAATATTTTCCTTTTATACAATTACAATAGTCATGTTTTATGTTAGTATCACTTCCATGCATTTTGGTCTTTCAAATAATCTTCTACCTTGTAATAACCTTTGCTTAAGAGCGTTTTTTTAACATGTATTTTAAATTTATGCAAAGGCAGCTCAATCACTTGTTGTGGAACTTTATTAAAAAAGGCTATGCCTTTCCCCAAAAACGAGCGACTGCATTTTTCAAGTCGAAATCTTGGAACGGCAAGCTTATTCTTGTTTCTAGTATTAAAATTATGAACATCGCTATGCTTAATAAATAAATCGTGATGTTTCCTTACATATACTATATTATCATAAATGTATTGTCCCGCCAAAGTTAGTATATTAATCTCTTTAAACAATTCTTTAAGAGAATCTCTCTGTCGAAGGTTGTAAATGGCGCGCACAGCTCTTTTTTGAAGTATAAAAACATTTTCTATATTGGCTGCTGAGCCCCACAACAACAGGCCATAGGACATTACACTATGAAAATAACTAAAGTAAACTAGTCTTGCCGTTTCAATATCAGTTAGGAGCCTTATTTTCCTTATTGCGAAAGCCGCAGAACTAAGTCTACTCGACAAGGTTTCAATATGTGGATCCCATTGTAGTTTTGAATCTAATGTAATACCAAGAAATTTAGTACTCTCAACTAACTCTACTACATCCCCATTCAAATTGATGTGCATGTCGACCTGCCCTACATTAGGTAATGTGAATTTAACAAATTTCGTTTTGGTAGGGTTAAGAGACAAATTATTACTGTTGAACCAGTGTGCCACTTGAGAGAGAGCACTATTTACTTCGTCAGAACAATTGTTTCCTCTATCAATTTTAAAAATTAAAGATGTATCATCTGCAAATAGTACTGTCTCACATAAATTACTCGCGTAGTTAGGGAGATCGTTAATATATATTAAGAACAGCAGAGGGCCCAATATTGAAAGGACAGTAGATAAGTAACGGGTTCGAGTCTCATGTAGCTAAGAAGATAGAGATGCTTTGTTTTGGTTTAGTTACCTCTTCGTTTTAGTTGGTTTAATTGCTCTATAAATGTTTAAACAAAACATTAAACACAATCATTCATATAACAATGCCATATACCTAAATACTACAAAGCGCAGTTACTAACTACCTTTTTACATCCGTTAGTTGCCTTTACCGATGTCACAAGATTTATGTGCCTTATTATTTTATTGTTATAATTTTAGCAAATAGCTCCAGCTGTTTTGTTTTGTCATAGTAAATTAATACAGTATATTTTTTGTGTAGCCCTGAAATAAATATGAATTTTAGACAGAATAATTATATATATATATATAAAACAAGAATAAAAGTTTAGCGTGTGTGTACATTGCATGGATTTGAAAAAAAAAAACAAAAATAGTTAGGGGGACTTAGAATAAGCAGCAGAACCAATTTCTATCATTTTTAGAATTTTTGTTTGTCTGTCTGTGTGTTTGTTTGAATGAGCATCATACCAAAATCACTGATCTATGTCCACAGAACTGTTAATATGTTTAAAGTCCGTATCTCAACTTACTGTATAGGCTTTATTTCATCAAAATCGGTCAACTCTGTAACGATGCCATTTCATTCTAGCCTTATGGATGGATAAAACCTCCATAATGGCTGGAAACTCCGTAGTTTCACTCTATGGAAATCAAATTATATTTTTTATCTGTTCTGTCTAAATTCAAATTTTCTCCGTTCCACGATCCCTGTTCAGCTCATTTTGACTTAATCTTACAAAAACCATCAAGCTGAACAGAGCTTATTTAACAGAACCATATTTAAGTAACTAATGTTGTGGATGAAGGAAGCATAATCTCATAAATAATTCTCATAAATACATCAGGAACCCGTGTATCGGGGTAAGCATAACTACCTACTTTCTTACTCATTGTTTAGATTATTTATAACTAGGACTTTTGTTATATCCATGTATTTTCATTTTGTTACAGTTCCTTACTTCTAATTTCTACTAAATAAAACAAGTCGCCTGTAGAACGGTATTTTATTTTCATTTTCCTAATTACTAAATGAGTGCGGCGGTTCCGACGTCCCGGCGACTGTAGTGCTGCCGGACCAGGAGCCCCGCTACAACTCTATCAAAAGTAATAACATTTTAATGGCGGACGGAAAAAAATATATTGTGACGCGCGTATGCAGAAGGCAGAGTTGAAGTTTACGCGTCGTACAGTTTTTGGTTGCTTAGCAACAGTTGTTGATTTTAATTCTTGAAAATTATATATATTGACCCAACTAACTACATCCTTTTTTACTGCTTTTTATTACTTTAGCGGTATGGCGTGCATGAAAGATGGCGTTATAAGTACTTTTATAATTTTTGAAGCGACTTCAAAAAAAGGAGTAGTTAATGAATATGTTGCGAATCCAAGTGGTGTTTTTATGTAAGTAGTCAACAGCAGGCCAGGCTTTATACTTTGTGCTTGAGATTGCCCTTTACCTATGTCGTTCATTTTAGATGCGGTTTTCGTAATACAAGTTCTAAGGTTATTAATTACACAAGTTTCAGTAGGTACCTATAAACAGATTGAACAGTCGTCATTAAACATTTTTATGTCCCCACTGCCGGGGCACTGGCCTTCCTTATGAAAGGATAAGTCATAAGATAAGGAGAATGGTTGGTTGGTGGTAGGACTCGTTGTCAGTCCGCCTGGCTAGCTACCACCAAGTCTGACGCCATAACATCAATGTTTTCAGCATTGTTGTGTAAGAGATAAGATAGCCAGTTCCTCAGTGATTGGGGATTCCGGGAGAGGCTCGCATCCATCTTCAGCCTTATCAATACTTAACATCAGGTATGATGAAGGCTAATCCTCCCCGTACTTATTAAAAAAAAAAATGTGGGTCCCAATGCGGATTGGTGGGTTTTCATGACCGCAATTACAGCCGGGACCAACGGCTTAACGTGCCTTCCGAGGCACGGAAAAGATAGTAAATGATTGGTCACCTATCCCGTGACCGACTATTGCGAAACTAAATCGTAGGCCGAGCGCGCGAACCACTGCGCCTCCTCATACCGTACCTACAGTAGTTTTCAGAAAATCTTAAAAACGCTGTCGATTTCCCTGTCTATAAAATTATATGAATTTAATAATGATTGACCTTAACTTTAACTGCTTAGGTACGTAAGTACACTGGCACCAACTCTGGCATATTTTTTTGTAAATGTATTTTTGACATGGCCGTCATGATCTTGTTGTTTTTACTAAGACAGGCCTCAGCACTTTAAATGGCTAAAAACGAATCGAAATGTGGGTATTACATGAAGGGTCGGTTTCACCAACTATTGATAAGTTATGGTTAGCTTATGTGAAATATAATTTGTAATTTTTTCATACAACGAACTGTCAAAAGATCTGTAAAGTTGTTTTGTTTGTTTTGTTCTGTGGATAGAGCAAATGGTACAGGAGGTAAGAATGGGTTCCTGTTGTCCAATCATGATTGTTATGCTACATTCAGATATATGCTTTTCGAGCAACGAGACTGCAGACGCTGGTGAAGAGTCCAAATCAGCGGTGGTTTCCAACGGTATGTTTACAAAAAAAAAATTTCAAAAATATTAGCAATTTCTGTTTTTGAATTTATTCGGACGTTATTGATGTTAAGTGTGAAACTATTGTCACGTGGTTTAGATTTGCCAGTTTCACGCTTAATGACGACCCATGTTGTTTCATGTGTTTCATTTCAGGTGTTTAACCTACCCTAGTTGTTATTAAAATGCTCATGGAAATAAATTTATTATTTATTTATTAGTTACGGCAAATTAAAATCTTTTAATGTTAAAAAAAATCAATAAAAAACTTGTATCGATAGTTCCATAGAAAGATTTTCTTATTTTATAGATCACAGAAATCTTAACTTCCTGTTGTATTGTCACTAACGTTTTTAGTTTGTTTTCGTCGTAACGTTGATAACATAGTTTATCAGGCTAGGCTGCGCGTGCGACCGGCGACGACAGTGACGGCGCGGTGGCTGCGCGCTAGCATCTCGACTCTCGTGCAGTCGCTTGTCGCGCGCGCAACGCATCACGCTTCTTTCGCAAAACGCGCGCGAGAACATCGTAACATACGTAACGTTAAATGAAATAAAAAGGCAAAACGTTTTGTAACAAAAGTGAATCGTAATAGCTGGTGGTCGTTTTTAGTAACGGTGATAGTAACAAATATATTTTTTGTGATTTAAGGGATAGTTTTCAAACAGTACCTAAATATATTAATAACTTTAATTTTGCATTTTACAATGCTATTTTTATGTGATAAATATAAAACAAGAAAATATACCAGAAAAAGCAACTAGTCTCATGTCCCGTAAGGGCGACATGAGACTAGTTGATTTTTCTGGAATATTTTCTTATTTAATATTTAGTACCTAAATAGTTAAATAAAAATTTGGAAACATCAAAATATCAATAATTTTTGGCCAACTCAATACTCAATACTTTTGCAATAGGAGCATAAAACATATGTTTTGATTTTCTGATACGTTAAATTACTTATATCATCTTATATAATTATATAAATACTTGTGTGTAGACGTCACACAAATGGTCAAAAATGTATAAGTATATCTAATAACGATGCAAAAAAAACTGAAAAAACCTACCAGCTGTTGATTTCTCGGTACTGGCCAAAACTTTTTATTGCATAATCTTTAGCACTCAGGTTTTTATCAGATTTGATTGACTAAAATACATTAAGTTAGTTTTTAAAGGGATATTAAATATTAATATTAAAATGGTTGTATTATCTAACTGGACAACATCATTACTATTTCTTTGTATTATGTGAGTTCTGAAAAAAAGGTATTGTTGAAACGTTGTTGCTACAAAAATAAATACCAACGTACGTACGTTTTTGGTGATAGAATCAATTAATAGTTTACATAGAATGACTATAAATTCATCGCTACTTCTTGATTCGATGGTTGTTATTACAATACTCGTGTAACTCGTAAAAACTACATTGTTAGTTTAAAAGTCAGTTGTGTGTTCACTAAGACAGAACCATCGAATATTGTAAAAATAAATAAATAAATTAATGAAAAAAATACTTAATGTTACCCAGTTCCAGACTAAAATTAACATCTAATAGTACATTGCATACGTCCATTAAAATATATAATAAATTACCATATTTAATATTTAATGGAAATAAACATCCTTTGTTTATAAACCTATTGAAAAAAAATCTAATAAATAAATGTTATTTATTACAGTTTACATGAATACTTCAGAGACACTATTAAATAAAAAAGGTATTTAAAATCTGTCATCTAAAATTACTTTGTATCATAATTTTATTATTATTATATTTTATTTTTTGGATGTAAAACCTTGTTATCATTATAGCGCCTCCTCTCTTCCAAACCCTATTGCGTGCCCGTCAGGGTCCATGATGATCTTATATTTATGTTCACCATCTTTTGTATACATTATGGAATGCAATAAATAATTGAGTATTGAGTATTGAGTGTTGTCAATACAATATTACTGAAACTAAAACAACAACTAATAACACTACTAGTTAAACAGTCGTAAGTGGCGACTAAAACAACTCACTATCGAAAACTCAATACAAAATAACATCGGGAATCTCGTGACTAAATAAATTGTTAGAAAAGTCGGTCTTTAGTGTTGATAATGGAGAAGAAAGAGCCTTCTCACGAGGGCAGCAGCGGCGTGGACGCTGATCGGTTGATGCACGAGCTGGGCCAGTTCCGGCCGTTCCACCTGCTAAGCTACTGCCTGCTGTCACTGCCGGTGTTCGCGGCCTCCGTCTATGGTGTCAACTACGTGTTTCTGGCCGGTGACGTGCCTTACAGGTACTCTACACTTATTGCTGTTGCTGCCTAAGGTAGTACCAGCCGATGCACGAGCTGGGCCAGTTCCGGCCGTTCCACATGCTGAGCTACTGCCTGCTGCCGCTGCCGGTGTTCGCGGCCTCCGTCTATGGTGTCAACTACATGTTCTTGGCCGCTAACGTGTCTTACAGGTACTCTACACTCATTTCTGTTGCTGCCTAATGTAGTACCGGCCGATGCACGAGCTGGCCCAGTTCCGGCCTTTCCACCTGCTGAGCTACTGCCTGCTTTCGCTGCCGGTGTTCGCGGAAACCGTATATTGCGTCAAATACGTGTTCCTGACCGCAGACGTCCAGTGAGTGCAGACAGGTACTTTGCACTCACTGGTCTTGCTGATGCATGAGCTAATAGGCCAGTTTCGGCGGTCCCACCTGCTGAGCTACTGCCTGCTGTCGTTGCCAGTGTTCCTGGCCGCCATCTACGGTGTCAACTACGTGTTTCTGGGTGCTGAGGTGCCGTACAGGTACTATCCAGTCACTGGTCTTGCTAATGCTCGAGCTGGGCCAGTTTCAGCGCTTCCACCTGCTGAGATACTGCCTGCTGTCGCGGCTTATGGCGTCAACTACGTCTTCCTGGCCGCTGACGTGACTTACAGGTACTTTACACTCATAACTCTTGCTGTCTAAGGTAGTACAGGAACCCTACAGTCACTGGTCTCTGGTCACTGGTCACTGGTCTGCCTAAGGTAGTACCGGCTTATGTTCGAGCTGGGCCAGTTACGACGGTCCCACCAGCTGAGCTACTGCCTGCTGTCGCTGCCGGTGTTCTCGGCTACGTGTCCCTGGCTGCTGACGTCCCTTACAGGTATTTTAAACTCATTACTTTTGCTGCCTATGTCAACCATGCTCCAACCGCCCGTGTTAGTTGTTACCCGTTGTTATCTGTATAGTCAACTGCGTGTTCCAATACCTTACTAATAGTTACACTATACTGGTTACTTGAGCACTTTTCGTTTGCCGCATTCCGTGTCCGCTTTTGCTCATGTTTGCCATTACCACTCTCTCTCCAGTCCAGAGAAATACTCTACACTTGAGTGTATTTCGCTTGTTCTTCGATGGTGTACAGATTTAGGTACGGGTTACAGAAAAAAAAACAATGTTGTGACCGGGTTCAATAATTCCCACATAACATTCATGTCTAACATACTACGTTACTCATGCATTAAGTTAATTAATTTGTTCACGCTGTTTAATAATTGCCTAATTGTGGAAGCGTAACTGATGCAAATTATAAAAACAAAGCAAACTAAGTCATAAAATACTTCATTCAAAAGTGTCGACTGTCCGATATCCGCTATATTTGGTCGCGTGTCCTAGAATATCTGAATAAATGCATAACACTACGGAAATTGCATATAAGGGCGACATGTCAACATGCTGTAAGGGACATCAACTTCTCCACCGGCCCTGTACAGTAATTATTCCACGTTTTATTGTTTTCCTATACTTACAATCATTATATAGCTAAAAAATCATTGCAATCATAAACTTTATATACATGGTAGCTGTGCGGTCTGACCTTCTGAAGGTTAAGAAGAAAAGCCACCGAGGTCTTCTTTAATATTTTACTTTATTTGACGACCTGTTTGGCGCAGGGGTAATAACCCCGCCTTCTCCGCCAGAGGTCCCGGGTTTGAACCCAGGACAAGACAAATATTTGTGTGCATGAACATGTCTATTTGTCTTGGTCTGGATGTTTAATATGCATATTATGTATGTATCTACAAAAAAAATATATAGATATGTTTATCCGTTATCTAGTATCAATGACACTAGTTCTTTATGAAATTGAAGGTGGGCTACACATTGATTTATTTGGAAAACAAACAGTGATGAAAAAAGTATGAATATAAATAATGTCTAAACACCAGTTACAAGTTTTCACATACATAAAATAACTAAATATAACGCTAGCTACAATCAGGTAAGGTTTTTAACTAGCGGAAATTTGCATAAAGTGGATTTAAATACTATAAGGAAAAAAATATAAAATAATATTATATTACATTACTAGCTGTGCCCCGGGGCTTCGCTCCCGTGGAATTTCGGGATAAAAAATAGATAGTAGCCGATTCTCAGACCTACTCAATACGCTCACAAAATTTCATGAGAATCGGTCAAGCCGTTTCGGAGGAGTATGGGAACGAAAACTGTGACACGAGAATTTTATATATTAGATTACACATACGCACACATATTCGTAGAGCAAGATAGAGATTAAGCACAATTTTTTTGAATACTTAAACTAAATTATTTATCCTGTTTTTCTAATTTTCTTTTATTTTCCGTGCTTAAGCGCAGATTAAGCATTAATGGTGTTTTTTTATGAAATGAAGTGAAAGCGAATGTTTACTGTATACTTGTTTGCATAAGGGTAAACACAAATGATAGAGATATCGAATCAAATTAATTTTAAATAAAAAAAAATTGGAAAAGACCACTCAGCCACAAGTCGAACCCACGAACCCACGACCTGAGTGGTTCCCAAGTCTTGGTAGCTCAGTTGTTAGAACATTGGACCGGATTTTCAAAGGTCGTGGGTTCGAGTCCGATCTGAGAATTCACTTGTGGCCGAGTTGTCTTTCTCCAATATTTTTCTATTTAAAATTTATCATAAGTATAAAAATCGTTTAAAAATGCAAAAAATCAAAAATCATGAATCAAATTAAGTAATTATTTAGTCACGAGTTAATATTTTTTTTTATGAACGACGGTGAGACTTTTAGCCTTCATCATACCTGATGTTAAGTATTGATAAGGCTGAAGATGGAAGCGAGCCTCTCCCGGAATCCTCAGTCACTGAGGAACTGGCTATCTTATCTCAAACTGCCGGAACACAATAATGCTGAAAACATTGTTGTTACGGCGTCAGGCTTAGATAAGATGGTGGTAGCTAGCCAGGAGGACTTACAACAAGTCCTACCACCAACCAAACCGAATACAATATTTACCCCGCTGGGAATCGAACCCGGGACCCCTGGGTCTGATACCGGTGGTTGTACCACTAGACTACAGAGGCGGTTAAAACATTCTCAGTAACTGACGCTTTCAGTCATTAAAACAATAAAATTAGCGTACATAAAAACGCGATCGGCTGTCGTGCTAGGTTCTAGCGCATACAACATCGTACCAGTGTGTCAGTAACCTATCGTTTTTCAGTTTTCTTCCTATCTAACTTATCCAGACAATCTTATAAATAGTATCAGTAAAATGTGTAAATAAGTTTTAAAAATTAATTTTCATTACTTGTATTTTCTCGTGTGGTATAAAATTTACGAATCATATTTCAACTATTCGTACTCTAAAAACTTTGATTGAACAAGGAAGACGAACGAAAAAGTTAAAATATAACTTAAAATTAAAAGAGTAATAAAAGCGAAAAAGGAAAAAAAAAAATAAAAAAAAATTTTGAAGATTTTCCGTCTTAAAATACATTACATTTCAACAAAATCTTATCCTTAGATAATAAATAAAACGAGTTGTGATCCGCAAAAACAAGACTTGAAGAATTATAAAAACATTACCTACCTATAGATACCTATACTTGCATGATCATGACCTGACAATATCTAAGCAGCCACACAAATATTGACAGTGCATATTAGTAAAATTCCCAAAACATTAACATGCTTGTCATTTGCCTACATTAAAATAAATATGTCAGTTTGTCTTTGTGTGTTTACTTGCGGTCAATTGGAAAAATAAGGGTTGTCAATCTTCTTTATTTATCTGTAAAACTATTATGACAAAGTTTGAAAAGATCTAGCAGACTGTTCTAACCTCTGAGCTACCGAGCCTTTAGAGAGTTCCGTCTGAGAATAGCTTGTGAGCCGAATCGATTTTTTCTATTATATCATAATTATAAAATATAAAATGCATTAAAATTCCAAACCGTAAAAAAAAACATAAAATAAAGCTCAGAGTTTAAATATTTTTTTATATCAAACAGTTTTTTTAGTGTTGCTTTCTATAAAACAGTTTTTCATACTGATGAGATACAAATCTTAATGGTTCTGAGGTTTGAGTAAACAAAAAACTTCATATGACCATCATTATTATAAATTTTGTTTTTGGATAAGTGTACGACGAGCAATTGTGTTCGGTTCTACTATGACAGTGATACTAAAAATATTTCTAAATGTTTATTTAACAGTACATGAACCAAATTCATGAGTTCTATGTGAATTGCCTGGTATTGTTATTAAAGCAACATTTCAGATTGTTCATAGATCACAACCCTAATAACTGTACCAGAGATACGGATATTCGTGAGCCAACAATCATTATTCTGTGAATCGCCATCATGCTGCAAATATCGGACTAGCCCAACAAAAAACTGTTGACAATTGACAATAGCTCGTTTTTTCAACAGCGATGATGTTAATTTGGTAAGAAAAAACGTGGACAATTCGCAAATTGTTCCGATGTAATAACTACTGTAATAGTAGATAAGTGTGGTTGTCGCGGGGCAGACTTGTAAAATAAATAATGAGGGCATTGATGCATTCGATGTTTTTTTATGACATTAATTTAGGCTTACTCACGGTCTCATTTTGAATCGTTACATTGAAAGGAGGATGAGATGGGGGATATATGTAAAATATCCCAGGGTATATGCTCCCGGGAAATACAGAGCAGGCAGAAATTTCCTTTGCTATTTTTTGCTCGTCTGGCTGATAAATAAAAAAATATTTTAGAAAATTGTTTCACTGTCGCGTGTAAAATAATACGACAGCGATAAGACAATTTTATGGAATTTAGAAATGCAATGATTACGGAATGGTAGAATTAATGTTATGGAATAATACGAAAAAATGTTCGATTACAAGTTACAATAGTTTATATAAGGAAGTATCTGTTAGTCGTACATCGAAAAATTGAGGTCGTTTGTGCACTGGCACAGATACCATACCAGGAATATTTTTGTCTGGGGGTCATTATATCTCTACGAGTAATAATTTCCTTGGCTTCCTTTCTCTTGATATCCGTAATATGCCTGTATTTGAGCTAGATTTTTCCGAAACATAATATTATGACATTAATTTCATGCAGCTGCTACGTTTCAAGATTTTTGTTTAAGGAAAATTAATATTATTAATTTTCCTTAAACAAAATTTTTTAAAAGCTAGCTATCAAAATTCGCCAATTAATAATCAAGATTTATTAATTTGTAATCAAAACCTGAATAAAAAATACACGCTAACCGGCTTTGCCAATCAGCTCCTCATTCTGTTGCAATATTTAAATTTGAAACGATCTTTACACATTCTAAGTCGATACTAATAAAAGCTCATAATGAAAGTGTTGCAATATTTAATTTTAACTTTAACATAACAGAGTTCAACACACCACGCGTGGAGTCTACACGTGACTCATTTTTGCAACTCGCCCTTGACCCACACACAACACTCAGGTACGAACTCTCAGTGTCTCTGACCACAACCTGTACCCACAGACAAACGAAAAGAGCGCTTCAAACTTGTTCAGGATAATTATATAATTATAGATTTTGGTAAAAATTCTAGGCTATAAGTTTTTAACACTGTAATGTCTTGATTATTGAATAAATTATTTATTTATTATATTTATTTATAAGTATTTAAATAAACCTACTATTCATTGAAAAAACTGTATGAGAATCAAATCAAATTTTTTGTACATACGATGAAGTCACGAGCGAGATTTAGTGATATGTAAATGTTATTGACGAGCTCTTGCAAGAAAGCACTGCACAATTAACCATTTTCGGTTCTGCGTGACGCGTGTTGTCAAGGCAATAGTCTCAAGCAGACTGACTTAAATCGTATAACTTTGACCGTGGATCAAACTTTTGACACGCAAAACTTTTACCATCTATCTCGATATAGGCCTGTGCCTGTATCTGAGGCTCCATTCTCGGGTCACAAAATAATTTTGTGTTCGAATTCAAACCAAAATTCTTAAGTAATTATAATAAGCATAACGAATATATGAAAAGATTGTGTGTAGCCTGAGATATCTATTTGATATAATTAGGCATTACGTGACGGAAATCCATATCTAACTATAAAACAATTCATAAAAAATTTGAAAACCGACTTCAAAAAAATAAAAACTAAAAAAATAAGCCTTTTAGAGTCGGTGCCAGCCAAGGCATTCTACTGTGCAGTCCTACTCTTTTATTTTTCTTGCCTTGGCTGGCACCAAATTCAAAATTTTAACCGCCTCTGGGGTATAGTGGTACTACCACCGGTATCAGACATAGCAGGGGTACATATTGTATTCGGTTTGGTTGGTGGTAGGACTTGTTGTAAGTCCGCCTGGCTAGCTACCACCATCTTATCTAAGTCTGACGCCATAACAACAATGTTTTCAGTATTGTTGTGTTCCGGCAGTTAAAGATAAGATAGCCAGTTCCTCAGTGATTGAGGATTTCGGGAGAGGCTTGCTTCCATCTTCAGCCTTATCAATACTTAACATCAGGTATGATGAAGGCTAAGAGTCTCCCCGTACTTCATAAAAAAAAACGATTTAATTTTTTTATAAAATGTTTTTATTTCACAATTTTTAAAGAAAGATGAAGTCCCGTGTCTACACTTATTACTTCATGACAACTGTTCATAACCTATTGCCAAACGTGTGGTTCATCCAAACGTGGGATCAAGAAATCAGTCGCAACAATATCATCTAGGTAAACAATAATTGGCCAAAACGTAATTTATATATTTTAGGATTATGAAAAAAATACCATCCAGATCTTCGTAATTAATATACTAAAACCTTCTTCTAAATGCAACAAATACTTTTCTGAAAACTGCATCCAAGTCGGCTCAGCCAAACGCGAGATAACCACGGACAAACAAACAAACATCATATATACATCTCAAACTGAGAACCTTCTTTTTTTAAGAAAAAAATAAGGAAAATTAATCGCCTTTCATAGACAAACAAAAATATTGTAAAATCAATACTTAGAAATGTATAATACTTAAAACTGTTTTTCTCCAAACTGCCAGGTCATATTTTGATGACAGTTCAGTCAGTAATTTTTGCTACGGCTTTTGTCAGCTTCCAATTCGCATTGAATTGGGGCCGCGTGAAGGGTAAGAGCCTTCCTTCTGTTTTATCCATAAGGCACGCCTATGCCATCCATAAGGATACATTTAAAATGGTTAATTTAACCTATTGTACAAAAATACCACAAACAAACACAGATAAATTTGTGAAGATTGTATGTTGTTGTCAGATATTATTTTAAAACAATTTTTCTGCACATAATCGGCCTTGCAAAACCTTTATTTGTGCTATTATGTCGAAGCCTATTCGATTTTCTTTCAAAGGTAGATAATGATAATTCAATATTGGTATTGGTTTGTCAATTTTTTTCTATTGTTTAGTCAAGAGATAAAGTACTTATCGGTGTATGGTGAAGTAAAACCTTTGTATCATTTTGGGGCACATTATGTTAAGCAAATAGGCGTGGCAAACTTTTCGTTTACATTCCTAAATAAAAGGTTCCATTAAAAATAATGATGTTTAAAAACATTCAAATTACAAAAGCTGTCAACAGTATTATAAGGCTAAGGTACAAAGCTTCAAAATTCAACTTATTTGTCTGTGTGAAAATGAAAAATGTTTATGATTTTTGAATTTGTGCATTTTTCAATGCTTTTTTAGACTTATGATAAATATTAAATAGAAAAATATTGGAAAAAAATCTACTCAGCCACAAGTGAATTTGCAGATGGGACACGAACCCACGACCTTTGGAAATCCGGTCCAAGATAACGGATAAGCATACTTATGTACTTTTTTTATACATTCATAATAGACTTCAACACCACGATATGTTGATGCACACAAATATTTGTCTTGTCCGGGGATCGAACCCGGGACCTCTGGCGCAGAAGGTGGGTTTAGCAGGACCATACCAAACAGGTCGTAAAATATTGACCAATAACGTTTTATTCTATATTTATTGATTATTATTTTAAGTCACAATTCTTTTAAGGAAAAGCTGCTGAAAAATGTTTGATAAAATCATAGTTTTGGAAGACTAAGCTAACGTAATTTTTAAGAACCTTTATTCGAGTATTATAACTTATTTTAAACCCATATTCAATCAATGTTGTGTATACCTATTATTGACATGCATGTAAGAATTGTACCACTAGATATAATTTATTATAACAATGTATGTACATGTTATGTTGTCGGTGTACCTAAATAAATAAATACATTTTAAATATGAGTGTATATTTGGTAAATAAAAACCGTGTAAGAACCGGAATTAATTCAGTGGTAGCAAAACGCAGACAGACATTCGTAACCGTTGGTTAAGTTTCGTAACCATTTCCTCTCGTCCTGCGCACGCGCCGCCGCCGCCGCCGGCCGCACAGTGGGTCACGTCCCACGATCCAATTAACTAATCACTTTCCTTAATCCCAGCTGACACCGCACCCGGTTCTACACTCAGCCGGTTTTATCCGCAATTTTTATTATCGTTGCTGGGCTCGTAGAGTAAGTAACATCGTTATGTAGCGAAACGATAATTCGATTCGTTATTGTCTATATGCGCCAATTAACAGGCGGCAAGACCGCGTGGTTTAGCGCGACTTATGCCAACCCGCCTGTAGTGTATGTCTAATAAAGACGTACATACATTGTCTCGTGTGTTCGCGCGTAAATGTACAAGTACTTGTACTATTAAGTATTCTGTGGTACAAGTCAGTGTCACTTGAGCCGGGGGCGAGTGTGGACGTTGTATGTGTTTATGTGCGTGCATTGTGGAGCCAGTGATTTACAGGAAGAACTGCGAACTCCACACCGCCAATCCCATACATTTAATTCTTTTCGAACTTCGTTATCGATTTTGAATTGTTACTTTGGCTTACTAGGCTATTTTCGTAAAAGACAAAATTAAATAAGTAGGTAATAAAAATTCACCTGCTTCCGCCCGCGGTTTTCCCGCGTGGTTCCCGTTCCCGTGGGATAAATGTAGCCTATGTTACTCGCCGTCATTTTAACTATAGCCCTAAAATCAAGTCGATTGGTTGCTTAGTTAAGGTGTGAAAAAAGACAAAGTCAAAGTCAAAGATTTTTATTCAAATAGACTTATAGATAAGTGCTTTCGAATCCTCCAATTTTTTTTCCTACCAGCCATTCAGGACATCTTTTAACTGATAAGAAGAACGGCCGCAAGAAACTTATCAGCTTTAACAGAAACAACAACATTTACAATAGAACATGTCGTTGCCAAACACAAATCTACAATCTTGAAACATATTTAATAAAAGAGGAAAACTTTCTTATACTCAGTTGTTAGAATATTTCCCTTTTATACAATTACAATAGTCATGTATTATGTTAGTATCACTTCCATGCATTTTGGTTTTTCAAATAATCATCTACCTTGTAATAACCTTTGCTTAAGAGCGTTTTTTAACATACATTTTAAATTTATGCAAAGGCAGCTCAATCACTTGTTGTGGAACTTTATCAAAAAAGGCTATGCTTTTCCCCAAAAACGAGCGACTGCATTTTTCAAGCCGAAATCTTGGAACGGCAAGCTTATTCTTGTTTCTAGTATTAAAATTATGAACATCGCTGTGCTTAATAAATAAATCGTGATGTTTCCTTACATATACTATATTATCATAAATGTATTGTCCCGCCAAAGTTAGTATATTAATCTCTTTAAACAGTTCTTTAAGAGAATCTCTCTGTCGAAGGTTGTAAATGGCGCGCATAGCTCTTTTTTGAAGTATAAAAACATTTTCTATATTGGCTGCTGAGCCCCACAACAACAGGCCATAGGACATTACACTATGAAAATAGCTAAAGTAAACTAGTCTTGCCGTTTCAATATCAGTTAGGAGCCTTATCTTCCTTATTGCGAAAGCCGCAGAACTAAGTCTACTCGACAAGGTTTCAAAATGTGGATCCCATTGTAGTTTTGAATCTAATGTAATACCAAGACACACAAACACACCTTTGCATTTATAATATTAATTAGGTTTCGGCATAAGACATGGTAAGCTATTCAAAAACATCTTCAAATGTTATTACAGTTGTGAAATCTACCTACGCTATAGCAAAATTAACATACTTTTAATGTGATGTTGGTGATGCAAAAATAAGTGTTGTGAAGTAATGAATAATGTTCTTGATTAAAAATACTGGATTGTGAGATACGCAATAAAAATCTGCTAAAATTGACAGGTAAAGTTCTGCTAATTTACATTGACATTTTTAAATCAACATTTTATATAAATAATAATAAAAAAAAACTATGTATAGAAAATGTTATTCTCTACAAAATTGTGAAGAACTTTTTTTTACCTAAAATGCACTTAAACGAAGATGCAAATTTTTGACAGTTGAGAAATGTGTATTGTGCATTTTAAACACTGCGCATTTTTACCAACTGACTTTAAATACGTTTAGCGCTAAACAAATTTAAAACATCGCTCTTGCTCTTACTTTTGACTTTAAACAAATGACTGAACTGCAATGTCATTTTAAATTTGTTTAATTTGTCTAAATGTGTTTATTGACAGTTGGTGCCTCTACTAGGCAACATATCAAAACTTCAGAACTACCGGACCGTTTGTAAGTAAATTCTCCTCTATTCCCTGGACTAATAGTGAGGATACAGGAAAGAGCATGTTTTATCGGTACACACCCCTAATTAAACATGTTTAGAGGTGTGTACTGTTCGATATAAATACTGATGGTCTAACGTTCAAGTAATATAATTTCATTTGACATATTTTTTATTTGATATAATAAATAGCTTGGCCTAATAATAATAAACATTTAGTATAATTTTAGATTCTATAACTACATGTGATATAACGTCCATTTGCTATAATAAACATTTGATATAACAGTATAATAATATAAAATATTATTCATATAATAGTCAGATGATATTTTAACAAATATTTTATATAACAACTGTTATATTTTTTTAATTTTAACAAGATATCTACCCAAATACCCGTCGCTTATGCATGCCACATCTTCATTTAGATTTTCCTTGTTTTGTCAACTATTAAGTACTCTGTGGTTTTGCTAAAATAAAAACTATTGAGGTGATTAAGGGGTCCGGACAACATATGACATTTGACGACCTGTTTGGCGCAGGGGTACTAAGCCCGCCTTCTGCGCCAGAGGTCCCCGGTTCGATCTCCGGACAAAACAAATATTAGTGTGCATGAACATGTCTATTTGTCTTGGTCTGGTGTTTAATATTATGTATGCACTTACAAAAAAAAAGAGTATGTAAGTATGTTTATCTAGTATCCATATCACAAGTTCTTCATGAAACTTAACGTGGGCTAGATAATTGGGGTGTTGTATGTAATTATTTAAGGGATTTTTTGTAAGCGATGACTGACCATAAACTCCTGAGCTGCCACCTGTGCGTATGTACTACTGTGAATATGCCAAGTTGAAGTGGATAATAGGCTGCGGTAATACTGCGCTGCCGCAATACAGTTTCTATATCTAGCGCGGAGGGTAGTTGTCACAGTATACTGTTACATACCACCACCAACCACTTGAATTTTATGTTTTGTTTTGCAATTTTTACCTTGTTAAGTAACAGTACGTCTGTATCTTGTGGCAAATAGTTATTGTTATTTTTTTTTATGTACGACGGGGAGACTCTAGCCTTCATCATACCTGATGTTAAGTATTGATAAGGCTAAAGATGGAAGCGAGCACCACCCGGCTAGGTGTCTTATTGCTGCTGGCTATCTTATCTCTAACTGCCGGAACACAACAATGCTGAAAACATTGTTGTTATGGCGTCAGACTTAGATAAGATGGTGGTAGCTAGCCAGAGAGGCGATTAATGTATTGTAATTGTATTGTATTTATAATAGACCTAAGTAATGTGGCGTCGCTTCGTTCGTGTGGATTTAGGACAGTGACGTTTATATTTTCACCTTCAAGCTATACCTTTGATGAGCATCAAATGTGTATGTTGAAGAAGCCAAGTCTGCAAGGGGTTTGTCAGATGAGGCTATGTATACTCGCATATTTAGGGGATATAAGTTTCTGCGGAGATCTGAGATAGTTTGTCAAGTCATCAACCACTATTTGCGAGATGGCAATCATCTGTAATGCCAGCAGTTTATACGTCTTTAGCCGCTGGTCCATCAATTACATACAATTACTCGTTTCAAGTAGTGGTGCAACCGGCCAGTTTACATTGTTCGGTTAATTCCGTCCAATTTGACTATGATAGTATGTTTTTTACGTTTTTTTTTTGCATTTTTCAATGCTATTTTTATACTGATGATACATTTTTAAATAGGTAAATATTGGAAAAAAACAACTCGGCCACAAGTGAACTCAGATGGGACTCGAACCAAATCTGGTCCAATGCTCTAACCACAGAGCTACCGAGACTCGCGAACCATTGTCGAAATTCTATAATAATATTTTTTATACTCTGTAAGCCAGCGTTGTGACATCAATGCTGTGACAAATGCATTCGAAAAAAACATCTTTTCAGGTGTTTAACTATCGATTAAGATGCAACAGCCAATAATTTATGATTTTTACTTTTTTGCATTTTTTCATGCTGTTTTTATACTTATGATAAATTTTAAATAGAAAAATATTTTTAAATTGAAAATAATCACTCGGCCACACGTGAATTCTCAGATGGGACTCGACCACATATATGATAGTATGTTTTAAGTGAAGACACGTAATTCCTTACGTGTTATATCTTACGGATGATAAGTTACTATCATACTTTAAAACTGGGACATATTTTTAAGTTATTCCAAAACCGCAAATATATAAGACTAACGCAGTAAATGTGTCCGTAATATTCTTTGGGATCTGACATTTAAGTATTGATTGTGAAATTAAATTGCAATATGGTTCTGCATACGATACCGATTATTATAATATATTTATATATATATTGAAGGGGAAAAGATCTTGAAAATTGGTTTTCTATGATTAGCGCCAGCGACTTGTAATTACGAACTTAAAATTCCAAAGGTCTAATGTCCACCAAAAACGAGACATACGTCACTCGACGTCAATTCTTGCAGTAAATGTTCTTCGCGATCCTATTTATTTCTCTGTCAGACGTCTGAAATCTCAACATAAAGACTTTCATAAGCTTAAAATTTTGACTGCGACCGCTGACAGAAAGAGTTTTCATTGAAATCACCAAATACATAAACTACCGTCCTTCTGTCGCAGATGCCTGATCCCCGAATGCGAGGAGTCCAACAGCACTCTATTCAGCCCGGCGTGGATAGACGGCGCTCTACCCCCCGAGACAGGGCGCCAGCAGCGCTGCTACCGGCGTGAACTTGACCAGACCCTGCTGGACGACCAGGACTGCAAAGCGGAGATGTTCTCCGACCAGCTGCAGCCCTGCGACCAGTGGATATACGGCAGCAAGGACACCATTGTCGCGGAGGTCAGTCTTAACATTTCTAAATTGTTATTGGTAAAACTTGTAATTCAAGATCTGTCGGTTCTGCGAGGAGTCGAACAACACCCTATTCCGCCTGGCGTAGATAGATGGCGCCCTGCCCAAAGAGTTGGGTCGCCAGCAGCGCTGCTACCGGTGGTGTGCTCGACCAGACTAGGCGATAACTAACCTGGGGGCGCCCTAGTTAGTTGTCGCCGTAATTAAAGAACATGCACCAATCAAACCCGAAACCATCACTGAAAACCGCATTTAAATCGGACTAGTAGTTTTTAAGATAAATGGCAACATATTGGTTTGCACATACAAACAAACATCCTCTCGCCCCAAACGCATATACCGTCTCCGTAACGTCGCGGGTAAAAAAGGATGTTCTTGTACTCGGTGTGTCACTAATGCTTATAAAGTATATAAGTAGACGAATATAAAATAGTGCTGATAAAGTACAAGTTTCCACGGATATGAAATCAAAACTGTACATCTTCCTCGTTTACGACTTCCGCGATGTAACAATGTCACTGCTGTCTCTTAATGTTGTGATCTTTATTACCTACAATAAAACATGACCCGATAAATTAATCACTAATTATTCCATTTATCAGTTGTGTTTTAATTGATTATTATTTCTATTTATAATTGTAATATCTTGATTTATGTAAAACTTGAACTATTCTTCATTCAAAGTTAAGGAGGTATATTTCCTAGTGTTGTCTCATAACTAATATTTCTTAGATTTCTTAGAGATAAAGGCTCGTATCAATCTGAAAATAGTTTTATAGATACATTTTGAGCTTTGTCAAGCTTCATCTTGTTCACATATATTAGACCACGGGCGCTGGATTGACGGGAATTAAGGACTTATGTCCTTTAGGATTCCATAGGGATACAACCTGATAAAGAAAGCTGAAACAAATAAAATGGGATATATTGTGTAAAACCATTCTCCCAGTATAAACAAAAGTCAGACTAAATTATTTATAATACGAGTGTCATTTTAACCGGTCAAAGGTCACTAGTAGGCAGGAAATAGCATTGAAGAAGGCAGATGCGACGAGACTAGAATTCTTAAGCAAGGTTCCGTCTAACATTTTCCGCTACATAAAACTGAATACGTGTAGATTAGAAACAGCAGAAAATTTGAGTAAATTGTTGAAAAAATTACATTACATACGTTGTCATTTTACGTATGTCATTGTATGTATAGAATATTCTAAAAATATAATAAATTGTTTTTCCTTTTTTTCGCATTTTGCCAAACAAATTATTTGCAGTGAATTACTGCTAGTTTGCGTGGTATCGTCGCCACATCGGCAGAATTAACCAACACACGTTATTATTTAGTACTTACAGCGCGCAGTGAACCGTGGTGCGGGGGTTTTTGTACAGTTGGACGATGCTGATGCATCATTTGGGAGTGATGATGGATTATCATTTTCTTTTTGACTAGCCTTCGCCCGCGACTTAAACTTCGAAAAATCTATAGAGATACATTTGATCGGGATGAGAGCTATATTTTGCTTTAGTCCAGGCCATAAATTGACCAAATCTTTCGTATCCAAATCCTAGATGATGAGTATTCAGAAAAGTAAGATACGAGTTGCTTGTTGCAGATAATTAATGGGTTAGGGTTGAAAATAAGAAAGCGTATGTGAGGATAGAAGAACAAAAAGACGTAGGTATTGGAATCATGAAAATGATGGCAAGAGCAGAGAGACGATGATGAAGGATTCAAGATTTTGCTAATTATTTTTGTTGATTTTTTTTTTCCGGTAAATTCAGTACCTACTTTACCTCTCGGCCCCGAGATAAGAGACACAATAGATATTCGACTGTTCTCTGGACACCGGTGTCCTGCTAGCAAATGATAAATTAAAAAGAAATCCTTTAGATAATACAACAGTCTGTTTCTAACCTTATTGATTTATTGATTCCAATGTCTAAACCAAGTATTTAGTCTATGACACCAAATATTTATTAATTATCACAATCGGTCCGGATGTCATTTTATCTGTTTCTCTATAATGCTACAAATAGTACATGCATAAGAAGCCAGCATTATTTTAGCCAATTAGAGATGAAGATTTTCCCACGGATCGTTACAGCTTGATGTCAATTGTATATAATGATACATTAATGAATGTTCATTTGGAATAATAACAAAATGCACTACACAGGCTCAGTGCATTTTGATATTATTCCAAATGGATGCTTATAATGAGGAGAAGTAAGTGTTTGTCATTTTGTTAATAATGAACAGAAGGAACTAAAGCACATAAATGAATACCAATTATTCATTTTCAATAAGGACATGCGTTATGGGGATATTAAACCGGTTAAAATACATAAATACTATTTACTTTTTATAAATCTATAATAAAAAACATCCAGTCCAAGACAATTAGCCATGCTCATTCACACATTCGCACAAGTATTTTTCTTGTGAAGGTTCTTTTTGTGTATTGAATTCACGACCTCTGCGCAGAAAGTATCGAACATCAGTATCAGCAAAGGTAAAACTACTGACGTCATCTTAAAAGCTATTCATAAGTACATTCAAAGTTTGATAGAGTTATTAAACGTGTTACATCTATCCTTTCAACAATGCCTAAAGAGGCATTGTATATGGATAAGGATCCATAAATATTAGTAAGCACAACAAACGACACTGTTTGTGGGCAGGCCCCTAACGTGGCGAACGACACGTAATTCATTCATATAACTTTGTCAATGAAGTATGGCCTACACTTGGCAGTACAATAACGCATTAAACTATTAATAGTGCCTTTGAACCTATCTTTGCAGCTAATAGCAGGCTATCATCTAATCAGACCAATACTTACTGCTTAACAATATCAATTGTTAGAACTATTACTTGAATAGGTGTACTACAGGGGTGCTGTATTAACTCGATTACTATGAGTTCGGCTTAGCCGTTCAGTTTCAATAAGTTGGATACCTACTTATAAATATTAAAAAAAAAAGGAGTTTTAATGTTAATTCGTCAGATGAATCGATGTTGAGACTTTTCAAATTGGGACTACTCTACAGATGATCAAAGTGTACTCCAATCGAACGTTATACAGGGTGGAAATTTAAAACGGGGCACGATGGCGACTTTACTAGGTCTCATACCTCAGTTGGTGTCTTAGACCGTTTTGACCTCATAAGGGAACTTAGCATCTAAAAGTTTTTTTTTCTGCTAACTCTATTTTTCTTCAAAATTCGTGAATGCAGTTCAATATTTCTCAAAAAATTAAGCATGGTTTCATATTAACATTTTCATGTAGCAACAACGGTTTAGGTTCCTGCCTTTACTACCCGGAGATGGCTAAGCAACTGCCCATAACATGTATATTAATGTCTTACTAGGGAGTAACATTAAAATATTCATATTTTAATTATTTCGAGTTCAATATTCATATACCACTTTCAATTTATTAAAAGATTTCAAGTTGGTTTTGATGTTTCTGTTTGACAAGAAGAATGTCCGTATTACGAAATCGGTGGGCAACAAACCTTCTTTTATGTTATATTTGTGTAAACTAAAACAACTAATATTAGAGAATTTATGTTTATAAACTATACAAAAATAAGATTTTCAACATTTTGTTTTTTCATAACAGATCACCGAAAACACAAAATAAGTAATAAGTTTGGTGGACCTATACAATTGACAAGTGATGAGCATCCGTATATGATACGGCTACGTTCAGACGGCAATATTTTACCACACACTAGTTTTTTAAAATTAAAAACAGCAGTGGCAGTAGAAAATACTCGTCTACATATTCTCCATGTGAGAAAATATCGTGTTTAAGGAATATTTTTCACGTGAACTTCCGAATTTGTTACATAAGAGGCCGAGTCTGGCTGCTTTCAGAAGAAATATTGCCTTGAACGTAGCCTAAATTAACTAAATATAAAACGTCGACCTGAAAGACGGAGGTATTTTTCCATGATTTTATTTTTAAGATTTTAACTGTTTCAAAAGTTCCTGAAAGTTGTTTCATACGAAATACTAATATTCCGCTATCCAGCATTATATATTACTAGGTTCAGTGTAAATACATTGCTAGGCAGTCGTCCATACAAAATTTAGCCATCTCCTTTCCACGCTGTATAAACAAACGCAATTTTTAGGTTCATTGAACAGAAGTTAGCGTTATCTTGTTGAGACAATTTTAATCTGTGATAAAAAATACCCTACGTCCATCACCAGCCAGGGTTCAAGTTATTTCCGTGCCAGATAAAATGGGTTAAGCGGTTTACCCGTGAAAAGGTAACAGACAGTCAGAGTTACTTTCGAATTTGTAATATTAGTTAAATAAATAGGTAATATAAAACAACTAGGTACATTACAGTACATTGGAACCCTAGTGTAATTTTAAATTTTGATCTACTTGATCTAAACAGCAAATTGCTATTTGACGTACCTCACTGTTCTCAGGCAGGTCTCGCTCCAATGCATCCTGATGATAATGCGGCGCGTCATCAGCTGTTCGGCCTCCGAAGTTACGCACCAGAGCGGCACCCTTGGCTTATTTGTGCCATCGGTTACCATAGATTTTTTGTTCACATCGTTAGGTGGCCTTGAGATTCTATCAATTAATTTATTGCCAATAAAACAATATTCGATATAGGAAATGCTTATATAGCAAAACACTCTGCTAAAATTTTGATGGCATTTGCACGCACTATTTAAATCATCAATACATGTAATAAAACTGTGAAATCAAAATTTCTGTAAATTGAATATATTTACCAAAAACTAATTCGAGACGACGTAAAAACAGTAGTAATAGAATACGTTGAGACCATTTTTAAAATTTTTGTCTGTCTGTTTGTCTGTACACGCTAATCTCGGAAACTACTGGACGTATTTTCAATGAACCTTTTTTAACATGACTGTAGCCACTAGGTCTGGCCGTAATTAGGCTACAATTTATTTTAAAGCCTGATATAGGAAACTAAGAGACCAGCTAAACTATAAGTGGACATACAAACTTTTGACATATTAAAATCAGGGTATGGAACACTTATTTTTTCCATTACATGATACAAAAATAACACTGGGAGTACATTCACGCGGTGAAGGCAAAAAAAGCTGATACTGTTCGAATCTTCACAAAATGTCAAATTGAACTGGCAACACGGGTCACTTCTATATAAGTCGTATGTGGAGCAAGACCTATTGTCTGTATCGCTATTAATTATTTTCTATTGTAACAGTTTGTTAAAGGGCCTATGGAAATACAAATATTCTTTCAATCCATGTGTTTTTTAAATTATCAGAACCAGAATACGCACAGATACATTAAGTCCACGCGAACGAAGTCGCTGGCATCAACTAGTTTAATGAATATTTTTATTGCGACAATCATTCCAAAAATATGTAATAATTAAATATTTATATACAATCGCACCAATTATCTAGCCCACGTTAAGTATCATGAAGAACTTGTGTTATGGATACTAGATAACGGATAAACATACTTATATACTTTTCTTTTTGTAAGTACATACATAATATACATATTATACACCCAGACCAAGACAAATAGAGATGTTCATGCACACAAATATTTGTCTTGTCCGGGGATCGAACCCGGGACCTCTGTCGCAGAAGGTGGGGTAGTACTCCTGCTCCAAACAGGGCGTCACTCTAATATTATCAATAAATACTATTCATCTGATATACATTTATCTACTTTGACACACAACACGATATCCACAATAATATCACAATAGTCATAATAGACAATGGCATGAAATCCTCTCGTCGCGCGAGTTATGCTAATGCAGCACTTATTCAGTTCCTGTTGCAAGGGAGCATCCTTGGCCCTTTACTCTATACTATATATGAATGACAAAAACCATGAAATTAAGACCATGATGAAATTGGACAAAATAAAGGGTTTGCTGGAGTTTGGAAGATATTTTTTAGGGCTCGCTGTCTGTCCGTCTGTCACTAGGCTGCATCTCATGAACCGTGATAGTTAGACAGTTGAAATTTTCACAGATGATGTATTCCTGATGCCGCTATAATAGCAAATACTAAACAACAGAATTAAATAAATATTTAAGGGGGCTCTAATACAACAAACGTGTTTTTTTTGCCGATTTTATAGATAATGGTACGGAACCCTTCGTGCGCGAGTCCGAGTCACACTTGGCTAGTTTTTAATTATTGCTAAAAATGTTTAGCGATAACAGCTGAAACAGCTGGACTACTTTAGCTAAATTTTGTGAAAAGTGTTATTTTAATTATTTTTTGAAATTCGAGGAGGATTTGCCAAAATAAAAGTTATTCCCACGGGAACGGGAACCTTGCGTTTGAAACCGCCACTATTCAAGTATAAATAAATTCAAAATCTCCAAACATTTATGTTGCTGTTAGCTGTTATTCAAAGGTGCGACCATTTTATGTTATATCGCATGCAAAACCCGTGGTTAGAGTACTGATGGCATCAGATATGGCACACGCTCGCCTTGCATAGTTAGCTGCAAGATATTTGCATGCATGCATATTTGTAGTCTTAGGTTCCGTAAAAAACAATCATCTTGGAAAAGTTTGGAGTTTGCTACTCAATCACGCGAAAACGACCGAACGGATTTGGACGAAACATTAATATAGTAACTTCTTTATAAAACATAGCTGATACCTTTTTATCTTGATTATCCCACGGATAGGTAAAGAGTGAGTATCTAATTTCTCAATGCTCTGCTTCCAGTTCAACCTGGCGTGCCAGGAGTGGAAGCGCACGCTGGTGGGCACAGTGCACAACATTGGCATGCTGGTCTCTTTGCCCATCCTGGGGTACATCTCCGACAGGTAATATCACTTTTAATCCTTAGAATAAAATACTTGATGATTCATCATAAAATATTTCACCACATTTTTATTGCAATTTTTATGATTTCTGCAAAATATCAGCTGCACTGCTGATTCATAAATGTTGGTAGTTCATGGCATATTCTTCTTTTTCATCCATAAGGAAGGCCAGTGCCCCAGTAGTGGGAACATTAAAAATGGCTGTTGAATCATAGATGACCATATTGCCTAGTGGAGTACCTACCTAACAGCTAAAGGTTCTGGAAGACCTGTGTTCCATTGTGCTAAGTAACAAGTAACAAAATATTATCACCATCAACTATTTTAATGACTACTGCTGTTGTACAGGCCTTCCTTATGAATGAATAAGGATAAATTGTGAAAACGGGGTGTTTTCACATTTCGCAGGTCCTTTCCAGAGTTATGGGTATTAACGACTGCAAATGCAGCTGGGACCAACGAATTAACGTGCCTTCCTTAAGCATAGAATTGTAGAAACAGTAAATTTATGGTCGAATGAACTGTATTTAATTACGTACCTACATCTTAAGTTTTGGCGCGTACTGTTCTTTGATGTAAAACAACTTTTCTGGATATTAAACGCGCTATATTTCACGAGCGGGAATATTCGGAAAAGTTGTTGTATCCAATTATTTGACTAAGTATGGAATCCTCAATATGGTATCTATATAGATAAGATTGAAAAAATACAGACAAAATTTCTAAGATATTTGAAATATAAACGCAAAATTATATCGAAATCAAATTATATTAATAACTGCAAGCATAATCATCTACGAGTATTACCATTGAGTCAGCGTAGAGAAGTAGCGGATCTTAAATTCTTCCAAAATGTTATTACCGGTGTAGTTGAAAGTAGTGAGCTTTTGTCTAAGGTTAAAATGCAAGTACCAGCTCGCGCAAATTGCAGGAGAAATTACCTTAAATTCCATACTAATCCAAGTGTGACAAATTATAGACAAAATTCATTTTTTAATAGAGTAATTAACAATTTCAACCATAATCATTCTGAGCATGTTGACATATTCATGGCACGGTCCACTTATTTTAATAAACAAATCTGTATGGACTTTTTTGAAGAATTATAACTACCACGACTCGAACTAAATGTGAATCTTTATTTTTCTTATCAATGTTTGGGTATAGTATTAATTAGATATTTATGTTTTAATTAAACTCAAAATTGTGCACCCAGTCCCTTGAGATTAAAATATGGCATTTAGAACACCAATAATCAAATTGTATTATATTTTAATAACTTTCAAATGTATTTAGATTTTGGATCATCATCTATAAGTGAAAACTGTCTAAGGCATGTTTTGTACTATAGTCCTATTATTACCGTTATATTTTTAATGCTGTTAGTTTTCCAAGTAAAATAAAATAAAAAAATAAAATAAATTGCAGATGGGGTCGCAAACGGGCACTGGTACTGAGCTGCACTCTGGTGGGGGCCATCGGCTCCCTGAAGGCGTTCTCCATCTCCTACGAGATGTACGTCATCGTAGAGTTCCTAGAAACCGTCGCGGGAGCCAGCGCCTTCCCTGCTGCTTACATTTTAAGTAAGTCTTATCTGAGTTTGTTAACATCATAAAAGCACTCATCCTCAGCCGAGGCTTAATGTAAACTTGTAACTGGGCACAAAGCTTCATTGTGAATTCCCGTATTCGCTAGCCACTCGCTACCAACCTCCTCATATTAAGTAAAAATAAACAAAACAAATGGGTTTCATGTTTTTTTTTTATTATTTCCAGCCATTGAATTGTTAGGACAAGACAAAAGAGTTCTAACTACTGCGTTCCTCGGCATCATGCTAGTCATCGGAGGCCTTAGTTTCGCCCTCCTCGCTAAAACGTTCGCTTACTGGAGGACATTTATCCTAGTTGTATACCCTCCCTCACTGCTGTTCGTTCTCTACATCTACCTTCTGCCCGAGAGCATTCGTTGGTTGCTGTCTAAAGGAAGAAAGGATGAGGCTGTAGAGATAATAATGAAAGCTGCCAAAATGAACAAGGTTACCCTTTCGGAAGAAACAATGAAACAGCTCACAGAAGAGAAAACTAGACCAGTTGACCAAAAGAAGACGACCGAGGAAGAAGCAGGGTTGTGGATGCAAGTGCTGAAGTCACCCATTATAATGACTCGGCTGGCGATCTGTTCGTGGTGGTGGATAACGTGCACGTTTGTGTTCTACGGATTGGCCATCAATTCGGTGTCGCTGGCTGGCGACAAGTACACCAACTATATGCTGGTGGTCAGCGTGGAGGTCATCGCTGTGGTCACCAACGCCCTTGTCCTCGACAGGATTGGCAGGAAGAAGACGCTGCTGACGGCGTATACTGTTTGCGGAATAGCCTGCATAGCCATCACGTTCGTGCCAAAACGTGAGTGACTCAAATTATCTAACTAGAAGGTAGAATCAAATCAAAGAGAAAAATGTTCTCACAGCCTAGCTAGAACAAGAAAATTTTCATTTTTTAAAATTCAGTCATTCATTCAGATGAGCATTTGTATTATGTTCTGTTGTGTTACTATTTGCATACTTGTAATTATCTTCTAATAATCAATATGTTTCTGGCACCCGTAATAAAAGTGGTTAAGATAATGACTGTGGGTTACCATGTTACTTGTACGGTAACTAAAACGTTTACGCTGTCAAATCCCATACATTGTTAAGTCGTAAAAATTACATTGTGCAACCCACACATAACCTCGGAATAGGAAATTGAATAATGATTAATTTCGTTGCAGCACTATCGTGGCTGACGACGCTTCTGTACCTGGTGGGCAAGATAGCGATCACGCAGGCGTTCAGCGGCGTGTACATGTACACGTCGGAACTGTTCCCGACGCACGCGCGCCACTCGCTGCTCGGCTTCTGCTCCATGGTCGGCCGCGTTGGCTCCATCGTCGCTCCGCAGATGCCATTACTCGTGAGTACCTTTTTATATAGTAAGGGGAATGCATTAACGCATACCTAAAGGTTATGCTGGGCTCACCTGACGCCTCTCGGCCCCCCGGGCTCAAAAGGCTCAATGAAAGACCGGGAGGACGTACTACCAGCTAAACCCCTCACTACTTGCTCTCTCACCGCCATAGGGTTTTGGGAGACCGTGGTGTCAATCGCAACTCGTGAGTACCTTGACGATCGAATGTTAGCTATATCTAGCTTACTTCCGCTAGAAGAACATGCAAGATGCACCACCTGCTAAGAAATATGTACACGTCAAAAGTGTTTCCGACGCACGCGTGCCACTAGCTGCTTGGTTTCTGTTCCATGGTCGGCCGTGCCGGCTCCATGCCGCAGATGCCGCTGCTCGTAAGTAGCTTTACCTTGGAAGACTCGAAGGCCAACACTTTCACATCTGTACCGGTTGATTATTGTTTTTTTATTGTACCTGTTTGGCGCATGGGTTCTAACCCCACCTTCTGCGCCAGAGGTCCCGGGTTCGATCCCCGGACAAGACAAATATTTGTGTGCATAAACATGTCTATTTGTCTTGGTCTGGGTGTTTAATATGTATATTATGTATGTATTTACAAAAAAAGTATATAAGTATGTATATCCGTTATCTAGTATCCATAACACAAGTTCTTCATGATACTTAACGTGGGCTAGATAATTGGTGTGATTGTATGGAGATATTTATTTATTATATTTATTATTTATTTATTTATAATATTAATTTATAAAAATAAAATAATTGGTTGATTCACTGAACATCATCTTAAATAGACCTTCTATCGAATCTTTCGACATGTTTCATTGTAAATGTTGTTGTTACTGATAAAGCTGATAATTTTCTTGCGGCCGTTCTTCTTATCAGTTAAAAGATGTCCTGAAAAAAATTGACTATTCGAAAGCACTTAATTTATAAGTATATTTGAATAAAAATCTTTGACATTGACTTCGGTGCTTTAAAAATAACCCAGCAAGTTTAGGCCTCCTCTGAATACACTAATGTTGATGTTCCAGGCTATCTACGTAGACTGGCTGCCTTCTGTGCTGTTCGGTGGCGCGGCGCTGGTGGCGGGCGCGCTGATGCTGAGCACGCCCGAGACGCTGCACACGCGGCTGCCCGACACCATTCAAGAAGCCGAGCACATCGCGCGCAGCCCGCCCAGCGACCACATGCAGATGACACCGAAGGGCAACACCGAAGCGACGTGAAGATAATACCCAGGGGCCCAATTCTGCTAATAGTTAGTCACAATCGTATTCCAGTTGTGTTTCATTGGTAGTGCTGTTTTACACTGTTCTTGTTTTACAGTGTAAATAAACATTACTATTGAAACACCACTGAGAGACGATTATGACTAACTATTAGCAAAAAATTTGCATAATTGACCCCCAGCTAGGCTGTTGACATTAGGAAGCACAATATGCACGCGGCCGGGGCGCTGCTGTGAGATAATATTTATGGTGCTCAGCCCTGCGTCCACGACGACGCCGTCGTTAAGTATATTTCGTTCGTTAAGGTGGGTCCAAATACGGTATCGTACCTTCGTTTCGTATTAGCGAATCGGAGAATACGCTGCGGAGGTACGATACAGACAAAAGAACATATCTGGACCCATCTTTAGGCGCCATACATTTTATCTTCACCGAGCGCCTCGGCCGCGCTCATGAGGTCTTTCTATTTCAACTCCCTTAGAATCGGGGACTGAGGACCCATCATAAGCTTATGCTTATATTCCATTGCAACTGGCTTCGTGGCTTCAGATAGATTCCATTTGTTTCCCCAATAATTTTGATAAATAAAGAGATTTTTTTTAATAGTACCTACCTGTAACGTGCTGTAACTAAAAGGCAACACTATTTTACCGTGCTCAGCATTGTATAGACAAAGAAAATAATTTCAAACTAAATGAAAATCTATGAGCAATCATTATGTTGCTGGACCTTGCGTCCAAACTAATGACGATAGATCGATGAAGTTTTTTCATGTAAGTTCAGAGACAACAAAGAGAAGATGATCTCAACCTGTCATTGGTTTCTCACTATAATCGCATGAGATCCCTCGAGATCAAAATTTATGCAGAGCTTATGGTAAAGCCCTCCAATTGCCTAATTTCAAAACCGATCACAAGCCCTTTCAAAGGTATTATGATTGTGATAGTGATTTATGGAATTGTGTAACATAGACTCGCAATCTCTTTCGGAATGAATGATGTTTTAAATGGACACTTCATTTGACACTTTTCCATACATTTGAAAGATATTTTCGTCTGTCACTTTGCTTACACAGATCAATGTCGTTCATTCAATACCCTTCAAAACGCGCCCCGATCACAATCCCTATCAAATGTCAAATAGTGACGGCCTGAAGTATGTGAATATCTTTCAAATGACGATCTGAAAAGGATTGCAATAGATTTTTAAATTAGACAATTTTCCGAGAATTGTAAGGTGATTTTTTGAAGAGTATCTATTTTTAAGTTCATGGTTGTTGTAATAAATATTACTGATATCATCCCTAGACATCCCATTTTTGGAAGTGTTTTAAACATGTTGATCGAATATTTTACGGAGGCATTAGTTTGCAAATTAATAATTAGTTTGCAACATTCAACATTATCTCTCCTTTCATAAGATTTCAAACTTTCGCGTTCCATTATATATCTTTCATTGAAGTAATTTTCTTATTTTTATTTTCTTTATTTAGAAAACTAACAGCTATTATTTATAAATATAAAATAATTTATGTAAACTATAGTAAGCTAATAATTCCCTTAAACCAATAATTTTGTGACAAACGACTTTTGGTCAAATTAACCAAAAAAAACATTAACATTTGAAAATAGTTGAACATAGATGAATGAGGCAGCCCGAGAGCAACATGTGCAATTGTGAATGTAATAATCGAAGAGGTCTAGAAACCTTCCAAACTAGTTCCATACCACCTTTGTGATATTTTATTATATTTTAAAAGTTTATAGTTAAGTGATAAATATATTTAAAATGGTTAGCATAATCTAATCAAACAAAGAGCGATTTCATGACGTGACTTTAGTGATTGTTAGTAATAATATCTCCTCTGTTATAGGGGTCTACTACGATCTCTGATCGCAGTATTGTTTCATTTCAATCTTACCATGCTATTTCGTACTACGACCCCTCTTGCGTGTGTCATAATGACCAATTTCCAATTTTACAAAATGCAGCATTTTTAGGTTAACATATTTCAGTTATTTAATAATATTATGTACAAAACTGTTATAATAAGATTAAAATGTAAGTAAGTTATTATTTTTAATTTTAGCAATAAGATAAGATACATATTGTTTATTTATTGTATTTTATTAGAGAATATTATTTTTGAACGTAGCATGCATTGTTTTATTTTTTATTTAATAGTTTTATAACATTGTCTATGAACAGACAGAAAATAGAAGTGTTTTTTTTATGATTTTTGAATTTTTGCATTTATTCTCATTTTCTCATTTTTATACTTATGAGAAATTGTAAACAGAAAAATAATTGCAAAAAATGAACTCTTTTCTCGGACTCTTCGAACCTGACCTTTGGAAATTCGGTCGTGTGCTCTTCTCCGGATATCCGGGTCGTCGTGGGTTCGAGTCCCATCTGAGAATGTGGCCGTGAATTTTTTTCCAATATTTTTCTATTTTAAATTTATCATAAATAGAAGTGTTGCTAAGAAATCTTTGAAAAAAAGACGTTATGTATTAGGTTTTCATAACATCATAGTATACTTATTTTGTCTGAAAAATATTTCACAATATTATCTGAATCTTGAAATAAATCTGTGGTCCTCGGAATGTGGGACTTCCGCTCTCAATTCACATTACACAATACTAGCGTTTCAGTTCAAATCACCACTAAGCTCGAGCTTGTTTAAAACCATGAATGTGTTGACTGTTGTAAGACCATGGTTTACCTGTCAAAAATAGGTATATCAAACAAAATTAACGGAGCTTTCATGCGTATAAATAGCAATGCTTTGAATGGCGGACATCGGTCATTTGGATTCGGACGTTTCCTCGGCAAACCCGCCGCCCGCCCGCGTCTGATATACCCGCCCGACGAATTTACGTGCCCGCGACCGTCGACGTCCGCGCACGCGCACGCCGCGGCGCTCCCGCTTAAATATTTTAATCCACAAATGATGTTTCGGATTAACGGATGTAAATATTGTGATCGGAGTTTTTAGTGGATTATGATAATTTATCAATTGAAACTTTTTAGTGTTCAGCTAATATGAATATGACTTTTTTTCGAGTGTTTTGGATTTGTTGTAAATGTTCGGTAAAATATAAGTGGGTAGTAAGTGTGTGAATGTGGGGGAGTGTCGTCGTATCGTGATGTCTCGGAGGGATGTGCGGCTGGAGCGGGGGGAGGGCCCCGAACCCATGCCTCCTCCAAGCAAATGTGCTAAGGTAAGTGTGAAAATTTACTCTTTTGTCATACTCACCCCCATATTCTAAGTCGTTCCTCCAAAACTTTTTATACTCCACTCAACCTCGTCGTGGGTAAAAATAGTAGTGTGCGCTAGGCCTAACACGGAGTGGCTACGTACTCTTTGGCTCCTCCAGGTCCTTACGGAGTTATGACTTAGAATACCGATTTCGAGTAGGTTTTCAATGAGGTTTCGTTATGTCGAGGACGAGTAAGTTTTGGAGGAACGACTTAGAAAATGGGAGTCAGAGAAGACAACTAACTATTATAAATCATATTTTTCTCTCTACATATTTTTTTTTATTTGTTTATTTTTTTTACATTAAATAGGCTTACTCTTAGCCTAATTCTGAATCGTTAGATTACACTGGAGCTTTAAATATACCAGGGTTGTAGGCAACCGGGAATACAGACGCAGGCAGGGAATTCCACTCTCTGGCTGTGCGCATAATAAAAGATGAGGAAAAGCGCTTTGTACGCAGACGAGGTATATCAACCAGGTAGGGATGATAACATGCAGTACGTCTGGATTCCCGGAGCTCATGCAGCTCAATAGCACACTCTCCGAAGTACAATCTGTAGAATAATGAAGCAATTCTTCGTCGATGAGGGAGACTGTGGAGCTTGTTATTCACCAGACTATCATCCCCAATGAGTTTTCTGACTCTGCGTTCCACCGAGTCGAGTGCGGCCAGCTGGTATTTTGCTGAACCATCCCTAAGGTGGGAGCAGTATTCCGTGCACGGACGAATACCGCTTAACCCAATTTAAGATGCCCAACTTTTTCGCTGCAGTCTGAGCTTTCAACTGGATAATGATATCTACTCGTATAAAAGACCAACAGCTTAGGGTTGTACAGTGAATACCTACTTATAGTTAAAGTTGTCGTTGTTGTGAAGGAGAAAATAGATTGTCTTGAAAAATTAATTGACGTCTTTCAGTACGAATCTTACCCAATCACCACCCTATATTGGAAAAGTTTGAGCAAAACTCTGGAATGAAATCGGATCACATCAAAACAACACCACCGCGCTTGCCGAACGACGGTTAGTTGTTTCGATTCTCTAGTTTCGAAATCAAATATTAAACGAATAGATAGCGGGAAGCTTGAACAACCACTCAATATGAGTCCAATATTTCTCGAGGACGAAATGTTGATGATCATAGATGTTTTTAACTTTCAGGAATATTTTTTATTAAGGTTTCCGCTACATTAGAAAATAATTTTATTAAATTCAAAAGCTAAAGTTATATGAATGTGATCTTAATACCTTTTCCATATCATTAGTTCATTATAGTATTCCTGTTTTCTAACAGAAAACTTTAATAGCTTACCTACACCGTGAGAAAGCAATGGCTAAAAATAATGATATCATGATGAGTAACAATTTAACCTCCGTTTTGATAGTGTTGAGATACGAGCAATCGCAGCGACGGCTGAGAGATGTACAACCCATACAAATGTATATTCAACAGATACAAATGTATGTAACGTAAATAATAGTGGAGCTTGTTTGTTTGCGGCTGGCGGATGTAATGGGATTGTGGCTTATTTAATCTTAACACTTACGCTAGTTTCAATTGATACATTGAAACGGATTTATATACTACCTGAAAACAGAAAAACACAAGTACTGCGAGGTATTAAAAAAATCGTAGGAACTGACTAACAGACTACAAGAGATAGAACATTCGATTCGTGTCGTGCCCTGTGTGTCATCACGGCTGCACATAGTAAGACTTAGGTAACTATATCAGTATTGAAAACACTATTGTGACCTTCTATAATTTCGTAAGAACTTTGATTCGCATTACGGAAGCTACTGATACTACAATACGAGTCAGAAGCTTCCGTTTTGGGACACCATATAAATTTACTAACGACAGGATAAGAAGAAAGTAAATTAGAGTAGGTATACATACGGAACATACACAATCTAATGGGAAACGCTAACAAAAAAGTAAGTATTGAAAATTGTGCGGCTTTATAATTTGGCAGCAATTTCTTCCAGACAACCTAAACAATTCAACTTTAAGAAGACGAGTAAGAGCGTCTTCTGAAATCTTCGGGAACCATCAGAAATATTCAGTAGATGCGCCTTACAGTTGATAAAGATGATGATGTAAGGTTTTGATAGGTGCTGTATTACACGTGGCGGCTGTGCTCGGTGGTGTTCTCGCACTTCGTGATGATCAGCCTGGTGGTCGCCTACTGCATCCTCGGCGCCGTCACATTCGAGAAACTTGAAGCGCAGCATGAGAAGGAGGTGAGTTCCTTGAACATATCGACTGTTTGGATGAAAGTGTACTAAGTATCGCATAAACTGAAAGCTTCCACTTCAACATACCATTATAATACAGTTTTCATGAAATGGTTATATTTTACCTTTTTTTTATTAACAACGGGGACTCTAGGCCTTCATCATAACTGATGTTAAGTATTGGTAAGGCTGAAGGTGAGGCTCCCGAAATCCTCATCACTGATTAACTGGTTATCTTATCTGTAACTGCCGGAACTCATCAATGATGAAAACAGACAGCTGTGACTGTCACAATCAGTCACACAGAAGATGCGACTACCCAGACCCTACTCTCCTATATTGGCTACCCCGGTCTGCACAACGGAACACGATCTTAGTCGTTTGGCGATAGGACTTAGTCCAGAGAGTGGTAACCAGCCACGGCAAAAGATAACCTTAGGAAGGAACTACTCATTTAGTACTTCTCAGGGGTCACTTGTGGGGTCTCGCAGGTAAAACCCACGAAAGCGAGTAGCATTAACTACCAATTTTTTATCTACTTATATCTTTATTTATATCACCAGCTGCCCCATTCATGTACACGCCTTATAGAACTTATATAACTAGCGGCTGTAATTATAATACGCAAAGGACTGTTAGTCGATGGCGCAGTTCAACATGCTACTGTAACTAGTGGTTAAGAAACTTTTACTATGCTCGGGATGGGTACCAGAAAAACTATCTTGAGCTCCTCTGCAATTCTGAAGGCACCTTATGACGTATATCTCGGCTGAATTTTTATTAGTTTCCAACCACCAATCCAAACTGGGCCCGCATAGCCTCTCTGCCCGTCTCCCTTATCCATCAATGAGCAAGTTCCAGGAGTAGAAAAATACAATCATGAATGATGAAACGAATTAAAACGGATATTTATTTATTCAAAGACCAACAATTTATTATCTTATTATTATGAATAAAGATCTAATCTATATAATTATAATGTTCCAAAGCTATCGCGAACGACATCGGAATGCCTTTAATTATTTTCCATACCAAATTTCAACCCCAATTTCAACCCTTATTCAGTTAAGTCATGTTTACCGCGTTGGACTTCAAAATCAATGCCATTTTTGGAAACCTATAAACCCTTTTTTATAGGATATTGATTCCAAAATATACCCTTTTTTACCCCCTTAGGGGTTGATTTCTTGAGAGAGTGATTTTTGTATTTAATTTCCAAGCCTAATAAAATAAAAAAGATACTTTTATTTTGAAAATAAAAGACTTTTTTTACACAAATTCATTTGGCGTTTTTGATAACTCCTGAAAGGGGGTTTCAAGCCATCGAGGGTGGAATTATCAAAAACGCCGAGACAGATAAATGTTTATTTTCAATCGTCAACCTAAATACACAATAGGCGTTCCTAACACTTACTTTGGAAATAAGGACTTTTCTAACACAACTTCATCCCCTTTTATCACCCCTTTGGGGGTAGAATTTTCGAAAACGCTGAGATAGGTAAATGTATATTTGTAATCGTCAACCTCATTACGAAATCGAAAGATCCTAACTTTAAAATTGACGGCTTATTCATCCTATGTTTTACCCTTTTGGGGGTGGAGTTTCCAAAAGCCTTTCCTTCCTTAGTGGATGCCTACACTGTTAAAAGTAATCTATGCGCAAAATTTCAAGTTTCTAGGTTACTGTGCGTTGATGAATCAGTCAGTTTACTCTTTCTTACGTACTTAATTTTGAATTTAACGAATATATTTATCGAACTTGAATTTAACGTACGATAAAAATACAATAATACAATAAGTAGGTACTTAATTATCGTAACTCGTAAGATATTATGGACTTGCGATCATAAAAATGTGAAGTTATCAAATATTTCTGTTCTATTTTTATTGTAATTAGAAATACGAGAATTCACAAAAATCTCAAAAACTTTTAGTTTTTTCTTATGCATCACAAATCAACGTGTCTGTAAACTAATATTTCACGAGGCGACGCTAATTGGTCGATGATTGACGGCTCACCAGACGTCTGCACTTCGCTCCGACTGCCAAATAAATATTATGTGCTCCGTCATCGCAGCCCAATATAATGACATGGAGCATCACATAAAGTTTAAGCTTTGGTAATAAAATACACTTGACTTCTTGTTAATAATTCTCATGGGTCCTCATATTTTCTTATGACATTTTGCTTGCAATGCCAGACTAGAAAGAAATCTCAATTGTTCAGATGACACACGAACTTTTGGATTTCGTCGTGCTGTCCCAATTGAACTACCGGGGACACGGCGAAATTATCTAGTATTTTCTCTACTTTTCTATGGGCCAGCGTTTTATTAATGAGTAAAATATCCTCGTCTAAGAATTTTTTTTTTAGATGACAATTGATTATAGTGTAACATTTATTCAATAATGGTTTTGCAGATGCAGTGCTCTATTGTAATATATATTTTACACTAGAGAATTTGGGTGAGGACGAACAATATTAATTGTTTTTTTATATAAAAAAAAATATCATTTTGTTTTTCTCGTAGTCCACTATCAAAGCAGCAATCAAGATTTTAAGACCATTCACTGGTGTTCATAGTGTTTATTCACTATAAAATGTTTAAGGTATACCAGCATGGACCAAAAAGTCCATTGGTTGCAGGTCAAGATGAACATCTCGAGGATTCGCGAGAACACCACCCAGAGCATGTGGCTGATGACGACGCGGGTGCCGCTGCTGAATCAGAGCAACTGGACCTCCGGCGCCGTTGATATGCTCAAGGTAACCTAGCTGTGTGGAACAGCTAGCTGATAGCCATTCCGTCCGGTGATTGTGTGATGGCCGTAAGAATGGCAGAGGCTTCTTTACACCCTTCAAAATTCCTTCTGTATTGACTCCATTTGCTTTAATTGATAATAAATGATTACAATAAAATTTTGAAAAGTATTTTAGGACTTGTAAAATTTGTAATACCATATGGAAAGATGAAGAAAAACAAATAAAAAGAAGTCACATACATCATTTCATTAAAGCAGAAGTAGAAATTACACGAGGGCTCCATGTAGCGCGTCATCTATTCTTGTAAGTAATTTTTCACGATGTCGAATGTCTTGCTCCTAATAATACTCCTTTAGTTTTCTGACGATACAAATTCTACTTTGTTCGTGAAACAGATTCTTTTTTAAATCCATTCATAATCGTAAAATATACTACCGGATGATGACCTCGTCGCTGAATCTGGCATCGCAATCTGAACTTGCAGATTTTTGGATTTTTAATCTTGGGTGCGTAAGCATTGCGCGACAGAAATGTCGAGGAGATATTGCCTTTTATGAAGAGCTTTATCTACTTGCTTTGTGTTTGTGTATTTCGTTATTACATGAAATATTTCGAGGCTAGTCAATTTGCCGTTTATAAAAATTGCGATGTATTTTGCTAGTTTTAAATCAAGCGACATCAAAAAAAGATTATCTATTAGTTACTTGTATATTTTAAAGTGTGTGTAATTACTAAACTGCTCATACAGGAAGCACTGATGCTTGCTACACGACATTAGCCAAGGAACTTAATGACAAATAACAAAAACTTCGTCATACACCAAATCAGCACTGAATGCGACTATCTGTACTGAATTTGAATTGCAAATTTCAGAGAAAACATCTAAAAAAAAGACGAACATTATCAGCACCACCAATCACACTATAGATATATATTAAAGATTATCCCGAGACATATCTGCAGGATTTACAAGTTTCAGATATCTGGGGAAGTGAAGAGCTCACTCTTTGATCTTTCTATCAGTGGCTCCTCACTAACTTCCATTTATCCCGACACCTAAGATCATACTTATGTTCTGCAGGACTTCGAGAACTCCATCCTGCTGGAGATGAAGGTGCGTGGCTGGGACGGCAACGAGAGCACCGAGCACATCCAATGGACCTTCACTGGCGCTCTGTTTTACTCCATCATTGTCATCACCACTATCGGTGAGTACCATCAAGAGATAGTAACCGTCAGACATGGACTGTTCATCCTTATCTGTTTGGCGTAGGCCATCTACTCTGATCATCCAATACTCAAACGCTCCTGAAAGTTTAATAAATATGCTCTCTTTCATATATCAACTTGAAGATGAAGACAGCATGCTGCTTAAACCTCTCGGGCCTTTTTTGAATATTGGATGATCAGAGTAGGTAGATTGAGTTAACATGAAATTTTTTTTATTTTGAATATTTGACGTCACAAAATGTTTCTTATTTGTAATCATAACGAGGAAGAAACTCGCTAAATTTGTCAAGCCCTTTTCTAGTGATGCTCAGTCAGCAACTTTATTGATTAATTTTATAGTAGTTACTAATATTATTTAAAAATAATACCTTAATAAAGAATAATCCTTACTCCAATGTTACGTCTTTTGGACGTGTTATTATAATAATATAATGATAACGCGTATAAAAAAATAATTCATAAGAGCAGTATTTTGTGAACATTTATTTATGTGACCTGTCAGATATGTTAATAAATATTAGATCAATGGAATAGTGCCATACTGCCGGCGCTAGGTATGTATGTGGTACTCAGTCAATCGGCGGTGGCTTGCGCCCGCGTCTGGCTGCGAGCCAGTTTACGCAAATCCATAGTTTTGTAGTGCGACTATTTCGGGATGTTTCGGCACTTCTAGCGCAGGACACGAATTCGAACAGAGGCAAACCTCTGCCTTGATTTGAGAAAAAATATTTTTACAACTTTTTAATTTTGAATTTTACAATTTTACAAGAAAATATACTAGAAACACTAAAATTCCAAAATTTAAAAACCGACTTCAAAACGTAAAATATAATAACGATAACAAAAAAAAAAAACCCGTAGTTACAACGAAAACCGTCTTAAAAATATACTTTTTGGAATCGGTGCCAGCAAAGGCATCCATGGTGCAGTCTACATTGCACTTCTACAATATAGGTACGTATAATATATAGGTAATTTTCTCTTGGATGTGACCGACTCCAAAAAGTATATTTTGGAGTCGGTCACATCCACAAAAAGTAAGACAGTTTTCGTTGTAACTACGGGTTTTTATTTATTGTTTTTTTTTTGGTTTTCGTTATTATATTTTACGTTTTGAAATCGGTTTTGAAATTTAGAAAATTTAGATTTTTTTTGTGTTCGACAAGTCCAGATCTTTTCACCAATCGTGAGGACCATAAATTGATTAGTAATGAAGGAATCGTATCACACCCGTGAGACACTTACACCCATATTCTAAGTCGTTCCTCCGAAACTTACTCGTCCTCGACTTGACGATACCTCATTGAAAACCTCTTCGAAATACTCCTCGAAATCGGTATTCTAAGTCATAACTCCGTAAGGACCTGGAGGAAGCAAAGAGTACGTAGCCACTCCGTGTTAGGCCTAGCGCACACTACCATTTTTACACACGACGAGGTTGAGTGGAGTGTAAAAAGTTTTGGAGGAACGACTTAGAATATGGAGGTTAGTACCTATTTAATAGTTCCGATGACCATGAGTGTTCTTCATCATCCGTTCCACTCCACTAAATGGTGCTTTTTGGGAGCAAATGCATGAGTTACTTAAGAAAACACTGAAATCGATATAGGTGTGCCTTTAATATTTGAAGAATTACCTTGATTTCTTCAGGATTCTATCATCAGGTCCTGTCTTGAAGATAATGGGACCAACTTGAAAGTACACCCTTTTCAAACAAGAAAAGAATTATTCAAATCGGTTCGTAAATGACCGAGTACTGAGGTAACAAACCTAAAACAAAAACATACGCACGAATTGATAACCTCCTCCTTTTTTAAAGTCGGTTAAAAAGCATCTTGTCTTATGTCAGGCAGGGTGACATTATAATTAGATGGCTGTTTCATCTTAATCGACAGTCAAACATTTCTAAAAACGTTTCTTTCGAATGCGAATATTTCTCTCATTGGTGAAACGACAGTGGCCAACACCGTAGAAAGGTGAATATGAATATACTAGAAAGATTCTACGTGTTCTCATAGGTCTCTCTAGCATAATTGGTTACTGCATTGAGCCGGATTCCCAAGGATGCGAGCTGGTATCCCGTCAGGGCGACATGACACAAGTTGCTATTTTTGGTATATTTTCTTGTTTAATGGAATATTTATTGTGTCTCATAACCTGGGGGACTGACAGGTTAAGACAATGTCTCTGTTATTTATAATCTCATCTATAGCAGTGGCGGTGAAAGACCTCCGTTGAATGCGTTAAATTGACGTTTAATTTAATAAAGAGGTAACACAATGAAACAGATTTCATAATCCATTTTGGGTTTGTATTTATTAACATATAAAATCACAGAGGTCTCTTACACGGCTTATGCTTAGGCTTAACCGTCGTGGTCTCGATGGCCTTCGTTCGGGAGCAGCCTGCGAATAGCCGTCTTAACTTACTTAAAGCATATCAGAATGGTAACTCTTCAAGCTGGGGCTAGCAGCAATTCACTTAATATTTACACTATTACACTTAGTTTTTATCAAGCGCTGAGTTATCGGCGTCGCGTTAGTCACTGTGCACACGTTATTTACCGTAGTATCGACGTGGGGGACCGATCATGCCGGTGGGGCCGCCGGGACCCACTAAGACCGGGGGCCGCGCTCGACCGCCATACGGGCCGATGATTCCGGTGGGTCCTCCGGGCCCCACCAGGATGGGGCGGCGGCCGTAGCCCCCGGGGCCAATGATGCCCGTAGGACCACCTGGACCGACTAGAACTCCTCTTTGAGCTGATTCATCCTTTTCAACGTCGAAGCTCGGCAAGTAGAAGTCTTGCTTGTTTGGCGCTGGACCGATTAAGCCGGTCGGGCCTTCGGGGCCGGAGAGGATGCCTCGGTTGGCGTTTCCATAACCTTCAGGATTATTAGGGCCTATAATCCCGGTGGGGCCTCCAGGACCGGAGAGGACGCCTCGGTGGGCGTTTCCATAACCATCGGGCTTATTAGGGCCTATGATTCCGGTGGGGCCTCCAGGACCGGAGAGGACGCCTCGGTGGGCGTTCCCATAACCATCGTGCTTATTAGGGCCTATGATTCCGGTGGGCCCACCGGGGCCGACAAGGACGCCTTGGTTCGGTTGTTCCGGGCTGAAGACACCAGTGGGGTTGAGGAAGCCGTTGCGGTCTTGTGAGGGCCCTACGAGACCGCTGGGTCCACCGGGACCGAAGAGGATGGAATTGGCCTTGGCGGGGCTGACCATAGCTCCTAGAACTGCGGTCCCACGTGCTGGCGTGAAGTTGTCCCGAAGTGTTATCCCGGGCGGTGGGGGGAAAGCTCCCGCTGGTTCTCCATCTCCAGGCAAAAGCTGCGGTCGCTCGTCCTCTATCTCGTTGAAAATCTCTGAAAAATTGAGATTCTCTGATAACTGAATATTTCATTGTTTTCTCGTAATACTGTATCGCGAACTCAAACGGTTGCCAAAGACTTGTTACAAACTTTCTTTGCGTTACAATTCAAATAATAAGTACTGTATATTATATCAGAGAACTACCTACTTACATCCAATAATAATTTACCTCAATTTCAATTATAAGGGACTTAAGAATCTCGATTTAGTTTAACACAATTTAATTTTTTTAATACAGACTTGGCGATTTAGTTAGCTGGATGGACGAATTTATTTTAATAGCTAACAACGCCTAAAAAGATAATTATAACATTGACCTGGTACCTGATTTTTGAGTTGAAGCTGCATGTTGTGGCCGTTTATAACAGCACAGGAATTTACCAACGCCGCAAGCTTTCTGCAAAGCATAATAGACGGAACTTTGATAAGTAATTTCAAACTTCTCGCACTACTTTTAATTTATTTGACACTTCTGGTTGGCAGGAAACATGACTACTGACTAACATGAACAGACCTTGTAATTATAGGGAAACAGGTAAGATAGGTACTTATTTTTATGTAAGAACACAATTGCAGTACACAATTGCTCAAGCAATCAAGTAGTTTGTTGCATACCAGCTTTTACATTACAAATCCTCCCGCCCGCGCCGTAGGATTTGTGAACCGATGGCGAGGCTTCTGTTACTTTGACAAAGTGCTGTTTGTCTAGACTGAATAAATAATTTTGAGTTAGAGTTGTTTCTTACCACGGAATCGACGTTGAGATTGCAATCAGGTGTGGAGACGCACTTGCAGTACTGCGTTGCGTCCGCATTGCCATCCAACTGCTCACTTAAACAGAATGAAGGCTAGATTAGAACCATCTCGAAGTCGGCTTATCATCATTTTTGCGGTGCTAATGTAGTTCATCGTGGAGATCCTTGAGAGAGGCCTATACCCAGCAGCGGGTGTCATTTAGCTGAGACGATGATGATGAATGATGATTGCACTTTGTTTTGAGGAAAAACAGGTAAAGCTATAGCGCTTGTCGGTGATAATAATAACTGTGCTGTTAAGAACTATGTTTGACTTTTCAATTTGTTCGGTAGAATCAACCATTAAAATGTCCCCTTGCTAATAGGTCTTCCTTGGACGACTTAGTCTGATAATGTCCTATTCTTAGTCGTAGATAAGTCACCGGGTAAAATAATTTCACATTCAAATGACATCATATGCTGAAGGTCTACTCACGCCTTTCTCAGATTGTAGACGCCGGCAGTGTCGACCCTATAGGGCGCTCTATGCCGCTCTACATGTACTGGGTAGCGGCCCGCGCCCGGCGGCCGGTTGTAAAAGCCTGCTGTGTTCATCGGCTCCTCGAACTGCGGCTCGTCAGACTCCACCAGTTTGTCTGGAAACTTCCTGGAAAGACAACAAAAACAATAAATAAATATCAGATAACATTAATAATTACATAGCCGAAACTATATGAATAGTATGCAATAATGGCGACCCAATTTCATCGATCAACACAACAACGGCCTCAGTTGCAGCGCCAGCCTAGAACGTCCGGTGGACTACGTGATCTGCTGTCAGCAATTCTCCAAATCCACGTTTTGTATAATTCATTCGTTCACTTTGTAATAGCATCGCACTTAGGCAACACATACTAGTTTTAGCAATTTTAATTGTAATTAAATATTAAACAAGAAAATAAACTACAAAAAAGCAACTAGTCTCATGTCGCCTTGTGGGGATGACATGAGAATAGTTGCTGTTTTCTAGTATATTTTCTTGTTTAATATTTATCACATAAAAATAGCATTGTTAAATGCAAAATTTAAAAGTTATAATTGTAATTTTTGTTTCCAATGAAATTTCTTTAAAATAGTTTTGATTTATCCTCCCGCTGTAGCTTACCTAATTCATTATCATTACACACAATGATTCTGATTCCGAAGTAAGTAGCAAAATTAATATACTATTTATGTTACTGTGTAATGCTCTGTACTCACATACCGTTTTTCTCGATATTTTACCTCTAAAACGAAGAAAACTTATCGTGTGGACACAATCAATTTTTTCTCGTAACGCGGGGCCTGAGGTCAATGCTGCCTTTATTGACAAACATTTTGCTTCTACTTAATTTGCTTAACTTATTTTCTTGCTCACTATGGTCTCAAATTGATCAATGGGTGTATGTTGCATTTAAATTGTTACGACAACACTGTTCTACATTTTACAAAATCTATTAGTGTAGTGCACAAACAAATCTAATCAAAATGCCATTCAATTTCGCAAGTTTTCTGTCATAATTTGCAGTGATTGACAATGTTTGCAAAACACCTTTCGTTAACTCCCAACTGAATCGACTTGTGATAGAGAAACAACATTGCTATTGCCAAGTCGTTTATATTAGTAGCTATGTAAAATCTGACTTTCTTTTTGGCGTCCTTGAGCATGAAGACATATACCATTGACGCGACAATAAGTGACGATTATCAAAGGTTAAAGGGTACCAAAACGGGATAATAGTTTACTGGGCTGCTAAATTGTTTACTACTAGCGTTGTTTAAAAATATAGTGTAGATATTGCACATGATTGTAGCGGCTATTGTAACGCGAAGGAAGGATGAAGTCAATTAGGCCGGATCGGTGACGCAAACTGCCGCGAACCAATTCTGGTGTCGGATCTTGGGCATTGTTACTAGACAATGCTACTCTAATAGATCTGCTAGATAGTGACACAAAGTAACGTGCCTTGAAACCAAATAATAGTAGTAGGACTGGAAATAATTCCTTTTATAAATTTTAATCATCCCAAGATAATATGCAACAGCTAAAGAAAGAATAACTAAAGAAAGAGACATTTATTGACATAGGTACACACATATACGATAGAGACAGTGAGATAAGTGACAAAAAAAACAGACAAGGAAATAAAACATCCAAAAATAAAATAATGCAAATGCACCATGCCAATGATAACAACATCATGACTTTTGCGAGTTTCTCTTCAAAATATTGTTTTCAGTTAAGTGTCCAACTAGTAGTAAGTATTGCTTATTTAGTAAAAAAGTATACTTAATCAATTTAAATACATGCTAAGTATCGCGGCCAAGGAATCGAACCCTGTACACGGTATTTCGCGTGCTGGCGGATGGCAATAATTGATGCATTCAATACATGCATTATCTTGACATCTTTACAGATGCTAATTGGAACGATCGAATTGGAAGTAAAGCTGGCCTTCAAGGAGTAGATTTCGATCGTGTTGTATTGTTACATCGAAAAATATTTGTGATACAGGCCGTGACGAACAGTGGGAAAGGTCATGAACTGAAATCAGTTTAAGGATTGTTTTTTTTTTTTTCTTTTTTTTTTATTTAGCTTACTAAACTGGGTACAATCCACAATAATCTAGGCCAATAATAACTTATGAAAAACTAACTTACTAGGATTTACCCTACTCGGAGTAAGCACAGCATGCTTAGAAAAACAAACAGAATGATGACTACCTAAGTCTACTTAACTAAAATGTAACTAACAAACATATATAACAACTAAATAGCCATTTTTATACAACGCTTGGCTGAGGCGAGGGAACCATTAAAGATATCAAATTTAAAACGTATGGAATTATAAAACACACACATACGATACAACGGAGAGTGATGACCGAGACGCGTCCTACCTACACACAGGAAGTGAGAAAGTCTTTCGATTATGAAGCCGACTAGCACTGCGCGGAGTTGCAAATCGCAAGCGCTCTAAGATGTCAGGAGAATCTATGAGACCGTTTACCAATTTGAAAACAAAAAGTATATCTGAAGCTTTCCTGCGGCGGTGCAAAGGTTGTTACACGAAGTGGAGAAATAAGAACACCAAAAAAGGCATCCGTGCTTCGGAAGGCACGTTAAGCCGTTGGTCCCGGCTATATTTGCAGTCGATAACCCGCATTGGGCCGTGTGGTGGATCATGGTCCAATCTCCTTATCGATCCTTAAGGGAGGCCAGTGCTCCAGAAGTGGTGACATTAAAATGGCTGAGATGAGATGATGAAGGCACAACAAGTCCTGGTTGAGGACTCGAAGAAGTTAAAACACAAATATAAACGGGAAGCCCACAATTACGTTTGCGTGATGGTGACCTCCGATAGTATATCAAATGAATGGTGAACGTCGTAAGGCTGATGGGTTTTCACAGGACCTAATTTCTGCTTCAGTGATAATGGCAGTATTGTGTTTCAATCTGGTCGGTGTTTGTTTTATATTGCATAGTATTACCGCTTTGGTATTACTTTATACGAAATGCAACTGCATCGCTCTAATGAAGCGATACCCAAGTGTAGTTTTAGGACGAGTACACGTTATATGAAACGTTAGCGTTTTGGAGAATTCTGCGGGTTCTACCATCATCTTTTAGAACCCATCATCTAACAAAAACGTTTTGTTTGTGTTTTGTTTTTATTGAGGTTGTCAAATTTTGACACACTCCACACTTTGAAGGAGATGATTGAGTGAAGACGGCACAAGACTTTTATCAAAAAACCAAGCTTAGGTACATTATGAGGATCGTTGTACGAAATAGCATGGTAAAATTGGAACAATACTGCGAGAAGAAGACATTTTTTAAAGACCATCATGTCGTAAGAACGTTTTGTTTTCCTTTTGTTTTAATAGTGTTTGAATTCGTACCGCGAACTTCATAAAGTATTTTTTTTTCATTTCTGCCCAATGATACAACCTTTGAGATATATCTATGGGATGAAATATTACAAAAAAGAACGTGCCAACCTGCACTTGATAATACTTCGTAATGGCGGACTCGACTAGGTAGCTCCTGAACATTCGCAAGAAAAATATCGACATCCAAATACTTATGATATAATTAATTGAATAATGTAAGTTTCTATACACAACTATCTCAGATCCATGTACATCTTTATTCATTGTTCGTGCCAACGAACGAATTGAAGTTGTCATATTTTGACACACTTCACACACAACCTCTGTCAAAAATTTATTTTGTTTTATGAGGTTCCCGGTACGAAGTGACATATTGAATAATGTTTGACAATGCGCTGATAATGTTTGACAGAAAACAATATTGCGCTAAGAGATGGCGGTAGGCCAGGATCATTATTTATTGCGAGATTGTTGACTACATAAATTGAATAAGTAAATTAATTAGTGATACATTTTAAACAACAAAATATATTAGAAAAAAATCACTTGTCTCACGTTGCTCAGGGACTCGAACCCGCACCCTTGGGAGACCGGCCCACTTCGAAAAGCAAATCTGGAGAACATTGTCGCGAATGTCTGCTTACACAGCAAACTCTTGCGCTAGGTTTAAAATGAGGATTGGTCACGAAACTTCTTTATATAATTTTTTTCTTCTATATTGTCACTCTCTATGAGGACACAACATAAATATTTTATGTAGTGAGGTTGTGACAGAATATCAGGGACGTGGGTTTCCCGCGGTCACTGAGTCATATACCATTTTGTCTTAAAATTGAAGTATATAATTACATGCATTTAAAATGTTCAAATATGTAATATATCAAAATTTCTACGTTTTTAAGGCAAATAAACGATTTTTAATTAAATTTCCCTTTAATCATTCATTCATTTCATTCAATCAATTCATTTCGTGATTTTTTTGCCTAATCAGCAAAGCGGTCTCACTCCCGCGCGCATCCTTTTCTCACTGCTACCTCGCCATAGTGGCAGGCCGAGCGTGCGAACCAATGCGCCCCCGAGGCCCTCAATGTTAATTTGTATGAAGGCTATTTTTGGCTTACTTGTTGGTGGTCTCGTTCGGCGATTCATCGATAAAATGCACCTTGGTGTCGATGCGGACGGAGGCCGCACCATCCGGCCACCGCCAGTTCTCCGCCGTGCAGCTCACCAGCAGCACCGGCACCAGAGCGAGGGTTGCTTGAACACAGACACGCAAACGTTAAACAAAAATAAATAGTTATTTGTTATGCAAGGCTGGAAAGTTGGTTATTTAGCGGCGAATTACCTCTATTGAAATCTGAGCAAGTGAAGGATTCTAGGATTGAAGCACGAGCGTAGCGAGTGGTTCAAAGATTGAATCCTGAGCGAAACGACGCTAAAAACTTTTCTGCCGAGCGCAACACACAATTTTTCACCTCACAACAGCGAGGAACATTATATGGTTGTTACCGCGGTCAACTTCCGGTAAAAAATTCTTTACACATAAAGTTTAATCATTTAGATTAAACTTTATGTGTAAAGAATTTTTTACCTTATTCTAGTTGTTTTAATGATATAAAAAACTAAAATAATAAAAAAGGAAATATTATAGTTAATTTAAAGTTATTTAAAATATATTGTTACTTATTAATAAGAATAAAAACGATTCCATAAATATTGACACTGACATGAGGTACAAGACAAAGACAATTAAAAAATAAAGATTTATGTCACAGTCCGAAATCCAATTATAGGTTGTGAAATCTCACCCAGCCTAATATAACATTCTTATAACAAATGTTTAATCTTGTTGTTATTGTTTTTATGATTCGTCGTCTCAGCCACATGACACCCACTGCTGGGTATTGGCCTCCCCCAAGGATCTCCACAACGATCGGTCCTGCGCAGTCCGCATCCAGCGGCTTCCCGCGACCTTCACCAGATCGTCGGTCCACCTTGTCGGGGGCCTACCCACGGAGCGACGTCCTGTGCGCGGTCGCCATTCCAGAACCTTTCCGCCCCAACGGCCATCGGTTCTTCTCGCTATGTGTCCCGCCCACTGCCACTTCAGCTGAGCAATCCTTCGAGCGATGTCAGTTACTTTAGTTCTCCTACGGATGTCCTCATTTCTGATTCGATCTCGTAGGGAAACGCCGAGCATAGCCCTCTCCATTGCGCGCTGGGTGACCTTGAGCTTTCTTATAAGACCCATAGTTAGCGACCACGTTTCACTACCGTAAGTCATCACTGGCAACACACACTGGTCATAGACTTTCGTCTTGAGACACTGCGGTAAGTTGGACGCGAAGATTTTACGGAGCTTCCCGAATGCTGCCCAACCGAGTTGGATTCGACGGGAGATCTCTTTCTCGAAGTTGGACTTACCTAACTGGATTGTCTGTCCAAGGTAAACGTAGTGGTCAACAACTTCGAGTGTAGTGTTCCCAACGTAAACTGGAGTGGGTACAACATGGGAATTGGACATAAACATGGGAATTGGACATAATTCATAATTCAATGATTCAATGAACTAAAACAATATAATTAAACCAAAAAGGAGTATTATAATTAATTTAAAATAAGAATCAAACATAACAAAAAAGTCAATAGTGCGATTCGGAACGCATTAAGACATATTTTTAGGTATTACATTAAAAAAGTACTTTGCCGCGCTAGGCCGCAAAAAGCGATTTTCTACGCCTAAAGTGATTGACAAAACCTCCTTTTCAGAGCGTGTGAGGTGAAAAATAATTATCTTTGTTATCACCGACTGTCAATTAACACAATTTTATTGTAATAGCTTTCTAATAACACATTTAGAATGCTATTGCACATCCTTCGTTTATAGATAAAAGTGACAGAGCGATGTTTTAAAGGAAATCATTCTTATGGTCTTCGGAAAGTGCCGGCCAGCAAAACAAAATTAGAAGAATGGTTAGAACTAGTCCTTTGGAGCAATAGTTGATATGTCACATAAGTTGTAGGATTATTTTAAGTCAAGCACTTTCATAATAGGACCAAAAATTTATGGGGCCTCATTGATCCCCTTGTTTAGCGCTAAACTTATTTAAAGTCAGTTGGTAAAAGTCCGCCTAAATCATCAAGCGTCTTTGAACCGTCAATATTTTCCTTTCCATCCGACACCCATTTCAAGACGTTTTAACCCGCCGAGAAGAAAAGGCGGAAGTTAAATACTTAGATATCATCACGATACACGAATGCATATGAGGAAAAGTCGGTCACTCTGGGATGTCGTCGGAATAACAGAAGAAACGATAATATTAATCAAAAAAAGATGGCAACTATTTCATCCGTGATCATGGCGCATGCAACTGCGCCAAAATATCGGGTTCGATAGTAAATACAAATATGGTAAAAATCCAGTTTTTCCTAATAACGATAGTGATATAACCACGAAAGCTTAAAGTGATAGTGATAGAGACCATGAAAATTTAGTGTTAGTATGAACCAATAAAAATGCTGGAGTAGTAGTGAAAGAAAACACCGAATACGCAAGCTGTAAGTCTTCCAGTAGATTTCCTGATAAAAAAGCCTGTCAAAGGGGCATATTGGAAAACAGGATTAATTTTAAGTTTAAATCAGACTGTTCTTTCTGTATTGCATGCCGTGGTAACCTTTAATCAAGGTGACACTGTACTTAGATTAAGTTGCAACTGTATCTCTGATCATGTAGGTATGTGGCGTACATCTTGTTGGTTATCCTTAAATAAATAAAAAACAACGGGTTGCACTCTGGGAGTGCCGGCAGAAGTGAGAACAGCTTAAACTAAATTAAAGATCAAAATCCACTATATCTTGACCACAACTTCAGAAAAATTTGATGAAAACGGAGACCAACTTGATTTGGTAGTTAAATCCATTAAAACTGACCTGGCATCAATATGAAAGTTGGTAGTAATGAGAGATCTTTATGTAATGGTTGTTATCAACTAATATACGTAGATCTTTCAAATGTGAGACTATAAGTAATTGAAATAGGTCAACGGTAAATGGTCTTACGAATTTTCGATCAGGGTCACGTGTGCGACCTTAACATTTTTTACCCATCCCAAAAAATTAAAACTCTGATGTGCACAACGCCGCTAAAGAAGTTCTCACTTCAAAAACTCATTGATGGTAAACTTATGGGCTTGCAACCTGTCGCTCCTCTTTCCGAAAATCATTTTAGCAATGCCAAATATGGCATCGTTTAAAGGTGTTGCTATGAGAGTGATGATTCTACGAGTTTAACTCTCAACTTGAGAGTCACAGGCTGCTCCTCCGTTGCTCTACCAACTCTGCAAGATACGCATGTATTTTATGAATTTTTCATTTTTCATTTTTCAATGTTATTTTTATACTTATGATAAACTTTGAATAGAAAAATATTAGAAAAATCATCTGGGCCACAAGTGAATTCTTAGCTGGGAATCGAACCCACGACCTTTGGAAATACGGTCCAATGCTGTAACCAATGAGCTACCGAGACTTGTGGACCACCGTCGAAATTCTCCAATACATTTATACCTTTAATACGCTGTAGGCCAGCGTTGTCACATCAATGCTAGGAATATCCTTGCATTCGAAAGAAACATCTTTTCAGGTGTTTAACGATCGATTATGATGCAACAGCACGCATGTATTTTTTAAAATATTAAGTAATTGAGGAAGAAACAAGAATCATAACGATTTATGTTATCGTAACGGCCATCGTCAACGTTAAATATGAAATTTTACAGCTAATTGTGAATCTCTACTTCCCTGTAAACTATAAATGTGTCCCTGATGCAGTGAATAGCGTTGCTAAATTATTTAATTGTCCAATTATAATAATATGAGATCAGCAGTTAGACAATGCGCGCGCGCCGCGTGCGCGGTATGCGTCACTGTGTTTTGAAAACACGCGGCCGGCCGTAAGGGCTTGTTTATAACTACTAGATGTTGGAATAGTACTACGCCTACGCTAAAAAGTAATAAGTGTAAACAATACAGTTTGGAATAGCCTGATACATTTCATTTATTTCACAAATTATTCGGTCATTTTCACGTCAAAAATTTAAGAACATTTCAGTCTTTTTTGGGAGAAAGGTGTTTTAATACTCAAAAACATTTAAGAAATTTACGATTTCTAGTGAAACATAGTACTTCTATTGACATGTAAATAGGGTTGCCAGATGCCCCGTATTTTACGGGTTATCCCGTTTTTCAGGCATTGATACAGAAAAGCGTAATTCAGAAAATAAAAAACGTATACGTATATATAAAATAAATAAAATAGTCAACCCGTGACCACGGCAACTGAAAAGGTGCCGAAACGTCGGGAAACCAAAAAACCTTAAATAAACCGAAAAATTATAGTACCAAATATATATTTCGGGTAAATAAATCGCACTAAATTTCCGCAAAAGTTGTTTTATTTCAATAAAATACGGGGTAAGTAAAGCTCCCGTATTTTTACAAATTCAGCCAAAAGCTGACTGGCGAATCCAAATGCTGACGTTTTGTCAGGCTGGCTGGCGCAAAATGAGGGTTTTTGACTTTGTGGTTTAAAATCGCCATGTTTAAATTTTTTTGAACATGCAAATATTTTTTTACATTTGCTTTTTAAAATGAAGAGTGTTTAAAAGCTGCTTATTTAAATAATAAGCATAAAGGCGAAAAAAATATATCTTGTTAAAAGCACTACTGTTTTAATTGTCTCCCGTAAAAAAACAAAAACCAGTATTTTAGACGTTGGTAGCCCTTATGTCAGGACGAGGCAGGTGGCAACCCTACATGTAAAGTTTAGTAAATTTAAAAGCACCTTAGCAAAGCTATTATTTGTTAATCTTAATCATATAAGGCTAAGCCTACCAACAAGTTACTATTTCATCTCCTTCCAAAACGAGACAGGCTAAATCCAATTCTTGTGACATGAACTTGAAACGAATTCCTTAAATTGCAATCATCTCTATGCATTGCTTGTTTGATTTCGAAGTGTGTTTGTAGTATCAATGTTAAAGCATCAATGTATGTGTTCATATAAAACTTAACGCAAATGTCGTCTAAAGTGTAGGCTATTATCTCGTGGGCGGGCGGGGTTGTGCAAGCGATGCCTCAAGAACCGTGAGCTGACAAGGCCGTGTGAGGGCATCAATACGTTACATCTTTTATTATAGCTGTGACAACTGAGATCTTTGTTGTTAGTCATTTGTTAATTGACTATTTCATGCAATTGTTTACTAGTGGAGTCAAATTAGGTCATTTTTTAAGAAAGATTGGAAATAATTCTCCGGAGAGGCAAAAATGTTTCTGATGGTTTTCTTTGAGTGGAAAATCGAGTAGAAAAAACAAGGGGGTGAAATTGGGGTGATTATTGGTCATATTTAACCAGAGAATAGATATGTTCTCAGCGCTTTAAAACACCTCAATCTACATTATTACATTTTATTTATTTAAATCGGACCAACACAGCCTTAGAAAAACAAAACAATAACTAATGTGTTTTTTAGTCACTGCGGCTTTGGGGAAAATTTTGTAGTTTTGTAAACCAAGGAAAGAGTTAGACATTTTGACCTAAATACATGATTGGTTATGCACCACGGTGCGACAATTGGAAATTAGTGTATTTATAACTCATACATTTCGCATTTTACAATGCTATTTATCACAGAAATTTGTGTAGTTTTGAAAATCGCAACAAGCATTTAATTTGGTGTCCTTTATATTTGCACCCAATAAAATATTAGTATTTTTTTATGGAACATAAATTGTTCTAGTATTGTAGTCATTGCCATAGAGCAATTACGATATAGACGTGACGGAAAAACACGGAAATTAAATTGACAAGTAGAAATTACATAAGCGTCGTCGTCGTCACGTATGCGCGTTGTGGGATAAGTTTTACGTGAAGGAGTACTTTCTGATTGTGAATTCTCTGTTAGTAAGTAATACTAAACTAACTTAGACATTATAATTTTTCTAATCCCGGGATCGAAAAGTTACAATTTTCGTGCGGTACTCGGTGTTTTCGAGAGTTGGGGTTGGGGTTTGCGACCCCTAATAGGAACAGACAGCGGGAAGCGACTGTTGTTTTATACTATGTACTTATAGTAGGATAGGATAATGCAATAGTTTCAAATTCAACAGAATCACAACAGATCCGTGGAGTAGGCCTACCAAGTTTAAAAAACTCGCTTAGTACACTATCCTCAGAGGTGGCGTTGAAACATGGTCTGTATGATGACGATTAACAACTTTTCCAAGTTTTTGAATCGTCCTAGCTCAGACACGGTGGTTCTTAGATTTTTTTTTTTAATTTTTTTTATCGGTTGATAGTTAAATTATCTTCAATTTTGTCAAAGCTAATTTTTACTTACAATTTTATATTACCATTTTGCTGAAAATCACAAAAAAAAATCTTTGACCTCGAATATTTTTTTTCTAGTTACCGGATCGATGAGGACTTTTTAAATTTCATTTTTATGTTTAACAGTTTTATTTTTTGGTAAATTTTATTGAGCTTCGGATGTCTAAATTGACTGGGCTAAGTAAATCGTTTACAAAAACTATCGCTTTCATACATGATGAACATACATGTATTCTTTATAGCCTTTTTAAACCATAACACCATAACACCATGCATGATGTGGCTACCTTTGAAAGAATTTTACATTTTGATAGTGATCTCCATAATTTGTAGTATTTGTAAGCTTTATTGTAATTTTCCCTGGTGGTCCAAATAAATAAATAAATAAATAACCTTTATTTAGGCTTTGCCTTAGTCAGTTTAAAATTGTTAATATTTGTGCATAAACGTATGCATATGCGTATTGTTTATGCAGTTGCATAAACAGTACGGTACATTAAATAGTATTTATGTCTCACTCTATGATGTCTAAACTGTGATAAACGAAACTATGAACTATGTACTGGTTTTCTATTTACTTACCGGTGAAATGGCAGACAAGTGCAAAACACGAAATCTGATATTCTTTTTTTTTTTTTATAACGACGGGGATACTCTTAGCCTTCATCATATCTGATGTTAAGTATAGATAAGGCTGAAGATGGAAGCGAGCCTCTCCCGGAATCCTCAACCACTGAGGAACTAGCTATCTTATCTCTAACTGCCGGAACACAACAATGCTGAAAACCATGTTATTATGGCGTCAGACTTAGATAAGATGGTGGTAGCTAGCCAGGCGGACTCGCAACAAGTCCTACCACCAACCAAACCGAATACAAATTGTACCCCAGCTGGGAATCGAACCCGGGACCCCTGGGTCTGATACCGGTAGTTGTTACCACTAGACCACAGAGGCGGTTAACAGGGGCGGTTATTCACCCACGGATCGCTTTTTTACAACTAATTTGCTCCCGCCTCGCCGTCCTTTCTTTCTTTTTGTTTTGAGTGAGGGGAATGCATACCAAACGGTTATGCTGGGCTCACCTAGAATACCGGACTCGCGAGTCCAGCACCCTATCCCTCGTCGCCTCCCGACACCCCGTCCAGCCTAGTAGGCTAGGCGGCGGTTCGGGGTAGGATGCCCCACCGAGCCCCACCGACCATCCCCCCACCGAGCTCGTAATCTCGGTGGGAGGACGGGAGAAGGGAGGGCCCACCGCCTCCCGGTCCCCCATTCAGCCTCGAAAGGCTGAATGGACCCGCCCCTCGTCCTGCTTCGACCCCGCGTTCACCACGAGGCGCAGCATATTATTATAGTACCCACGTTATCTTTTATAAACTTCCAGATATATATTTCTTTTTTTTATTAGGTGCAGATGTTACATGTTTAGAATACATTACAAATAAAAAAGTCCATGACTACACTTTGCCTCGAAGTACAATTTACAAATATTTTAAAATGATGGTTTCCTAGGGGTGCAAAAGGGTGCAAAACTGACTGGGTGTTTATGATGCTTTGAAAAGGTTTTTATGATTTTGCACCAACAGACGGAATTTCCCTTTGGCCGCAAATTAAAAACAATAATATATTATGTGTTTCATACACCTAAACACTTTTTGATGAAAAGTAATCATACACCAAAGAGGTATCTACGTAATATCTAAACTTTCCACATTTTGTTATTAATGAAATTTCAAAATAATGGGACTTTAATATTGAAAACTAACATTAAACGATGTTCCGTACTTAACTGGAATGGTGCAAACTCAGAGGATTCTAATAGTCATAATGATTCCATAAAAACATTACAACTACACGAGTTTCGTCCAAACTTTTTGCTAATCATTATGAGAATTATTAAGGTTTAATACCTTTAAAGAAATGAATAATCTCTATTTGATAGAATCAGGGAGCTTATTGTCTTATTTTTAAATCTATCGCAATCACTTTTAATTCGTATTTTGAAAGATATTCTCATACTTCAGGCCGTCACTATTTAACATTTGATAAGGATTATGATCGGGATGCGTTTTGAAAGGTATTGAATGAACGAAATTGAACTGTCTAAGCAAAGTGACAGACGAAAATATCTTTCAAATGTATGGAGACTTGTCAAATTAAGTGTTATTTAAAACATCATTCGTTCCAAAAGGGATTGTGGCTATAAGTTACACAATTCCATAAATCACTATCATAATACCTTTGAAGGGATTGTGATCCATTTTGAATCAAATCCATACCTAACCGTGAATCATAAAAATATCTAGTTTAATTCGGTAAGAAGAAACATGCAAGAACCACCGCCGCCCGCCAGAAGATAAATGCAAATTTCCACACCTTGCACCTTCACCATACGTGGTTTGCCCTCACACGGAGCGTTCTCAGGAGTTGTTAAAAAGTCATACCAACTACCGAAACGTTTTTTATAGGTCAATAATATCTTTAATTTAACAAACCCGAACCGGACACCGGTGTCCAGAGAACAATGGAATATCTATTGTGACTCAAAATTTGGGGCCTGAAAGGTTAAGATCAGCTGAGAACTATGTTATTACGAAAACGTGAAATAAAATAAAAAAGAGCTCTTTAATTACTACAAGGAAAATTAGCGTTAGCTCTAACAAAACATTGCAAGAGAGCATTTCTCCACTCGCTTCGTAATATCTAGCCAGACTGAAATATAAGGTGGTGTCTCAACTTCACGGGGCGGTAGTTACGAACTAAGCTGAAAGGTTGCTAAATGTTGACATGTTAGTAAGAAACTAAAAAGTTTCTTACTCATTCGTTGTTGTTACATTTTTTCATCTATCTATAATAATAGTTTATTAATAAAAACAAAAATAACTCCTATCTCTGGACACAACCAAGAACATACATTTAAAAAAATAAATAAAACCAAATAATAATAATTTTTTGCGCCATACATTAAAAAAAAACTTTTTCGGACACAGGATTTTGAAAACTGTAACTGTAAAATATGAAAAACTAAATAATACTACATGCACCAAACCCGAACCGGACACCGGTGTCCAGAGAACAATGAAATATCTATTGTGTCTTATGTATGAGACACCTGGGTTTGTAAACCCCGTATTACAATCCGGGGTTTGATAGGTTAAGTGTTAGAGTAAGTATCTGATGTTCTTTCTTTTTAAATTGCCGTTTTTATGTCAACGTTGTGTACAACATTCACCGGACTGCAATTTGAAATTATTTATACTCGCAATGTCTCCAAAATGTATAAAATTGTATTCTGTAGTTGTGCCTATAAGTAAATAAATAAATAAATATTACGATAACTACTGAAAAAAAAATACTACCACCATTCGACTACAATATAATTAGCAGTGAGCTTTGATTTCGTAACTATAATTTAGTACTTTGCTGCCTGCCAGAAGCTCTTTTGCATATGAATGTTGCATTTTCACCTTTTCCGACTATTTCAAGGTGTACCTAACTGAAATAGTACTAGACAGCTAAGATAAACATAAACATGAAGTCGACCATTCGTAGTTATAAAAATATTCAAGACTTATGATAAATTTTATATAGAAAAATATTGGAAAAAAATTACTCGGCCACAAGTGAGTTCTCAGATGGGACTTGAACCCACGACCTTTGAAAATCCGATCCAGTGCTCTAACGACTGAGCTACCGAGACTTAATTATCAATAATGATAAGTATAAAAATAGCATTGAAAAATGCAAAAACACAAAAATCATAAAATATTCAAGACTCGATTGGGTTTTTCCTGATTGGACCCATTCCTGCCCCTACAAGACCTATCAGGAATAATTATTGACACAGATAGATAGTTACATAGATAAATTACTTTATTGCACAAAAATACAGATAGAAACACAAGAAAGAAAGGCGGCCTTATCGCTAAGTGCGATTTTTTCAAATCTAGATAAAGGTATGAAAAAAAATATATCTTATTACCAGATCCAGACCCATCTCTAACGGTCCTATGTAGGTAGTACGTAGTTTTTCCGTATATCGTCTTAACTTAAACAATAATTTAAACTACATAATATGTCACGCGTGTTCCGTGTTTTGCTTCGATTAACCATAATAACGAAGTTAATTATTATCAACATGTTCGTCATTTCGTCGATGGATTTAGTTCATAAACTAAACTATGATCAAAACTGAACAAGACGAAAATTTCTCTCGAAACAATGGAAAATACGATGACGGGTGATTAAAATATTAAATTAACTAGATTCTTAACTAAATTTCAATTCAATTTATTTTGTCTACGTATTAGGAATAACATCAACAAACTGTTTAGTGCTTTAACTTCAGCTGCTTCAGCTTATATTAATTTAATCACTTTCGATATTTTCAAAATATTTAAATATATAAAAAAAGAATATATAAAACTACAGTCCGTACCAACTCAAGGAGAAATCATCTTAAATTTTATGTAGATGCAGGTTCTGCCAACTATAGATTAAATTCTGATTTTTATAGGGTATTTACTATTCACTAATCACAACCACACTGAAGCTACAGTTTTGTTTACAGCGAGACCCAATTATTTTAAAAAGAAAATTAATTGAGGTTTCTTTGACAATTGAGTCTATTGTTTTTCCACTTTTATTGATATGGCTTCTTACAACTTATGTACTTATTTGTTATTTTAAATAAATTTTATATTTTTTGTATATAGGTATATAAATAGCATTCTGCTAGAAGTTTAGTTAACTTTATTATTGCACATTTCCCTTTTTTTACTATTTTCCTATTTGTGAAAACTGATAAAAGCATGTGTGTGCTATTCTTTATCTATATTTTAGTATTGTTTGCTGTTTGTTTTCCATCTAATAATAAATAAATAAAAATTTAATCAGTCAATTTAATAGTTTTTTTAAATATGTAATAATTTTCATTAAAGTTTACAATAAAAGCTCTCAAAACAATAAAATGAAAGTACTGTTTACAGTTTTTATGTAAAGTATAGTACAATCATAGTACTCACCAATTCTCATAGTGCTTGTCCAAAATTATTGTTGTGTAAATAAACTGTAGCACTGTATATCGAGGCGTCCGTTCGGCGCGCCCTACGTTATGCAACTGATCTGCAAGTTGCGCGGGCGCCTGATAACATGCGGCCTAGCTTACATTGTTTCATTCATATTAGAAAAGTTTGGACGCTGAAACGGAAGTCAAATGATCTCATCTTATTGTCACTACGACTTTATTTGTAACTGTTTGATTGTAATAAAGAATTAAAATGGAAAAATGTTTATTTCTCGAAGTACACAATTATTCGTAAATACACATATTGTTGGAGCTACTTAGGAAACATACGCTTGTGGCTTTTAGCACTTATTTTTCTGATAAAATTGTATTTCAAAGATTTTGGATTTAGCATGTTTTGGCTTGTATTTTTCTAAAGATGAGCTTTTCTATTTTTACTGAGTAGGTACTGGAAGTAATTGTAGTAATAAACTATTCACATACGGTATGTTCGGCTGCTTACTGTTACTTGGTAAGTAGGTTGTTTAATTTTAATTTATTTTGTTTATGTGCATGTGTATCATAAATATCCTAAATTGGAAACCGCAAAGACTGTCTTCAAGACATGAATATTTTTAAATCTTACTTCTGGAAATAAACTATGAATTATTAAGAAAGTTTGTACTTATACCAATTCTTTTTAAAATACTTATTTTGTATACATTTTTGGCAAAAGCATTTTGCCAAAAATGTACAATGTCATTAAAAATCACAGCACAGCTCATCTAGTCGTATATATTTTTTTAAACTACTTTTTTTAAATGCTGATTCGTTTTCAAATAATTCTTCTAAGGTTTTCTCAAAAAAGGAAGTTTCAAATAGAAATAAATTGTTATGTCCTCATGGAGGATTTTTGAGCAATAACTGATCAGAATTAATAAATATCTTTAAGAAATAAGTTGTTGTGTCCTCGTGCCGAATATGTTAAAGGCTCAACCCGGTTGTACCGTGGTCGCGTGTGTTCACTCGCCAGTTTTGTCTCCAGGGTCGAGGCGATGATGTACGGAATGCAGCTTATTTTGTTAAGACACTATATCGAAAAGTACGTAGTTTTTGTTATTATACTATAGGACAGTTAGAGATGTTATAAATCAGTTTCGTCTCCAGGGTCGAGGCGATGATGTACGGAATGCAGCTTATTTTGTTAAGACGCTATATCGAAAAGTACGTAGTTTTAGTTATTATACTATAGGACAGTTAGAGATGTTATAAATCAGTTTTGTCTCCAGGGTCGAGGCGATGATGTACGGAATGCAGCTTATTTTGTTAAGACGCTATATCGAAAAGTACGTAGTTTTAGTTATTATACTATAGGACAGTTAGAGATGTTATAAATCAGTTTTGTCTCCAGGGTCGAGGCGATGATGTACGGAATGCAGCTTATTTTGTTAAGACGCTATATCGAAAAGTACGTAGTTTTAGTTATTATACTATAGGACAGTTAGAGATGTTATAAATCAGTTTTGTCTCCAGGGTCGAGGCGATGATGTACGGAATGCAGCTTATTTTGTTAAGACGCTATATCGAAAAGTACGTACTTTTTGTTATAATACTATAGGACAGTTAGAGATGTTACAAATCTGGTGATAAGATATATCTTTCTTCATACCTTTGTCTAGATTTGTAAAGTTTCAGAAACACGATTTTATGATTTTGCCTCCATACTTTTTCATACGAAAAGACCCCTTAATAATACGAAAATTCAATTGCTGTTCTCAAATGGGGTTACCTAATATACTATTTAGTAAATTGGTTTAATTAGTGGTTATACCAACAATATTTCGTATCTTGTAGTTTCGTTTCTCTTTAACCACTGTTATTTAATACGAAGTGATTTCGTGGTTTTTTATGATTGAATTGGCTTGGATTTTTATTTATCATTGATAGTAGATAGAACAAATTTGGATGAAATTGGGTGCTCAGATAGTTTGTAGCCTGGGTGGATGTACAGGTAATATTTTACACCGATATTCCTATGCTCTACCGTTCCCGTGGGGAACGGGAGAGCATGCGGGTAGTCGATTTCCGTAAAAAAAAAAAACTTATACCCGTTTAAAAGAGCAGCAATAGGTCCTACTAAATTGATTTATTCTTATATTACCTTGACATTGTATTATTATTATAACTTTTTAATTTTGCATTTTACAATGCTATTTTTATGTGATAAATATTAAACAAGAAAATATACTAGAAAAAAGCAACTAGTCTCATGTCGCCCTGACGGGATTCGAACCCGCATCCTTGGGAGTCCGGCCCAATGCACTAACCAATTATGCTACAGAGACCTATGAGGACACGTCGAATTTTTCTAGTATATTCACCGTTCTACGGTGTTGGCCACCGTCGCTTCATCAATGAGAGAAATATCCTCGCATTCGAAAGAAACATCTTTACAGATGTTTGACTATCGATTAAGATGAAACAGCCATCTAATTATAACTTTTTAATTTTGCATTTTACAATGCTATTTTCATGTGATAAATATTAAACAAGAAAATATACTAGAAAAAAGCAACTAGTCTCATGTCGCCCTGACGGGATTCGAACCCGCATCCTTGGGAGTCCGGCCCAATGCACTAACCAATTATGCTACAGAGACCTATGAGGACACGTCGAATTTTTCTAGTATATTCACCGTTCTACGGTGTTGGCCACCGTCGCTTCATCAATGAGAGAAATATCCTCGCATTCGAAAGAAACATCTTTACAGATGTTTGACTATCGATTAAGATGAAACAGCCATCTAATTATAACTTATTAATTTTGCATTTTACAATGCTATTTTAATTTAATTTTATCTTATTTACACTGACATTTAATTAGTTTTAATACAGTATTCATTAGTTTTAATACAGTTTTAATAGTAATACAATTCAGTCTTGGACGAATATTCGTCCAAGAATTCAGTCAAAGGATCACACCTTTGACTGAATTTGTACTACCAAAGATGTTTGCACACTGACGTATCAGCAGAATATGTCGGTCATTATTTTATGTAACCACCCTTGGTATCTATATTCTGGGAAATAAATAAATTTATTTAATTTATTTTAATTTACAACTTAAAAAAATACATAGTTTAATCAGTGGGTCAGTTGTGACTAAATGAAAGTGTGACAACTATTTACAACTAAAACTTTATTAGTAGTATAGCTACTTGTACTATTAAGTATTATTAAGTACTATTAAGTATTCATACAATGACCGAACGTTGATATAATTAGATCCTATTGTAAAACTAGCCTCCGCCCGAGGTTTCCCTCGCCTGGTTTCCGTTCCCGTGGGAATATCAGAATAAAAAGTATCCTATGCTTTAATCCAGTTTTAACCGCCTCTGTGGTCTAGGGTACAACCACCGGTATCAGACCCAAGGGTCCTGGGTTCGATTCCCAGCAGGGGTACATATTGTATTCGGTTTGGTTGGTGGAAGGACTTGTGCTAAGTCCGTCTGGTTAGGTACCACTATCTATCGCTATCTTATCTAAGTCTGACGCCAAAACAACAATGTAAGCATTGTTGTTGTCCGGCCGTTACAGGTAAGATATAGCCAGTTCCTCAATGATTGAGGATCCCGGGAGAGGCTCGCTTCCATCTTCAGCCTTATTAATACTTAACATCATGATGAAGGCTAAGAGTCTCCCCGTCGTTCATTAAAAAAAAGGCTATCAACTTTTATCTCTATGCCTAATTCCACCAAAATCCGTTCAGAAGTTTTAGCGTGAAAGAGCAACAAAAAAAAGACATACTTCTGCATTTATAATATTAGTAGGATATAATCCTACTTCTTCAGTCGGTAGTGTATCACGCAATCATTGTTTGCAACTGCAGGGATTTTCCATCTACAGCTTAGGACAATACCTTTGTTAAATAATTGGTTTATCCTAAAGTTAATCAGTGCATTCATTCTTTATATCTTTGATTGATACTTACTTTTTGTATTCTTTATTTAGTTTTTGACCTTGATGGCTTTAACATGTTTATTTATATGAGTTCGAGCTAAATTTTTTACCGTCATCAATTTTTACCCTACCATTCAAGACTCTATTTTGTTAACAAGAAGATATGGCGCTAGAAAACTTAATTAAAAGATGTAGAATTCAATTCATAAAAGAAAAAAAAAAAGATTTTTGAATTTTTGAATTTTTGAATTTTTAATGCTATTTTTATACTTATGATACATTCTGGAAAATATTGGAAAGTAAACAACTCGGCCACAAGTGAATTCTCAGATGGGTTAGATTCCCATCTGAGAATTCACTTGTGGCCGAGTTGCTTTTTTCCAATATTTTTCAACTTAAAATTTATCATAAATAATATTAATAAATTTTAGAATTTATTTTAACTTTATTTTTTTAAGCATTAGGTACCTATTGAGTATTCGGCATAAGCAAAACCAAACGTAAAACAAAATTTGTTTTAAGTTAGTAACCAAGGAAATGGGTGATTTAGCAATTTGAGTCGGCAGCCGAAATCAAAAAATTTAATAAGAGAAAAACCCATTTTTTTGCCAAAATTGTGTTTTATTTGACCTGAGCAGCCCCTGCTCGATCGGCACTTGATAAATTAACACCTTATATATACCTGAGCCACTACCAGCTGCTGACCTACAATTGATTCGCTTCAATAGCAGTATGTCTCTACATTGCCATAGCCCATAAGACTTTCAATCAAAATTCGGCAAGATGACCAGCTATTTCCTTATCTCGTTAAATCTTGCAAACCTTTATTAAAGTCGAGGGTCGCCGCTGGGAAAGCACGGAGGCCGGCACCGGCGCACGCGCATTGTCTCGGCGAGGCCGCTCGATATCATACGATATGCTTTATTAACTCCCATTTTTGTTTAATATTCGGAACATTTGACATTGACAAACTTAATTATATTGTATTACCATAGTTTCATATGAGATTTATAACGGTTTTAAATTCAAATTCAATATCATTTATTCAGTCTAGGCTGTTACAAGCACTTATGGACGTCAAAGAAGCTATGCCATCGGTTCACAAACCCTACGGTGGGAGACGTTGTAACGAGAAGAACCGGCAAGAAACTCGTCAAGGCCTGTGTACAAGGGTTGTCACACAGAGTCGTCAAATTGAAAAGTGACCTTAACATATCAGTAAGGTCAATTTACATCACAAACAGAAAATACTAATTATAATATTACATTTTATGGTTATTGTAACCGTAAACAATTTTCAACTGGCAAAGAAAGACTTGTCTATCATACATATTACACACACAACATTTCTCGCATTACAAGATAACTGTACTGCAAGCTGTGAGGTACATAAAGGATCTATTAAGACCACTTTTCGAAGCAGTTTTCGGAATTGCTATCAGTGCATCTTTTTACTTAAATACAAAAAAGGATGGAATTAAGTACAGAAATTCAGAAAACTGAGTGGTAATAGGAGGTCAGAATAGGGCCTCAAGTACTGCTGCTACTATTGGTTCTTTTGTTTAAATTGCGGTACCCTAATCAATTAACTTGATAGGTACCTACTACAAATTAGGACTATGATGGACTCCATTTGAGTCTCAAAAAGATCAAAAGGACTTCAACATAATTATAAGATTCATTTCATTTAGTATTTCAACAATTCGAATTTATTCAAAGAACTGGCACGTCGTCATTAAAGCGATAAAAATAATATATTTATAATATTAAAAAAATAATAGATTTGAATATATCATCGATAGTAAACTGCAAGTAGTAACTAGAAACTATCTACTACCTTCACTGTAAAAATTTACTTGTGATCAAGTTAAATTTACAACACACATAATCTACAAAAAGACTTTATCCACTCTTAGGGAAGGTCAGAAATGTTTGGCAATGATTACGATGATTAAATAATTAAGATGGGAAAATTACTGTCCTAAAAATTTAAGCAAACAAAAAGTGACGAACGTTAAATATCTATGATGTTATTGATGTAATCGAATCATTGTCTGCTAGTGATATACTTAAACAGTTCAACATTCGTATTTACGAGAATCATGAAACAAAAACTGTTGATATTGTAGAAAAATAAACTATTTTGAAATTCATACAGAAAAAGAAAATAACGCTCATCACAGCTGTGCTATTCTTTGAGACTGTTTTTCTTCTCGACACTTAGTTGAATGTTTATAAACAAGACATAGTTCCAAATACCAATCGCAAATCTATGACTGTAACTATATTTTTCAATTGTTTTGTGATTATCGGTAGTAGAAAGAGGCACGCTTGAGCTAAATTACTTTATCTAAAAGTTTAAAAAAAGGCTTAAAAATTATAGGTAAAACCATAAAGTTTTCTTTATCAGCATTTTAAATAGCGATTTACGTATTCTTCTCCGAAATAAATAGTCTTTTTGAAGACTTATGAAAAAAAATCTGTTAGTGAACAGATTTTTTTTTCAAAAACTTTAAAATTTCTAAGAAAACCTATTATCTTAAAATTTCAAAGTTTTGAGTGATTGCGTAGAACTCCTGCCATAGGACTTAAAATTAATTTGATAATTTTGTCACGATTATTAGTACATCATATTAATCGCGTTAGTGACTGTTGTTTCACGAAATAAAATAAAAATAGCAATTCGATGTAAACACTATTTTACGAATACTTTTGAAAACTTTTCTATTTCTTTTTAGTTTTTCTTAAATTTTCAAAGTCATGAAAATTTGAGTTCGGGAGCTCCAGCCAGGCCTTTCAATAATAAGACTAATAACCTCCAATTTTTTGAAGTCGGTTAAAAACTAATTTAGATTTGTTATGATTATTAGTACCTACAGGTAGTACTGATCGATTTATAGACTGTTGTTTTACAATTCGGCGCAAGAAGTCGACCTCGGCGGCATCCGTTTCAAATAAAACGACGGAAATTATATTGATTTTATTTAAAAAAAATGTCAGATCTGACCGAATGGTAAATGAGGAAGGTCGGTTATAGATATTACGCATTGTAGATCAATATTGCGATAATAAAAATGCTTTTTTTGTCTAAGAAGTCTTTGAAACCTTATAAAAAAAATTTTTCTTACTTTTATTTACTTGCTACTAGTCAATTTTATTTGTCAATATTTGTGTTAAATCTTCAACGTAGATATATTATTAATAATATATGGAACCAGTAAAGGATGAGAAATATAATTCAATTATGTTTTTCCACGCTTAACCTTCAAGAGTCCAATCATCCGAAACAAGTTATAATTTTATTTAATCTTTTAAGTATGTATTTGAGGAATTGTAATAGTTAGCGTTTTTTTAATCATCCGGTATAATGTTAGTTTATCACGAACACGTAAGTCAGTATATTTCTTATAATAATTATTCTTATTATATAATTTAGACGCGAATATTTTGCAAAAGCTAACCAATTTATTGAACCTACAATAATTCAATAACTAACAAAAGAATAAGAACCGAAAAAATTAATAATCTTAAAATATATAAAATAAAAAAGTAATACCTACCTTAAAAATTTGCGTACCTAAATAAAAAGCTAATAAGTATTAAAATAATTATAAACGTTTGATAAACATACATTTTGCAGTCGAAATAAAAAAATAAAATGCAAAACAGATTGCATCGGCCGGGAATCGAACCCGGGCCGCCCGCGTGGCAGGCGAGCATTCTACCACTGAACCACCGATGCTTATACTCAATGCGTCAAAATTACCATTCTGTATCAGCGCGCAGGTTCTCGCTTGGTGATGTCATTCATAGAGCTGGGTCAACCAATGAGGCGCGCTGTAGCTGTGACGCAACTTTCTGTTACTTCAAGGTCTGCGGGTGAACTAGTTTCACACGACCGACGACGTGTATGTACAATAGTACGAATTTATATTTCGTTTGCTTCATTAATTAAACTTGGGAATGTTGTAAAACTTTATTTATCTCATAAATATTAAACAATAATTTATACTATCATTTTTCTTCTTTAATATTTATCACATAAAAATAGCATTGTAAAATGCAAAATTAAAAAGTTATAATTTATTTATCTCATTGAGATAATAGTTTTGTTAAAAGTAACTTTTTCACTTTCACTTCAAGTGAACTGGAGATTCGGGAAAAAATCTATATTTATTTATTTATAAACATCAACAAGATTAACATTATATCATGCGTAATTAAATATTAGCTTCAACCTAAATTAAATGCAATCTTAACTAGAGATGTTACACATAAGCAATATAAATCATGAACAAGACAAATAATGACGTTAATAATTATAAGATTTAAATTCGAGGCAATAGAACATAGATTTATTATAAAAAAAAAAAACATTAAACACTAATTATTTAAATAGATTTGTTATTTAAAGCAATGTCAATTTTTAAATCAAAATAATTTAATTAATACAAAACCAAAATAATAAAATTATTGTTTAATTTGGAAAAAAAGTGATCACAAAAAGTACTATATATAAACAATAGAATAAAGAAAATTAAAACATGTGCTTCAAATTATCAACTTATTTATAAAATAATTGAAACAAGCGAACACCTACACAATTTCAAACGATAATTTTTCATTTTTCTTATATTTGACCAACCATTACCAAAAATATCAACATCCAATGGATGACAGGCTGGTAAATAAGATTTGATTTTCGCGCTGACATACTGACTGCGAGAAGCTCTTGTAGGCTATAATCGTTCTGTTTAGCGGCGAATAGCGGCCTTGACGTGATCGAGAGAATTTTTTGACGAAAGGTGTGTATGCAGAAAATCTAGGAAGATGTATAGGTATGCGCATATTTATATTGAATAAAATCTCTGGAGTGTCGAGTACGCCATTCACCAAATTATACAAAAATACATTGTCCAGTAAACGTCTGCGGTGTTCAAGAGAGGGTAATTTAGATTAGCGAAGTCTGTCGATATAATTTGGTAGCATTTTAGCCATGTTACATCCATAGGATAAATGCCATAAAAATCGTTTCTGGACTCTTTCAATTCTCTTAATATAAATATCGTAGTTAGGGTTCCATACGACACTGCAGTATTCCAAGTTACTACGAACCAAAGCAGAATAAACAAGGATTTTGGTTTTGGGGTTCTTGAACTGCTTGCAGTTTCTGAGTACTAAACCAAGAATTTTAGACTCTTCTCTACTATATTGTCAATATGAACATAAAAACGGAGCTTGGTGTCCAGAACAAGCCTAAGTCGCGTATCTGACAACTTTTGATAGTATGCTACCTTTTTAACCGACTTCAAAAAAAGGAGGAGGTTCTCAAGTCGACGGTATTTTGTTTTTTTATTTATTTAGTTAACAGATTTTTATAATTCTTTTTTTATCTGAAAGAAAATGGTTTATGTGTGGTCCCATATAATTTTTACGAAGATCTGGCTAGTAGTTTTTTCATAATCCTGAAAAATATCAATCACGTTTTGGCAAGTAGTCGTTTACCTAGATGACATCATTTTGTGTATGGGCTGATTTTTTGTGTAAGTAACGGCACATGATGTAACTAACAAAATATTCTTTAACCTTAAAAAATCTGAAATAAAAACATTATATAAAAAAAATTCAAACCGCTTTCAAAAACTAAAAAATAAAACTTTTGGAGTCGGTGCTAGCTAGCTAAGGTCAAAAAAATATATAGTTAATAGAAGTGCAATGTAGAATGCCTTGGCTGGCACCGACTCCAAAAGTTTTATTTTTTACTTTTTGAAGTCGGTTTTATGTTATACGTTCTGACCAATGACTGCGCCTTTCTTGTAAACCTGACCACCAGGTGACCAGAAAATCAACATCTGCCTGTAACAAAGCAGCATCAGATCAGATATATTGAGAAAAACAATAAAAATAAACAGTTATTTATGCGTTCAACTTATTTTTTCGATACTTACCTATTTTTTATGAAATAGAATAGAATAGAAAACATTTCTTTGGTACAAGATAAAAAAAAATAAGAAAAAAAATAACCTAAGTCCTGAGCAGAGCCTATTTGGGACCTATAAGCTGTGTTTACGTTACAGTCCAACCAAGGCGCTTGTTTTCTGCAGATGCTTGTAGAGGGTAAAGGCGCAAAACGCAAGACACTAGGTACATACAAATTTTACATATAAACAAAATTTTACATGATTGTGTATAACGTGGTTAATTCGTCCAAGTGTATAACACATCAGAAAATAAAAAATCTAATTAAATAAAAAAAGAAAAATCAACATTTGAAAAAGAACAAAGCAATTAATTCACAAATACAATTACATAAATAAGATCAGCTCCCTAATTGTCTAATTTCAAAATCTATCACAATCCCTTTCAGAGGTATTGTTATTGTGATATTGTCATATTGCTTAAACAGTTCAATTTCATTTTTTCCATACCTTTTAAATATAGCCTTCTATGAACGCCACAATAGGCGTGAGCTCGGAGAGGTCTATGTCCAGCAGTGGACGTCCACAGGGTGATAATCACAGAGATTCTGATATCTGTGGTGATAATGGAATGGAATACCTTTTAAAACGCGTCCCGATCACCATCCCTTTCAAATGTCAAATAGTGACGGCCTGAATATCTTTCAAATGACGAAATGAAAGGGATTGAGACAATTAGCCCCCTGATCATGTTAAAACTCAATTATTATTAATATTTTCAACATTACCAGATATCTAGTAAGTTCGCCATTTCGGGCTGACATCCACACTTAGCTATTCTTTTGTGCATTCGGCAAATATTTCGTATACAAAAAACATAATAAGTATTTCTATCACTACACTACCTTAAGTGAATCTTACTCGTAAGAGAGCAAATTACTTAACCTTAAGGGAATGCCTAGTAATATAAACAATTTGCAATGCATTATATTGTAGCCTCTCGATACCTAGTGGCATAAGTACGAACGAAACGATTATAATGTTATTACTCAAAGCTGTGTAGTGTCGGCTTAGAATAGCACTACCCCCTCTCATCCCGTGGGTGTCGTAAAAGGCGCCTAAGGGACTCAGCCTTCAGGAGATGGGCAGCAGCGTCTACAAACTTGGCCATACTGCGATCGCCAACCCGCCTGCCAAGCGTGGCGATTATGGCAAACCCCCCCTTTTGGTGAGGCCTATACCCAGCAGTGGGTGTTATGTGTCTGAGATGACGACGACCTAACAAATAACAAAAAACTATGCCTACTGTCATAATCTTAAATTTGTGACAATTTGTTATTAAATTTTGTAAACAAAATACAAAGGTGAAGTTAAGAAAAGATTTTCGTTGTTTCGAAAAGCAATAAGGTTATTATTATTATTATTTGTTATATTTGGGATTAAAATTGCAGCTCCAGTGGGAATTGTAGTTACTGTACTGTGACCTAAAATATTTAATTGTAACTCGCCTCCTAGTTAGGGTATCTCTTTTAGCCTGGAGGCTTTCAGCAAATCCAGTCTTCCTAGTTTTAAGAGATTTGAGTTCCTCCGGTCGAATTATGTGCCGGCCCAGGTGGATACTGCTATTGGGGTCCACAGACACATACATTATAATAAATAACCGACTTTAGTATGTGTACGTACATCTTAAGTTTTGACGCGCACTGTATTTTACGTGTTATGGTCTGATTTTCCGTGTATTTTAAGGTTTTGGTTTTCCCGAATTTTCGCCACCTTTTCGGACGGAAAATCAGACCTTAACTCGTAAAATACAATGCGCTTAAAATCCGTAAAAAGGGTTTTTAGTCTGTGTGTTTATTTCTTTCTCAGTTTTTATTTATTGATTGATCATAGGGTACGGGCACATCGCCCCCAAGACCCAGACAGGCAAGGTGGTGACGATCTTCTACGCGATCCTGGGCATCCCGCTGATGCTGCTGTGCCTCTCCAACATCGGTGACGTCATGGCCTCCTCCTTCAGGTGACGCACGGAGCAAAAACATATATAATTGACAATATTCTGGGTTACTAAAAAACAAATGCTATAGAAACTATTTAATACTTACGCACCCTTGTTCCCACGTAACATCGTCGTATCCCATAGCTCTTGACGTACTTGACAAACATTTAGTTGGCAACCTTAAGAAGTTAAGCAGAACCCTCAGTTAGCGCTAGTCCGCCCATAGCGTTATGAGGTCACCATTTTGGTCCTGTATAACTTTCATTATACTAACTAGAAATAGGAATAAGCTCGCCGTTTCAAGATTTCGACTTGAAAAAAATAGACGTTCGTTTTTGGGGAAAGGCATAGCTTTTTTTAATAAAGTTACACATCAAGTGATTGAGCTGCCTTTGCATAGATTTAAAATATTATGTTAAAAAGACACAGGTTATTACAAAGTAGATGATTATTTAGAAGACCATAATGCATGGATGTGATACTAACATAAAACATAATTGTAAATTGTGTAAGAGGAAAATATTCTAATAACTGAGTATGAGAAAATTTTCCTCTTATATTAAATATATTTCAAGTTTGTAGATTTGTGTTTGGCAACAACATGTTCTATTGTAAATGTTGTTGTTTCCGATAAAGCTGATAAGTTTCTTGCGGCCGTTCTTCTTAATTGTTACAAGATGTACTGAATGGCTGGCAGGAAAAAAAATTTACTATTCGAAAGCACTTATCTATAAGTCTATTTAAATAAAAATCTTTGACTTTGACTTAGTACGGAAAACGTCCACCTTTGCAGTCAGGTGCTAATCTTTTTGTTACTCGAACTCTTACTAACGTGCACATATTATCTCGCTAGAGTTTCTATAGTATTTGCTAGCAACAATGATTACCTAACTGTAATAGAAAATCAGTTGACTGAAGATGTCTCCGTCCCTTCTGAGAAAAGTTGTTGTCACATAAATGTATCTAAGAAAGGTTGCGATTAAATTTGCACTGAAGAAGTGCAAAATTTAAAGGCAGGCAAAATAGCTAAATGCTCACCAAAATATAGACAAATTAACAATTTGGTGAGCATTGAGCAGTATAAGTGGACAATATAAGTATTTTTTGTTGCATCCTTAAATATAACCCAAATAAAAATGATTGCGACAATTATTAAAAAAAAAACAACGCCGCTGTAGGTATCCACTGATGGCCACGACCAGGAAAGTTTCGGTATCAATATGATTTAGCGATAATACTTAGATCCTAAATAAACGCAAAAAAATCACCCGCAGCCCGCTCTATTTACAAATTATGTGTCACAATCAGCGTTTAACTTGACTGCAAAATAGTATCATAAAAAGTGATTGCGGTAAACTTTTTTCTAGGTGCTTGAGATAGATAGGTACGTACTAAACATACAATTATCCACACAACAGTCATTAATAATACTAGCTATTTTTTTTCTTAGTTTGCTAATCTTTTGAGTTTATTGTAGGTACTATTGGGGAACTTCCCGGTTGACCAGTAAAGTTTTTGGGGAAACGTTTCTCGGAAAGTACTAAGGTTAAAAAATAATTTATTATTCAAATGAAATACCTAATTATGTCCTTTTATTTGTGATATAAACGTTTTCTATATAGCTGTTACTTTTTTAACCACTGACACGTCCATCTACTGGTCAACCGGGAAGATCCCCGACTGTACCCATCAAATTTAAATAAATATTAATTGTTGTTTTATCAAGGTTCTTATACTGGAGAGTATGCTGCTACGTATGCACTAGACCGCCGAAACGACGCCACCGACATCACCCGTACTCTACAAGGTATTTGCAAAAGAAATGTCCATAATATTGTTAAAGATAGTGTTCCGCAAGGGAGTCTTATTGGTCCACCTCTCTTTATGCAATATAGTTTATGTTTTGGTGATTTTTTTTAGTGTGTTTGTTGTGTATTGTAAATGAGAACTTATCATTGGCTTCTTTGAGCTACCTACTTACTCCTATTGTCAAAACCTTAAAAACTACAACAGAAGTAATTGCATTCTAACAATTACTTTATTTTTTAGTTTTTGATCAATTTTGAATCGCGTTATCTCAGGGGGCAATTGTCGCGCTAAGATATGTCGAATTCGACATTTTTTTAAGCCAGAAATCTGTGATAAATTTTAAATAGAAAAATATTGGAAACCTGTATTAAAAAATCACTGAATACAATCTTTGGAGATTAAAAGATTGTCGAAGATTGTTGTAACTAAAGGATTATGATTTTGGCAGTATAAGAGATTTTACTTACATTTTAAGTAGATAAAATAAAAATATAACAAACGTTTTTTATAAAAATAAGACGATTCAAAAAGTAAAAAAAAAAATCGCGGGTTCGATTCCCGTCTGAGAATTCATTTGTGGCCGAGTTAATTTTTTCCAATATTTTTCTATTTAAAATTTACCATAAGTAAAAAAAAAAACTTTTGGAGTCGGTGTCAGCCAAGGCATTCTACATTGCACTTTTATTAACTATATTTTTATTTTTCTTGCCTTAGCTGGCACCGACTCCAAAAGTTTAATTTTTGAAATCGGTTTAATTTTTTTTATAAAAAGTATTTCATATCACAATTTTTTGTTACCTACTTCATGTGCCGTTACTTACACAAAAAATCAGCCCATACACAACAATGATGTCATCTAGGTAAACGACTACTTGCCAAAGCTTAAATTATAATTTTCAGGATTATATAAAAACTACTTGCCTGATCTTCGTAAAAATTGTATAGGACCACGCTTGAACTATATTCTTTCAGATAAAAAAAAAAAAAAATATTAAAATTGGTTGACAACTGACGACGTTATAGACACCTAAAATAATTAAAAATATACAGTCGACTTGAGAATCTCCTCCTTTTTTTAAATCGGTTGAAAATATCGAATTCAACATATACCTATATATATCAGCGCGAGATTTTCCCCTCAGGCGTTCAACAAGAGCAGGCAGCACGCGCGGCTCGACGCGGCGCCGAAGGCCCGTGGAGCGCGCCCACTCTGACACTGACTGCAGGTAACCTTATCCCGCTACACAACAGGGGAATGCAGAATTTGGAGTTTTCAGTTCACTCATCTGTAATAAATGAAGTCATAAGTTTGACGTTTTAGAAACAGGCTTTGTTAGAAGTTCATGTTTTCTATCGTAGCGTGAAATGAATGATTCGTTCGGTAATTTTTTATTTTAGAGTTCAAAATTTTGTTTGGGAAAACTGGCCTTTTGGGCTTATTCGGAAGTCCCAATTAATCATAATCAGTATGTAGTATAGTAGGTACTACATTCACTTTTACAAACTTTCCGCTCTTATGGTTGTTATATTCATATCTATACGTGTCCCCATTTTCATGTACAAAAGTACTAACTTAAATTTTGCATGATAACATGAAGGTACCGGGACAGCGGGTACAGTAGCGGGCGCGTGCGCCGCCCCCGCGTGCCTGCGCCCGCGCCTGCCCCACCCCACGCGTACCCCGCCGCGCCGCCGCCGCACGCTCGTACGCGCTCGCAACCCCCATCAGTGCACACTAGGGGACTTGGTAAGACTTTAATTAACCATTAAAATAGTCCAACCCAAAATTCTCTGTCTTACATCGGGGCGGAGTAAGCAAAACAGATACATATTCACATACCTAGCACTGCTCATGCTAAGTTTGCAGGTAAGATTATAGATATTTCAAGAAGGCGGTCTGACTCTCGGAATGAAATCATTTATCACTTATTTGTATTTGTATAGAGAATATTATGTGATGTTGTCGGATAACAAATATTGTCATTGTTACTTGAATATAATATGTATATTAATTTTAACAGGAGTCAAGGATTATGATCGAGAGGATAGATCCCCAGTCCAGTACGACAGATATGGCCGAGATAACTATGAGGAGGACGAAGGTAAATATGAATATCGTAATAGTTAAAATATGAATTAATTAAGTACTATCTGTTACCGTAATTTTATGTATTTTTTATTCTAGAAGATTTCCCAAAAATATCACTGCCACTCCAAGACTTAGAAGCAGCTTTGAAAGATTTGGATAATCATCAAAAGAAAATCACTTCTAAAAATGATCTTCGAAGCAAATCCCTGCCCAGACCACCAAAAATGAAGTCAGACTTTGGTCCAAGAAGAGATTTTGATGATCAAAGACTTCATGAAATGGAAGAAAATAAAGACATGTTCGAAATGCATGACTTGCATGACGTAGACTATGAGAATTACAAAGAAAGGAAAGCTTTGGAAGAACGGGACCGACGTTTCAGAGAAAGAGATGAATATTACAGTAGAGACCATGGATACGACCCTGAAGATGAAGACTTCGAATTTGATAGTCCACGGTATAGAAAACCTCGTAACGACTGGAGGTAAATATTGCAAAATTTGCAAAGAATCAAATATTTTAGCATTTTTTCTAGTCTTATTTTAAAAATAGCTATCCTATGGCTGTATAGTCATGGCTTTCATTGAAAGCAGTTTTATTTTCTTTTGATTTCCTTTTGTAAAAGATTAAAGGAATTTTCAATGTAAAGGTGCTATATGCCTATTTAAACTTCGCATCATGCAAAAAGAAAGCGGAACGAATGATATAGTAAAACATTCTCTGCCTTTATTTCTTGTTACATGACGCGAGTTTTAATATTGAAGATATTATAATTTTGGTTATCATACTCGTATATGTTCAGTCTCTGAATTGAGGATTTCTTAATCATTTTGCTTTTAATTCTTTTTGTTTGAGACGTTTTCAACTATAAATTTCAATTCAGACCGACCATTAATCATTCTCAGAGCAGACCGAGGTCGCTCGGAGTACTGCGACCGTGACGAGTACGTACCGGACCGGCGGCGAGGGCGCCGGGCCCGCAGCGCCCTTGTGGAGCACGAGCCGCGTTGGGACGACGACTTCGAGGATCGGCGCTATGATGCTGCCCGGGGGCGTCGATTGCGCCGTCTGCACACTGTTGAGGAGCCAGCACGGCCTTATAGACACTATGTGAGATATCTACTATTAAGTCTGGCTAGCTCAGTCGGTACAGCATGAGACTCTTAATTTCAGGGTCGTGGATTCGAGCTCTACATTGGGCGCCAGTTTAGCTGGACTGGCTCAGGGGTTCTTGGGCGTTCTTTATACTTACGCCGCAGAGCACACGATGATGGCAAAAAGTTTGCACCTTGTTGAGCTAAATCTTTATGAAGTTGACGTTTTTTCTGTGAGGAAATAGAGAAACGGGAGAAATGATAACCAAGCAGAATGGCGTCCAAACAACAACAACAACCTTTATGTTACATAAAAACTCGTATAGGCAACATTATAATTATGACAGTAATCAACAGGTGTGGTAAGATAATAAATTTAATAATGTTTCTTATTGAGTAAGTCAAATAGCGCGCCAATGTTGTGCGCGAACTACGTAATAGTCCGATTTAAGCGCTTTAATTTATATCGCGAGGACGTGGATTGACGGTTTGGGCGCGTGGAGTGCACATCGGATAGAAAAATAGTCGCTCTCAATCGTATGAAACTGTGGTACGTCAGGTAGTGTTGCCTTAGGGGCCAGTGTTACAACTATCAATTCAGTCAGTTTATTTGCTTTCAATATTCTTGCTTCTAGGGATGAATTGGAATCGACAGTGAACGTGACCGTAATCTGTTGGTTTAACTTATCTCTCAATACAGCGTTAGAGCATAATGTCTAGTAAGAAGAGTGAGCCACACACGATCGACTTTTGCTTTTTGCAGTAAAACACTTATGAGCACAAGCCGTTTTTATAAGCACGTAGCGTTTCATTAATACACAATAAAAAAATAAGAAATCTAGTATTTACTTCTTTTATTATTGTTCATGTTATTAATTATGTAATTTTTGCTTCCTTCTTTCAGTCACCATCACCTGATCAAGATGATTGGAGCGATGAAGCTCCTGCGATGCCTAGGAGAATTCGACCACCTGGTAAAAAAATCACGTTTGTAAACTCTCTATTACTCAATTTTTTTTTGAATTTTTCAATGCTATTTTTATACTTCTGATAAGTTTTAAATAGAAAAATATTGGAAAAAAATAAACTTGATATTTGGATATCCATCCCAGAGCATTGGACCGGATTTCCAAAGGTTGTGGGTTCGAGTCCCTTCTGAGAATTCACTTATGGCCGAGTTGATTTTTTCCAATATTTTTCTCTATTACTTTTCTTTTATATTGTTATAATACGTTTAATTCTATTCCAGCATGGGGTTCACGCCAATCTGAAATATATGCCATCGAAGCTCCGGTAAAAGAAGAGGTACATATCTAGTCAGGCTTAATTATTATTTTATATTAGCAGTTGTAAGATACGAGATGATGCGTGCTGCATGCGACTGCCATGTTTAGCATCCAAATCTTGCCAAACCTAGATTTCAGATGACACTGCTGCTCCTTAGTTGGGTCTTACAGTCCCAGTTCTAGACAATTTATATAATAAAGATGTTAGAAATGCGTCTTACTTTCATTTAGTAACACATTCGTTGTAACTTAAAAGTTATTTTTGTCTAAATCTTTTTAGATATGTATAATTAAATATTAATACTTTTCTTGAGCATTTATTTATAATATAAGAGCAAAATTTTTTTTACCCTTTAAAAGGAGACTTTTTCTAGATAAAGCCCGTACCAATCTGGCTGTGCGTGTTTCTGGTGGCGTCGTACATCGTGGCGGGGACATTCCTATTCAAGCGGTGGGAAAGCTGGGAGTACCTGGACGCGGCGTACTTCTGTTTCATCACGCTCACCACCATCGGTTTCGGGGACTTTGTGCCTGCGCAAGTCAGTGCTTTGATCTATCGCAAATAATTTATAAAGAGGAAAGATTTTATTGTTTGTTTGTTTGTTTGTTTGCAATGAATAAACTCAAAAACTACTGGACGGATTTGAATGAAATTTGATACACAGATAGTAGATAGCCTAATTATGAACATAGAATACTTTTTATCTCGATATTTTCACGGGAACGGTATCCAGGCGTTCATAAATAAAAAACAGCAACTTTATGTTAAGAACAGTATCCTTAGTATGAGTTTGGGAAACTATATAACTACCTAGTCTCGGTAGCTCAGTGGTTAGAGCAGTGGTCCGGATACCCAAAGATCGTGGGTTCGATTACCATCTGAGAATTCACTTGTGGTCGAGTTGATTTTTTCCAATATTTTTCTATTTAAAATATTTTTTTTTCATAAATGTGTAACTCGTATTCGATATCTAAAACTAATCGCTTTGTCTACTTTATATCCATACTTTACCGACATAAGCCGTAGCAGTAGCACCCGATAGTTTTCCATAACGTTGATATATCAATCAACCAATCAATCAATTTATTTATTTACTAGAAACATGGTAAAATACAATACAGATCTTAGATATTTATAAAATGTCCATTCATGTCTCGCCAAATCGGCATGCAAATGTCAAAAATATAATAAAAAATATAAAATCAAATCAAATAATCAAATAATATAAGGTGCATATTATGTGTATATTCGTCATCAGCCATTTTTATTGTCCCCACTGCTGGGGCATCCTTAAGGATGGATAAGGAGAAGGGGCTATGACCCACCACGCGGGCCCAATGCGATATGGGTTTTAACGACTGCAAATGCGCCGGGACCAACGGCTTAACGTGCTACCCGAAGCACGAAGGACCTTGAGATAGTAGTAGTAGATTTTTGGTCACGTAACCTCAACAACCGCAGGCCGAGCGCGCGAACCACTGCGCCACGGGTTCCTCCTATGTGCATATTATCAATAACAGTCTTCTCTCTAATAAAACAATACCGTGACTGACTGACTGACAGACCGATTAAACTGCAGTTTTGCATAAATGATCTTTTAACGATGTAAGAGAGTATTAAAAAAGGATTTTTTGATATTCCCACGGGAACGAGAACCACGCGGGTAAAACCGCGGGCGGCCGCAAGTGTACAGTATTTCAGTTTTATTAGCACGTTATGTTACTCCCCATGCGGTGTTTGCTAGTGTTTGTTGAAGCTTTTATAACAGCTGAATTTATTCGATATTCGACTTGCCCTTCTAAACTACAAAGGATGTTACTTATTACGTTTTAGAGAAATTAATTTATTTTACATATTTGTCCTTCAAATATGGTTTCAACTTATAACTTTTATACTAAATATAAATATCTATTTTCATGTGATAAATCTTAAACAAGAAAATATACTAGAAAAAAGCAACTTGTCTGGTCATGGTTTCAACTTCTGAAGGGTAATAGTTAATCCAGTCAGTCTAATATTAATGCAATTATAGTTTTAAGAAAAAAAAAATGTAGCTGTAAATTTGAATTTTCTTCCAGGGTCAGAACATGGAGGACTCAGCAGCGGCAGTGCACTCCATAGCGCTGTGCTCCCTATACCTGCTGTTCGGCATCGCACTGCTCGCGATGTCCTTCAACCTGGTGCAGGAGGAGGTTCGTGCCAACGTGGCTGCCCTCGCCACTCGCCTCGGCATCATCAAGCCCAGGGATCCTGAGCATGAGCCTGACTACTGAGGAATCTTTAACCTGATAAAGAACAAATTTTTAAAAACTCAAGTCTCTAAATTGCTCAGACGGGATAAAGAAGTCCAACGTCTCGTCCAACGTCTCGGTAGTAGGCGTTAGTGGGTCGAATCTATAGATGATAGCATATATGGACCCTGACTACTGAACGATTATAACCAGCAATTATTCCGACGAACTTAGAACCTCCTGCTTTTTTGAAGTCTGTTAAGACGTTAACATCACCATCATTGTAGTTAACATGTCAACTCCTGAGGTTTAGACATTCTTTATGGGTGGATAAGTATGATGGGCTATAGTCCACCACGAGTTCGTTTGCGCATTGGTGCGTCCTATCATCAAGCCTCCTTATCCTCCAACCTAGTGGAAAAGGAACTTCACTAATCAGGTGGTTATCAATCTCTTGGGTTCTTGAACTATGACCACAACACCACTACTGACGAATCTTTAACCACACACAGAACAAATGTTTACTGACTGAAGCCACATATTATGGTTTACTATATAAACACTGCTACAAATATAAACGAGACAAGGGAATGATGTTATTGGATAAATTATAGGTATTGAAATTATTTCGAAATTTCACACTCATCCATTCATCCATCATCAGCCTGTGGACGTCCACTGCTGGACATAAGCCTCTCCTAGCTCACGCCTATTGTGGTGTTCATAGGAGGCTATTAGCCTACTACTACCACGCTGGCCAGACGGGTTGGTAGATGGTTTGTTTCAAGTTTTCCTTCTCTCGCACAGGTGTTCAATGCGTCGCGCCTCTTAGTCGATTCTTACGACATCCCAGGAATGTAAGGGAGTGGTGACACATGTATTCTTAGGCAGTCAGCACACGGCATTACTTTCACACTACTCAGATAAACTAATTTCTGCCATTTAAGTATGAAATGAAAATATGCTAATTAAATTAGAGATTTTGAATACAAAGTTGTGTTATTTCACTGCAACCTTCCAGTAAACATAACCTGACTTATTATACTTTTCTCTATCATTTTACTAAGCATTTGTAGGTCTTAGGTTAGACCTAGCTGAACTTGCGTAACAGGAATCGTAAATAACCACCACAAATGTTACAGAATCGCCACACGTTAATTCTAAAGTCATGAATACATTATTCCAAGTCTCAGAGCATTATTACCTCTGAGACTTATCGTCATAATTTTTTGAATAAAAAAGTGTGGGCTTCTTGAGCCGCTGCCACACAACCTTCCCTTACCCTGCGACTGCTAAACGAGGTAAGCTTTGAACAGTGTGATTTTCACTTACGTGGAGCAGTAATCAAACCATCGTGCTATCATGTTGGCTCTCACAGACAGCGCTCTGCGTTCCTGTTTTATATCGGCATCGTCTTTAAGGTCAGACTATAATAAGTGCCCCAAGTACTTGAAATGCTGCACCGTTTTTAATGTTAATGTAGTGCTATGTTAGCGTCAAAAATGACGGGCGTGATCTCAATGAGCACTTCTGAACTCCTGAAAGCATTAGATAAATCAGGGCGATTTTCCTTCAACACTGTATATGAGGAAGAGCCTTAGATAGGTTCTTTAGATGTTGCGGTGTGAGCGAATTTATATTGCCCGTCGGCAGCACCGTTCAAGAAGGATTAACATTGTTTCCTCATTGACTGCGAGTGCTGGCCGTGTACAATTGCCAGGAAGCTGCGAAGTCGCTAATGTTAGCGGGTGTTTGTCTTTAAGGGTAGCCATAGCCAGCATATCAGGGGAGACTTTAGCCAAAGTTTCAATAACAACTTCGCCGCACCCTTGATATTTTTATTTTCAATCATGGTTCTTGAGTCTGCGGACGAGAAATTGAATTAAAAATGATGGAACTGTGGCCGACGATATTTGGTCTAATCCGATAAGCTTGTTAATCTAAATAGTCATTCTATAATGTTTCATCTGTTATCATGTGTACATACATACAAATAGATTCTGCGCTATCCTTCAAATTTTATCAAGACCACATCTGTTATTGACTTAAAATAATCTTTGCCGATAGTATAAAATAGTTAGTTTCGCCGAGCAATTAAGCAATATAAAGATGTCGATAAGATTATTATCTCTGATATCATCCAATAAATTTTCAATGTTTACGACAATCATTTGAGAACTGAGAAAATTAAAATATTTGCTTCGTGACGTTAGTTCACGTTGGTGCTCTATAATGTCATCCGAAGAGAAAGGGGAAGGTGTTCAGGTGGCGGGAAATGTGGTAGACTTAGACCAGATCCTAGTGGAGGAAGTGGGGCAGTTTGGCAAGTACCAGCTGGTGACGCTGCTTCTGGCCACGCTGCCTCTCATCTTCTCTGCCTTCGCTTCAGGAGAATATATCTTCACTACTGCAAGGATACCTACGAGGTCAGTTTATCGTAATTTTTCATGCTCACGCTGTCTTGATAGGAAATGAATAACCAACATGATTAATTATGTGAGAAGTCTACAGTTTTTCTCCATAAAATTAACGTACCTACTGAATGCTAATAAATCTATCTTTCTGTATAATTTATAACTTAATATTAGTTAACAGGACTCATGTTATAGTTACTACCAGCTAAACCCACCACATCTACACCTATAAATGTGATGAGGGTACGCGTCCCCAGATACTCGAGAATCGTGATTGAATCCGATTGGATTTCAATCACGATTTCATTGATTTTTCTGTACGGTTGAATATTTGAAAATGTTGCAAATATTCAACCGTACACTTGCACTGTCGCTGGCTGTTCTGTATGAAATACTTAAGTGTTGGTTATCTCGGTTACGCTATATTATATTTATTCTAACTGTAGCTCGGTAATTTATATCTATAGATTATTCCAATAGGTACCTAGTCGTTGGTGGTGTTTTTATCTAAATCAGTAATTAAACACCTATCTTTCTATTTATTGTTTCCGCCTTGTTGGTTTGCTACCTTAAATAGTATATTGTTATACAAGTGGTTAAAATGTCCTAATGCAACCAGTTATTTAATAATAAATAAATAATAAATAAATAAATACATATTTCCATACAATCACACCAATTATCTAGCCCACGTTAAGTATCACGAAGAACTTGTGTTATGGATACTAGATATTAATAGAAACCGAGGAGTAAATAGCAACCGAGTTATAATAGGTTTTTAGCGCCGTGTATTACACTCTACTTTTCACTACGATTGCGATTAAATCAGCAATTCAATTTGTAATTAGAAACAGTTCTAAAGAAAATGTAATGAGCCAGTCTTTTTTTTTTCTGTAACCTTAACGGCACGCAATGCACGCACTAAGAAGTGCGTTTACTACCCTACTGCTATGTTGGTACTCCTGTTTTCCAAGAAGGCACGAAGGCGCGAAAGAGCAGCCATTATTTATTTTGCCACTTTTTAATGTTTTGGGCATGATTACAACACAGAATACAAAACTTTAAAAATGCTGGGAATTTTTATAACATACTAGCTGTGCCCCGGGGCTTCGCTCCCGTGGAATTTCGGGATAAAAAATAGATAGTAGCCGATTCTCAGACCTACTCAATACGCTCACAAAATTTCATGAGAATCGGTCAAGCCGTTTCGGAGGAGTATGGGAACGAAAACTGTGACACGAGAATTTTATATATTAGAAGATTATGTACTACCATACGAACCTTCTATGGAGATAAAACACCCCGTATCTAAATAGCAAATTGTGCCGCAAAAAAAACATAGCGGTTAATGAACCTGCACCGAAGAGGTTGCGGATTAAAATTAAATTTTACTCTCTCCCTGGTACGCTATAATCACCAAATTTTCGAGCAAGAGGCGTGATAATTAATTTATTTTTTGGTGTTGTATATTGCTTGTTTAGTTAATATCATAAACTGAGTCTAGTATGAGTTTGCCAAACGTGAACGACAATGTATGTTTTCGATAGAAATTCGGTGGTAGGAAAGTGGGAATTGGATGAACAATAACTACATGTATCATCTAATGTAAACATAATATCAAATTATAATCTGCATCATAATCTTATCAACCGAACGACACCCAACGACAGCAATCAGCCCAGCGCTGCCTGCATACAGTGGCTTCTCCTGCCCCGCCGTTACCATAGCCACTATCGTAGCTAGGAATGGCATGGCGGCTGAGGACTGGGGGCTGATTTTTTATGACGTGTCTCTGTGTAAAGGGAGGTTTTTATATATATATATCATTAGCTGGTTTATCGATTTTCCAGATGCCTCATCCCCCAATGTGATGGCCCCAACCCTGACTTCTCAGCGTCGTGGGCGTCAACAGCTATCCCGACCCTGAGCTCCGGGTCGCTGGACCAATGCTCCCGTTTCGCCATCAGCTCGAATCAGGAGGTCCTGCCTGGGCAGACCTGTCCTGCCACCCTTTTCGACATCAACACCGTTGAGAACTGCAACGAATATGTGTACGAGAACACCATTAGTGTCGTATATGATGTAAGGTTTTAGGTAACTTTCTAGATATTAGCATTTATTTTATTATCACCTGAGCATAATTTTAATTACCATTAAATTATTATCAATTCATCGGCAGCATTAACATAAGTAAGACCAACAACTATGTACTCGGTGATTAGATCAATATCTCCGGCTATCCATGTAACTTGTTTTTCGAAAACATTCATTCGTACCAAGTCATACTTTCAGGTCCATTTCATGAAAGTTTTTCATGATATGTTTAAGAGCTTAGCTAATTGATATAGTGTAAGGAGTTAAGAGCGATTCTACACTATGTTGCAGTTTGGCCTTGCGTGCGACGAGTGGCGGCGTTCTCAGATCGGCTCTATCCGTACCATCGGTACGCTGCTAGTGTTGCCCATCACCGGGTACATATCGGATCGCTGGGGCCGCCGCGTGGCCCTCACTATCAATGCCTTCAACACCGGCTGGATCGGCCTTGTTCGCTCCTTTGTCAACTCCTACGAGTGGTTCTTGGCCCTTGAGGTCATCGAATCCGCCGTTGGCGCTGGCGCATATTCCTCTTGCTATATTTTAGGTTGTATATTTTGCAAATATTTAGTAGTTTTTCGGTTTTTTTAAGTCCAAAGTAAAAAATAACGTTGAGAATTTGTCTATTTCAGTAACTGAACTAGTGGGTCCTAAGTACAGAGTGGTCGCTGGAGCAACAATATCTACAATGTTCGCCGTTGGACAAGTGATTCTGGGTTTCATTGCTTGGGGTGTTCCTCAGTGGAGGACCTTAACACAAGTCCTATATGCACCACAGCTTCTCGTTGTGTCATACTTCTGGATCCTCTCCGAATCTGTACGGTGGCTTATGAGTAAAGGCCGATATGAGGAATCAGAAACAGTCCTCAAGAAAGTAGCTAAATGGAATAAGAAAGAATTATCTGAGAAATCTCTGGAGACATTGAGGGCGTCTGCTGAAGCGGAAAAGACAAAAGAAAAACCGAAAGAAGAATGGTTGCCGATACAAGTACCTACTAAAGTCCCGAGTAATTTTATCTCGGTGTCTGGTGACCCCTATTTGGTGGATCACTAACACTCTGGTTTACTACGGCATGAACATAAATGCAGTGAACCTGTCTGGAAATCCTTATCTGAATTACGCGATCGTGGCTGCCATAGAGATCCCCGGATATTGGACTGCCATTCTGTTGTTGGACCGCATTGGTCGCAAGCCAGTATTAATTTGTGCGTACTGGCTGTGTGCCGCCTGTCAGTTTACGTTTGCATTTTTACCAGAAGGTAAGAAGTCCATGTTATTAAACAAAAAAAACCGACCAAGTGCGAGTCGGACTCGCGCACCGAGGTTTTATATGATGTAACTAAAAATTTACGGTTTTCGCAATTTTTCCTTTATCTGTACTATAGAACGTTACTTCTTACCAAATTTCAAGATTCTAAGTTCACGGAAAGTACCCTGTAGGTTTTGATTCCCGTGCAAGTTTCGAAAATTTGCGGCATAAACCGCTGTATCTTTTGATTGCTTTGGCTTAGAAGTTTGATTTTGTCACAGCTCCAAGGGACAGTAGACCTGAGTATTAGATATACATTTCAGCTAGATACCTCCACGCATTCCTAAGTAAAACGGTCTTGACAGACGGACGGACAACGAAGTGATCCTTTGGGTTCTGTTTTTCCCTTTTGAGGTACGGAACCCTAACTAGTTAACTCAAACATGTTTACCAGTAACTTGTGTAGCTGGTATAATATATGATAGCACCATCCCAAAAATGTTATAGTCTTAAATTGAAATGGTTTCAGGCATGGACGCACTATCCCTGGCGATGTACTTGATCGGCAAGTATGCTATAGCGGTGGTGATGACCTCGGTGTACGTGTACACCGCTGAGCTGTATCCCACCAAGTACCGGCACAACCTGTTTGCCTTCTCCTCCATGATCGGAAGGCTTGGCTCCATAACAGCACCGCTCACGCCCGCTCTGGTTAGTATGCTGCACTTACATCCTAACAGGTTAAGCTCATATACTATTAATCTTCTTCTTGTCGACTCAGGCTTATGGCATTAGTGAGGTCTAAAACTAAGGCAGCGATATAACACTATTAGTCTACCTTGTAGAGATCTTCGCGTGTTAACTATTCAGGTGTAGGGGCACGCATCGAGGACGTGCCGTGATCCAAGGGGATTCCCTTTACCTCTTACCAATCATAAAAAAACATTATTTTGGCTTGTGGATTTTTATCCACAACAGGGAACCCTTTAGCTTTCATTATATCTGATGTTACAGTGCGATAGAAAAGAGTAGAAAAAATTAAGGGCACCACTTGTCTTGTACTAGACAACAACTAGCATCACTGTTAATACTACGAAAACAAGTTTGATACTTGACATATTTTTATTAATTATTTGATCTATTTTTGTAAAATCAACAAATCATTAGAACCTATTTAGTAATCTATCCATTTACCACTGAGCGTTAGATAACCGGTTACCGCGCTAGACCTTTCGCGCTAAACTCTATTTTATGCAGCTTAGCCTTACACCCATATTCTAAGTCGTTCCTCCAAAACTTACTCGTCCTCGACTTAACGAAACCTCATTGAAAACCTCTTCGAAATACTCTTCGAAATCGGTATTCTAAGTCATAACTCCGTTAGGACCTGGAGGAGCCAAAGAGTACGTAGCCACTCCGTGTTAGGCCTAGCGCACACTACCATTTTTACCCACGACGAGGTTGAGTGGAGTGTAAAATGTTTTGGAGGAACGACTTAGAATATGGGGGTTAGAGACGATTTGTGTAAGTTAAGGAAAAGACAAAGGAACTATTTGATTGATGACTATTAAGTACTAATAGTAACCTGATAATGACAGAAAATAGTAGGTATTAAATAATAAATAAAATAATTTAAAATTTTAACCGAAAATCTACTTGACTGCAACTAAACCATTCTAGTCAAGGGAGGTTTTTAACGAAATAAATGGTAAATATTAAAACAAAGAAATAATTGTCTCTTTTGCTAGCAGATCTAACTGTCACAAATAGATTTAATAAAATACGTTGGTATTAAGTTATAAACTTTATTTAAAAATATTATCCCAGGATTCAAAATCCAAATACTTAGGTTGTTACTTCACACCTTCGATGCATTCTTGCGACTTTTGTTGATATGTTCTAGCACCTTAGTTAATGCTTGCTTAATTTTTGGTCAATTAGTGAACCATCATTAAGTTCATCACCTAGTCTTCACCAACCTATAATAACAATTTAATTTTTATTATTCTCTCACACAATAAATACACTTATAAAGTGCAATAAGAATGCAATGGACTGGGATCAGGAGGCCTAGTCTCTAAGCCCGGCAACTTAGATACGGGCCCCCGTCCGTAAGTTTCCCGAAACTACGGATGGAGCCTACTCTCTATTGATTTAGGATGTACTTAGTTAGATAATTAAATTCGTAGTTTCGGCCTAATTTACGGACGTTTCCTACTCCATATTACCTACGGACAGCTTATTAGTTCGGAGACCCGAACTAAGAATGAATGAGAATACGTTTTGACATTGTCCCTACTCCCAATGTGTTTGTGCCGTTTGTTCAAAACTAGTACATCCGAAATCAATAGAAAGTAGGCTCCATCCGTAGTTTCGGGAAACTTACGGACGGAGTAATTTCGTTGACGGGCTTAGAGAGTAAGCATCCTGGGCGCCACAATGCTATAATAAAAACATTGTCTCTATATTACTTAGCCTGTTGCATACATGCTCGCTTATTTCGGGTACTTTCGACGGTCTTTATTCAAAATGATATTATTTGTATATTGACGGATATATTTTTTTCTTTTTGACGCGGTTAATGTTGCGCAGGCGCTGGAAGTGTGGGAGAGCTTGCCCTCGGTGTTGTTCGGCTCTTTCGCGCTGCTGTCGGGCGGGCTGATCTTCACCACGCCTGAGACGCTCGGCACCGCGCTGCCCGACTCCATGCGCGACGCAGAACAGCTCGGCTCCAGGAGGACTATCTGATACTCAACATTAAATTTAATTACTCTTTTTAACTTATGTTTTATTTTAAAAACTACGTTCGACACGTTACTTTTTGAAAATATTTGGGTAAGGTAGTTACTTATTGACTTTTCGTCGACCCGAAGTGTATCTTGGCCTCTGGCACAAAGCTGCTGCGGGAATGTTCCACATGAACCCAATAATATGTAGGTAGGTACCACGATCGCGGAGACGTATGCTGTAGCATCCGATTTTACACCATTCCCAATGACACGGATGCTAGAGCAGTCCAACTTTCGGTGATGCTATTTGACACGTAGGTATTATATCGCAGCAAAAAATTAGTGTCCAACACGAGTGTCCGCGAAAGTGTTTAAAGAAAATCCAATCCAACCCAAAACACAAAAAAAAACAATTGTAAAGAGTCTGCATATTAATGCGTAGGTAATGGTCGAAGCGCTCGTGGCCGTGCTTGACAGACTGATGGTAATCTTTTTTTTTATGAACCATGGGGTGACTCTTAGCCTTCATCATACTAACGTTAAGTATTGATAACACATCGATCGTTCGCAATCGATCACATTTGTGAAGCAACGTTCAATCCGGTCAGGTGTTGGATGGGTGACCGTTAAGTAGCATTACAGCTGAGAGCTTCCAGGCTTCGAAGGGCACATTAAACCGTCAGTCCGGGCTCTTGTCATCTGATAACAGTCGTTAAGCCAAGTCAGTCAGAGGCCTTACAGGCGGCTTGATTAACTCTGACACCAGAGGTGGCCACTAATCCTCATAAGATAAGAAAAAGTAGAATGCTTAGGTTTATTTTACCCGTTATTTTACTCGCGCGGTTGCCTATCTGGTAGGAATATCGGGATATATAAAATTATATTGATTCGAGTTCGGCTTTCAAAAGATGCCAAAATTTTATAAAAGGAAATGACCAAAGTTTAATACTGTTGCATAGATTAAAGTTTATTAATATTAGTCTCCACGTTGCTACAACAAGATACCGCCTTCATACATTTAGCTCTCGACCGTTTTACTCTGCCACAAACGGCACAGTCTACTGTGACAACGGCATACGGCACCAACAATCATGCCTAGCCACCGAGTCAGTAGGTTGAAGAAAAACGTCAAAATTTCTGGTCACATTTTTTGATCCGTTTGTCTGTATGAAGCGCGGTATCTGTGTTTTGTAGTTGTAGTAATGCGGAGACCAATGATAAATCTATAAATATAATAATAAATAATAATAATAAATATTTCCATACAATCAGACCAATTATCTAGCCCACGTTAAGTATCATGAAGAACTTATGTTATGGATACTAGATAACGGATAAACATATTATTGGAAATCAGAAGTGAAAATGCATAAAAAAATACAATCGTTTACTTAATCTAAAGGAACAAAAATCAATATTAAAACAAAACTAAATTACAAATCTAAAAGGGAATATAAACAGATACGAATTAAAATAAGGACTCTCAATTTTTAAATTAAATGCAAAATAAAATAATTGGGCAGAGAAATAATACGTCCGTTCCGGTCGGTGTCTGGTAGCCAAGAGAGCGCGCCGCGGGCTCGCCTGGCTTTATATAGGTGGGGCTCGATTTTACCCACACCACTTCTTCTTTACTTGCTAACACGGCCTCTCCTGATACCCTGACGTCCCCGTCAGGTCATCACTCGCTGTCCGTGTCACTCAGCTCCAGCTCGGGTAGGTCAGGTCGCGACGATGGTCCAGGTGCAGGTTCATAGCTCGTAGACGGTCCTGGTATATCGTCCAGCGCGGGCATGTCGAGACTGGGGCTTGGGCTTGGCTCTTCAAGCGTGGGATGGTCTTGCTCTGGTGCCGGGATGAGGTTTAGGTCATCAGGTTCGCTTGCTATGAGTTCAGAGGTAAAGGGGCACCATTAGCATAAACAGAAAAAACATAAAAGTTTTGGTAAGTATAAGGTGTTAGTTATTGTTAGATGTTTTAGTCAATTACCACAATATGTGCGTTTTAGAGCAATTTATATCAGTTTTAACGGTCACTTCTATTTCAATAGCTCTAAATCACAAACACAACACAACCAAAATATTCACTTAAATTACAAGATAAATTATTCATGCGAGAGACACAAGGTGTTGTTGTGTCTAAAGAGAGTCACCAGCGAGCACTACATGTATAGCGCATTGCTCAGTGACTAAACCACCGGTAGCAACAACTACACTCCCAAGGAGTGTAGCTTTACCACCTTCCAAAGAGGATCGGGGGTGGGTTCGTGAACCGCCAACCCGATCAGATCAGGCTCAAGAGGATCGGGAACGGCCCAAGGCCTATACCGATCAGAAACACGAAACAGTCGAGTACCTCCACTGGGGTAGGCGGCACAGAGCCGAGTCGAGCTGAATACGTCAGCACGAAGAACTCACCCTCAAAGAATGCAGCGCAAGTCTCAGGGGTCCATTCGCCCCTCCAAGGCACCATAGATTGAGCGGCAGCATACGTTGTTTTCCCATATGCGCCCGCCACTAATCGCAGCTCATACCGCGCATTAGGCATTGCGCGGATGACTCGATAAGGCCCGCGCATGCCATGGTCCAGTTCACGGTCCACGGGACTGCGCGTACTTGATGACGTATACCAGGTCGTCTTTCTGAAACACGTAAGGTGAGCTCCTGCCCTTATTAACGTACTCGTCTTGTTGAGTCTGATTCCTCGACAACCGTTCGGCCGTCCTTTGTCTCAACATCTCCCTCCTTCCTTCGCGATTATTATCGGAGGGATATAATGCGACTAGCGATGTGCCGCTGGGAATATTCCCATTTCCAAGTAATTTACTCGTTGTAAACTTACGGGAATATTCCCAATATTCCCGGAAACTTTCCCAAAGTTTCCAAAATAATATATTTTCAAGTATGGTAAAAATTCTGTGCTATTTATATTTTCTTCTTAATCCCACGGTTACGCAACAACAAGTATATGCATGCGCTTGCTTGAGCCGCGAGGGGAGGGCCCCGCCGGGGGGCGCCCCCCCCCCCCCCCCCCTTTCCTCTAGTTTTGCCGCTTTGATTGTCGAGTGTGCTGTGCTAGCTGTGTTAGTCATAATGAGACCAAAAAGTAAAATTTTTGATTACTTTCTACAAACTGTTAACGAACAAACAAATGATATATGTTCATTTTGTAAAATTGTATACAAATATAAAAATAACTACTAGCTTTGCCCGCGACTTCGTCCGCGTGGAATAGTGATTTTCCGCGGGGGCGGAACTTTTCGCATAATGTCGATTGTCCTAAAGTCGTTTGTCATACATCAATTGGCATAATCATCAAATAGCATTACATTAATGTCACATATTTTTATGAAGCATAATAAATGAAATCCCTAATTTCATTTGGCCTAATATTACGTAGTCCTAAAATCCCTTAGCATAATTTTATTTGCCATAACTATAGAAAAACCCAATCTTATTTGGCATATTATAGGTAGTCCTAAAATTTTTTTATGGTAAAAAAATGATACATAACAATTTCTATTATACTTTTGGGTTAGGGTGTCGCAAAGGGGGTGCAGGACTTAAAAAAATTTCAACCGATTTTGTATAGATCAGGGACTTGTAAAATTTTCAAGAATGAATTTTATAAAAATGCGAATATCTCGAAAACGGTGCGTCGTAGCTAAAATCTAACAAAATTTTGGACCCCCCTATGACGCCCCCGGAGATACTAAGGAGGAATCCGACGGACATATATTTGTTTTCCTCTCAAAAATTTTGGAAAAAAACAGAGAAGGGGGACGGGGGTCTGCAGCAACAAACTGTAACAAACGTTTCAGGTTAGGTTAGGTTAGAACTGTGACCAAAACGCCGCGCGAGCCGAGCGAGTGAAGCGAGCGTGCCGCGGCAGCGGCTGGCGAAGCGCCAGAAAAAATTGTTTTTACTTATTAAAAAAAAACTTTTTCAATTTATTTGCATAATAGTCAGTGACAGAAACGAATCGCCTAAAAACCGACTCCACGCAGTCTTGTATGCCCTACCCCTAGAGTGTAATTTAAGCCCGCGTAGGCGCGGAGGGGCGAGGCGGCCCGCGATTTGAGGAGCAGGTGATGACTGAAAACCATCTGCGACGATAAGCTCGCGTGGGACCGCCAGAGCCCCGCAGCGCCGGAGCCGTGACAGAAATCATGCATGCTGCATGCCTGCTTGCATGCTGCTTGTTTGCTTGCATGCTGCTTGCCTGCTTGCATGTTGCATGCCTGCTTGCATGCTGCACGCCTGCCTGCATACAGCAATTATGCTATAAATTTATATATTTATATTATGCTAAAAAGTTTCGACCGAGGGAAAGTGATATTTTTCCGGGATTAAAATTAGCCTATGTCACTATCTAGCTCGTAAACTACCCACATACTACAAAACACGTCAATCCGTTGCTCCGTTTTCACGTGAAAGACGGACATACAAACAAACACACTTACACATTTATAATATTAGTATAGATTGTATGTTAAAAGAAAATACATATTACGCTGAACAATGTCTCTTAAGATACTTTATTTGTATCTCTTATAGTTTATCTGGGCTGCTAGGGTTCCACATCAGGTGTACCAGACCTTCGATATTTTTCCGTCAATAGAAAATGTTAATTACTTTAAACAACTTTTCTTAAGACGCTATGTTTGTATCTCATATAGTTTAACTTGGCTGCTAGGGTTCCACATCAGGTGTACCAGATCTTCAAACTTTGTACGTCAATAGAAAATGCTCATCACGCTTAACAATTTTCCTTAAGACCGTATTTGTATATCTCTCATAGTTTGACTGGACTGCTATGGTTCCACATCAGTTATTGCGATCTTCAAAATAAATTATAGCCTATATGTTGGCGACGACCAATAGCTGTATAACAAAAAAGTTTCATTAAAATCTGTTCGGTAGTTTTTGCGTGAAACGCGGACAACAGACAGACAGACAGACAGACAAAAAATTCAAAAACTATATTTTTGGTATCTGTTTCGTTTAAGAAGACCCTGGTGGGAGGTATTTTTTCTATTAATTATTTTCAATGTATAGAATTGGATCGCTTACAGGTTTACTATAATTAACTATATGGGTATTGGAAATATTCCCGTAAACATTGGAAATTTACTGGGAATATTCCCAGGAAAATTGGAAATTTTCGCCATAAGTGATAATTAACCTTTGGCATATTCATTAAGCCTTGTAATATTGCCAATAGAATGGTTAGCATACAACAAAAAAATACTGTAATACAACACAAGCAATTTTCCCCTAAATTTCCGCTTTTGGGAATATTGCCGGGAACGCTTCTGGGAATATTCCCAATGTTTCCAATATTCCCGGAAACGGCACATCACTAAATGCGACATCTCGCACCAGGACCCGAATGGCTGGAGTAGCGCTCTCATGGCCTGTTAATAAGTTCAGAGGGGAAGTCTGAGTGGTTCGCTGCTTGGTCAGGTTAAGGATCAACTGCAGTTGCCAGAGCTGGTCAGCCCACTCGCTCTTCTTATGATTTACCTCAATTCTGAGCATGTTCAGAACCGTCCGGACGTACCGCTCCACTTGTCCGTTGGCATGATGCATCTCGGGCGTTACATGGTGAACTTCAATGCCCAAAACTTGCATCCACGATGTAAAGCCAACCGACTCAAACATGCGTCCCCTATCTGACACAATCATACGAGGAGTACCAAAAAGGGAAAAGACATTTTCGAACACACGTTTAAGTTCCTCAAGATCTTGACGAGAAATAGCGTAGAGCAGACAAAACTTCGTAAATGCGTCTACTACAATCATGACGTATCTGTAACCCTTACAATCAGGGAGGGGACCAAGTACATCAGCATGTAATGTGTCGAAAGGAATTTCTGGTTTAGGCCAGGAAGTTATTGGTTGAAGCGGCGCGCGTGGGACCCTTTTGTGGGCAATGCAAGTTAAACAGTGCGCAATATATTTTTTCACGAAGGCTCTCAGGCCAGGGAACCAAAAGTGTCTCAAAATTAGGTCAACCGTTTTATCGGCATTAATGTGACTATGCTCGTCATGAAATATTCTAAGGAGGCTTAAACGGTTGCCTTTAGGTATATAACATAGAAGCCTAGTTTCCTCTCCTGTCGGACTATATCGATAGTACAACAAGTCGTTACGTTTAATATAACGTGACGCGTCGAGCTCTCCCTGATTTAAGGCTCGTATTAAGCCCGAAGTCTCTAAATCGGCCGACTGTGCTATTTGTGCCCAGTTACGAGGCCTATCTACATTATAAACCGATTTACATGGGTTTCGACTTAGATAGTCCGCGTGTGGCAACATGACACCTTTTCGATACAGTATAGAGAAGTTAAAATCTTGGAGGTAAATCCACCATCTTGCCACACGCGGTAAAAGATCGCGTTTGTTTTGAGTTGCCTTAAGGGCATTACAATCTGTTACCACAGTAAACGGAATACCTATTAGGTAATGCCTATAGTGACGCAACGCTTTTACCACAGCCAAGGTCTCCAGTTCATAGGAGTGGTATTTGACCTCAGCTCCTTTGGTCACCTGGCTGTAATACGCCACCACCCTTTTGCTCCCGTCTATGTGAACCTGCAGCAGGACCGCGCCATACCCTAAACTACTGGCGTCCGTGTGAACTTCAGTAGGCAGATCTGAGTCAAAAATAGCCAACACAGGCTCTTTGGTTAAAATGCTAATTACTTCCTGCCTTACGCGTTCCTGCTCAGGTCCCCAACAGAAGGGCACATCCTTACGAGTGAGACGTGCAATACACGCGGTTTTCGTTGAATAATCAGCAATATATTTCCGAAAGTAACCGGCCAAGCCAAGAAATTGCCTTACTTGTTTAACGTTCAAAGGTGCTGAAGAGTTTGCAAGCGCTTGAATTTTGGTCTTGGCTGGTCTAACACTACCATTGGAAATCACGCGACCTAAGTATTCAATTTCAGTACATATGAATGAGCATTTGCGAAGATTTATTGAAAATCCAGCGGTGGTTAAGGTGGCTAAAACTTTCTCTAAGACCTGGAGGCCTTCTTCAACCGTATTATGAAGCAGCAAACAGTCATCTATGTATACTAAGACCTTCCCCTTGTTGATGAATTCTTGCAATGTTTTACTTATAATACGCTGGTAAATTATAGGAGCATTTGCCAGACCATAAGGCATTTTGAGATATTCGTAATGCCCTTCGGGCGTTACGAAGCCAGTAAGAGGTATGGACTCATCATCTAATTTAATTTGATGAAAGCCTGTGGCCATGTCCAGGGTCGTGAAGAATTTACTTTTACCTAAACGATCGATATGATCGTCTATAAGGGGCAGTGGGTACCTATCTTTGATCGTAATTCTGTTCAATGCCCGAAAATCAACGCACATACGGTCGGAGCCATCCTTTTTCTTAACTAAGAGAACTGGACTTGAATAGGGTGACTCCGATTCGCGTACAATCCCCTTCGATATAAGGTCATGCACTATTTCACGAACTTTAATTTTTTCGCCATGGGACATCCTATAGGGACGATAATAGATAGGAGTTTCACTGCTAAGCCGAATGTGCATACTTCCTGTGGTCACTGTAGAAGTAGCCGTACCCGAGATCATAAACTGATTATACTTTTCCAAAATAAATTTCAATTTTAACAGATCACTACCGGTCAAATCGGTTTTAATAACTGGCGGCTCATCCGACTCCACAGTAAAAACTACCTTTGGTTTAGAATCACTACGTACAATACGTTGAGTGTTCTTTGTCCGAATAAAAGTAATCCCATCTCTATTTAAGACATTTGTACCGATAATAACTGGTGCGTTCATACACTCACTTGGCACTACTAAAAAGTCAACTTCCAAGGAAACACCATCCAATTCAATAGTTAGAGTAACATAGGAATCGATCTTAGTGACAGATTCGCCCTCTCCCTTTATTTGGGAATCTATTGGCTTAAAAGTGCAAGAAAAATATTTTACCACCGAGGAGGATATTAATGAAACATCTATCGCTCCAGTATCGATCAATATATCCACCGGAATACCTTGAATGACACCTACTACGACATCATTGCCGTCCCGGATAACCGCTGAGCAAAAGTTCACTTTCTTATTACTACGCTGCTGATCAACCCGTTGTTTAGCAAAACATGACGCGATGTCGTGGCCTGGTTTTTTACAATATGCGCAAGAGGTCGTAGTTTTGTCACTCTTGGTAACATCTTTACCTTTTGTATCAGTTTGAGATTTCGGGCATTTTTTAGGACATTCGGCGGACTTATGCCCGACATCGCCACACGTAAAGCATTTGGAATTAAAGTTAGCAAACCGTAAAGGTTTTTTAAATTTATCAACATTTTTTTCCGCAAGAAATTGACGTGACACCCGATTATCACTAATTGAGGTTCTAGCCGGTTTCGAAAAGGTAGATAAAAAGTTTACTAAATCATTGGGTTTCAGGTTGGCATTCGTGGCTGTCGCCTTAACGTGCGGATCATTAATACCTCTTAAAACTATTTCGGTTATCAAATCATCACTAAGGCCTTTAACGATTCGTAAACGCAATAATGATTTTCTCGCATAGTCTGCGTACGTACTAAACGTGTCGGAATTTGTTGACATGACGTCATAAAGAATACCCGCGGAGTCAATACGTTTTACACATAAGGGCTTAAAATCATTCTTAAAGTTCGTCCACGATCGGTCACCAGTGACCCACTCGTTTAACCATGACCTAGCTTCGCCCTTCAGACAATTGCCTATGCGAGAAAGACACTCGGAATCATCCCAACGATTCAATACCTTAGCCCTATCCACCTCGGTACACCAGACCTCAACATCATGAATGCTGGGGTCGAAATTAGAGACATAATAGTTTTGAGAACTCACGGTTTTTAACGATTGAATCGCCTCCACGATCTGCTCCGTCCCGCGGCTAACAGGTGACAGCAGAGGGCCGTGGGAGCGTCGTTCCAAAGCTTCCAGTCGCGACATGATGATCCCTAGAGGTTCATGGTTAGCATGTACCGGAGAGGGCTCCACTTGTTTTTCATGTCTTCCGTCAGCACTGGAATCCTGACACCGTCGTCTGCTACTACGACTGCGGTCATGATAACGTCGACTACGCGAGGTCGGCGGTGTCCGTGTCCTAGAATGTCCACCGGAACGTTGATCTTGGAAGCACCGACCCGGGGAACGCAGTATGCGCGACTCGCGTGAGCGCCGCCGTCTGGCGCCACTGCTTCGACGATCGGGCCGACTTTGCCTCTCCATTGCGAACAAAAACACTTGGAACCACAAACACAATAAAAATATAACAAAAAACACAAGTAATAGGAGTTTCAAGCAAATTAATTATGCTTGAGGGTAGTCGTATTCTGTTAAAGCTGATAAGTTTCTTGCGGCCGTTCTTCTTATCAGTTAAAAGATGTCCTGAATGGCTGGTAGGGAAAAAAAAATTTGGACTATTCGAAAGTACTTATCTATAAGTCTATTTGAATAAAAATCTTTGAATTTGAATTTGAATTTGACTGAAAAATATTTTCCTTCTAACAAAACTAACTAGTTGATCTACAAAATAACTTCTTTTTAATCTACTATTGATCAATCTGTGGGGTGAATTTGCGAATCCCACTTCTGATATTGGAAATCAGAAGTGAAAATGCATAAAAAAATACAATCGTTTACTTAATCTAAAGGAACAAAAATCAATATTAAAACAAAACTAAATTACAAATCTAAAAGGGAATAAACAGATACGAATTAAAATAAGGACTCTCAATTTTTAAATTAAATGCAAAATAAAATAATTGGGCAGAGAAATAATACGTCCGTTCCGGTCGGTGTCTGGTAGCCAAGAGAGCGCGCCGCGGGCTCGCCTGGCTTTATATAGGTGGGGCTCGATTTTACCCACACCACTTCTTCTTTACTTGCTAACAATATATATATCCTTTATTTTTGTAAATACATACATAAAATACATATTAAACACCCAGACCAAGACAAATAGACATGTTCATGCACACAAATATTTGTCTTGTCCGGGGATCGAACCCGGGACCTCTGGCGCAGAAGGTGGGGTTAGTACCCCTACGCCAAACAGGTCGTCTATGTACTGTATCTATGTACTGATGTACTGTTGTACACCAATTGTGGAAAGAGTGCATTGCCGAATTATCATGTCTTTTGCGTAAAAGTAGCTGTTATTACTGTTATTACCCCTATAAAATAAAATCATAAATAAAAGAACTGAAACAAATACCTAAAAATCAAAGGAATCAAAAGAAAGTGCGCTCTAAAGTTAAATAATATTCTTTCGATAAACATCGCAATTTTATGTATCTAAATCGAGATATCTTTAAAACACCTGATAAAATATTACGATCAGATTTCAAGGCAGTATACATGAAGTAAACCTGAATTATTTACTGTAACTTTACATACCGTCGAAGAACGTTAGTTCTGTGTGAAAAAAAAACTAAACAATAATCTTTAGGATTTGCATAAATAAATAAAGCAGGTTCTGCAAACTACAGAAAAAGAAAATTTTCTCACAAAAAACGCAGTTAAAAACAAAAGATTGTACATTCTACAGTGAATTTATAAAGAAGATGAATGATAAAGAAGAACCTGTCGATGGAACCCACAAAATGGACCTGGATTTAATCCTCGTGGACGAGTTAGGGCAATTCGGCTGGTTCCAGATAAAGACGCTGCTTCTGGCTGCGGTGATTATCATTTTCGGTGCTTGGGGTGGCAGCGAGTACGTTTTCACCACGGCGAGAGTCGCTACAAGGTAAGGTGAATAAAAAAACAACGGGTTGCACTCCGGGAGTGCCGGCAGAAGTGAAAACCGCTTAAACGAAACAGCAGGAGCAGGCATACATTTTCGCCGCGCGGTAGAAAGAGAGGGGGATATTACTTCCTCTCCTACGCCGCGCCGGGGGCGGTCTACTCTCCCTCCGTCTTACGAATTTTCGATCAGGGTCACGTGTCCTGACTCGACTTTAATATTTTTTACCCATCCCAAAAATTTAAAACTCTGATGTGCACAACGCCGCTAAAGAATTTTTCACTTCTAGAATGCTAATCCTAATCTTATCTAATATTATAAATGCGAAAGTGTGTTTATTTGTCCTTCTTTCACGCGCTATAGTGTGAGTTGAAAGGACGGAGAGTAACAAAGGCTACCTTTTATCCCGATATTCCCACGGGAATCACGCGGGTGAAACCGGAAGTGGAAGCTAGTAAAGTATTATCTATATACTTAATTCAGGTTCGCAAAATTTGTGACGACTCGATAGGACTTTGGCGCGTAGTACGCGGCCGAGTAAGGTATCAAATTAAAGGTACTCGAGTCTATTTGTTCCGAAAACTATAAAATATACAAAATGTTAAACGTGATGATCACAAACTGCAATTAAAATTTTTCGCATAATTTGGAATTTTTCGTCGATCGACGAACCCGAGTATCGGGTTGTAACCGCCCTAGTTTGCAATGAATGTAGGTAAATATGGTCAACAGTAGGGCTACATAGGTAGGGCTTCACAAATCTGTCAAACTTCTCCTCAAATCGACTTTTAGCGTTAAGACTTAAGCCGCTAACTTATGAATTGTCTGTAGGACATTTTGTATTGACTTGTTTCAACGAATGCAATGATCAAGGTTATGATTTTTTCTGTCATTGCATAAAATTTATATTTTAGTTGTATTGTTAATTTTACGGTACCGTAGTTGCTGTTGACTGTAAAGCTGTATGTACATTGGTAAACAAATTTATATTTTAGTCAATGACATAAATAATCATAACCCTGACCATGGCAATTGAGCCATACGTGGCCATGGCCATACTGATGGGGTAACTATTAGGTCACTCTTGAAAGGCAATCAAATTATTGATGTTATTATCTAAGTTAGTATAACTAGCATACAAACAAATTCAAACAAGCATGATGCTGAGATATCGGATCAAATTGTCTGTCTTGAGATATTTTATCTACCCCACACTCAGATAAAACAACGTCAACATTAGCCAATTTATCGTAGTATATTTATGTTATCGGGAATGTACGAAATCCGACATTGTAAACAATTCCTAGACATTTAATAATTATTGTACTGACGATAGCTCAATGTTACTAGGATATGTGTACAATTCCTAAAATAGTATATGATTCACTTTGTAAGATGCACTTTTAATAATTTTATAATTACGCTAGTGAATTTATAATATAAGTTCACTAAATGTATTTTATTTAGCTTATTCGCAGAAAACATTAGTTTATTCATTGTATCGAGATAAACGAAAAGAGCGCGCACGAAGCCAGCCAACTGTATGACAACCTAGCGTGTCAAATTTTTCGTAGCTACGATGACGTCACGAGCGAGATTTAGTGATATGTAAATTGTATTGACGAGCTCTTCCAAGAAAGAACTGCACAATTAACCATTTTCATTTCTGAGTGACACGTCTTTTCATGGCAATGGTCTCTTAGGTCGTAAAACTTTGACCGTCGATCAAACTTTTGGCGCGCAAGGTATAGGTACACTTTTACCGTCTATCTTGATATAAGCCTGTGAGTTTATTATACATTTCCTTCTGTTTTATTGGAATTTATACAATTCCTAGGAAATATATACATTTCTTAGGAAATGTGGGTGTTAAAAGGCTCGGAATTGTATATATTTCCTAGGAATTTCCGAATTCCGGTAACATTTATACTCGTACTGTGTGTTTATCAGTATTCAATTGTTTGATAATATACGTGAAGACCTATTATTGCCTTACTGTTTTTATGTCAAAAATCAACTCTGTCTACTCGGTGTTGGTCTTCCAAACATTAAATAAATAAATAAATAAATATTGATAATGTGAAACGAATAGCCTGATCGGGATCAAACTTATTGTCGTTGGATTATCCTAGTTGATCAGTAACTTGATTTTTGAGATGGCTATTATTTTTTTTATTGTGCCTTTGTATAATATTTGTTTCATAATATAGGTATGGACATTATTTGTAATGGTTTTTTTTTCAAAGATTATCTCTTTTCGTATTTATCCCTATTTAGTCAGATTCATATTGTTTAACTTTTCGTCTCCAGATGCTACATACCCGAGTGCGATGCAGTTGACCCCGAGTTCAGGCCAGCTTGGCTACTGGCCGCCATTCCTGGCACCAGTGAGACGTCCTTCGCAAACTGCCAACGTTTCGCCAACTCATCGGCGCTCGCAGCGGTCACAGACAAGTGTCCAGAAACCCTGTTTGATAGAAACGAGCTAGTGGCTTGTGATCAACTGGTTTACGAGAATACACATTCTGTAGTATACGATGTATGTTAACAATTATTGTTTCTCATTTGCAATAGGTAGGTACCATTAAGTCAATTTCAATAAAAATTTTCAGATAAAAACGAAATTAACACAGTTATTATCAATTGTTTTAATTTTAAGAGTATATTAAATTTATTATTCCGTAGAATCATTAGACTGCTTAGTGCTACAAAGCTGCTGTGGAAACCTATCGACTCTATCAAACTGAATTTAAAGCGTTGCTAACCCTATTTTTTTCCATTTACAGTTTGACTTAGGCTGCAATGACTGGCGGCGATCAATGATAGGCTCCATTCGTACCGCGGCCACGTTGCTAGGGCTGCCCGTCACGGGCTTCGTCTCAGACCGCTGGGGGAGGCGCACAGCTCTCGTCTTCTGCGCTTGCAACACCGCTTGGTTAGGTGCCATCAGATACTTTGCCGATACTTATGTTGGTTTCACAATATCTCAATTTGTAGAGGCGTTTCTAGGCTCAGGATCATTTTCGTCCACTTTTATTCTCAGTAAGTGATGTTGATTCTGATATTTATACATATTATAGTATCCATAACTCATCAACTACTAGTTATAGCTTTGCCATAGTTCCAAAACGCCATTATGTTGCCTGTTTATACTTAAAAAATATTGAAACTAATGATTTATTGTTAAACTTACAGTGCTAGAAGTAGTTGGACCGAAATATCGTGTTCTAGTTGGAGCCGCAACCCACAGCTTGTTTTCCGTGGGGCAACTCTCAGTAGGCCTAATAGCCTGGGGCGTTCCCAACTGGAGAAATCTCACGCTCACACTCTACATACCGCAACTGATTACAATAGCATATATCTGGATCATGACAGAATCTGTACGATGGCACTTGAGTAAAGGTCGCTACGACAAGTCTGAAGAAATTCTTCACAAAATAGGTAAAGCTAATGGCAGAACTATATCTCAGAAATCTTTAAATGCATTGAGAAATTCCGCTGAAGATAATAAAAGAAAACAGGCTCTGTTGAAAAAAGAGAGCAAAAGAGAGCCGTGGTTGATTGTGGTGGTGTTTCAGCATAAAGAAGTACTGCTTCGTTGTATTGTGTGTCCAGTGTGGTGGGTCACTATGACATTCATCTACTATGGTATGTCAATCAACGCCGTGAATTTGTCTGGGAACAGTTACGTAAACTACATGATCGTGTCAGCAGCTCAGATCCCCGGGTACTTTACTGCTGTGTTCCTGATGGACAGGATTGGCAGGAAGCCTATGTTGATTGCTGCTTATTGGATCTGTGCTGCTTGTCAGCTGGGTTATATATTTGTTCCTGAAGGTATGTTGTACTGTCAACTATCATTGACTTTGCCAACGTATAGAGATTAGAGATAGACGAAAATAAAGATTAAGTACATTTGTAGCTTGTCGTAATAACTAAAGTAGAATGATTTGCTGGCTTACATGTAAACATTCACTTCGAGCGTCTATCATTAAGTTTCTATCTATCTTGTGTCTTCCAGACCAATTCGCATTGTCCCTGACTCTGTACCTGGTGGGCACGTTCTGCAGCGCCGCTATAGTGACTTCTTTGTATATCTACACCAGCGAGCTGTTCCCCACAAGGTATCGTCATCGGCTCTTCGCCTTCTGCTCCACCATCGGCAGGATCGGTTCCATCTTGGCACCACTTTCTCCATCACTGGTAATTTTTTGGTTCGTTCTTAACATTTGCTTTATTCACGGACTATCTTAAAGTTCTGAAAGTTATATCAAATCCCCTTTTCCTCTCTTGGGGGAGGCCTATACCTAGCAGTGGGTGTCATGTGGCTGATCTGTCTTTTCCTCAAGTATGTATAAGACCGAGCAGAGCTTGACTCAAAAAAAGTATAAGAAAATTTTCCTCTTATATTAAATATGTTTCAAGATTGTAGATTTGTGTTTGGCAACGACATGTTCCTTTGTAAATGTTGTTGCTTCTGTTAAAGCTGATAAGTTTCTTGCGGCCGTTCTTCTTAACAGTTAAAAGATGTCCTGAATGGCTGGTAGGAAAAAAAAATTGGACGATTCGAAAGCACTTATCTATAAGTCTATTTGAATAAAAATCTTTGACTTTGACTTTAAAAGACTTTTTAGTAACGGTAAACCATAAAGTAGATTTTTGAATTATCGATCTTATACCTATTCCAGGGTTTGGAGGTGTGGGAACCTTTGCCTTACTTGTTGTACGTCAGCCTGGCAATGCTGTCCGGCGCGCTGGTCTTCTTTACGCCGGAAACCCTTGGATCCAAGTTCCCTGACACCATGAAAGAAGCTGCTGACATCGGAAAGACTAGTAAATGACTTAGTCGACTATCTTTTCTGCGTGTTTTATTTTAACTATTTATTATTTTTATGTATTATTTTTTGTGTGTTTATATAAGTTTGGGAAAGATTGTATCAGTATAAAAAACCTTGCAAGTAGATCTTCGAATCAGAATTTTTATTAAATCTTTTACTAATACAATTTTTCCTTTACCCACAGGATTGCATTGTGTATATATAAAAGTAAATACATACATACATATATATATATATATATATATATATATATATATATATATATATATATAAGTTTCTAGCAGACTGTATTTCGCATGCCGTGGTAGCCTTTAATTAAGGTGACACTATTCCTAGATTACGCTGATATTGTATCTTATCCATGTATATTAGTGGTTACCTTGTTGGCTGTCCTTAAATAAATGAAAAAAAAAAATAAAAAATAAAAACTAAATAAATAAACACACAATCACACCAATTATTATTATTTAGCGGCTACATAACTTTTGTGATTTTATGTATGCTTAATATTTCATACTATTGGTCCTAATTTTGGCAGTTTAAATATAAAATATTCTAAACTCCAAAGTTCAGATAAAAACATTAAAATAAAATGGACTAGCACGTGAATGATACCCAGACGGTATTAAATTAGAAATTATTTTTTACTAGCTCCGCAGTTTTACTATTACTATCACTTTGATAAACTGAAATGTTAAAAATAATCTGAACTACTAAACCGAAAAAAAATATTTAGAAAAAATAAGATTTGCTTGAAAACTGAAAATAACGGAAAACGTAAATGAAATATAAGATCTAGTTTAATAACAGATAATACGAGTATGCACAGATTGAGATATCTCTCTTAAACTATTCAATCTTGACCCGAGATCGCCGTTTGACTTTTTTGTGATAACACTTTAAATGACACATTGTCAATTCAAAATACAAGATATCGCAAGAGGACACCTGTTCTCTAAAAAAATAGTTTCTTTAGTTAGTCATTAGATACATAGACATTGGTGTAATGGAACGTTAGAGAAAACGAAAACTTTGAAGATATTGAGCAAAACATAGTGCACCTGGTTAGAACAAAAACTTATTAAGTACTAACACCCATATTCTAAGTCGTTCCTCCAAAACTTACTCGTCCTCGACTTAACGAAACCTCATTGAATACCTCTTCGAAATACTTCTCGAAATCGGTATTCTAAGTCATAACTCCGTAAGGACCTGGATGAGCCAAAGAGTACGTAGCCACTCCGTGTTAGGCCTACTTTCATTATTTTGAACTAGCATTCGTATAAAGTCATATTTTTTTTTCATAAACCATTATTGGATAGATTAGGTATAATCTTTTGTTTAATTATATTTTGTGAAGGTAAAAATCAGTGTTCTATGTTAATGAAGCAGGCTTTTTAAAGTATCCATTGAATATTATGATATTTCATCATCATCATGATCACAAATATTTTCATCTCCGGATGCTATATTCCCGAGTGTGACGCTGACCACCCCGAGTTCAGGCCCGCCTGGCTACTAGCCGCCATCCCTGGCACTAGTGAGACGTCCTTTGCCAACTGCCAATGTTTCGCGAACGCGTCAGCGCTCGCGGCCGTCGCAGACACGTGTCCAGACAGTCTGTTTGACAGAAACGAGCTTCTGGCTTGTGATCAGCTCGTTTACGAAAACACACATACAGTAGAATACGATGTTATTTTTTTAGAATTGCACCGTTTTCAATATTTTTTCTCTCTTTTTCCCTAAAATTAAAGCTCCTGTTTTACAAATATACGCAAAAAAAAACAATATCATAAATAGGTTTTCTTGTGATATAAAATATTTCAGTTACTTTTTATTTGCAGTTTGAAAAGTTTGAATTTTGCTGCAAGAAGTGGAAGCGATCACTTATAGGCGGGCCAGTTTCTAGGGCTGCCAGTCATAGGCGTTGTCTCAGACCGATGGGGCGCACATTAGAATAAAAGTACATGAAAATATTCCAGTGCCCAAAAAAGCCTCGACAAAATTAAAAGTAGCGAAACCGACGTAAGTATTGGTGAAGTATCTGAGGAGGCCTAGCCAAGCGCCGTTGAAAGCGCAGCAAACAAGGGCTGTGCGCCTCCGCCATCGGTCTGAGACAACGCCTATGACTGGCAGCCCTACAAACTTGCCCTAGGTGCGAATGGAACCTATAAGTGATCGTTTCCACTCGTTGCAGCCCAATTGAAACTACAAATAAAAAGTAACTGAAACATTTTATATCACAAGAAAACCTATTTATGATATTGTTTTTTTTTTTTGCGTATATTTGTAAAACAGGAGCTTTACTTTTAGGAAAAAAAGAGAGAAAATAATGTGAAAACGGTGCAATTTTAAAAACATACATCGTGTACTACAGTATGTGTGTTTTCGAAAACGAGCTGATCACAAGATGCAAGCTCGTTTCTGTCAAACAGACTGTCTGGACACGTGTCTGCGAGGGCCGCGAGCGCCGACGCGTTACCGAAGCATTGGCAGTTGGCAAAGGACGTCTCACTAGTGCCAGGGATGGCGGCTAGTAGACAGGCGGGCCTGAACTCGGGGTGCTCTGCGTGACACTCGGGAATGTAGCATCTGGAGATGAAAATCTTTGTGATCATGATGATGATCAAACATCATCATATTCAATGAAAATTTTTGTGATCATGATGATGATCAAACATCATCATATTCAATTGATAATTTAAAAAGCCTGCTTCCATCATTAGCCTGTGGACGTCTATTGCTGGATATAGGCGTCTCCAAGATCACGCCTATTGTGGCGATCGAAGGAGGCTATTAGCCTACTGCTACCACGCTGGCCAGACGGATTGGTAGAGGGTTTGTCTCAAGTTTTCCTTCTCTCGCACAGGTTTTTAATGCGTCGAGCCTCTTAGTCGATTCTTACGACATCCCAGGCATGTAAGGGAGTGGTGACACTTGTATTTTTAGGCCGACACCACACGGCCGTTAAAGTAGCTTCATTAACATAGAAAACTGAATTTTACTTACACAAAATATGAAAACAAAAGAATATACCTAATCTAAGTTTCAAGTCTAGTTTTTTTGTTATAGTATAATTAATTATATATAACAGTTTATAGATTGTTCTATAATTTGTAAATATTAAAATGTAAATTTTTATGTGTTAACTATTAAATTTTTTTGTGTTTTGAATTTATTAAGTGTATAAATTGTTTCAAGGTTTTTATTATTTGTTATTATTTTAAGCGGTTTTTACTTCTGCCGGCACTCCCGGAGTACACCCTTTGTTTTTATTTTATAATTATAATAAGACACTTTTAATCACATGCTTCCCAAAACTATTAATTTTGACATTTTGTAGTACATATGCGTCAAATTATTATATCATGTACATTATTATTATTGACATTGAAATGTGACATGCCTAATTTTAGTTTTAATTTAATTTAATTTTAATTTAATAATTAAAATTTCTTTTAATTTTCTGTTTTCTTTAATTTTTTTTCTTCTTCATTCTCTTAGTATAATAATTTAATAAATATATGGTAGAAACCTTTAGAACCGCCCTCTGGGCTCTTTCAATTAATAGCATTGATGTTTTAGATGTGCCGCCCCATGACGTAATGCAGTAGCTTATGAATGACTGATTTAGAGCGAGATTAGCCTGCCGTATTAGTGCATAATCTGCAACAGTGCGAAGTTTTTTTTTATTAATATATTAGTTTTCGTATTTTGCTTCAAATTGGGGCTAAAATTTTAAATTTATAACACCAAATATCTAGCCCACGTTAAGTTTCATAAAGAACTTAGATATTACTAGATAACGGATAAACATACTTAAATAATATTTTTTTTGTAAATACATACATATTATACATATTAAACACCCAGACTAAGACAAATAGACATGTGAAAAATGAGAGAGATTCGTCAATAATGATAACTAAATACTTGAGATTGTTAGTTATATTTATGTCCAGGCACGTGCAACAGAGATTAGGAGTTTCCTAACAACAGTGGGCGTACAATTTTGAGTTTGTGAAGGATGTCGTAGATTTACGCATTGAAAAATATAAATGTACTAAGTTTTATCAGCGCTTAACGTTAGTACATGTTGCTGTTACCGGTTATTTACTAAATTAAAGTCTCTTTGTGCATATTCAAATACATCTTCTTCCGAGTTGCGGAAAAAGTAGACAAGTGTAATCAGCATAAGAAATGATTTTTCCGCCGTGCAATTTTAGATTACAGAGACCGTTAATATAAACCAAAAATAGGGTAGGCCCTAATATGCTTCCCTGGGGGACCCCTTAGGAGGTATTCGTCAGATCGGAGCTGATAACATTGTCTATTTTTACACATTGCGATTGCGAGCGCTCGTATAGCTAATTTGTAAAAAAATTAAGCTGCGTGCCTCTTATACCTAAGGATTCAATTTTTGCTATAAAAAGGGTACAGGATCGGTGTCAAAAGCTTTTGCAAGTCAAGGAATATTTCCAAAGTTTTATTGCCCTTTTCAAGTTCCTGTACTAAATAGTTGGTTAGTTGATGTACTGCATCGGCAGTTAAATCTAAATCCAAATTGCGTCTTAGAAATACGAAGTGCTTCTCCAAATAATTAACAAGCCTATTATTTAACATCTTTTCCAATATTTTTGATATAGCGTGTAAAATTGAAATAGGCCTATGATTTGGTATCTGATCTTTGCTTCCGGATTTATATGCTGAAATAATAACGGCTTTTTTTAAACATTTAGGGAAAACTCTTTGCCAGAGACACTTGCGAAAAATGTTAGTGAGAGGAGAGACCAAAATATGCGTGTATCGCTTTAATATTTTACTTGATGTGTTATCCCAACCTCTTGATTCTTTCTACCTCGACTTCATTCGTATTCAACAGCACAAATGATCCTGGTAAATTTTCGCAACCATACAGTGTACTTGAGTGTGACATCATAAATGATTGACTTTGCAGATTGATTGCTTTTTACATATGCCCATAATACTTGATTATAACTTTTTAATTTTTAATTTTTCAATGCTATTTTTATGTGATAAATATTAAACAAGAAAATATAAATATGTCCATACAATCACACCAATTATCTAGCCCACGTTAAGTTTCATGAAGAACTTGTGTTATGGATACTAGATAACGGATAAACATACTTATATACTATATTTTTTTGTAAATACATACATAATTATACATATTAAACACCCAGACCAACACAAATAGACATGATCATGCACACAAATATTTGTCTTGTCTTGTGTAAATATACTAGGAAAAAGCAACACATATCACATAAAAATAGCATTGAAAAATGCAAAATTAAAAAGTTATAATTAGTTCGCTGTTTCATCTTAATCGATACTCAAACATTAAAAAAAAAAAGACGGGTTGCACTCCGGGAGTGCCGGCAGAAGTGAAAACTTGATTATTAACGTTGAGCATGTTTGATATTTTGGAATGGTTAGGGAATAATTTTGCACCAATTGCTTTATCAGTATAAAAGTACTATCATTTATGTGGTAGAATACAATATTCATTTATTGCGCTATCGTACACAAACATGACAAACCATATTAAAGTGAACGTTAAGTTAGGTAATAAGATATAAGAAAACATTAGTTATTATAGAGAATCGAAAAATATATATTGACAATAAAACAAGAGACAAGTAAAAGACATTATCAACAGTCTGTCGCTAAGCAACCGAGACCATAGTCAACCTGTCACCTCAACATCCGTCCGTCCTACGCTTTTTCGATCAGGTCACGTGTCCTGACGCGAGTTTAAGATTTTATACCCATTACAGAAAAAGTGCTCAACGCCGCTAAAGAAGTTTTCACTTCAAAAAAACTTTTGAATGCGAGGATATTTCTGTCATTGATTAAACGACAGTGGCCAACACCGTAGAAAGGAGAATATACTAGAAAAAATCAAAATTCTCTGTAGCATAATTGGTTAGTACATTGGGCCGGATTCCTAAGGATGCGGGTTCGAATCCCGTCAGGGCGACATGAGACAACTTTTTCTAGTATATTTTCTTGTTTAATAAAACTTTTATTATTTTTTTGAAAAACCCCGACACAAATTAATATAAAAAAGTCATATGGAACTATGAAAAAAATTATACATCTTAATAGACGCCGGGGGACCGTTAGGTATCGCAAGATATGTGATGAGCTTAGATGTAGGTAAATCCATTAAATGATGTATAATTAATTAAAACAAGCAAGGTAAATATAACCGTAAATAATACTCAGCATAGATATACACATGAAGCAATAAAATCAATTTAATTTTAACTGTTTGAAAATTTAATCTGGAGATGAAACAATTTTATTAGAGCGTCATATTCTTACTCCTCAAAATTGTTGACGGCAAAGATTCCTAAATACATTTTGCTAGCACTTCTTGGTGGAAATATATTTCCAGTTTACATTTAATACATATTTCTTTAAGAAGATTTATAGCCATCATCAATCATCAACACATTAAGGCGCCACGCTCAGCACACATTAAGGCCATTGAAATTAGTAAGTCAGTGCAGCTCGTCGTCTTGTTATGAACATGACGATACTAGGTTTATTCTAATGATACTTTTTCAAAAAATCGACATATTACTAAGCTAAGCGACTTGGGTGACGTTCGTTTATGTCATGACTTGATGGGATAACTAGATGAAGCGTAGATGAAGTCAAACGACGAATGGCCATAACCAGAACTGCGATGGAGAAGTTAAGGAAAGTATGGAGGAACGTAACATTACTAAAGCCACCAAAGTTAGGCTCGTGCGAACACTTGTATTCCCCAGAGACGTAGACAGTGCGCGAGTTGAAAAAGGGGAAGATAGATGCTCTAGAGATGTGGTGTTGGAGGAGGATGCTGGGGATATCGTGGACGGAGTTCCGCACCAACATGTCCATACTCCAGGAGCTCGGCATCAGGCAGTGTTTATCGGCTGTAATACAGTCGCGCATATTGCAATACTTTGGCCATGTCTCTAGGCGAGATAACGACTCCATAGAGCGATTGGTCGTACAGGGCAAAGTAGAGGGTACCAGATCACGTGGCAGGTCACCGATGCGCTGGAATGACCAAGTGAAATTACCGCTGTGGGTAACCGGGTGTCTGACTGCGCCAGACAGTCTACCAACCGGGAGAGATGGCGGGAGATTGTGCGGCAAGCTGTGTCCGCCTCTACCACCGACGCGGACGCCTCAACGTGACCACGACCGCTCTGCCAAGAGCGAAACGACAAAGAAGAGACTAACTACTAAACTAATACACTCAGGGGTACATTTATCCGCCGACCCCGTTATTTTCATACAAACATACTCACTTTGCTGCTCTATTTATAAAAATGACAATATTTTTGCAAAGATCTGTATGCTAATGTTTAGGCTAAGCGTTAGACTGTCCAATCTAATCTAATTTTAAGAAATAATTCTGAAATTAAGCATTCAATTACAATAAGGACCATGTGGTGTGACCATGTGACCACACACTGGGCGGCTTACTGGTATATTATATTGTATAATTATATTGGGTGAAAATCAATTAAAAATTACCATTTTGACATCATAATTTGCGCGCGCGATATTACCACCATATTATTTTAACTAAAGCAATGAGTACTCACGTCAGTACTGGAACATTACCTAAATAAATATAAATACAGTTCAATCAATGTACCTTATCAGAATTTTATAAATATACTCCTATATTCGCTCCGAACCCGGATATTCTCCATACAAAATAATTTTTCCATCATCATACATCATCTTTAAAATAATACTAACAACAGTATTTAAATAAATGATCAGTTTTTTTGTTAAAAACATGATTTGTCACTGATATCGGGATAAACTATTTCATTTTCTTATTTGTATAAATAATTATTTGTCTTCAAATAAGTGTCCATTTGAGTTTTTCTATTTTTATTTTTTTTATACTTAGGATAGTTTTTTTAATTAATTTCAATAATTTTTTTTTTATTAATTTCAATTAATTAATTTGACGAATGGCCGAGTTGTTGAAAAATTCAAAAATTATTGGCTGTTGCATCTTAATCTATCGTTAAACATCTGAATAGATGTTTCTTTTGTGTGTACATTATTTTGTTAATTTTCGTGAGTAATTTTAACGATATATAACGATATATTTCAGTACTAGCTGGTGCCCGCGACTTCGTACGCGTGGATTTTTATGTAGTACTTACATTTTTTTATTTGACGTTAAAGATCGACCATTAAATCATGGTACTTACAAAAAAAAATATTATTAAATGCAATGCCAAAGGAAATTTATTATACTAATGTAGCTGTAAGGTGCTTAGAGTATTTCTTTATGAACTACATTGGTGGTTTTTCCGTTTTGAGTCAATATGAATAAACCCGCTGCTCTACTGACCCGCGAAAAAGCTACATAGAGCTGGCCGTAGGAAAAACAATTGGACCTTAGTGCGACACCAGCGGCTTTCAGCGTTTGTCACTGCTACTTATTTATTTATTTTTATTTATTTATTTAGGTACACCAACAGCATAACATGTATAAACATTGTTATTATAAATTATAGCTAGGGGTACAATTCTTACATGCATGCCAATAATAGGTATACACAACATTTATTAAATATGTTTAAAATAAGTAATAATACTAACCAAAGGTTGTTAAGCATTACGTTAGCTTAGTCTTCCAGAACTATGATTATATCAAACATGTTTCAGCAGCTTTTCCTTAAAGGAATTGTAACTATCACTAAATATGTCAATGCCAGATACTCTTGTGTTAATCTTATTGTAAGCGGAGCATATCCTAGAGAGAGGCTGGTGTCGACCAAGATTAGTCCTACACCTTGGTATATGAAATATATTACCACACCTATGTGGTGGATAATTATAAGGAACATTGATTAATACTTTTTCTAGCAAATTGTTACATTTCACCATACCATTAACTAAGTTTAAAGAGGAAAAGAAGGTCTGAATATGCGCGGCGATCATGTAGTGTTTTTAATTTGAGAAAATGAAGTCTTTGTTGATAAGGATGGCGGTGAGATATGCCAGTAGATGAGACGGCCAAATGCCTTGTGAAAGCACGTTGTAAAGACTCTATTCTTTGTGACTGTGCGCTATAAACAGGGTTCCAGGTGACACTAGCATATTCCAACCTGCTGCGAACCAAAGCATTGTACAGCGTTAGTTTCAAGTTTTTTGAATCCTTGAGTATTTCGCTTTATAAAGCCTAGAAGTTGAGCGGCTTTTTTTACAGTAGCATCAACATGAGCAGTGAACTTCAATTTAGTGTCTAAAATAACACCAAGGTTTCGAATATTATCAACTTTTGCTGAAGGCATGTTGTCCAAGCAGTACTGAGTAGCAAGAGGATTACGTTTCTTTGTGAAACTGATGTGAAAGCATTTACTTGCATTCAGTGACATGGCATTCCTCTCACACCATATACTCAGATTATTAAGGTCAACTTGGAGAAGCGCCGCGTCTGACTGGTTATTGACAGTTTTATGTATTTTTAAGTCGTCGGCAAATAGAGAGATTTCACTGTGGCTTATATACGATGTGATATCGTTTATGAATAATAAGAATAGGATTGGCCCTAAATGGGAACCCTGTGGAACACCAGACACTGCACAATAAACATTTGACGTGTAGCCGTTAACAACAACAGATTGAGGACGCTTTGACAAATACGATTCGAACCAGCCAAGCAAAGGAGCACTTACGCCACTGCTATGAAGCTTTGACAGTAAAATCGTATGGTTCACTTTGTCGAAAGCACTACTGAAATCAGTATAAAGTGCGACCACTTGTAGTCCCTTGTCAACCTCAAGGGAGACTGCAGATAGAAATGACGCAAGATTTGTGTCTACTGATCGACCTTTTCTAAAGCCATGCTGGAAATCTGAGATGCTGCTTTCTAAATGTGAGTACAATACTGGGTAAATAAGAGGTTCAAACACTTTTGAGAAACAGGAAAGAATAGAGATTGGTCGATAATTTTTAATATTACTTTGATCACCTTTTTTATAAATGGGGACAATCCTTGTTACTTTCCACTCATCTGGAAACCTCTCAGTAGCTAAGGAATGGTTAAAAATTATCGTCAGCGGTAAAGCAAGTGCCTTTGCGCATCGCTTAACAAAAAGAGGCGGTAAGTTGTCAGGTCCTGCACCCTTCGTGGAATCTAATGCTCTCAGTTTCTTTAAAACTTCGCGCTCACTAAATTTAACCCTTGCAAGACAAGAACTATTATGATCACCGGGGCCTTCTACAAAGATACCACTACTGGAGTAAATTGATGAAAAATGGGTAGCAAAAGCATTTGCAATGCTTTCTCCCGTGGAAGCGCTTACGTCATTAAGTGACATTTGTGCCGGTATTTTGAAGAAAGAAAGAAGAAAGCTTAGGATTAGTACGAATATTGAACAGCTTTTGACAACGACCGCGCAGCAATTCAAATTCGAATCAGTCTCGAGGGTTTTGAAATTTGAGCTACTTATTTCGAAGCTTGTCTTTTTCATTGAGAAGTTTGATTAATTTTTTGCTGAACCATGTTGGATGCTTTAAAGATCTAGCTTTTCTCCTGGGGACATTTCTGTCAACGCAATCGTTTAGGACTCTATAGAATGCTGTAGTCATAAGATTTACATCATTGATACCTTCAAACTTTACTACTACTTTCAATCAGTATTTAGTAATTCAGGCAATATAACAGAGTAATTAGCTTTGTAAAACTTGTAATCATTGCGTACCTTAGGATGTAATACAGTATTACAAACATTAACTGATGGTATGGTTAGTACCAAATTGGGATGGTAAGAATCGATTTTGCTGATACAGTCTGTGGGTTGGGTAACATATGCTTCTGTTACATTGCTTATAATTAAGTCCAAAATCTTACCATCTGCGTTAGTTATGTTGTTATGTTGAGACAAAGAATTAAGAGTCATAAAATCTACCAAAGAATAACCTAAGCCTTTATCGTAATTGGTTGGCAACATAATATGTGAATTATCATCTGGAGAACGCCATCTAATAAAATTAAGGTTAAAATCTCCCAGAATAATAACATTATTAATATGGTTCATAACTAAATCCACATTGTCTAGAAAACGTTGCTGAGTCTCTAGTTTTGCGGGGGAAGGCAGGTAAACCGCACATATAGAAAAGATTTTGAGAGTGCCATTAACTTTCAGACTTACATTTACCCACAAATCCTCACAATCACTTTCCCAGCTATGAATTCGTGTAGAGGGAATTTCACGAGACACTGCAATCATGACACCACCACCGCTTCCTTTAGAACTTGTTGTGGTTGAACGATCACGGCGATAAACAACATAACGCGAGTCTTTATGGACTCGCGACTCACTATCTGATATTGCCGAGTCAAGCCATGTTTCTGTGAAAACGATTATTTTATGATTGCATTGTAGGATATTCGCCAGCACATCGTTAGTCTTTGTTCGTATTCCGCGAACATTTTGGTAATAAATATCGTATTTTTCTACCAGTGTACCACAACTCTGCTTGAATGTAAAATCGACGACATCTAGGATAAGAATTGAAGACTATCTTTATTCCGTATTAGTTTGGCATCAGCGAATTCGTCCTTTCTAACGAATATACGACCGTTGCGTACCCACACATACTTATAATGTAGCTCCTTTGCTTTCTGGCGCGCAGCGGCGTGGATTGCTTTATTAATGGGTGATAGATGTTCACTGACAAAAACTGGCATTTTGGTATTTCCAAAACCTAAATGTTGCGTACTCAGTTTGTCCTCAGAATTTGTTTTATTAAACTTGGCCACAGCTGCAAGAATGGCATCACGGTTTTTGGGAGTGGATAGTTTAACAATTACAGAACGTGGTCTATCACTATCTTTCACCAGTTTAGCGACCCGAGTAACGTGGAGAACATTTTTGTTGGCTACAGATTCACCTAAGATCTTGTTGAGCTGTTCGATAGTGCTGTTTAGGTTTTCATTTCTGTGTACGGGGATCCCGTTTATTTCGATGTTATTTTCTCTCGTGTTCTGTTCAACCAGATTAAGTCTGCTTGACAGGTCATTTACTGTTGTTTTTAATATTTCGTTGTCGCTTTGAAGATGTTTTATGATGACATTTTTACTCTCCAGTTCCAATTTTATATCTTCGTACTGCTTGTTGAAAAAACTTAATGATTCTCGAAGCTCCAGAAATTGTTCACTTATATTTTTAAGCTGCGCTGAGACTAGTTGAGTTATTGCTGTTTGGAGAATTTCTGTCAATTCCTGTTTAGACATTCCCTGGCATCGATCGGAAGCTTCTTGAAGGTTTACAGACGGTAAAGTGGGGGGTGAAGTCGTACCTAGCACACGGGGATCAGACTTTTGAAGGTTCTGTTTCGCTCTCATTGTCACATTGTTGGTTGCCTTATTAGAGTCATCCTCCTCTGAAGGGGATAGTGTAGCTGCTTTAGCGGGGGTGTTACTATTGTCTGATTTAGGCATCTTAGTACAGCATTCAGGACATTTTCAGGTTCGTCTGCGGTCTTGATTAGGTCCATAGAAAGAGTGAAAACGCTTTGAAGATATGTTTATGCATTGGATGTCATATTTCAGTTCGCAGGTAACACATCTTAAAAACTCCTTGTTTTGAATGATGTTGCAACAGGCAGCACTTACCGTGGTTCGGTGCCATTAAGTTAGCAAATTGCCTCTTTCTACTTAATTCAAAAACCCGTCAAAAAGGTAACTTTTCCAAGCTGACCACACCATGTTTGACGTATGGGAAAATTATGTGTCAATTTGATTTTGACAAGTACAAAATCTGCACTTTGGAGGTACTTTTGCAAATTTGTAGTTGTGGGTAGATAATTGCAAATTATTCAAAGATTGTTTACTCTTTTAAATTGCTGGTATCTTGTTGCAAACAATATTACAGGATAACCAAAAGATTGTCCGTTAACTGAACACAATTGATACTTAATTTGTATTCAAATTCCACTGAAATTGAGCAATGAACACGAAGCACTAAATAAATTTACTATTTTGAAAGTGTTGCCACACTATATTTTATAGTCAAATCAAACCTCGGGGTCACCCAAGGAACTGTGTGCGGTGCGCTTGAACTCGAACGGAATATTGTTAGGGATGGGCGGTATACGCGGTATAAACTCAGTTTTACCGGCAGTACACCCAGTCAGGATCTCAGCTTCTTTGCAAAGCACTTAATTTAAGTCGGGTCCCGTTGCATAATTTTGGCTCAGTAAAATTTCACAAAAGCAATATCGGAACACCGACTTTAAGATTGATCTTGTGATCGGGGAGACCACTCACAGGAAGTGAATTAAAAAATTCAATTGGGTAATTTGTAGCGTCGTCCTGATCAACTACATTGTTAAAGCAAGTGTAAACCACTTCATCCGGAACAATTTTCCGTACAATGTACCGTACCTCAAAAGGAAAAAACGGGACCCTTATAGGATCACTTCATTGTCCATCCGAACGTCCGTCTGTCAAGACCGTTTTTCTCAGGAACGCGTGGAGGTATCAAACTGAAATTTATATCTAATACTCAGGTCAACTTCCTCGTCCCTTGGAGCTGTGAAAAAATCAAACTTCTAAGCCAAAGCAATCAAAAGAGCCCTGGAACCAAAACCTACAGGGTACTTCCCGTGAACTTAGAATCTTGAAATTTGGTACGACGAAACGTCTTATAGTACAGATTAAGGAAAAATTGCGAAAACCGTAAATTTTAGTTACATCATATAATAAAAAATATTTTTGAAAATTTTAAACGAAACCCGCGGTGCGCGAGTCCGACTCGCACTTGGCCGGTTTTTTTTTCATTTATTGCAGTTGCTTGGTATTTTTTAGGGTTCCGTAGCCTTATGGCAAAAAACGTAACCCTTATAGATTCGTCATGTCCGATGTATGTCACAGCCCAAACACATATTCCAAAACTATGATGATTACACAGTTGAAACTTGGTATTCTGTAAACCGCTTTACGGTTTTTACACAAAAATAAAAAAATATATATATTCATACATGGAGCTAAAACTGATTTTTTTTTATCAATCCTATTCGTGAGGGCTATCTAAAGATAGGTCTTTAAAAATTACATTGCAGTTTCTAAAATAACGATTTCTAAAAAAAAAAATTTTTTAAACAATTTTTTTTGTCAAAAAATAAAAAATAAAAAAAAATTGTCCCCAGAATACTGCGTGAGGCTATTGAAATCACCAAATACCCAAACTTCAATAGAGATGATGGGTGGAGATTCCACCAGCTTGGGACCCTAATTATCCATAAATTAAAGTCTCAACCCAAATCACGCACTGCAAGACCCAAAGATACCGTATCTTGCTCTTTTTGTAGATAAATAAATACAAAAAATAAAGGTGGAGACAACATATCTTAATTTTCTTTATAAAGGTGGAGGTCGGCCCGCTTTCGAAGTTTTCTTGGCAGCTTCTTTCTTCGAAGGTCCTCCCAATTTGTGAACTGCCAGTAGACTCTTTAGTTTTCTCTTTTCTTAATAATAAAGAATTAAAAAAACAATTAAATCAAAATATCAAATCAATAATAATTTGTGCCAAAGTAAATGTCTAACCGTATCCGAATGAAAATAAATTAACTTATCGAGGGTAGACTTATAAGTAGCCAGTCATTCCGTGACCACGGCAGCTGTAAAGGTGCCGAAACGTCGGGAAAATAAAAAAACCCCTAAAAAACCTAAAAATACGGACAATTACAACTTAGTTCGTGTAAATATAGCGCGTTTGATATCCGTAAAAGTTGTTTTATTTCAAATAGGCATGTTCATGCACACAAATATTAGTCTTGTCTGGGGACCGAACCTTTGGCGCAGAAGGCAGAAACGAGACGACCTGAAATTTTTGTTTTATTAAACTAATCATAAAAAGCTTGCTTTATTGTTGCTGGAAAAATAAATCTAGACTTGTGAAAATTCTCTATTATTTAATTTTTGTTACGGGTTTCATTTTTGTTTTGGTATCATTTCTGTGTCTTTATAGTCACAATGGTCTTTTTAAATGATTTACACCCTAATATGATTTGATAAAATGTAGTTCATCAGACAAAACTTTAAAGTAAAACTATCACGTGAATGACAAAAATGGACAAAGGAGATACCGTTGGTTGATAATATATGCACAACACACTTCAAACAGCATTTGAGATTAGAAATTAATCTCACGCAACACTGTAGTCTAAGCGTTTGGTCTTTTGTATGATAAAATGATACAATGTCAATTCCAAATCAACTTAACAAGATAACGCAAACAGTACACTTCTTCTGTACAAAATAAACGATACTCAGATCTTTAGTTATGTAGTCATTGTAAGTACGAGTAATATAACGTCAGAGAAAAAGAAAATTTGAAGAGATTGATCTAACGTTAGTGCGCCTACAAGAACTTGTTAAGTATACAGTGAAGTTGGAAATATTATAATGGGTGAAGAAGATAAATCTGTTGATAAAAGCGATGGCAAAATGGACCTGGACGCAATCCTCGTTGACGAGTTGGGGCAGTTCGGCTGGTTTCAGATAAGGACGCTGCTGCTGGCTTCTGTTATTATTATTTTCTTTAGCTGGGCTACAAATGAATATGTGTTCACGACGGCAAGGATTGCTACAAGGTAAGGTAGATATAGCAGTAGTAGATCCAGGAACTCGTAAGGAACTAAGAGTCTGCTCGTAGTTCATGAAAAAAACTTTGATTATTTTGATCTGGCATTCAGTAATAATATTTTACGAAAATACGAATTTATTCTTATTTTTTGGATATGTTTAGATAAAAAATCAGCGATCTAATACATAGTTGATGTAGCAGGCTTTAAAAAATGTAAAATGTCCATTGATTGATCATGTTTCATCATCATCATGTTAACCAAGAATTTCATCACTAGATGCTACATCCCCGAGTGCGACGCAGACGACCCCGAGTTCAAGCCTGCCTGGCTACTGGACGCTATTCCTGGCACCAGCCAGACGTCCTTCGCCAACTGCCAGCGCTTTGCCAACGCGTCGGTGCTCACAGCGGTCACTGATACCTGTCCAGACACTATGTTTGATAGAAACAAGCTTGTGGCTTGTGATCAGCTCGTTTACGAGAACACAAATACAGTAGTATACGATGTATGTGTACAATTGCATGTCGTTTTGAAAACGTTCCATTTTGTGAATCTTTCCAAAAATTCAGTTCAAGTATTATAAATAATATATAATAAGTTTTTTTTTATTTTTAAAAGATCCAAAATTTGAACTTGAAGAAATTTGACGCTCGCAAAATATAGCATGACATAGCATTCTATAATAAAGTTCCACAAAATGATAGTTAATTTTGGTACTTCATTAAGGTAATCCTTTACCTACATAAATTAACAAAACATGATTAAAAGCCGCTCATGAGCAAAGTTCCAAGATTATCTAAAATACTGTAGTACATAGAACTGATAAGAAACAAAGATTTCACAAAAACTATATTTGTTTATTTGGGTATATTATGTATGGTATATTATTTCTAAATATCACATCATTTGATAAAGCTGATAAGTTTTTTTTGCGCCAGTTTTTTTCTTGTCAGTTAAAAGAGTTTAAAATAGGTGTCAGGGCAAAGCTGACAAATCGAAAATGTTTGTATCAAGCTCATTTAAGTAAAAAATAATTTCATTTCATTTTATTTGCAGTTCGAAATGGGCTGCAACGAATGGAAGCGATCGCTTTTAGGCTCCATTCGCACCGTGGGCAAGTTGCTAGGGCTGCCCATCACAGCCTTCGTCTCAGACCGCTGGGGGAGGCGCACAGCCCTCGTCTTCTGCGCTTGCAACACCGCTTGGCTAGGTCTTCTCAGATACTTCACAAATACTTACATCGGTTTCGCAATTTCTCAATTTGTAGAGGCTTTTGTAGGCAATACAGCATTATCAGCTTTTTTTATTCTAAGTAAGTGACTTTTGTAATTAAAATTTCAAGTATATTGATATATATACCTGCAACTGGATATAAATTTATGATAAAAATACCTCCTTAATGAAAATTATTAAACCATGGTATTGCGATTTAGCGAAGATCGCAGGAAGCTGCTAAATACGGGCAGCACAGGACCGTCGTGGAAATCTTTGGAGGAGGCCTATGTACCCAGCAGTAAGTGTCATGTGGCTGGTGATGAATAATGTAATTGTTTGACTTTCAGTGATGGAAATGGTTGGACCAAAATATCGTGTTCTAATCGGAGCCACAATCCACAGTCTGTATTCCACAGGGCAGATCTTAATAGGTCTAATAGCTTGGCACGTTCACCACTGGAGAGATCTAACGCTCGCTCTCTACATACCGCAGTTGATTTCAATAATATACATTTGGATCATGCCAGAATCAGTGCGATGGTACTTGAGTAAAGGTCGCTACGACAAGTCGGAAGAAATGCTTCACAAAATAGCTAAGGCTAACGGCAAGGTAATATCTCAGAAAAGTTTGAATGCATTGAGGAATTTCGTAGAAGAGAATAGAAAAAAACAGGCTGTTATGAAACAAGAGAATAAAAGTGAGCCATGGTTGATTGTACTGGTATTTCGGCAAAAGGAGGTGTTGCTTCGTTGTATCGTGTGCCCTGTGTGCTGGGTTACGATGTTTTTAGTCTACCATGGAATGTCAATCAACGCTGTGAATTTGTCTGGGAACAGCTACGCAAACTACATGATCGTGTCAGCAGCTCAGATCCCCGGGTACTTTGCTGCTGTGTTGCTGATGAACAGGATTGGCAGGAAGTCTATGTTGATTGCTGCTTATTGGATCGGTGCTGCATGTCAGCTTGGTTATATATTTATTCCGGAAGGTCAGTTTTTTTAATGAAGTACGAGGAGACTCTTAGCCTTCATCATACCTGATGTTAAGTATTTATAAATGGAAGCCAGTCTCTCCCGGAATCCCCAATCACTGAGGAACTGGCTATCTTATCTTTAACTGCCGGAACAAAACAATGCTGAAAACATTGTTGTTATGGCGTCAGACTTAGATAAGATGGTCGTATACGTACATCTGATGTTTTGGCGCGCACTGTTCATTGAAATAAAACAACTTTTACGGATATCAAACGCGCTATATTTCCACGAACTAAGTTGTAAAAAATTTAGGATTTTTAGGGGTTTTTTGATTTTCCGGACGTTTCGGCACCTTTACAGCTGCCGTGGTCACGGGATGACTGGCTACTTATAAGTCTACCCTCGAAAAGTTAATTTATTTTCGTTCGGATATGGTTAGACATTTACTATGGCACACATTAGTATTGATTTGATATTTTGATTTAATTGTTATTTTAATTCTTTATTATTACGAAAAAAAAAACTAAAGACTCTACTGGCAGTTCACAAATTGGGAGGACCTTCGAAGAAAGAAGCTGCCAAGAAAAGAAGAATGATGAATTCTATGTACAAGTTGATGGAGTAGCAATGGGTTCTCCTGTATCCCCCATAGTCGTCGACATATTTATGGAGGATTTCGAGGTGAAGGCGCTGGCTTCAGCACCAGTGTATCCCCGGTTCTACAAACGGTACGTAGATGACACTTTCACTGTACTACCTAGAGATAGTGTTTCTGCTTTCCTTATCCATCTTAACTCATCCCAACATCCAATTTACTATGGAGTTAGAGGCAAACAATAAACTAGCCTTCCTAGATGTACTTGTTATTAAGAATCCTGATCAAACTTTGAGCCACACAGTGTATCGGAAAGCAACACATACAGACAGATACCTAAATAGTGATTCACATCACACCATCATCCTTAACAGTTAGCTACCGTAGGGAAATCTTTGTTTCAGAGAGCACGCGGCATCTGTGACGAGCAACACCTGACTGCGGAGCTTCAACATGTCGAGAGTACTGAGAAACAACAAGTTGCAAGTACCACGCAGACGTCACAGAAACCGCGCCAAACCAGTCACAGTAGAACGCCAACCTGCCATTTTACCATTTGTGAAAGGCGTCACAGACAAGATTGGGAGAATTCTAAAGCGTGCTTCTATTAATACTTACTTCAAGCCGCCCAAGAAGATCAACCAATTCCTACCACCAGTCAAGTGCAACATACCCTTTCAAGTTGCACAAACTGGATTGTGGCTGTGGGCTCTTCTACATCGGGCAGACAAAGAGAAGCATAGGGACCTGCGTTAGAGAACATGTAGCTGACGTGAAAAATAGGCGCGATAATAAGTCTGCAGTGTGTGAACATGCTTTTGAGGGACCCACCCACTACATCAGGTTTGATAAGCCACAGATCCTCGCCAGGGAACAAAAAATTGTCTCCAGAATGCTGCGTGAGGCTATTGAAATCACCAAATACCCAAACTTCAATAGAGATGATGGGTGGAAGATTCCACCAGCTTGGGACCTTATTATCCATAAATTAAAGTCTCAGAGAGACAACATATCTTAATTTCTTTATAAAGGTGGAGGTCGGCCCGCTTTCGAAGTTTTCTTGGCAGCTTCTTTCTTCGAAGGTCCTCCCAATTTGTGAACTGCCAGTAGAGTCTTTAGTTTTTTCTCTTTTCTTAATAATAAAGAATTAAAATAACAATTAAATCAAAATATCAAATCAATACTAATGTGTGCCATAGTAAATGTCTAACCGTATCCGAACGAAAATAAATTAACTTTTCGAGGGTAGACTTATAAGTAGCCAGTCATCCCGTGACCACGGCAGCTGTAAAGGTGCCGAAACGTCCGGAAAATCAAAAAACCCCTAAAAACCTAAAAATACGGACAATTACAACGTAGTTCGTGGAAATATAGCGCGTTTGATACCCGTAAAAGTTGTTTTATTTCAAAGATGGTGGTAGCTAGCCAGGCGCACTTACAACAAGTCTTAGCACCATCCAAACCGAATACAATATGAACCCTCGCTGGGAATCGAACCCGGGACCCCTGGCGCTGATACCCGTGGTTTTACCACTAGACCACAGAGGTGGTTAAAAAAACAATATAAAAAAGGTCAGTTATTTTGTTCACTAATATTGGTTATTTATAGTATTGTACCTATTGAAATAGAAGAAAACAAGAAATATTTAATTTCATTGAAGCCTATAAGTAATAATATTAGTGCAATCATTTGTAGTTTTAAAACTTATTTGCACCATCTATATCTCGCGTCTTTCAGACCTGTTCGCGTTGTCGCTGGCTATGTACCTGTTGGGCATGAGCTGTAGCGCCGCAGTGGTGACTTCGCTCTATATCTACACCAACGAGCTGTTTCCCACCAAATACCGGCACAGTCTCCTTGCTTTCTGCTCCACCATCGGTAGAATCGGTTCCACCCTTGCACCCCTTGCTCCATCATTGGTAAATATACAATTATTATTTTTATTTGTATTTGCTTATTTGATTTACTCACTTACCACTCGCACTCGTTTGAATGTGTCAATAGATTTTGGGCGATTCTCGATTCATCATCAGCTATTTTGAATATCCTTACTACGGAGGCACTGGCCTTCCTAAGGGATGGTTAAGGAGAATGAGCCATTACCCACCACGCGGACCCAAGGTGTATTGGTTAAACAACAACAAATACGGCCGGGACCAACGGCTTAACGTGATTTCCGAAGCACGGACGAGCTCTTTATAGTAAATTCAGTGCTCTATAGAGTTACAGACAATCAGGAGCTTTATATAGTAAATTATGGTCACCCATCCCGTGACCGAGCCCCGACACCAAGCTCCCCGATTCTTTATTAGGCCCATTCAAAAACGCTTAGCTATAAGTTCAGTTGATCATAGTTTCTTTGATTTTGACTTTGAACTTCACCGACTTTCGGTTTTCTTTTATTCATCAAAAATCTTTGAATGCAGTTTTGGTTAATTTTGAAAATAAAGGAATGTTTATATTGATTATTAATATTTAGGGTTCTTTCCCTCCGACGACCATATGTTTTTTTCCAGCCTCAATGATATGAATATAGGTGTAATCTACTTGAACACGTGTCTTTGATTTACTGATCGTTTGTCAATGGTATGTTACCTTTTCCAGGGTTCGGAAGTGTGGGCACCATTGCCTAACTTATTATTCGCCGGTTTGGCAGCGCTGTCCGGTGCCCTGGTCTTCCTTACACCAGAAACTCTTGGCTCCAAGTTTCCTGATACTATGGAAGAAGCTGTTGACATCGGAAAGAAAAGAAATAATAAATGAATTAAGTTTATGTTTCATTTTTTACGCGTTGGGAAGCGAGGTGCCTGTTCCACCGCTAGCGAACAGCGAGAAGCGCTACAATATAGAGCTACACAAAGACAAGTAGTGAGAAGCGGGTGATATTTATGTTGCTGGGCTGATAAGTGGGTGCGGGTACGCAACAAGCGAGGGTCTTTTAGTAAGCTCTTCCGGCTGCTACAAAAAAATATACATACGAGATATTATGTAGATTTAAAAGAGCAAAAACGCAATAACTCTACAATAAAAGTAATAACTCCTTGACATTGGTTAACGGCAAATTGCAGAAATTGCCTCTATTGTTTGCCTTTAATGACTATTTTATACTAGAGACGATTGTAATGAACGATCATTATGGGTATCTGCCTTCTAGTAAGCGTATTTGACTATACTCGCCATCACCACGCAGGACAGACAGGTGCCCTGGCGATAGTAGAACATATACCGAGCGACCGGGAGATAATCTCTACAGATAATTAAATATGCATACCGGCACAGAACTCCTGATTTCAGACCACATTGCTGCTCGCCATCATTGGTATGCTACTCTACTGAATGAAATGAAAATGAAATATTTGTTTATTCATAACAAATAATAGAACTTAAGACTAGTTGATATTATAGGGTACGATATACAAGGTTTCTATCATTTGTGGGAGACTAGTACCTGAAATAGGTTTCAGAAATCGAAACCTGTGCTATAGGTCGCCAGGACCCACCCACAGACAATAGTATGACGTATAAATATTAAAATTAGGTGTAATATGACAGTTCACGTCTTAAGTATAGAATTTCTGGGTAAGTAACTTAAAATACAAAACAAAGTAAGGTAAAATATATAAAATAACAATAATAAGTAGATAACCCAAAACTAACCCCCATATTCTAAGTCATTCCTCCAAAACTTTTAACACTCCACTCAACCTCGTCGTGGGTAAAAATGGTAGTGTGCGCTAGGTCTAACACGGAGTGGCTATGTACTCTTTGGCTCCTCCAGGTCCTTACGGTGTTATGACTTAGAATACCGATTTCGAGGAGTATTTCGAAGAGGTTTTCAATGAGGTTTCGTTAAGTCGAGGACGAGTAAGTTTTGGAGGAACGACTTAGAATATGGGTGTAAGACCGCCTCTGTGGTCTAGTGGTACAACCACCGGTATCAGACCCAGGGGTCCCGGGTTCGATTCCCAGCGGGGGTACATATTGTATTCGTTTATTAATTGTTAATTTTAATTTCGTTTCTTATTATTTGTTTGTATTAATAATTGGATATATAATAATATAATGCATGACGACTGAAATGTTTGCATATCGCTAGAGCGGTAAAACATGTATGAACTCTATAATTATCATCAAGATCTAAAATTTTATCATGTTTTCTACAAATAAACAATTTCTATTCTATTCGGTTTGGTTGGTGGTAGGACTTGTACTAAAACCCTGGCTAGCTACTACTATCTTATCTAAGTCTGACGCCATAACAACAATGTTTTCAGCATTGTTGTGTTCCGGCAGTTACATATTAGATAGCCCGTTCCTCAGTGATTAGGGATTCTGGGAGAGGCTCGCTTTCATCTTCAGCCTTATCAATACTTAACATCAGGTATGATGTAGGCTGAGAGTCTCCCCGTCGTTCATATAAAAAAGAAAAAAATAAGACATAGTGTATTGAGTGAGAGCATGTGTGTGTGTGAGTGAGATCGCATGTTTCGTACACACATCCTCATATGTGTATGACTGGTGGGTGTGTGCGTGTATGGATGTATGAGTACCTATATGTGGAAGCGAAGAGATAGGCAACGTTACGAGATCCAATAGTTCTTTATCATTAAAAGATAACTTTAATTATTGCATTACGTAATAAAATTAAATACATTATATTTAGTACATTTATGTATATTATTTCAGAATGCAGAGTAGTTTTTCAGTCGCTTCGTAGTCAAGTCGTCAAAAACTTGGTCACAGTATGCTTGCAGTTAGTAGTCAGGAGTGGATAGATATGAAGGGAAGCATTTACGGCCGGTTTCAATAATCTATCCCTAACAAGAGATAGGCCTATCTTGGCTACGTTACTTAGAAACCGCTGTTATTTTGGTTTATTTCCGGCTGATTAACATCTAGGCAACAAAGCTTTAGTAAACCTATCACTTACTGTGGATAGGTTATTGAAATCGAAGGTTGGTCTGTTGTAATTAAGTGGTCCGAGAAAGAGGAAGAAGTGTTGAGCGAATGATGTTCTAACGGCGGGTATATTGCACACTTTATGTTTGTGACGTTTGTGATTTTTTCAATATTATGCTATGAGTTTGTTATCACGTAAGGACTAAATCTCAAAAGGTAAGTAAGTAAGGTAAATTCCCCAATCGTGGACCACGCTCAATGCTGTACATTTCAAACAAACTCCATAAAAAAAATAACCAAACATCAGTGATTTAATGCAACTGTAAACACTTATTCGATAAAGCTACTCCTAACCTCCTCTGACATACTATCAACATTTACCAGTAATTGGCCATCTTGTTTTTATAAAATGTAACGTTAAAAAAAACCAACGAGAAAAAATTTGTTTTCTTAGAATTAGTAAATGATAAATGATAAATGATATTTTATTGGCAAAAAACGTGGTATAATGATGGTGAGCCAAGGCTTTACAAAATAAAGTGCTCATGCTTTGCTGATTATAAAAATCGCATGCAAATACTGATTGGTAAATTACAAGTTACAAATGTCAGACAAATATTAAGCTAAATTAAATTTAGGTATTACAATGTCATCGAGATAGAATTCAGTAGGTATAATATAAAAAAAAGTATATCAATTTAATAAAAAATAAAAAATATATATTCATTTGTCACGATAAGAATAAAACTGTTTCAAGTCATAGAAATTATTCTCTTTAAGCCACTTACATAAATTAATTTTGAACAATCTGTTGTTCAGACCTTTAAAGGTGATAGGAATCTTATTATATATACGAACACACATACATAGAAAGCTTTTAGCATATTTACTGCTTTTTGGAATTTCCTGGAATATTAGTCTGTGTGGACATCTAAGTCTAAAATTCCCAGCTTTTTTAAATAAATCTAAATGATTATGAACGAAAGTAGCCACTTCACATATATAAAGAGAGGGAAAAGGCAATAAACCAAGGCTTTTAAAAAATGGTTAACAGGATTCGTCAGGAGGGACCCCGCAGATAGCACGAATACATTTCTTTTGCGCAACAAATATTCTGTTTTTGTCCGTACTATTGCCCCATAGTAGGATACCATACCGTATACAGATTCAACGTAAGCATAATATGTTACTATTGCTGTTCTTTTATTAGTTATAGCTTTTATACGATTAAGTGCATAAACAAACCTATTTAATCTGCTACATAAATTATCTAAGTGCATTTTCCAATTAAGATCTTCATCTAACATTACTCCCAGAAACTTCACATGTGTAGCTTCTGTAATTTTAGCTACATTTAGCTTTATATTGTATTTTTTTTTGTTTACATTTATTAAATTGTATAAAGAGGGATTTGTTTAAATTGATTATTAAATTATTTGCTTTCAGCCATTCTTCTATTTTATCTATTGTATTATTAATATCTGTCTCATGATTTTGTATTGAATTGTATTTATTATGTCCAATGTCAGATGTAACTATTAATGTAATATCGTCAGCGTACATGATGCATTTATGATTTGTCACTTTTGTTACGTCGTTGATGTAAAGCAGGAACAGTATAGGTCCTAAAACGCTCCCTTGCGGGACGCCAGACAATTTTTCATTGTAATCAGATTGAAACGTCTTCATATAATTACCCTCCAATCTGTTCAAAACAACACACTGACGTCGACCCGCTAGGAAGGAGGATATCCACTCCAAGGCTGGTCCTCTTATTCCTATTGACTCTAGTTTCTGAAATAATAAACTATGTGAAACGTAGTCAAAGGCTTTTGACAAATCAAAGAATAATCCAGTCGCAAGTTTATTCTTGTTAAGATTAGTTAATATTAATAAAAATAATAAAAATAACTTTATTTTTCCATCACAAACAGGGTTCTTACAATCAGTTAGTGTTATGTAGGTATGTTTAACTATCTCCTATACCTGTGATGGACTGGTGCCTGAAATAGGTTTCAGCAGTAGAAACCTGAGCTACAGGTCGCCAGGCCCACCCAAGGACAAAAAGTAGGTACGTACTATATTAGCGCGTAGGAAACTTCATCTAGCCACTTTGTTGTTTGGTGTTATAAGGTCCGGCAAACCGATTTATTTAAATGAGAAACTCACTTGGGCCCAAAGTTGTAACCGCAATCCACTGAGAGCATGTAGAAACATCTTTGCCACACCAAAACATCGCACTAGGGCGTTTCGTGGGTCTTTCAGGTTCGCAGCTACACGTTGCTGGAACGATCTCCCTCCGCCGTTACGTGATCTTAAAACAATTAATATGTTTAAAAAATCTGTCAAAAAGTATTTACTTTTGTCGCAACTTACACCAACTATGTAAAAAAGCATTAACTTACATTCTTGTCTTTCACGTTCGCGAGTGATGGCATTGGAGATTGGGGGTCGTTGTATGCAAGGCTGATGCAATGTCTACTATAGTGGTAAATTCACAACTTGTAATTTCCTTGGCTAATGGCAGTGGTGATGTGCAATATTCTTTTGGGTTGTTATTCAATCAATTCAATGTTAGCATTTGAACAGTTTCAATAAGTAACTTTACAATAATGAAATTAAAACTTAGGTCCGTCTGATAATTTATGTAAGTTTGTTGTTTTTGTTTGTTGTTAATAATAATATAATTTGTGGTTATTAATATCCTTTTTTCTGACAACTGACAGTGACAGCTTGTCATATGTCAACTTGTATACTTTTATTAATATGGTAGAGTGTACTCGTACAGGCCATGCCAGAATACCAGCGCCGTTGCGGTGTGACGATTATTGCGCCGCAATGGCATAATGCTGAGGCAGGGTCCTGATTGGCCTGTCACACCACAAATTTTATTTGTATTTAGGTTAAGTATGTAATTAAGTACATATTTGTTGTATTATGTAGTTCCGTTAAAATTTTTGTTTTTTTTTGTTTTGCTTTATTTTTAACTTCTGTTTTCAATATGTCATGTGTGTGTGTGTGTTAGGCCAATAAAAGTTTTTCTATTCTATTCTATTCTATATTCAGAGCTTACATCGGACGAGTGATAGGGACAATTAAAACAATAACAAAAAAGTAAAACAATAAAATAAACATGACTAAACTATCTAAATAAACAATGTGTGAGCTGCACGCGTCCAAAGGGCTGTGAGAGGGGTCGTGTATTTAAGATTAAATCGGTGTGTGGATGAGTGTGAGCGTGAGAGTGAGAGTGAGTGTAGGTAAATGTGTGTATGCATTGGTGAGATGTTTTGTGTGTGTTTGTGTGTGTGTATGTGTGTGTGTGTGTGTATATATATGTGTGTGTGTGTGTGTGTGTGTCTGTGTGTATGAATTAGCAATATTCTGTGGAAGGGACGTCAGAGAGCCAAAGATTTTAGTTAGTTACTAACATGTAGTTAAATTTAAATAACATTAGAAGAGCATTAATTATCTCGTAGGGCAGAGTAATATTGTACGAACTAAATCACTAATAGCCAATGTTGTAGATTTATTCTTTTGGAAACCATATTGGGATATATTGATTATACTGTATTTAGTGCAGAAATTCATTAGCTTCTTAAGCATACACTTCTCGAAAACTTTAGATAGTATGGGTACTAATGTTATTGGACGATAATTATCTATATTGTCTTTGCTCCCTTTTTTATACAAAGGTTTGACCAATGATACCTTCAACTCCTCGGGAAAGATCCCTTGTTGAAAAGATAAGTTTACTAGGTATGTCAGAATGAGAGCAAGTTCAAGAACACAGGCCTTTAATATTCTCGTATTGATGCCATCGTACCCTTCAGAGTTGGAGTTATTAAGCGTCATAATTTCCTTTATCAATTCACTTGATGTAATAGGTTCTAAGAACATTGAATTTGAATACGCATTGAATACGCGCGCGCGCACGTACCTACCACTTACATGTATAAGAAAGTTTTTGTTTTTTCTTTTATATATAGTCTCTAGTTAGACCTTAGATTTCGATTAATTTATTTGTATTTTTTGCAAATTTGTATAATTTTGAGGTGGGCGCTAATAACTGCGACACAGTCTTTGACTACTGTGGTTATTAACGATAATATTGCTTTTGTACCAGGCTTTAGATACAAATAAATTATTGAATAATTATTGAAACATTTTATAAATAAAGTTATCACATATAGTATTTTTTATTATTTGCTAGTAGTCTTACAACTTTAAGTATTATGAGTTATCTCATATTTGAATAAGAGTAGGAAAACTGGCCTTATATCGTCCACGATTTGTGGCTTAACAGTTGCAACATAGTTGCAATTAGTTGACAATCCTGGTGCTCAGTCTCCTTAAGAGAATCGAAAACTGTGTAATTTAGAAGTGTTATAAAAAAGTCACAAATTACAGAATCCCTAATTGACTTGCAATACAGTAATATTTATTTACTAACTTAATTATTTTTGATTACAAAACTCTTAATAAACGTTAATCAAACCAATCTTAAACTGTAACGATAAAACGCCGTCTAACTCACAGACGTGTGGCATAGTACCGAGAACACTGGTACTTTTGCTTCGCTGAATACAAAGACTCAGCCGTTGGGCAACAACCAGCTCTCAGGTCTCCTGAGGCGTGGCCCGGTCTTGTGGAAACATCATTTAGGTTTTTTTTTTGTGTCAGTCGACCAAGGGCCCATTGTCTCTACAGCAAGCGCCGCAAATTTGTGGCTTGCTGAGAGCAACGAATATTTGCGGCGCTTCAGGAATTTAGCTTGCCCCGCCGAGGCTCCAGCTCTTGAGGACGTACCACGTATATGTTTAAAGTCAAAGTCAAAGATTTTTATTCAAATAGACTTATAGATAAGTACTTTCGAATAGTCCAACATTTTTTTTCCCTACCAGCCATTCAGGACATGTTGGGATGTCCCGTATGGGAAGGACCTAAGGTGTCTACACAAGTTGCATCCCATATAAGGGTACGCCCCAAGCACCAGGGCACTAAGGTCGCACCATCGGGTCTTTTACCATCATCCCTGAATAAACCATAAGGTTCCAGAGATGATGGGATCGAAGCAGTGATCACACAAACATTATGGGTGCCCAGCCCACAATGGTGATCTGCTATACAAACTTTAAGAATGATATGGACACTAGAGACTTGTTAAAAAAGCTCAAATATAAATACAGGAAAATTAAAAAAAAAATGTTCCAGATTAGACAGAACGAAAGTAGATTACATTTGGATACCTAATCAAAACGGTTTCTCATTAATATCAGATCAAGAAAATGGTGCGTCTGCAGTTTTTCAATGATAAGCATGATAATTGATAAATATAGAAAGGTATCTGATGTTTCACAACATCAGATACCTGATATCGGGACTTCTAGGGTACGTCTACACAGTAGAATCTAAGATATTTTATATCGACGGAGATACCTACACAATCAAGCAGTAATGCAATGATAGTATATACATAAAAACTTTATATAGCCACCACATTATCTTTACAATCACAAAAATATATCAAACCATTTAAAGCAGCGTCATTGCTGCCAACACACGTGTTTAATATAGTAAATGTAACATTTTCAAATTAAGAAAAATAACGGAGCTCGATTCTCAAACGACAGAAATAAGTTAAGTTAAAAAAAAAACAGCACTAAACTAAGAGAAAGAGGTTTAATAATGGCCAGTGTCGAAGAAAATGAATCATCCAATGCTAATGTAGAAAAAGGAACAAAGTCTGGTATAGATCTGGACACAATTTTAGTGGAGGAAATTGGTCAGTTCGGATGGTTCCAGGTGCGAACCGTTCTGCTGGCAGTTATCTTCGTCATCTTCGCTTCTTGGGGAGCCAACGAGTATGTCTTCACCACGTCCAGGATTAATACCAGGTAAGACAATTAGGGATAAAGATTAAGTGCCGGGTGGTGACGGCCTAAGAATACAAATGTCACCACTCCCTTACATGCCTGGGATGTCGTAAGAGTCATTAAGAGGCTCGACGCATTGAACACCTGTGCGAGAGAAGGAAAACTTGAAGGAAACCCTTTACCAAACCGTCTGGCCAGCGTGGTAGTAGTAGGCTAATAAACTCCTATGACCGCCACAACAGGCGTGAGCTAGGAGAGGCCTATGTCCAGCAGTTTACGTCCACAGGCTGATGATGGATGAATGAATGAATATTTAATTCAGACGTTTCTAGAAACTGTAGTTTACAAAACAATAACACTCTTATGCTTTTTGTTTTAAAACAACTAACTAAATACTTTTTTTTTAACGGTCAGGTAACGAATCATCCCTTATTAACCTTTTAAACCTGTATTAACCTTTTAACATCCACAAATTGTAGCACAATTGCCCAACCAGCGCAGCCATCCTTATAAGTGCATTTTGTTTAAATGTCACATTTGTGTTATTATTCTTTTTATAATGCAATGAATTCTTGTTTATTTATTGGGCTTTCAAACCGAGGCCACTATTGGTGGGGGTACACGTTATTATACGCATTTGTAAAGTGACGCTTAAGAAATATTTTAAAGTGTGCGATTTTTGTTCAAAAAGTAAATACTTTTTTGAAAATACAACCTAATTACAAGCTACTACAGATACCTATACCCATAAAGATTGTGACTATGTGACCCCCTTTGCAAATGTAGTATTAATCTGGGTTGGCACATCATCCATCCGTTCGAACTAAACTCTTTGAAGAATAAGGAATCAATTAAGATCCTAGACTTTCTGGAAGCCAGAAGGCTAAAAGAGTTGCTGTAACTTTTTTTTTACACACAACGGGAAACGCTTAGCCTTCATCATACGAGTTATTTAGATATCTTTTAAGTCGCAGTGACTACAATCCTCAATAGAACTGCAAAGCCTCTCACAAATATTCTCACAAATAACAATAATAGGAGAAATTGACTCGAAAACCTTATAATCACTTACTTAGCAAAAAGTTAAAATTCATAACTTAATAGGCAGGTTCTTATTAGAACGGTGGTTTTATATTATTTTTAGAGTTACCTCTATTTAGAAAACGGTCCGTCGCCATAAATAACTCAATTTGACTTAGGTTTTCGTTCTTAAATATAATTGTTAGTTTCCTAAAATCAGAATTCATAAAGGTAAAATAATAATAAAATAATAATTAAAGTGAAAACTATTACAATTATCTTCTTAAACGTTCTACATGTAATAGGAACGCATAAATTTGTTTTCCTACGTATTAATGAAACTAAAATTATATTTCCACCAAAATCTATATTAATATTTGATAAGTAATATTATTAATACGGTATGGTACAGATTCCAGTCTTTATTATGTTGCTGATTAGATTGATGGGCCACTGTTACGGAATATAATATACCTATTCGTACTTATACCTAAGCGTAGCTTACAAAGAAAAACCTAAGTAATTTTAAGTAATTATAATAACATTTTCAGTGGCGAATGAGCAATTTAGATCTATTTCATGTTATTTATTAATAATATTCATAGTACCTGTCTTATGATTTACAATTAAAATAATTCTACTCGTACTTATTCGAAAGAAATTGGAATGTCCGATAGCCACCTTGCTATGCCTATAGGGCAAAGGTTGTAGAATCAATCCCCATTTGTGTTAAAAGTATTTGTGTTTGCTCTATGTATGGATTTTGTTGTGTATGATTATTAATATTTGTGATTATATTAATTGGTATCACTAAGTCTTGCAAGCAGCTCAAACTACTTGTTTCGGAATACAAACAATGTTTGTGCTACAGTCAATTATTGTTGTTATGGACTAAGTGATTAATGAAGGCATTATTTATAATGCCCGGGAAAACCACCACATAGAAAGACTAGGGCTTCCAATACCGGGTTCCCGTATTAGCAAATACTTTGCCATTTGAATCTTTTACATGGTCTGATTAAAGACCCTAAAGTTATTGATTAACAAACACGTTGATAAATGTATGATTTTGTCATTTTTGCATTTTTCAATGCTATTTTTATACTTATGGTAAATTTTAAATAGAAAAATATTGGAAAAAATTAACTCGGCCACCCTGACCCGTCTGAGATTTCACTTGTGGCCGAGTTAATTTTTTCCAATATTTTTCTATTTAAAATTTACCATACGTTGATAAATGATTTTGCAGGAAAAACTTATTTATTTTATTTAGTGGAGAAAATAGCTTCTACACAAATACCTACTCCAAAAAAGTATGATAAAATCAAATCAAATCAAATCAATATCATTTATTCAGTCTAGGCTGTTACAAGCACTTATGAACGTCAAAGAAGCTACGCCATCGGTTCACAAACCCTACGGCGGGAGACCTTGTAACGAGAAGAACCGGCAAGAAACTCGTCAAGGGCTATTTTTTTCTCCCTGTTTTATTTCATACAGAGTCGTCAAATTGAAAAGTGAGCTTAACATATCAGTAAGGTCAATTTCCATCACAAAAGAAAATACTAATTATAATATTACATTTTATGGTTATCCTAACCGTAAACAATTTTCAACTCGTAAAGAAGGACTTACATTTAACATTTCTCGCATTACAAGGTTACTGTACTGTAAGTTGTGAGTGACGTACATACTGGTCGATAGCAATTTATTTTAGATAGATAAATCGGGATATGCTGGTATCCCGGGATCCCGGTATTAAGATTTTTTTTTTGGTATTATTACAGGTATTCGAAAGCCCATAAAGACCCTTCTTTACGTTAGGTTAGGTTAGAACTGTGACCAAAATTTAATAAGAAATGTAAGCAGAAAGTAATTAAGTATAACTATCAGAAGCAATTTAGTGACCGGGCTACACCTGAATTGTATGTATTAAAATTTATTTCATGTGATCCCAACTTCATTGAATACGTCACGAAGTAGTCCAAAGTATTTAGCAAAGTATGTGCTTTAGCCAAATCCAAGAATTTCCAATAAACCAAAAAATTTCTGATAGGTAATAAAATTAAAACTATCTGGAATATTATTAATCAAGAGACTGGCAAAACAAAGCGTTGCATAAACTATTTTATCTTATTTGATCTTTCTAAAGCATACGATTGTGTTGATCACCAAACACTTTTAATGAAGTTTAAACATTATGGTGTATCTGTCAAGTCAGTTAGCCTTATGCATTCATATTTGTGTACAAGAACTCAGATAGTTGTCATTAACAAAAGTGAGTTTACTGGAGCCCCCATTAATATGAGCGTGCCTCAAGGATCAATATTGGGCGTTTTGCTGTTCTTAATATACATAAATGAATGACTTTCCTTACTCCGCGAAGAATTTATAGGAATCAGTGCTATTTGCATAATATAGATACTTCTCTAATAGCTCTTAAAGTAGACAGTGGTAGTAATTGCCCTGACGAAGTAAATAGTGCTCTTTCTAACTAAAGTTTCACATTGGTTTCAAAGCAATAATTTGTCATTGAACTCTTTTTTACTACTTAATAAAGTAAGGCAGGACGATATTCACATTAAATTCGATGGCTATGTAGTAGTATTTATTAATTGTGCGAAATTTCTAGGTTTATCATTTGATTCCCGACTTCAATGGGATCCCCACATTGAAGCCTTGTCAAGTAGACTCAGTTCTGAAATTGAAATGGCAAGATTGATAAACTCTACGAGGGTTGTTATTTATGTATCCGTAATAACAAAGTGAAACAAACATATAGTATTTATTATAGTTTTATTGCTTTTCAAAAAATTCGTAATGATGATCAATGCACTTTTGTATACGTTAGAACCCATTTACGTAGCAATTTTTTCATTCGGATTGAGGTGTCTCCAAAACATTTTTTTTTTCAGACGCATCAACAGCCTCTTTACGGCTCGAAAAACGTTGACCACGTAATTTATTCATCATGGTTGGGAATAAATAGGAGTCCGCTGTTCAGCTCCGACTTGGCCCCCAAGTCGGAGCTGAACAGCGGATGACCCGTTAATTCGATTTTCCGATCCATCAAATACCGAGATGTTTCGGCCATATGTGGCAGCTAGCATTGTCATGATGAAGAAGGATTCTGCGTTGTCGGTTGTTCTTTCATATTTCTTATTCTATTCTATTTCTATTTCTATTTTATATTTCGGGCACTGTACCCAAATGTCCATTTAAATATATCAAACAAACAAGCGACTATTTGCTTGAAATTCTCGAGTTGTCTTTTTCCAATAGTTTTCTATTTAAAATTTATCATAATTATAATAACTTTTCTAATAAGTTTATTTGAGTTAAATTATTGTTACCGTTCAGTCCAAGAATCCCCCAAAGGTAGATAGATTATCTTATCTCCTTTAAAAGATTCCAAAAACAATTGATCAATTCAAACTCCCGAAAGAATGAATATAATGATTGATTGGGTTATTATCAATCTTACGACAATCCCTTATCTTTTTAATTACGGTTTTTGCTTTTCATATTTCTTTGTAAATCCCGATCAAATGAATCCGATATCAGTGCGAAAGTGAAAAAAAAACGCATGCATTTATTGCTAGTTATCGATGATTGATAATTCCCGAAGATAGCTAATAAATATTCTCATTAAGATTTTCTTTTTATCTTAATACACTCTTAACATTTGTGTTTTTAAGTTGGATTATTATTTTTAACTTTTCCTTATGTTATGACAATAATATAATAATATAATCCACTCCATGATCCAATATAATAATATTGGATCATTCACTTGTGGCAGAGTTGTTTTTTTCCAATATTTTTCTATTTAAAATTTATCATAAATATTGGATCAGTTTAAATCAACACAAGAAAGCAAACTTAAATCTCACATTGATTTCATAATTAAATAAAAGATATGTGACAGTAAACTAAATTTTTTAGCCAGGCCACATTATGTTCTGAAAGCGCTAACCTATCGATGAATCCAAAAAATAATAACTATAAAATTCATATTTTTTTTACTACGTTTGCTCAATCAAGCCCAGGGACTAAGACAGAACCCCAATGGAGCTAACCCAGAAGGTGCCATTCACTCTTGCTTTGAAGATGGATGGGTTATAAATATTTGGAAACACAGGGAGAGAGTACCACTCCTTTGCTGTGCGAAATATACAAGATTGAGTAGCGTTTTGTGCGACATTAGGAATATCAACAAAGAAAGGGTAGCCCGCACTGCGTCTGGATATCCAATGGTAGAAGGGGGATGGCGGTATGAGCTCATGTAGCTCCTGAGCACCCACTCCGAACTACAGACTGTAAAAGACCGACAGTCAGGTCAGTTTGCGGCTGTGAGCTAAGGTATGAAACTTGCTCTTCACCAGTTCTTTGTCGCCAATTAGCCTCTCAGCTCTGCGTTGAATCGTGTCCAGTGTTATGTTTACAAAAGCTTTATTTTATGAAAATTTGATTGGCTTCTTAAGTAAACCACAAAACCAATAAATAGATCTATGAAATGGCCCGTAGTTCATTTATAGACTTGATGTAGATCCGTTTACAACAACCGAAAACAATTTGAAGTCGTCATAATCATTCAGCCTACCGTAGTCGACTGCTGACGTAAGTCAACGTTGCACTAAAAATCACGAACTCACGCCCTTTTCATCCAGCCACTCCTTGTCACCTTTGTCAGGTCGTCGTCTGTCCATCTAGCAGGGGGCGTCTTACACTAGGTTTTTTTTTCAATTAAATAGGCTTACTCTTAGCCTCCTTCTGACCCGTTAGAGGAGGCTGAAAATAGAGCGAGTTTGCCTAGAACAAGACTATTCACTCGAGCTTTAAATAAACAGGATTGCAATCAGCCGGTAATACAGACTTAGGCAGAGAATTTCACTCCCTGGCTGTGCGCATAAGCTAAGTGAGGAAAAGCGCTTTGTACGCATACGTGGAATATTAACCAGGTAGGGGTAGACCTGCAGTACGTCTATACTCCCGGAGATAAAACGGGGATGGCGGAATGAGCTCATGTAACTAAATAGCACACTCTCCGAAGTACAATCTGTAGAACACTGATAATGAAGCAACGCTTCGACGATGAGGAAGACTGTGAAGCTACGTTTGCCGAGTCATGATCTCCATTCATGAACTCTTCAGCTTCAGCGCTCGTTAGTTCTACGACTGATGCTACATTGACGAGCTATGTACACCACTTAGGTGTTCTGCCGCATGACCAATTTTTGGATTTTATCGCTTAACGAGGTTTCTATATTGACCTTTCGATAGCTCACTGCTCACGGTTGGTAAACCTGTTACACCGTCATTTTTCACGTTTCAGTTACGTTTAAAGACTTTGCCCTTCAGATAGTAGCTACAAAAAGATATGGTCCAACTTCCTAAATGCTGGCAACCCAACTTGTCATACCTTATTTCCATAAAAATGCAGCCTATAACCAAACAGATATAGTTAATGAAAAATATTTTTTTTTTCAGATGTCTCATTCCAGAATGCGACTCCCGCGAGCCAGAGTTCTCCCCCTCCCCCTCCTGGCTGCCAATCGCATTTCCCACCATCACCGGCGGCGGCATTGACGGCTGCCAGCGATTCGCCAACGTGACGTCACTGCCACCCTCCGACCAGTTCTGCCCTGCGTACTGGTTCGATCGCAACCAGCTGAGGGACTGCGAAACGCATCTGTACCAGAACACGGACTCTGTCGTGTATGATGTGAGTTTTATCATCTTCAGCCATGTCTATGATGTCGCTGCCACTGGGTTCCCTTCCTTTTTGATGGGTGGAGGATGTGCCAGGAGTCCCAATGCATTGGTGATGATGGCTGCAAGTTCAAATTTGATAACGATAATACCTACCTATATAAATGAATAAGGGACACACAGAGGAAAAAAAATGTTAAGATATTAATGCCCTAAACTTTAGCTCTAATTATCTGGCTATCGTGACACTTTAGGGCCTTAAGGGTCACGTTAGCGAGATAATTAGAGTTTCAAATGCATGCCGACCCATATTATCAGCTTTGTATCTTTAACTCCAATTACCTATCTCACTACCCTGAGACTTTAGGGCATTATGTAGCATGTTATTTTTTGTTTATCTTTACGCTATTTATATAAGTAATATAGTGCGACGCCATTTTAGAAAAAAAATACAAAATGGCGGACTAGTGACGAGGTCAAAAGTTTCAAACCCCTTTGGTTATCTATCCTGTGACTGACCATCTGATTTCTAGTTTCTAAACATTTATATCTAGATTAATCAGTGCGGGTAAATGTGCTTATTACTTTACATTATGAAATTTTTAAACTAACGGATCCAATTGCCTAAAATGTTTCTACGAAGTTAGTTATTAGTAGTAACTGTTAAAAATTGAAAAAAATATTCGAATGCGATGAGAAAATGACTTTCAGTTCTATTGTATGCCATAAATAATGCTCCATAAATTACCTGTATCTTATCGATAGCTCTAAAACGTCAACGGACTAGTTGTCCTTTTTATCAACTAATGATCATGTATTTTTAAGCTTTATCAAGGTTGTACGATATTGTATTGTTGTCCAGCATGTGCTAGACCTCACCTTGTGGACTAGAAGATAAACTAGCTCTCCTATTAAAAGCACAGTAGCAATACCTGTCCAAAATCAGGGTCTTTTGTGCCTTTTTGCCATGCTTGGTCTGAAGATCTGAAGCGAATCTTAATAAAATATGTTTCTCCTAATACATGAGCAAATAATGCATTCGATACTTTAGGCCAGTATTAAATGAAAAATTAAGATGTACTCGTAGTACCTAGTGTTATTTTTAACATGTTTTTTTTATATTTCTTAATAACTTTTATTTTTTATTACGACAAATAGATTTAAGGTGGTGATATAATAAATGTTAGCCGCATGCAAGTTGTACTTTTAATGTTAACATTCAGCATTTAATACCGCAACTTTGAAAGTTTACTTATCTGGGGGTTAATTGTCTAATTTTAAAATCTATCGCAAACCCTTTCTTTAATTCGTCATTTGAAAGATATTTACATACTTCAGGCCGTCACGATTTGACATTTGATAGGGATTGTGATCGGGACTCGTTTTGAAAGGTATTGAATGAACGAAATTGAATTGTCTAAGCAAAGTTACACACGAAAATATATTTTAAATGTATGGAGAAGTGTCAAACGAAGTGTCATTTAAAACATTTCCGTTTTCCGAAAGGGTATGTTACACAATTCCATAAATCACTATTGCAATCACAATACCTTTGAAAGGTATTGAGATAGATTTAGAAATTAGACAATTAGGGGGCTGGACCCACACCGAAAGAAACAAAAAAATCTGAAATAATAAAATATACAAATGCTCTTTCGACTGCCTGGTCACATGGGGTTATTATGGCTTCTATAGCTTTAATCTGCAGTAATCACGTTAAACTTAAACTTTTCCACATTCACTCAAAAAACATAAAGAGGGCTATATTAATGGATTTATGACAGCACCATCAGCAGGTAATTAATTTATGACAGCACCATCAGCAGGTAATTAATTTATGACAGCACCATCAGCAGGTAATTAATTTATGACAGCACCATCAGCAGGTAATTAATTTATGACAGCACCATCAGCAGGTAATTAATTTTTATTTTTTTCTTGTAATAGGGAAACACACAGCTCAATATTACACAAATTAACAAAACATATTAAGTTTGTACATAGGCTAACACAGTTTCCACTAAAGTAAATACAGAAAAGTTGAGTATACACTCTCTACAATAAAACCATAGTGCAACAATTTAGATACATAAACTTAGTAATTAATACTGTATTGTATTTGATCGTCTGTTAGAGACATGGAACTTACAGGAGATCATGTCGTATATAAAACGCTATAAACAGTTTTGAAATATTTACTTTTTATTTAATACAAAATTATGCTATGCTATATGGACAGGCCCAGCAGTGGTAGCGATCATTCCAGTCCACCAAATTCGTGAACCTAGGCCAAACATTAAAGTTTGCAGGTAAACAGGGCTTTGTTGTAGCTCCCCCGCCACTGCAGTGCCTCAGGTATGTTTGCCGATGCACACATAGAAGACCTTTTCGCAATCATACGCAAGAAAATAGCGTCAATAATGCAGAGAGTGCGGGGGAGCAGCAACCAAATTCTGATGATGATTGCCGAGAGGTTGGACTCGGCGCAGTATCACAGGTTCACCGACTTGCATGTTAAACATGTAGGTCGATGATTATTTATAGTCTGATTTATCATCTTCTATATAACTAACATAGTTTTAAGATCACTGTTACTAACCCTATGGACTGTAGTTGTCTGAAATAAATTATATAATAATAATAATAAAGTGTTAAATATTGAAATCTCATGGCTTTCCTTTAATTTCATTTATCTCGTCCAAGGGATTAGATCTTTAAGATTGATCTGACGATTGATGCTATAAAAGTACTGGTACTTATTGTCCGCCCCGGTTCGACTTCTGGGTGTAGCAAGCATATTTTCAAAATCTTTGAATGTAGTTTTGAGTAAAATTTGCAATCTTATTAGAGCTGTTGGTTTAGATGGTACATAAAGCGGAATCAGATATGAATATGAATCCTAATCCTAACTAATATAAAAAATGCGAAAGTGTGTTTGTTTGTCCGTTTGTCCTTTCTTCACGCCGTAACTAAGCAACCAATCGACTTAATTTTTTACATAGTTCTTCATGAAACTTAACGTGGGACTAGATAATTGGTGATTGTATGCGAATATTTATTATTTATTTATTTATAGAGTTAGTTGGGAGAACGGAGAGTTACATAGGTTACTTTTTATTTCGATACTACCACGGCAACCACGCGGGCGACACAACGGGCGGAAGCTTTTTTTATTATTGAGTTGATTTGGTTCTTTTTTATTGAGTACTAGCGGCCGCTCGCGGTTTCACTCGCGTGGTTTCCGTTCCCTTGGGAATATCAGGAAAAAAATATTCTATGTTCATAACCAGGCTATCAACTATCTGCGTACCAAATTTAATCCAAATCCGTTCAGTAGTTTTTGAGTTTATTCGTTGCAAACAAACAATCAAATATATATAGTATAGATGAAATGACTTCCAGAGAACCATCGACCATCTTTTTTAACATTTCCAACCATCTTGTTCCCAGTACGACCTCGCGTGCGATGACTGGCGCCGTTCGCTGATCGGCTCGATCCGCACGTTTGGCACGCTCACGGCGCTTCCGATCACCGGCTTCGTGTCCGACCGTTGGGGGCGTCGTACGGCACTCGCGCTCAACGGCTTCAATACTGCCTGGATCGGCGCGCTCAGATACTTTGCTGACACCTACATCGGCTTTGTTATATCGGAGTTTGCTGAAGCCACCTTCGGCTCCGGAGGGTTTTCTACCGCTTACATCCTTGGTGAGAAAAATGTTTTTGCTTATTCCAAGATGAAGGTCTCTCAATAGGGTTCAACGACGCCGGGATCCGAACGCTCAGATACTGTGCTGACTGGCACCTTAAACTTCGTCATATCGAAGTTTGCCGTGGCCACCTTTGGCTCGGACCAGGGCGTTTTCCTATCACTTACATCCTTAGTGAGAAGAAGGTCTTATTCGAATGTCTGTGTGCTCGCGCTCAACTCTTTCAATACCACCTGGATGACGCGCTCAGATACTTCGCTGACGCCTACGTGGACTTCGTCATATCGGAGTTCGTCGAGGCTACCTTAGGCTCCGAGGGCTTTTCTACGCTTCCATTCTTGGTAAGAACAACAAGATTTTTGCTTATACCAAGCGAATGGTTTCTAGGGGATCGCCGCTTTCAACACCACCTGGATCCGCGCGCTCAGATACTTCGCCGACACCTACGGCTTCATCTTATCGAAGTTTATCGAATCAATCTGTTCTATTCTATTGAAATCTGAGGGTCACTGGTGGCGTCGCAGGGCGCTCGCGTTCAACGGCTTCAACACCGCATGGATCGGCGCGCTCCGATACTTCACCGACACCTTTGGCTTCGTCATATCGGAGTTCGCCAAGGCCAGCTTTGGCTCCGTTGGGATTTTTACCGCTTACACACTTGGTGAGGAGAAGGTTTTTGCTTATGATAAGTTGAGGGTATACTGGAAAAGGTAGATCGTGATAGCCGGACAATTGACTGAATATTGGACCTTACTTTGATGCTGATAGTCTTGAAAATTGCCTCCCAGCCCCGAGTTACTCGCAAAGTCCTTCGAAGCAGGCTCTATATTGACCATAAACCGTAACTTACGAGTGAAAGTAAGCGCGGTTGTGTTTTCAAGTGATAAGTAATTAAAAGAAATATAAAACCATTTACAAACAAGAAATAAGCAAACACTGCAGATGGCTTTTGCTATTGTATAGTTTGAGTAATTTTTACAAATATTTTCAATACTGTGTTAAGTAAAATGCCAAAAAAGTAGTTTTGCCATGCAATAATGTGCCCTATTGGTCTGATGCTAAATGATATAACCTTCTTTTCGGAGTGACAGAAATGTTTGAAAATTAAAGAAAATTAATCAAATTGTAAAATATCCACGCTTTAGATGTTCGGAATGATTCAATCAGCCGTTATTAATAATAAACATTGTCGAATTATGAATAAAGCGTTTCGGCAACATTTCAGAGCATGCGCTGTAAGATAATTACATTGATAGTTGCCGCTATCAGTCGATGGCTTTTAATTTACATTGAGCAAGAATTTTAATAATCCCCGTGTAGTCTTATCAGTATCACACAAATTTACTATGGTATTGGAAAATTTTATGAGTTTGATAATTTTTATTACATTATGTCTAGGAGAAATTGTTTGTCAAGTCATTCAAATAATTAATCATCTCTTTCAAGTTGATGAAATTCTACCTAGTTCCAGTTCTCCGGGCACAGTTACTTGATGAAGTTTATTTTAGGTACAGTCAACAGCAGGTACGGATTTATTTTGTAAAATTTCTCCAGTCGACTTTGAAAGTTCGAACTTTTAGACGTAAGCCGCTGAGTTCGGAACTGTCTTAAGGCGATACTCGAAAAAAATATGCTGAAGCGAGATACCAATGAGAAAACGACGCGCACGGGAGCGAGACCAATTTTGGAGATTAGGCAAAGAAAACACAAAATCACTTCGTATTAAAAAAATAAAGCTACTTTTTTAAAATGCTTCTATACGATCCTAGATATTATTGGTATCCACTTATTAAACCAATTTCCAATAGTGTAAGTAACCCCATTTAAGATTTTTAGACGTATTTTTTTGCGGTCTTTTCGAAAAGAAAAAGTATCGAGACAAAATCATAAAATCTGTTTTTAAAACTATACGAATCTAGATAAAGGTATGAAGAAATATATATGTTATCACCAGATTTGTAACAATTGTAACCGTGCTACAGTTTTATAAAAAAAAAACCATACTTTTTCCGAGTAGCGCCTTAAGTGGCACTGTGTAAACCGTAGTTACCGTTGACTGCACGGTGTAATTTTATTATAACAAAATTGTTCATATAGTTTGTTTGATAGAATGAATAATAAAAAAATAGGCGCTTGCCGTAGAGACAATGGGCCCTTGGTCGTCTGACATAAAAAGTTTATTAAAGATCTTTCCATAAGACTGGTCCACGCCTCAGGAGACCTGAGAGCTGGTGCCTATCTTGCCCAGCGGCTGAGTCTTTGTATTCAGCGGGGCAACAGCGCCAGTGTTCTCGGTACTATGCCACGCGGCTGTGAGTTGGACGGCGTATTTTTGTTATAGTATAAGATTCTAACGGTTTCTTTTAAAATACCTGTTTTCGTAGAGGGTAACAAATGCTTATTCATACTACACTAAAATATATTTTTACGATAGGAAAAAAAATTGATGACTCAAAATACTTAGGTAGTGATACACGTAAGTTCAGTTGAATAAAGCTTATTTTGACTTACTTCCAGTGATGGAGGTGGTGGGTCCGAAGTTCCGCGTGTTGGCTGGCGCCAGCATGAACACCTTCTTCTCTGTTGGCCAAATCACCATGGGTCTGATCGCGTGGGGTGTGCCCAACTGGAGGAACCTGACCCTAACTCTTTACATACCTCAACTCCTCACCATCCTATATTTCTGGCTGATGTCGGAGTCAGTCCGCTGGTACATGAGCAAAGGTCGCTATGACGAGTCTGAGCAAGTGCTCAAGAAAATAGCTCGAGTCAATGGAAGACAACTTTCAGAAAAATCTCTCGAATCTCTAAGGGTATCGGCCGAAAACGAAAAGAAGAACCAAGAAGTCATAAAAGAGCAAAAGAAAAACGAACCTTGGCTGGTAGTGCTCGTGTTCAGACATAAACGGATCCTGATCAGAACAATAGTGTCTCCTGTGTGGTGGATCACCACCACTTTCATATACTATGGTCTCTCCATAAACGCTGTCAATATGTCTGGAAACAGATACCTGAACTACATGGCAGTCTCTTCGGCTCAAATCCCGGGTTACTGGACTGCGGTGCTGCTGCTGGGCAGGATCGGTAGAAAGCCAGTTCTGATAATAGCTTTCTGGATTTGTGCAGCATGCCAGATTGGATATGTCTTCATGCCAGAAGGTACAAACCTCACATCATCCTACTAATATTATAAATGTGATAGTATGTCAGTTTGTTTGTTACTCTTTCACGCTAATACTACTGAACAGATTTGGATGAAATTTGGCACAGAGATAGTAGATAGCCTGAATTAAAACATATGATACTTTTTATCCCCACAGGAACGACAACCAGGCGGGTGAAACCGCGAACGGCCGTTTGTAACTAATATTTTTAGAGAGAAAGTCACTTTTTTAATTAAAACTTAACCTCTCCTTTCTAAGAACTGAAAATCATCTAGCAAAATTACGCTGAGGAATTTCCAGCAAAGACTACTCATTGCATTTAATTCAAAGAATTTGGGAGATTCGCAAAGTCATTCTTCAGTAGTAATGGCATTCAATATTTAAACCCCTTGTATTTCTATCATGCCGTTGCTTCTATTAAAGCTGCTTCTGTAACGTTCTATGCACCGATTCTTCTTGACAGTTAAAAGATGTCCAGAATGGGTGGTAGGGGAGAAAATGTGGTTTTAAAAGTTTAATTAATAGATTATTTTTCATTGTCACTTTCAGGCCAAGAGGCGCTATCTTTGACGCTGTACCTAGTGGGTACGTACTGCATCGCCACGGTGATGACCTCCATCTACGTGTACACGGCCGAGCTGTACCCGACCCAGTACCGGCATAGCCTGTTCGCCTTCTCCTCCATGATGGGAAGGATCGGCTCCATCCTAGCTCCTCTCACGCCGGCCTTAGTAAGTACATCATCAGCGAAATTTGCTTAATGTATTGACAGTACGACGAGCTCGTGGCGCAGTGGTATGCGCGCTCGGCCTGCGATTGTTGAGGTTAAGCAAGTTTCGCAATGGTCGGCCACGGGATGGGTGACCTAAAATTTACTATCTCGAGCTCCTCCGTGCTTCGGAAAACACGCTTAGTTGTTTGTCCTGGTTGCATTTGCAGTCGTTAAAACCCACCAATCCGCCCGCGTGTTGTTTCATGACCCGATAATAATAATAATAATTAATACTTTTTTGCTCACTTAAAGAACAAGTAACACAGGACAATTTGCAAATAGCGAACAAACAACAGGCGGCCTAATTGCTACATAGCAATCTCTTCCAGGCAACCTTAGGTGAAAGAAAAATAATAAAAACAATAGGACAATGAGTTCCCGTTCTCCTTATCCATCTATAAGGAAGGCCAGTGCCCTAATAGTGGGGGACATCAAAAATGGCTGATGAGCAATTGACTTTTGATGGCGAAACAGACAAAATAATAACTACTTATCCGCACTGATGCATGCGCGATTCGACAACAAATACGAACATGGTGAAAATCCTGTTTATCGTAATAGTTATAGTGATGTAGCGTAGCTTTATAAGATTTAATTATGAATAAATATTTCGATTTATATAATTAAATCTCTTCATTTATGTTATTTGTCAATACTGTTTTTATTTGTGTTACAAGTGTAATAATTACAACTAACTTATATCTATAATTTATTTATGTATAAAATATTAATTATAATGTTAAAAGTTAAGAAAGTGAAATTTAAATTATTGTTAACTTTAAACATTATAATTAATATTTTATACATAAATAAATTATAGATATAAGTTAGTTGTAATTATTACACTTGTAACACAAATAAAAACAGTATTGACAAATAACATAAATGAAGAGATTTAATTATACAAATCGAATTATTTATTTATAATTAAATCTTATAAAGCTACGCTACAGTGATAATGACCATGAAAGTATAAATTATTATTTAGACAAAATAATGCTATGAATATGTAAAGATTTGAGATGGTGTGATACCTGACTTCGAAAAGTGTAACACCGAATACTACGTCCCCGTAAGTTTACTAATACGAATCACTTTACAGCGAATGCACGCCACCACGAAAAAGTTTGCACCGAAGCCACGCGATCTCGAATATCAGAACCTCTAATTCTTTAATTGAAAACGAATGCACGCCACACCATAAAAATTTATTCATTTGACAATCAACTAAATGCAACAAAAACTATTTATTCATTTGACAATCAACTAAATGCAACAAAAACTATTTATTCATTTGACAATCAACTAAATGCAACAAAAACTATTTATTCATTTGACAATCAACTAAATGCAACAAAAACTATTTATTCATTTGACAATCAACTAAATGCAACAAAAGCTATTTATTCATTTGACAATCAACTAAATGCAACAAAAACTATTTGTTCATTTGACAATCAACTAAGTAAATCAAAATTTCGAGGAAAGGAAAAAACATATATGAATTCAAAATGTAAAGTTATCGTTTAAAGTAACACAAGTATGCAAGACCATCTAAAAATGTGGTTAAATCCATAGTTTCCTTTTTTCTTATATTTTTTAATCTTTTCTTTCCTATTTACTTTTTTCTTTGATCGTTTGGTTTGTTGAGACTATTAGTTACTGGTTTTTTAACATCAATTCCGTATGTTTTTGTTCCTTATCAAATTAATAAAATATATAAATGACAATAACACAATTAATTATTAAATTATATTATTTTATGTCGTTTTCTCTTTCGAGTTTCTGTTATTCGAGATCGCGTGGCTTCAGTGCAAACTTTTTCGTGGTGGCGTGCATTCGTATTCAAGTGATTCGTATTAGTAAATTAGAGGTTCTGTTATTCGAGATCGCGTAGCTTCGGTGCTAAGTTTTTCGTGGTGGCGTGCATTCGTTGTAAAGTGATTCGTATTAGTAAACTTACGGGGATGTGGTATTCGGTGTTACACTTTTCGAAGTCAAGTATCAAACTCATACCAGTAAGCTTATGAATAGGTACGATACGTGACGGTCAAAACTGTAGATCAGCTGCCATATATAGCTAACAACAACAAAATATAGACTCAAATTTGTCACTTCATGTACATCATGTTGTCACTTAATTTTGCCTAATGCAGTGCTTCTGTTGGTAAACATTTGTTAAAAGCTCGAACACAATAAACTTTTTCTCTAGTCTTCGGTTCAGTGATCACAAAGGTATGCTTACTCCACAGTTGCTCACCAAAGGAGATGTTGACGTATCTAAATTAATTTGTTGTCAATCGTTTCCGGACGGCTGTACCACCATTGTCTGGGCAGTTGTTGCGGAACGCTCTGCACCATCCATTGAGGCATGGGTCACGACAGAACCCAAATACCTTTTGTGACGAAAACTTTTTTAGCGTTTATTGATTCCTTTTGTGACCATCGCTTGTACTATAAACGTGAACTTTCAGTTGATTTGGCATCACTATTACAGTTTATGGTGATCGTTTTTAAAAAGTGTGAACTACATAATTGTTTAGTGTTAAAACTTCAATAAATGGAATTTGCCACTTTTTTATTGATTGCAACGGGTAAATGCTGATTATCTAAGTAACTTTGAACAGCCCATTCGCCAAAATTCTTTCAGCTTTAACCGCCTCTGTGGTCTAGTGGTAACAACCATCGGAATCAGACCCAGGGGTCTCGAGTTGAATTCGATATGGTTGGTGGTAGGACTTGTTGTAAGTCCGCCTTACTAGCTACCACCATCTTATCCAAGTCTGACGCCAAAACAACAATGTTTACAGCATTGTTAAGTTCCGGCAGTTATGTAGAGATAAGATAGCCAGTTCCTCAGTGGTTGAGGATTCCGGGAGAGGCTCGCTTCCATCTTCAGCCTTATCAATACTTAATATCAGGTATGATGAAGGCTATGAGTCTCCCATAAAAAAAGTTGAACAAACTCTTTGTCACTGTAGGAAAAACAATCTTTGGACCTTTGGATGCTGAACTGGGAGTGAAACAAAAACATAGAATATGCCTGTATTTAGCTTTCCAGTGCAGTTAGTGAAACAAGCACTTATGAACGTCAAAGGAACAGAGAGGCGCTCCTAGAGTGAGACGTCTTGCTCTCTCGCGCTTTAGAAGTTCGGAAATTCAACTGTTACACGTTGCGCAATAGAGGTCTAGGCTATATTCGAAGAGTTGTATAGGCAATGGACTAGTGGCAACCTGTCACTATTGTAGACTGTACCTCATACCCAACAGATGCCAAATGGCGGTGTTGACTATGTGAGATGTGGCTATAAGAGTGATTTTATAAACCCCACTTTGACGCTTTACCAACCCCTCTAGGGATTTATGTGTTGATGTCATGTATGTGTCAGGAAAACTAGGTAAATATAGATAATCAGGATAATTAGGTCATTGTGAAAACCCTAGGGATATTGCGAAAACACGGATAATTAGATAATGATGTTGTTGACATGATACTACTGAAAAAAGATATGGTTTTTGCGAAAAATCGGGTTGCCTTAGTAAGATTGCGAAAAGAATCGCTGGCTATTATGAAATAAGAACACTGATTGGCTGGTACCTTCCAAAACAACTTCTTCTTTAATTGGTTGACGACTTGACGTTTCAAATATCAGTCCATTCTCTCACGTACGCACGTGTAGTAAACTAAGTATCAATGTTAGTAAAGCAACTCGTAGTTTTGCTAAAACCCTATCTTTTTTCGGTAAGATTGAGAAATGGCAACACCATTGTCTGATTATCCGTGTTTTCGCAATATCACTAGGATTTTCGCGAAAATTATATTCATCAAATCATCCTACGACATATGTATGTAACAAACTTTCTCTTGCAGGGTTCTGCGGTGTGGGACAAACTGCCTTTCATACTGTTCGCGAGCTTCGCTCTCCTGTCAGGCGCCCTGGTCTTCATCACGCCCGAGACCCTCGGCTCCAAGTTCCCCGATACCATGGAGGAGGCCTCCAAGATCGGACAAAAAGAAGACAATTGAATACCTGGACCATGCGTCAGTGTGGGTTTATTCATAAAGAAGAGAATTTTCACACCTGTTACAACAAGTTGATGTATCATTGATGAGTAATTAATATGCATCACAAAAGGGCCGCGATCAACTTTGTATAATATTATCTTCACTAGTATCTCTTTATTTAAAAATAATAGTTTTAAGTTTAAGTATTTGTAATAAATACATTTTTATTTAAGATTTTACTTTCGTCTCTTCGCTAAAAAAATACCTAGTTAATACTTTGTTGTATTGCAGTTAGTTTTCTTATCAAATTGTTACAATTACATAGGTAACTTGTCCCGTCTAACGTAAATGATCATATCTTATTGCATACCTCTACGCATTCAATATACTTGTTATTTTTTTCGTTTAACTCATTACTAATAATTTTAAATGGGTAGGAATAAAAAAAAAATTGCGATAAAAATACTCGGTGATTCACTAAAACGCCAATCTAACCTAACTAAAACCTATTTTTTCCGCAACCCAATCTATATTATAGTCGATCAAATAAGTAATTTAAATCCAAAATCAATATCATTTATTCATACGTATGTACATCTTATGTTTTGGCGCGCACTGTTCATTGAAATAAAACAACTTTTACGGATATCAAACGCGCTATATTTCCACTAACTAAGTTGTAATTGTCCGTATTTTAAGGTTTTTTAGCGTGCCCACGGCAGCTGTAAAGGTGCCGAAACGTCGGGAAAATAAAAAAAACCTCTAAAAACCTAAAAATACCGACACTTACAACTTAGTTCGTGGAAATATAGCGCGTTTGATATCCGTAAAAGTTGTTTTATTGCAATCATTTATTCAGTCTAGGCTGTTTGTTACAAGCACTTATGCTGTTACAAGCGTTCACAAACCCTACGGCGGCGGGCGGGCCTAGACGATCGTTATATTATTATTCCACTATAATAAATGTGAAAAAATCAACTCGGCCACAAGTGAATTCTCGGATGGGACTCGACCTGATTTCCAAAGGTCGTGGGTTCGAGTCCCATCTGAGAATTCACTTGTGGCCGAGTTGATTTTTTCAATATTTTTCTATTTAAAATTTATCATAAGTATAAAAAAAGCACTGAAAAAAGCAAAAATTAAAAAATCATAAACTATGGCTGCTGCATTTTAATCGATCGTTAAATACCTAAAAAGATGTTTCTTTCGAATGCTAGGATATTCCTAGCATTGATGTGACAACGCTGGCCTACAGCGTATTAAAAATATAAAAGTATTGGAGAATTTCGACGGTGGTCCGCAAGTCTCGGTAGCTCAGTGGTTAGAGCATTGTACCGGATGTCTAATTTTAATATCTATCGCAATCCCTTTAAATACGTCATTTGAAAAATATTTACATACTTCAGGGGGCTAATTGTATAATATTAAAATCTATCGCAATCCCATTCAATTCGTCATTTGAAAGATATTTACATATTTCAGGCCGTCACTATTTGACATTTGATAGAGATTGTGATCGGGACGCGTTTTGAAAGGTATTGAATGAACGAAATTGAACTGTCAAAACAAAATGACAGACGAAAATATCTTTCAAATGTATAGAGAAGTGTCAAATGAAGTGTCATTTAAAACATCATTCGTTCTGAAAGGGATTGCGACTATAACACACAATTCCATAAATCACTATCAAAATCACAATACCTTTGAAAGGGATTGTAATAGATTTTGAAATTAGACAATTAGGGGGCAGTCCCTATTCCATTTCACGGCTTCCATTATCGATGCTTGCTTACAAAGCTATTCACAATAACAATATCAAGAAAAATAAAAGTGTTATTATTTCATGGAACTGCCTAAGAAAATGAACATACGTAACTATGAAACAAATAGCAAGAAAACATACAAAAGCAAGAAAATGAATAATACAAGAAATAATATTATGGCGAATCAAATCGTTACCAGCATTGGACTATCTGTGTATTATGTTTTTCAATTCCTTGATTGTATGGTTATGGATATTTTCATTCATAAACACGATAATAAAACAATAAGAGCAATAAAGAAGCTTCACCTAGTATTTACTTAGTTGGTCAGGCAATATGATACGGCTCGTTGAGTTTTATTTTTCTGTTATATCTAATTGGGTATTAAAGATCCGTATTTTTCATTAATAATATCGGGGAATCGTCTAGCCTTCACCATACCTGAGGGCTGATGGTGAAATTGAGCTTTTCCTAAAAATTTCTACCACTGAGGAAATAGGTATATTAACATGTTTGATATAATCATAGTTCTGGAAGACTAAGCTAACGTAATTCTTAAGAACCTTTGGGCAGTATTATTACTTATTTTAAACATATTTAATAAATGTTGTGTATACCTATTATTGGCATGCATGTAAGAATTGTACCCCTAGCTATAATTTATAATAACAATGTTTGTACATGTTATGCTGTTGGTGTACCTAAATAAATAAATAAATAAATTATGCTGCCTAAACACACACAACATGATGCAAACATTGTTGTTACAGAGACGACTTATTTATGATGTATGTGGCGGACGTCTTAAAACAATTCCTACCACTAACCAAATATCTTAAGAAAAAAAACATCATTAATTAGAGTAGGTAATCATTGTTTTTCTTTGAAAATTCGTCCGGATTTCCAGTAAGTCCTAAAAATTAGCAATTATCGTGCAGATTTCGCGCAAACGCTGCAGAACGTCAAAATAAAAATAATCGCTCGCTGATAGTTCGTATAGCGGCGTCTCACTCACTCTCGCACCAAGGTGCGAGAGTGAGACACCGCGTGTTGCTATGACGCTAGCGCCAAAAACAGTTTGGTAGCAATAACAGGAACTAAATGAATGTACATTGTAGTTCATCGTTTGTTCGGTAGAGGCCGCACTGTTGATACGTGTCGTAAAGCAATTATCGTCGCGTTGCTGTTGCAAAGATAGGCCCCGCGTATTATGTCACGGGCAGCATATTGAATTCTGAGCGAAATTAAGTTAATTCCCAAGCAAAATGAAGGAATTATAGTAAGTATCCTGAATGAAGCGAAGGATTCAAGTCTGCCCGAGGCCTCGGAGATAAAAGAGACACTTTTAACCCCGAGGAGCATACTCTACTTTATACACCTACTGTGTATTTATAATTTGTTTTAATTTAACGACATAGAGCCTACCGTAAAAAAGAAATTATAAAACGAATAAATGAAAATAAAAATACAATTCTCAGCAAAAATATGGATCTAAAATCACCGACTTTTACTTTATTTTTTCTGTTTCCTTTCTATTTAGTTGCAGCAATGATAACCTAACAATAGATATGTTACTTTCATAGTAGGTACAGTCAGGAAAGTTCCAGGTAGACAAGTAGAGTTTTTTTTTTTAAATTAGACTTATAGAAAACGTTTATATCACAAACTAGCTGTGCCCCGGGGCTTCGCTCCCGTGGAATTTCGGGATAAAAAATAGATAGTAGCCGATTCTCAGACCTACTCAATACGCTCACAAAATTTCATGAGAATCGGTCAAGCCGTTTCGGAGGAGTATGGGAACGAAAACTGTGACACGAGAATTTTATATTTAAGATAATAGATCATTAACAGGTCTTTCATTTAAATAATAAATTATTTCCTTAACCTTAATAACTTATTTGCGTTAAAATCTCTGACCAAGACATGATCTAACCACTGAGCTACCGGGACCGGATTGGACCGTATTTCCAAAAACCAGTTTTCGTGGGTTCGAGTCCCAACTGAAAATTCACTTGTGGCCGAGTTATTTTTTTCCATTATTTTTCAATTTAAAATTTATCATAAGTCTAAAAAATAGCATTAAAAATGCAAAAAATTAACAAATCATAAATTCTTGTCTAGATATTTCGATACAATATTTGCAATAAGTTGCTTACGGAAAACCAAACTAAATATGATCAAAAAGTAATAAAACTTAACTTAGTTTATTTATGATATTTGAAATTTTCCTTTTTCAATGCTATTTTTATACTTATGATACATTTTAAATAGAAAAATATTGGAAAAAAACAACTCGGCCACAAGTGAATTCTCAGATGGGACTCGAACCCACGATCTTTGGAAATCCGGTCCAATGCTCTTAGTTTTTTTACTCCATAGAAAAAGAATCTCTGTCGACGCAATACAGACATAAAAACCCTCCATACTCCATAGAAAACGAACCTCTGTCGATGCAAGACAGACATAAAAACCCTCGATACTGCATATAAAAATAATCTCTGTCGACCACAGACATTGTCGACGCAAGACAGACATAAGAACCCTCGATACTGCATATAAAAATAATCTCTGTCGACCACAGACATTGTCGACGCAAGACAGACATAAAAACCCTCGATGCTGCATATAAAAAGAATCTCTGTCGACCACAGACATTGTCGACGCAAGACAGACATCAGAACCCTCGATACTGCATATAAAAAGAATCTCTGTCGACCACAGGCATTGTCGACGCAAGACAGACATAAGAACCCTCGATACTGCATATAAAAAGAATCTCTGTCGACCACAGACATTGTCGACGCAAGACAGACATAAGAACCCTCGATACTGCATATAAAAAGAATCTCTGTCGACCACAGACATTGTCGACGCAAGACAGACATAAGAACCCTCGATACTGCATATAAAAAGAATCTCTGTCGACCACAGACATTGTCGACGCAAGACAGACATAAGAACCCTCGATACTCCATAGAAAACGTATCTATGTCGACGCAATACAGACATTGGCAATCGCTAAGCCAGTTAGTCTTCAAGTAAGTAAGTACACTAAAAATACAGATCAGTACTTTTGTGTTTATACGGTACGTTGATAATATAATGAGGCAGTGATAACCAATTTTCTGAATAAATTGCCTACAGAGTACACTCTTCGTCTGTTTCGCTAGTCATCGTGATGCAAAATCTAAATGCCCACCTGTAACTATGTATTGTAAATGAATTCTCTACGCAAAAACGATGATTTCGCAACACATGATAGTTAAAAGTTTTTCCAATGCGATTTTTGTTGAGCGAAAATCACTCCTATTCATTTTGGTGTATTAGTTTTTTTTTACTGTGGAATTTGGTTATTTTTTCGAGTCAAATCATTTATTTATTACTTTTGTCATCAGCGTCATCATAGCTCATCACTTCGACATTAAGCCCACTGCTGGATTCAGGCTTCCAGCACGGACCTGTAAACGGTCGGTATCCAATTACAGCTGCTTCTCAGGACCTTCACGAAACCTTCACCAGACTTCAGTCCGGCTTCTAGTATACGTATATCCATCCGTTACGCACTGCTGTCACCATTGAAGTTCAGAACCATTCTTCTCCAACGACCATCGGTTCTTCTGGCTATTATATCCCGATCGCTGTTTACTTGAATAATAGGTACTAAGAACATTTTCGGTATTAAGTTTATCTTTAAGTCTCCTACAAGTTTGAAGAAAGACAGGGATGAGGGAATTTTCACATTTCCTTTTCCGAAATTAGTAATATTGACCATGGTTGTGTGATGGAATCTATAATCAGTTATTTTGGAGTTATTTTGGATGTCAGTCTTTTGTTTTCCGGATAATTAACAATCGTTTTAGCTAAAATCAAGAACCTGACAAAAGCGTAATTCATAATACTAGGTTCTATTTGATCTGACAGGGTTTTTTAAATCTCGGTCCCAAACTCCCAAACAACAATGTATTTGCTGCGCACGAGATCGACTTAAACTGAAATTGCAATTTTCATAACCACTTTATTACATTTATTTCATGTCGTTAGGCGTCGCGCACATTGCTGAAACCTGAATTCAAGAGAAGAAAATAATATTAATATAAGTCGGTTAAAAGTCTTCAGAAATATTACATAAAATTAAAAAGCAAGGTTTCTTGAATTAACCTATGTTTCAGCAAGAAAGTTATTGCAGTAACAAATAAAATGCAAAGTAAAAGAACTGTATCAAATACTTAAGTAGTAAAAACTATATATGTATTTATAAAGTACTTTTTGCAAAAATATAAAATCAGAAAAGATAGAAAATGATAACCGTGAAAAGTATTTAGATATCGCTGAAAATATAGTTATACAAGAAAATACTTTTATGTTTTTTACAAACATTTATATTGATTATCGAACTTGGAACTCTGAACTACTTTTGTTAAGGTTTAACTGATAAATGACTATCAAAATAATCTCTTGAGTATTCAGTAGTCACTCAACATTTTGATCTTCAGAATGACTCTTTCTCTTCAGAAAAAGTCTTAGGTAATTCAATGACTTCATGAAACGTGTATATAACTTTTTTTTCCATTTTCCATAGGTAAACTTGCGCAATATGCATGCGTCTCTAGGCTCGACAATGGGAGTTACGTACACACGCAGGGCGGGCGACTGACCGGCGCGCGCGCACGCATCAGCCCGAGTCGCGCACACGTCGTCGCCGCGCACAAACCACCCTCTGTCTTGGCAACTCCTTAACCGTCTGTTCCGAATTCAAAGTAAATTAAAAACAAAACTTTATAAGTGGCCTATATTAAAAGAGTTTTAATTGTGGAAAGTTGCGTACACGTCGCCGCCGCGCAAACGTACAAAACAACCTCTTTGCTGACTATAGTTTGACAAATATCCGTTCCGAATTCAAAATAGTTAAAAACAAAACTATCACTGGCTATCACCCTCCGACTGTTGACAAAATTTGCAAACGCTACGAACTCAAAATAATTAAAAACAAAACTGTCAGTGGTCTATATTTTAAGGATATTTGTGACAAGTTTAGTGGGATTAACTGTGATATTATCTGTGTTTGAAGTAAGTTGTTGCTTTTTTATATTTTTTAAGTTGAACTTGCGTGTTTTGTATTTTGTTCAAAAGATTGGAAAAGTTTAAGAGCTCTTTCAAAGTATTTCGGATAATTTATAAATACCAATATAATATAGTTTCAAAACTTAAGCACCTCATAAACATTAATTTGTTATAAAGATTTTACAGTTACTAGTTAACTTATTGGGCGTAAAATTACAAATAACGTTATGTACAGGAGTGTCACATATGCTTAAAATGCTTAATAAGACTTAATAAGCTAACAGAAGCTTATTCCGGCTTACTATTTCAAAACGTGGACAAACTAAACTTGGATTAAAACTGACACTAATAATCTCATTAATAGATTGGTGTGATCAATAGGTAGGTAGGTATGCAAATGGCAATAGTTAGAGTAAAATATGGAAAATTGAAATAGTGCGTACCGTAAATCCATAAATGTATCCCTCAAATTAGAAGCACTTTAAGCATATGTGACCCAACATCATTATTTACTAATATCTATTTTAATAAGTAAACAACAAATAGTTATCCGAAGAAACACTTAAAGACCGACTTATCATAAACGAATCCAACAATGTTTACTACAAACACCGGAATGGTACGACTTGCGATAACGTAACGGAACGTTAGAGGTACAGCAACGCCTCAGCTATTTGAAACTGCAACACAGTAGAAAATTACTATAAACAGGTTGTATTGGGAAGGATATAAATGCAGTATAAGTTTAGTGCAACTTTACTGAAATTGAAGCCAGCTCTACAACGGACATAAAATCCTAAGACTATTTGAATCATATTTTCAGCAAAAATTGATAGGTAAAAGATTTTTTGGCATCTTTTGGCATCAGGTCACTTTTTAAATTCTTGCAAGCTCTAGGTATAAGTATTTCAGAAGTAAGTATACATGATGGGGACTTAAAGATATTCTGAATTCCTCTTTTGTTTTCTTTTTTTTATAGTATGAGAAGAGTGATTTTGATGATTTCCTCCTTACTTGCAGACTTAATATTAATAAACTTGTGTCTGTTTTTATTTTAGTGATACAGCATGAACTACAAGTTGTGTTGGACTTAGCTTATCTATCACGGTATATTCGTATAACATTTCCCACCCGAAAATATTTGTTTGTTAATTTGTTTTGTTTAAAAGTCATAGTGGTCGATAGATGCAGCTAGTATTTGGAAGCATGTGTCTTGAACACCATCCTTATGTCATAAAAAGAAAAACATGATCGCTATTTAGCCCTTATTTAGGTAATTGGTAAGTGTCACACCTTGTCACCGGCTTTCTCTGTTAGTTTTTTGTATGTTTATAGTTATGTCGGCATGTATTATGCAACATAGCGATAATTGCTACCAAACGGTATTTACGAGTTTGGCCGTCCTGTTGTCACTCGCCTTCCGGTTTTCACTGCGCCTGTGTGCGACGTGTGACAACCATTCATAAACTACACATTTCTTTGGCTAACGAAGGCCATGCGATAGTCTTTTTCGATTCTTTAACTACGACTAACTACTACTAGTTTTCCCAGTTTCCCATACACGGTTATGTAGGTTTACTATGTCTTACAGCGTGGTAGAATCCTTCTCTATTAGGGAGGCCTACTCTCTAAGCCCATCGACTAAGATACGGGCCTCAGTCCGAAAGTTTCCCAAAACTACGGATGGAGCTTACTCTCTATTGATTTCGGATTTATTAATTTTGGTCAAACGGCACAAACACATTGGGAGTAGGGACAATGTCAAAACGTATTCTCATTCATTCTTAGTTCGGGTCTCCGAACTAAGAAGCTGTCCGTAGGTGATACTGAGTAGGAAACGTCCGTAACTTAGGCCAAAACTACGGGTTTTGTGCTTAGAGAGTTTTGTGCTTTAACCGCCTCTGTGGTCTAGTGGTACAACCGCCGGTATCAGACCCAGGGGTCCCGGGTTCGATTCCCAGCGAGGGTACATATTGTATTCGGTTTGGTTGGTGGAAGGACTCGTTGTAAGTCCGCCTGGCTAGCTACCACCATCTTATCTAAGTCTGACGCCATAACAACAATGTTTTAATCATTGTTGTGTTCCGGAAGTTAGAGATAAGATAGCCAGTTCCTCAGTGATTGAGGATTCCGGGAGAGGCTCGCTTCCATCTTCGGCCTTATCAATACTTAACATCAAATATGATGTGGGCTAAGAGTGTCCCCTTCGTTCATAAAAAAAGTAGACCTCCTGATTCAAGCAATTCTGGTAGTTCCATAGATCAACCCAATTAAACAAGGGAACTAACCCCCATATTCTAAGTCGTTCCTCCAAAACTTTTTACACTTCACTCAACCTCGTCGTGGGTAAAAATGGTAGTGTGCGCTAGGCCTAACACGGAGTGGCTACGTACTCTTTGGCTCCTCCAGGTCCTTACGGAGTTATGACTTAGAATACCGATTTCGAGGAGTATTTCGAAGAGGTTTTTAATGAGGTTTCGTTAAGTCGAGGACGAGTAAGTTTTGGGCGAACGACTTAGAATATGGGTGTGAGTCTTCAGTTGGTATGTTATATTAGTATAATAGGCTAGCAAGCAGTTTCCAGTTTCGCACAGGCGTAAAGTGTAATAAACAAATAACAAGTATCCGACATTCCTGAGATTACTAAAATTCCTGCTACTTTTGAACACAACAGAAAAAATAACAAATAATTCAGTCAAGCCGTTCTCAACCGATAAATACTTTCATGTATATACATTCGGGGATATAATATGGGGAACTGTTTTTTGCGGATTCTTCGACAGATTATTATTTATATGGATTGGTACCTAATATAATACTTATATGAGTACCAGCGTGCATTGGAGAGGGTACTCGGCGTTTTTCTGCGTGATCTAATTAGAAATAAAGAGATCCGTAGAAGAACTTAAGTTTCGCAACATCGCTCGAAGAATTGATCAGCTTATGTATTTTTTTTTATGATCGACGAGGAGACTCTTAGCCTTCATCATTCCTGATGTGAAGTATTGATAAGGCTGAAGATGGAAGCGAGCCTCTCCCGGACTCCACAATCACTGAGGAACTGGCTATCTTATCTCTGCCGAAACACAACCATGCTGAAAACATTGTTGTTATGGTGTCAGACTTAGATAAGATGGTGGTAGCTAGCCAGGCGGACTTACAACAAGTCCTTCCATCAACCAAACCGAATACAATATGTACCCCCGCTGGGAATCGAACCCGGGACCCCTGGGTCTGATACCAGTGGTTGTACCACTACACCGCAGAGGCGGTAAAAAAGGTGGCAGCAGGCCAGCCAATAGCCATTGGGGCGTAAAGGTAATGGGATGTCGACCGCGCACTGGACGACCGACGCTCCGTGGGTAGGCCCCCGACAATGCGGACCGACGATCTGGTTAAGGTTGAGAAAAGCCACTGGATGAGGGCAGCGCAGGACCGATCCTCATGGAGATCCTTGGGGCAGGCCTGTACAAAACATTAGGTGTCATTTGGCTGAGATGATGATGATGTGTATACCTGATTCTAGATTAGTTGTAGAAGCTTAACACACAACTTTTTATTAACTCCCCATGTCATTTCATTCATCAGCCTGTGGACGTCCAGTGCTGGACATAGGCCTCTCCTAGCTCACGTCTATTGTGCGTTCAAAGGAGGTTATTAGCCTACTGCTACCACGCTGGCCAGACGGGTTGGTAGAGGGTTTGTTTCAAGTTCTCCTTCTCTCGCACAGGTGTCCAATGCGTCGAGCCTCTTAGTCGACTCTTACGACATCCCAGGCATGTAAGGGAGTGGTGACACGTGTATTCTTAGGCCGTCACCACACGGCACTATGTGATTTACGCTAATAATAATAACTAATAACATTTTGTTTGTCATAGACGGCGGCTCTTTAAATGGCTAATCGCTATCTGGCGGGTCATGCGCCGCTCGTTATAAAACTGCTAACATTAACGTCACTATCGACTGTTTTATGGCCCACTTTGACAACAGACATAATTGAAAAATATATATATATTTTTTAATTAAAATTTCCAACTAATCAATCGGAATACTCAGTATGATAACAACAAAAATTTAAAGGAGCTTCTCCTTGCAGGGAGTTGATTTGTGTAGCTTTATCTATCCAAAACATAAAAACACGAAAAAGAGATTATCCTCCCGTGTCTTCCCGTGATCACTGCAGCTGAAAAGGTGCCAAAACCTCAGAAAAAAAAAAAAAAACTCCTAAAAAACCAAAAATACGGACAATTACAACTTAGTTCGTGAAATATAGCTCGTTTGATATCCGTTAAAGTTGTTTTATTTGAACAATCTTTTTAGGCCGTCTTCTATTCGGCCTACAAAAAAAAATTGGTACGTATGGTTAGAACTGTTTGTTTGGAGCAATAGTTGATATGGCACAAAAGTTGTAGGATTACTTTAACTCAATGTATACAAGCGCAAAGAATAGCCATACATTCCTTTATTTCTAAAAATGCAAATAATTTAATATATTTATACATATTGCTCAAACTACTCATCATTTTTATACGTACAATAATAAGGATCAGCAAAAAAAAAATTTTCGACAACAGAATAGGACGGTTAGCAAAGGCTGGTGCGTTATCAGTACACACACTAATGCAATTTCAAAAAACGAATAAAAAAATACAAATAATTCCATTTAACTCTTTAAAAAAAATATAAAGCTGTAGATCTTTGTAAAAACTATCGACGAAAATTGGTTTGAACTAAATATATTTCGCAGTTTCAGTGCTATAGCACATTTTCCAAAACCGCAAATATAACTTTGTCATTCATACAAACGCTATAGATAAAAAAAAGTTATTTTTGCAGACAAAAAATTATAGTGACATTTTAAGATAATAATAATAATAAAAACTTGATTGCACACGATACAAAAACAAACACATACAGAGAAAATGTAAAAAAAGAGGAACACATAATAGGCGGCCTTATTGCTACATAGCAATCTCTTCCAGGCAACCTTGGGTGAGAGACGGAACCCTTCTTGTGCGGCTTCGACTCGCAATTGGCCGATTTTTATTTTATTGGTCAGGTTAACATATTATTCTTAGTGATATTTTAATCAAAGGTCGCCAGCGTAACTTATAATAATGCTATGCAGTAATAGCACAATTAATTATTGTGTCAATAAAATAATAACAAATTGAAAACAATAACATAACAGTCATTAAACTCACTGTGGCTACATGAATCCTAACTAATAATATACAAATACAAATATTTTTATTTGCTCTAAATAGGGTTACAGTAAATGTTGTTTAGTACAATTGTGAAAACAAAATGGAGCTTAACCTATTTAGCCATTTTATATAGCATGCAAATATATAATAAAATGATTTAAATTAGATTAACATTAAGAAATTGATCGAAATGTCATAAAATAAAATCATTAATTAATAAATTAATAAAAAACAACGCGAAAGTGTGTTTGTTTGTCCTTAATTGACGCCTTAACTAAGTATCCAATCGAATTGATATTTGGCATAAAGTTATTTGAAAGGACGGAGGATATAGGGTACTTTGTATCCCAATATTCCCACGGGAATGGGAACCACGCGGGTAAAACCGCGGGCGGAAGCTAATTATTAATAGTTTTCTCTTTTCTTAATAATAAAGAATTAAAATAACAATTATATCAAATCAATAATAATTAGTGCCATAGTAAATGTCTAACCGTATCCAAACAAAAATAAATTAACTTTTCGAGGGTAGACTTATAAGTAGCCAGTCATCCCGTGACCACGGCAGCTGTAAAGGTGCCGAAACGTCGGGAATATCAAAAACCCCTTAAAAAACCTATAAATACGGACAATTACAACTTAGTTCGTAGCGCGTTTGATATCCGTAAAAGTTGTTTTGTTTCAATGAACAGTGCGCGCCAAAACATTAGATGTACGTATAATTATTAATAGTTTTGTTTAGTCGTAAACTCGTAATAGGGAAATAGTAAATTACACTGGTACTATGGATATATATATAATATTTATTTACACGGCCACGTTGTTCCCGTTCCCGTGGGAAGATCCGGATAAAAAGTGTCTCAGCCATAAGGACTATATCATCGGCAAAACGAGGAGGGAAGGTGTGTCAGATACTAGCCTTTTATGTCGATGCCGCGTCCTTTCCAGTCCAAAAGCTTAAAGATGTCCTTCAACGTCCTTGTCCTCCAACGCAGCTGTGAACAGTTTCGGAGAAATGACGTCTCCCTGTCTCACACCTAGCTGCAGTTGGATGGAATTTGTGCTCTGGTTCTGTAATCGGACCGACATGGTGGCATGTTCGTTTAAGTACCTTAACACTCGATATACCTATAGTCCACTTGGCACCTCTGGAGAGACTGCAGCACCACCCAGGTCTCAATCGAATCAAAGGCTTTCTCATAGTCCACGAACGCCAAGCAAAGTGGCAGATTATACTCTTCGGTCTTCCGACCATTTTAGTGGTTAATATAAATCAACTTATGATGAATTAGAAGTTAAAGCTTATTAATGAGGACAACTTGCCAAAGGGAAGATATTTTACTGAACGCCTTGGAAATCTAGGAATGTTTGAACTATAAAAATTAAAATATAAACTACGATGCCCTAATTTTATAGAAAAAAGAACAATGACCCCATTACACATAATGGATACGTGTAAAAGGGTCACTATAGACAGGGCCTCAAGGGTCAAAGCGTTAAAATATTGTACTCGTATAATTAGAGTAAATTTGTATTACAGTACTTGTAGTCATCATAACCGGATTACGAAGCGCGGGTTATCTGGCGGTAAACAACAACAGCTCGATCACGTGAGGGATTGATATTTGACGGACAATGACTTTATGCCATTATTAAAGATGTTAAATTTTATACATATAATCACAAAATACTTGTGTCCAATGATTTATTTGTCTCCATTTAATAGTGCATAAGCTATTACAAAATGATAATCTAATAGGTTAAATTATGTACACAAAACGTTTTATTTTGTTTGAAAAAAGTTTAAACGTACATATACAGGGTGGGAAAAATCTATGGGCCCAGGAGGGGAACTACCTTAAATCCTTTAGTTAGCGCATTTTACTGAAAGGAAACATTTCTTTATTTTTTCAGAAACAAAACTGCATTCTTGTATTATTTTTTTTTTTGTATTACTTACTAACTCTCAGACCATATATTTCCGGGGTTGGTAGAGCGTCATATTTAGCTGCAGTTGAAGGTTAAAAAGAGCAAATAAAAAATAAAAAATGTTTGTCCGAAAAAAATAATAGTGAAAAGTGGCCAGCCCATTCGCCTACATTACTTTTCAAATCTTTTCAGGTGTTTAACGATCGATTAAGATGCAACAGCTAATAATTTATGATTCACTTGTGGCCGAGTTAATTTTTTTCCAATATTTTTCTATTTAAAATTTATCATAAGTATAAAAATCGCATTGAAAATCATAAATTATTGGCTGTTGAATCTTAATCGATCGTTAAACACCTGATTTTTGTTTCTCTCGAATGCAAGGATATTCCTAGCATTGATGTGACAACGCTGGCCTACAGCGTATTAAAAATATAAAAGTATTGGAGAATTTCGACGGTGGTTCGCAAGTCTCGGTAGCTCAGCGGTTAGAGCATTGGACCTGATTTTCAAAGGTCGTGGGTTCGAGTTCCATCTGAGAATTCACTGATGGAGTTAATTTTTTCCAACATTTTTCTATTTAAAATTTATCATAAGTATGAAAACTATAATTATATATATGTACATCTCGGTTTTATACTTACTTAAAACATAATTATAGATTTGTGCCTGGAACCATTAGTAATTATAAGTTATTGTAGTAATATATATTAATGTTAACATCAATTTATTATAGACATAAAATTATTATCTAATTTTACAAATGATTTCACTTGCTCTAAACAATGTCGAATTAAATAAGATGAGAGATTGTATTCCACTTGTAATACCGTTTTAATCGCTTCACTATACATTTGAAAACAATGTTATAATAGTAATGTAGGTAAGGTTTCTTTTGTTAGCATCATCAGCCTGTGGACGTCCACTGCAGGACATAGGCCTCTCCTAGCTCACGCCTGTTGTGGCGTTCATAGGAGGCTATTAGCCTACTTCTACCACGCTGGCCAGACGGGTTGGTAGAGGGTTTGTTCAAGTTTTCCTTCTCTCGCACAGGTGTTCAATGCGTCGAGCCTCTTAGTCGACTGGTGACACTTGTATTCTTAGGCCGACACCACACGGCACACGGTCTTTTGTCAGCAATATGACTTATTGTGTAACTAAAACATTTCTTTACAGAAGTTATGGCTTTCCAATAAAAATATTGTGCACATTCGATTTCTTGAAAGAAAAACTCTTGAAAAAATATCTCAAAAGGGTTAATGGATATTTTTTTAATTAGGTGTGGAAGTGTTAGTGTAGGGTATTTTCAGTGTTATTATCAAAATCTATATCGCCTCTTTGGTCTGGTGGTAACAACCACCGGTATCAGACCCAGGGATCCCGCGGTTGATTCCTAGTGGGGGTACATATTGTATTCGGTTTGGTTGGTGGTAGGAGTTGTTGTAAGTCCGCCTGGCTAGCTACCACCGTCTTTAAGCTTAACGCCATAACAACAATGTTTGGATTATCTATTATTATCTTATCAATTCTTAACATCAGGTATTATGGAGGCTAAGAGTCTCCCCGTCGTCCATAAAAAAAACTATTTCCACCTTCACCTCATCTTTTCTTAACATCAGGTATGATTGGATTCAGCGTTTCCCCGATCTTTATAAAAAAGTGTGTCAAACGCAGTTAATGATTTATTTCTCATAGTTATGCTCATCATTATCACATTATATTTTTTTCACAAAATATGACAGGAATGCGTTTCCAAGGTAATATAAAATATAATTTTATGCCTATACCCAAAATTAGTTCAAGTGTCCATTTAATCAATTTCAAATAAAGTTAGCATTTCAATAGTTTAAATAGCAATACTTACTGTACATACTTTAACTTCATTTTGAAATATTCAATAATAACTTTAATGGTACAGCTGATTAATTATTGTATATATTACTTTGTCTAATAACACCAACATTAGGTTTTACCCACCGATGTCCTTGGGAGTGTTTGCTACGTTTTTCATAATCGATCGTAAATAAAAGTTACATTGGACATTTCATTATTTCATGTTTAAATGACTTTAAGATGCAAAAAGACAAGAAAAGGTTGACCTTGGCTTGTATTTGATCAACTGCATGTTATTTAAAATGGTAGGTATTGTCGTTGAAAATTAACACGAACTAAGATAATGCTACCAGTAAAAATGAAATTGATCTACTGAATTTAGGCTGTTACAGGCACTTATGAACTTCCCAAAAGCTACGAAGTCGATTCGGAAAATATTCGGCGGCAGACCTTGTAACGAGAAAAACCAGCAAAAACTCGTCAAAACCCTTATCCTCCGAATCCCCTGTTTTATTTCAGACAGAGACGTAAAATTTAAAAATGGCTAATAATGGCTCATAATATAATGTCAAAGTCAAAGTCTAAGATTTTTATTCAAATAGACTTATAGATAAGTACTTTCGAATAGTCCAAAATTTTTTTTGCCTACCAGCCATTTAGGACATCTTTTAACTGATAAGAAGAACGGCCGCAAGAAACTTTTCAGCTTTAACAGTAACAACAACATTTACAATGGAACATCTTGTTGCCAAACACAAATCTACAATTTGAAAAATATTTAATAAAAGAGGAAAATTTTCTCATACTCATATTAGAATATTTTCCTCTTACACAATTTACAATAGTTATGTTTTATGTTAGTATCACATCGATGCATTTTGGTCTTTTAAATAGTCTTCTACCTTGTAATAACCTTTACTTAAGAGCGTTTTTTAACATATATTTTAAATTTATGCAAAGGCAGCTCAATCACTTGTTGTGGAACTTTATTAAAAAAGGCTATGCCTTTCCCCAAAAATGAGCGTCTACATTTTTTAAGCCGAAATTTTGGAACGGCAAGCTTATTCTTGTTTCTAGTATTAAAATTATGAACATCGCTATGCTTAATAAATAAATCATGATGTTTCCTTACATATACTATATTATCATAGATGTATTGTTGTCCCGCCAAAGTTAGTATATTAATCTCTTTAAACAAATCCTTAGTTATTAGTAAGGTCCCTGTGTGATACCATACCACACATTGATTACTATGCTGAATGCTTAAGATAAAATGATAAAGATGCTGCTAATTTGCGGAAGGGAAATGCTATTAAAATGATAAACCGACCGCGGTGATAGAATGCGTTTATTGCACTGCTGTAATATTACAATATACGTAAGTAATAATTTAGGTCAACAGAAATGCTTGCTTGCAATTTGAATAATTATTACTTTATGATATACATACATGTACGATTACTCGTACAGTCCCTTTTCAGTCCATTACAAAATGATCAGTGGCTAAGGGTTCATACATATCGATTCCTATCGGTTTCCCTTTTAGAAATTCCACCCAAGCACTCCACCATACATTTTAGAGAATTTTTGGAGAAATTATTGGTCCGTCTCCTTCGCCATATTTCCAACTCTTGCCACTGGCATATGCTTCACTTTTTCAAATAAGAAATAATAACTTAATCATAATACTACTTCAACAATCTTATTCGAAATACTTGTACAAAATTCTCTAACTACTCTCTAAGCACGAAACCCGTAGTTTCGGCCTAAGTTACGGACGTTTCCAACTCCGTATCACCTACGGACAGTTTATTAGTTCGGAGACCCGAACTATGAATGAATGACAATACGTTTTGACATTGTCCCTACTCCCAATGTCTTTGTGCCGTTTGTCCAAAACTAGTACATCCGAAATCAATAGAGAGTAGACTCCATCCGTAGTTTCGGGAAACTTACGGACGGGGGCCCGTATCTTAGTTGACGGGCTTAGAGAGTAGGCCTCCTGTGCACACTACAACTTCAACAAAGTCAACAAACATTTGGTTACATCTATGCCCAATTTATTCGGTTTTTTGTTTATGAACGACGGGAAGACTATTAACCTTCATCATACCTGATGTTAAGTATTGATAAGGCTGAAGATGGTAGCGAGCCTCTCCCGGAATCCTCATTACTGAGGATTATCGCAACACAACACTTCTTAAATCAATTACCGATTAGTTATTGATGTAATCACTGCTTCAATAACATTAAAACTAAAATTATTTTCCAACTAATCTGAAAGTCTGCTGTAGTTTTTGCTAATATTATAAAGAGGAAAGATTAATAAACTCAAAAAATACTGAACGGATTTGGATGAAATTTGGTACACAGATAGTAGATAGCCTGGTTATGAACATAGGTTACTTTTTATCCCGATATTCCCACGGGAACGGCAACCACGCGGGTGAACCAGCGGGCGGCCGCTAATTCTCAATATTTTGTCTCATAAGTGATAAGATAGTTGTAAAACACCTATTACTCATTGAAGCGCTCATGGCCGCGCTTGACAGACTGATCGTATTCGATCACATTTGTTAAGCAAAGTTCGGTCCGGTCAGTTGTCGGATGGGTGACCGTAAAGTGGCATTATAACTGAGCGCTTCCGTGCTTCGGAGGGCACGTTTAACCGTCGGTCCCGGCTGTTGTCATTGGATTACAGTCGTTAAGCCAAGTCTTATAGGCGGCTTGATAAACTCTGACACCAGAGGTGGCCACTAATCCTCACACGATAAGAAGAAGAATTACTTATGCATCAAAAAACCTCAAGCGGAATAATAATATTAAACAGTTTCCAACGAAATACTTAAAAGCTTTTAAAAAGGCTTTGTGTTTTAAGTTCGACGACATGATCTGTTGTTTTGACGACAATAGCTTATGTTTTCCTTGGAACCCCCTATTGTTTTAAAAGCCTTGGGTATTTTTCTTTCAAATTACAAAAAAATATATCATGATTCTTCATAGTCCTTTGCTCTAAGCACTAAAATGAATAATGATTACAAAAAGAAAATGATGCATAAACTAAATTGTTTGATGTAATAAAATCGAAGTGTTTACATTGCACATGATAAGAAAAATTGATTTCACACATTCCTTCTAGAAAATCCAAGATACAATACAATCTGAGAATTCACGAGTCGCGAACAGTTTGGTAATGGATGAACGAAATAAGAGCAAAGTTTACTTGAGCGATGAAAATTTCATGAAAAGTTCCAGAACAATGACTGGGTGTGGTCATAATCATGAGTAATGAATCGCTAAAGGACACAATTGTGTTGAAGCGCCTCTGCTCTTACCATGAAGGTTTTATGCGCGGTGTGCCAGTGCCGTGAAGTTTTACTTTTTTAATATTTTTCTACGGCGCGAACTATTTTTTGTTTAATTGATATTCTTTTGTTTCACATCTTTATTACAACATATTCTAATATTCATTTGGATTTTTATTTACTAAAAACTTTGAAAAGATCCAACAATTGTTTAAAAAGAAAATTTCAGTTTGTCGACCAAATCTATTGTTTCTCAAAAGGCGTTCATTTTTGTCTTGAACTAATTGTTTTGTATACCAAAACAACTGCAGTCAGACGGATAACTATTTCCATATTTAAAGACGTTCAAAGAAATAAACATATCTCTAGTTTTATTATTAATTTATATAATAGTTTAAAAAAAAAATTTTCTTTAGACTTTGAGAAGCCCCATTCATACTTAATGTAACTAATTCTCGGAACTAAGTTGCTAGTAAGAACTAATCGTCTAGGTAATCGGTGATAGCCAGCTGCGCGTGCACAATAGTGTTTACAAACCGACAGCAGCCTGACACGCCGGCACATCACTATTGCACTATTGCCTATAGATCGTCCAGGGCTACCTAACATGCTCACAGTCCAAGCCAAATCGTAAGATATCGTATGTTAAATCGTGGGTCTAATCTGAGAATTCACGTGTAGCCGAGTACCAAGACAAATAGACATGTTCATGCACATAAATATTTGTCTTGTCCGATGATCGAACCCGGGACCTCTGGCGCAGAAGGTGGGCTTAGTACTCCTGCGCCTTCTCCTTTTACTTTTACTTTTTATAGTACTATTTTAACCGCCTCTCTAGGCTAGTGATAATAAGCCGGTATCATCTAGATGTCCCGGGTTGGATCTCCAATGGGAGTACTTATTTAATAAATATTAAACAAGAAAATATACTGGAAAAATGCAACTAGGTTCATGTCGCCCATGACATTTTTTTCTAGTATATTTTCCTCTTATTACATAAAAATAGCAATGTAAAATGCAAAATTAAAAAGTTATAATTAGATAGCTGTTTCATCCTAATGATACTCAAACATTTGTAAAGATGTTTCTTTCGAATTCGAGGATATTTCTCTCATTGATGAAACGATGATGGCCAACACCATAGAAAGGTGAATATACTAGAAAAATTCGACGTGTCCTCGTAGGTCTCTGTAGCATAATTGGTTATTGCATTGGGCCGGATTCCAAAGGATGCGGGTTCGAATCCCGTCAGGCCGACATGAGACTAGTTGCTTTTTTCTAGTATATTTCCTTGTTTAATATTTTTTACACAAAAATAGCATTGTAAAATGTAATCAAAAAATTATAATGGGAGTACTTTTTGTTGCACTCAGTTTGGTTTGAAGTTGACTTGCTAGCTACCACCTGTCTAGCTACCACCGTCTTGTCTAATTACGTCGCGATTATAATAATGTTTTTAGAATTGGTGGACTACGGCAGTTAGAGATAAGATTTATGGGCCTAGATGCCTGAAACAAATAATTCTATACTAATACTAGCTGTGCCCCGGGGCTTCGCTCCCGTGGAATTTCGGGATAAAAAATAGATAGTAGCCGATTCTCAGACCTACTCAATACGCTCACAAAATTTCATAAGAATCGGTCAAGCCGTTTCGGTGGAGTATGGGAACGAAAACTGTGACACGAGAATTTTATATATTATTAGAGATTATAAAGCTGAAGAGTTTGTTTGTTTAAACGCGCTAATCTCAAGAACTACTGGACCGATTTAGAAAATTCTTAGACATTAGAAAGCTACATTTCTCCCGAGTGACATAGGCTATATTTTATCCCGATGTTCCAACGGGAACGGGCACCACGCGGGTAAAACCGCGAGGATCCGTTAGAAAATAAATAAATAAGATTGATAGTTCCGAGAGGCGCTTCCTTCTTCATACTAACAATTGCTTACTTAACACCAGCCCTTTCAAAGGTAGGTATTGTGATTGTGATAGTGATTTATGGAAGTGTCTAACTTATAATCGCAATCAATTTCGGAACGAATAATGTTTTAAATGACACTTCATTTGACAACTCTCCATACATTTGAAAGATATTTTCGTGTGTCACTTTGCTTAGACAGGTCAATTTTGTTCATTCAATACCTTTCAAAACGCGTCCTGATCACAATCCTCAAATGTCAAGTAATGACGGCCTGAAGTAGTTAATATCTTTCAAATGTCGAATTGAAAGGGTTTGCGATAAATTTTAAAATTAGACAATTAGCCTCCTTATATAATGGAGGCTAGACGTCTCTCCGTTGTTTGTAAAGAATAGTTTAATTTTACAGAAACTCACAGGATTCAAAATTTTGAGGAAACCGATAATAAATCACGTAGTAACACACATTTGTCCTTCCCGTACACACTCATATGCTTTTACGCAGAACCCGATAAAATCAACATATTGTCCAAATAAAACAATGCCTACGGTGACTCGCGGTGTGCCAGTTCGATTCCCAGACGTGTCGCATGAATCACTTGACCGTTATTGACCAATATAATTATGTTTTGGTCAAGTATTTAGTTCTTAAGTTTTAGTGTAACTGAGTGTTACTCGTATTGTTCATTGAAGTTAACTTTTTATCATTGTTGTAGGAAACAAAAGCTTGAACTAATTAAAATTGTTTGTCATTGAAAAGATATATTGTAACATAACAACTTTATACCATATTTTCAGGTAATAAAGCAATTATATTCTATACTGGAGGAGCTGGTTGTTCACGCGCTCGGCCTACGATTGTTGAGGTTAAGCAACTTTCCCAATGGTCGGTCACGGGATGGGTGACCAAAAATTTACTATCTCGAGCTCCTACGCGCTTTGGAAGGCACGTTAAGCCGTTGGTCCCGGCTGCGTTTGCAATCGTTCAAACCTACCAATCCGCATTGGGCCCGCGTGGTGGGTCATGGCCCGTTCTCCTATCCATCCATAAGGAAGGCCAGTGCCCCAGCAGTGGGGACATTAAAAATGGCTGATGACGAAATCAATTTACGAGTTAATACCATTCTGACAATTAGATCTTAGACAATCCATAAAAGTTGTTTTATTGCAAACACCATTCTCTTTTCTGAGGGTCTCTTCCAGATTTATTTTCGGGACAAAGGTCTCATTAACTTTGTCTTTCTCCAAGACCCAGCGCACTTGCTCGTTTTAAACGATATCATTTACTTGACTGGTATCAAAATGACGTCCAACTGACGTCAACTAAGTATTGCATAGTGATTAAAAGTTGTTCAAAGGTGATAGTGATAGGCCATTGTTTCAAGCCTAGCTACGTAGACTGCTACTTTATGATGCATCACACATTGTGATTGTCATAGAAACACGTGCATTTTAGAGTCTCATTAAAAGTTTGAAATGTGTTTGCAGTGGTATACTTAGTAATCTACTAATGCCAGGGTTCGATCCTCACCCGAGACAAAGAAATATGTGATAAACAATTTGTTGGGTCTACGTGTACACTGTAGGTACCTACATGTATTTATGTGCTTTCTTTGGTTTTGATATCCTTTCGCGACATGAGATAATTCGGATTCGGATTCAATTATCGAATAAAAATGTAAGGGTAAAAAATTAGTACAACTTTAAATGTAATTAAAACCATGTTTGCACTATTCCTTGTTTCAGGAAATCTTAACGGTTTTTCACCTAACTGTGATGCCAATTTCAACATTACTCAAGAAAGAGCGAGAGAAAGAAAGACAAACATTAAATGACCTTTACACGAAATCGAATGAAAAATAACAACATCAATGATAGCAGCAGTGTGCTGTAGGCCCAGCCAATATTGTCTCAGCTGTAGCAAAAAGGCTGGTATTGTGGAAATACTACCTAGTAATAATTATATTGGTATTTTTTTAATTGTAATGTATGTAACTATGTATGTAACTACTAGCGTGCTACCCGCGACTTCGTCCTCGTGGATTAGTGTTTAAATTATCGCGTGGTGGCTCCGTCTATCAGAATCACCACATAATTTTGGAAATACGTCTACGTCGTCGTTAGTAATATATATAAAGTAATTTCACCAGCGTGGTTACCGTTCCCGAGGGAATATCGGAATAAATCGAACCATCCTTTCAACTGGCTCTATGCCAAAAATTAATTCTATTGGTTGCTTAGCATTTTCCTATTTCAAATATTTGTTAGTATAGGATTAGGACAAATCGAGCCTGGAGGTCTACTCTCTAAGCACGAAACCCATAGTTTCGGCCTAAGTTACGGACGTTTCCTACTCCGTATCACCTACGGACACCTTATTAGTTCAGAGACCCGAACTGAGAATGAATGAGAAATACGTTTTGACATTGTCCCTACTCCCAATGCGTTTGTGCCGTTTTTCCAAAACTAGTTCATCCGAAATCAATAGAGAGTAGGCTCCATCCGTATTTGGGGAAACTTACGGACGGGGGCTCGTATCTTAGTTGACGGGCTTAGAGAGTAGGCCTCCTGTTTCAATAGAAACAACGTGAAGGGCTTATTACTTAGCTCGGCAGGCATGTATATGACAAAACGTGGCACACATAAATGTCATACGTTTCCGCTATACGTAACTGAAACAATACGTTCTTTTCGGGCCTGAAGTGATGCATACACAATAGCCTTATGTAAGGTGCTGTAAACCACTTAATATATAAGAGATTTGAAGTTTTAATACCGTTCCAGTAGTGGTCAGTCGGTGGGACTTCGTCTTCAGATTGTTGTTTTGACGTGAGTAAATAGATAGGAGTTTTCAACACGTAAACCTAAATACTTCTTCGTTTATTTTTTACTAAGGGAACTTTCACTCTACCGATTTTTTTCTGTGCTACGATTACATCTAGAGTACCTACTCAATATTATTAAAATGTGAGTGTAAAGTGTGTAAATTTAGAAATTAGTGTCTATTCATTTTGTCAATTTTTTTTTTTTACGTGCGATAATCTCTGGAACTATCAATAAGTTTGAATAGACTTTTGATAAAGAGAAAATTTAAAAAAAAAAAGATATCATCATCCATCCATCGTCAGCCTGTGGACGTCCACTGCTAGACATAGGCCTCTCCTAGCTCACGCATATTGTGGCGTTCATAGGAGGCTATTAGCCTACTGCTACCACGCTGGCCAGACGGGTTGGTAGGAATTTGTTGCCAAGTTTTCCTTCTCTCACACAGGTGTTCAATGCGTCGAGCCTCTTAGTAGATTCTTACGACATCCCAGGCATGATATCATCTTCCTTTAAAAACTGTAAAATAAAAACTTTTTATAAAAAAAATTAAAACCGACTTCAAAACACTAAAAAGCAAAAAATAAACCTTTTGGAGTCGGTGCCAGCCAAAGCATTCCACTTTGCGGTCCTACTATTTTATTTTTCTTGCCTTGGCTTGCACCGACTCCAAAAGGTTTATTTTTTGCTTTTTAGTGTTTTGAAGTCGGTTTTAATTTTTTTTATAAAAAGTTTTTATTTTACAGTTTTTAAAGGAAGATGATATCATGTCATCCAAGTAACAAATATGAAATGAAATATATAAAAATGCTCAAAACATAAAAAGTACTGGGTCAAACTAAACCAAATTTTTATGGGACCAATTGGCAACTATTCTGCATCGAACAAAAAAAGAATCACGGAAATCGGTTCAAAAATCTCGGCGTAATCGGTGTACATACATAAAAAATAAAAAAAATATACCAACCGAATTGAGAACCTCCTCCTTTTTTGAAGTCGGTTAAAAAAGATGTGCGAAGATAACTCTTATGTGCAGCCCCTTCGTAATTTTAATGCTTTTTGCCGTTGCAAGTCCTACTCTTGACGAAATATTTCTTAGATTAGATAAGATCATTTGTAAGTAACTGTACTGTTATAAAATTTATACTATCGCATTAATGAAGGAAAAAATACATTTATATAAAAATTATGATATAGTGATAAAATATGTTATTCGGTAGGGAAATCTCAACAATACCTCATTGCCGCGTAATTATATAAGGTGTCCTTACGTATCAATCTTCTGTAAAATGCACAATGCATTTTACGATATATATTTTTAATACCTCTAGAAATATGACTATGATGAGCAAATTAGAGCAACTAAATGTTGTTTAATTGATTAAAGACAATAATTTAGACAACATCGATGTTGTCCTCTACCTGAACAACCTTCGATATAGTTTGCAAAATCACTCAAGTGAAAACAAGCTTCGGTCAAAGATTTTTCTTTTAAGGTTGCAGGTTATAATTTAATGATCTAAATAAAAAAAGTTTAATATCATAAATAATTGTTAGTATCAAATAACATGATGGTCTCTAAAAAATGGCGGTAAGCCCCCTAAAACAATTTTTAGGGGGCTTACTAATTTTTTTCATCAAATTTCGAAGTCTGAGCTGACTTCCTATAGGTTCGATAAAAAAAAAATGCGGCTATACCATGTTTTTATGGTAACTAAAAACTATATCACCACGTTTGCAATTCTGTCCTGCAACCAACCTTCCGTCCTGCACCGAGCAGTCATTTGGTGGTGATCGGATCAAACCCGTGGCCGCGACAGACGGTGCAATTTATTTTTTGAATTTTAGTTAATCAAAATTGCATTTCTTGATAATATTTTGTCATGACTACTTTAGGCTCTTACTCGGGCAAAGCGGTTTTTTGGCATGTTCTCGTAATTTGCAAATAATAGTAAGATTTTCAAGTTTTTTGCAAAAGGCGATTACACTTAATAAAAGTTTATTAAATTCCCTATTCATTGACATAAAATACTTTTTCAAAATTCTAAAGTATCATTTTTTTAAGTCAAAGTTAAGGTGGCCGCTCTGAGCTGACGTCCTCCCCTACGTTTGGGGTATCTATAGACAGTTTTAAAAAAATTACATTGAGTTTCCTAAATCAGTTTTTTCTCAAAGTCAACCGTTTGAAAGATATACACTTCCAAAGTGGTTAAATGTCATAGCCACTTTATTCCAAAACTATGAGGATTACACAGTTGAAACTTGGTAGGTAGATGTATTCTGTAAACCGCTTTACGGTTTTTACACAAAAATAAAAAACAAAAATATTAAGTGGGGGTGGGGGCGCCCCCCGTACATGGACCTGAAACTGAAAATATTTTAGCTATAGCACATTTTCCAAAACCGCAAATATAACTTTGTCATTCATACAAACACTATGGAAAACAAAGTAATTTTGGGTAGGTGTATTTAATATAATAATAATAATAATAGAAACTTTATTGCACACGATACAAAAACCAACACATGCAGAGAAAATTCCAAAAAAGAGGAACACACAATAGCCTTATTGCTACATAGCAATCTCTTCCAGGCAACCTTGGGTGAGAGACGGAACCCTTTATGTGCGAGTTCGACTCGCACTTGGCCGATTTTTTTTTGTTACTGGTATTGTCATTGGATTATTAGTATCGAGAATAAAAACATTGTCTAATTGCCTTTAGATCCAATCGATCTCCATTATATTAGTTACCTTCTGTAAATTTTGGAATTTTCGTACGAAAACACACGTTTTTTATGCAATCTTGTAATCTTCGTGTTATTTGATTCGGTCTCGTGTAACGTATAAAATATGGATAATTTTTATGGCGAATCGTAAAGGTTATTTAGTGCTTGTGGAACAGGTGGTCGTGTTATGAAAACTTCATAAGTCCATTCGAATTCTTGTAAGAAAATGTGCGTTATCTTTGATTGTTGGAGAGTGAAAGTCCTGGCTGGCAAGAATTGGTGCTGGCCAGCAAGTGTCATGCCTATACATGACAAATGTAATCTGTCATTAGATTATTGTTTTTGTATTGTTTGATTATACTTCACTCGAACAAGTCGAATAAAAGTGTCTGAACCGAAAACTGTGTTTACGTTAATAACTTAGTAGTAAATCAGATCCACTGTGTGTTAACAACAGCCAAGTTTCCAATATTTATAAATGTAGAGATAATTATAAATCTTTATTAAACCTAGATTCTAATCAAAAATATCTATATTTGGCTTGTTTGAAGGTCACAGAATCATTAAAATGCTGGAAGGAACGTCGGGACATCAAAAAACTTTCACCCAAACCACAGATTATAAATACTATGGAAAAAAAAACCTCTCATATTTTTATTATAATATTATATTTCTAGACTGTAGATTTGTGTTTGACATCAACATGAATGTTTTGTTTTATTCACGACGGGGAGACTGATGTTAAATATTGATAAGGCTGAAGATGGAAGCGAGCCTCTCCCGGAATCTAAACCACTGAGGAACTGGCTATCTTATCTCTAACTGGCGGAACACAACAATGCTGAAAAACATTGTAGTTATGGCGTCAGACTTAGATAAGATTGTGGTAGTTAACCAGGCGGACTCACAACAAGTCCTACCACCAACCAAACGAATACAATATGTACCCCCCGCTGGGAATCGAACCCGGGACCCCTGGGTCTGATACCGGTGGTTATTACCACTAGACCACAGAGGCGGTTAAATCTTTGTAAATGTTGTCGCTTCTGTTAAAGCTGATAAGTTTCTTGCGGTCGTTCTTCTTGTCTTGTTGTTGTAAGATGTCCTGAATGGCTGGTACTGGAAAAAATTGATGATTCGAAAGCGCTGATCTACAGTCTATTTGAATAAAAATATTTTGACTTTGATTTTACACTAGCCTAGAACCCAAATTAATTAACAGACGTTCACACTGTGGCTGTAGGTTGCACCGTGTTACTTTTCAATAAATGTATGGAATTGGAAATGTGTTACTTTTCAATAAATTAATGGAATTGGAAATGTGTTACTTTTAAATTTATGGATTTTAAAAGTTACATGGTGCAACCAACGGCAACGGTGTGAATTTAATTCGTAAAAATTAAGTTTCAATTAAATTTCAATATCAATTAATTGATGACACTTATGACGTATAAAGTGAAATTGTCAAAAATCTATATTTTTTAAATTTCCATTTATTGTGATTCGACCTTCAGCTTTATTAGAAATATTCCTCCTAGGTCTGTCTGTCTTTGCTAATTTCTGTACTTGACATCAATAAACTCCTGCGCGGGCCTACCATCGTCAACTAGAAACCATCATATCATAAGAATGTTTTGTTCGCGTTTTGTTTTTATTGAAGTTATCACATTTTGACACATTTCCCACTTCTGAGGCGATAATTGAGAGAAGACATCACAAAACTTCCGTCAACAACAAGCTTACTTTAAGAGATTAGTAGTGCGAAATAGCATGGTAAGATTGAAACAATATTGCGCTAAGAGATGGCGGTAGGCCCCCTAAGCCAGGCTTCATAGCCACCCGTGCACGTCTCAGCGCACGCATATTCCATTCCATTACGTTTTATAGCGAATAAGCTATTACTTCAGTTACATGGGTTTTCGATAAACATACGGTCACGTGTCTGCCGGAGACATAACGTAATGAAGTAATGTCGTTGAAGTTTTTCAATCCATAATTAAGATTCGTCGTCGTCGACTCAGCCACATAACACCCACTGCTGGGTACCTATATGCCTCCCAAAAGGGGGGGTTTGCCATAATCGCCACGCTTGGCAGGCGGGTTGGCGATCGCAGTATAATGTATATAATTAAGATTAAGAATCATCATTATTAGTATTATTATCATCATTTTAAAGAACCTACCGCTGTGGTACAGGAGTCGTATTTTTAATCACTCGAATTACATTCGCATACAGAATCGCAAGCGAATCCTTTTGTTCAATCAATTTTGTTCAAGCTCAGTGGTTAGAGCATGTTTTTTTTCCTATTTTTTTTCTATTTAAAATTTATAAACGTCCATGACTCAGGTACTAATGCTTATATTCATCATACAAACATTTGCCCCTACCGGGATTCGAACCCAGGACCTCAGAGTAGGCGACACCGGTGTACGTACCACTCTTATCCACGGAGGTGGTCTGGATGGATAATGATAATTAGCAACTGGTGGATACCACGCGCGTCCAATGCGAAACGGTGGGTTTTATTGTCTGCCTAACATGCCTTCCAAAGCACGGACGAGCTCGAGATGCAAAGTTTTTTTATCACGCATCCCGTTGAACCGATAATTGTGGAATTTTCTTAACAGCCACAATTACAGGTCTCATCTCCTCATCTTCCTAGGAAATTAAACATCAAATCTCTTTGTTACAGAAATAATGGTACGCAGTACAATATAAACAACCGCTTGTGAAAAACTCACGTCATGGTAGCAAAGGAAGCGTTTACAAATAAAGTAAGTATGCAGTTAACTATAATTAATACATTACTAATTAATCGAAATCAGAAACTGGGGTCGCACCGCGCAAGTTGCGTCGATTTGACGATCGAAATCGGCTTCATTTGACAGATGGATGTGGTACATTGCTGCTTCTTTTTGACACAAATGAAAACTTACCAAAGACTAGGAGCAAAATGTCACATCCATCTGTCAAATGAAGTCTATGTCGATGCCGACGACACTTGCGCGGTAGGGGCCCTGATGTATCTATACTTTTGGATCCATCTTATTTTATTGTAAACTCCCAAATTACCTAATAATAATAAAATGAATTTATTCACTTCTCACAAAGATTTCAAATATTAAATTACAAACAATCCAATCCGAAGTTTTTTTTAAGTCCTTGTAAGAGCCTGGAGTCTGAAATAGGTCGTAACCTATACTACAGATCTCCAGGCTCTCCTGGATACAGATTAAGGTCGCACTGTATACATTCACAATTACATAATAGTGACGGCAAATTAAAACGATTAGCGATTTTAGGGAAATATGTACCTAAATTTTCCTTTAGGGGAATATCTTCGAATCCCGTCAGGGCGACATGAGACAAGTTGCTTTTTTCTAGTATAATATTTATCACATAAAAATAGCATTGTAAAATGCAACATTAAAATGTTATAATTAGATGGCTGTTTCATCTTAATCGATATTCAAACATTTGTAAAAATGTTTCTTTTAAATGCTATTTTTATATTGTTATTATTTAATTTAAATAGACAAATATTGGAAAAAATCAACTCGGCCACAAGTGAATTCTCAGATGGCACTCGAACCCACGACCTTTGGAAATCCGGTCCAATGCTCTAACCACTGAGACTGAAGTCTCTATTTAAAAAAATATCATAAATAAGCTTTTTGGCCTTGGTGTCTTGGCTAGCACCGATGTTGTATTTTTCTTATCGCAATTCTTTCAAGATTTAGGTACTAAAAACTTCTGAACCGTTTTAAAAAAAAATTCAAACACTGAACCAAACTTGGGATCTAATACCTTTGAATCATTTCAATCGGTTCAAGCGTCTTCGAGTAATCGGTGTACGCGAATACTCATACATAGAAAATAATTGCGACGAAGTGATAACATCCTCCTATTCTTGATGTCGGTTAAAAATAAGATCTGTCTCTAGATGGTGGAGCAGCCTGAAAGCGCGTTCAATCTGGAGGGCATCCTGAGCGAGCTGGGCAGCTTCGGCAAGTACCAGATGGTGCTGCTGCTGCTGCTGGCCTTCCGCGACTCCTTCCTCGCCATGTGCAACTACAACTGGGTCTTCGCCGCCGCTGAGGTCGACTTCAGGTATGCTTGTATGCTTCTTATGGCAACTATGAACCATCACTAGACGGCGGAGCTGCCTGAAAGCGCGTTCAATCTGGAGGACACCCTGAGCGAGCTGGGCAGCTTCGGCAAGTACCAGATGGTGCTGCTGCTGCTGCTGGCCTTCCGCTACTCCTTCCTTGCTATGTGCAACTACAACTGAGTCTTCGCCGCCGCTGAGGTCAACTTCAGGTATGCTTCTAATGACAACTATGAACCATCACTAGACGGCGGAGCTGACTGAAAGCGCTTTCAATCTCGAGGGCATCCTGAGCGAGCTGGGCAGCTTCGGCAAGTACCGATGGTGCTGCTGCTGCTGCTGGCCTTCCGCTACTCCTTCCTTGCCATGTGCAACTACAACTGGGTCTTCGCCGCCGCTGAGGTCGACTTCAGGTATGCTTGTATGCTTCTTATGGCAACTATGAACCATCACTAGACGGCGGAGCTGCCTGAAAGCGCTTTCAACCTGGAGGGCAACCTGAGCGAGCTGGGCAGCTTCGGCAAGTACCAGATGGTGCTGCTGCTGCTGCTGCTGGACTTCCGCGACTCCTTTCTCGCCATGTGCAACTACAAAAGGGTCTTCGCCGCTGTTGAGGTCGACTTCAGGTATGCTTCTAATGGCAACTATGAACCATCACTAGACGGCGGAACTGCCTGAAAGCGCGTTCAACCTGGAGGGTATCCTGAGCGAGCTGGGCAGCTTCGGCAAGTACCAGATGGTGCTGCTGCTGCTGCTGGCCTTCCGCGACTCCTTCCTCGCCATGTGCAACTACAAATGGGTCTTTGCCGCTGTTGAGGTCGACTTCAGGTATGCTTCTAATGGCAACTATGAACCATCACTAGACGGCGGAGCTGCCTGAAAACGCGTTCAACCTGAAGGGCATCCTGATCAAGCTGGGCAGCTTCGGCAAGTACCAGATGGTTCTGCTGCTGCTGCTGGCCTTCCGCGACTCTTTCCTCGCCATGTACAACTGGGTCTTCGCCGCCGCTGAGGTCAACTTCAGGTATGCTTCTAATGGCAACTATGAACCATCACTAGACGGTAGAGCAGCTATTTGCATTGCTTCTCAAATTAATTGTTACTATGCTAAATTACATGTAGGCGCACAGTGACCACATGAAACCTTACGTTTAAACTTTGAAAATAGGTAGCTTTATTCATAATTACGTATTATAATGCAATGATAGCGCGTTAAAAGCCTATAATATAATCTATTGTGGACTTGTGGTCTGTATTACAATCGTTTGGTGCTCGAACACTAATTATTTGGTTGGTTTCTATCTATGAAATCAGGGAGAATATTGAGTCTGTTTCCAACGGCCGAAGACACTACTAAAGCGAGGTGACCAAAATGTTTGTCCATGGAGACTACTAAACATTACATAGCGAATGGAAAACATTCCTATTTTGCCATAGCGAATGTTGTGATATAATTTTATGACCTATAAAAATAAGTTTTCGTTCAAAATACATTTTATCACTGTTACAACGCTATAAGAAACCGTAAATTGAATATATTTAATACTTTATTGTCAACACGAGCAAAGTATGTAACAATTACTCACGCTACTGTATTGTAACTATTTAATCTTCTATAATGGCACAATGACGTATAAAAGTATGTATAAAGTTGTATTTTTATTGTACCATATTTTATTATTTAAAACAAAGAAAACTCTTGCGAAAATAATGCGTCGTTACTTATGTAGATGGAGAAATAAATTGGACCGGACACTAGATTATGATTAATTTGATAATGACATTAAAATGCGAGTCGTACATAGTTCGTACAAATGTCATATATTAAACTTGCGCTAACCTGCGACTGCAGTCGTTCTTTAAGTACGCCCAGAATCGTAAATGACAATGACATTTTTTACTGACTTCAAAAAGGAGGAGGTTCTCAAGTCGCCTGTATTTTTAATTTTGATGTATGTTTTTCCTTAGCTTCGTCAGTTCGTCGCCTCAGTGCTTGTTTGTCCAACAGACCAATTTAGGCGAAAATGACCTTTGAATGTAGTATGTTTAAGAATCAAATTCTACACAGTCTAAATCAAGAATAATTCCTGTAATTATAAAAATATACAAGCAAAAGACGATATAAAAAACCAATATCCACTGTTAGAATTTTACTTTTCGTGCTTGTATGGCTTACCACCAAAAATTAACCAACATCCAATATCGAAATTCTCAGCGCGTGCTTGTTTGCTGTATATCCTCAAATAAACCAATCACAGACCTGCTCGCTCGTGACGTCACACGTCGCTGTTCCGCCATATTGTTTGTTTACAATCTTTTGCGACACGAAATGGCATAGAAGCTGTAAGATTAATTTCGTTTTTAGTGAATTTACAAGTGATACGAGGTGGAAACTATCAATAAACTTTGAATATAATGTCCTGGACCAGATGTGATAAAAGGTACAACCGCAGCACTGCACACACGGAAATATAAGTTTATTTTCATTGCTGGAGCTATTATTATAAGTTATGTTGTGGTAGTTATACAGGTTGATTCAGAATCATACTTTTGTCATGCATGTCTTAGGTAGGTAAGTACTTAGCTAAACTAGCTTGTTTACGCATTCGTCTTGTAAATCTGAACTTCGTTTTTTTCTTAAAATTTACATTTTTAATAAATATCTATACATATAGATTGTAATCTATCTGCTAAATGTGCTATTATACCTATGGGTGTTGTTTAATAAAGCAACACAAGCTTATTTTTATTAATCAGGCATGTAAAGATCACGTATGTAAGTCATTTATAATATGAATATATCACACACAACAATGATATTTTCACATCCTGTATTGTGAAGCGAGGCTATAGGGCAAACAAGCACACAATTCTTTTGGTTGCTGTTTGGCTAACATCCCAAGGGATGTAGTCTATATCCATTTACGTAATTAGAGTTTCGTTTTTTTGTCCAATATCCATTTTAAAACCGGTTTTTCACATGTGAAATTCTAAGTTTTTGTTTTTTTTCTAGATTATTACAAGTCTCGATGTACCGTATTTTTGGAAACTATCGTAACATTACTGCTTTAATGGGTCATATCATAATAAAACAAAAAAACATTGCTCCTGTAAAATTACCCAAATGGTCTGTCGGCCAAACAAGCACTGAGGCGACGAGTTGTCATCCGAATTTAATAATTATCTGAAAGAACACACTTCATGTGTAGTCCCATAAATTTATCGAAGATCTGGCCAATAGTTGTTTCATAATCCTGAAAAATATCAATTAAGTTTTAGCAAATAGTCGTTACCTAGATGACATCATTGTTGTGTATGGGCCGGTGTATTTTTTGTGTAAGTACGGGACATAATGTAACAAAAAAATGGTGAATTTAAATAACGTAACCAAAAGAAAACTTTGAAGTCGGTGCCAGCCAACACAAGGAAAATTAAATACTCGTATAGGTAAGTACTTAAGTGATAGAAGTGCAATGTTAAATGCCTTGGCTGACACCGACTCCAAAAGTTTTATTTTTTACTTTTTAAAGTTGGTTTTAATTTTAGTAAGAGCTTTACATGCTACTTTAAGACGCACGCACCAAAATAGAGTATTGACGTCTTTGCTCAAAAGAAACAAAAGTAGATAAATTATTACATGAAATGATATTTGCACAAACTGTTGGATTCATAAACTTTCTTATATCTTGTCCCAGATGTTACGTGCCAGAGTGCGAGTCTCCAGATTTCCAGCAGTTCAACGCATCATGGAGTTCTTTCGCGCTGACGAATATGTCAGGGGTCTGCCATCGGGCGGCACCCTTGTCCAACGGGACGGGGGTACTCGCCTGGGGGGCATGCGTCCCCGAAGCGTTCGACGGGGGGGCGACCATCCCCTGCGAGCGCATCATCTACGAGAGCAGCGACAGCATTGTGGCTGAGGTCGGTAGCAGATTATTGAGTTTACGTGTTACCTGCAAAGAAACTCCAGAACTTAGCTGGAGTTTCTTTGCTGCGGTCAATACGGGGTTTGCCATCGAGCGGTGCCTCTGTCCAACGGAACGCGGGTACTCGCCTGGGAGCGTGCGTCCCCGATGGGTTGGATGGGGGGTAGACCGTTCCCTGCGAGCGAGTTGTCTTCGAGAGCAGTAACGGTAGTTGGGGCTGATGTGATTATCGGTTTACCTGCATGTTGTACAGTCACTTAGCTGGGTTTAACTTTCTAATAATAATAAAAAAAAACATAAAAGTTTCTTCGTGCTGTCCAAAAGGGATCTGCCACTGGGTGGCCTCTATCCAACGGACCGGGGGTGCGCGTCCCCAAAGCGATTGACGCGGGGCTTCACAATACTACTAGAGTCGACACTTAACAAACTGTTATTTCAATGTAAAAGCTGTGAAATCGTTTTCAAATATAAAAAAGATATTATTTACGTGGTACCTTATTTCCACATATAAAAAAGGTATTATTATTATAAATAAAGGTATATATTTAAACAATTTTCGAATATAAAAAAGGTATTATTTACATGGTACCTATTTACAAATATAAAAAGGTATTATTTATTATAAAATTAAATAAAGGTATATATTTAATCAATTTTCGAATATAAAGAAAAGGTATTATTTACATGGTACCTATTTACGATTACTTTGATATGACGTTGGTATGAAATTAGAATAAATATCGCGTTAAAACATAGGAAATAAATGCGAACTTTACATATCAGAAATCTATACTATATACTATATAATATTATAAAGAGGAAAGATTTGTATTTTTGTATGTAACGAATAAACTCAAAAACTACTGGACCGATTTTGACGAAATTTGGTATAGAGAATCCTTAGACCCCAAGTAGTAACATAGGCTATAAATGATCCCAAAATTCCCACGGGAATGGGAACCACGCGGGTGAGACCGCGCCCGGCCTCTAGTATTTAATAATATTAAAAATAAAAATTATTCTTGTTCAATAATAAAACATTTAAGTTGGTCTTAGGGAACACACGCCCACCAAAATCCAACGTAGTGATAGGAAAACAGTATTTATTTACTTTGAAACCAGCCTTCAGAATATAATCAGGCTGTTGGCCACGAGAGGCGGCACGTGCGGGACAATAGCTCGGTGGTCATTGTCACGGTCGCCGGTTCAAGGCGCGAACTGTTGCAATAGCTAGTTAAATATCACTAGCAGTATGTAAAAGAAGCTGGAATTTTACTACTGTTTTATAGTAGAGAGGTTAGGGAAGCTGAGTCGTTCTAAACTTAGCTATTGGTTCAATGTTTAATTGGGTCAATAGGGAATGGAAAAGTACATACAAAATAATGAGTCAACGTAGTGGAGATAATCTAATAGATTGAATGTCAAAGTAAACAATGCAAAAGAACGCGTAGTGACAAAACATTATAAACGAAAACATGCGCACGACATTTTATTTTCTGCGAGCAAATAAAATGATGACCGAGCGACGCTGTGTTTTTTTCTTTGAATGTAGTAAACAATTTCCAAAATGTATTTAAGTATGGTAATAAAAAAAATAATCATAAATTCATTGCCAAAAACTATAAAAAGTATTTAAAAAAATAAAACGTTTATATCAATACTCCTAAAAGAACTAAGTAACAGTTAAATAATACCTCTATAAATTATATAAATCAAAAGACGTTGAAAACAATGGTGCATCAAACAATAAGAATTATGCTCTTTGAATAAACACACTGAGGACACGTTGATTATAGTTGACACGAAATAACAGAGTTTAAAGTGAAGTCTGAACCGTGTCATTTGAGGTAATGGTCCCGCGTCCAGATGAATGCCACCGTCATGGCCGGTCAGCTGTTCTGGACTAACATGCCATGAATATTGATGAAATGCAGGTTTTGCAACAATGCCTATTGAGTACCGTTATGCCACACTGTAAGCAACAGTTCATCTTAATGGCCTGTCCTGTAACTGTTACTTAATGACACCCGAAAATAAACTGAACAAATTGGTTACATGAAAATATTATAGTGACGTTAGCAAACAATTACAGTCTTGATAATTTTTTGTTAAATCGATGAAAGACGATTTTCGTATTCTGAATAGTGTATACATATATTCGACACAAAAGTTATTAGATATTTCGTTACATAATTTCGAAGGTAGGTGCGCAAGGCTCGGCAGCTCAATGGTTAGAGCAGTGGGCCAGCTACCCAAACGTCGCAGGTTCGAGTCCTGTCTGAGAATAACTTGTAGCCGAGTCGATGTCTTCCAATATTTTTCTATAAAAAAATATAAAAATTGCATGGAAAATGCAAAATCTAAAAAAATATATGAATGATACATATAAAATTCGTTGTAAATATATTGATAATGGCGGACCCGCTGGCGCAGAGATATTAATACAACCTACTACGCCATGGGTCGTGGGTGCAATTCCCACCTAATACAATGATTTACATATTGGGGGAGGCCAATACACAGCAGTGGGTGTTGTGCTGCTGATAATTACAGATGATGATGATGATGATGATCTGTTTGTAAAAACTTTATGAGTTCTGATATCCGTAACGCAAGTGCTAATCAGAGCAATGTTTGTGATGTTGTGTAATATTCAATTATTATTGCTGTTTCCAAGGAACGGAGAAACTCATGACATTAGAAGGACACAGGGGAAAAACATTCACCAACACATTTTGACTTTTTTAGGTTGAAAATAATTTTATTTTTATATTATCAGTAATAATAATAACAAATGTTATATTCTCAAAAAAATATTTAAAAACAAATGGCAAATTTACCATTGTGGTCAATTTGACATTTGTTGCTTACAATACTTATATTTCCCCTGTATGCTTGGGACATTGCTTCTTATTGCACTGTATTAATTTTTCGATGAAGATTACTCTGTAACTATGCATATTATTGCAATGTGTGTTTCTATTCGTCATTTCATTTTACCACTTATGTTCTATAAAATGGGATTGCCAGTAGAAAAAACATTAAAATGTGACATTGCATATTTATCCCCTATACATTACACCTTTCTTCGGTTAAAAAAGACAGAAGCTACCTACTTGAGCTTTCAGGCCCAGGATTATGTGACACAATAAATTTTATAATGTTCTTTGGACATTATAAAATTTATTGGTATCCAGGTCGGGTTTGGGGAATTAATCTATTAAGTTATTGTCTTCAGTTCAACCTGGGATGTCAGCCCTGGAAACGGACCATGATCGGGACAGTGCACAACCTCGGCCTGGTCTTCTCATTCCTCCTCTCAGGATTTATATCTGACAGGTAAGAATCTTCAGTTGAATCAAATTGGCTTTTATAATTAAATTTTACTACTAAAGCGAAAAATAAGCCTGTGTAAGATAAATCAACCGCCTCTTTCGGTGTAGTGGTACCAACCACCGGTATCAGACCCAGAGGTCCCGGGTTGTATTCCCAGTGGGGGTACATCTTGTATTCGGTTTGATTGAGAACTTATTGTAAGTCCGCCTGGCCAGCTACCACCATTTTATCTAAGTCTGACGCCATATTAACAATTTATCATTGTTGTGTCGGAAGTTAGTTATAATGTACCTAGCCAGTTCTTCAGTGGTTGAAAATTCAGCTTCCAAGAGCTTCTACTTGATTACTTAACAACAGTTGGATAAATAGATAGATAAAAAGTTTATTTGCTAACAGTTATGATGGAGGCAAAACATTTTTTTTTACGAATAATAAACAAAAATGATTATCTCTACCATGCTGAATTGGCAGCAAAAGAAAAATGCCTATCCGACAGACACTGTTATAGAAGAAAAATAAATAGACTGAGGAGTTACTGTCATGAAAGTGTGGATAACATCCAATATTTATTGTATTTTTACTTGCTTCGGTTCCAGGTACGGACGGAAGGTGGTAATAGTGGCGACGCCGCTGGTGGTGGGCGTGGTGGGGCTGGTGAAGTCCTTTTCTGTCAACTACTGGATGCTGCTGGTGCTGGAGTTCCTCGAGACTGCGCTGGGATACGGGAACGCTTCCATGGTGCTGTGTGAGTTGGGAAACTTTTACTGGGTGCAGAAAGAATGTTGATGATCCCAATATTCGCCTCCAAAACTACACCGATTTAATTTCTTTTTTCATAAAGTAAAGCTTTGAAAGCGTTACATGCTTCCTTTTTTTTTATTTCGTCTTTGTTTACTGGATATCAAAGTTAATGAAAAATCTGGTCAATTTAGGATAAATATTAAATAGAAAAATATTAGAAAAGAACAACTCGGCCACAAGTAAATTCTCAGATGGGACTCGAACCTCCGACCTTTGGAAATCCGGTCCAATGTTTTTTTTCCAATATTTTTCTATTTAAATATAAAAGCATTTAAAAATGCAAAAAATCTAAAATCATAAATCTGGTAAATTTATTGAATTTTTGAAAGGTCATATTATCTATTTTTAATCAATTTATGAATTTAATCGGTTCGATGTTGAAGGTGAAAACAGGATTATGAATAATCCTACTATTATTATAAATGCGAAGTTTTGTGAGAATGTTTTGATGTTTGTTTCTTTCAGGCAAAAACTACTAAACCGATTGGATGAATATAAACAAGAAAATATACTAGAAAAAATCAACCTGTCTCATGTCGCCCTGACGGGATTCGAACTCGCATCCTTGGGATTCCGGCCCAATGCACTAACCAATTATGCTACAGAGACCTATGAGGACACGTCGATTTTTTCTATTATATTCACTTTTCCACGGTGTTGGCCACCGTCGTTTCATCAATGAGAGAAATATCCACGCATTCGAAAGAAACATCTTTACAAATGTTTCACTATCGATTAAATTGAAACAGCCATCTAACTATAACATTTCAATTTTGCATTTTACAATGCCATTTTTGTGATAAGTTACGATTTGAATGAACTTTGGCACCCAGATAAAATATAGATTGGATTAAAAGGCTACTTTTTGAAATAAAACAACTTTTGCGGAATATAAAATGCGAATTATTTACCCGAAATATATATTTGGTACAATAATTTTTCGGTTTGTTTGAGGTTTTTTGGCTTCCAGAGGTTTCGGCACCTTTTCAGTTGCCGTGGTCACGGGTTGATTATTTCAATTATGAGTGTGCGAAGAAACCTAAGATGTGCTTAGGCTACATTTTATCTCGATATTTCCATGGGAACAGGAACTACGCGGGTAAAACCGCAGGCGGCCGCTAGTTGTTTCTACTTTTCTTAGCTACATGATTACCGATTCTCTTGCGTTACTGTTAATTGAGCTATTCCTTGAGAATCGCACAATATACTAGCACTTGGGCCAGTACTGTTGTAGATACTTTAGACAGCGACTCCAGCCAGCGTAGTATGCGCACCGCGACTTGCTGTCAACCCTTATCTCGCGATGTCTGTCCCGCTCATATCAGTGCAGTGTGAGCGGGATAGACAATGCGCTCGCGCGAGAAAAGTATCGAAAAAGTTTTGTCGAGGTGCACATGCTACGCATGCAGAGAAGCGTCTGTAACCAAATCTACCGTTAATTATAGGAATTAAATCAAAGACGCCAAAACAATAGTTCTTCCTTGCAGTCACACCTCCTATTTTTGATATCTCTATAATTGAAAGCGTAATGTGACATGCGATAAATAAGTAAATTGATTATAAAGCAAGCGCCTATCGCGGTAGAAAGTTGATGTAATTCTGATCGATTATGACTAAGTGAGTTTGCAGTCAGTTGCTAACGGGCCCACGGGTTCGAGTCGCAGTTGATGACTAATAACGATGTTTACACACGTGTCACAACATTATACTATAGTTTGTTTGATTTATGTTTACAGTAAAACAAAAGCTATGATCAATATAGTCATTATTAATAAGAAAAAGTCTGTTCGCAGGGAATTGTTTCTCATTACAGTAGTATGAACATCTAAATATTGTGAAACAATATTATTCACCTGGAAAAGACTGGAAAACTATGATTTTGAAAAGAAAAGTCTTCGAACTGACATTGATTCTTAATTAAAAAAACTTCAACAACATTTTTCAACTGTTTAAACAGTTTCACTCATATGCATTATTTTAATAAAACTTTAACAAATGAAAGATGTCAATATACTTCGACGTTGTAATAATAATAATATGGTATTCTTAGTTGAAAGAATTTTTTTTTTTTAACACAACTGTCTGCATAATGGTGGCGCAAACGAACAGTCAAGATAATTATTTACGCGGTGCACCTTTTCTTTTGTATAACATTTTCTTTTGATTCATCAATAAGTGATATTGATATAACTATGATTTTTATTAAAACTCTAAAAGTTATTTTCTTTATGTGACTGTTTGACTTTGAGATTGAAATTGTCGTATTCGCATTTTTTTAAAATAAAATTACATGAAATGTGGCCATTTATAAGAATTAATAAATACGTAACAACTCTAAATAATCAACATGACATCAAAGTTAGTGATAATGACAGTTAAAGTATTATTATTGTCATCATTTATGAGAATTGTATCTACGTAATATGCATTAAATATTGCATCGACTCATAAATAACATATTCAAATTTCTCGCAGCTCTCGAGATGGTGAGTCAAAAGCGGCGCGTGGTTTTCTCGTGCATCGCAGACATCCTCTCCAGTTTTGGGTTTGCGTTCTTCGGCCTCATAGCCTGGAAGGTCCCCTACTGGCGGCACATGATGTGGGCCATCTACGCCCCCCTCCTCGTGGTTGTCTTCTACATATTCCTGGTAGACGAGGGCGTCCGATGGCTCCTCGCACATAATAAGAAAGACGAAGCTGTCAGAGTCTTGAACAAAGTCGCCAAGATCAATAACATCACTCTATCGAAGAAAGCGAAAGAAATGCTGACCAATATAACCGAAGAAGCGAGGAAAGCTGAACAGGTGAGAGACCAAAAGTAGGAAATGTAAAAAGCTTTATTCAAATTTCAGGATTCTCGCGGTAATTTAGAATTTGTGCTGATTCAACAGCCGGTTTTTATTTTGTAAATTTACTTTACTTAGAAAATTTATAAAACAACAGCTTTAAAATCTTGCTTATTACAACTTTTTATGAGCCATTTTCATTATTTTGGTATTTTTTTATTTGCTTTCGATAACAGTCTTCATTATCATGTTGTAACATCGATTACTCTAATAAATGAAATCTCACGTGTTCCGGAATCTCTAACCTTGACGCTGCATAATCAAATTTTATATTGCGCTTTTGGATTGTGATAACAGTACTATTGGATAATAAACAGGTACTTTTTTATTTAACCTGATAATGACCTGCATCAAAGTTTTACTTCATTGATAAAAGAGTTTATTTTCCTGAAACAAATTGTTTTAAATAATTTATCGCATAAGTTCTCAATTTACGACTTATAGCAAAAGAACACTTTCTTGAACGTGCCCAAAGAAATACTCGTATTATTTTTAGAAAAAAAAAGAAAAAAGCACTGCATTATTTAAAATGTTTAAGTTCAAGGGTTAAATCGGACTTCAAAATCTAAAAGATTCATATTCCACTGATAAGTAGTTCATAAAATTAGTTTATTTAAACAAACAAACAAACAAGCAACGTCTTCAGTTTTATTGTATTACTACTGTATTGGTTAGAAATAGTAGCATTGCTATGAGAAATATGATTATTATTTGGATATTCTTGATAAACATAATGGCCAATTTGTATTCTTGTCCTTGGTTTTTCCTAGATAATGGTTTTGCTAGATGATTGCATTTTATCATACCGAAATTTCCTTTTTACAGACCGGTCAAGGCCCACCCCAGTCCCACGTGAGCCTGCTAGTCGTTCTGCGCTCCAAGAAGATCCTTTTACGTGTTCTTCTGATCGCCGCCATCTTCTTCTGCTGCATCTTCGTGTTCAACGGGTCCATCATCAACTCGACCAATGTGGTGGGCAACAAGTACCTGAACTTCTCGGCGCTCCTTCTCGTCTCCATCCCTACGAGGGTCATCACAGCCATCACCCTCACCAAGTTCGGAAGAAAAACCCCCATATGTGTCGCTTATATGTTGTGCTGTGTGTTTTTCATAGCGTCCGCTTTTGTCCCGAAATGTAAGTTGTGTTGTCTGCTATTTTTTACATGTTTGTTTATTATTGTATGTGTGTAGTAAGAGACGAACCCTTGCCACTCTCACCTTTCAACGCACCTTCCAACGTGCGTTGAAAGGTGGCGCCTCTAACTTGAGAAAACAATACTCACAAATTAAGGTACTTTAGGTAATTAAGGTACGAGATAACAAAAGTGCTCAAACAAGCGACTTTAAATGTTATTTTTTTCTAAAACAATAATAATTAATTATGTATCTTAAATTGAAGGCAAAATGTATTTGACCTTCAACAATGCAAAACAAAATAATTGTGTCTATCTACATTAGATGTAATAATGAAATTGATGCACCAAATTTGTTGCTAAATGCTGGTATTTTGCAGAAACAGAGCGATTAAGATTTAATCTAAGAAATTATTCTCGATTTGTCAATTCTTTATCTAACAATTAAAAAAATATTGCTTATTATTATAAAAATTCTGATGAAATTTACTAATAAACATTACATGATATTGATTATCATTTTAATACGATGTCGTCGTTCGGACTTACAAACAAAAACATCCTCCTTCTTTCGTCGTTTTACGTGTCATATGAGTTTTCCTAATTTTTAGTTTATTGGCTGAGATTAGAGGCGTCTGATCACTCACTTTATAGTTACAAATTAGGTAAGAATGTCAGTATGATCTCCCGCCGTAATAATATTACAATACTAAGTATATTATTAAGGGAGATCATATTTATGACAATCTATGACCGAATACTTAAGCACCGCCGGCATTAAATTCAGTGTTCAAACTATGCAGATTCTTATCACGACTTTCTAGGTGAGCTATTCCACCAATTCTGGTGACTTTCTTCTTTCTTTCTTTGTATTAGCACAGTCTATCTATTTTCTCTTCGATACAGTCGTCCGACGGACACATTTTGATAGAGCAATCGAGCGGGGTTCGCGGGGCGAGAGTGGGTGCTAGTGAGACCGAGCTGCCATACGCTCGCTCGGAGCAATGAAAAAAGGTCCTGTCAAATACTAAGAAAGTCTTGTCAAAAGCGGTATTGCGCTAGGTTTAAAGGGCGTTGTCCCACGTTTTAGCATCTAACAAACAAGTTACTACTTAAATTATGACGCTATTAGCCAGCTACATATTGCCTTGTGTATTTTCTACTTCTTTTACCCTGTTTTCCTTGTCTCCTCAGCTGTGGGATGGGCGTCCGTGCTGTTCTACCTGCTGGGCAAGATGTGCAGCAGCTACGGCATGTTCTCCATGATGGTGGTAGCCATGGAGGTATTCCCCACTACCTCCAGGAACTCCCTTACGAACACTGCTAACACCATCGGCAGGCTGGGTGCTGTTCTGGCACCGCAGGCTCCACTATTGGTAAGGATTTCCACTTTATCTTTGTCTTGTTTTAACCTCTGAGACCCCGGGTTATGGGACAATTTGATATTCCATTGTTCTCTGGACACAGGCTAGTCAAATATAGTGTAGGCATCATAAAGTAGATAATCATAATGTGAAGAAACTTGAATCGTTCTAGTTCCAACATTGACCTGTTGGAGTCCAATAATAAAAAAAAATAAGATTTCTGATCTGAGAAAAAACCAGCCCTTGACGAGTTTCTTGCCGGTTCTTCTCATTCTCGTCTCGTCTTCCACCGTAGTGCCTTGACCCGACGGCGTAGCTTCTTTGACGTCTTCAAGTGCTTGAAGCAGCCTAGTCTGAATAAATGATATTGAATTTGAATCAAAACTCTCTTAAATAGTCTGTTATACTACTTGACCAAAACAATAATAATTAGGCGCAAGACAGAAATGCGGTTTCGCACTTTCAAAGCCCGCACCCCGGCATTTTCACTGCATTTACCTTATTAACTGATTGATAAGCACTTCTTGAAGTATTGATTTCAGGAAGTTATTTTATGTTTTTCACAACTGTCATGCGCCTAATTGTGTTGCACGTGTCATCTAGTGCATTGAGAAAGTGTTGTCTCCAAATCCATTCTAATAATATTTTTAGTATTCATAACTTCAAATCAATCATCAAGATAAGCAAGTTGACGATCGTGACTGAGTAGTGTCCACCTAATGTCTAAATCTGAGCGGCTAATCATCTGGATATCAATTATTTAAGATTATGGGATTATCCTGTAAGCTATTCCATAGCGTTCATAACTGAGCTATAATATCAGTTTTCTATTTACAAATTATCAATGCAAATGATGATCCCTTTAAGACTATATAGTCAAGATAAAAGTGAAAACATTGGATAGAACAGCCACTCAGTCCGTAGCGACTAAACGAAAATTCATGGCGCTGAAAGAAGGAAGAATAGGTTCGTTGGTTAATTCTTTTTCTATTATTATTTACGCAGGAAAAATACATGTCCGGCTTGACGAGCATAACGTTCGGTCTAGCAGCGCTGGGGCCAGTGATGCTGGCGTTGCTGCTGCCCGACACCAGTCGTTCGGCGCTACCGGACAACGTCAACGACGCCGAGCGCATCGGCGAGGAGCCGCCACGCGCCGGGGCCGCGCCCGCGCTGGCAGAGGCGCGAAGCGACGAGGCTGACGTCGAGAACCGATGACCATAAATCACATGAGCATTAGGTCGACATTCCTAAAATGAAATAGTGAGATAATTAATTTTAAAAATTGACCCAACACACTTTATGGGAGACAATTTTATGTGCACCGAGTGTTGAATGTGTTATTTAATTATTTTCTATTTTTCTTATGTCTTTTTGGAGTTTCACCGTGGCAGATGTCTGAAATCCGAAAAGGTTTGTTATATTTAACATTTCGTGCAAATATATGCCCTAGCCTATATTTAGGATTACCTAGGTATGTCAGAGATTTAAAATCCAAAAAATATGAACTTTACTTCTTCACCTTGTAATTTTTTTATATTTTTTTAATGTAATTCGTAATAAAGAACTACTTACCGAGTGTTATCTGTAACTAATCGCCAAAGCATAGTGCCAAGAAATAGTATTTATTTATTACCAAGATCCCTTGTACGTTTCATTTCGTATTGTTGTCCTATTGTAATATAACTCTTTATATATTTCGGAATCCTACATCAAGCTGTCGAGTAAATACTAGATCGTTACCTGATTTAAAAAGAAATAATAATAATGGTTGCAAACATGATGCTAGGTAGGATTGATTATTAAAATTGCACGGATGTAAATTATATGTATATGACTTCGTAACCTTACTTCGAATTACGTGACTAGTAATTATCCCAGAAAATCACCAGTTCTACATAAAAGTACAAGACATACGAGTATATGAATGACATAGAAGTGGATTAAAATTAAAGGGTCTATTAGTTGAATTCAGTTATAATACACGAATTTTTTTCTCCCGATATTAGAGGGCCTACCCCGTTCTGAAGTTCTTCTTCTTTAAAATTCCTATGAATGCTGAAGACATCATCTTTTGACGACCTTCGTGTGGTAGAGAGTACGTACACCGTTTTTAAGGTGTCGCCACTCTGAAGTCCTGGGTTCGAATCCCGGTAGAGGCAAATGTTTGTATGATGAATACGAACATTTGTACCTGAGTCATGGACGTTTATATATATTTCTACACATCAATACTTATATATGTATAATTATATGTATATCCGTTACCCTAGTATCCCATAACACAATGAGTGTAGGAAATATTATTATTGTTATATAATTTAAATTTATGGGACTGCAAGTCAACACTAATTGTTATTATTATTATTATCATCATTAATTTTAATATCCCTGCTGCTGGGGCCTTCCTTATGGATGAATAAGGAGAATAAGCAATAAACGATTATGTTCCTGATGTTTTATCTCACGAGCGCTGGTGAGCCATACTTGTAGTTATGTGTATGGACACGTGCGCCTGTCTGTGCGTAGCGACCCAACCGGGCGATTCGGCCAATACTGAGCGCTCCTAAGCTTACGCACGCAAAAACAATGTACATGTACAATTTACACACACAAGTATGGGTCACCCGCGCTCGTGAGATAAAACAACTGTAATCACATTGAAGTATTGGGAGTTTATGCGATTTAGAAGCTTACGTACTCATCATGTAAGTTTATACTTAAGTGCTTATTTTAATCTTTTAAGTTTGCATTAGACTTTAAACAAATAGAAAAGTCACTTGAGCAAAAGGGTGCTCCATTAAGACGAACAACGTTATTCCCATGAAAAAAATTAATGGAATGGAATTATCCGATTTTGTTTTAAATTTATACAAGGAAATCTTTTTGTGTTTGAAGGCAATTCACACAAAAAAGATGATGAAGTGATTATTATGACAGGTATCAATAAGAAGATAATAATTGAAACAGATGAAACATATTAATAATTTTAATCTGTGACATAAGCTTCTTAAATTATTTCATTCTGAACGAAGAGTGGAATTGGTGATTCATATTGATAAGTTCGAAGATAGCAATTATTGGATTCTAGTTGTCAGGCCGATACAATAATGATATTTTGAAGCACAGTACGTGTTCTCTCATCAAGTTTGACTTTTCTTTAATCGACACCAAAGCATGTTTCAGATGGATTTAATTCAGCGTCCCAACAGAGGCACCTTGCTTGTTGCCATCCATCTAGTGGATGGAAACCAAGCTTCCACCAAGCATGGTCACCTCTGTTGAAGGCTGAATTACATCCGTCTGAAATAAGCTTAGACTTTATACACTGACCAGCAAACATAAAAAAAATTATGGAAACTCCCCTGTGTCTTCAACTTATTTTTAGCCCAAACATTAATAAAATACCTACACATAATATTGATGTCATCACAAAGCAAAGATATTCAATAAGTGATAACTTCACATCAGTTGATTTTATGCTAAAATTGATTTGCAGTTTCTAAACTTCGTTCTTAATTTTTTTGAGACAAATTTAATTTGATCTGCTTCAGTAATATAGCACATAATAATCGGATACATAGAAATGATAATCAGAGCATTGAGTATTATCGTATAATTCATTACATTACCAGGATTATTAGCTAAATTCAATTATTGTTACTTTATCGCCAATGGAAAATTAAATGTAATAATGCAACAACAACGACACTTAAGTACTTACTATCTCACGAGATAACCTGGCTCGATTTTGCTTAATATAAATATGTTGCTGTCAAATACTAATCCTAATCCTAAGTAATATTAAAAATGCGAAAGTGTGTTTGTTTGTTCTTTCTTAACGCCCTAAATAAGTAACCAATCGACTTGATTTTTTTCATAGAGTTAGTTCAAAGGACGGATAATAACATAGTTTGCTTTTCAATTCAATTCAATTCAATTTCTTTATTTGCAAAAATAGGGTGTATATAGTTGATATCAAGTTAACAATTATATAAAGTGTCTTAATCCTATTTAGCCATATCACATAGCATGCAAATTTTTTATAAAAGTCATCATATAATATCAAATGTCAACAAAAATTAAATTAATCACAATAAATTACATCACAGCTCAAATATCAGGATCACATAAGTATTCATTTAAAGTATAATATGCTTTGTTTAACAAAAAAAAATTACAGTCTGTTTATACTGCATTACATTATTAATTACTTTTATGTCCTTTGGTAATTTATTATAAAGCGTAGGTGCAATACCATACATATTATTTTGAAAAAGAGCAGTTTTGTGCGGTATTTGACGTAGCTTATTTTTATGTCTTAACGATGAAAACGTTTCAAATAGGTTCAAATCTTTATCAAGTTTTTATCTCGATATTCCCACGAAAATGAAAACCACGCGGGTGAAACTGCGGTGCGGAAACTAGTGATTATTATAGAAGTAAAAAAATCGTATTTGTTATTAAAACAACCTATGTCAAACGTTCTTACGTTATTGAGTTGACTTTCAATATAGACGCTGAACGATCTGTTAGTCAATTTATTGAATTAATTTATTTGTAAAATATATTTGTATAAAATATTTTAAGCCTTCTTAGTTTCTCATGTAAGGAACCAAAATATATTTCGATGTATTATTAGCATAATTTAATAGTTTTTAACGCATCTATAATGTAGTGTACGTAGGTAATTGAATGTTTTTTACGAAGTCTGAAGTTATTAATTATCATGTCATGGCAGTTTCGTGAGATGTTTTTAAATAAAAAATATTATTGTAAATACTTATTTTTTATTTGATCTAGCTGATCGTCTTTCCCTTACTTTAATATTAAATAGTTATGTACAAAATATTGAATGTCACTTACATAGCTAAGATAAATTAATATTAACAACATACTTATATTCATATCTACGAAAATACCAACAAGTTGATTATCAACATAACAACTTATTATCTTCATCATCATCTACAGAGTATTAACTGTGTTATTTTACTACAAACATCTTTGAGATTAATCAAAAGTTTTTACATGTTTCAAAAATACAACAATATAAAAACTAAAATATAACTTAAAAGCTAAAAAAGTATCAAATACATCAGTAATTTATACGTAAAAAAATCATAAACAAACTGTCTATGATTTTTTTATTTTTTGCATTTTTAATGCTATTGTGGTCGAGTTCATCTTTTCCAATATTTTTCTGTTAAAAATTTATCATAAACTGATTAGTCTCATCATTTCAGCAATGAATCAACATTCTTTCTTTTTTTAAGAACAAAAATAAATTTAAATAACAACGAAAGTTTTGAAAGCTCTATCGACAATTCTATTTTTTGAAGTTACGCGGTTAGTAATAATGAAACCTTTCAAAATTCAGAATCACGAAAGTCAAACTTTAATTAATCTTCACGGCAAAAAGATAGTAATTTACATAATAAGACAAATCTAAAAATAGAGAGAACAATGTCTATTTGCCTTGGTCTGGGTGTTTAATATGTATATTATGTATGTATTTACAAAAAAAAGTATATAAGTATGTTTATCCGTTATCTAGTATCCATAACACAAGTTCTTCATGATACTTAACGTGGGCTAGATAATTGGTGTGATTGTATGAAATTTTTTATTTATTTATTTAAATCGAAAGATATTCTCCTATTATCTTCAAATAGTTTTCTATCATCTCATATTTCAATAAAATTATCTCTTTCTCCCGAGAGCCTCTGCCTCCGCGAGGGTGTCCGGCATCTTGGTGCCCAGGGTCTCCGGCTGCGTCAGCACCAGCACAGCTGAGATCAGACCCATTGTTCCGAACATCATGGACGGAATGCCATGCCAGTACTGCGTCTGGAATAAAAAAAAATGTGATACATGAAAATTTATAATTACTCTACAATAAGGAAGATCAATGCCCCAGCATCAAAAAGACTGGTGCTGATGATAATATTGAAGCACTAGCTTCCACCTGCTACTTCGTCCGCCTGGACATCCAGAAAATCAGATTAAAGTAACTAAGTTATCATAAGTCTATAAATGTGTACCAAATGTCATCCTAATCAACAGTTTTTCCGTGATTGAGTAACAAACTTTTTTAACTTTCACATTTGTAGAATTTTAAATAAAAGTCAGGTCAAAAGTACCCGAAATCGAAAAGTGTATGAAGCAAAATATTACGAAGGATCATGGCAAGTGGAAAGAATAAGTAGACGTTTGGTACTTATTATAAATTGGAAAACGTAATTTGGGCCTATCGCTCTATCAAAGGACACTTGCTGCTGATAAGTTCGAGAATCGAGCTGTAAAAATTTTCGTTTAACTAATATCTTTCTTTGTAATCTTATATGACTGTTGCCTGAGCATTGTTTCTAAATAAAATATTTTAAAGTCAAAATATTTTTCTGTAAGTATTACAGAAATAAACAACCTTATCATCAGATTTTAATTAATTTGGAATCCTAATCCTCAACCAAAAATTAATCAGCAAAATGACACTAATAGAAGATAAACGAATTTTCGCGTAAATAAAGCCTCTTAGGTCGTTACGTTATGATAAATTTCCGTTCGTCCGTTAACATCCATAATATCACGAGTTAGGAGTGTGTATGAACACGTGCAACAAAACAGAAACGAAAGGTAAACATATAAAAAAGTAGGCCAACTACTCCAAATTAGGATGAAACCCTTATATACTCACTGGACTAAAGAACGCAGCAGTGTTTTATTGTTCACATAACTTAGAAAAACGTAAAGAATATACCTGACTGCTATGGTTGTAGCAGATTTGATGTGATGAACCTATCACATCAAATCTGCTACATGAATGTTTCAACGCAAACTTGAACAATTAATGATTGAATCGTGTATAATTGTGAGCGTATGGAAATCACGCTCATTGGAGCATTGTATGGATAATATGGATTTGACAAGTTTAATATATTTAATTTTAAAGTAAATAGCATATTTAAAACTTCAAAGTTTATTATAGTGTTCAAAGGAATAGAATAGCCAGTTAAGTATGGCTCATGTTCTAAATATTCTTGCTGAGAGAATAAAAAGCTCACTTACCAGAACAGGCGTTAGTGGCGCAGTGATGGAACCAATCCTCCCGATCATGGAGGAGAAGCCGAGCAGGCTGTGCCGGTACTGCGTCGGGTACAGCTCCGACGTGTACAGGTACAGTGACGTCATCACCACCGAGATACCGAACTTGCCCAGAAGGAAGATCACCAGACGAAGAACCACCAGCTCTGTAGTGGAGGAATTCATGATGTTTGCAATGTATATAGTGTGATAATGTAAGTTAAGAGACTCATCTGAAAGTACCAGTTAATACTTCCATATTATTGTCATTTAACGGATGTTAAAATGGGAGACGGATGATAAGGCGTAGATAGTCCTACGACTAAAAAAATATTGAAATCTAAGGTGATGATCTATATGCTTCTCTTAAATTGTTATCGTGTTAAAATAATTTAAAAAAGAAAGATATTTCGAAAACTGCGAATGGACCAAATATAAGAAGAGTAAAAACTTACCTTGGGGTATGAAAGCAAATGCAATGTTACAGGCCGCACTTAGGAAGAACCCGCCACACAGTGTGAATCTTCTCCCAATCCTGTCCAGGATAAGAACAGCGCTGTAGAAGCCAGGGATCTCTATGCCGACAGCGAGGATGTAGTTCAAATGCCTCTGCTCTGACAGGCCAGTTGAGTTAATGGACAACCCGTAGTACACCAGGATCGTGGTGATCCACCAGATGGGGGTGGTGCACACGCGACGCAGCAGCACTGGAGACTTGCATATCGCTTTGACTAATGAGTCTTGGTTCTGAAAGAAAAGGTAACATACATTTCCACGTTCACTTTATTCATTATTTGTATCATCTCTTAGCCCTATTGGTGTTTATTATTACAAAATGTATAGTGGAATCAAAAATTTTTATTTCTTACCTGCAACGTAGATTCCGGCGGTGGTGGGGCAGGAGTCAACAAAGCTTGCATAGACTTTTCGCTGATCTCTTTTCTGTTCGTTCTTGCCACCTTTTCCAACACCACTCTGGCTTGATCGAACTTTTCCTTCGACAGTAGCCACCTGACACTCTCCGAGAGGATCCAATAGTAGCCAATGATGAGGAAGCATGGAATATTGAGCGCCAGCAGAAGCATGCGCCATGAAGGAATCAACCAAGCTGTGCCTCCCAGGATTACTTGACCGAGAGCAAAACTTGAAGTAGCCGTTGCACTTGCTACTACTCGATATTTTGGCCCTACCAACTCCGCAGCTAAAACAAATATGTTGAAAGTTTAGTACTGGCAATAAATATACATTTTTAATTGTTATTTTTGGGTATGCTGATTTTGATTTTTTTTACCTGAATTAAAGAAGAATTACAGCCTTTTAAAAGTGACCACTTTGACAAATAGAAAATATTATTACGTCGTAATTACATTATTCGATTGTTAAAATTATTTTTGTCTTTTGCAATTACGTCTATTAATAAAAAAACAACAACTTACCAAAAATATAGGCAGAACTGAAGGTTCCTGCACCCAGGGTGGTTTGCAATATCTGCATAGCCAAGTACATGGGGTAGTTGACGGAGAAAGATCTAATTATACCGATGACGGCCATGTTGAAGACGCTGATGATGAGAGCCACTCGTCTTCCAAACTTATCCGAAATGTATCCAGTGATGGGAAGCACCAGTAAAGTTCCTACGCTGTTCAGTGTCCCAGCCAACGCTCTCATCCATTCTTGACAGCCTAAGTCAAACTGAAACAAACAAAACCCTAATTTCTGTTAACTAGCTGCTGGATGCGGGTAGCCTAGGACCGATCGTTGTGGAGATGCTTGAGAGTTGTGGAGGTCTACACCCAGCAGTGTGGAAAAATAATGATGATTAATAACCGGTATATTCTGAATTATAATACTTACGTCATACACTACGGAATCAGTCCTCGCGTATACGAATCCATCACAGCCACTCCTGTAATCCCTATCGAAGATGTGAACTGGGCAGTAGTCCAAGGTTCCGTTTCCGAGGGATTGGTACCGCTGGCAGCTGGCGAATGTGTTGCCCGACCGTGGGATGGCGTTGAACACCCACTCCGGCTCGAACAAGTCCCTCTTGTTCGTCTCGCCGCACTCTGGGATACGACACCTGAAAATGTTTGGGTTTAAGTGGATCGCTTCTACTTATTTCACGCATATATTTTTTTACATGAAATCGATATTTGAAAGACAAAACGATTTCTAGTTTATTTTTTCAATAGCCTGGCTTACTCAAATCAAAAATATCGAAACAAGTTACAACATGCGTGCATTTGAAGAGGCCTATGTCAGTGGACGGTGACAGGCTGATGATGTTAAAGTTACAATATTGATCAACGTTTTTGACATACGTATTAAAGAGAAACAAACAAAACTTGGGAACCGAGTCGATATTTTTGTCTATAAAATTTTATCATAAGAAACAAACCGGTGAGGAATTTCAGCTGCTCCAAAGATGAACTCGCTCATGAAAGCTGACATAATGAGTGGAATGGCCACCAGGATCATGTTGATCAGCTGGAACCTGCCGAACTGCCCCAGCTCGTTCACCAACACATAATCTAGGTCTATGTGCTTCGCTGACTTCTCATCACCAGGAAGGCCCGACTCGTTTATGCTTTCCTTTCTCTCAGCCATCTTGGAGTTTGCTTCAGAATTTCAGCCGCAAGTTTCTCCCAGTTATATTGCGAAACTGGCAACTTCCTCGACCACCACCCTGATGCGACTGACTGTATCCACAGCTGCTGCTTCCCAACTAAAGTAATTTTTGCGATAAAAAGAACACGGATTAGAAGATGTGCTTTTTAAATTATGTTATTGATTTCTTAAGCCAGCTTGATTTAATTACTAAGCCGTAACGAAAGTAGATAACGTAACGAACGAAACGTAATGTGGGCGTGTTGATGTCATTGACAACTCGAGTGCAAATATTATTCTGGAAGAAAGTATTACTTGTATACTTTACTAACCTTTGTATTTTTGCAGGGTTTTTTGCAGGGTTTTTCAAAAGGTTTTGTTGAAGGAATATTTTTTACACTAAAGTTTATAAATTAGATACTTAATTGCCTCAATCTGACTAAAGACTCTAGCCAGCCCATCATAATTTGTTTACTTATCCTCTCCATCCTAATGTTGCCTGGAAGAAATTAGCTCGCTTAGCGATAAGGAGGGCCACTGTATGTATGTATGTCTCCTTTACTTGTATTTGTTTTTTTGTAAGTATGTTCCAGGTGTACAATAAACTGTAAATAAATAAATAAAGCAAATATGAAATGAAGACCTAAGATAGAAGATCTAACATTAGTAAAAGAGGTCAATAATTATATGAAGAGAGAGAATAGATAATATTTCCTTTATTATACATGTGCATCGCTGCATCTTAAAGGAAATATTATTTTATAAAACAGTACGAATCGTCTAGTTTGACATAATCAATTAAAGTGAAAGAAAGTTATATTATATAATAACTATTACAATTAAAGACAGAATCAAGTAAAACTAGAATGTTAATCCAATTTACAAGATAAGTCAAAAGGTTGATTGATTTCACTGCCTGTAGTAATTATCAACCTTTGAATGACATGTCTTTCGTGCGATTTGTAATTTTTTATGTAATGTATATTTATCTTGATAAATTTACAAAAAAAGTCTTGTCTCATATTTCTCAGATGGGACTCGAACAGGTTGGTGGCAGGACGTGTTGTAAGTCCGCCTCGCTAGCTACCACAATTTTATCTAAGTCTGACGCCATAACAACCAAATCCAATCCAAATCTATCAGCATTATTGTGTTCCGGCAGTTAGAGATAAGATAGACAGTTAGTTTTTGAGGATTCCAGGAGAGGCTCACAGCAATGTTTAACATCAGGTGTGATGAGAGCTCAGAGTCTACCCTTCGTTCATTAAAAAGAACCCTCAACGTTTGTGAGTCCGGCCTAATGAGGATACCTATATCATTTAAAATGTACCACAAAAAATATTCTAAGTCTTCGTTTTCTTCGTGTCGATAATTCACAACTGTTTGGCTCAGTGGATGGCGTTGCCTGCTGCCTCTATGAGCTCCGTCATGCTGTAGGTGGTAAGGCATAGAAGGCATTCACGGATGTGCGCCATTGTTTGTGAAGTCTCTTAATATTCGCACCGTGCACTCTCCACATATCTCCACTTCTGGAGGTTGTGCTTGAAGCAGCCAACCTGGGTGCGCAGACGATTGAAACGACTAAGAACAGGTGTAAATTTAGATATAATACTCGTATTTTACTAAGATAGCTTGTAAACAAATTAAACCAAAGTCTTCTTCCATAATGTGTGTATTTTATGTACGAAGTGCCTAAATATATTTTATGAGCAATGATTAATGACGACGCTATAGCAAGAAAGCAAAGAACCATTCAAAGTCAATAGTCAATAATAATATATCATTTTTTCAGTCTAGGCTGTTACAAGCACTTATGAACGTCAAAGAAGCTACGCCATCGGTTCACAAATCCTACGGCGGGAGACCTTGTAACGAGAAGAACCGTCAAGAAACTGGTCAAGGGCTGTTTTTTTTCTCCCTGTTTTATTTAATACAGAGTTGTCAAATTGAAAAGTGACCTTAACATATCAGTTAGGTCAATTTCCATCACAAAAGGAAAATACTAATTAAAATATTACATTTTATGGTTATTGTAACCGTAAACAATTTCTAACTGGCAAAAAAAGACTTGTCTATCATACATTACAAGATTTCTCGCATTACAAGATTACTATACTGCAAGTTGTGAGGTACATACAGGTCAGTATCAATTTATTTTAGATAAAAATATTTAGGCTCTAAGCACAGCATAATAAGCACAGATAAGCAAACTGAGGTAGACCCATTTCCGCTGGCGGCACCCGTTCACGAGCATGACGCATGAACCAGCCATTGCCTCGCTCAACCATATTTTAGGGAACGTAACGTCCCACCTCGACACCGCCGAAGAAACGTGAGTGAGCATGACGTACTTCAGGTTCTTATGTTAAGCTGTATAAATATAAAAAAATACAATGGCGACAGCAAAATAAAAAATAAAAAAAGTGCATTAATGTAAGACACAACCTACAATGTCACTAGAAGACGCATCAGCTGGGTCACAGTTTCAAAGCGTAATTAAAGTTAAAAAAAAAAAAAAAAAAGCTTTTATATATTTGGAATAATTGAAAACATTATTTACCTTTATTTACTCTGATCAAGCAGTGCCACGCATCTCAACTGAAAACATCATAAATAATATAAAATCAAAACAACATGTATCTCTACACATTTTAACACAAGCAAACATGAGCAGACCCATCCCGCTAGCAGCACCCGTTCACGAGCATGACGCATGAACCAGCCATCGCTTCGCTCAACCATATTTTAGGGAACGTAGCGACCCGCCTCACACGACACCACCGCAGAAATGTTTACAGAGGGCATGACATACCCAAGCTACCTGTGTTAAAAGTTGAATCTAATACTTTACTAAACATTAATTGAATGACACTACAATTTCGAAAAAATCAAACTAAATATTTATGACCAAGCTGTCTCGTCATTCAAGTAATCTTTTATAGTATTTTTATAAACCAGAAGCAGGGTTAGTTTTTTAAAAAAGGAAACGAATTTAAACGCAAACTATCTTTAATCACAAAATAAGACGATTTGAAATATAAATCTAGAGAGAACACGTCCAGCACGTTCGACCGCCGCCCAAAAAGTGACGCTCCGCTCCGTCTTCCCTGCCTAAGCGCAGCGCCCCCTTCCACTGCTACGTCACATCACGCCACCGTGACGTAAGCCGCTTGGCCCCGCCTCCTCCAGGTCGGATATTTGTAATACGGCCTCTCCTGATAGCGACTCGTCCTCGATCGCTTGATCTTCGGTAGGAGACTCCGCATTATCCAGAGCCATCGTAGAATCTTCGCCATCTGTAATTAGAAGTTTACTATAGCACTAGTCACACAAATTATAAGCATGAGATCTAGGATCTTAATAACTTCAGCTCCGCGCCGCAACCGTAAGCGTGCACTCAAACGGTCACGACCCGAACTAAAATTTATAAGACTCAAGTCTCAAAGGACAAATGTAAATGCAAATAAAAATCACTTTTAAAGATGAAAAAGTGTTAACTCTTTTAAATATCACATTTACAAACAACTAAAGTGTCACTGTCGGCTCACGTCATAGGTAGCGGGCAGACTCCCGCGCACGTGGGATTTATCAGTCAAACAGAGCACGTCTTAGGTTGCGGCTTAGACGCCCGCGCACGTAGCTCTATACCAACACTCTCTTGAGAAATAAAACACACGCCATAGGTAGCGGCCAATAAACCGCGCACGTGGATTCTCAAGGATCATAGCACACGCCATAGGTAGCTGCACAAGGCAAGCGCACGTGGCTAACCAATTACTCACCAACACCATCGTCGGCAAAGAACGCTGCACAAGCGTCTGGCGTCCATTCACCGTGCCACAGAACCATGTGCTCTGCAGCCGCCTGGGTCTTCTTGCCGTAAGACCCCGCCAGAAGCTCCAACTCGTAGCGGTCATGAGGGAGTTGCTGTATCACTTTGTAAGGGCCCCTCATGCCGGAGTCCAGCTTGCCGGAACTCTGCGAACTCTTTCCAACAAAAACAAAGTCGCCCACACCAAAAACACGAGGCTGTTTTCTATTTTCGTTAACTCGTTGATCTTGCTGTTGCTGGTTCGCCACAATAAGTGCCGAAGCTCGTTGCCTCCTCAAGGCGACCGTAGCATCGCGCGTATCGGAATTTTCCAAAGCTACGTCTCTCACAAGAGCTCTCAGTACAGGAGTGGTAGCTTCGATTCCAATCAAGAGTTGTAAGGGCGAAGTTTGGGTCGTGGTTTGCTTAGTTATGTTGAGCGTTAATTGAATCTTCCAGAGAACGTCAGACCAACTCCTTCCCTTATTATTAATCTCGATACGGAGCATGTTTAAGACCGTTCGACAATACCGTTCAGCCTGACCATTCTCATGGTGCATTTCGGGTGTTATTAAATGCGTTGCGCACCCTAACTCAGAAACCCAATTCTGAAAGCTAGCACTTTCAAACATTCGACCCCGGTCGGTCACGATTAAAGAAGGAGTGCCAAACAATGAAATGGCGTTAGTGAAAACGCGTTTTAATTCCTGAGTGTCTTGTCTGTACAATGCGTACAACAAACAAAATTTTGAAAAAGAATCTACTAGCACTAAGACATACTTAAAACCATTAGATTCGGGTAATGGGCCTAAAACGTCCATATGGACGACGGAAAAAGGGCTATCGGGTTTGGTCCAAGATTCAATAGGCTGGTGCGGAGCCCGGGGCACTCGTTTATGCGAAAGACAAACTACGCAATGGTTAATATATTTCTTTACAAATTGTCTCAGACTCGGAAACCAGAAATGACGAAGGATAAGATCGACAGTCTTGTCAATACCCAGATGTTCATGATCGTCATGAAAGACGCGTAAAAGACTAAGCCTGTGGCCTTTCGGTATGAAGCATAAGAGGCGCGAATCCTCACCAGTAGGGCTGTACTTGTAGTATAAGAGATTGTTTTTAACCACATACCGGGAGGTATCTAATTGACCGTCTCTCAATTTCTCCATCAATTCCTGTGTTTCGGAATCAGCCGTTTGAGCAATTTGGGCCCAATTATTAGGTCGGCGAATATGCAGCACGTTTACCGGATTTCGACTTAAAAAGTCAGCATGTTGCATTAAAACCCCTTTTCGATACTCAATTGAAAAACGGAAATCCTGCATATAAACCCACCAACGGGCCACACGTGGGACTAAATCTTTCTTGCGCTCGGTTAATTTCAGTGAATTACAGTCCGTTACTATTTTAAAGTCGATGCCAATTAAATAGTGGCGGAAATGACGTAATGCATTAACTATGGCTAGAGTCTCGAGCTCGTAACTATGATATCGAGATTCAGCACCATGCGTTGCCCTACTAAAATAACCTACTACACGTTTTCGTTTTCCCTCGTGTTCTTGCAATAGAACGGCTCCGTAACCAACCGCACTGGCGTCAGTATGGAGCTCAGTAGGCAACCCTGGGTCAAATATCGAGAGCACCGGCTCTCTGGTCAAACAGTCAATTACGTAATCACGCGCCGCGTCTTGTTCGGCACCCCAAATGAACTGTTGTCCCTTTTTCATAAGTTTTGCGATGCAGGCGGTTTTAGTGGCGTAACTAGCAATATACCGCCTGAAATACCCGGCAAGACCCAGAAATTGCCTTACTTGCTTAACACATGTTGGTTTTGGTGACTTTACTAAAGCGTCCACCTTCCCAGGGCTCGGTCTAACCTGACCTTGGCTTATCAATCTACCCAAATATTCAACCTCAGTCTCTAGGAAGGTACACTTCTTTAGATTAATAGAAAACCCCGCTTTAGTGAGACAATTAACTACTTGACGTAACAAGGTCAAACCCTCATCAATAGAATCCGAAAGCACGAGCACATCGTCAATATAATTAAGGACTTTACCAGTATCTATCAAAGGTTTTAAGGTCGTAAAAATGATTCTTTGATAAACCACCGGTGCATTTGTCAAGCCATAGGGCATTTTCAAATATTCAAAATGTCCCTCTGGCGTAACAAACGCAGTTTTACTTATAGAATCTTGTATTTAATAATTTGTAAAAAGCCAGTTGCCATGTCAAGGCTCGTGAAAAACTTACTGCTCCCTAGTTTGTCGATGTGATCGTCTATCAGAGGCAAGGGAAATCGTTCCCTAACTGTAATCGCGTTTAAAGCACGATAGTCTACACACATCCTGTCAGACCCGTCTTTCTTTTTGACGAGTATGACAGGACTCGCGTACTCTGACTGTGACTCTCTAATAATCCCTTTGCTCAATAAATCATCGACTATTTTGCGAACTCGTAACTTCTCATCAACAGAAAGTTTATAAGGTCGGTAGTACACAGGAACATCACTTTTTAATTTAATTTCTATACTCCCAGTATTAACAGTAGAGGTCGCTGTCCCAGTGACAAAGGAATCGGAAAATTCATTAATCAACGCAAGTAAACGGTTCCTATCCTCACCTATCAATGATGTTTTTAATGTAGATGGGTCCATGATACGCAAATGACACACTTGAGGCAAGCTATCTACTCTTATAAGACGTTGAACATCACCAGTTCTTACGTAAGTTACACCCTTTCTATTTAAAACATCTGTTCCCAACAATACGGGGGCACTAATACAATCGGAGGGTACAGCAAACAAATCAACTTCTACTGATATTTCCGGAAATTCAATCACCGTTGTTACATAGCAAGTTGATTCTATGTCTTGACTACCTATCCCACGCATTGAACGATAAGTAGGATTTTTTTTACAATTAAGATGATTAAGAAAATAATTCGAAATTAAAGAAATATCTGAGCCACTATCAATTAATACATCCACCGGCAATTTTTCAATCACAGCAGTCAAGACGTTTCGATGTCCGTGGACGTTTGACAAAAATTTACCTTGCTGACCTCATTACTCTTAGACTCAACGCGTTGTTTAATAAAACACTTGTCAACTGAATGCCCTAACTTGTTACAGTAAGTACAGGTCACGGAAGATTTATTGGAGGCCGTTTGAGCAACAACCGTATTGGCTTTCGGTTTCTTAAAACATTGCGCCCTAGCATGACCACTGTTACCACAGTTAAAACACTTCAAAGCTGGCTTAGAAACTTCAGTTTTATTAGAATCAAAACGATTAACATTAGTGGGACGAACAAAATTGCGGGTACCTCGAAAATCAGTCTTGGGCTTAGAATAAACGGATAAAAATTCTACTATTTCATTAGGCTGTAATTTCGCATTAGATGCGGCAGCTTTCACTTGCGGCTCGGTAATACCTCTAATGATAATTGCAGTTTTCAAATCATCCGATAAACCATTTACAATATTCAAACGCAACAAAGACTTTCGAGCGTAACCGGCATACGTAGCAAAACCTTTAGAATCGGTACTCATAACATTGTACAAAATATTCGCGACATCAACGCTTCGTGGGCAGAGAGAACGAAATTCCGTTTTAAAATTCGTCCATGAACGGTCCCTACAGACCCAATCGTTGAGCCATGTTCGTGCATCACCTTTAAGGCACCCCCCAATACGAGACAAACATTCACGGTCATCCCAACGATTTAATTCGCGACCCCGATCTACCTCTGCACACCAAACATCGAAATCATGAACACTAGGATCGAAGTTCGAAATATAATAATGGCTTGGTTTTGCATGCATTAATGATGACAATACACTCACAATGTTGTTCGTTGTATTAAAATGAGAATTCGACTCACCAGCGATGTCAGCTTTACCTGCGGCAACAGGGGGTGGGGTTTGGTATTCACGTGCTGGACGTGCAGAAGCCGATGTCGAGCTTGTAGAAAGCCTATCCTCAATAGCGTTCAATCTACCAAGAATTACGTCTAAAGCATGGCCACGCGACTGCCTATCACCACTTTTAGAATTGTCGCGACGGCGGCGCCGTTTACGAGAGCTATCATGATTTTCACGGGAGGTACTTCGATATTTGCGAGGACTACGTGACCTTTTCCGTGACCTAGAATGACGTCCTGTCATTATTGCAAAATGTACTTACGATTTTATGAACACTACACTAAATTACAAACTAATCACTAATACCCTCAAAACGACTTAGAACTATGAACACAACACACTTAATTTTTCCTTATAATTTAAAACAAACGCGATAAATTAAAACAAAATTCGACGGCGAGCTAGGCCTCGTGGACTATCCCACTTCTGATTTTATAAACCAGAAGCAGGGTTAGTTTTTTAAAAAAGGAAACGAATTTAAACGCAAACTATCTTTAATCACAAAATAAGACGATTTGAAATATAAATCTAGAGAGAACACGTCCAGCACGTTCGACCGCCGCCCAAAAAGTGACGCTCCGCTCCGTCTTCCCTGCCTAAGCGCAGCGCCCCCTTCCACTGCTACGTCACATCACGCCACCGTGACGTAAGCCGCTTGGCCCCGCCTCCTCCAGGTCGGATATTTGTAATAGTATAATATCCGTTTTTAAGAAGACAATCTTTTACATTCATCTTAAACTTTTCGAAAGGCAAATCCAAAATATTATACGTATACCTAGACCCATAAAAGATCCAAGGAACTTCTTTAATCGGTACCGAGGCATAACAAGTTTATTTCTATTTCTAGTATTGCGATCGTGCAAATCACCATTTTTGATATACAGGTTGATATTACGCCGTACAAAAAGAATACAATTTAAAATAAATTGAGAAGCAGCTGTCAGTATACCAATTTCTTTAAATTTTTCCCGAAGAGATGTTCTGGAACCCAGTTGATAAATGGCCCTTATAGCTCGTTTTTGTAGTATAAATATTGTATTAATATTTATACTACAAAAACAGCTGCTATTCCCCACATAAGAATACCATACGACATGATGCTGTGAAAATGACTTAAGTACACAGTCCTAGCAGTTTATATATCAGTCAGTTGTCTGACTTTTCTAACAGCGTAGGCAGCAGAACTAAGTGCCAGCTAGTATTGCAATATGTGGACTCCATTGAAGTTTACAGTCCATAGTTACACCCAGAAAGACTGTTGATTCTACTAAATCTAATTTTTCATTGTTCATAACAATTTCCATAGGTACTTTCTGAACATTTGGTAAAGAAAAAAGAACGCATTTAGTTTTCTTTGCATTAAGCTGTAGATTATTATAATTAAACCAAGCTAGTACTTGCGAGACTGTTTTGTTTACATCGTCAAAATCAGTTTTGTTCCTATCAATGTTAAATATTAAAGAAGTATCATCCGCAAACAAGACAATCTCACATAAGTTTTTGGCAAAGAAAGGCAAGTCAGTAATATATACTAGAAACAGGAATGGGCCCAAAATAGAGCCTTGAGGCACGCCTAGTTTTATATTTGAGCCGGCAGATTTCACTCCATTAATATCAACGGTCTGAGTTCTGGAACTGAGATACGACAGTATTAACTTTATTAGTAATAGTAACAAAAGGAAACTGTTTTGAGTTTCGTGTAATTGAATTTTAATGGTTATTTATATGTCTTCTCCTTATCCATCCATAAGGAAGGCCAGTGTCTCAGCAGTGGGGATGTTAAAATGGTTGATGACGAGCTATTTTATAAAACTTTCACATGGGTAGATAATATTTTGTATAGGTACACATATCAAAAGTGTCTAGGGATCAAGTACGTTTTAGGGTATCGCCGCTATAGAGGATTAATATTTTGAGTTTTTAGGAAATGATTTCTTTTTTGTAAACTTCACTAAAAAAAGAAAAAGTAAAAAGTAGAAAGACAGTCTGAAGTACATTTGGTTATATTAATTGGATATTTTTTTAATGTTGAAAGTAGGTACTTGATTCCTATACACTTTTGATGTATATATGTACTTAGGTACTTACACAAGTTTACCGAAACTTCTAAAATCATTTATGATTTTGTATTTTTGTATTTTTAATGCTAATTTTATACTTATGATAAATTTTAAATAGAAAAATATTGAAAAAAATTAACTCGGCCGCAAGTGAATCCTCAGATGGGAATCGAACCCACGACCTTTGGAAATCCGGTCCAATGCTCTTGGTGATTTATCATAAGCTTCTAAAATCAGTTCTTAGAGAACGATTTATTTATGATAAGATTTTTTTTAATGTGTTGGGAAGAGAAGAAGGACGTGCTGCTAAATGTAAGCAAATATGACAAAATACTGAATAACTATTCCAAGCTTAAACCAGGCTTATAAAAATGTAAGGTCATAGTTTATGTAACATAAATATTAAATGAAATCAAAAATGTAAAAAATCTAAAGATTAAAAATTACCGTAACATGACTGTCTACCACGTAAGTGGCGTGCAAATGTTTAATTTATGAAAACATAAAAAAATACGTCGAAGGTGTTTGAAATTAAGTAAATTCAACCGCCTCTGTGGTCTAGTGGTACAACCACCGGTATCAGACCCAGGGGTCCCGGGTTCGATTCCCAGCGGGGGTACATATTGTATTCGGTTTGGTTGGTGGTAGGACTTGTTGTAAGTCCGTCTGGCTAGCTACCACCATCTTATCTAAGTCTGTCGCCATAACAATAATGTTTTCAGCATTATTGTGTTCCGGCAGTTAGAGATAAGATAGCCAGCTCCTCAGTGATGGAGGATTCCGGGAGAGGCTCGCTTCCATCTTCAGACTTATCAATACTCAACATCAGGTATGATGAAGGCTAAGAGTCTCACCGTCGTACATAAAAAAAATAAAAAATTACAGATGTCATAAAATAATACAATGTCAAAAAAATTATAATAAATAACAACAAAAAATATCATAAAATCAAATTCAAAAAAAAAAAAAAAATTCGTAGACTGATTGTTAAAAAATTAAAGTGCTTTTTATAATAAGATTACAACTTTGCTCGCAAATCTCATACCGCCCTTTTGCGTCAACTTTTAATACATGTCGCAGGATAAATTGGATAAATCGAATTGTCGCAAAAATCAAAAACACGGATGATTAGACAAGGTGACGACATTATTGGAAAAACACGAATTGCGTTATTTATTGAATATCCATTATTATGAATATCAATTACATTATTGAATATCCTTTACTCTGATTAGCTTGATATTTTCTTGATATTTTATTGAGAAATGTCGTCACCATAGTCTAATTATCGCAATATTCCTAGGCTTTTTAGCGAAAATTCTATTTATCAAATCGCTCTACCACTTACATTCGGTATGCATACCCTGGCCTCTCAAAAATCAAGTACGTAGTTTGATAAAAATACTTTTTAAATTAATTTGCACTATCATAAAGATTAATAAGCTGTCATAAAAAATTACAGTGACTTTAAATTATCAACTATAAAGTTTACAACTATTTGTTACTACTCGAATAATACCCAGAAGTACCTTCCATTAGACCCCCTTATTGGTTCATCCAATATTTATCACAAACTTATCTGATTCGATCGTCCAAAAAAATAAAGACAAAACAGCTGAGATAACCATCAATTAATTTCAAATAACATCTTTATAATCTGAATTCAGTTTATCAAATCGATTAGGTTAGTTGAAAAATAGGACAATTATGTTTAACCAGTTGCCTCGTGGTGATCGGCGCCTGAGGCAGGACCAGAAAAAAATACAACAACAGAAGAAAACAATACAGATAAAGAACTTTCTTTTTTAGTTAATATGTCAAGAAAAAACAGCGCAGCAGAAGCTAATGGAGGTATAGACGAGAAAACTTCAATACATATAGACTTGGACTATGTTCTTGTGAATGAACTGGGTCAGTTCGGACGTTTCCAGTTGCTCAATATCCTGCTAGTCGGGATACCGCTGCTGTCCTCCGCGTTTATGAACGAATTCGTTTTTGGAGCTGCTGCTATTCCGCACAGGTAACCTTTATCTAGAAAGATTGCGCTATCAGCAAATACTCGTATAAAATTAAATAAATGAACTCTCCGACAAAGTCCACTCTATGTACTCCTAATCCCTTATTCTAATACCTTAGGATATCAATACCAACCAACGTTTATTAAACAGATAACATTTTCGTAAAGCAGATCCCGCATTTATAAAAGATCATCAAGTATCAGAATTAACCCATGATTTTCGTTAATAGATGCCGTATCCCAGAATGCGGAGAAGATAGTAAGACCGTCCCGTTCGAACCAAATTGGCTTGAATTTGCCATTCCACAGTCAGGCAACTCGTTTGTTAGTTGTCAGCGCTATCCATCGCTAGGCAATGGCACCCTGGAACAGTGTCCCATCGACCTCTTCGATCAGGATACCACTGTTGGTTGTGATGGCTTCGTTTATGCTAGGACTAACTCCGTTGTGTATGATGTAAGTTCCACTTTTCTATTTACCAAGTCATAAAAATTCATAGAAGTGAGGTCAGCTCTTCATTATTTATTTTTTATTTACAGTTTGACTTAGGCTGTCAAGAATGGATGAGAGCGTTAGCCGGCACACTGAACAGTGTAGGAACTTTACTAGTTCTTCCTATCACTGGGTACATCTCGGATCGGTTCGGGAGGAGAGTGGCTCTCATCATCAGCGTTTTCAACATGGCCGTCGTGGGCATCATCAGATCCTTTTCCGTGAACTACCCCATGTACTTGGCTTTGCAGATCATACAAACCACTTTGGGTGCCGGAATCTACAGTTCTGCTTACATCTTTGGTAATTTTGTACTTACTTTTTTCCTCCAGTAAAGAAAAATAATTATGCACACTTACATTTATATATTTTTACATAACTGCTTTGGCTTAGGATTTTTTTTTCAGGCAAAATATTGTATAAAATTATAGTTAGGTATATTATTTTTTTTATTTGTATTCTCCATCAGGCGCAGAGATGGTGGGACCAAAATACCGCGTGCTAGCCAGTGCCACATCTAGTTCAATGTTCGCTCTGGGGCAAGTGATCCTGGGAGCAACAGCTTGGGCGATCCCGTCGTGGCGAAACCTTCTAATAGCTCTTAACGTTCCCTGCTTCCTAATCATCTCTTACTACTGGATCCTATCAGAGAGCGTCAGGTGGTTACTGTCTAAAGAAAAGTTTGATGAAGCCAAAGTGGTATTAGAAAAAGTGGCAAGAATCAACAGAAGGCAGATCAGTGAAAAATCTATGCAAGCTTTGTTGACTCCAGCACCACCAACGCCTGAGACTTCTCTACAGGTAAAATAGCCGTACCGCCAAGTAAAGTGTTTTACTACTAGTATTAATGGATGTAAAACATAGCTAACGATTCTTACATTCGATTTTAGAAGAAAACTAAGCTTGCATTTAATTCTTGGTATTTTTTAATCACAAACAATGTATTGCGGGTGTTGTTGCATCCTGATGGGAATTTTTCCTGCCTGAATGTTCTGTTAGAACAGAAGTTGTCAACTGAATTCGAGTTTAAAAGCGTTTGAACGTAAGCTCTTGAACCCGAATTAAGTAAACTATTTTCAAAAGCCTTTAAGATTTATGTAAGACCGAAATTGATAACATAATTATATTTTATAAATAGCCTTCTATCTTCAACATTTTCTCTCATAAAGTAACAAAGCTATAAACATTTTCAGTCCCAAGATACGCTGGTGAAAACTATATTCAAGTCCCCAATCCTCCTGCGGCGAGTGTGCACCACCCCCATCTGGTGGATCACCACGATCCTGGTGTACTACGGGCTGTCCATTAACTCCGCCAGCCTCTCCGACCAGATGCACCTCAACTACATCCTCACGGTGGCCATCGAGATCCCTGGATTCTACAGCGCTGTCTTCGTTCTTGACAGAATCGGGAGAAGGTTCACTTTGTTCGGTGGCTTCTTTTTGAGCGCATCTTGCAATATTGCGTTTGCTTTCATTCCGAATGGTGAGTTTTTTTTTAAGTTTTGTTTTCTTATGATACAACTACAGCTTATATTTCAGGAAAATGTTTAATTATTAGTGTACTGTGTGCCTTTACTCATTGAACATGTTCATTTGAATATGGACAAGTTCAATCATAGAACTTTGCCCTTTCTTGCACCTGTTCTTCAGTCAGTCAGTGTTCAGAGTTAAGAGGAAACATCACGGGCGAGAGAATTGAAAAATCCCTATACAAAATAAACAAAATCATCGTTTCGTAGTCCCCTGTTTTCTCCTCTTCTTCCTCCTCTCTCTAAAATTGGAGCTATTAATTTGTTCTTAAATAAATTCAGAAAAGATTTGGCTGCGTCCCTAAGTTTCTCTTTTTTGCAGAAATTATTTAAAAAAAGAGGTATGCACTTTCAAAAATCTATTACATTAGCAAGATTGAATAGATTTTTGAATATTGAATCTTCAATAAAAACAAAACGTTCTAATGACATGATGGTTTCTAATAGATCATGATGGTATGGTAGGCCCGCTGGTAGCGGGTGGTAGGAAATAATATGATATGATTCCATTTTCAGTATAATAGCTGATCAGTTTTTACTATACAGGCTTCTAATATCGAGTTTTGCATAGTAAATTACAGCTTAACATCCACACGTTGTATTTTTCATAACAAGGTATTGAGATTAAACCAATTAAAGCAAAGATAAAGAAATAATCAAAGACAATTCTGATCTGATACCCTTGTTCTCTCTATCAAACATCGGCCAATTACTCTACTACATTACATAGTATTTTTATCGTGAAGATAAAAAATAAATGCCTGAGATGTTATCATATATATTTTCATGATCTTGAAAGTATAATTATGTAGATACTTCTAGATGGAAATAAAAAAACTCCATATTTAGGACTTATGCACACTACAAAACATGACTTCTGTAAAGTTAGCTGATATGCGCGGTGGCATGCTCCACAACCTCATGTCGTCATGAGTAATCGTAAATGTTCAAGCCACGTCTTTGACTCGACCAAACTAAAACATAATAATGTAAAATATACTAGCAACTTTAACATAATATACTAGCAACATATAAAAGCAACTTGTTTCATCCCGTCAGGGCGACATGAGACAAGTTACTTTTTCCTAGTATATTTTCTTGTCTAATATTAATAATGGGTGTTGGAATCTTTTAATTTACCTATCGGTAGTAACAGTTCAAAGCTCTTGTTTGTATATATATACATATTTATATATTTGTACTCTTTCTAGACCTCTCAATTCTCCGCCTGGTTTTGTTCCTTCTGGGCAAGTTTGGCATCTCGGTGGTGGTGACGTCACTGTACCTGTACACGTCGGAGCTGTACCCGACTCAGTACCGACACAGCCTGCTGGGCTTCTCCTCCATGATTGGGAGGCTTGGGTCCATCACTGCACCACTCACGCCTGTATTGGTGAGTTCAGTTATTTCAAAAGACGATGATTGGTAATCTTGATAGTTTTAATATAATATCGGTATGTTGTTGTATAATCTGCATTGGGCCTACGTGGTGGGTCATAGCCCATTTGCCTTATCCATACATAAGGAAAGCTAGTGCCCCAGCAGTGAGGTCATTAATTGCTGATGATGATGCTGTAGTAGTGGGGAACTGATTAAAAAAGCTTCTTGAAACGTGTGATCCACACATATTGTCCTGTCTACATTAAACTAAGGCAAATGAGTTCTAGAGTGGTGACCGCGTTTAGGCAAACGCAGCGAAAGGTGTTCGCAAACAGGTGGAGTGAGGACCAACGGAAGATAAAAGGCAGAAACTGGATGCAAAGAGCTGAGGACCTTGCTCAATGACGTGGGCTAGTATAGATAGGTCTCTCTAGTGATGATGATGTTGTTTATTACTAACACTGAAATCCTTTACTTTAATTAAAGACATGTTTTCTTTAATAATAACTGTCTTTGTTTTGTTTATTAGAATTTTTGCATTTTTAATGCTATTGTTATACTTATGATAAATTTTAAGAAGAATAATATTGGAATAAATGAACTCGGCCACAAGTGAATTCTCAGATGGGACTCGAACCCACGACCTTTGGAAATAAGGTCCAATGCTCTAACCACAGAGCTACCGAGACTTGCAGACCACCGTCGAAATTCTCCAATAGGTACTTTTATATTTTTATACGCTTTAGGCCAGCATTGTCACATCAATGCTAGGAATATCCTTGCATTCGAAAGAAACATCTTTTCAGGTGTTTAACGATCGATTAAGATTCAACAGCCAATAATTTATGATTTTTTTATTTTTGCATTTTTCAATGCTATTTTTATACTTATGATAAATTTTAAATAGAAAAATATTGGAAAAAAATTAACTCAGCCACAAGTGAATTCTCAGACGGACAGAATCATAAATTATCGTTATTTTTTCAGATGCAATACTGGGAAGGGATCCCATCCATGATGTTTGGCGTGATGGGTCTGATCTCCGGGTTGCTGGTGCTGACGCAGCCGGAGACCCTCGGCACCAAGATGCCGGACACCCTGGCGGAGGCAGAGGCTATCGGAAAACCAAAAAGAAGGCACGACAATTGATCTGAACTCGTTTTAGGATTAGGCATAACACATTAAGGTTTACTTATAGTTAAATTTTAAAAAATCTCGATTTTGTTTTAAACTTAGATTTAGCCGTAGTACGAAAACTAAAAAAAGCCTAGATTTATTTACTTTGACATTTTCGTATGGGCTAAATCTAGGTTGAATACAATCCAGTTTTTGATATGCTGCAAGTGAAATTTGAATAAAGGAACTTTTACGATGTCTTTTTGTATGGTTGTCCACTTCGGTAATCAAAAATAAGCAAAATGTATTTATTTATTTTTAGACTTTTGTGCAAGTTCGTATGAATAGGAATCTATTTTAGAGATAATATAAGTATCAATTAGTGTTAATATAGGTAGCGTTACAAAGAATTGTATTAGGTATACAGTTACAAATAGAAGTACGATATTTCTAAATAGATCTAATATAAAGTGCAATAAACTATGATATTAAGTCTTTTTTTATTATTTTTACGTGACAACTTTCTCATCATATAAAATTCAAAGTCCTGACTGACTGACTGACTGCCCAAACCGCTGATTACAAAAATTACAAAAATCTTTGAATGCAGTTTTGTTTCTTTTAGAAAATAAAGGAATGTTTCCTTTCATTTAAATGAGCTAACTTAAGGATTTAAGGTGGTTCCCCTCCAAGGCCCATAGATTTTTTCCACCCTGTATATTGTACAGTAAAAAAGCTCTAACTACGTAATAATAAGTAGTCACGTTGAATTTCACATATAATATATTTTGAATAAGAATAACAAACTGTTCAAAAAAAGATTGACGTAAAATAGAGTAGATTAAAATTCTAAAATCTGGTGTTCATAGAGCTCGGGTAATCAATTTCAATTTATGACTTTAAACTCCTGCTGCATGATTGCTTGCTCACTTGCAAGCTTGCTTTCATGCTTGCTTGCTTACATGTTTGCATGCTCGCGCGCTTGCTCGTAAAGGGAGGTTAAAACTAAAAGTTAACGCGGATGTAGTATCCCTACCTGTCCAACGTTTTTAAACGTAGATGATAGGTCTAATAGTAGAATTGTTGGAACGCAATGAAAAAAACCTCGCCTCGGAAGAACAGTACCGAACTTATAATTACGTCTTTAAGAATATCTTATGTATAGAATTTAAAACAACAAACTCCGCACACGATAAAAAATAGTACAGGGCTTCTAAGGTCGCGCGATGATGAAGTAACCGGTTGTTTGTTACCTTAGTTAGGGTATCTGGATAAAATTGGCAGTTGAAGGGGTCACCAATTTTACTAATCTGTAGCCACTTCAACGATGGCCAAATGGTGTGGAACAGATTTCAGAATGGTTCCCGACACAGCAGCAACGCGGACGATCGGCACTACGGGTGGAATCTCCGGAGCACTCGATTCCTTTAGTTTCCCACGCCGAGATCACCACCAACAAGTAAGGCGGCTAAATAAGACCCCGTAGGGTCTTATTCTAATATCTATAAACAAAAATATCAAAATAAGATACTAGAATATAACTAGGTACCAATGAAATGCATAGGTATAATGCAAGATCTAAAGAAAATTGATACGTACCTAACAAAGATCTAAAACGAAATTGACTGACTGAACATGGACTGAACACCATATTTTTCCAAGATAAACCAGCTTTTTCTCCGACGGTCTACAAATGACATCATCTATCAGAAAATTTTCTCCAAAATCAATAAACTTTTTTTAAATAGAGAAACTACCTAGGCGGCCAAAAAAAGGTTTAAATGCAGCGTAATGCTGCAATATGCAATATTTTTATAATGATCATACTAATGACATTATTATTGCTTATTAATTTAAAATCATCTGACAAAATTTTCTGAGCAAAGTAGGCGCACTACGGTTTGGCTACGACGAATTACGTTGCCTCTTGGCTTGGCAAGACTATGCTTCTTCTACTACTAAGACAAAAATCAGCTACTAAGACTGCAGCATCAGTAGCCTCCATAAGTTCCTCCTGCGTGCAGCTGTACACGCAGGACACGTCATCAAGTGCGCCATCGTTTGGGAGACAGCACCGCACCTACACCCCAAGTTGGAGCCGTCCAAAAAACCCCACCTGACCATGTTGTCTTTGCTTCGACCGACCATCGTCCGGAGTCTATTTAATGACTTCCAAGTCGACCATGGCAATTCAAGTCCATGCGCAGGACTCTCAGACGGTGAGACAAAAGTGGGAATTTATAATATTAATAGAGAAACTATTGGGGAAGTCTGCTCAAAGCGGCCATAGGAGGCAAAGTGACCACACCATGTTTTTATAGCAACTAAAAACGATAGTGCCACGTTTGCCTTTCTGCCCTATAACCAACCTCCCGCCCTGCACCGAGCAGTCATTCGGTGGTGATAGGAGCAAACCCGTGGCCGCGGCAACGTGAGCATGGTTTCTGAGCTTTTTGTTAAAAAAATCCATTGTAAGTTCAACCTGTTTTATTCAAACCTCTTTAGAATTCAATGTCTTTATTGCAAGTCTATTGTTACTCATCTATTTGGCTTTGTTTTTTATTATTTGTTCCGATGTGGGATAAATAATGTGACCTGAATATGTGTGATATTTATAACAAAATTGTGTAAAAAGGCATAGCGATACGGGCAAAGTGGCAAAGGCCGCGCTATGCCGTATTCACATTAGTGAAGAAATCTGTTCTTATTACATTAGAATCTAATTGTATTGTATTGAGTATTGCTGTCGGTGATGTTACTATATGCAGAAGACTTTTTGGGACTTAGTGACGTATGACCAATTTGAAAACTGAAGTTATTGTTTAATCTGAAACTATATTAAACAGTATTCCTTTTTTATCGTAAATAAAGTAAAATCCTATAAATTATTTTTGGTATTTTTGTTATTTAAAATTGCATTTTTTGTTTATTTTAGCATGACCACTTTGCTCTGACCCCCATCGCCGCTTTAGGCGCTTACTCGGGCAAAGCGGTTTTTGACAAGTTTTCGTAATTTGCAAATAATAGTAAGCTTTACAAGCTTTTTACAAAAGTTTATTAAATTCCCTATCCATTGACATAAAATTCCTTTTTAAAATTGATTCTAAAGTTTCGTTTTTTTAAGTCAAAGTTAAGGAGGCCACTTTGAGATGACCTCCCCTACTAATATTATAAAGAGGAAATATTTGATTGTTTGTTTGCTTTGAATAGGCTCCGAAATTACTAAACGGATTCTGGATGAAATTTGGTACACAGATAGTAGATGGTTATGAACGTAGGATACTTTTATCCCGATATTCCCACGGAAACGGGAACCACGCGGGTGACACCGTGAGCAGCTGCAGCTAGTTTTATAATAGATTTGTTACCTTCAGAGTAATTTGCGTTGAAATCTATGACGCAGGCTGCACACATTGTCATTTGACAGTAGGGCAAAAGACATGGAAATTCACGGAAATGAAAGAGATAGCAAATTGAATCGGACCTCATACTTGTACTGCCTCCTATAGGGTCTTCCCAATGTTTCACAGTGTGAGCTCTTATGACTTATCTGTTTCAAGTTCCTACACACTTATAATATTATTGCTCTTGGCCAAATTGTGTCCGTTTCGACTGCTCGGCCACGGTGTCCCAGAAAAAAAACGACTACGTCAACATTACGAAGGAATTTGTAGAAAACTAATAAAGAAAACCGCAAATTTGCAGAAACGATATTCAGAAAGTTGTAAGGGCTTAACCGTGGCCGCGCAGTCGAAACGTGGAGAACCGTGCGGCCACGCAGATCTCAGATACGGGAGCTACATAGAGATCTCATTATTTTTTGGCCACGAGGGAATGACCCTATTATTTACTTTTGCGCTTACGCAATCATGAATGTATACCTACTAGCCGCCGGCCGCAGTTTCACCGGTCCCCTTTTTCAGAATTTCAGAATAAAATAGCCATTGAGGTATAAAGTTAAATTTATACCTCAATGAAAATAGGTTTCAATGGCCAAAATGTATCTGTGCCAAACATTCAAATACGTTCTGTTCCGTTGACACACACCCGAACCACATTTAAAGTATTTGTAGGATACCTAACTAACGAAAAGAAGAACGTATCGCCAAATAAGTTTAAACCAATTTTTTTATTTTTTTACAAATTAGAAATCCAATAATTTGTCATTACGTTGCGACACATTTAAGTAAAAGTTATTTTCTATTTGTACACCTTGAAACGGTCTACAGAAAACTCCGCGGTGGTATATGTTTATCTCTTATGGATAACCCACAATAGCATAAGTCGTGTAGTCCACGCGGGCGAAGCCGCGGGCGGGAAGCTAGTTAAAAATAAAGAGAAGAGAGCAACCAACAGATAAACAAGGTCTATGTTTACTTTTTAAAATGATGATAATTTGTGCTATCTAGAGCTAAGTAGAAAGTCTTAAACATTGTTTTATCAGCTTTTATTCCAACAACGCATTTGATATTAAAAAAAACAATATAGACAGAAGAAAACTGTTAGATTATTTATTTATTTATATTAACTGTACACAGGCGGACCTAATGCCTTAGGCATTTTCGACCAGTCAACATATATTACATCTATGATTATTGATGACCATTGTCAATGATGGTTTTAAACGATCGATTCATCTTTGTCAGAAATAATGAAAAATGTTAATTGGAAACATATTGTAAATGTATAATCTTATTCTATATCATATTATCTTCATAATAAATTTACATAAAACTTTGTTTTCTACTTACTATAAATAAACACCACAAGTCAAAAACACTGTATCAATATAATTGCTCATCTTATTTATAGTACTTGTACTATTAAGTATTCTGTGTTTTACTTTTTAATTACAACTATATTTCAGTTAAAATAAAAGTCACTATAATAATAATATCACCCACTTATCTTAGCATAAAAATATCTTATGAATTAAGCTTTATGAACTAGCCATGATTGGTCAAAGTTTGACTAAAATATACAGTCCACTACAATGTGACCTAAACTATATGCTTCTCCACTATCGATTCTTGACTCGACATAATTTTAACCAATTAGAGTTCTAAATAAATTGAAGAAATGTAAAATGTGTTTGAACATGCATTTAGAATGATAGCACAAAATATCGTTTAGGCATGAGATCAGCTGGCGGTCCTTCTAGAAGCGGGGGTTCCGAGAGCCTCGGCCTCCGCGAGGGTGTCCGGCATCTTGGTGCCCAGGGTCTCTGGCTGCGTCAGCACCAGCACCCCGGAGATCAGACCCATGGTGCCGAACATCAGTGAGGGGATACCGGACCAATACTCCATCTGAAAAATTTGGATTTAGAGGGGTTAACGCTAAATCACTTAAAGGACAAAGTCAAGTAACTTAATTGTGATAAAGAAAAATACTAGAAAAAAGCAACTAGTCTCATGTCGCCCTGACGGGATTCGAACCCGCATCCTTGGCAGTCCGGCCCTATGCACTAGTAAATTTTCTTGTTTAATATTTATCACATAAAATAGCATTGTAAAATGCAAAATAAAAAAAAGTTATAACTTAATTGTATTACGAATATCAGACGCTCTATTTTTTATTCACTCGTCGCCAGTCGAGCGCTTTGTTTCTATTGATTTTCGTTCGACATACGCATTTTCGTATTTTTTATTCACTCGACCGCAACGAGTGCCCTCACCACTTGATGCAGTGTGGAGCGAAACAAGCGTGCGACGCGTGACTTAAGTCATACGAGTGATACAAAAATGGAGCTCCGTAACGGAGGTCAGATAATACACAAATAATTCATGTCTTAAATAAACACATTAAATGTGTATAGGGATCAAGTACGTTTTAGAGTATCACCGCCATAGATGATAATTGTTTTATCATTTTTGGATCATTGATGATTCTTTTTTGTAATCTTCACACTTTGAATAAAGGAACAATTAGAGTAAAAAGCCAGTCTGAAATTCTGCCAGTCATTTGGTTATATTAATTGGATATTTGGTTATCGTTAAAAAGGTAATTGATCCTTGGACACTTGATGTGTATATTTGTCCCAAGTGGTGATCGAACCTAGGTATGTAAGACCCCTGGTATATAAGATAAAATATGGTTAGTTTCACTGCGCCGTAGTGCTCGTCAAATGAAAATAACATCAAATTAAAAGGCACAATGGATGAAAATAACATCAAATTAAAACGCGCGCACTGTTCATTGAAATAAAACAACTTCCGTCATCCCGTGACCACCCCTTGACCACGGCAGCTGAAAGGTGACGAAACGTCGGGAAAATCAAAAAATACGGACAATTACAACTTAATCCGTAAAATATAGCGCGTTTAAAATCCGTAAAAGTTATTGTATTTTGAAAACAAAACATGAATTACTTATTAACGTTCTATTCATTGTGATAGAAACTTTAGCTAAGTATCATCTTTTGAAACAACGCTCCCTAAAAAAGCTCTACTGGTCGAACGGTAAGTTCCTGAATTGTACATTCCTATTCCTAAAAAATTGAGGCAGACGCACCAGAAAGTTTGTAACTTTCTGGTACGCCTGCCTCAATTTTTTTTTACGAACGGCAGTGAGACTCTTAGCCTTTATCATACCTGCTATTAAGTATTGATAAAGCTGAAGATGGAAGCGAGCCTCTCCCGGAATCATCAGCCACTGAGGAACTGGCTATCTTATCTCTAACAGAACAATACTGAAACATTGTTGTTATGGCGTCAGGCTTAGATAAGATGGTGGTAGCTAGCCAGGCGGACTTACAAGTCCTACCACCAACCAAACCGAATGCAAGACCCGGGACTTATCAGACGTCGCTCCGTGGGTAGGCCCCCCACAAGGTGGACCGACGATCTGGTGAAGGTCGCGGGAAGCCGCTGGATGCGGGCAACGCAGGACCGATCGTCGTGGACAACCTTGGGGGAGGCCTATACCCAGCTTATACGTAAGCAAAAACTATTGGATGTACTGATCAGCGCTTATGTCAGTAAAAGAGAGAGACAGAGATCTAGTTTTCGATAACGAATTTTCCAAACTCAAAAATGTCCAACGAATATGAAAGACAGTTCTACTCACCAAAGCAGGAGTGAGGGGAGCCGTGATGGATCCAATTCTTCCGATCATGGAGGAGAAGGCGAGCAGGCTGTGCCGGTACTGCGTGGGGTACAGCTCCGATGTGAACAGGTACAGCGAGGTGAACACCACCGAGATACCGAACTTGCCCAGAAGGAAGATTATCAGCCGCAGCACGGTGAGTTCTGAAAAAGGCAAATGTAATATTTCAAATAAACTTCGCCAATCAGTACGCAAATTTTTACGCAGTGATCTTGTACTTAACGAGGTAACGAGAAAACCTGTTTTTTTCTAGTTGCGAGGAGTAAAGCTTCTAAAATAACAAAAGCAAAGATAATGATGTCTATTTTTTAAAGTAAGTCTCAATAATCTATCTTTAACTAAGGAAAGGCCTGTCTTGGTTACGTTACTTAGCCACCGCTATTATTTTGGACTGATTTACGAAATTATCTAGGCAGCAAAGCTCTAGTAAGCCTATCTTTTACTGAGGATAGGTTATTGCAACCGACCGTTAGAAAGTTAACAGTAGTTTTGATGGTCTTAAAGGCTATTTAAGTCTTTACGTCTGTATTGTGGTGTAGCTTATTGATCTATGTATAACCAATAACAAAGATGTTAGTTCAACACGTTAGTCTGTAATTACGATTTATCTAGGTATATTGTATATGATAGAAAAAGATACAGTGGGATTATTTTTCAATTTCAATTTACTTGCATTCCAAAATGTTACAAAGTTAGTGTTGTTCTAGAGAAACTAAACCGACCACATAAACTAGAGTCTCATCACCTTTCCTGATTCCTTTAGTCATGTTTGACCATACTCAGTCCCAATGTATATTTCTAATGTCATTGTTGCTCTATCGACATAAATACATCGCCACGTGTCTAAATTCTTTCAAGCGATCAGACTTGGATCCTGTCTGTATCTCATTGTTTTTTCATTATACCCTAACTTTGATGAATTTATTAATTTTATCAGCAAATAATAGATTGCGATAAGATATGATTTAAGATACCAAATGATAGTGAGAATATTAAAGCATAAAGTAGCTTAAAGAGATAAATTTTAATACATACGAGTACAAAACGAAATTCAATTAATTCTCACGATATCCGCAAGATAAATTCATAAGTTTAGTTATTAGGTGTAAATAAAGGGCACTATTAAAGAAAATAATAATGCCAAATAAACTGGAAAATTACATTTGCTATTTTGAGAAAAGGAGGTCGTTAGATATTTCGATTTATGAAATCCAGTTCTGAACTATTATTCTTAATTAGCATTTGTGTCCTTTTTTGCTTAATCTAGTTTCATACATACTGACAAGATTTTCTGAGCTACGTTGAACTCTCAATTACTTTTAGGGGATAAAATGGCTGTTTCCATAAAGTTAATCTTACCCGTGGGAATGAAAGCAAAAGCGATGTTACATCCAGAACTTAAGAAGAAACCGCCACAGAGCGTGGCCTTTCTCCCGATCCTGTCGAGGATCAAGACAGCAGTGTAGAAGCCGGGGATCTCAATAGCGCAGGTCAGGATGTAGTTCAGGTACATGGTGTCGGACAGGCCAGTCGAGTTGATGGACAAGCCGTAGTACACGAAGGTTGTCGTTATCCACCAAATGGGGGTCGTACACACGCGCCTTAAGAGGACACGGGACTTCACGATGGTCTTTACCATGCTTTGTTCCTCCTAAAATTAATATTTGTTTTACACAACTAGATCTTATGTGATGCATTTGCTCTGGGTTTAAGTATAAGTTTTGGTATTTGATTAAAGTTGCTAACAATGATAAAAAGTTAGTCAAATTACTTAATACATTTAAATGCCTGAGGATTTAACTATTTACCTTTTTTTCTTCAACAGCTGGTGGTGGCGGAGGGTTCATCAATGCATTCAAAGATTTGTCACTAATCTGCCTTCTATTCACTTTTGCCACCTTTTCCAAGATTATTCTCGCTTCATCGTATCTTCCCTTAGAGAGTAGCCACCTCACGCTCTCTGAGAGGATCCAGTAGTAGATGATGATGAGGAAGCATGGGATGTGCAAGGTCATGATCATGTACCGCCAAGGCTGGACCCCCCACGCCACGCCGCCCAGGATCACCTGGCCGACGGCAAACATGGACGAGCATGTTGCACTTGTTAACACACGGAATTTGGGACCCACTAATTCCGTTGCTGCAATACGAAGGAAGATGTTAGACAGATTAATGTAAATATTAAAACCTATATGTCTTAAAGTATAAAAATTACATACGCATTTTACCCGCAAATGCAAGGCTTACTTATCTATTAAAAAGTCATCACAATTATGGTCCTGATCAATCAAACTTAAACTGAGCACACAGTGATCTTGTTACACGTACCAAAAATATAAGCGGAACTGAAGGTGCCAGCGCCAAGCGTGGTCTGCAAGAGCTGTAGGGCGAGATACATGGGGTAGTTAACGGAGAAGGCCCTGATGAGGCCGAACAGGGCGAGGTTGAAGACGCTGATGATGAGGGCGACGCGCCGTCCGAACCTGTCCGACACGTATCCGGTGATTGGAAGCACCAGTAGGGTCCCCACGCTGCTGAGGGTGCCGGCCAGCGCGCGCATCCACTCTTGGCAACCTAATTCGAACTGAAATAAGATACAAAAAATATGATACAAATTGCACATTGCTTGAATTTAGTATTTTAATGGTTAAGATTGTTTTATTGATATAAAAACAAAGTTTTGTAGTACTAGTCTTAATTTCAGAAAAGCTTTTCACTTGACTGTCTTTCCTTAAACATTTTATGTAAGTACATATTTTTATTATAGCAGCGCTTGTCTGCTATGTCGCCTTATGGTTTAAGCGAAGCTGTGATCTAACATGAAACGCTCCTATTAAGTAAGTGCCTATCTTATTTTTTCTGTTTCAGTTTTGTGGAAAATATGGCTGTGAATGCATTAAAGATCTGTGCAAATCTTTCAAGACTCGAATCTACTTACATCGTAGACGACAGAGTTGTCCCTGGCGTAGACGAACCCGTCACAAGCCTGGGTCCTGCTGGTATCAAACACGTTAGCGGGACATGTATCCAGGTTTCCAGTGACACCAGTGGGGGCAAACCGCTCGCAACTGGAGTGCCCGTTGGACGTCATCGGGACCGCGTTGTCGATCCAATCGCGGTGGTATGTGAGGCCTTGGGAGACTTCCCCACATTCGGTTATGGCACACCTAGACATAAACATATAAATATTTCTTATTTTTTTTTGTTATATAAAGATAAATACCAAAGTACTTAACTGTCTATCTGTTACCACCAAATGCCTCCCATTTTTCTTGTAGAAGTAGTGTGGCCTACACTTATGGAACATGAAAAAAGAGATTTAAGATTTTGTGAAGGATTCCAAAAATACGACACGAATACAATATCAGCTGTGCGAGAATATTTCTCTCATTGATGAAACGACGGTGGCCAACACGTAGAAAGGTGAATAATTAATCTAAAAAATTTCGACGTGTCCTCATAGGTCTCTGTAGCATAATTGGCTAGTGCATTGGGCCGGATTCCTAAGGATGCGGGTTCGAGTCCCGTCAGAGTGACATGAGACAAGATGCTTTTTTCGAGTATAATTTCTTATTTTACAATTATCATTTATAAAATAGCATTGCGAAATGCAAAATTAAAAAGTTATAAACAGGAAAATAAGAAATAAGCCTTTTATCTATATTGGGGGTTTTCTTCATACTAACAACTCAAATTAATAAATGATAATCTCCCCAATCTAAACTTAGGATTGTAAGTACAGCAAGATTTTTCATTCAAATAGACTTATAGATAAATACTTTCGAATCGTCCAATTTTTTTCCCCCTATCAGTACCAGTAAGGCTTTCACAGTAAACATATTATGAACCGATTGGTATAAATACAGATTCTTACAAACCTGTGTGGAATAGCAGCAGCTGAGAAGATATATTCGCTCATAAATGCCGACATGATGATTGGCACCGCTACTAAGAGGAGGTTCGTCAGCTGGAACCTGCCGAACTGTCCCAGCTCGTTCACCAGGATATCATCAAGGTCTAGAGGCTTGTTGGAAGCCGCCATGACGCTGCCCTTCCGACTTTCCGACATCTTGCTGAATCTGAACGGACCAGCCGCGACCAAGGGTGCTTAACGAATGAATTTTTGCGAGATGTCCAATAACACCCTTCTCAAATTTATCGTCAGAAGGATGCCAGTGATAAGATTATTTTTTTATACTTACTCGATAACCAATTTGTGTTAATTAGACGTAGATATACCTGCATGTCTATTGCGGCATGAAAATTTACATATTTTATTTTATTTTCCTTTTTCTAGAGAAAAACCTTTTTAATTATTTAAATTTTTTCTTACTCAAATTTATGGATTTATATACAATTTAATCTATATTTTAACTTTCCAGTTCCCGTGGGAATAGCGGGATACAAGTATATGTGTTACTCTCCGTCCTTCCAACTAACTCTTTGCCAAAAATCAAGTCGGTTGGTTGCTTGTTAGGGCGTAAAGAAGGACAAACAAACACACTTTTGCATTTATAATATTAGCTAGAATGAGCAGATTTTGGCCCAACTTAAATAATATATACCTGTCTTACAACAAATACTGATGACTGACTAAGTAGGTCTCAATATCTTCCTACAACCAAAATAGATGGGATGTTTTTTAGTAAAAACATAGTAAAATGCTAATTATCTTTATCACACTTGACGATAAAGGAAGTAAAAAATGTAGATATAGGTAATAATACTGCAAGTTGTGAGGAACGTACAACACCCCTAGCATGACCGCCGAAACGCAATATGATAATATAGCGTTTTATCCACACTCAAACGTCAAAACCCATTGTCTTTTGACGGTTAAACGTGTTTAAGCGCTGTATCATATTATTATCGCGTTTTGTTGGTCATGCTAGGCTAGCAGGTCAGTATCAATTTAGTATATGTATATATAACTAAATTGATACTGACCTGTATGTTCCTCACAACTTGCAGTACAGTAATCTTGTAATGCCAGAAATTTTGTAATGTATGATAGATGTAGATGATAGAACAAAAGTAAATATCCAGATCTGGCCGGATAATACTACTTTTTAATCAAACACTATAAATTAATTCGAAAGCCATTCAATCCAAAGCCGCATCAAATACACGTGCTCCAAATATTCTGGTGACCGTGACGTGTGTGCTTGTTGATTCGTGTATTGTAGCTCATTATTCGATAAAAATGAGATTAATAATACATCATCCTTTTATTTTGATAAATCGATTGGAAATGATAATGATATTGAATACCTAATTTTAGTGCCTAATTAACTATTACGTTTCGCTTATTGAGACTTAAATGATACCAAATGCTAAGAAACACATTAAATATTAAAACAAGGAATTTTTGTTATACTAGCTTGGACATTATATTATGACAAAAATACTTCGAATGCCTTATGAAGGTTTCACTAACGCCAAAGAAGTGGTAAATACGAAAACAAATAATATTTACAACAAAAGTAATAAAACAGTTGATAAATAAGAGACTATAGTAGATGGATTAGACATGCCATAAAATATACAGATACGAGTATATAGATACAATATAGATCACTCCTGCATATTATAATAAAACTTGGTTGCTTTTGTTCTCTTTATTAGAATGTTAATAAAATATATGTACCTAGGTATTATTAATGACTAACGCAAAATGATATTCATCCCTTTAACAAAGACTAAATAATTATCGGAACCTTACTTTATATCAAATAAAAGTGTAGTTACGGAAAACATATTTACCTACATTTAACTAAAACGATAGTATGTTTTATAGATGTCGTAGGATGATTTGAGAATGAATTTTCGCCAAAATCCTAGGGATGTTGCGAAAACATGGATAATTAGACAATGGTGACGACATATCTCAATCTTACTAAAAAAATATAGGTTTTTTTCGAAGACACTAATAGCGTCAGTAACATTGAATAATCTTTATCCTGATTGGCTTGATTTTTGCTTGCTGGCCCACTCTTACTCTGATTGGTTCTTGGTTTTGCTCTGAAGTATTGAGGTATTATATCTTAGACACATAAACCAAAGCGCGCGACTGCGGATCACTTACTTATGCACATACGCACCCAGGTAGATACCTGGGTCGGCACATCATCAAAGCTAGGAAGATTATAGATTTTCTGTAAGCCAACAAGCTAGAATATTTACTATAAATAGGAGGCGAGTTAGAATATACCTTATAAGTCGCTGTGACTGCAGCTCTCAATGGAGCTGTAAAGCCCCTAGCTCTCACAAATAAAAACATTTGATAATAATATTATAGATATACATAGATACAATAAAATTAGGCTACAGGACATTACCTTGAATATTTTATTACATAACCAATAAAGGTATATTTTATATGATGAGCACCCTAAATCATTTTGTTACACTTATCGAGGCTATCATCAATAAATTATAAAAGTGCAACGCTATTCCGCGCTGTATTCCAAATTACATAGTACATATTCCAAATTTTAATAAAATTCATAAGGTCGAATAGCGCTTAAGTGTTGCTTTAACATTTTGCATTTTCTAGGTTTCCAAAGTCACTAACTATGGGTCTGATAAGAAAGTTCAAGGTCTCCCAGCGTGCAATGGAGAGGGCTATGCTCGAGGTTTCCCTACATGATCGAATCAGAAATGAGGAGATCCGTAGAAGAACATCGCTCGAAGGATTGCCCAACTGAAGTTGCAGTGGGCGATACACATAGCGAGAAGAACCGATGGCCGTTGGGGCGGAAAGATTTTAAAATGGCGACAACGCAAAGGACGACGCTCCGTGGGTAGGGGCCCCGACAAGGTGGACCGACGATCTGGTAAAGGTCGCGGGAAGCCGCTGGATGAGGCAGGACCGATTTTTGTGAAGATCCTTGGGGGAGGCCTATACCCAGCAGTGGGTTATGTGGCTAAGACGACGACTTTTATGGTGCCATTCATCTTTTTTAATCATTAAAAGAAGTTCGATTTGCGTACCTACTTAAATAATAATTATATGGTTGGTTAAATAATAGGAGTTCCGCAGGGGTCAGTCATGAGACCGATATTATATATTTCAATAAAACACTATGTAAACGCAACATTATTTGTTTTTATTAAAATAGTAAATATAATATTAAATTTATTAAACATAATCATGGTCACGCATATACTCAAAACATCACTTGTTACTTACGAACTATTTTAATATATTTATCACATACTCATACAAGGCATTCAGTAGAAACTCCACTTATATTTATTTGCCTCCAGTTTTAATTATCAGTTCATAATAGTAGTATTAGTATAATAAAATAGAACTTCTATGTTTGTACTTTAGGAAGATTTTACCCTTGATATTTTAGCGATAGAAATCGAGTATAAATAATAATACTCGAGTATTAATAATAATACTCGAGTATTAATAATAATACTCGAGTATTAATAATAATATTTGATTTAAATGTGCTACTTATAAAAGTAGCACATTTAAACCGAAGGCCAAATATTATTTTACTCTTTTGATTGCATTGAAATTTATTGATTTATTTATTTGTACCTGCCCTAAGGGTAAAACTTATTTGTAATGTTGGAATAAAACAACTTTTACGGATATCAAACGCGCTATATTTAACAAACTAAGTTGCAATTGGTCGTATTTTTAGGTTTTAGGGGATTTTTTATTTTCCCGACGTTTCGGCATCTTTTCAGCTGCCGTGGTCACGGGATGACGGGATGAGTCATCCCGCGCGTTTGATATCCGTAAAATTTTTTTATTTCAATGAACAGTGCGCGCCAAAACTTAAGATATACGTTAGTTATGATGTGTTACGTACCTACTCTACGTAGAAGTAAATAATTTATTTTTGCTATTTTTTACATTAAAATAAATTACAGAGGTAGATCAAGTACATACCTAATGTTTTCTAAAACGTTATGTGAATTATTTTATCACATGAGATATTTTTTAATATAAAAAAATATTTATTATATTTTTTTTTATATTTTTTTTTTTGCATTTTTCAATGCTATTTTTATACTTAATATAAATTTTTATTCCCAGTCCCATCTGAGAATTCACTTTTGGCCGAGTTGATTTTTTTTTATATGTTTCTATTTAAAATTAATCTTAAGTAAAAAAATACAAGTTTATGCAGGTAATTGTAAACTAGAAATACTTAAACCTTTCTCTAACGTGCTCGAACGGGGACGGAAAATTAAGAATAAAATCCATTAAAATAATATAGCTGTAAATAAGAAAAATCTAACTTGTCAATTTGTTAAAAAACAATTCAGTCTAGCCTAAAAAACAATTTGATTTTGTAAAGTTTTAGATATAAGTATGGTACGTATTAAACTGGTAGAGCATGTACCTACAGCTAAAATACAAGGTTCATTTCATCTTTATGAACTTTTTGCAAGTTATTTTGAAAAAATATACAGTTGTATTTAAGTTGTAATAGAACAACAATTTGATTAATCAGGACGGTGTATCATTGTGCTCTTAGAGCCAACTTAGTAGAGCCACAGTAAAGGGAAGAGAAGTTAAATAGACTGTGGTTAAACTGAGCTTAACTTAGTGTTAACTGTGATGATATACTTATGTATCCATTTAATCTTAGTACGTTTTCATATGTCATACGATCTTGCCTTGCTAACCTTGAAGTGAAAGAGGAACATAAAATGTGCTAGCTGCTAAATTTCCAGTGCAGATTTCTGGTTATCAATATTCAGAAATTTTTAGGCGATGGGTTGACTTGGCAACCTGTCACTTTTATTTCTGGACAACATCTTGAAACCACCCAATGCCAACTACGGCGTCGTTGAGGTGTGATTTATACATTTTACTGTCACGCTGCACCTTTGATGCCAATGGCCCTTCGGTGGTACATAACTAAGACTATAGATGCTCGACGACGTCTTCTATATTCTTATTGGTGGGTTGAACGTTTTTAGGTTTAGAGCTGATGTTCTCCGCTTCCTGGATGGTGTCGGGCAAGTGCGCGCGCAGCGTTTCCGGCGTCAGGCTCATAAGCAATGCTGCCGTCACCGCCAACACGCCGAAGATCAGGTACGGCAGGGATTCCATGTACACCATCTGGAAGATGAGATCTTGTTTATTGTACAAGGTTATTGAGATTGAGTCAAAGTAATTCAAGGAAAACTTAGTGGTGCTAAAACGCTTTTGTGTCATGGAAAATCCAAAAAGATTGCTAAAGAACTCGATGAAAAGAAAGTTGTTTGCGGGCTCAATCTGTGATTTGGAACTATGAGCATTTTTACATCGAAACTCTTTTACGAAGAAATGACCACAGATACTTTCTCATGCAAATTCTCCGAGTTTTAGAAGACGTGTAATAGATGTTCAATCTTTAGGTCTATGCCTCGGTTATCAGGCCCAACATTTAAATTTGAAAATTCTGATGATGTTGCCGAGTCATTGCGGTACGAAGGAAATATGCAAATGTTGCAGACTTCTTTGCTATTCTCCGGTCACGTTCGGCCTCCTTTGGGGCCAGAGTCAAGGAAAGTGATAATTATATCCTTAACAATATTAGTAGCGATATAGACAATGTGTTTTTAGTCATTGGTCGAAAATTCATACTGCGGGTAATTGTTATAACTTGTATTTTTACTATGTATTTTGTGTTTTATAACTATATCCAATATTGTCTGAAAAAAAGTTATATTATATTTAAAGCCAAGGATTCTTATGATGTCATCCACAGTAATTGTGGGAGTCTAAAATATTCTTTCGAGAATATAATTTCAAAACAAACCAGCAGTGGTGTCTGCGGCGCCACGATGGAGCCGATGCGACCGAACATGGAGCAAATGCCGAGCAGCCGGTGCCGCGCCGTCGTCGGGAACAGCTCCGACGTGTAGATGTAGATGCTGCTGAACGCCATGCTGATGCACAGCTTGCCCAGCATCGTGAGGGACGTTTGTAGCCATTGTAGGTCTGGCAATATTGGTTATTATTAATTAACAGTGTTGGCGTTTGAGAGCGCAGTGGTTAGCGCGAGACATACAATTCTGGTCTATAAGTAACTTTTCTCAAACATGCATGGAAATATTGTCATTATTTTCGAAAAAAGAACACGCGAAGTACTTATCAAATTAACGGACAAAGAAAATCAAATCCATTGCAGGAGGGCTTTTGAATTTGGAACATCCAGCAATGTTGTATGAAACGGCGTGCTGGGATTATTAAAGAGTATTTAAAGAAAATTTAATTCAATGGATTTGATTTTCAGCCATCTACCACCACACATCCAATGCCCACCTGCAAACCTCATTAGAAGTTCAAGAAACAAACTTATATGTACCGGGGAAGTCAAAAACATTTTCTTTTAGTAATTGACCCAATATAAATGACTAATGTATTTTTTAATATTAATTAAATAAAAGGTTTTATATAAAAAGTATGTTTTATTTCCCTGCATCCTTTTGAGAAAAGCACTATATATGCCTCGGCGGAAATGGCAATTGCCTGTCTCGTATTAGTGAAGTCCTCGCCTACGGCTCGGCCATTTAAATTTGCATTATTGTACTATTATAAGTCATACTAATGATCAGTCACGGGATGGGTGACCAAAAACTTATTATGACCATCTGCTCCATTCCATGCTTCGAAAGGCACGTTAAACCATTAACCCTTTGAATGTCGGAATGTAGATCCACGCGAGACACAATTGATTTTCTATTGTGTCTGAACAAACGAGTTAATCCAGACTGTTTTTGCAGTCTTTAACAAGCACCAATTCGTATTTTCCTTGCGTGGTGAGTCATGCCCCTGTACCCTGTGCCTATGGAAAGACTGTGCCTCACTAATGAAAACATTAAAATCGTGGCTGATGACGATGAGTACTTTTAGTACCAACTTTTTTTGCTTTCATGATTAATAAAAAAATGAAAAAATCCAAAATCAAAAAGAATTTCAATATTTGATAGTAAGAATTTGTTATACTTACGAGAAGGAATAAATGGAAGAGTGGTAAGAGATATCCCACAAATGAAGAACGCAGACATAGTAGAGCTTTTTCGCCCGAAGCGGTCCAGAGTGCATACGCTGAGGAAGTACCCTGGAATCTCCACCAGGGAAGTCAGAATGAAATTCACGTAGCGGTTCCCCGCGAGGGACACGGAGTTGATCGACAACCCGTAGTAGATGAACGTCACCGTGATCCACCAGAACGAGCAAATGCACAAGCGGAACATCAGCGTTTTAGATTTGACAACTTGTAACATAAGTGACGGCAGCTTTTCTGTCTTCTCTTTGTTTCCAGTTCCTGAAAGCTCTTCTTGATTTACTTGCGGTTCTTCTGTTAATTGTTGAATAGCCTTAGGGCTTAACTTTTTTTTATTGATTTCCGCGGCTTTGAATATGATTCTAGCAGCTTCTTTTTTGTTGCCTTTGCTAAGCAGCCAGCGCACACTTTCTTCGATGATGTAGAAGTAAAATATGAAGAGCAGAGAAGGACCGTAGAGGACCCTAGTGAGCGTCCGCCAGTTGGGGATGGCCCAGGCCATCAAACCCAGTATCACCTGACCCATCGCAAAGGAACACGAGATTAGGTTGCCTCCAAGCACTCGTTGGTTCAATCCTACCATCTCCAGAGCTGAAAAGGATAAAGAAAAGTTTATTAATGACCAGTATTATTCATAAACTAGGGCGGTTACAACCCGATACTCGGGTTCGTTGATCGACGAAAAATTCCAAATTATGCGAAAATCTTTAATTGCAGTTTGTGATCATCACGTTTAACATTTTGTATATTTTATAGTTTTCGGAACAAATAGACTCGAGTACCTTTAATTTGATACCTTACTCGGCCGCGTACTACGCGCCAAAGTCCCTATCGAGTCGTCACAAATTTTGCGAACCTGAATTAAGTATATAGATAACACATATGGTTTTACTTTCTAGAATATTTTTATTGATTTTGAAGAAATCAAACTAAGTATATATATTAGGCGATTACAGTATAAATAAAAAAAAATACTTTCACGGATTTTCTGGATTTACAAGGGTCATGGATCTCCCGAGAACCCAAATAAAAATAAAATAAACTTAGTTTTAATGTCCAAATACAATACCAGCTGAAGATCCGGAAAGTTGTCTTAATGAATAATGGGCCCTAAAATTTAAGATCCTTAAAATCCGCAATTTTTCTAATGCTGATACATTCAGCAAAGTGGAAAAGTTTATTTCTAATGTTCATGCGTCGTGCTAGTGAACGGGTGCTGTCAGTGGGATGGGTCTGCTCATGTCTGATTGTGTTAAAATGTGTTGAGATATTTATATTTTTGTTTAAATTTTATGTTATTTATGATGTTTTGAGTTGACAGTGTGGCACTGCTTGATCAGAATAAATAAAAATATGTAATGTTCTTTCTCCAATTACTCTAATTATATGAAAGTATTTATTATTATTTTAATTTACTTTTAAAAGGCTTTATGATTATGACCCAGCTGATGCGTCTTCTAGTAACATTGTAAGTTGCTTACATAAATGTACTTACTTTTATCTTTCATTTTTTGTTGTTGCTATTGTATTTTTTATATTTATACACCTTATCATAAGTACCTGAAGTACGTCATGCTCACTGAAACGTTTCTTCGGCGGTGTCGTGTGAGGCGGGTCGGTAAGTTCCCTAAAATATGGTTGAGCGAAGCGGAAATGGGTCTACTTCAGCCTGCTTGTCTTAACGATGTGCTTAGAGCTTATATATTTTTATCTAAAATAAATTGCTATTGACCTGTATCTACGTCACAACTTACAGTAACATGATCTTCTAATGCGAGAAATGTTATAACGTAAACCTTCCTTGCGAGTTGAAAATTGTTTACGGTTAGGATAACCAGAAAATGAACTTTTAAGTATTTTAGTTTTTTTTTTTTTGGTGATGATAATTGATCTTACCTATGTGATTAAGGTCACTTCAATTTGACGACTCTGTATGAAATAAAACAGGGAAAAAGAAATTAAACTTGACAAGTTTATTGCCGGTTCTTCTCTTTACAAGGTTTCCCGCCGTAGGGTTTGTGAACCGATCGCGTAGCTTCTTTGACGTTCATAAGTGCTTGTAACAGCCTAGACTGAATAAATGATATTGAATTTTGTTTTTTTTTTTTAATGCTATCATTATATGCGCTTAAATTTATGTTCTTTTTATCTTCATTAGATCTTGATCCCAATCTAGCCCCCAGGGCACGAAAGGATCTTCGACGGAGCGAGCTTACCCAGAAGCCATACCCATGCCAAGCAAAGAGTGTGTGAGAGAGAGGAAGATTAAGAACTTACCGAGGATAAACCCTGAGCTGTATACGCCTGAGCCGAGGGTGGCATCTAAGAACTCGAAGACGAGGTACATCACGTAGTTGGGGGACAGCGAACGGATGAGACCCATCGCGCCCGCGGACACCGCCGTCAGCACTACTGCGGTGCGGCGCCCGTATCTGCGGTGTTCGAGGAGAATATAATCAGGATTCAGGGGAGGTTAATTTATTTTCGGGATGAGGAAATCTTCATAAGGGAAGCTCTAAAATTGTAAATTTCTAACGATCATGAAATGTGGGAATGGCATGTAGCACATATATAAACTCATTTACATTTACAGACCGTCACGAATGACGTCACTGACATTTTTTAGGAAGGCACGTGCCGTAAGTGATTTTTATTTCACTACTTCATTCTTGTACCAGCTTTCATCACCATACGTGACTTGACTAGAAAAAGTTAGGACATTATCATAAGTTAAGACATTATCATAAGTTAGAACATTATCATTCTCACTGCCTGCCCATGAAACGGTAACAGCCATAATATAACTAGATTCCTTTCGCATCACACTTTTAATCCTATTTAAGCTATCAATCTATTACTAATACAATCTTTCTCTTTCTCTTTAATCTTTAGAAGCTAAAGTTTTTAGGGAAATTCGAGTATGTAGTTACTGCACCAATCCACCAAAATACAGACGTCGCAACCAAAACATGCATGATCTGAAGAACTCACGTATCAGATATGTAGGAAGTAAGGGGCAGGGCGGCGAAGAGGCCCACGCTGTGGATGGTGCCCACCAGCGTCCGCCGCCACTCTTGGCAGCCTATGTCGAACTGAAATATAACAAAGTGTGCTGATGTTTTGCGTTCAAGAACGTGTAAAAAATACAGTCACCAATGCAAACAAATGGCGCATTCGATTCTGTAATACCCATAGATTTAGAATTTTTTCATGGTAATACCTCCCGCTTGTAACTAAGTGTCGATTCATGATACTAATTTCTATTAATCGAGTTTTTAATTTATAGAAATTAAAATTTACATTTAAGTCACACCTCGAGAATTTTTTTCGAAGTCGAGGTTTAACCATCAATTCGAACAACTTTTACAATGAGGCATGTCACGACTCACGAGATACCAAAAAATATCAGCTACTTTCTACATGGTAATGATGAAAGCTAAGTGTTTGCCCGTCGTAGATAAAAACATCTGTAAGTATTTCGGCTTTTCAATAATTGATGGTGGAAAAAAAAAACACCTCACACGCTCGGAAAACGAGGTTTTTTCATTCAAGCATTCGTGGAAAATTGCATTTTGCGGCCTAGCGTGGTAAAGTACTTTTTTAATTTATAACCAAAAAATATGAGCTAATGCGTTGCGAATCGCACCACTTCAATAAGTGGTGCGACTTATTGAAGTTTGACTTTTATGTTATATACATTTTATTCTTATTTGAAATAGCTTTGAATTAAATAATACTCCGTTTTGGTTTTCTCACATGTTTTGAGTTCCTTGAATCATAAAAACAATAACAATAAAATCAAACTATTTGTTATAAAAAAATTATATTTAGGCTGGGTGAGATTTGATATGATTGGATTTCAGAACGTGACTTAAACCTTTATTTTTGAATTGTTTTTAAAAATACAGTCACCATTTACCGAATCGTTTTTATTGTTGTCACAAGTAATAATTTATTCCCATTTAAACTAATTTTGAAAAAACTATAATACTTGTTTTATCATTTTAGTCTTTATAATATCATTAAGGCCCACTTGCGCGAAGCTGGGTTAAAATTTTAACCAGAGTTAGTCCATACAAAAGTAGCACTAACTCTGGGTTAAATGTGCTAACCCAGCTTAGCGCAAGTGGCCCTAAAACAACAAGAATAAGTTATATTAGGTTAAACTTTTTATTAAAAGATTTCATCACCGGAAGTAGACCGCGGAAACAACCTTAAAAAAAACTCTCGCTATTGTGAGCTGAAAAAAGTTTTTAGCGTCTCGTACCTCTGAAACCCTTCGCTTCGCTCATAATTCAATCTTTAAACCACTCGCTACGCTCGTGGGTCAATCCTAGAATCCTTCGCTTGCTTAGATTTCAATTCTTAGAGGTAACTCGCCGCAAAACCAACTTTTCAGTCTTGCATGACAAATAAACTATTATTGAGCTACTTAAACAATATTGAGCAAATTATCTCCTTACCTCGGCAAAGATGGTGTTATTACTCTCGTATACCCAGGATTCACAGGGTATGGTGTCATTGGGGTGGAAGGCCTCGCTGGTGCAAGCCGTGGGGGGAATCGGCCGGAACCGCTGACACTGGCCCTGCTCCGGCAGTGTGAACAGTCCCCAGAACCCAGGCTGCAGGTCCCCGCCCCATGGACCTTCGCATTCGGGTACACGACATCTGAAAGATATAACAAGATATTTAGATCTATGACAGACGGATGGATTCTCGTATGACAACGGAAGCTAAAAGCTTGTTTGCTATAAGGATTTTAAGTCTGCAGCAAGTTATAAATAAAAATAATGAATAATTGCATACAGTCACACCAATTCTAGTCCATTTAAGACAGTCGGCTGATCTAGCACTGGCTCGTTATCCCTCGGCCCAGTTGGTCATTCTGGGGGACTTTAATGGCCATCACAAGGAATGGCTGTTTCCATACCGGGTGTATGGGATCCCAGCAATTGTCCTGCGCAACTGTGCACCTGAACTGTCTCCCGTGTTAACTCGGCTGTACCGTCTTTCACTTAAGACTGGACAAGTACCTCAATCATGGAAGCTTGCAAATGTGCAGTCTGTGCCCAAAAAGGGCAGCCGTGCCGACCCTTCCAACTACAGGCCAATTTCAGTCACGTCCATACTCTGTAGGACTATGGAACGTGTACTTTACACCCGTCTTTTGGCATACCTTGAAGACAACGACCTCCTCAGTGATCTCCAGTTTGGTTTTCGTCGAGGTCTGTCTTCCAACCTGAACATTGGCGAGTACATCGACTCCAATTCGTAGTGTGCTTTAAGGCTAGGCGATACTTATCTCCGAATCAGCTGCTCCTTTTATACAAAGCGTAGATTCGGCCGTCTATGGAGTACTGCTGTCGCCTGTGGGATGGTTCTGCTAAGTATCAGCTAGAGCTTCTGGAATCGATTGAAAACCGAGCCGGGAAACTCATTGAAAACTTAGCATTGTCCACGGCGGAACTTCAGAGCCTCAGTCACCGCGCACAGTTGCATGTCATCGGTCTTTTATAGGATACACTTTGGAGAGTGTGCGAGAGAACTGCACGAACTTGTACCTCCAGCCCCTTTCCACCATCGCGTCGGGGTACCAGACGCAGGTTAGCTTATCACCTGTACGTCGTTGACATTCCAACGGTCGGTATCAAGCGCTTTACTGACACATTTCTTATGCGAATCTCTAAAGAATGGAATGCGCTGCCTGCTCATGTGTTTCCCGATTCCTACAACCTTGGCGTCTTCAAGGCGAGAGTGAATGGGCATTTACTGGGCAAGTATGCAACACCTTAGACCACACCCTGTTTATTAAGCACGATGGTGGTCAAATTCCTGTCCAGTTGTGTTTAAAAAAAAATATCTAGCCCACCCACGTAAAGTTTCATCAAGAACACGCTAAGTCTCGGTAGCTCAGTGGTTAAAGCAGTAGACCGAATTTCCAAAGGTCGTGGGTTCGAGTCCCATTTTCAATTTTGAGAATTCACTTGTGGCCAAGTTGATCATAAGTATAAAAATAGCACTGATTAATGCAAAAATTAAAAAATCATACAAATATTTCCTCAAGTACTTGTGTTATGGATAGGTAATAGATAACGGATAAAGATAGTTATATAGGTACTTTTTTTGTTAATACATAATATGCATATTAAACACCCAGACCAAGACAAATACACATGTTCATGCACACAAATATTTATCTTGTCCGGGGATACAGAAGACTGGTATAGTACCTCTGCGCCAAACAGGTCGTCAAGGTTTTTTTGTTGGTTCTTAAGTGCTATTTCGAGTAAATTCAGATAAAATAACGGTGTTTCTAAATTGAATAAGGTCTCATGTGTCTCTTAACACAATTTTGTCGGATTGGCATTTTATATTTGGACTTTTTGGCGAAAAAAGAAAATAGAAAAGAAAAATATGCGTTTTCCAAAAACAGTCAAGAGCAAGTCAGGTTTTAAACTGCGACCTTAAGAGCGGTCGTATGGCGCTTGTAATACAATATACAGGGTGGAAATTTAAGACGGGGCAGTAAGGGCAGGTACCATGAAAACGTTCTTAGGAATCCATCCTTAATTTTTTGAGAAATATTAAACTGCATCCACGTATTTTGAAAAAAAATTGCAGTCAGCAGGAAAATGATTAGTTTTCAAAAATATTTTTTTTATGCCAATCGATCCTGTTTCTCATGAGGATCAAAACACTGTAAGACACAAACTGAGGCATGAGTACTAGAAAAATCAGTAATCGCGAAAAACGCAAAAAACACACTTCCCGCGCTCGCGTATCCGCTTCACCGACGAGTACCTTTGTTGACGGAACTTATTTTTTTTTGCCAAAATGTGGAAATACTTTTTGCGATTTCTGACTTTTCTAGTACTCATACCTCAGTTGGTGTCTTAGACCGTTTTGATCATCATAAAGAACAGTATCGATTAGCATAAAAAGTTCTTAATTTTTTTTCTGCTGTTTTTTTTTTCAAAATCCGTAAATGCATCTCAAAATATTAAGGATGGTTTCCTAAGAACGTTTTCATGTAGCTAAAACCGTTAAGGTACCTGCCCTATATGTGCCCCGTTTTAAATTTCCACCCTGTATAAAAAATATAACAGCTACTTTTCGTGTAAAGATTTCGTGTACAGCTGACGAACTTTGACTGCAAAATATTTAGAGTTTAAGTAAGTACCTATTGATTATTATTAAAACACCATCGCTCCCAATTTAAAAAAAACGTTGATACGAGTATTTATCCAAAGAAGTTTTACTGAATTGCAAGTATGGCGCTTTAAGTCCCAACATCATAACCCAGTACTTCGCGTCCTTTATGAATCAGCTAAGTGGTACACTTCCACCACAATGGGATGACGGAAAAGGCATATTACGGTCACAAAGATACAGCTGACCTAACTCCCACTTACTAATACTTGCACAACTTTTAGCTTCTTTCATTAGACTCAATACTCAATGCTAACTTGTGCTTTGCCTGGTGCATGATTTTTGGTTGGTAGGACTTGTTTTTTTTATTTATTTTATTTATTTATCTAATTACAACGGCAAATATTGCCTCTTACAGTAACTAGTACACAACAGAAAGATAATACGGAAATGAAAATATTAACACAAAATAAATATTACACACATTGTAGATTTGGGTTCAGATTTCTCACAAAATTGTAAACAAACTCGTGAGATAAATCTCAATTCATCCATAAACACATCACACTCAGGCTGGTCAGCTAGGAATTGTAAGTCCGCCTGGCTAGCTACCACCATCTTATCTAAGGCTGACGCCATAACAACAATATTTTCAGCATTGATGTGTTCCGGCAGTTAGAGATAAGATATGAAATGAGATGACTGATGACTGACTGATTAGGTTTATTTAAATTAAAAAGTATTTTAGTGGCCAGAGTGTTCTATGGTATTCATGGTATAATAAAAGTAGGTTCAACAAGATAGACAGTTCCTCAGTGTTTGAGGATTCCGGGAGAGGCTCGCTTCCATCTTTAGGCTTATCAATACTTAACATCAGGTATGATGAAGGCTTAGAGTCTCACTGTTGTTCATAAAAAAAACATTTTATAAAAAAAATTCAAACCGACTTCAAAAAGTAAAAAATAAAACTTTTGGAGTTGGTGCCAGCCAGGGCATTCTACATTGCACTTCTATTAAATATATATACTCCAAAAGTTTTATTTTTTACTTTTTGAGGTCGGTTTGATTTTTTTTTATAAAATGTTTTTATTTCAGATTTTTTAGTTACATCATGTGCCGTTACTTACACTAAAAATCAGGCCATACACAACAATTTCATCTAGCTAAACGACTACTTGCCAAAAGGTGATTGATATTTTTCAAGATTATGAAAAAACTACTAGCCAGATCTTCGTAAAAATTATATGGGACCACACATAAACCATTTTCTTTCAGATAAAAAAAGAATTGTGTTATGGATACTAGATAACAGAACAATAAACATATACAACATATAGCAAGCACCCAGACCAAGACCAATAAACATGTTCATGTAGCTACACAAATATTTGTCTTGTACGGGAATCGAAGGAGGATGGAGGAACACAAGGATGGCTTCCTTACCCTTGCGTCAAATAAGTCGTCGTCGATGATAATTTACTTTGATGCTTTCAATATCGCGTAACTAACAAATCAGTTTTTGCAATCCTACGTATGTTCAGCTGAAATAATTAGGTATTTCAAGAACAAAAGACATTTTTAAACCATAGCAATATATTTACGTGGAACGAATTCAAGTCGAACGAAGAAAATTTAGCTTTAGAATTTTTATAGGTAATTATGTAGTCTGAATATTTAAATGCGATCTATTTTCATTCAAACATAATTCAGTAATTAGCCATCGTTAATGAATTTCATAACGTTCGAATTGTTTCACGTTAACGATCATGTTATTTAAATACTTTTTTCATTTTTCCATCAATGGAAATATACAATAGACTTCCGTCTTCAATATTTCTTATCACAAAATCACTGTAGGTAGACGAGTTATGTCAGTACTAAACTAATGCGATGTCAAAAATTGTCCACGGGTACGTCTCCTGAAGGCTGAGTCTTACAATAGTCAACCAGAAGAAAATGTTAACATAAAAATACACGGATGTAATGCTGCAAACAATACATGTATGTGCCTGTCTATAAATCGTGTAAATCATTTGAAATACTTAGGCATATTATTGTATCAAATTATCATGGTATCCTCAAATTGAGTTGATATCTACTCGAATCAGAAAATTTATTTGGTTGTTTAAAACATTAAGATACGTGGCTCCATCACAAACTGGCTCAAGAAATCTGTTAAACAAGATATATTTTGCACTAGTACAGTCTATAATAGCCTACTGTATACCTGTCTGGGGTGGAACTTACAAAACACGCTTTATAGAAATTGAAAGAGCTCAAAGATCTTTATTAAAAGTGGTGTACTTCAAAAAGCGTCGTTTTCCCACTGATGAGCTTTATGAAATTAGTAATTTTCTTTCTGTTTGTAAACTTTACGTTGTTTCTACACTAACAAAGAAACACAAAACCATTACATATGATCCGACCACAGACAATAGAAGAAGAAAGGGTACTGTCCTAAAGATACCAAAAATAAAACTAAGTTTGCTCAAGTTCAATACGGTGTACAGTCAGCTCACTTATATAATAAAATAAATTAAACAAAAAATCAATATTTACAATAAATCATATTACGATTGTAAAGCTTCATTAACAACATGGATCAAAAGTCAAAATTATGAAGAAACTAAATTATTATAGAAATAATTTTATTACTGTCAACTCACACACAGTCTCACCCACACACCCGCGCGCACACACGCACGCACACATGCACATACACAGACAGACACACACACACACATACACACACACCCATACAAACACACACACACACAAACACACTGAAGATAAGTATATTCCTTTTATATCTTTATTTAGAAATTGTAAGTAATTCTTGTAAAGTAATTTTGTTAATATTCACAGCGTTTATTTTCAAATATCGCAGTTATGTTATATGAAGAGCAGAGCCTTCTGATACAAGTATTTTGAGACTCTGGCCACTAGCTATGTAAAATGATATTTGAACGTAAATAAATATTTTTGTCGCCATTTACGACATCCGCGGGATGAGAGGGGGTAGTGCTATTCTAAGCCGATACTACACGGCTAACTACGAAACACACTAATGATCGATATTAGGGTAGCTCGGCACCTCGAGTCAATGATTTCATAATATCCATATTTGCCAAGTAAACTTGACCATGTTGTAAGTGTGAGGAAAATAGTATAACATCTAACAAGAGCGAAAACAAGAGTTGTTGCGAATTTATATAGAATATCATGTAAAATGTTACAGAATAGACATACAATGGTTTGATGCCTATATACGTACGAGTTACAATGATGATGATATCTAATTACCTATAATTTTGAAGTGAAAACTTCTATAGCGGCGTTGTGCACATCAGAGTTTTACATTTTTGGGATGGGTAAAATATGTTAAAGTGACTCTGATCGAAAATTCGTAAGACCATTTACCGTTGACCTATTTCAAATTACATATAGTCTGACACTTGAAAGATCTACGTATATTAGTTAATAACTATCATTATATAAAGATCTCTCATTACTACCAACTTTCATATTGATGTCAGGTCAGTTTTAATTTCAAGGGAGGAATATTCATTTCTGTCATTACAACGCCATCTAGATATAGTTGCCACAAAGTTTTTGATACCTTGATGACATTGAGTTGGTGCCTTGAGAGAGAATTAGAGTTTCTAGTATGAATGATGCTGTTGGCGTTGGCAAATGGCGTTTATATTGTAGATTCATTATTCATAAATAACTATTGTATTTGTAATGAAATTAATTATTTCAAAGTTTTTATTATTTGTTGTTATTTTTAGCAATTTTTACTTCTGCCGGCACTCCCGGAGTGCAACCCGTTGTTTTTTTAATAGCCATTCGTTACATCTTAATTCATTTATGGAAACCTATAAAAAATGCAAATAATTTGTTACTGGGTAAATTCGAGTAAATGGTAAGGCATATTGTTAACAACAAGTTGTGGAAAAATAAAAACTAAATTAATAAAATTAACAAAAAAAATATTCATACCAGCGGCCGCCAGCGATTTCACCCACGTGGTTCCCGTTCCCGTGGGAATATCGGAATAAAAAATAGCCATGTATTAATTCAAGCTATCTTCTATCTGGGTGCCAAGTTTCATCCAAATCGGTTCAGTATTTTTTGCGTCAAAGAGTAACAAACAAACAAACTGACAAACTTACGCATTTAAAATAATTTTAAAGTAGGATGTGAGTATGTTAGGATAAGATTTCAGACAAGGCTGATATTTGAAAATTGTAATTTATCTTGAAACTGAATTTTCCATAAACATTCCACAAACTGATATCAACTCAACATTTTTACAACTTGTACGCAACTTGTTCCTTGTTAATGTTTTGTGAAATTTGGTTTAACAAGTTGCTTGACAATGTGAACGCGATGTAATTATTTTACATGTTTTCTTGTAAATGATTCATAGTTGCGAAAACGCCCCCTGTAGGCTTATTACGAGTTTGGCAAACTCGACGTTACAGTAAACGTTAATGTAAAATGTAGCTCTGTCTCTTTCATATTTAGCGACTGTTTTACCGACATGAGCAGTGTATCCGATAGTCTACGCTCACGAGTCCTGTAAATGTCATGTTAAGCAAACTCGTAATAGGGGTACTGATTATGTAACTTTTTTCTATCAACGTTTGATTGAAAGTGCAGTCACATTGCCGCTTTAGTAAAAATCAATGTGACAACTATTTTACTAAGGCAGCAATGTAACTGCACTTTCAATAAATTTCAGTCAAAATCTGTTAGCAACAGAGTTAGATAATCAACTAGATGGGATTGACTATTCTGAAAACATTAATCTTTGGCACACTTTGGTATTTGCTGTCGCGCTTGATCTTTTTATGACAAAAATTAATGACGACATTTTATATTTTTTGTATTATATAAACATTATAAAATTCATTAAAAAATGCATACTTACGAGTGTAATCCCTAGACTTTTAGAAGTTTTACTTGTGTAGTTTCTACAGTGTCGCATAACACAGGACGGCATTTATAAAATAAATCTCGGACAGAAACGTCATTGTCAACGCTTCCAACGCTGTCGCGGTAAAGTGCGTTTAATCTTATGTTATATTCCCTTTTTTGTTAGGTTGGTACCTCTGTCGATTTCTGACAAAAGGTTAGGTTAGTTAAGGATAAGAATTCGATGTAGACTTTTTAAGTTTTGGATTCTGTTTTAAAATCATGCTTGGAACATTAGAAAGCGGTGAAAGTTAAATGGTTTTGAAATGATGTTTGTAACGCGTACGCTCCTTTTTGACATACAGGGGTAGGTACCAACCTAATGAAAAAGGGAATATAACATACGATGAAACGCACTATACTAAGCTCAACTGTGCTAATAAGCTTGTTTGAATGTGCCACTTTTTAGACGCAAGTAACCAATGTACCTCTTTTTTTAAACTGCAATAATCATTGTGTGTGTTTTATATTATATTATAATTAATTCAAAGTAAGAATAAAATGTAACATAAAAGACAATAATGACGATTCGGAACGTAGGTACTGACTACGTGTGTTTTCCTTTGAATAGAAAGGTTTTTTTTTAAATACTTTTCCAGGCTAGGCCGCAATATGCGATTTTCCACGCAGAAATTGAACGACAAAATCACTTTTCGGAGGATGTGAGGTGAAAAATATCTTTCGTTCGACCTGTTATAAAACTTGTCAAGGAGGGTTCTTCGTATGCAAAAGTCGGTTATCATGCACAGTAGACATTACAATAATAACACAACTGTTAAGATATTAGTTTACTGAAGGTCAACGTACATAATTAATACCTCTAGAAGGAAAAATGTGAAGGAAACTCAAAATTGTCTTGGAGTCACCTGGTGGAAGTATAGAAACGCTTATCTCAGAATAAATGCATAGTTTTCCACCATTTTGGTTCTTATTAGGGTTCCGTACCAAACTGAAATTTATATCGTGGAGGTATCAAACTGAAATTTATATCTAATACTCAGGTCTACTGTCCCTTGGAGCTGTGAAAAAATCAAACATCTAAGCCAAAGCAATCAAAAGATACAGCCATTTATGCCGCAAATTTCCGCAAATTTTCGAAACTCGCACGGGAATCAAAACCTACAGGCTACTTCCCGTGAACTTAGAATCTTGAAATTTGGTACGAAGTAACGTCTTATAGTACAGATAAAGTGAAAATTGCGAAATCCGTAAATTTTTTGTAACACCATATAATAAAAAATATTTTACGGAACCCTCGGTGCGCGAGTCCGACTCGCACTTGGCCGGTTTTTTTTTTTATTATTATCCTTGGTCGTTACCGAGCTCGTGTTGGATATATATTTTAAGATTTTTAACTAGCATTTTAAGCTATCTGTGATCTACTTTACAATAAATAGCGACACTAGTGTAATCTCAATGAGGTCTGGCAGCGCAAGGCCGTTTCCTCATCGCGAGAGGGAAGGAATCAAACAATTTAGCCACAACAAACACTTTGTTCGCGTTTACCGTTAAATACTTCCTTTTTTCGTTACAATTACCTATTACGTCTATTTCTTAGATTCATACAAGTCGCAAAAAAAATAGCAGTCATTGAAATTCAGCAGGAAAACCACTGCCATTGTTAGTTTTGTTATGTTAATTAGTAAACTTTTGCGGAAAAACTGTACCGAAGTTTCTACATACTGTCTACTGAATAACAACTTGGTGCACTCTTTAATGTAAGAAGGTATTATCCTAGTCTGAGATACGGAAACCGTGGCAAAATTTTAACTTACTAAATTCTAAATAAAAATAAGAACTAATAATAATAAGTATAATACTAAATTTGATGTATAATAATCTAATGTTTAAGTAAGTTTATAACTATGTATATATGTATGTTTATGTATAACAAATATTTATAATTGTTTCCGTCCATTATTATACACCCTCCTGCTTGCTTTTTTTTCTGTCAATCTCTCCATACTGTGGGTTGTCTGGAAGAGATCGCTTTAGGCGATAAGACCGCCCTTATAACGCTTCAATTCATTAAAACTTTATTGTAAATGTAATATGTACATGGTGTTATAATAAAGAGTTATTGTATTGTATTGTAAATTCAAACTCAAAACATCAAATTCGTATAAACACCGTCTGCTTTTCTTAGGTTCCCAAACTTGAACAAGCGGCTTAATTTGCTGATGTTTTTGGATAGTAATAGACTGAACACTTATGAGTACCTACTGAAAACTAATTAAAATAATACACCTATCTTATTTTTGAAAACGTACGGTCAAGAAATCAGATAAGTAAAGAAATTATCGTTTTCACTAATCTATTATTTATCAGCTGTATGCTAAAATTTTAATAAGTAATATTATTTCCTGTCAATAGAAATTGCATTGTCAATTACTAAGTGGTAAACGAGATAATATCTTGAAAATTAAACACCTAATTATTGATAACAGTAGCGATATGTCATTATTTTGAAGCTTAATTATTGGGGGGCGCAGCAGTTCAATGAATATAAATAATTTTCTATTTAGTTGACGTTATTATTCTAAGTTAGTTAGTAAACCTAATTGATAGATAGATAAAACGCTTTAATGCACACTCGAAGATACTGTACATACAGAGCATAAGAAAAAAAAAGAAAAAAGGTAATATAAGCACATCTTAAGTTTCTTCGCGCACTCATAATTGGTAATACCTAAGTGGGCAAAGGCGGTCTTATCGCTAGGAGCGCTCTCTTCCAGACAATCTTTGAGGCTAGGATAAACAAAGAGAGAGCGAGAGGCAGTGTACCAGTAACAAGCAAAATTAATGTTTTTTAGATATCTAAAGACAATATAATTAACATAAAACTTACTTATTAATACAAAACTATATAATTATGTAAGAAACTACATATTATACATACGTATATAACAAATACAATAATTATGTATTGAATTTCTGTCTAAGTACCTATAATCATCAGAGATAATCATTAATACATTTGATTTTAAATACATAAGTATCATAAGAAGATCCTAAACTTAGAAATACATATAAACTTATGAGGACAAAATGACATCGAGATTGCCAAACGTGCTTTTCAAGGCCAAACATCTTCCGTGCGCAATATATTAATTTTGCGAAGCGCGGAGCGATATGAAAAATATCGTAACAGAGGTTTTTTTTATTCTATTTTGGTAATAATGATCATGGAAAGTGCCATTGACCTTTGTACGTAGTGATTTTGTCGAAATATTTCTATTTTTGTCATAGGAATCAAACCTTTCTGATGCGTTCTCTAGCCTAAGTACCCAAATATGATAAATTTTTTAATAGAAAAATATTGGAAAAACAGCAACTCAGCCACAAGTGAATATATCATCCAGTATAAAAATCGCAATCGAAAAATGCAAAAAATAAAAAATCTTTATTACCCAAATGTTGTTTTTTTGTGGAAATAGATTGCATGTACTACATGACCAACACAATTAGGCGCATGACAGGTATGCGGTTTTTTTTAGACTTTCGGCGCCCGTCTCTTGCCTATAAAAACCTTTTGTTAAGTTTTGGTTTTCAGTAATTTGTTCTAGGTTTTTCTTTCCCCACAGGACAGGCTATGCCTAGTGTGGGGAACAGCAGATCTTGTTATTTTTAAGGCTTTCATGGAAATAAACAATTTCTTAGCTGTCATGCGCCTAATTGTCTTGGTCGTGAAGTAATATGCGTATTCGGTTAGAAGAAAATGACTTTGATAACATAATGTTTGAATTCGACTGTTATGTCACTCCTGTTAACTATAGACACTACACAAATGTTGTGAATCCAAAATAAACGGTTATTATACAAAGCCCTAGTGTATCACTGCTCTGACCCCCTTCAATGTTTCACAATTTTTTTATTTGTTCTTCATAAAATCTTTAAGATTTTAGCATCTTTACACAATTGTAAAATAGTCAGATACAAAATGTTTTTCCATAAGTACCTAAGTACTTATGTTCAAATTTGGTAAACTAATTTCGCTTAACTTTTCTAGATTACTAGACTTGCTTTAAGTAGGTACTTACCTATGCATAATACAGCTTTTCATTTAGTTACGTAGGTACCTATTATTTAATGAGTCATTGGATTTGCACATTTGAAAATGTGTTTTCAATGTTAACACCTGATTAAACTCCATTGCTAACTTATTGTTAATAATAATAACATAAAAACAGACTTCATAAATTTAAAAGTACTTAAAACATAAAACCATTTGTTGGAGTTGGTGCCAGCCAAGGAATTTTTGAAGTCAGTTTTTATTTTTATTTCACAATTTTTAAAGTTATGATAAGTCCCGCACTTCGGTTTGACTAAAACTAGGAGTGTAGGCAACTACTAGTTTGAGTCAAACCGTTTGGGTTAAACCGCTTGATCGATAAACAGCGCACAGCGCTATCTAGTGAACTTTCTTGCCATCTTGCGGTTTTTACAACAGTATAATATTTGAGATTATCTAGCTACTGAACTGATTTCGAAATTTTAGAAAATGGGACCCACTTGGCAACACACCTGCTTTTTAAAATATTGTCTATTAACTATGCCTAAAGAAAATGATGCGGTTTGATGATTATTATTTTTGATGATTATGCTTAATGATAATGAGTTAATGCCAAAAGATATTATGACAAAAAAGCGAAAAGAAGGACCCCAATCCTGAATGATGAGGCCGAAAACGGAGTGAGCTTGCTAAGAATAAGCCTATTCACTTGTGCTTTAAATAATTATACCAGGATTGTAGACACCCGAGAATACAGACGTAGCAGGGAATTTAACTCCCTGGCTGTAAGCTTGTAATAAACGATAAGGAAAAGCGCTTTCTACACAGACGAGGAATGAGTATCAACCAGATAGATAACTTGCACTATGTCTGGACTCCCGCTGGCAAAAGGGAGCTGGCGGGATAAGCATATTTAACTCAATAGTACACTCTCCGAAGTACAATCTGTAGATCACTGACAATGAAACAAGTCTTCGACGATCAGGGAGCCTGTGGAGCTTGGTTAGTTATTCACCAGTTTATCATTCCCAAAGAGTTTTCTGTAGATGAGCCTCTTAAAATTACAGTAGGTAAGCCTCCAGAGAGCTATGCGGACAGTATCAAAATATCCCAAACTGAAGAGAGATAATATTATACGATTTAATCTGAGAATCGAACTTCTGACATGATATAGATTTATCACTTTACCAGTAAACGAGAGATATTCGATCAATGCAATATCTTCTAAGTAGGTACCTGATTGATATGATTAACTAACTTCAAGTACAGCTGAACCGATTTGTGTGAAACTTTATGATTGTCAAAGCTATCAAATCTTACCTTATTTTGTCAACTTTTTACCTATTTATGAATGAAAGGTAGGACTATTACTCAATATAACTGACTAATAAATGTCAATACATTATCATGTAAAAGTCCAGTTGTATTTCCTTTAACGACTCATTCTACTCCTTGGGAATTTTGTTCTAGGATTGCATGCAATTGTATGTCACAGTCACAGTACCTAAGAATTAGTCAGTAAATAACAAATTACGTGGGGTTTTTGTTTATGATTCTCATCTACACTATTTATTATTTTGAAGCGATCGGTCACTCAAAAATTTGCTTACTTAGCACATTGATGCTAAAAATCAAGAAAAATCGTATCTAGCTTAGGTAGGTATCTACCATTAAGTAATGTGTTACGGATCGCATAAGATTAAGTAAATCAACTAGTTACAAGATCACTGTTAAAAATTCAATGATTAAGTATTTGATACACTTCAATTCAAATCATAAACTTACCTAAAATCCAATCTCCCAGCTGTGAACACATACTGTCCGTTGTAAATTGCACTAAACATAATAGGTATGAGGATGAAGACGTAGTTCCATATCTGGTATCGTCCGAAGGAGCCGAGCTCCATGAGTATGGAGTCGAGGTCCATAGCCTTTTCTGACGCCATCGCACGCGACCGCCACTCGCGGTGACCCAACACTGTCTGGCCACAAAATTATCACAACAATAACATCTCTTTATCCTCAATTTAGAAAAACTAGCAAAACTTCTTTGCAGGTTAAAAAGAAAAAAGTGTGCTTGAGGATGTTATCACCAATATTGGAGGTAGGTAAATCATGATATCTTCTTATGTACTTATGTAAGAATAACTTTAGATAATTTTTATTGTTTTTGCTTAGCACGCTTTCACGGATTTGATAAAGAACTACTGTAGATACTTATCAATTTAATAAAATTGGCATTTCTTTGTAACAATTTTAATTTCTAAGTGGATTTATTTTGAGGTGAAAAGAAATCACAGTCTTTTGTAATTTTCTTATTGATCATATTTTCCTGGATTGATACTTACCTACATAAATATGACGTGTACCAAACGAGCGTCTGAATTGGGCATTTTAAAAGCAATTATTTTTTAATGTAATCTTAACAATAATAAAAATAATAAAATATCGATTTTGCCTAATTGATTACATATCATTTATGACAATTTTAGTAACTAATCTAAACGACATTGTGGTTAGGAATGGCAAGGTAGGTCATTGCCACATCATTGCCATAAAAGGAAGGCCATCTACAATGTACCTAGTAGGACTGACTTATTATTGCAAATAAAGTTTCTTCCAGTTTGCCAAAGCCTACGTACCTACCTACTTATAAATTGGGATTTTTAAACAAATTCCCAGTTTTCGAAATTTTACCTAGTTACTGGAGTTTTTTTTGTTGTTGAGTTGACTTGTTTCCGTAACAGAAGAAATTTTGTAAAAATGAAACGATAGAAATAAAGAGTTAATTTATTTATGTAACACTGATAATATAAACTTTAATTTAAAAAGTTAGGTACCTACCTCTACTTACTTAAAGAATTTCCATATAAGTAACTATGTTTTAAGGAATTGAAATTGAAAAAAGGCCGTTTGAGGTAAGTAAGTATAAAAAACCCCTGTCGAAACAGTTTTCCTTCGAATGCATTGTTACTGCAAAAACATTGATAAGGTAGGTGACTGGGAATTGACATAAGAGCTAGCGCAGACGACGGATAACGGAGGATTTTTTGTCCGCGACACGTCTTTATTGTTAACCAAATAAGATTCAACTTAGATCGCGTATATCCGTGAAAAGTACGCGATAGTCCTCGTTATTTATTCAACTTTATGTTCTTAGTAATAAGGTCGTGTCGCGGACAAAAAGTCCTTCAATGTCCGTCGTCTGCGCAGGCCATAACGCAAAGCAGTATTTTTGAACTATACCTACTTACTATACCTATATAGTCTTAAAAATTAAATAATACTTATTTAATCTTACTTAGGTAGTTGGTCATATATTTCTTCTGGACCCTGTCTACTGCGCCAGAGCGAACGCTTGGACAAATTAATAAATTCGTCCAAGAGCGAGCGGTCGCGGGTTCAATACAACTCGGGACAAACATTCATAAAGACGAACAATTTTATTGTGTTTTATCCATGTCTACATACTTATATTTTTAACTAACCTCCGACCGCGACTTCGTCCGTGCCGTCATTCGAGAAAATCGATAAAAAGTATTCTTTGTTGTTGCAAGTATTCATGGCAAACGTCCTGCCTCATGATCATGAGTGAGCGCGCTTGGTGACTGTTTCGCGCAAGCGCGCAAGTGGGGCACCAAGGCCAAGGGTCGGGTTCGAGTCCCGTCTGAGCGACATTAGACAAGTGGATATTAGAAAATATGTCAAGTAATTTTTTCTTGATTAAAATTTATCACATTCATAAAATTTGATATCCTCAACACAAATACATTAGCTACTTTATATCGGAATCGGATCTTTAATGCACCTAATTGATACGGTCTGAAAATTTTGTTTTTTTATTTTATACCCATATCTAAGTATTTATAGATAGCTAGTCAAGTAACTGTATTTTTCATAGAACCAACTTAAAAGAAAAGGAGGTATTCCTCGAAGCAAGCCCATTTTCAAGCGCACCTAACGAAGCGCACCTAAATTATTCCTCGAAGCGCACCCATAGGGAAGAGCATGAAAGAAACGTTATCTAAAGTCCGCGCCAAGAAAGAAGTCCCTTGAAAGAGGCTACTATGGGGGATAATTTTAATTCCTCAATATTCCGCGGGACATCTTTCGTGCGGCCTCTATTATGATATCGACAGAAGTTTTAATACTCTAATTGCTATTTAGAGGGGTGTTACAAATATATATTTTTTAGTTAAGGAGTCAACCAGGATCGCATAAGTAACCAATAGTTATTTTAGATGTTTTGAGAAATTCTGATTTTATTTTAGGCATTTTTTTATTTAATTAGAGGCATCAACTTTTTAAGCATAAGTATAATAACTCCTGGTTGGTTATGCTGCCCTGGTACATTTAGTTTAATACGTTATACTCTATCGTAGTGTGAAACGGGCGGTAGGTAAACGTTTTCTCGAAAAGTACCTACTAATATTAAAGAAATAATTTATAATTCAAATGAAATACTTATTAATGTTCTATTATTTATAATATAAACGTTTTCTATACTTATATCTGTTACTTTTTAAAATAAATGTTCTGGTCTCTCTCTCTACTGGTCAACCGGGATGTTCCCCGACTGTACCCATACCCAACCCATCACTATCCAAAATTTGAACATAGGTGCACTTCGAGGAATGATTTAGGTGCGTTTGAAAATATGTGCGCTTCGAGGAATACCTTCTTAGAAGTGTTAGAACTCTTTTATCTTTGCGACGTGTACATGCGTACCTACATAATTATGTAATAGTAGAACTATCAGATCGTTCGTAATCTTCAAAGTGACAAGAAATTATTGAAACCTAAATCTTCAATAGCAAGTTTTATCTTAGCTTTATTAAGATAGTAAATTCCAATAATATTTAATAAGTAGGTAAGTGTAAATCATAAAGTTACTATATTTCCATTCACAAATTTTCGTATTGGTTTGTAGTGAAATGTTTATTATAGTGCCTAATTTTCCAATATAGACTAGAGGCGATACTATAGATATATCAGATATAATAAGTATCGAAGCCTACTATACGACCAAGAAAATTAGGCGCATGAGAGGAATGCGGGTTTGCACTTTTGGCACCTGCAGCCCACTTCTATCACCGTACTTCTCTTATTATCTGATTTATTAGCGCTACATTGATTAACTGATTGATTACCGTTTCTTGAAACATTGGTTTGTAGTTAGATTTTTTAAAGTTTTTTTTAGCTGTCATGCGCCTAATTATCTTGGTCAGATAGTATCCATATGTTTTCACGAAAATAATGTGTGTTCAATGCAATATCCTTATGTAATTAATGAGTTGTCCATTTTGGAATCAAGTGGCCGATACAGGATTTTATTATTGTCTAGTCGTGATACGAACAAACCCTGTTTTTTTTATATGTGCTCTATCTATCACTGGGCATACGCGTGAGAAAAACCATCAATAAAGATGTACCGACTCATACCAGCCGGCCAACCGCAACAAAATCAATGTTGTATTTTTATGAGTTTTACCACAGATCATGTAGATCATGCACAGACTAAGTTGAATACCAACTCCATCGCATGCGCAGGTTTAAAACTCACTCTATCAATACGGCTTGCAGTAACAAAAGTGCTTTTAATTCCTAGAACTTGCTTAAATTTTTACACTCTATCAGGCAATGAAATAAATGAAAGAACCAAAATATGTAACATAATAATTTATTATATATATATTTTTATATCCTTAAACGTTTTATGTACATCAACATCAAATGCCAAGAACAACATCTACATCGTATTAAAGTGTACACAAGAGCACAACAGTTTATAAACATAGTTATATTATTAATTTATACATACAGTCGGCAGCAGAGCCAGAGTGCCACTCTGCGTAGTTTGCGACTAATAATTTAGTGATCACTTCATCTTTTGATAAAACATGTCGTCACTATTCGCTAAAAGTATTCGCTCAAGTAAATATTTGTTTTGTTGCAAACTATACCTTAATTGATTGACAATAAGGTTTCTAATAGCAGTGGCACCCTCAATCAGCTGATTTGTAAGTCTAAGACGATTTACACAATATCTTTGTAGGAGTCTAGACCTGCACACACACAGGTACAGTATAACGAGTGATTACATAGAAAATTCCGATATCAATATTTAATACCAAATAGAGACCGATAATAAAATTACATTGGTCACAATTTTATTAATTCACATAGCATTTAATATACAATAGTAATAGGTTTCACGTCACGGGTTCTGATTGCTCGACTCAAATGTCTGAAATGTGAACTGTCAAGTTATGGTGGCAACAGACGCATCACAACCTCACAACAATAAAGTTATAAGGATTTAGAAATCACGACACTTTTCACACGATGCTAGTGCCACATTGGTCGTTGCGATTTAGCGTAGTTGTAGTATTTGTAAATGGCTATGAATGGCATGGCTCTGGGGACCACGGTACAATTGGCTGCAGGGGAAATAAAAAGGCTGTAAAAATTATCAATTGAAATAACACTTACCAAAACTTTAGTTGAAACGGAGGGTTGAGAACAGTGATAGTCTACGCCTACCAGTAGTCACGTGCCAGCCCATTTGAACCCTATGCACAAGTAATTAAAGTCGATTTTCTATTGACAATCATGACAATAAAAAGTCGTCAATCAAACCCCGTAACTATTTCGTTTGACTACACAGTAGTGAACTCTACAAGGGATACATCGAGGCCTTCTTAAAAATGGAGTATAGGAAGAAGAATACTTCAAATATATCCATCGATAAAAGGTACATTAAAAATATGAATACAGTTTGCAAAGGCTTACAACTTGGTTACTTTAAGACCTTTTTTTAATCTTATTACATTACCTAATTAATATTAAACAGTACCTACACTGAGCATTAAAACGGCTGTTTGATTTCCAAGCATTTTTGAACTAGTTTAGGTGTTACAATTTTTGGCGCTCAATGTACTGCTTGTTGACTTGCATCGAACATATTATTGCTAGCATACAAACCACATTTACGTAAAATGATATAAGTGATATTAGATTTCGTTCCTACAATAATAAAGCGTTTGGCATTTGTTATACAAAAATAAACTCGACCACATCGTTGAATTAATCTACCTAAAACCTGGTCCGGGACGAACTAATTTATGATTTACAATCAAATAAGGAAAAGGACAAAGTTATCACTATAGGATAACTTGGCCTGTTTTTATTATTTATGCTGTTAAAGTCTGTTCAGAAGGAGCTAGTACCGAGAGAATTTGCTGGCTCTTGATTGGCTGAATATAAGGCGCGTAGGCAATCCGCTCGCCGTGATTGGTTGAAGATAATGCGTAGGCAATACGCCGTATTTTCAGCCTATCACGAGCGACTAATTTGTGTCAGTACTATCTCGTTTCCGTGAACAGACTATAGGTGTCTGGGGTGCGATTGCGTAAGGTAATCGTATTCATTTAACAGTTCATATCGTATTCAATCGGCTGTTATTTGTATTGAATGACATTTAATATGATACAATACGAACTGTCAAATGAATACGATTGACTTTACGCAATCCTGGTCCTAAGCGAACTACATTTGGGAAATCTTGATATAGTCAATAGCACATCAAGCTTTTCACGTTGACATTGTCTTTATTGCAAACGAAATAAGAGCTATTTTCCATTATACAGTTGTAAAGCTTGATGTTACTTTCATAATTAAAAACCCAGGCGAAATAGCAGCAATCTTTCTCCATATTTGATCATAAATTAATTAAAATAAAACCCACATTCCGACAAACACCATAAATGATCTATATATAAACAACAACCAGAGTAACAATACCTATTGACGAACGTATTAGACTTAACCTATTGACGAACACATGCCAAAGTATCGGTTACTTACGTTTTGCTTCTTAAGAATGGGCTCAATCTCGATAGCTCTTTCATATTATTTCCAGTATCTGTCCTATTCATGTTAAATAACGTGACGCAATAGTAGCTATAGTCTGTTCATCACAACAAGCTAATACAGAGATAAATTACTCGCTCTTGATTGGCTGAAGATAACGCGCATAGGCAATCCGCTCGCTCGGAATTCGCTCAAGTTAAGAAGCATGGGCAATGCGCCTTATGTTCAGCCAATCACAAGCGAGGAAATTCTCTCAGGTCTAGCTCGTTTCCGTGAACATACTTTGGTAACATTAATTTACATTCGAATTGGTTCCATCAAAGCTTTAGCATGTCTTCGATCGATTCATATATCTATAATCGAGAGTGCTTCCAAACCAAAAAGAACTTTATGGTAACTGTTCTAACCTTTAGTAATAATTTTAACCAACGCTTTTATTTACTTACATATAAGACTCAAAATCCATCCATCCTCATCTATAGATATGTGAACGTTGTACAGAATGTGAAAGAAAATCTTTATTATAACAATCATAATGTGACAAAGACTAGTTTGTTTAATAGAACCGACATTAAAATTATACGCCGGGACTCATACTCGTCATACATGCATTTTTTTTAAATCACACTGTATAAAGCAAGGATTGGGGCTCGGCCCTTAATTTACTAAACTCGAGTTCTGTAACTAGCAGTTACTACATGGCATCGCGATCAATTCATCGAATGAACCATATTATGTCTGCTTAAACCCCGTTTCCACTGGCGAAACTTTAACAAGAAAACATTTTGTAAACGTATAATGCGTCCACTGAGAGAATGCATATTGGACAGATCATATCAATAGCCATTGGTCGTCCTCTCAGCGGTCGTATTATATTTAACAACATGTTTTGCTGTAAATGTTTCGCCAGTGGAAATGGGGTTTAAGCAGACACATTATGGTTCATTAGCGTAAAATAAGATTACAATATTAATTTTTATCTCATTTGACGTTTCATCTTTGTTGCAAGTATTAAATTATAATTTTCCATTAAAGACACTGCTGTGAAATATATTTTTAAAGTTTAAAATACACACCATTTTTATTATTATATGCACTCTGATTTAATATTTAGCTTAGATCCATCGATTTAATATAACACATTATTATATAAACAAACTATTTTCCACGTTAGCGCACTAAGTTTTCTAATCGCTGTATTTATGATTGTTGCATTCTAATAATTTATAATATCAAAATACGCTAACTAAGTATTATAGTATTTATATAATTCGATTTAGGAAACAATAAAATTTTAAACCTATCAATTTAATGGAAGTTTTCTCACGAATATAATTCAGTAGAATTCGACTACAAACACACTGACCATTATACAGGGTGTGACGAAAAAGAGTTATAAAATCGACAAATATTGTTCACACAAGGGTCAAGGGTTAAAGGCACTGCGGTCTGAAGGAATTGAACGACTAGACCACAGTCTAAGCATAAATAGTCTTTGCACTGGCACACACTTCACACACACACGCGGCGCTCTCTATTGCTACACGGCCGACTGAACTGGAGCTCTATCCTTGATTCATTTATTCGTATTCCGTAAAAGCGACCTTGCACGTATATACATACGAATCACTCGTCGCGCGAGTGGCGAGGCTAACGAGGAGTCGATCATGCGATTAGCGACCTTGCATGCATGGACATAGCACGCTTTTCGCTTTGCCCCTCGCGCGCTCGCGTTGGGAGGAGGTACTACAGGCGAAAAGCGGAAGCTATGTATATACGGGCAAGGTCGCTTTTACGGAATACGGAAACTCAAACGTCGCACGACAATCAGTAGAATCCTCGAGACGAGTGAATCAAAAATAGAGCTCCTGATCGCCTCCTCGTTCACCTCGCCACTCGCGGGACGAGTGATTCAAAAATAGAGGTACAGGAGCTCTTCTTTTGATTCACTCGTCTCGAGGATTCTACTGATTTTCGTGCGACGTTTGAGTTTCCGTATTCCGTAAAAGCGACCTTGCATGTATATACTTAACTTCGTTTTTCGCCTGTAGTACCGCCTTCCAACGCGAGCGCGGGGGGCAAAGCGAAAAGCGTGCTATGTCTACGCTTGCAGGTCGCTAATCGCCTGATCGCCTCCTCTTTCCCCTCGCCACTCGCGCGACGAGTGATTCAAAAATAGAGGTCCTGGTTTTTTACATTTGCGAACGCGCGTGTAGCGGCCCGTATCTGTGTGAGTACGTCATTTTGCCGTTTGTAGCTAATGCAAAGACTGTGACTAGACCCAGGAATATTTCAAATGTGAAGACCACTTAGACCTATAGAATTATTAGTTAATCTGTGCTTTAACTATAACTACATAATAACAATGTGAATGGAATGGGTTCCGTATCTATACTAATATTATAAAGAGGAAAGATTTGATTGTTTGTTTGTTTGTTTGCATTGAATAGGCTCCGTAACTACTGAACGGATTTGAATGAAATTTGGTACACAGATAGTAGATAGCCTGGTTATGAACAACACTTTTTATCCCGATATTCCCACGGAAACGGGAACCACGCGGGTTAAACCGCAAGCGGCCGCTAGTTTTAGTATAAAGTTTTACTTCGTATTTTTTGGTCTTTATGACAGCTAGTGATTGGAAATAATCCTGGGTCGTGCAACGCAGCTTTACCAATAACAAATCAAGAGCCATAAACCGAGTCATAATTAATTAACGCAACAACAGTTCCTATCAGACAAAAAGTTTGTCCTTCGATTGTTTGTCAATGTTTATTTTGGAACCACCTTCTCGTTACAACCTGTACTGCAGCTATAGATACCGCATACCGTTTCAGCATTATCAATTATCAGGTATCTAATAAATTAATCAGGCGCAAACAATAAAAGGTATCCGGACCTGAATATCGGTCATACTGATATCTTAGCTCCATGGTCATAAAAAACATCATGAGCATAGAGGAATTCTCTACGACGAGGTTACGAGTTACAAATGAATGGACGGGACTCGATCGTCGCGTCAGTTCACGACACAACAAATAAAATGATTTTTTTTGACTCCACCAAAAAAAGTTTTCAGTTCTTGAACTAAATGTATGAACCCACTTTTAGTGTATGAAAATTCACATGTCCAAGAAAAACTATTGTATCGTGAACTGTACACGCGAGCACACAAATACGATATACGCAATATAGCTACTATCTGATATACTTTTCTGAACGCATGTAGTGTCACTCATCAGCTCTTTGTAGGACTTTACAACACACACTACGATTAAGTACACTTACGAACAAAGTCATACAATCTCCCCAGATTCTTAACTGTTGGTACAATTAATTGACGTAAAATGAAACTGTATCGCTAAAAAAATATGGGGTACAATCAACATTTACTTAACCACCAACCCAATCCAATAAGTTCTGTGCCTGAAATAAGAATCAAGGTGATTCCACACTTTTGCTAGTAAATGTACTCTATTTATACTAGACGTTTTAAGCATATGAGCAAAAACACGCAAGGTATTGATAAAAGTTGCCGAGGATTATTCATACACAACCAAAAATTACAAGTTATCGCTGATTTGAAAGATACTTAAGTTATTATGATAAATGCACTAGAATTGCACCTTTAATCCCACTGTACAGTCGTAATTAATAGTTAACGATAAATTTGAATGCCGAAATATTTTTTTTAAGATCTCTATCAGTAGATAGATATGTTTATCCTTCAGATAATGTCAACGTTTATCAGCTATGCGTACAGCAATCAATACGCAATTCTAAGGGCTTAAGATAGATAAATATAAGTGATAGCAAAACGCATGAAAACCCAGAAGGCAAACAGTGGTATGCGCAATCGTTTTATATCAATATATTTCAGTACTAAGATAAATGAAAAATTACAGCCCAGACTAATTATCATTCATATTTTAACTGTAATTTTGTAATCAGTTAACGGCTTCAATTCGGTCTTTGCTCATATGATTTGTCGCGTCATTATAATAATAAATATTTTAAATGTCACTCTGATAATCTCGTACTTAATACACAGTTTAATAATATCAATAATTATCGAGATAAACCGATATTGTCGTCGAGTTTTGTTATTATTTTACTAGGCGCTCTTGTGGGTCTATGCACTACTTCTATCGTGAACTTTAAGGTGTACAGAATAAGGTTCAATATTCTATGAAAATATCTTATATAATATGAATGAAAGTAACTGACTAATGAAGACGAATTTTGTTTTAAGAAACATATGTATAACAGTGTATTTATTGAACATTGCTGTTGGTAAAATGCGTAGTTCAATTCCAAGGCGAGGTTTCTAGTAATTATAATCAGTCAAATAGTTCTACATAATGAACCTCACGATCAAAACTACTGTCAATATTAGGTATATTAAAAATAATAACTAATATCCTTTACTTTATTGATGCTCTAATACTTTAATGACAAAAAAAAAATCTTATCTAACATTATCAATAATTATATATAAATATTGACAATAATATTGATGTGAGCAGATTGTTATTTACACCTAAGTACAAAGAAGGCAAGAAATAGTTAACGAACATTAAATAGCTCGGTAGAAATACGACAATTAAAAAACCTGGTAATGCATAATAATAAGCATAAATTAGTGAGAAATTCTATGATACATTCATGACAAAAATGTTTTTACCACGTATTAAAAATGACGGCTAATGTGCTCCTAGCATCTGCATGAATTTTATGACATTTTGCTCAGCGCCACTAAAACTATGAAAATATTGCAAGCTTGCTTGCAAAAAAATGCGCTTATATAAAAGTCTTCTTGAAAAGTCATCAAACTACATAAATAAGTAACAAAAGTATGAAACACGAGTTAACTAACATGAACAATTTACATTTTTTTATAATAAGTTAATTTCGACGTGAATGAAAATAGTAAATGATCTAAAAAGCAGTTCAATTGATGATAAAGTTGTCCAAATAGTTCGTATACCCAAAAAGTATGTTCGAGTTCTTTCTGAATTGCATCTAAATATTGCTGTAAAACAGGATTACATCAAATTTAAAACCATGTAGACAGGCAACAACATTGCATGTTTCTCAAAATTAATTCTCCAACTGAGTTAAAACCTTACAACAACTTCATTAAATCTCAAAATCAAATGAGGAAATTTTACAGTTTGTAACCGAAGCTATGGGTGTTGCTGTCTGTCTATAATTGAAATTTATCACTACTCGAATGTGTCTGTGATATTGGCAGTGTATTAGTGACTTAACTCAAGTAGAATTACGTATCTAGAGAAATTACATATTATACAATACAGACACAAATTTGTTGAATGTGTCGTTGTAAACGTCATAAGTCAAACGATATCGGTTATCGGTACGAGTTTGCCAAACTTGACATTTACAAGACACTTTAGCGTAGACTATCGGATACACTGCTCATGTCGGTAAAACAGTCATTAAATATGAAAGAGACAGAGCTTCATTTTACGTTAACGCTGACTGTAACGTCAAGATGCCAAACTCGTAATAAGCCTACTGAACATTTGGCATTGCTTGTCAGTAGTAACTGTAAGATAATTGATTCCGTTAACTCATTTTACCTACTTATAAAGCAGCGAATATACTTTTACTGAATTTCAAAATGATTATGTGTACAACAAGTAAATCAACTAATTGTTTGAAATAATTATTTTAGTTTGTAGCGCGCGTACATTAATAACTTATAAAATAGTAGATAAATAAGTTGGTGAGTGTTCTTTATTAATGTGTTTAGTTTAGTGTTGTTGCATTGTATGAATTACGCTAATTCGCTAGTTTTAAGAATTATGAAATACGCTATAGTGCGTTGCATCGTATATTCCCTTTTTTGTTGGGATGTTACCCCTGTGTGTAAAGGCGCGAACGCTTTAGAAACATTAATTCAAAACCGTTTTTCTTTCACCGCTTTCTAATGTTTTGTAAAAGAGGTGCCCAAACTGAAAGAAGAAATAAGTTAACAATAATTTTACTTAACTTCAAAAAGCCAGAAACAATATGAATAGCCGCGAGTGCCACACGAAATTGTCCTTATACAAGCATGACTCAACACCACCTGGCGACATATCGGAGTAACTTACAAAAAATCACTAATAGCAACGTTTCTATTTGGTTCCAAATTATTTCGTTAGGCTATATGACGCTGTGTTAACAAACACATAGTCCGAAACTTAAAAAATCTGCATCAAATTCTCATCCTAAAATAACCTAACCTTTTGACAGATATCGACAGGGGTACCAACGTTAGGTTAGGAAAAGGGAATATAGAATGAAACGCACTATAATGGTGAGTGTATAAATATTAAATGGCCAGTTAAACATTTTTCGCGGAGTTGTTGGATTTGGATTACAGCGAGGAAATGATGCTATATTTTGACTGACCTGTCGTTGTCTACAAACTGTGGTCGGTTTTAGCGGAGGATGACGTTGTCAAGTTATCAAAACCTTAATATTGCGGTTTAGGTGGATAGTAGGTGAGGTTAATAATTTTAATGAGACATAAGCAATCGTAGAACAGGTTAATGTCGTTTATTTCAAAAGATATATCGCTAGTTGTGGATTAACCAGCAGTTTTATTTCTGGTAGACTGACCTGCTATCTTCTACGTTGCTTTTTATCTTTTTATGCTTATTTCTTGGAGGTGTTCATAGAATGTAGTAGTCGTCCTCACAGCAGCGGCTGCCGCAATTCGTGTCAGAACGCCGTGGTTCTAGAGGCGGATGGTGATATGGTGCGGGGGTGAGTTTCCACTTTCTCATTTGAGGGTGAAGATGGTAAGTTTTGCGAGACATAATGCTGAAGGCATAGGTCGTCTTCAGGTCAGATTACAGCGACGAATGATATTGTTTAGTTCCACGACATGTGAATTTTGTTATGGAAATTGACCTTACTGATATGTTAAGCTCACTTTTCAATTTGACGACTCTGTATGAAATAAAACAGGGAGAAAAAAATAGCCCTTGACGAGTTTCTTGCCGGTTCTTCTCGTTACAAGGTCTCCCGCCGTAGGGTTTGTGAACCGATGGCGTAGCTTCTTTGACGTTCATAAGTGCTTGTAACAGCCTAGACTGAATAAATGATATTGGTTTGATTTGATTTGATTTTGTGTCATCATTAAAGGTCGGCTGCTCGAAAACTAGATCAACATGGTGTCTGTTTCTTAGTGGAGCGGTTGGATTACAGCGATGAATGATGTTGATAGAGGTAGACTGACCTGCTGTATTCATCGCTATGTTCTTCTCATCAGCTATCCAGGGTCTGTTTCTTAGCGAAGAGTTTGGAATACAGCGACGAATGTTGTTCGTTAAACGTTGAAATCACAACGGCAGGTGATCCTTTAACGCAGGCCAGCACTGCGGCAAGCTGCGGAAGCCCCGCCAACACTGGTGCTAGACATAACCACGTGTCAGCGCAAACATAGTATATGTTATAACTGCCTCTGTGGTCTAGTGGTAGCAACCACGGTATGAGACCCAGGGGTGACGGGTTTGATTCCCAGCGGGGGTACATATTGTGTTCGGTTTGGTTGGTGGTAGGACTTGCTGTAAGCCCGCCTGGCTAGCTACCACCATCTAATCTAAATCTGATGCCATAACAACAATGTTTTAAGCGTTGTTGTGTTCCGGCAGTTAGAGATAAGGTAGCCAGTTCCTCAGTGATTGAGGATTCTGGTAGAAGCTCGCTTCCATCTTCAGCCTTATCAATACTCATCATTAGGTATGATGAAGGCTAAGAGTACCCCCGTTGTTCATAAAAAAAATATGGCGGATATAATTGATGACGTTATGATGTTTAATGAGACACAACGCTAGAGGTAGGCTGTAGTAACCTAACACAAGAGAGCGTAAACTACCTCAATTTTCACGAGATTTTTATCTTACAGCGATGAATGTTTTTAACCGACTTCAAAAAAGTGAGAAGGTTCTCAAGTCGACTGTTTTTTTTATATATGTTTAATGTAACGTCGCCAGTTGTCAACCGATTTTAATAATTCTATTTTTTTTATCTGAACATAGTTCAAGTGTGGTCCCATATAATTTTTAGGAAGATCTGACTAGAAATTTTTTCATAATCCTGAAAAATATAATTTACGTTTCGGCAAGTAGTCGCTTACCTAGATGACATGATGTGTATGGGCTGATTTTTTGTGTAATGAACGGCACATGATGTAACTAAAAACAGTGAAATATTAAAACCGACTTTAAAAAGTAAAAATCTTTTGGAGTCGGTGGCAGCCAAGGCATTCTACATTGCACTTCTATTAACTATATTTTGAATTTTATTGCCTTTAAAAGTAGGTTGACCAGCCGTTGTTGGTCTCACAGCGGTGGGTGGTGCTGTAGAGCAAGTTCCAGAGAGCTGCAGCGGGTTGACAAAGTCCTACCATCATTAGCGCTTCGTGATCACATAGCGTGATGGTGGCAGATGACGTTGATAAGGACACGTATTTTTTAAACATTCGCATGTGAATGTTAAAAACCATATTATTTTAAAATTCAATTGGCATTCGAATCTGCATCGAGTGGTCCCGACCACTTTTTTTTTAATTCGGGCGATAGAAAGTGTGACGTTTAGCACTTAATGTAATTTTCAGATTGACATTGACATGACAGATAGTGTGAAAACTTAAAAACATTTCGTTTTACGTGTTCAAGTCTGATTTAGTATCGGTTTTTGGAGAAAGGAGTCTATGGAGAATAAGTTTCCAGTTTTTCAATATTCAGCGTCAAATGAAATTACGTCATGGGAATTTAAGAAAACGGCAACACCGTATTCGAGTGATTAAAAAAATATGACAAAATTTAAATGAATTCGCATGAGAGTTTCGAATGATTCAAAAATACGTCTCCTGTTATCGCAACCCCAATTGAGGCGGTAACAAGCTTTATGTGTAGGTGTAATCGTGGAAAATGTTAATAAGTTTTATGAGACATTAAATAGGAGATGTAAGCCGTCTTCAACAGCAAAATGTATACATTTGTCACTGTCACTTCAAAATAGAGAAAGACAAAGCATAAAATTCGAAACCGATTCCGTGTCCGACGATTTGTGAATCAGCCCGCAGGTTAGATCTTAGCACAAGCTAAACGCACAATTTCCAAGAGTCATACGGTAGCAGCTATCTTCTTACAGCGATGAATGATGTTTTTAGAAGTAGATTGACCAGCCGTTGTCGGTCTCACAGCGGGGGGTGGTGCTGTAGAGCAGGTTCCAGAGGTCGCAGCGCTAATGCTGCGGCGGCAGCATCAGCAGCAGCAGCCGGCTGCCGCAAGCCCGCCAGCACCAGCGCCAGGCGTCGCCATGTATCGGCGCGTTGCGGTTCTAAGCCAGCGGCTTCGCGAAGCCATTTTTCAGCTAGACGCAGCCAGCCGAGGGAGTAGTATGCCGCGCCTGCACCGAGAGGGGAAAAAGTTGGTAAATGAGATCAGTCAAGTTTCATACATTGTTGGAACAAATTGGACAAAACAGTAAAAGTGTCACCCAGCGAAAATAAATTGCACATTTTTTGAAAACAGTGTTACGATTTTTTTTTTGTTATGACGTGACAACAGTGCCAGTGTACTGTAATGTATGGGTATGGTAAACCATATTCAACCTTATTACAAAAGCGTGGAGCGTCTTTGTCGGTTAACGATAGTCGTAATGTTAATTATTGTATGGTGAAGGTATCCGTGTTATTTTTCGTTTTGTCCATTGTATAGTACTTATTTCTTCGCAATTAAACCGTTCTTCGAGACTGACGTCCTTTACTTGTGCTCCGCTAATCTACATATATCATTAGTGGCCGAATAGTTAATCAATTTTGAAAATGTCATTATTTTTGGTAGTTCGAGACTGTTATGGGTCCATACACCCGAAGTAAACACTCTACTTTTCATTTTGAATATGAGGAAAGTAAAAACAAACAGAATATTCTAAAAAAATATTTAATAAGAAAAATGTTACAAAATTATTTTATAATGTAGCAAAATAAGCTGTATAGGCTTTTGTGCCTTTGCCTACATACCTTTGGTAAATAAAAGTCCAAAGAGATTACAGATATCGATTTGACATGACACCCCCTATTCTTTTTTCAAATTGATTACAGCCCTAGGGCCGCCACATATCACTTTCAACCCGCATTTTAGGCAAGTTATGAGTTACTTTCAGAATATGAGACATGAAAACAATATTCTTAACCCCTGTACTGACAAGCTGACATATTATAACTTATAAAGTTATAACAATAAAAAAATAAATGTGTCTCGCTCATTGCCAGCGAAAGGTTTATGATGAATTTTTAAAAATATTGGAAAAGTCATCTCAGCCACAAATTAATTCTCAGATGGGACTAGAACCCAAGACCTTTGGAAATCCGGTCCAATGCTCTTACCACTGAGCTACCGAGACTTTGGGACCACCGTCGACATTCTCCAATACGTTTATATTTTTTCACCTCACACGCTCTGAAAAGGAGGGTCAATAGCTTTTTGCGGCCTAGCGCGGCAAATTACTGTTTTAATTGAATACCTAAAAATATGTCATAATGCGTTCCGAATCATTTGACTTTTTTGTTATATTTGATTCTTATTTTAAATTAGTAATAATACTCCGTTTTGGTTTAATTATATTATTTTAGTTAATTGAATCATAAAAACAATAACAATAAGATTAAACTATTTGTTATAAGAATTTTATATTAGGCTGGGTGAGATTTCACAACCTTTAGTTGGATTTCAGACTGTGACATAAATCTTTATTTTTAAATTGTCTTTGTCTTGTACCTCATGTCAGTGTCAACATTTACGGAATCGATTTATTCTTATTAATAAGTAACAATATATTCCTACTTTAAATAACTTTGAATTAACTATAATACTCACTTTTTTATTATTTTAGTTTTTATATATCATTAAAACAACGAGAATAAGGTATATTTAGATTAAACTTTATGTCCAAAGAATTTTTTACCGGAGGTTGACCGCGGAAACTATAAAATGTTCCTCGATGTTGTGAGGTGAAAAATTGTGTGTTGCGCTCGGTAGAAAAGATTTTAGCGTCTTGTACCTTTGAAATCCTCGCTTCGCTCAGGATTCAATCTTTGAACCACTCGCTACGCTCGTGGTTCAATCCTGGAGTCCTTCACTTGCTCAGATTTCAATAAAGGTAACTCGCCGCTAAATAACCAACTTTCCAGCCTTGCATAACAAATAACTATTAATATGCTGTAGGCCAGCGTTGTCATACAATGCTAGTAATATCCTTGCATTCGAAAGAAACATCTTTTGAGGTGTTTAACGATCGATTAAGAATTGCAAGAGCCAGTAATTTATGATATTTTAATTTATGCATTTGTCAATGCTATTTAATTAGAAGAAAAAAAAAAAATATTTATATTTAAATCATAAACAATATTCTGTTCTGTTATACGTTCTGTCATTATTACGTGGTCAATCCGTTTCGTGGTAAAAATAATGACATTTTCTAACATGAATAAATGCTTGACCACTAATCGTACACTGTTGATGACATAACAAAAAAATAACAAAAAAAACTGTTTACATTAATAAAAAAATATTTATTGCAACATTCACCAAGATTACAATATAATAATAATAATGTATTTATTTATTTTTTATTTTAGGTCTAATTTGAGTGATCTTTCGTCGATTGTGAGTTGACGAAAGGCAGATAAAGGACTAAGGAGGATAACCGAGAACCTAGAAAAGACAAGGAGTGACGCGACAAAATGCACCCTCGACGGATACAGATCCCACATCCGTATCACTAGCGGAATCACTTCTCGGCCAGACGCAGCCGGCCTTTCGCGAAATATGACGAACTTGATCGAAACAATCAGAAATTAGTGAACAGAGTAACAAAGGAAAGATACTGTAGTGTTGGCAGTTGCATCTTAATCGATCGTTAAACACCTGAAAAGATGTTTCTTTCGAATGCAAGGATATTCCTAGCATTGATGTGACAACGTTGGCCTACAGCGTATTAAAAATATAAAAGTATTGGAGAATTTCGACGGTGGTTCGCAAGTCTCGGTAGCTCAGCGGTTAGAGCATTGGACCGGATTTCCAAAGGTCGCGGGTTCTATTCCAGTCTGAGAATTCACTTGTGGCCGAGTTAATTTTTTTCCAATATTTTTCTATTTAAAATTTACCATAAGTATAAAAATAGCATTGAAAAATGCAAAAAATACAAAATCATACTGTGTTTGATACTGACCTAGTTGCACCATACTGTCCAAATGCGTGGGATGTATCGCGAGCGCGTTCTGAAAGCATTGCCGCGCCTCTTCCCATTCGTTGCTCGCCGTGTGGACTAGTCCTCGCTGTATTACATAAGAACCATAAATTAGAAGAAAATTATAAATAAGTACCTTTAAGGGCTGACCTGTAACATTACGTCGTAACGTAAAAATATTTCAGGTCAGTACAGCGAGCCGAGCTGAGTAAAACACGCTCGCCCCGAATGTTACTTTACGACGAAACGTTACAGATCAGTCATTGTTGGAACTAAGACCAAAAGGGCCTAAAACTAACACAATCATTGAACATAACTTAGGACGACCTGTCTGGCGCAAGGGTACCAAACCTACCTTCTGCGCCAGAGGTCCCGGGTTCAATCCCCGGACAAGACAAATATTTATTCAAATCAAAATAATGAACCCATGGGCCGGATTCCCAAGGATGCGGGTTCGAGTCCTGTCAGGGCGACATGAGACAAGTTGCTTTTTTCTAGTACATTTACTTGTTTAAAAATTATCACATAAAAATAGCATTGTAAAATGCAAAATTAAAAAGTTATAATTAAATGGCTGTTTCATCTTAATCGATAGTCAACCATCTGCAAAGATGTTTCTTTCGAATGCGAGATATTTCTCTCATTGATGAAACGACCGACGGTGGCCAACACCGTAGAAAAGTTGAGTATAGTAGAGAATTTCAACATGTTCTCATAGGTCTCTGTAGCATAATTGGTCAGTGCATTAGGCCGGATTCCCAAGGATGCGGGTTCGAGTGCCGTCAAGGAGACATGAGACAAGTTGCTTTTTTCTAGTATATTTACTTGTTTAAAAATTATCACATAAAAATAGCATTGTAAAATGCAAAATTAGAAAGTTATAATAATGAACCACTTACCGTATATAAAACTAAATGACTATACGGCGTTAACGCGGCCGCTTCGCTGACACACCCTGCAGCCGCACTTATTTTACCTAACCTGGGTAGGAAATTATTAACTTCAATTATAATAGGTACAATATATATTTTTTTAATGAAATACCTATTAATGTTCTAATATTTGTGATATAAACGTATGTCACTACAATAAGACCCCATTCTATAGTCAAAAGATTTTATGAACTTTTTTTTGTATTCGTTCTATCCGCTCTTTATGAACAATATATTGGGGGCTCCAGAAAACACTTCCAAACTCCAAAATGCTATGAACGTAGGCATTGTATAGTATCTTAAGTGTACTACCCTTTTTGAAAAGCTTTCCGATCCGAAAGATCACACACAACTGTTTATATGCCCTAGCCACATTATTATCAAAATGTGTATTAAAGTTATGCTTTGTATCTAAGGTTAATCCTAGATGGCGAAGTGAATTTACACAGTTTTCTTGACAAAAACGCTCGAAGCAATTAATATCTTGCTGTAATTTAATGCAGTCATCCACAGTTTCAATTACTTTATAAATTTTTGTATCGTCTGCGTACAAGAGATGGAGTGAATTGGGAAAACAAAGACTTATGTCATTGACGTCCCAAATTGAAAACAAAAAAGGTCCCAAATGGGAGCCCTGGGGTACTCCTGATGGGATATTTAGGAATGTTGATGGGTAAACATTAAGTGCCACGGCCTGGCTGCGATTTTTTATGTATGATTCTATCCATCTTAGCAGATCACCATGAATACCGATCCTCGAAAGCTTATTTATTAATACAGAATAATTTATTATCTAAGTCTGACGCCATAACAACATTGTTTTCAGCATTGTTGTGTTCCGGCAGTTAGAGATAAGATAGCCAGTTAATCAGTGGCTGAGGATTCCGGGAGAGGCTCGCTTCCATCTTTCAGCTTTATCAAAACTTAACATCAGGGCCATTATTCACTATGACCACTTAGCGATTCCTTGTTCAAACCACGCCAATGTCGTGCTTGGTTTTGACATTTTCAAAAGTAGTTTTCTCCATGATACTCCCAAATTATAGAGTTATTGTACAAGTACATGAAAGTCACAAGTTGTATAATTATTAAACAAGTAAAATAACTTGTAAATTTGTAAGTGTCATAGAGAAAACGAATTTTGAATATGTCAAAACCAAGTACGACATTGGCGCGGTTTGAGCAAGGAATCGGTAAGTGGTCATAGTGAATACGGGCCCAGGTGTGATGAAGGGTAAGAGTCTCCCCGTTGTTCATAAAAATAAAAAAATTACCTGAGACAAAGGTCCGCCAGCAGTAGCCAGGCGTGAGCCCGCGGCGCCGCCCGCTGCGGCCGCGGCTCGATCATGGACGCGCCCGACAGCGCTCGCTCCGCCACCCACGCACCCGCACTTACCTGAGACAAAGGTCCGCCAGCAGTAGCCAGGCGTGAGCCCGCGGCGCCGCCCGCTGCGGCCGCGGCTCGATCATGGACGCGCCCGACAGCGCTCGCTCCGCCACCCACGCACCCGCACTTACCTGAGACAAAGGTCCGCCAGCAGTAGCCAGGCGTGAGCCCGCGGCGCCGCCCGCTGCGGCCGCGGCTCGATCATGGACGCGCCCGACAGCGCTCGCTCCGCCACCCACGCACCCGCACTTACCTGAGACAAAGGTCCGCCAGCAGTAGCCAGGCGTGAGCCCGCGGCGCCGCCCGCTGCGGCCGCGGCTCGATCATGGACGCGCCCGACAGCGCTCGCTCCGCCACCCACGCACCCGCACTTACCTGAGACAAAGGTCCGCCAGCAGTAGCCAGGCGTGAGCCCGCGGCGCCGCCCGCTGCGGCCGCGGCTCGATCATGGACGCGCCCGACAGCGCTCGCTCCGCCACCCACGCACCCGCACTTACCTGAGACAAAGGTCCGCCAGCAGTAGCCAGGCGTGAGCCCGCGGCGCCGCCCGCTGCGGCCGCGGCTCGATCATGGACGCGCCCGACAGCGCTCGCTCCGCCACCCACGCACCCGCACTTACCTGAGACAAAGGTCCGCCAGCAGTAGCCAGGCGTGAGCCCGCGGCGCCGCCCGCTGCGGCCGCGGCTCGATCATGGACGCGCCCGACAGCGCTCGCTCCGCCACCCACGCACCCGCACTTACCTGAGACAAAGGTCCGCCAGCAGTAGCCAGGCGTGAGCCCGCGGCGCCGCCCGCTGCGGCCGCGGCTCGATCATGGACGCGCCCGACAGCGCTCGCTCCGCCACCCACGCACCCGCACTTACCTGAGACAAAGGTCCGCCAGCAGTAGCCAGGCGTGAGCCCGCGGCGCCGCCCGCTGCGGCCGCGGCTCGATCATGGACGCGCCCGACAGCGCTCGCTCCGCCACCCACGCACCCGCACTTACCTGAGACAAAGGTCCGCCAGCAGTAGCCAGGCGTGAGCCCGCGGCGCCGCCCGCTGCGGCCGCGGCTCGATCATGGACGCGCCCGACAGCGCTCGCTCCGCCACCCACGCACCCGCACTTACCTGAGACAAAGGTCCGCCAGCAGTAGCCAGGCGTGAGCCCGCGGCGCCGCCCGCTGCGGCCGCGGCTCGATCATGGACGCGCCCGACAGCGCTCGCTCCGCCACCCACGCACCCGCACTTACCTGAGACAAAGGTCCGCCAGCAGTAGCCAGGCGTGAGCCCGCGGCGCCGCCCGCTGCGGCCGCGGCTCGATCATGGACGCGCCCGACAGCGCTCGCTCCGCCACCCACGCACCCGCACTTACCTGAGACAAAGGTCCGCCAGCAGTAGCCAGGCGTGAGCCCGCGGCGCCGCCCGCTGCGGCCGCGGCTCGATCATGGACGCGCCCGACAGCGCTCGCTCCGCCACCCACGCACCCGCACTTACCTGAGACAAAGGTCCGCCAGCAGTAGCCAGGCGTGAGCCCGCGGCGCCGCCCGCTGCGGCCGCGGCTCGATCATGGACGCGCCCGACAGCGCTCGCTCCGCCACCCACGCACCCGCACTTACCTGAGACAAAGGTCCGCCAGCAGTAGCCAGGCGTGAGCCCGCGGCGCCGCCCGCTGCGGCCGCGGCTCGATCATGGACGCGCCCGACAGCGCTCGCTCCGCCACCCACGCACCCGCACTTACCTGAGACAAAGGTCCGCCAGCAGTAGCCAGGCGTGAGCCCGCGGCGCCGCCCGCTGCGGCCGCGGCTCGATCATGGACGCGCCCGACAGCGCTCGCTCCGCCACCCACGCACCCGCACTTACCTGAGACAAAGGTCCGCCAGCAGTAGCCAGGCGTGAGCCCGCGGCGCCGCCCGCTGCGGCCGCGGCTCGATCATGGACGCGCCCGACAGCGCTCGCTCCGCCACCCACGCACCCGCACTTACCTGAGACAAAGGTCCGCCAGCAGTAGCCAGGCGTGAGCCCGCGGCGCCGCCCGCTGCGGCCGCGGCTCGATCATGGACGCGCCCGACAGCGCTCGCTCCGCCACCCACGCACCCGCACTTACCTGAGACAAAGGTCCGCCAGCAGTAGCCAGGCGTGAGCCCGCGGCGCCGCCCGCTGCGGCCGCGGCTCGATCATGGACGCGCCCGACAGCGCTCGCTCCGCCACCCACGCACCCGCACTTACCTGAGACAAAGGTCCGCCAGCAGTAGCCAGGCGTGAGCCCGCGGCGCCGCCCGCTGCGGCCGCGGCTCGATCATGGACGCGCCCGACAGCGCTCGCTCCGCCACCCACGCACCCGCACTTACCTGAGACAAAGGTCCGCCAGCAGTAGCCAGGCGTGAGCCCGCGGCGCCGCCCGCTGCGGCCGCGGCTCGATCATGGACGCGCCCGACAGCGCTCGCTCCGCCACCCACGCACCCGCACTTACCTGAGACAAAGGTCCGCCAGCAGTAGCCAGGCGTGAGCCCGCGGCGCCGCCCGCTGCGGCCGCGGCTCGATCATGGACGCGCCCGACAGCGCTCGCTCCGCCACCCACGCACCCGCACTTACCTGAGACAAAGGTCCGCCAGCAGTAGCCAGGCGTGAGCCCGCGGCGCCGCCCGCTGCGGCCGCGGCTCGATCATGGACGCGCCCGACAGCGCTCGCTCCGCCACCCACGCACCCGCACTTACCTGAGACAAAGGTCCGCCAGCAGTAGCCAGGCGTGAGCCCGCGGCGCCGCCCGCTGCGGCCGCGGCTCGATCATGGACGCGCCCGACAGCGCTCGCTCCGCCACCCACGCACCCGCACTTACCTGAGACAAAGGTCCGCCAGCAGTAGCCAGGCGTGAGCCCGCGGCGCCGCCCGCTGCGGCCGCGGCTCGATCATGGACGCGCCCGACAGCGCTCGCTCCGCCACCCACGCACCCGCACTTACCTGAGACAAAGGTCCGCCAGCAGTAGCCAGGCGTGAGCCCGCGGCGCCGCCCGCTGCGGCCGCGGCTCGATCATGGACGCGCCCGACAGCGCTCGCTCCGCCACCCACGCACCCGCACTTTCTGCGCGAACGCTCGCTAACACAAACGAAGAGAGCGTAACATTTATTATGTGAGGAATTCTTTAAGTAAATGTCTATTTCAGTAACTTTAACTATACACATCATAGGCGCTGTCTTAGTTTGTAATAGTTTTAGATTAAGTTTTCGAAGAGCTTTTTATTGACCACACTTAACCATTTAAAATAAAGTAGTTTTGGTTTTGCTCAAACAAGTGTTTACTGCAACGCCCCCTGGTGAGTTGTCACCGTAACACTTATCTAAGAACATTCACCAATCAAACCCGAACCCATCACTGCAAACCGCATCAAAATCGGACTAGTAGTTTTGAGATATATGGTAACATTTGTTTGCACAAACAAACAAACAAACAACCTCTCACCCCAAACGCATATACCGTCTCCGTACCGTCGTTGGTAAAAAGCTTGGAGTTTTTCTATGAATGTTTCTTTATTTAATGTTTGGAAGACCAACACCGAGTAGATAGAGTTGATTTTTGACATAAAAACAGTCAGGCAATAATAGGTCTTCACGTATATAAACCATATTTTAAATGTAACTTATTAATTTTGCATTAATATTAAACAAGAAAATATACTAGAAAAAAGCAACTAGTCTCATGTCGCCATCCCGTCAGGGCGGTTGTTTGTTTGTTTGTTTGTGCAAACAAATGTTACCATATATCTCCAAAACTCTAGTCCGATTTTGATGCGGTTTGCAGTGAATGGTTCGGGTTTGATTGATGAATGTTCTTAGATAAGTGTTACGGTGACAACTCACCAGGGGGCGCTGCAGTAAACACTTGTTTGAACAAAACCAAAACTACTAGTCCGATTTTAATGCCAGTAATGAGTTTTCTGTAGTACAATGTAAAAAAGTTTGAAATAAAAAGCAAAATAAAAAAATAATCAAAGCCTGTCAAAGCGTAATAGTCAATTAAGTTTTAACCGTCTCGTGGGGCTTTTCACATTATTTTATTTGCTTGCTTTTAAAGTCCAATTCTATGCCATGAGTAAGTGATTCAGCCGTGAAAAGTGTGACAAAGACATTATACAGTATTGAAAATGCCGATGTAACTTGGCCGAAACGTCGGGAAAATTAGGTAGGTGAAATATCTATCACGTTTCTACGCGTTTAATACCCGTTTCAATTTTCAATATTTATAATGCAACGCGAAAGTTTAAAAGTGTATATTATACAGTATTATAATGCGTTGTCGCGCCTGATAAGAAGAGAATCTCTTTTAATTTTTTAAAATAAAGCTTCTTAAAAAAAACCACTGTACGTCCCATCATGATCATCACCAGCAATTTTTAATGTCCCCACTACTTAAAAACTGGCCTTTCATATTGATTGATGAGGAGAGTAGGCCATGGCCTACCACGAGGGTCCATGCCACATGGTTTTAACGACTGTAAATACCGCCGGGACCAACGGCTTAACGAGCCTTCTGAAGCACGGACGACCTCGAGATAATTATTTTTTAGTCAGTCTCGTCTTCGTCTTATCGAGTGAGGATTAGTGGCCACCTTTGGTGTCAGAGTTTATCAAGCCGCCTATAAGGCCTCTGACTTGGCTTAACGACTGCAATCAAATGACAACAGCCGGGACCGACGGTTTAACATGCCCTCCGAAGCACGGAAGCGCTCAGTTATAATGGCATTTTACGAACACCCATCCGACACCTGACCGGGCCGAACATTGCTTAACGAACGTGATCGACTACGACGAGTCTGTCAAGCGCGCCAGGTGCGCTTCAAGTCAAGAATAGGTCTACTGTTTGTAGTTGTATTGTATGGATTGTATACATTTAGGGAAATAAAGGTCTATTCTAACTAATATTTCTTTAGGCAAATAATCTGTATGACTGTTTGTTTCTATAAATAATAAATAAACTAGGGCGGTCACAACCCGATACTCGGGTTCGTCGATCGACGAAAAATTCCAAATTATGCGAAAATAATGACTCTTTTTAATTGCAGTTTGTGATCATCACGTTTAACATTTTGTATATTTTATAGTTTTCGGAACAAATAGACTCGAGTACCTTTAATTTGATACCTTACTCGGCCGCGTACTACGCGCCAAAGTCCCTATCGAGTCGTCACAAATTTTGCGAACCTGAATTAAGTATATAGATAAAATAAATCCCAACCAACAAATATCCCCATAATGTGGTAAATTTTAAATAGAAAAATATTGGAAAAAATTAACTCGGCCACAAGTGAATCGTTAAACACCTGAAAAGATGTTTCTTTCGAATGCAAGGATATTCCTAGCATTGATGTAACAACGCTGGCCTACAGCGTATTAAAAATATAAAAGTATTGGAGAATTTCGACGGTGGTTCGCAAGTCTCGGTAGCTCAGCGGTTAGAGCATTGGACCGGATTTCCAAAGGTCGCGGGTTCGATTCCCGTCTGAGATTTCACTTGTGGCCGAGTTAATTTTTTCCAATATTTTTCTATTTAAAATTTACCATAAGTATAGAGATCGCATTGAGAAATGCAGGAATGACACAATCATAAAAAATCCCCATAATGTGTCACTTACCGGCGTCCCTGGTGCTGTGCGTGTCGTCGGCGTGCTGCGAGTCGGACAGCGCGTCGAGCTCCGTGTACCCGTTGTAGTCGGCCTCCGCCTCTTCGTCCGTCTCCAGACTGTTCAGGAGGGTTAGCAGCTCTTTGCCTGTTGCTAGCGCCGCCTGTGTACACAGAAGCAATGCCGTTGGTAATTATACAATTAGTGTCTTGAAGACAGTTATTGATCAACTTGCAAGATATCATAACGTAGTTTTTGAACCTTTTTCATTTTTAAAAACTATTTATCTGCAAGGTGTTTGTTTGTTAAGCAATAGTAATGGCAATATTATTAAATACACACCCATTAGCACTAACTTAGGAATCGTATAAAGCTATTCTTATCTATTTGACATTAATATTATTGGCAGGGGCCAGGGCGCGCAGGGGTAGTGGCCCCGCGCGGGGGCGGGTCACAGTGGCTCACCTCTCCCTTGCGCGCGCGCAGCTGCAGGGCGGCCAGGGCCCACAGGGGCCAGGGCGCGCAGGGGTAGTGGCCCCGCGCGGGGGCGGGTCACAGTGGCTCACCTCTCCCTTGCGCGCGCGCAGCTGCAGGGCGGCCAGGGCCCACAGGGGCCAGGGCGCGCAGGGGTAGTGGCCCCGCGCGGGGGCGGGTCACAGTGGCTCACCTCTCCCTTGCGCGCGCGCAGCTGCAGGGCGGCCAGGGCCCACAGGGGCCAGGGCGCGCAGGGGTAGTGGCCCCGCGCGGGGGCGGGTCACAGTGGCTCACCTCTCCCTTGCGCGCGCGCAGCTGCAGGGCGGCCAGGGCCCACAGGGGCCAGGGCGCGCAGGGGTAGTGGCCCCGCGCGGGGGCGGGTCACAGTGGCTCACCTCTCCCTTGCGCGCGCGCAGCTGCAGGGCGGCCAGGGCCCACAGGGGCCAGGGCGCGCAGGGGTAGTGGCCCCGCGCGGGGGCGGGTCACAGTGGCTCACCTCTCCCTTGCGCGCGCGCAGCTGCAGGGCGGCCAGGGCCCACAGGGGCCAGGGCGCGCAGGGGTAGTGGCCCCGCGCGGGGGCGGGTCACAGTGGCTCACCTCTCCCTTGCGCGCGCGCAGCTGCAGGGCGGCCAGGGCCCACAGGGGCCAGGGCGCGCAGGGGTAGTGGCCCCGCGCGGGGGCGGGTCACAGTGGCTCACCTCTCCCTTGCGCGCGCGCAGCTGCAGGGCGGCCAGGGCCCACAGGGGCCAGGGCGCGCAGGGGTAGTGGCCCCGCGCGGGGGCGGGTCACAGTGGCTCACCTCTCCCTTGCGCGCGCGCAGCTGCAGGGCGGCCAGGGCCCACAGGGGCCAGGGCGCGCAGGGGTAGTGGCCCCGCGCGGGGGCGGGTCACAGTGGCTCACCTCTCCCTTGCGCGCGCGCAGCTGCAGGGCGGCCAGGGCCCACAGGGGCCAGGGCGCGCAGGGGTAGTGGCCCCGCGCGGGGGCGGGTCACAGTGGCTCACCTCTCCCTTGCGCGCGCGCAGCTGCAGGGCGGCCAGGGCCCACAGGGGCCAGGGCGCGCAGGGGTAGTGGCCCCGCGCGGGGGCGGGTCACAGTGGCTCACCTCTCCCTTGCGCGCGCGCAGCTGCAGGGCGGCCAGGGCCCACAGGGGCCAGGGCGCGCAGGGGTAGTGGCCCCGCGCGGGGGCGGGTCACAGTGGCTCACCTCTCCCTTGCGCGCGCGCAGCTGCAGGGCGGCCAGGGCCCACAGGGGCCAGGGCGCGCAGGGGTAGTGGCCCCGCGCGGGGGCGGGTCACAGTGGCTCACCTCTCCCTTGCGCGCGCGCAGCTGCAGGGCGGCCAGGGCCCACAGGGGCCAGGGCGCGCAGGGGTAGTGGCCCCGCGCGGGGGCGGGTCACAGTGGCTCACCTCTCCCTTGCGCGCGCGCAGCTGCAGGGCGGCCAGGGCCCACAGGGGCCAGGGCGCGCAGGGGTAGTGGCCCCGCGCGGGGGCGGGTCACAGTGGCTCACCTCTCCCTTGCGCGCGCGCAGCTGCAGGGCGGCCAGGGCCCACAGGGGCCAGGGCGCGCAGGGGTAGTGGCCCCGCGCGGGGGCGGGTCACAGTGGCTCACCTCTCCCTTGCGCGCGCGCAGCTGCAGGGCGGCCAGGGCCCACAGGGGCCAGGGCGCGCAGGGGTAGTGGCCCCGCGCGGGGGCGGGTCACAGTGGCTCACCTCTCCCTTGCGCGCGCGCAGCTGCAGGGCGGCCAGGGCCCACAGGGGCCAGGGCGCGCAGGGGTAGTGGCCCCGCGCGGGGGCGGGTCACAGTGGCTCACCTCTCCCTTGCGCGCGCGCAGCTGCAGGGCGGCCAGGGCCCACAGGGGCCAGGGCGCGCAGGGGTAGTGGCCCCGCGCGGGGGCGGGTCACAGTGGCTCACCTCTCCCTTGCGCGCGCGCAGCTGCAGGGCGGCCAGGGCCCACAGGGGCCAGGGCGCGCAGGGGTAGTGGCCCCGCGCGGGGGCGGGTCACAGTGGCTCACCTCTCCCTTGCGCGCGCGCAGCTGCAGGGCGGCCAGGGCCCACAGGGGCCAGGGCGCGCAGGGGTAGTGGCCCCGCGCGGGGGCGGGTCACAGTGGCTCACCTCTCCCTTGCGCGCGCGCAGCTGCAGGGCGGCCAGGGCCCACAGGGGCCAGGGCGCGCAGGGGTAGTGGCCCCGCGCGGGGGCGGGTCACAGTGGCTCACCTCTCCCTTGCGCGCGCGCAGCTGCAGGGCGGCCAGGGCCCACAGGGGCCAGGGCGCGCAGGGGTAGTGGCCCCGCGCGGGGGCGGGTCACAGTGGCTCACCTCTCCCTTGCGCGCGCGCAGCTGCAGGGCGGCCAGGGCCCACAGGGGCCAGGGCGCGCAGGGGTAGTGGCCCCGCGCGGGGGCGGGTCACAGTGGCTCACCTCTCCCTTGCGCGCGCGCAGCTGCAGGGCGGCCAGGGCCCACAGGGGCCAGGGCGCGCAGGGGTAGTGGCCCCGCGCGGGGGCGGGTCACAGTGGCTCACCTCTCCCTTGCGCGCGCGCAGCTGCAGGGCGGCCAGGGCCCACAGGGGCCAGGGCGCGCAGGGGTAGTGGCCCCGCGCGAGGCGGGCGGCGGCGAGGGCGCGGGGCGCGCGGGGCCCGGCGCAGGAGCACGACCACAGCGCCGTGGCCAGGCGGAGGCCCCCGCTGCACTCCGCTCGAGCGTCTAGGCACGCTCGCGTCGCGTCCTGACCGCAAATAACGTAAGATTTAGAACCAGTTTCGAGAGCAACAGATATTTACATTTAAGTTTTGGCGCGCACTGTTCATTGACATAAAAATCACGGGTCGACCTTTGTCGGCGGCAGCGGGTACAGTAAAGGTACCGAGAGTCCGAGACGTCTCGAGAAAACCAAAACACCTTAAAAACACGAAAAATTACATCTAAGCTCGTGTACCAAATAAACTGTGCGCTAGTGATCCGTAAGTTGTTTTATTTCAGCAATAGATAAGTTCCAAATTGCTCAATATAATTTGACATATTTTTCTTAAAACTGAGAAATTCCTGAACTTATCCGTCGGTTGTTAAACCGACCCTCAGTTGCCCTTGATGCCTCAGCGCGGTGGCGAGTCGTCAGCTACCTCTAGGCACGCTCGCGTCGCGTTCTGAGCGTAGATACCGTCAAAATTTAAGACTCTCCCCTTGAGAGTTAACGATTTGTATGAGAATCTGTACAGCGCCGCAACTATATTGGGCAGTAGCAAACAGAACTACTACAGATTCTTACGCGATATGTTTTCCGCTTTCTGTACAAAGACGAAAAAATAAAAACTCATATTCGAAAGGTCTGCCTTATTTGAACATCGCTCGCACTGTGATGCGTCTGTCAGTTCGATAAACACGCCCCCTAATTGTCTAATTTCAAATTCTATCACAATCCCTTTCAAAGGTATTGTGATTGTGACAGTTATTTTGGCAGTAACTTTTTTCAAAAAGTCAGATATAACAGCATTAATTGTTATTTTTGATAATTCTTTATTTATTTATTATTATACGGACAACAAAACAGATTACAATCAGAATTATATGTATAGGTACATTAAATAATTGTTAAGTGCTAGACTGTTATCCATACTATGTTGACACATCATTTACAAAGTGATTCAACAAATAAGATCTCTTCAAAACAAATGATTAACTTAGACATATAATTTAATTTTAAACTTAATTAAAAAAAAAAGACGTATTTGGTATTGGTATTGGTGATGGGCTCCTTTCTCCGCATTTAGACTCCCATTTGGTCCGTTATGCGTGAACATAGCATCGGTATGGCTAGTCGAGCCATCCCAGCTCCTTCCAGAAGCGCAGAAGCCTCCTGGGGCGTTCACAGGCTTCTAGGAGCGACCTCACGTCTTTGAGGATTTCTGCCCGTTGTGCGGCCAAACCCACGCACTCCAGGATCACGTGGGCGGCTGTTTCCTCTGCGTCCAGGCATCTCCTACATAGGGGGCTGTCTGTCGCATTCATGATGAATAGTTGTCGGTTTAAAGTTAGGTGACCTGTAAGTGTGCCTACAACTATTCGGAGGTCTGGACGATTAAGGCTGAGCAGTCTACAGGTCAACCGCGGCGAGACTGCAGTCATCGCCAACTTGGACTGTCTACAGCTTGTTTGATCTACCCAACGCTTATTATGTGCAGCACGAGTACGCTGTCTTACCCATGAGCGCAGTTGGCTGAACGGGAGTGGCAGAATGGGTATGGGTCCAGCCACTGTTGTGGAGGATCCCCTTCTTGCCAGCTCATCGGCGGCATCGTTCCCGTGTGATCCACTATGCCCTTTAATCCATTGTAGGATTACTCTGTTGTTGGATGCTAAACGATCCAAGACTCGGTGGCATTCGTAGACAATGCTGGAGTTGATCGTGTTGGCCTCCAGTGCTGTTAGGACGGCCATACTGTCGGTCAGTATGCGGATGTTCAGTTCCTTCATACCTCTAGACAGGGCCGTGGTAGCTGCGTTTACTATTGCAACACATTCGCATTGAAATATCGAACTGTGTTGGCCTAGTGCTAGTGATGTTTTGATATTTAGGTCTTGTGAGAATACTCCGGCTCCAGTGCCAATCCCCATCTTGGAACCGTCCGTATAAATTCGGACTTCATGTATGCCAGAGTAGTCTTGGTCACTTTCAAATAACTGTATTTGGTAATTCTTTTCGAAAATGTATTGTTTAGGGATCCTGTCGCATGGGGCAGCGATTAGTGACTCATGTTTCACTAGATTATTCCTCAATGTGGAGTGAGGACCCTCTTGGTTGTATTACAGACCCATGTGTTACATGTGTTACATAAAAAAATACTTAATACGTAGTTACACTTATGACAGCGAGCGGTATGGGCGTATGGTGTGTCATAAATAATAACTTATTATGATAGATTTAGTTGTTTAACTGACTTTCCAAAAGTCGAGGGATTTGGATTAAAATTATCAATTTGCGTATGCTTCACATATATCTCGTTGTAAAGTCGACACATTCTTATGAGCGGGTTATAAAAGGAAATGTTATTTTTGTAGTCTGCAAGTAAAAAGTTTTGTAAGTAGTTCGGGGGTTTCGTTTCGTAGATAAATTTAGCTTGCTTAAGAGGTAGGGAGAATCGATAAAGCCTTACAAAATCTTGTGCAATTAATCTTTAGGTTAAAAGAGACTTTAAGTATTATTTTATTTATCTAAATGTGAAAACTTGTAAATGGCTGTACTTTGTTATCATTGTTTATTACTACAGTATTATTTAAGTAAGTTTTCCAAAGAGCTGTAAAATAACATAAAATAAAAATGTAACTTATAGTCGCAATCCCTTTCTAAACCAATGATGTTTTAAATGATACTTCTTCTTCTTCTTTTCTAATTAATGGCGTGCTCGCGATAAAATTCGCGAATTTTGCCAATGTCAAGTAAATATATTTTTTATTACAGAAATTGTACGGATATATTGAGTTAAAAATGGAGCCTCACAACACGTGTTATTACGAAAAGAACTCGGGTGAAACTCCAAAATGATACTTCATTTGACACTTCTCCATACATTTGAAAGATATCTCGAGTGTCACTTTGCTTAGACATTTCAATTTCGTTCATTCAATACCTTTCAAAACGCATTCCGATCACAATCTATCAAATGTCAAATAGTGAGTAGAGTAATATTTTTTTTCCTGAATATCTATGGCTATTATTATCATGTTCGAGTTCGTATGATTTCCATTTTTTTTATTTTTTATTAATTATTAAAAGAGACATGATCGTTCAAAAACCTATAAAATGGCCAGATTTTCCGCTATGTTTAAACATACGGAAAACAAATTTAACTGGATTGAAAAAATTACTTCTACACTAGCATAGTCCGCACTACTGACAGTTATCTGAATAATTTTATTAATGGCCTTCGATAAAGTTAGCTGCTTTACAACATAAATGAAATATGTAAAAGTAAGCAATTCAAATCCAATCCATAAATTATCAAAACATTTGAAAAATCACACATTTAAATTGAAAAAAACAATAAAAACACAACTAAAATAGCTCAGGATAGTGTACCACAAGGGTCTCACATAGGCCCTCTTTTTTACTTCGATTATAAAAATCTTTCAACTCTCATAAAACTTGCATATAAGAATATTTTTCTATTTCAAATGCTGATAGCAACATTGCACTCACCATGGCGTCATTGAGCATGCCCAAGTGCATATACTGTAATGCGAGGTAGTAGAAGGCGAGGTGGTCGTTGTCGTCTAACTGCGCGGATCGGATGAGCAGCTTCAGACTCGCGTCGTTTTCAGATTCCTTCTCGATGCGGGAGTTTGTTTTCTGGCAGAATATTTAAAAAAATATGATTAAGATAATCGGAAGCAGTGACGATTTAAAGCGGACACGTTATTCAAATTTTGTTACTTATGGGCATTTGTGCAAGAGTTTCATTTGTACACACGGAACTTTGAAATTGCAGATTAAAGTCAAAGTCAAAGTCAAAGTCAATATAATTTATTCAGTCTAGGCTGTTACAAGCACTTATGAACGTCAAAATGCTATGCCATCGGTTCACAAACCCTACGGCGGGAGACCTTGTAACGAGAAGAACCGGCAAGAAACTCGTCAAGGGCTGTTTTTTTCTCCCTGTTTTATTTCATACAGAGTCGTCAAATTGAAAAGTGACCTTAACATATCAGTAAGGTCAATTTCCATCACGATTATGCGATACTGTTACTTTCTGCATGTTTAAACAAATAAAATATCTACATACATCATTTTGTGTACCTGTCTGAACACAGAAAATCTTTAAGATTGGATGATATAGAAAAAGTCAGAGCGATTTTTGTTCATTGATGTATAATTTCATGTTTTGAAAGATACTGTAACCGGTATCATCGGCGATACGAACTAAAAAGTATTTGCAATACCGTTCCTCTTACCACAGGCATAAGGTTCAACATACCTGGCTCGTTGCTTTCCTCCACGATGATCAGCGCTTGCTCTGTCATTGCAAAAACGTTCTTATCGCCATCGGCATAAGGCCCAACATACCTGCGCCTTCATCTGGTGTCCGATCCCGCTGTAGAGACAGCAGCGTGCTAGTAGCGTCCCGTTGCTCTCCTCCTCGATGGCTAGCGCTTGCTCTGCCATCTCTATGCCCTCTTCTATCTACACAAAAGCCACTTTATAAACATTGACAACTTCTTTAAATATATTTTCAAAGATCATCAAATTAAGTTGCCACCTCAATATTTGTGTAGGTTTAGATTACCTATAAAAATACTTAGTTGACATTTATACTCCAGCTATTTTACGAAAAGAATGTTTGTAACAAACATTTGAGCGTTTTCGTAATTATTTAACAAATACGTTATAGTCATCAAGTTGTTTACACCTCTGTGAGCATAAGAAGATTTGAGCGGTATCTTTCATCGTTTGTAAACAAACAGTAAAGTTGAGCGTGTTTAACTCTATCTTGAATCGTTACTTCATGAACCTACTCCTTAAAATAACTAAAGAAAGAAAGAAAGAAAGATAGAAAGAAAGAAAGAAAACTAATAGCGGCCAGCTAAAGTGGCATTGATGGACGAATGCCGAACGTGTAAATTTGGGCCGAGGCGAAGCCGAGGCACATATACATAAGTACATCAATGTCTAGTTGTGGCCAAGGCTTGTATAGTACTTTTCTCAAATAATGCGTGGAAATTAAAACTACTTTTCGAAATCAGACGAACAACGAGCAACAATATTTTTTCCCGCGTTAATGTGTTCATTTGTTGTTTTTTTTTTCTAAAACAGCTTTCTATTTGCAAGCCAGTTTGAAATTTAAATAAAACCTTTGATAAGTTACCTCCTTGGTTGCCGTATTTCGGAGTAAAAGATCGTTCCATTTTTTAATTACACGACCGATATGAGTTTACTATGTAATTTATTTGGCCGCTAAACACGACAGATATGGATTTTCATACAACATTTGCCGGCCGCTGTTCGCATGTATGTGGCCGGTATATCGATTTATCTCATATTTCCAAGCATGTTCAAGAAAACTATTATTATCTTCTTATTGAAAAAAGAACACGCGAAGTATCGAATTTACGAACAAATAAAATTAAATCCATTGCAGGAATTTTTGAATTACAAAGAGTATTTAACAACTCCAGCACGCCGTATCATACAACATTGCTGGAGCGCTGTAATGTTCCAAATTCAAAAAGACGCTCCTGCAATGAATTTGATTTTCTTTTAGTAATTATTAAATGTATAATATAAAAAATATATTTTATTTCCCTGCATTCTTTTGAGTAAAGCACTATATATGCATCGGCCGAAATGGCAATTGCCTGTCTCGTATTGATGAAGTCCTCGGCCTTCAAACTTATACTCGACCTGCAATTGCCTATTTCACGGCCTTTGCAATAATGTACTATTATTCAATGATTTCCGTGCTATACACATCGACCGCGAGCCGGAGCACATACGCGACCCGTAGCACTTGTGCGCGCCTAGGCCTCTTTAAAGTCAAAGTCAATATCATTTAATCAGTCTAGGCTGTTACAAGCACTTATGAACGTCAAAGAAGCTATGCCATCAGTTCACAAACCCTACGGCGGAAGACCTTGTTACGAGAAGAACCGGCAAGAAACTCGTCAAGGGCTGTTTTTTTCTCCCTGTTTTATTTCATACAGAGTCGTCAAATTGAAAAATGACCTTAACATATCAGGGCCCTTATTCACTATGACCACTTAGCGATTCCTTGCTTAAACCACGCCAATGTCGTACTTGGTTTTGACATTTTCACAAGTCGTTTTCTCCATGAACCTTCAAAATTATAGAGTTATTGTACAAGTACATGATAGTCACATGTTGTATAATTATTAAACAAGTAAAATTACTTAATTCGTAAGTGTCATAGAGAAAAATAATTTTGAAAATGTCGAAACCAAATACGACATTCGCGTGGTTCGAGCGAGGAATCGGTAAGTGGTCAAAGTCAAAGTCAAAGATTTTTATTCAAATAGACTTATAGATAAGTGCTTTCGAATCGTCCAATTTTTTTTTTTCCTACCAGCCATTTAGGACATCTTTTAACTGATAAGAAGAACGGCCGCAAGAAACTTATCAGCTTTAACAGAAGCAACAACATTTACAAAGGAACATGTCGTTGCCAAACACAAATCTACAATCTTGAAACATATTTAACCCTAGATCACTAACCATTCGTAAAAATGACGACGCGTACCTTGCGCATTTAGCGTTTCGGTTAGATCCCGGCCCCCGCCAACCCGCCCGTTTCTAGTACCTTCCTAATTCGCATTATTAGTGACCCGCAAACACTCATTGCGGACGCACACTTATTAGGTCAGGATATATCGTGTGATCGTCGTAAAAAAAATCATACAAAACGTCGTATGACCACGACCTTCTGCAACGGCTACAAAAAAGCGATTTGCAGGGAGCATGTTGTTTCGATGTGCAATATTTGTTCAATGTAGTTTATTTCTAAAACAAATTATATTATTTCATTAAGAGAAAACTAAGACTGCTAATTAAGGTCATTTCATGTCATAAATAAAGTTGATTAAATAAATATTGATGTTTTAATCCGTCGTAAAAATTACGAATGGTTAGTGATAACGTTTCTCGAAATTAGGGTTAGTGAGCTAGGGTTAATATAAGAGGAAAATAGTGGTCATAGTGAATACGGGCCCAGTAAGGTCAATTTCCATCGTTGCCGCACTCACCCAGCCCATGGAGTAGCACGTGTTGGCGGCCACGAGCCGTAGCGCGGCGTCCCGCGGCACGAGCGGCGCGGCGCGGGCGGCGACATTCCGCGCGCGGATCGCCGCGCCCCACCCCGCGCTACCTGGTTAGGGGGGGATTTATTTATTTTCGTGTCTCATATTCTGAAAGTAACTCATAACTTGCCTAAAATGCGGGTTGAAAGTGACATGTGGCGGCCCTAGGGCTGTAATAAATTTGAAAAAAGAATAAGGGGTGTCATGTCAAATCGATATCTGTAATCTCTTTGGACTTTTATTTACTAAAGGTATGTAGGCAAAGGCACAGAAGCTATACAGCTTATTTTGCTACATTATAAAATAATTAAAATCGTAGAAACCTTACAAAATTTTTTTTAGAATATTCTGTTTGTTTTTACTTTCCTCATATTCAAAATGAAAAGTAGAGTGTTTACTTCGGGTGTATGGACCCATAACAGTCTCGACCTATCGGCGCCCTCACTTCGTTCGGGCGCCAAAACACTAGACTGTTATGGGTGTCATACAGCCCTTGGTAAACAATCTACTATTACTTAAAGAATTCCTCACATAATAAGCGCCTCGCAATTGCTAAACTAGAGTGATATATATCAAGATTTTTTGATTTACACAAGTTTTGAAAACCAACAACCAACAGTAGATTGTATTACAAGAGAGCAGAGTAATATTTTTACGGCTAGGGGGCGCTATTTTGAATCCAGAACGAAGCGAAGGATTTTAAAGTAGAATCCTGAGCGCAGTGAGGGATGCTAGAGTAGAATCCTGAGCGCAGTGAGAGATGCTAGAGTAGAATCCTGAGCGCACTGAGGGTTGCTAGAGTAGAATCCTGAGCGCAGTGAGTAATTCAAAGTTTATCGCCCTAGCGAAAAATAGTTTTGCTCTCGCGTGATACACTCTCCTTTTCATCTTCTTCTATGAGAAAATAAATCAGAGACGTTATTAGCTGCTATTTTAACTGTTTCAGGATATAACTAGCGGCCGCTTGCGGTTTCACCCGCATGATTTCCGTTCCCATAGGAATATCGGGATAAAAAGTATCCTATGTTCATAACCAGGCTATCTACAATCTGTGTACTGAATTTCATCCAAATCCTTTAAGTAGTTTTTAAGTTTATTCGTTGCAAACAAACAAACAATCAAATCTTTCCTCAGTATAATTTTAGTATAGATGTCAAACTAACTCAACGTAAAATAGATCTCTTTCCTTTTGCAAAATCTATATACAGGGTAGAAATTTAAGAAGGGGCAGTAAGGGCAGGTACCTTAACCGTTGTTGCTACGTTCTTCGAAAAATATTCAACTGCATTCGCAGATTTTGATAAAAATTAACAGCCAACCAGGAAAATGGTCAGTTTCAAAAATATTTTTTTTATGCCAATCGATCCTGATTCTCATGAAGATCAAAACACTCTTAAGACACCAACTGAGGTATGAGTAGTAGAAAGTCAGAAATCGCGAAAAATGCAAAAAAAATACACTTCTCGCGCTTCACCGACGAGTACCTTTTGTGGACGGAACTTATTTTCTTAGCGAATACGTGGAAATACTTTTTGGCGATTTCTGACTTTTCTGGTACTCATACCTCAGTTGGTGTCTTAGACCGTTTTGATCCTCATAAGGAACAGGATCGATTAGCACCAAAAAGTAAAGAAAAAAAAAATCTGCTGACTGTAGTTTTTTTTCATAATCCATAAATGCAGATATTGCAGTGGTGGGGCCGTGGCGAGCGCTCGTTGCGCCACACGTGCGCTTGCCCAAAGGAAAATGCATGGCGCAATGTAATGGCTGCTACAGAACTTATGTCACACACCATAAGGTCCATAACTACCTGGCGCGGCGTGCGCGTGGTGCGGCGCGGGCGCCTGTCCGAACGACAACTCCATAGCGACTGCCACAGGAGTCTGACCCGTATGTCGCACACCATAAGGTCCATAACTACCTGGCGCGGCGTGCGCGTGGTGCGGCGCGGGCGCGTGTCCCAACGACAACTCCATAGCGACTGCAACAGGAGTCTGACCCGTATGTCGCACACCATAAGGTCCATAATTACCTGGCGCGGCGTGCGCGTGGTGCGGCGCGGGCGCGTGTCCGAACGACAACTCCATAGCGACTGCCACAGGAGTCTGACCCGTATGTCGCACTCCATAAGGTCCATAACTACCTGGCGCGGCGTGCGCGTGGTGCGGCGCGGGCGCGTGTCCCAACGACAACTCCATAGCGACTGCAACAGGAGTCTGACCCGTATGTCGCACACCATAAGGTCCATAATTACCTGGCGCGGCGTGCGCGTGGTGCGGCGCGGGCGCGTGTCCCAACGACAACTCCATAGCGACTGCCACAGGAGTCTGACCCGTATGCAGCACACCATAAGGTCCATAACTACGTGGCGCGGCGTGCGCGTGGTGCGGCGCGGGCGCGTGTCCGAACGACAACTCCATAGCGACTGCCACAGGAGTCTGACCCGTATGTCGCACACCATAAGGTCCATAACTACGTGGCGCGGCGTGCGCGTGGTGCGGCGCGGGCGCGTGTCCGAACGACAACTCCATAGCGACTGCCACAGGAGTCTGACCCGTATGTCGCACACCATAAGGTCCATAACTACCTGGCGCGGCGTGCGCGTGGTGCGGCGCGGGCGCGTGTCCGAACGACAACTCCATAGCGACTGCCACAGGAGTCTGACCCGTATGCCGCACACCATAAGGTCCATAACTACGTGGCGCGGCGTGCGCGTGGTGCGGCGCGGGCGCGTGTCCGAACGACAACTCCATAGCGACTGCCACAGGAGTCTGACCCGTATGCCGCACACCATAAGGCCCATAACTACGTGGCGCGGCGTGCGCGTGGTGCGGCGCGGGCGCGTGTCCGAACGACAACTCCATAGCGACTGCCACAGGAGTCTGACCCGTATGCCGCACACCATAAGGTCCATAACTACCTGGCGCGGCGTGCGCGTGGTGCGGCGCGGGCGCGTGTCCGAACGACAACTCCATAGCGACTGCCACAGGAGTCTGACCCGTATGTCGCACACCATAAGGTCCATAACTACCTGGCGCGGCGTGCGCGTGGTGCGGCGCGGGCGCGTGTCCGAACGACAACTCCATAGCGACTGCCACAGGAGTCTGACCCGTATGTCGCACACCATAAGGTCCATAACTACCTGGCGCGGCGTGCGCGTGGTGCGGCGCGGGCGCGTGTCCGAACGACAACTCCATAGCGACTGCCACAGGAGTCTGACCCGTATGCCGCACACCATAAGGTCCATAACTACGTGGCGCGGCGTGCGCGTGGTGCGGCGCGGGCGCGTGTCCGAACGACAACTCCATAGCGACTGCCACAGGAGTCTGACCCGTATGCCGCACACCATAAGGTCCATAACTACCTGGCGCGGCGTGCGCGTGGTGCGGCGCGGGCGCGTGTCCGAACGACAACTCCATAGCGACTGCCACAGGAGTCTGACCCGTATGCCGCACACCATAAGGTCCATAACTACCTGGCGCGGCGTGCGCGTGGTGCGGCGCGGGCGCGTGTCCGAACGACAACTCCATAGCGACTGCCACAGGAGTCTGACCCGTATGCCGCACACCATAAGGTCCATAACTACCTGGCGCGGCGTGCGCGTGGTGCGGCGCGGGCGCGTGTCCGAACGACAACTCCATAGCGACTGCCACAGGAGTCTGACCCGTATGCCGCACACCATAAGGTCCATAACTACCTGGCGCGGCGTGCGCGTGGTGCGGCGCGGGCGCGTGTCCGAACGACAACTCCATAGCGACTGCCACAGGAGTCTGACCCGTATGTCGCACACCATAAGGTCCATAACTACCTGGCGCGGCGTGCGCGTGGTGCGGCGCGGGCGCGTGTCCGAACGACAACTCCATAGCGACTGCCACAGGAGTCTGACCCGTATGTCGCACACCATAAGGTCCATAACTACCTGGCGCGGCGTGCGCGTGGTGCGGCGCGGGCGCGTGTCCGAACGACAACTCCATAGCGACTGCCACAGGAGTCTGACCCGTATGCCGCACACCATAAGGTCCATAACTACCTGGCGCGGCGTGCGCGTGGTGCGGCGCGGGCGCGTGTCCGAACGACAACTCCATAGCGACTGCCACAGGAGTCTGACCCGTATGCCGCACACCATAAGGTCCATAACTACCTGGCGCGGCGTGCGCGTGGTGCGGCGCGGGCGCGTGTCCGAACGACAACTCCATAGCGACTGCCACAGGAGTCTGACCCGTATGCCGCACACCATAAGGTCCATAACTACCTGGCGCGGCGTGCGCGTGGTGCGGCGCGGGCGCGTGTCCGAACGACAACTCCATAGCGACTGCCACAGGAGTCTGACCCGTATGCCGCACACCATAAGGTCCATAACTACCTGGCGCGGCGTGCGCGTGGTGCGGCGCGGGCGCGTGTCCGAACGACAACTCCATAGCGACTGCCACAGGAGTCTGACCCGTATGCCGCACACCATAAGGTCCATAACTACCTGGCGCGGCGTGCGCGTGGTGCGGCGCGGGCGCGTGTCCGAACGACAACTCCATAGCGACTGCCACAGGAGTCTGACCCGTATGCCGCACACCATAAGGTCCATAACTACCTGGCGCGGCGTGCGCGTGGTGCGGCGCGGGCGCGTGTCCGAACGACAACTCCATAGCGACTGCCACAGGAGTCTGACCCGTATGCCGCACACCATAAGGTCCATAACTACCTGGCGCGGCGTGCGCGTGGTGCGGCGCGGGCGCGCGCTGGGCGGCGGCGGCGGTGGCGAGCGCTCGTTGCCGCCACACGTGCGCTTGCCCGAACGAGAACTTCATTGCTCGCTCCAATGACTGTGGAAAACGTTTAATAGTTAGTATCGGACAACGTGACACGGTAATCCTATAAAAGTCGAAAATGGCGGCTGCTTACGGAAATAGTAAATATGAAAAGAACATATTAAAACACACAAATCTCACGATGGATCTTACATAGCTAAACTATATCAGAACCGAGATTTCAGACTTTTATCGAATTTGTTACAATACAAATTCGATAAAAGTCTGAAATCTCGGTATTATTGAGGAAAATATAAACAAAAAATATCATATCTCAATTCCAATTTTGCTTAACTTAAGGTGGAACGATTAAGTTACAAAAAGCTGAACGGTCGTTAGATGGCGCTACTTTCGCTATTTAGTAGTTTTTATTTTTTTGTTAATTTTTCTTTGTCTTTTTAACTCAAAATACTTTTTGCGCATTCTATAAATAAATATTGAATTTTGGAAACCAACATTTATCTTTATGTAGTACATAAATCATCCAAATATCTCGAGAGAGTGTGTCTGTCTCCAAATTTTACTAATCACTCACACATGCATACTTTATTTCTGAGTTTCTTGTAGTAGAATATTTCGACCTAGCTAAAAAAGATCACGTAGCCCAGCGGTCTACGTACTGGACTTAGATATCACAAGAGTCAGGGTTCGAAACTTCCGATGATAGTTTTTTTTTTTTATTTATTATTATTGTTTATTTAAATAACATTACAATATTAATTTTGATGTATAAATTGCAACAAATGCAATTGCAACTTTTTAAATTGCACAAGTGACAAGAATGTAATTGATACTCTAAATTTTAAGATTTCTTAGTGGGTTTGCCCAATAAAATATCTATATTTTTTTAAACTACTGCTGAACAGATTTTGATTAAAATTGCAGTGTTTCCTCAATAAAAAAAAGTGGTGGTGGTTATTGGATCATAATGTTACCGTTTTCTATACTTCTATACTATATAATATTATAAAGAGGAAAGATTTGTATATATGTATGTAATTAATAAAATCAAAAACTACTGGACCGATTTCAAAAATTCTTTTAGAATGCTACACTATCCCTGATTAACATAAGCTATATTTTATCCCGGTATTCCCACGGGAACGGGAACCACGCGAGTGAAATCGCGAGCGGCCGCTAGTATTTTTAACCGACTTCAAAAAAGGAGGAGGTTCTCAATTCGGTTGTATGTACACCGTAAATATTTATTTTTATGTATGTACACCGATTACGCCGAGATTTCTGAACCGATTTCCATGATTCTTCTTTTGTTCGATGCAGAATAGATGCCAATTGGTCCCATAAAAATTTGGTTTCGTTTGACCCAGTACTTTTTATGTTATGAGCATTTTTATATATTTCATTTCATTGTTGACTTGGACGATGTAGTATTTACGATAATTTTGTTTATAATGTACATGAAACCTTATCTAATCTAGAAAAACCCTGCCTATTACCTAATAGCCTATTACAGACACCAGGCTATCTACTATCTGTGTACCATACTCCATCCAAATCCATTCAGTAGTTTCGGAGCCTATTCAATGCAAACAAACAAACAAACAAATTTTGTCTCTTTATAATATTAGTATAGATTAATACATAAAACATGTAAGTAAGCAAAAATATCCCAAAAAAATATTACTATTAAGTACTTACCTCATAATGAAATTGTATTATTCAACAAATACTTAATTCGTAAAGCAGCGCAGCGAACACCGGGGTTGCAAATAATAAAATATCTATTGTGTTTCGCTTTCCGATGCCTGAGAGGTTATAAAATAAAAAGTGCTAACCTCTTGTGTATCTTAAAATGTACTATGTAATGTTAAGTACAATCTAGATAAAAAGTGCTGAGATAGCGCTCACATTCATTCATGCGCTGTACGGTGAAAATGGTTTTTGAAGGCTAACTGACCAATAATTGAGGCAAATTTAATTACATTTGTTCATTCGAGCAAACGGCTTTTCGTGTAAGAGTCTTTCACGTTATTAGCTTTTCGCGCAAATGTCCTGATTCATAATCGAAACATCAATAGTCAAGTGATATGTGACATCAAATTCATGTTTTGTATTTGGTTTAGTCTATGTTTATCTCTATCCTATCATCATACTTATGATGTTTTGAAAAGCTAAATAAAAACATCATAAGAATTAGTACTTGAATACTTAGATTGTTTTCTTAACTTTCTTAACGGTAAAATCAAAATTAAGTCTGTTATTATCATTTAATACGTTAAAATTGTAATATTAATAATAAAATAAATCATTAAGATCGTTAAATCATTAGGATGTACGTAAAATAAATCATTTCTAGTCAGAAAATAAATTTCACTCAGAACTGCAATATTTGAACCCGTTTTGAAAGATTTCATAAATTTCGTTTATATTTCATTTTCATTTCACTGAAATTTTAGTTGTTGACCATCCCTAGTTACAACAACACAACGAAAAAACACTATAAACAAATGACAAATACGGAACGGTCGGTGTTGTCAGTACGTAGATGTGATTCCGGACAATTTAATACCTATTTGAAAAAATAAAATATTTAAATATTAAGTACGTTACATAATACATGTACGGTGCAACCGTCCATTTTTGCAAATCTGCAATTTATTTAGGTCGCTGCAATTTACGTCACTTTAATTATTTTCACGATAGTACACGTTTGCATAGCATTCAATGTAGACTTACTCATTGTAGCAATTAAATAAATCAATCATTTTATCATATCAAGATTTTCGTATCATTTTCTATCATCTTAAGTTGTGTGATCGCGAGATCATACATCTTTATGGTCCTTCGAGTTTTCGAAAAAACGGGACCAAGTGCACGGGGACTGTAAAAAAGTGTTCGTGTAAGTGGTGCCAACACAGCGGACTTTGGACTGCAGTGCAACAAAAAACATCAACGTCACTAAGCGCTCAGGCTTAGTATTCAGCATCAATACATAGCAGCTTCGTTACATCTACTACACGGAAATCTCAAGTAAGATCTTTCCTTTTCTTTTACTTGTCATCAATATCAACTATCATGGAAGACCTTGTCGCGAGCCAGAACCAATTGATGGGGGTGATGGAGCACCTTCTTACTAATTTTAAGAAGGATGGTGCTGACCGTAAGACTACGACCTATGTTAAAAAACGACTTAGCACCTTAGAGTCGTATTGGCAGGAGTTTCAGCTTAACCATGCGAAGCTGAACGAATTTGGGCAGCAAGATCATGAATATTTTACTAACGACTATTTTAATGAAACATTTGAACTTTACAATAACGCCCGCACGTTCATACTGAAGTATTTACCGGAACCTAGAGAAAAAATTATTTCCAAACCAACAACTCCTCAAATAAATCCTAGTTCTCTGCTACAACCTTCCTACAGCAATCAACAATCTCATTTAATCGATCCTCAACGCGAAGAAAACACCGGTATAATGTCGAAAGGGACAAGCAGCAGGCTCGAAGATATGTTAAGGAGACAAAAAAGCAATTTTAAAGCCTTCGCGAGAACATTAGATAGCATTCATCTCGAAGTTCTTACTGAGAAGTGGGAATTTGACGATGCCTTAAAATCAATCCAATCACGCTGGTCAGGAATCGATACCCTTCACTGGCAAATAGTGTACAGTGAGGGCTATGAAGATGACATAGAATACGAAGAAGCCTTCAGTAGCTATGAGCAGAGATATAATGAAATAAAAAAGCAAATAAATACTAAGATGTGGTCAGAGTGTCACAGAGAGAAAGCAACGCCGCAAATAGATGTTCCAATTTTCAGCGGTAATTATCACAGCTGGGTATCCTTTAAGGATCTGTTCGCAGAGATCATTCATAACAACAAGACTTTACCCAGTGCGCAAAAAATGCAATACCTAAAAAGTAAACTCCGTGGCGAGCCTGAAAAATTAATTCAGCATTTGCATGTAACATCTGACAATTATCAAGTGGCTTGGGACATTCTCAATCAAAGATACAACAATAAGAAATTAATATTCAACTCACATATGAATATTTTGATGAATATCCCAGTTATGCAAGTACAATCATCAATTAGTATCAAGCGAATTCATGACTCGACAAATGAGTGTCTAAACGCGATAAAAAATTTAGGGGTCGATGTTAAAACCTGGGACCCGTTGATTGTTTATCTGATATCTCAAAAACTTGATACTGACACTCATAATGATTACATAGAGTCGCTGAAACACCCAAGAGAGCTACCATCATTACGTGATTTTTTGGAATTTTTAGAAGCAAAGTTCACAGCTCTGGAGTCTTCAAAGAGAAAATCAGAAAACAAGATGCAGCATCAGCAACAACCACATCAACATCAGCACAATCGTCAAATTCCATCGACATCAAACATTAAAAAATATCATACTTATAATTATAAACCATCAAATCAGTTAAATCAATTCGCAAAAAGTTACAATTCAAATGTAAAAGTTTATCGACCTCAGTCACAAAAATGCGCAGTTTGCAACAAGGATCACGCGATATTTCATTGTGACACTTTTCTCGAATTTCAACCGCATATTAAACAAGAAACAATTAATAAATTATCATTATGCAAAAATTGCCTTTATGACCACAAAGGTAAGGTGTGTTTTTCAATGAAGCGATGTCGCCTATGTAAAGGAGAACACAATACTTTATTACACGAAGTATTTGGCGTTAAGTCGAATGTCGCATCATCAAGCAAAAGCAACGAGATAATATCATCGAAAAATAGCATGACTGCGTTACAGGATGGTACCCAAGAGGTACTTTTAGCAACAGCCCAAATCAAGGTACAGGCAGAAGACGGAAGTAATCATATCTTGCGCGCTCTTATTGATCAAGGCTCGCAAGCATCAATAATATCAGAAAACGCAGCTCAACTATTAGGTTTGCGAAGACAACGTTGTAAGGGCATCATATTAGGAGTAGGCTCCACTGAAAATCATTGTAAGGGGACGATGAACATCACTATCAAATCAATACATGATCAATTTTCTATCAACATCAACGTGTTTATTATGAACAAAGCAGTAAATAACTTACCTAATAAATCATTTAACAAACCTACTTGGCCCTACATACAAAACTTACCTCTAGCAGACCCGGAATTTTATCATAGCCGATCAGTGGACCTCTTGTTGGGCGTCGATGTTTATGCAGCAATCATGATGGACGGAGTGATAAAAATAAATGAATCGACGCCAATAGCACAGCAAACTAAGTTTGGTTGGATTTTGTGTGGGAATGTTAAATCCTACCAATGCAATGTCGTCACGCTAAGTGTAGACGAAATACAAAAATTCTGGTCCATCGAGGATATCAATGACAGCACGGATTTGTCACAGGAGGATTATGAATGTTTACGGTTATATGAATCGACAACAACCAGACAATCAGACGGCCGCTACGTAGAACGCCTCCCGCTTCATCCTGACATCGAATCAAAATTGGGACATTCAAAAACAAGAGCAGATGCGCAATTTTATCAAATTGAAAAGAAATTTTGCAAAGAAGAAAAATTAGCAATCGATTATAAATTGTTCATGACAGAATATTATAATTTAGGGCACATGCGCTTAGCAGTGAGTTATCAAATACCTAGCTATTACATGCCGCATCATGGCGTTCGGCGCGCCGAGTCGACAACTACGTCACTGCGTGTCGTGTTTAATGCGTCACAGCCAACATCAAATGGTATCAGCTTGAATGATCTTATGTTCAGAGGTCCAAATATGCAACAAGATCTCATGCTTCTGATTGTTAAGTGGCGACAGTACAAATATGCAATAACAGCCGATATTGAAAAAATGTTCCGCCAAATTTATATTCACGAACAAGATCAGAAATATCAGAAAATCATATGGCGCGAGTCACAACATCAGCCCTTGCAAGAATATCAATTGATGACAGTCACTTACGGTACCAAGGCCGCTCCGTTCTTAGCAATGCAAACTTTAAAACAGTTAGCTAATGATGAAGGTCATCGATTCCCGGAGGCAGCCAAGGCCGTTAAGGAACAGTTTTATATGGACGATCTTTTATCAGGGGGCTACAAAATTGAAACTACAAAACAACTTCAATCTGATTTAATAACACTGCTCAAATTGGGTGGCTTTAACTTACGCAAATGGTCATCAAATGAACCCGAAATACTAACTAACATCAAGTGCAATCAAAACCACCAAGAAAACTTTGACTTTAAACACCAAGAATCAACAAAAACATTGGGTTTAACTTGGAACTCAAGAGAAGATAATTTCACGTTTCAATGCAAGATGTCTAACCCGCCCTCAAAGAAACTTACAAAAAGAATATTATTAGGTGAAATTTCAAAAGTTTTTGATCCACTAGGTTGGTTATCTCCAGTGGTAGTCAAATTAAAATTATTATTTCAAAACGTTTGGCTTATAGATTTAAGATGGGATGACGTCATACCGGAAAAAATACACACAGAATGGTTGAAATTAAGATCAGATATAGAAAACATCAATACAATAAAGGTTCCGAGGTGGTTACAACGCGAGCAAGAAGATACTATCCAACTGCATGGCTTTTGTGACGCTTTTACAAAAGCTTACGCTTGCGTCATTTATGCAAGGATTTGGAAACGCGACAAAGCAACAGCATCAGTTACTCTCTTAGCAGCAAAAACTAAGTTAGTACCAGTAACAAAGAAAGCAAAGGATACCGCCAAAAATGAGCATATAACCCTCCCTAGACTGGAATTGTGTGGAGCGCAATTGTTAGCAAAATTAATGAGCAAGGTCATGGAAGGATTGACAAATCATAAAATTGATATTTATGGCTGGTGCGACTCCACAGCAGTGTTGGGCTGGCTACACGGCGAACCAAGTCGATGGAAACCGTTTGTAGCTAATAGAGTTAAAATGATTACTGAAAAAATTAACCCTAACTATTGGCATTATATCAAGTCTCACGAAAACCCGGCAGACTGCGCTAGTCGCGGAATGACTATTTCACAATTAAATGAACATCAGTTATGGTGGAAGGGACCGTCGTGGTTACAGTCATTCGACAAAAATAATTTCAATCAAGACATTAAACATGTAACTAATTTAGAACTAAAGAAAAACCAAACAAATGTAGTACAAATTAATCAAACCACGGAGAATAATATAATATCAAGTTTAATAAGCAAATACAGCAATTTTACGCAAATCACACGTGCAATAGCTTGGTTGTTGCGACTTTTTTCACGTGATCAACCAAAACCAGCATATTTAACAAATAAAGATTTGGAATTAGCAGAGATTAAAATTATAAAATATATACAGCAATGTGAATTTTCAGAAGATATTCAAAATTTACGTAATCATGGGACAGTCATTCCTAAAAGCAAGTTATCATGCTTAAACCCATTCTTAGATACAGATGGTGTTTTAAGAGTCGGAGGGAGGCTAAGGTCATCACATCTTGAATTTGAAATGAAACACCCGAGAATTATGCCATATCAACATGTGGTGACGTCACTACTAATTGATCAAGCCCATAAACAAACGTTCCACGGAGGCGCCCGGCTCACTCATTCAAAGTTGCGCCAAAAATATTGGATTTTATCAGGAAATAGAGCAGTAAAATTTCATATCATCAAATGTGTTTTATGCAAAAGACACAAGCCAATGAAACACCATCAAATAATGGGCGACCTTCCCGAATCAAGGACCACACCGACCCGACCCTTTTATCATACAGGCGTAGACTTCACTGGGCACGTAGAAGTTAAAGCAAGCAAGGGTCGTGGTATTAAGACGTCAAAAGGGTATGTGGCTGTCTTCGTGTGTATGGTCACGAAGGCTGTCCACTTGGAGCTGGTGTCAGACCTTACATCGTCATCATTTTTAGCAGCGCTGCGCAGAATGGCAGCGAGAAGAGGTACCCCGCGCCACGTTTATAGCGACAACGGGACCAACTTCACAAAAGCAGCAAAAATACTATACAGTGAATTAAAATCAATAATCACAAATGAGTTTCTCTCGGAAGTTAGCGAAATGCAAATAACATGGCATTTTAATGCACCATCATGGCCTAGTGCTGGTGGGTTGTGGGAGGCGGCAGTGAAGAGTTTAAAACATCATTTGCGGAGAGTACTCGGAGAACAAAAACTCACCTTTGAGGAGTTCCAAACACTGCTATCACAACTCGAAGCCTGCCTCAACTCCAGACCACTATGTTCGCTAACAGAAGACCCAGATGACATCGACTTCCTTACTCCATCTCATTTTCTAGCATCGGGTCCGAATTTAACCATCATCGAAACTGAGACGGACGTGAGAACAAGGTGGCAACTGACTCAAAAATTAACTAACGATATTTGGCGAAGATGGCGCACGGAGTACCTGACACAGTTAACATCGCGTAGTAAGTGGCAGCGATCACAGCCAAATATTGAACTTAATGATATTGTTATCATACACGAAACGAACCTGCCTCCGGGGAAGTGGTCTCTAGGCAGAGTCGTTGAAATACACCCCGGTGCCGACGGCCACGTACGGGTCGTGAGTGTTAAAACAAAAAACGGCGTTTTAAAACGACCAATCATCAAGTTATCAGTACTACCGGTCAATAATCAAGATAAACAATCAAAACATGACGATCAGAAAACATTGCCACCCGAAGAAAATCACCTGACGTCATCCGTCCAAGATCAGCCTAAAATTGTATCAGAAAACAATCAATCTCCGGCGCCCGTCGAAATTAAACAAACAAAGCGTAAAATAACAAGAAATGGCATGCAAGTTAATTTTATATCTTTAATAATTATGCTTATGCTTTTGTTAGTATCAACTGTGCAAGGTGCCTATAATATATCAAACATAGAAAATAGCAAAGGTTTATATTTCGACAAAATATCAAATATGCGTTTAGTTCGTGACGAATGGAAAATGATAATTTACTATAATATGGATCCGTACTGGCAAGGTTCTAAGCTACTAAACAAATACATCGGCCACCTGGAAAACATATGTTCTAAATTGCAGAAACGACAACAATGCGACGTAATCTTGTTACAGTTACGTCACGGTAGTACGGAGTTACAATATAACGATCAGCTGTTACTTGGTCAGCGTTCTGCGACGGGAATACGAGTACGACGCGGCCTTATCAATGCTGGGCCCGTATTCACTATGACCACTTACCGATTCCTTGCTCAAACCACGCGAATGTCGTATTTGGTCCCGACATTTTCAAAATTCATTTTCTGTATGACACTTACAAATTTTAAATTTATTTTACTTGTTTAATAATGATACAACTTGTGACTTTCATGTACTTGTACAATAACTCTATAATTTGGGAGAATCATGGAATAAACGACTTTTGAAATGTCAAAACCAAGTACGACATTGGCGTGGTTTGAGCAAGGAATCGCTAAGTGTTCATAGTGAATAAGGGCCCAGTAGGCAGCGTAGCGCACGCGCTATTCGGCGTTCTGGATGACGATTTCGCAATACAATATCAAAAGGACATTGACCTTATCAGAGAAAATCAACAACATCTTGTAAAATTATATAAAAATCAGACATCAGTCATAGAAGCACAGTTCAATTTTTTGAAAAGATTAGAAACATCGATTGATCAACAATACAAGCTCTTTAATCAACATATCATGAGATTAGAAAAGGACAACTTAGTTATAAGAGAGGAAGTGGAACGGCTTAGAGCCACTAACGAGTTTACATTATCTTCCATAATAGCAAATAACATTTTGGCCGATTTGAAAAAGCTCCAAAACATTTTACTTGACACAATCACGGATATATATCATGGAAAGTTCGACATTCATATCATATCCCCCGACCAATTAAAGGACGAACTCAGCTTAATCTCTGGCCACTTATCAAAGGAAGTGTCTCTCCCTATAGATGACATTCATAATGGTATTTCGAAACTATACCATTTATTAAGAGTTAAGGCAAAAGTTACAGACCAGTATCTTTTATTCGAAGTCAAAATCCCTTTAATTACTCGCGAAGGCTACGATATATACAAAATTATACCTTTACCACAATTAGTTCAAGAAAACCAGATGACTAGCATTATTCCGATTTCTGAGTACATTGCAATGAATATCTAAAAAGATTCCTATGTGCCTATGTCACAAACTGACGTACATAATTGCCTACATGTGGACATGGACACGTCATTCTGCGATTTACAAGGGCCTGTGTATCATATGCAAGAAGATAAAAATCTTTGTTTTAAAAATATATCATCAGACAAGTGTCAAGTAACAACTAACTATTGTAAAAACACATGGACCGCACTTAATAAAATAAATACATATTTGTTTTATTGTTGCGAGAAATGCACACTACGACTTATGTGCGGCGGTCAAGTTTCAACTGAACGACTCAGCAAGGCCGGCGTTCTATCCATCGGGAATGATTGTGTAATTAAGGGCGATTCGTTTATGATTCACTCTCACAATCGTCAAAGCAACGACTTGAAAACACAACCCGATTTTATCAATATAGATATTCCCCCCATCAATGACATAATAAATTTGACTGTACCTATCGACCTTGAGTTCGATCATAAGTTGGAAGAGGATCGAAGGGATCGTCAAAAATCATTACAGGAGATAGACCATCGCATCCAGGAAATGAAAAATTCGGATGTAGATTTGAAACAGATGTCATATCACGATGTACATCATTATATCGTAATATACGTATTGGTGGGAATTTGTGGAGCAGCAGCAGCAGTGTTCCTGTGGAGGCGAGTGCGGGCGCACCACCACCGTCGCGCCCTGGCGGAGCCGCCGCTGGCCGCCGTGGAGCTGCAGCCGCAGCGCCGCCCGGCGCCGGCACCGCGGCTTTCACTGTCACTTCACGACATCGCAAGTGCAAGTGTTAGTGCTAGTGCAAGTGATCGTGTTTGTGAACAACCTAAAGCATCAGTGCAATGTCAATGTGAAAACCCAATAGGGTCAGAGCAAAGTGCGCGAGTGATCGATAAAGCGACTTCGCCAGTTTTTAAGTCGCTTAACTTTAATGATGTTCGTTTAAGCAATATTTCTAAGTAGTTAAAATCATTCACTAACTAATCATATTTTAAGAATTATTAATATTATAATCACCTTTTGTTAATGTTTAAACCATTATCATTTTATTAACAAAATCATTTCATCTCATCTCCTCTCGCGGCCGGGAGCATGTACGGTGCAACCGTCCATTTTTGCAAATCTGCAATTTATTTAGGTCGCTGCAATTTACGTCACTTTAATTATTTTCACGATAGTACACGTTTGCATAGCATTCAATGTAGACTTACTCATTGTAGCAATTAAATAAATCAATCATTTTATCATATCAAGATTTTCGTATCATTTTCTATCATCTTAAGTTGTGTGATCGCGAGATCATACAATACAAGTAAATTTTATTTGCACAAAGCAGATAAAATTTTCTTTTCTTTTTTTTTATAAAATCTTATTTTCCATTTTTTGACAGTGATGGGAGAAAAAAAGTTTTACGCATAAAAAACAAAATTTAAAGTCGTGTTTAGCATTTTTTCAAAATCGGAGTCAGGATAAATCCTACAAATCACAACTTTATATCATAATCCCAAAGTAAATTATTACTGACGAAACTCATCTCTTTTGGGACGCAACGGCAACACAGCTGAAAAATCTAGTAAAGAGAAATTTAAACAATAGGCTTGTGTCCATTAAGAATAAATATAATGGATAGGGGTTTATAATGATTAATTATATTATGGAGAAAATAACAAACAATTTTAATTATTAAAAGCGTTAAAGATTAATAATATTTTTAAAAAATAAATTTCGGAAAATTAAACCTTTAGTCACGTGACAGTGAACACCAATCAGAAAGCGTTACGTCACGCCGTGCGAAACTCCAATCTTGTCTTTGACGTTTCGAGTATCACTACCGGTTCTTGATAAAATTTTGGTTTTTAACAATTAATATCAAGTTGATACAGTTTTTGCTAATTAAAGAAAAATTGTTGCTTTTGTATAGCGGACCCAGATTATAGTGAAAATCAAAAAGTGGAGATTTTAAGTGTGCCATTCAATATTGAGTATGTTGAGAATTTGATTAATAATAAACTATTAAACTTTTGGAAAATTAATGTATACCCATTGTTATATAAAAGTGTGGAACTATAACATATTTGAAATAAAAAAAAAACAATCTTAAAGTTTTCCTTAGTTTTATTTTATTAAAGAATCTTGCAAATTAATTAATGCACATGCTATGATTATTATCTCGTCAAGAATTTTTACAAATTTAAAAGTAACACATGCATGTGGTGGTAGAAAATAGGGATTCTACAAAACACATCTAGTTTGCTCGAATTAAGTAATAGATTGTATTGTGTGAAATACTTACATCAAAATTATCTTCACAAAAATACATTCTTGAACCTGTTGATAAAGTATGAGCATCATCTCTTCTTGCAAGAATTAGCCAGTTTTTCCGTATTTCTCCATTGTTTGGAACATATATAAATAACTTGTTTGGCGTTTTTATAGTCGTGCTATCACACTGGGGAACTATACAGTACTTATAATATGAGAAATTCATTTTTAAACGATAAAAACTAGCTATAACGTACGAAGACACGATCGCTCTTTGGTTTGTTTCGCACGGCGTGACGTCATTCAAGACGCCATGACAGTCTTGTGCGTTTTGGAACCAAATTAAAATTGGTTTTTTAAAACGCGAAATTTATAATGTAAACGCTCGATTAAAAATAAATAAACCTTTTTTTTCGATAAAATGCCTAATAAGCTAAAATATTAAGCAGTTATTGAAATTTTGTCAACTAGCCTATTATTAAATCGAGACAAATGTAAGAGCGGCAACTTCGCGCGTTGCGCGTCTTAGCCGCATGGAATGGCAACGTCGCGATTTTTGTATACGTACACGACATTTGTCACATACACACACGTAATATTTGCAAAAAAAAATGTGTTCATTTATAGGTGATTTCTGAATGAAACAATGTTTGTTTATTAATTTAGCGCAAATGAATACCCGAAAAGAAATAGTTGCACATATATTTAAGTATTTATTCTGTTAATCTACCAAGATTATCTCGACTATTTTTTGTATGAAAATCGTTCCACCTTAAGACTAAGTTTATCAGTCAATTATATGTCTGGATTGTAATGCTTTATAACAGTAATATAATAAAATTTACTGGACGTTGAAAAACAATTAACCGACTAGTCCACACAAAGTTACCCAACAAACCCCTTTACCTGCGCCACTAAATAATCGAATTTAAAATGGCGGCACAACAGGTCAAACTAACAGCGAATCACGGATGACATTAAGTGATATTACATGTGCGAGTGTGAGCGAATCGTTAGTGGCCGCCATACTAGATCATTTCTTTATTGGCGCGACTTACAATAAGTAGTTAACACACTTATGTGTGACCCCAGATTTTGACATTCACACTCGGATACTTCACCATCACAATGCGGACAGTTCAATTTCACTCCCGTTATTGGTCAGTAGGTAGGACGTCAAAGCCACAAAAGTAGTTGATGATTATAACAGCTGCCCCGTCTTTTCTCGCTACAACTTGCCTTACGTGGGTATTCTGTGACGTGTACCTCTATCTACCAACGCCACAGCCGCCCACTCAGTTCCAGTAGCAGACACAGTTGCCCCATTACGAGCAGAATCAGTGCCACAAGGTTGCTCACGTCCCAAACTTACCGTAATTGAATAATCTTGTTATGCAATTATAGGTAACTAGCGGATCCTCGCGGTTTTACTCGCGTGGTGCCCGTTCCCGGGGGAATATCGGGATAAAATATAGCCTATGTCACTCGGGAGAAATGTACCTTTCTAATGGTCTAAGAATTTTCTAAATCGGTCCAGTAGTTCCTGAGATTAGCGCGTTCAAACAAACAAACTCTTCAGCTTTATAATATTAGTATAGATTTATTGTCAATGATTATTTATACCAATGTTTATTTTAGTTATGTTTTTTTTATGCTTTCGCCCCATCCATTCGTCTCCAGCAGGAGACACAGCTGTCCCCCATCTCGCAAGGCGTAGATACTAGGTTTTGCTGTAAGTTTATTCTTCATCTTGAAGCGCTCATCGCCGCGCTTGACAGACTGATCGTATTCACGTCTGTTAAGCTAAGTTCGGCCCGGTCAGGTGTCAAATCCATCAGTACCCAGCGTTGCTCAGAGCGGGCGCACGCGCTGCTTCGAACGCTCTGCAATAGTACGGCCTCCACTCTTCACACAGCAATCCAAAGCACAAATGCGGATCGTAGTGTCATAGCGTCGCGGCAACGTGCTGTAGTGCTACGAGTCAATCTCCCTCCCCCCACTCACCTCCAGTAATAGACACAGCTGCCCCCACCTCGCGGCCGCCAGCGCTAACAGATCCATCAGTGCGACCGCGTTGCTCAAAGCGTGCGCACGCGCAGCTTCGAATTCCGCGCTCTGCGATAGAACTGCGTCGCGCACCGCCATCGCCTCGCCCACTAGCAGGACAAGCACCACCTCTTCGTACTCGTTGCGGGGTACGAACTGGATATGAAAAGCTTTTTTTTAATCGAAAATTTTAAAGGATTAAGGAATCTGGAGGCCCGGTGATAACCGCTTCACTATTGGTTTGAAAGGAAGAATGGACGATCCATTTTACCTTCCAAAGAATGTTTCGAGAAGGTTTCGAGACTTTCAAATGCACAAAATGTATTTGTATTGACATTGTTGTAATTGTAGACTGACATGAGAATTTAATTGTATATTGAAATTAATTTATTTTATTTCTTATTTGACATTTATTATCATACATTTGTTTTTTATTAATTTATTTCTCGATTTTATTTTATGACATTTCGATCAGTTTCTTAATGTTAATCTAATTTAAATCATTTTATTATATATTTGCATGCTATGTAAAATGGCTAAATAGGTTAAGCTCCATTTTGTTTTTACAATTGTACTAAACAACATTTACTGTAACCCTATTTAGAGCAAATAAAAATATTTGTATTTGTATTTGTATTTGTATTCGCTTATGGTCTGGTGTGTCGACTTGAATTGCGAGCGCTGATGCTATAGCGCTCTCTCGGTCACACACATAATCAACTAGTAACCGACTATTTAAAAGGAATCTTATTGTTAGGAAGATAACGCTGTCGGCTGTCAAAATGAAGTCGACAGTGATACCGACGGCACTTACGCGGTAGGCCCACTGATAAGGATATATAGGAATTGGCGGCGGAAAAACTAAATAAGGAATAAATAAATATTTAGGGACGTAACTTGGGAATGGCGCGCATCAAATGTCCGTTGTTTAAGCTGTCGTTTCAACTATTTTCAACCATATGATGAACAACTAAAATTGTCAAGAAAATTGGCGAACGATTACAGTATTATGGCCGCCACTCCATCAGTCTACGCTGCAAGTTATGTTTAAGTAGATTCATATTTTATATAAGTTAATCGATTAGTATACGCTGCCATATAAATATTAAAAGAATTTAATGATCTCCATAATTTGTAATATTTGTAAGCTTTATTGTAATTTTCCCTGGTGGTCCAAATAAATAAATAAATAACATCATCATCTCACCCACTGCTGGGTATAGGCCTCCACCAAGGATCTCCAAGACGATCGGTTGATGGCTGCCCGCATCCGTTGGCTTCCCGCAACGGATCGTCGGTCCCTTGTCGAGGGCCTGCCCACGGAGCTTCGTTCGGTGCGCGGTCGCCATTCCAGAACCTTTGCGCCGCAACGGCCATCGGTTCTTCTCGCTATGTGTCCCGCCCACTGCCACTTCGACTGAGCAATCCTTCGATATATGTCGGTTACTTTAAATCTACGGATCTCCTCATTTCTGATTCGTTCCCGTTCGATAACTCGGGTGCTTTTTACACGTTTGTAAAAGCCACAATAGGTTACACAGATATCGGTACAGACTGTTCTCATACCTGGTTGATGCCAGCGTATTTGTTAGGCTTCCACGGTCTCTCAGATCCGTGGTCCTCTCGGCGACGCGGCAATGTGTTCGCGTGACCCGAGTTCGTCGCTGCACCCGCTACTGCGTTCGCTCTCTCTGGTGCTTTGTACACCTATGCAACAGCACAACATTAACATTAACGGGACCCGCAGTACGGCCCGGGGTAAGAACGGGACACTTCATCCAAAAATTATACTATAGATGTTCGACCATGTCCAGTACAGGGCCCAGTGTAGCATGAATTAGGCTTTAATTTAGGCTTAGCCGAATCAAAGCTGTTATCTTCCATCGTATCGAATAAATGTCAAAAGTCTTACACAAATAAATCAGGCAGCAGCGTGCTTGTGCCCGCATTTGCTTCGGCAAAGACGCCGAAGTTTGGTGAGATCAGCTCGACCGTTAAAACTGAGGCCGAGATTGTGATGATACCGGACATCAAAACAAAATCTATCGTCGGGGTGGAAAAACGATCGCCGTCATTCGTCTTGACCGCAGTCAGAAATAACTTCGTTCTCTTTGAGGTCTCTGTGACGGCGGCGGTGGAAGATCAGCCTATTGTTGACGACCTGTTTGGCGCAGGGGTACTAAACCCACCTTCTGCGCCAGTGGTCCCGGGTTCGATGCCCGGACAAGACAAATATTTGTGTGCATGAACATTTCTATTTGTCTTGGTCTGGGTGTTTAATATGTATATTATGTATGTATTTATAAGAAAAAAATATACAAATATATTTATCCGTTATCTAATATCCATAACACAAGTTCATCATGAAACTTTACGTGGTGCTGGTGAAGCACTTCGTTAGCTTTCACACGTTTTCAAAATTCAATTTAAATAATCTAGGCTGTGTTGTTATACCGGTTAAAATGTCAACGCCTATTAGTCTGTGGGATTATGCCGTCTATGACAAGAACGAGCTGGCTGGCCACATACTATGAACTTTTTCCCTGCAAATATGTCAGAGCACTTTCGGATTTCGCCGGCGCGGCGGTTGTGCCCTCATCTCACTGAGAGTAAAAAAATACTATCTAAATCCCGTGAAAAAGTGGTTATAGAGTGGCAGTGTGCTCAGCCACAAGCACCTACGCCGTCCTGGAAACGCCGGACTGACCCGCATCGTCCTCCAGGTTTGTGGGTTTCCTTTTTACAAATGGTATCTCAGTGCAGTCTACCTTTGGTGTAATACACCAGCCCTCGGTGTGGTTATTTACATTCCACACCAGTGGGCTAGATAATTGGTGTGATTGTATACAATTATTTACGATTATTATTTATTTATTAAGACTACCTCCGTGGTAAAGTAAATTACATAATAAACTATTATGTCGTGTAATTTAAAAATGGAACGATCTTTTACTTCGATGGCAACGAAGGAGGTAAATGATCAAAGATGTTATTTAAATTTCGAAGTGGCTTGCAAATAGAAAGCTGTTTTAGAAAAGAAAAAAACAACAAATGAAGACTTCACGCGGAAAAAATAATTGTTGGTCGTTGTTCGTCTAATTTCAAAAAGTAGTTTTAATTGCCGCGCATTATTTGAGAAAAGTACTGTTCAAGCCTTGGCCACAACTAGGCATTCATCAATGCCTCTTTTGCTGCAAGCTGCAGTAATGTACTACATATTTTTTATCAGCCTACTGTAATAAGATCGAAACGTATGTTCCCGTCTTACCTGGCCGGTGACGCCGCGCATGAGCACCTCGGCGAGCTGCCGCGCCAGCGTCAGCCGCAGCGCTTGCGTCGACGGCGACTCTACCGCCGTTAGCATCTCTCGGTACCTGATCACCGAACATTTATTTATTTATTTTTTACCCTGGAAAGCTAACGTTTGTCAAAATTACGAGCATCCGAAATGCATTACTTAATTTCCCTTTTTTATTGTTTTATTAACACACCCAATGCCAACTCAGAACCCAGTTGACCCTATGTGGTCAATTGGGTTCTGAGTATCGAGTGAGGATTAGTGACCTCTGGAGTCAGAGTTTATCAAGCCGCCTATAACGCCTCTGACTTGGCTTAACGACTGTAATCAGATGACAACAGCCGGGACCGACGGTTTAACGTGCGCTTTGACTAGGCGCAGAAATGGATACGTTCGCAAACTAAGGTACGGGGCCGATCGTATGCGTCGACATCCTACCATACGCAATAGGCTGTTACCGCATCTGTTTGTATCCTTTCCGATACGATGCGATGCGAGCCGATTTTTTTATTAAAGACTGGGCAGCCCGTAGACAAAAATTGTTAGAGATAGCAGAGATGGTGAGCATTCCATCTGAACGCGTTTTTAACATTTGCACCAACATTCGAGAATGAAATAGCTTTGCGCGCGATGGGTGCCGCGTATGCTCACTTTTGACCAAAAGCAACATCGTGTGAACGATTCATCGGCGTCGCCAAGCTCTATGAATAGCTACCGCTTTTACCCTTTTCCCCAGATCTGGCCCCGTGCGACTTCCACTTATTCCCAAACCTGAAGAAATGGTTAGGTGGCCAGAGATTTTCAACAAATGATGAAGTCATTGTTGCCGTAGACGAGTATTTTGAGGGGATGGAGAAAACATTTTATCAAACTGGTGTAACGGCATTGGAGAAGCGCTGGACTAAAGGCATCGAGGTAGAACGAAACTATGTTGAGAAATAAATGTATTTTAAATTTGATTATTATAGATTTTCTTCGTCGTTTCGGAAACTTATTGATCAGCCCTCGTATACTGACGTCACAGCTCACACACTGACCTGTCGATGGCGTTGTGCAGTCGGCCCGCTCGTATGTGCAGTACGGGCACGCTGCAGATACAGCAGCGTCAGGTCTGTGCTATACTGACGTCACAGCTCACACACTGACCTGTCGATGGCGTTGTGCAGTCGGCCCGCTCGTATGTGCAGTACGGGCACGCTGCAGATACAGCAGCGTCAGGTCTGTGCTATACTGACGTCACAGCTCACACACTGACCTGTCGATGGCGTTGTGCAGTCGGCCCGCTCGTATGTGCAGTACGGGCACGCTGCAGATACAGCAGCGTCAGGTCTGTGCTATACTGACGTCACAGCTCACACACTGACCTGTCGATGGCGTTGTGCAGTCGGCCCGCTCGTATGTGCAGTACGGGCACGCTGCAGATACAGCAGCGTCAGGTCTGTGCTATACTGACGTCACAGCTCACACACTGACCTGTCGATGGCGTTGTGCAGTCGGCCCGCTCGTATGTGCAGTACGGGCACGCTGCAGATACAGCAGCGTCAGGTCTGTGCTATACTGACGTCACAGCTCACACACTGACCTGTCGATGTCGTTGTGCAGTCGGCCCGCTCGTATGTGCAGTACGGGCACGCTGCAGATACAGCAGCGTCAGGTCTGTGCTATACTGACGTCACAGCTCACACACTGACCTGTCGATGTCGTTGTGCAGTCGGCCCGCTCGTATGTGCAGTACGGGCACGCTGCAGATACAGCAGCGTCAGGTCTGTGCTATACTGACGTCACAGCTCACACACTGACCTGTCGATGGCGTTGTGCAGTCGGCCCGCTCGTATGTGCAGTACGGGCACGCTGCAGATACAGCAGCGTCAGGTCTGTGCTATACTGACGTCACAGCTCACACACTGACCTGTCGATGGCGTTGTGCAGTCGGCCCGCTCGTATGTGCAGTACGGGCACGCTGCAGATACAGCAGCGTCAGGTCTGTGCTATACTAACGTCACAGCTCACACACTGACCTGTCGATGGCGTTGTGCAGTCGGCCCGCTCGTATGTGCAGTACGGGCACGCTGCAGATACAGCAGCGTCAGGTCTGTGCTATACTGACGTCACAGCTCACACACTGACCTGTCGATGTCGTTGTGCAGTCGGCCCGCTCGTATGTGCAGTACGGGCACGCTGCAGATACAGCAGCGTCAGGTCTGTGCTATACTGACGTCACAGCTCACACACTGACCTGTCGATGGCGTTGTGCAGTCGGCCCGCTCGTATGTGCAGTACGGGCACGCTGCAGATACAGCAGCGTCAGGTCTGTGCTATACTGACGTCACAGCTCACACACTGACCTGTCGATGGCGTTGTGCAGTCGGCCCGCTCGTATGTGCAGTACGGGCACGCTGCAGATACAGCAGCGTCAGGTCTGTGCTATACTGACGTCACAGCTCACACACTGACCTGTCGATGGCGTTGTGCAGTCGGCCCGCTCGTATGTGCAGTACGGGCACGCTGCAGATACAGCAGCGTCAGGTCTGTGCTAAACTGACGTCACAGCTCACACACTGACCTGTCGATGGCGTTGTGCAGTCGGCCCGCTCGTATGTGCAGTACGGGCACGCTGCAGATACAGCAGCGTCAGGTCTGTGCTATACTGACGTCACAGCTCACACACTGACCTGTCGATGGCGTTGTGCAGTCGGCCCGCTCGTATGTGCAGTACGGGCACGCTGCAGATACAGCAGCGTCAGGTCTGTGCTATACTGACGTCACAGCTCACACACTGACCTGTCGATGGCGTTGTGCAGTCGGCCCGCTCGTATGTGCAGTACGGGCACGCTGCAGATACAGCAGCGTCAGGTCTGTGCTATACTGACGTCACAGCTCACACACTGACCTGTCGATGGCGTTGTGCAGTCGGCCCGCTCGTATGTGCAGTACGGGCACGCTGCAGATACAGCAGCGTCAGGTCTGTGCTATACTGACGTCACAGCTCACACACTGACCTGTCGATGGCGTTGTGCAGTCGGCCCGCTCGTATGTGCAGTATGGGCACGCTGCAGATACAGCAGCGTCAGGTCTGTGCTATACTGACGTCACAGCTCACACACTGACCTGTCGATGGCGTTGTGCAGTCGGCCCGCTCGTATGTGCAGTACGGGCACGCTGCAGATACAGCAGCGTCAGGTCTGTGCTATACTGACGTCACAGCTCACACACTGACCTGTCGATGGCGTTGTGCAGTCGGCCCGCTCGTATGTGCAGTATGGGCACGCTGCAGATACAGCAGCGTCAGGTCTGTGCTATACTGACGTCACAGGTCATACACTGACCTGTCGATGGCGTTGTGCAGTCGGCCCGCTCGTATGTGCAGTATGGGCACGCTGCAGATACAGCAGCGTCAGGTCTGTGCTATACTGACGTCACAGGTCATACACTGACCTGTCGATGGCGTTGTGCAGTCGGCCCGCTCGTATGTGCAGTACGGGCACGCTGCAGATACAGCAGCGTCAGGTCTGTGCTATACTGACGTCACAGCTCACACACTGACCTGTCGATGGCGTTGTGCAGTCGGCCCGCTCGTATGTGCAGTATGGGCACGCTGCAGATACAGCAGCGTCAGGTCTGTGCTATACTGACGTCACAGCTCACACACTGACCTGTCGATGGCGTTGTGCAGTCGGCCCGCTCGTATGTGCAGTATGGGCACGCTGCAGATACAGCAGCGTCAGGTCTGTGCTATACTGACGTCACAGCTCACACACTGACCTGTCGATGGCGTTGTGCAGTCGGCCCGCTCGTATGTGCAGTACGGGCACGCTGCAGATACAGCAGCGTCAGGTCTGTGCTATACTGACGTCACAGCTCACACACTGACCTGTCGATGGCGTTGTGCAGTCGGCCCGCTCGTATTTGCAGTACGGGCACGCTGCAGATACAGCAGCGTCAGGTCTGTGCTATACTGACGTCACAGCTCACACACTGACCTGTCGATGGCGTTGTGCAGTCGGCCCGCTCGTATGTGCAGTATGGGCACGCTGCAGATACAGCAGCGTCAGGTCTGTGCTATACTGACGTCACAGCTCACACACTGACCTGTCGATGGCGTTGTGCAGTCGGCCCGCTCGTATGTGCAGTATGGGCACGCTGCAGATACAGCAGCGTCAGGTCTGTGCTATACTGACGTCACAGCTCACACACTGACCTGTCGATGGCGTTGTGCAGTCGGCCCGCTCGTATGTGCAGTATGGGCACGCTGCAGATACAGCAGCGTCAGGTCTGTGCTATACTGACGTCACAGGTCATACACTGACCTGTCGATGGCGTTGTGCAGTCGGCCCGCTCGTATGTGCAGTATGGGCACGCTGCAGATACAGCAGCGTCAGGTCTGTGCTATACTGACGTCACAGCTCACACACTGACCTGTCGATGGCGTTGTGCAGTCGGCCCGCTCGTATGTGCAGTACGGGCACGCTGCAGATACAGCAGCGTCAGGTCTGTGCTATACTGACGTCACAGCTCACACACTGACCTGTCGATGGCGTTGTGCAGTCGGCCCGCTCGTATGTGCAGTATGGGCACGCTGCAGATACAGCAGCGTCAGGTCTGTGCTATACTGACGTCACAGCTCACACACTGACCTGTCGATGGCGTTGTGCAGTCGGCCCGCTCGTATGTGCAGTATGGGCACGCTGCAGATACAGCAGCGTCAGGTCTGTGCTATACTGACGTCACAGCTCACACACTGACCTGTCGATGGCGTTGTGCAGTCGGCCCGCTCGTATGTGCAGTATGGGCACGCTGCAGATACAGCAGCGTCAGGTCTGTGCTATACTGACGTCACAGGTCATACACTGACCTGTCGATGGCGTTGTGCAGTCGGCCCGCTCGTATGTGCAGTATGGGCACGCTGCAGATACAGCAGCGTCAGGTCTGTGCTATACTGACGTCACAGGTCGTACACTGACCTGTCGATGGCGTTGTGCAGTCGGCCCGCTCGTATGTGCAGTATGGGCACGCTGCAGATACAGCAGCGTCAGGTCTGTGCTATACTGACGTCACAGGTCGTACACTGACCTGTCGATGGCGTTGTGCAGTCGGCCCGCTCGTATGTGCAGTATGGGCACGCGCTGCAGCGCCGTCTCCAACGTGGGGCCGGCGCGCGCCGCCTGCGCACGCTGCAGATACAGCAGCGTCAGGTCTGACGCTAACTCGAAACTACGGATCTGTGCATATAGAAATTTAAACAATTAACGCCCTAAAAATGCGTATCTTTTAGTACTAAGCATATAACGGCGTTGCGGAACCACACGACTGAAATCGGCGGCGCCAAGCCAGTATTTAATAATCAATAAGGCTCATATACTACCCTCGCGTGTCGCTTAATTTTGGCGTAACGACGCGACTATTACTTTAATGTATTTCGGCACTATTATCTACAGCTAGGAATTGCTTAGCCTTATGATACATTAGTTCCTATTTTGATATAATTGCATGTTTCCAAATTCTAAGTTTCGTTCTAGCGTTCAAACGAATAGAAATTTATCATTTGAGTAGTGGGACTGTGGGGTTGAGTGAGGATAAAGCGCAATACACACCAAAGCCCTCGACCCGCCGACATATTCAATTCAATTCAAATTCATATACATTCACATATGCCGGCAACATTTTGTTGGCGGGTTAGTCGGAGACTTCACTCATTGCAAGTCGGAAAACATTGTTGCGGCATGTCGGCGGCTCCACATGAGGAACTAATTTAGCAGTGAGTGCCGCGTGTCGCCGGGCGATTGCACGCAACGCAAGCCGCCGACATGTCGGCGGACAACACGTGCGCATATTGCCGACATGTTTCTGTAAATCGGGTTATTGTAAATTCGCAATCAAAGTTAATCCGTCATCAGAAAAACGGCAAAACAAATTGTGTAAACTCACCACTGGTAGCATTTTAAAAATAAATTTAAATTGTGACCTGTGACGAATTTACATATAAATTCTATATTAGTGGCGAATTTACTTTCAATGTATGGAACTTTTCAAAAGGTTACTTAGGTGGCCAGTTTACAAAAACCTTTTAAATCTATGACGCCGAGTTGTGTCGGTGGGCTGCGTCGGCGGCTTTGGTGTGTATTGCGCTTAATGGCTGGTATACACTTTGATTAGTCAAGTGCCAAGTGTTTAGTGTTAAGTGTGTAGAGTGATTAGTGTTACTTATCCTATACTGTTTAGTAGGCGGTGTTTAGTTCATTTAAAAAAAAATTAGACGACATTTTGCCTGTATACTTTGATTAGTAATAAATGTTTGTTTTTATATTCAGGACAATTTACATTATATAAACACGCATGTTGAACATACAACTCCACAAATTTGTGGGTTACGGATTCGAACCACCTAGTAGACATTTTTTTTTTTTATCAATCACAACAACAGGAGAAACGAACACGAGACTTTTTTGATATAAACTAAACACTTAACAGTCACGTCCAGACGTGTTTAGTTCGTGTTTAGAGCAAGTGAGGGGTGAAGGCGGGACGCGCGGGAGGTGCTACTCGCAGAAAAAATAGAACGCGCTGTAAATACTGTACTTCGCTAAGCACTATACACTTAACACTAAACAGAAACTGTCCGAACGTGTTTTTTGCTAAACACTTAACACTAAACATGCCACTCGCACTAATTACTAATCAAAGTGTATACCAGCCATAAGGCTGAAGGTGAAATTGCTTCTCCGGAATCCGTAACCACTGAAGAACTGGCAACCTTATCTGTAACTGCTAACAATGCTGAAAACATTGTTCTTATGGCAAAACTATGGTAGATAACCAGGTGGAATCAGGCAATGTCCTACCACAATTCGAAACAAATACAATATCTGCCCCTACTGGTAATTGAACCCAGAACCCCTGTGAAAATCTCCATCCAAAAAACAATTAATAGTCTAAGTAAAGATGTAAAAAAACAACATGTAGGGACAGTAATACACGGCACAATGGAACAAGGGCAATTCTTTTTCAATTTGTAATAGAACCCGCGGGCTTTCGTTTCGGCTAATTATTAAAGCGTCTAATGCGCCACGTGATGATACTGTCAAATATGGCTCGTCTGTGATAAAACAATTCTGAGCCGAAAAACGTACATTTCACCACACTGGTGAACTTTCCTTTTAGTGGAAAAAGTATAAATGGAAGGCAAATGATTTTTTTTTATATGTATAAATTTTCATCATTTTCACTATCAAATTCAGTTAATTATAGAGGTGAAAACAAAACCCACTTTTTATAAGATCAAAATTTCCGACACCCTATGGGGCACAATGGAACGGGGTACTATGGAACAATAGGGTATTAAGGTCTTTAACTTAGTAAAATTTACTTTAAAGCAAATTAAATATTTAGTTAGTCAACTATTATAAATAATCATCAACGATATTTATAAAAATAACGAATATGATATTAGTTATATTCGCCCGAGTACTAATTGGAACCAGGGGGCTAATTGTCTAATTTTAAATCTATCGCAATCCCTTTCAATTCGTAATTTGAAAGTTATTTAGGCCGTTACTATTTGACATTTGAAAGGGATTGTGATCGGGACGCGTTTTAAAAGGTATGGAATAAACGAAATTGAACTGTCTAAGCAATAAGACAGACGAAAATATCACAATCACAATACCTCTGAAAGGGATTGTGATAGATTTTAAATTAGACAATTAGGGGGCAGATATGGCAGTGATGTCAATTCTGGATAAAGATCTGTTGCTGTTGCCATTTATTATTTTACTGGAAAGAAGTATTAACTTTCTTAATCATATACATTTCACGATATATTAGTCTTGTTTCAATGTACCCCAGATCTGGGGCACACTGGGACAGATGAAGTGTTTTGCAAAAATATTTCTATTTTAGGTTAAATGTAAATTTTGGATGTCGTTATTGCCGTCAATCAATAGCTGAAGAATCGTTCTTGATTTTTTTAAATAAAAAAATAAATATAGAAAGCACAGATTTTTTTAAAAATAGAAATGACTTTTAGTTCCATTGTACCCCAACCGGCCCTACACAAGAGATACTTTTGCACTTCTAATTTAGATGTATTCATGTTAGAATGATGAATGTATGCTAAAAGGAAAATATGATTGCAATTACCGAGCGTTACTAACAACAAAATCGTAAAATAAACATTACAGTGAAGTCATTACAGTAAGTTGTAACATTCGCTCTTATCATGTAGTACTAGTAATGTAACAAATGCCCTTGTGCTGTTATGTCACACATGTTAATAAACTTTACGGTACCTAGTGATTCCGTGACGTAATTGGCGTCAACTAACTCGGTTTTCCAAACACGTCATGATGACCTTGATACTAATTAAGGCTTTTTTTTATTTTTAACCTGCTTCGAATAATTTTGAAACCCATTGGCAGTATTTTGGAGTGCTCATAATAAGATTACGTCAATTATAATAATAAATGCATGAACTAATTACTTAGGCCACTTTCATTTCTAGAAAATAATTCTCAAAGGGGATTCCACCTCTGTTCCCTCTAACTATAAAGTTCATATGGACACCCTAGTGCAAAGTAAAAGCAACCGTTCCTAATAATTTGATAAGCAAGTAAAAGGAAAAATTAGTATCTTACCATCTCAGATTCTCTTTCGGCTTGTTTATATTTACTGGTGGAGCCTGGCAACGCATTCTGTTCCAAGCACAAGCCTTTGATCGCGTACGATTCTGCTATGATCCGTAAACTGCGTCTGTTTGAAAAACCAAAACAATAATGTGTTATTATTAGTCCTACTGTATATAATATCTAATATATAAAATTCTCGTGTCACAGTTTTCGTTCCCATACTCCTCCGAAACAGCTTGACCGATTCTCATGAAATTTTGTGAGCGTATTGAGTAGGTCTGAGAATCGGCTACTATCTATTTTTTATCCCGAAATTCCACGGGAGCGAAGCCCCGGGGCACAGCTAGTCTTATATATAAAATTCTCGTGTCACAGTTTTCGTTCCCATACTTCTCCGAAACGGCTTGACCGATTCTCATGAAATTTTGTGAGCGTATTGAGTAGGTCTGAGAATCGGCTACTATCTATTTCTTATCCCGAAATTCCACGGGAGCGAAGCCCCGGGGCACAGCTAGTTTTACTATATATTATTTGTCGACCTCCGTGGTACGTATACCGGTTTCAAGGTGTCGCCTACTCTGAAGTCCTGGGTTCGAATCCCGGTAGGGGCAAATGTTTGTATGATGAATATGAGCATTTGTGTTTGTTTCTACACATAAATACTGATATTATTTATATCTGTTACTCTAGTATCCCATAACACAAGCCTTACAGTGCTTACTTTGGGGCTAGGTTAACTGGTGTGAGTGTAAGAAATATTTATTTTATTTTTTTATTATTTATTGTAACTGTATAAATGCTAAAGTTTCTGAGGATGTTTAGATGTTTGTTACTCTTTCATGTCAAAACTACTGGACCGATTTGGATGAAATTTGGCACACAAATAGAAGATATTTCGATATTCCCATGGAAACTGAAAACACGCGGGTGAAACCGCGGGCGGACGCTAGTGAAGTCATAAATACAGTAAGTTGGAAGGACAACAGTCTGTTGACAGTGTGTTCATAGGTACATAAGATAAGATTACCTATAACACAATCCATTAAATATCCATATTTTCTTTTCTTATCTTATGGATATCAAAACAGAAAAATCAGATACAGCCAAAAGATACACCATTTATTTATTTTTTTATTTCATAAGGTCAAAGCTAGTATGTACCTCTCTTTGTCTGAATACAGTTTTCAAGAAGGAAACCATCAATTTAAAAGTAATTTTGTTTTGAAGTTGGCACTAAGTAGACCACAATAATTAAACTTAAGATTAAGTAAGATTTTAATAGTTCATAATAAATTGACTTATTTTGAACAAATATGGATGTAATGTCATCTCAGAAATAAATGTTGATTATTTTTATCATATACAATTTTGTTCTTATTAATATGGAGAGCAATTTTAAAAATGATATCCGGCTAATAACTGTTCAATTGTACATCAACTGAGGTCATGAAATTAATAGTTGATTGTTTCCTTATACTATCTTGATAGTGATGATTAGATTTGAATACAAGCAACAGAGGCTCATAACTTTGACCATTGATTAGTATGTCCGTCGTGAATCATCGCCGTCGCTAACAGGACAACAAAGCGATAAAGAATCGGCGAACGAAACACACGTCAGCTTTGTCCACATTTGTATTGTGAATCATAACAATAGTCGAAGTCTTCTCCATAAAAAAAAAACATAATATGCCAGTGGCGAGGGGTCGAAGTATACCGGAGGTAAGCCGCCAGAGGTTTAACCGCCTCTGTGGTCTAGTGGTACAACCACGGGTATTAGACCCAGGGGTCCCGGGTTCGATTCCCAGCGGGGGTACATATTGTATTCAGTTTGGTTGGTGGTAGGACTTGTTGTATCCGCCTGGCTAGCTACCACCATCTTATCTAAGCCTGACGCCATAACAACAATGTTTTCAGCATTATGTGTCGAACTGCCGGGTTCGAGATAAGATAGCAAGAGGCTCGCTTTCATCTTCAGCCTTATTAATAATCAGGTATGATGAAGACTAAGAGTCTCCCTGGCATTTATAAAAAAATAAATAAAAAAAAAGCTGGCCCAAGAAAAGTCCACCAATCAGACAATAAACATTGAAAATAAAAGCTCGCCAAACTAATTTAATTAATTGGTGACAATAATTAATGATATAATTAATACGATCAGGGCCCTTATTCACTACGACCACTTAGCGATTCCTTGCTCAAACCACGCCAATTTCGTACTTGGTTTTGATAATTTCAAATTTCGTTTTCTCCATGATACTCACAAATTATAGAGTAATTGTACAAGTACACGATAATCACAATTTGTATAGTTATTAAACAAGTAAAATAATTATAACTTTTTAATATTGCATTTTACAATGCTATTTCTATGTGATAAATATTAAACAAGAAAATATACTAGGAAAAAGCAACTTGTCTCATGTCGTCCTGAAGACATTTCGATTTACCTGCTGCTGCAGCGACAGTTGAGAAAACAATGAAATAATATCTTTCTAATGTAATAAATTGTTGTGAAGAAGTGTGTAGTGTTGAAGATGAAACTTTGTACAGTCCACATTCTTTAATATTCAAAACACATTGAGAGACTGCTAAAATGTATTAAGTAAATTGAATACAAATAAAAACATTTTATAAAAAAAAAAACAAACCAACTTCAAAAAGTAAAAAATAAAACTTTTGGAGTCGGTGCCAGCCAAAGCATTATCTACATTGCACTTCTATTAACTATATTATGGAACCTACTTATGGAACCTACTTATGGAAAGCAATAAAATGATTGATGATTGATATTTTTTTTGGCCTTAGCTAACTAGCACCGACTCCAAAAGTTTTATTTTTTACTTTTTGAAGTCGGTTTGATTTTTTTTTATAAAATGTTTTTATTTTAGATTTTTTTGTTACATTATGTGCCGTTACTTACACTAAAAATCAGCCCATACACAACAATGATGTCATCTAGATATACGACTACTTGCCAAAAGGTGATTGATATTTTTCAGGATTATGAAAAAACTACTTGCCAGATCTTCGTAAAAATTATATGGGACCACACATAAACCATTTTCTTCCAGAAAAAAAAAAGAATTTTAAAAATCTGTCAACAACTGGCGAAGTTATGGTGGAACATACATAAAAAAAAAAAAAAAAAAAAAAACAGTCGACTTAAGAACCTCCTCCTTTTTTTGAAGTCGGTTAAAAATAAATCATAGTGCTCTGTTTTCATTCATCCATTATGGAAGTTACAACTTTTGAACTATTGTATAGGTTTTCAAATCAATTCATTTTTTAATTTGAGTAGTACCAATTACAATTATAGATTATTTTATAGATTCTTTAGTAATACTTACACAGGTAATTCTTTTTCAGTGAGCGTATTTAACTCCGCAAGCATATAGTGCTTGAGCGCATCATCATAACTTCCACAGGCATAATTTAATTTGCCGAGTAACAGATGAGCATCTAAAGCTACTCCAGCTCTCTTGCCATCCTCGTTGGTGGCTAGTGTGAGGTATCCTCTGGCTTCTGATAGCTCCCTCTGTGCCCTCTCGAAGTTTTCTTTTGAAGGAGGCCATTCGTCTAAATATGCTTCTAACTTTGCTTCACCAATTAAAAAGTGTGCGAGGCTCTCTGTCAACAACAAACATTAAACATACAAAAATGTAACTAGTTTACTATTAGGTTCACTATTAAACCAGATGTTACTGAATTATAATATTGCATTCCAACTTAATTATTTTTTGTAAGCGGTTTAAAAAATACTAAATCACGTGTGAAAAACTTATAAAAATATATTTTCCTAGTAGAAACTCGAGATCTCTGCGTTGTTTATAATCAAAGCTAGTAAATAAAAATAACCCTTTCTATCAATTTAAAAAAAAAATGTGTTGTACTTATGCGTTTTTTGAAAAGGACGGTAATAACAAATGGGTTAAAGGCAATAATGAACAAACAGTTTACTGAAAACATAATTATTAAAAATGGATACCTACATAGAATGTAATAGAATAAAGATTTATATCTAAGGCCTGGAACTCAAGCAGTGATCTATAGCTAAGAACAGTTAGAAAGGGACATTCTTATTCATCGCATGTAGGGAAGTCCCTTTGTAACTGCTCTCAACAGGCCTAAAAATATGACTACCGATAATAATAACATAATCAATAATTGACTTATATTTGTAGTGCATGATATTATGATTTACACACTTTGTCCTCAATTATGAATTCAGTAATCAAAACATTCGCTGAACCAAGAACATGAAGCAAACTGAGGCCAAATAAATTCATTTCTGAATACAAGTGTAATTTCCTTTTACGATCATTCACAGGAACAGTTACTAACATACAAAAATAAATTAATCAACATAGTTGATGATGGTGGTCATATTTTGCAATGATATTAATTTTATGTGTACTATCCTCCTTGTGGGAGGCACAGCAGTAGCCCATGTGACCTAAATTGTAATTGAAATTAAAAACATATAAAAAAAATTGCTAGAGACCTTTAAAACATTGTTCTTGAAATTGCAAAAATACTAGTATACCTATATGTCATAAATTTGCTACTTACCTTTATCTTATCATATAATGCATTAATAAATAAACAAAAATGCAACAAAAATACATACATACATCATCACACAACCTACCTAGATCTGATTGTGAAATAAGTTGCTAAAACGACAATTATGTTAAGGATATCAGAATGGACAGAGATATTACAATTTTATAAAATGATATAGATAACACCGCATTTGCTTAACAACAAAATATTTGTGGAAGACTAAATTAAGAACAAACTTAATTATGTAGATATTTTATTTATTTTATTAGCAAAGTAGGCAGACAACCATGTTATTATAGATAACATGGTTGTCTGATAATAAAATAATGAACATAGTGTGAGATATATCTGATTCTGTAATCGTGGCATAATATTAAATATTTTCTCATATTACAAAATGATATTTAATTTTGAAAACAAAATTAAATTAAAAGGGTGTAATGACAAGACAAACTTATTACCACAACCTCTCGTCATAAAAGCAACTTGGCGCGAAATTATGACAGTGTCAGGATAGTTTATCAAGAGATGGGGGTCTGATAAACCTACCGTGTTGTGGTGACCTTGCCTTGCTGACCAACTGCTGAGCTAAATCGACAGCCTTCTTCCAGTTTGACTCCTCTCTGCTCTTCTCGATCTCTGTTTCGTAACCTCGAACAGAATTTTTGCTCTTCGATGTCATCTTAGCACAAAAACACTATCATTCATAGGTCACACCATCGATTTCAGGTAAAAATACACTTGGACATTGCAAAATTCATTAGAAATTGCAAATTATTCCCCAGATCATTGAATAAAGGCCAAATTTGACATAACAGATGACAACATCCCTTTTGCAGTCATATTCTGTTACCTTACGCCCATATTCTGAAGGAAATAGGGCAGGTATTCGTGTCATCTCTTTTTTAAACCATACAGTAATATTCAAGAATAATTAACAACACATACAACATTATTAATTAGCTAAAGATTAGAAATGATAAAAAATCGTAGTCAAAACATAATTTTATATTTTGATATTATGATGTAATTCTGTTCTGACAGCAAACTATCTTTGTAAATGTAAAGAATACGTCAGTCAATTAGTAATTGTAGACTTCAATAGATGGCGCTATGCGACGCAAATCTCGAAACGAATGGTAATGTTGAGCACCTACTTTTTATATTATATAGTAAATTAAATTGTCTTTTCAATTTACAATTAAGTACAATAAATGTACTGTATGCTATTGAATATTTTTCTGAACAAAACTTTTATCTATGTATTTTAGAAAACATACTTAGGTACAGTTTTGCATTAAAAACCTGAGTCTGCCCTTATGATTATGAGTTTATGCTAAGCTATTTGTAAGCTGCCCAATTTGTTTTGAATAGAATAGGCATACTAATTTTAGCGTTTTCCTCAACAAATAAGAAACACGTCTTGCACGCTTACATATACCCAGAGACGATGACTAATCCCATCAAAATCGACTAGGTAAGTAGATACACTCGGGAAACTTCCCATTTTTAAAGAGCTTTATTTAAAAAAGGAAAAATACATAGAAAACGTTTATATCACAAAGAATAGAACAATAAAAGGTATTTCATTTTAATAAAATATTATTCCTTTAATCTTAGTAAGTAGGTACCTACTTTCCGAGAAAACTTTTCCCAAAAAAACTATTGATGAACCGGGAAATTCCCTGTTGTACCTACTTACGACACTCTACTACATACGAAGTGAAACTCCAAAAAACTGAACAATATTATCTTGTAGTAGGCATGACTTTTTGCCAATAAAAAAAAACAAACAAACATGAACTGTAAAAATAGCTTTGGAGAACCTTGAAACTACTGAAGTACCATTCATGGTGCACAGCGTAACATGCAAACGTTACAAAGCGCGGGGCGATCACGAAAGGAGGGCATTCAAATATCGCTTATGATTTCGCTTTTTTTCACTCGGGATGATGTAAGGATTCCAATAATGATAATAAGTAAGTAGAGATACCACATATTCAGAACAGCTAGCCTCCACTCTCGGTTTCACCCACTTGACTCCCGTTCAAGTGGAGTATCTGGACAAAAAGTGACCTAATTACTTACCGTTCTTTCAACTAAATATTTGCCAAAAATCAAGTCGATTGGTTGTCTACTTAGGACGTGAAGAAGTCCTTTCTTCACGCCCTAACAGACACACTAACAGATAACTAGAAACACACTTTCCCAACACTGAAATATTAAATTCATACCTACTTACAATTTCTTTATAGAACATAGCTTTGAACGTGGTAGAACTTATCACAGAATACTTGTTATTACTCCTAGCGGTGAAACTAAAATACGTATCGTCACAGACAATATAGGTACTTATCTAAAGAATTCCTACGAGTAAGAGAAATCAACTAGGTATGTACCTAGGTATCTATATATACTAGTGTACCGTGTTACAAAGGCGCTGGAGGTTGTAGCCTTGAAGGCAGGTGAAGTCGTAGGATTAGATCCCAACCTTCACATTAAGGCCCATTATTTGTTTATATTGACAGGCTTATTGATTAACGGCGCTTGGTTATTTTCGAAAAGGCACGTCTGCAATCTAACGTAGAAAAACGGGTTTTTCACCATGTTTCTATTTGTTTTCGAGTTCCCGATATTTCGGCGCAGGTGCATGCGCCATGGTCACGGCTGGAGTTTCACCCGAGTTATTTTCGTAATAACACGTGTTGTGAGGCTCCATTTTAAACTCAATCTACCGTACAATTTCTATATATTACAAAATAATATTTACTTGACATTGGCAAAATTCGCGAATTTTGTCGCAAGCACGCCATTCATTAAAGTCAAAGTCAAAGTCAAAGTCAAAGTCAATATCATTTATTCAGTCTAGGCTGTTACAAGCACTTATGAACGTCAAAGAAGCTACGCCATCGGTTCACAAACCCTACGGCGGGAGACGTTGTAACGAGAAGAACCGGCAAGAAACTCGTCAAGTACTGTTTTTTTCTCCCTGTTTTATTTCATACAGAGTCGTCAAATTGAAAAGTGACCTTAACATATCAGTAAGGTCAATTTCCATCACAAAAGGAAAATACTAATTAAAATATTACATTTTATGGTTAGTGTAACCGTAAACAATTTTTAACTGGCTAAGAAAGACTTGTCTATCATACATTAGGTACAACATTTCTCGCATTACAAGATTACTATACTGCAAGTTGTGAGGTACATACAGGTCAGTATCAATTTATTTTAGATAAAAATATTTAGGCTTTAAGCACAGCATTAAGAAAAGCAGACTGAAGTAGACACATTTCCGCTGGCGGCACCCGTTCACGAGCATGACGCATTAAGAAATAAGAAGATGATCACGGCAATACATGGAAATCCCGTTTTTCATAATAATTAATAATGTTCATGATAGTGACGCGTATATGGAAACCCTTCCAGTATTCAGAGCAGCGGTACGTCTGAGATACGGGAGGGCTTACTAACATTTATTCATAGAAACGTTTATGGAAGCTTCCAGTATTCAGAGCATTCGGTATGTCTGAGATGCGCGAGGGTTTTCGGGTGTAGTTTACCGTTATTTAAACTGAAAACGCTCCCTCTACTCAGACAGAGCTATAGATAGAATAAAACTACTAAGTTTAATATGATTAAGAACATTATTGCCGTAAATTTACTTTTTTTTTATTATGCCAACTAAATATCTTTTCATTCTTATTAACCTAGGCTAAAATAAAATCTAAAATAAATGTAGGTATGCCAAAAAGATAATGTAATTAAAAACTTACACAAATGTAATCATAAACTTATATATTAGTCGAATCAACAAGTTAAAAAACAAAACAAAATTATCGAGCCTTAGGAACATTCTTACACATATTGTCTATGTTTTTAGATAACGAATACCTACATCTTTTCGGAAGGTTTCCCTGCAATGATCTGAGATCGGGGAGCATGGCGCCAAAAGCCCTCCCGCATCTCAGACATACCGGTGCTCTAATGTATAGGGTTTCTATATACGCGATAGTGACCGTGAAAGCTTAAAGTGTTAAGTTCTGTAGGTACCGAAATTATACACAAATGATACTCGTAACTTTTGGCTTGGCTTGGCATTTTAATCGGAAGCTAAACTTTTTGGAGATACCTACCTACTATGCCATTTTGTAGGCGTTTCTCGACTGTTGAGAAGTTGTGATGATAAATACTTATTCGGAGAAATGGTTACCTCTTGAGTGAGACCGTTTTGTTTACATAGGAAGCTCTTTAGAATCTAAGTAACGATATTACCTAGGTACATATCCCCACTTCCGTTTTTACTGAGAAAAGTAACCTAACCCGTTTATTTGCATGTATAAAAGCAAAAAGATATTCGTATATTTGCCTATTTGCTTAACCATTACGATAGTAACCAATGTTTATTTATACTTACGCCAACGAGAAATGGGCCACATCAATGGATCCTTTACACTTGGATTAGATTTACACTTGGATTAAATACCCCATCCATATTGCTATTTCCTTCTTTTGCAAACTCAACTCTCAATGGATAAGATTTTTTAAAGATTTCTTTCTTAAGAGTACTTAACTTTGACTCTATGATCCAAGACTTCATTCATCTGGAACTGTCGAGTTAATATTAATAAAAAAATCTTTTTTAATTACAATGACTTACGTATTAAAAGAAAATTCAAAAAAATCGTGCGGGAGTTCTAAAAATTTTCAGCTTGAAAGTTACATTATCCAATTAAGTATTAGTTAGGTGCAAACTTGTGAATTTATAATAACTCTTCATAAAATACTCGTAGTCCGTGAATCTTAAATGGTTCCCCCAAATTATTTCGGTTGAATGTTCTAGCAACGTTGCATAAATCTTCAGTGGCGCTGAAATTCTGAAACAAGGTTCGGCAAAATGTCTTTAACCCCATGAATAGCTAGACTTGCAAATGAAAATTATCTAGAACTTATAGCAGTAAACTATGCTAAAACGTTTTACATTTCGGCACTGCGTCAATGCTTTGAACTTCGTAAGACCTAGGGTCGCCACAAACGAGACGATACGAAACACGCGCAGATATAAACACACTCATTCACACGCACGCACAGAGATGAACACACACATTCACACGCACACACAGCACATACATTCCCATTCAAACATACATACCTGTGCAAAAACACACACACACACAATCGCACATCTGCACTATTGTTTATATATTGTTATGTATATGGCTTCCAGGTGCTAATAAACTAAAGCGGTCTAGTTGAAAACCAGCGTCAGTGTAATACTGACATAATGCTCTTTTAGTGCAGCCGTGGGGCAATTTACTCAATGCCGTAACTTAAAATTAAGTATTTTTTTTTGTTAAGTCTCCTTTTTATTGTATTAAGTTAATATCACTTCTATGTCCTTCGCCTGTACTAAATAAATGTTGTGAGTATGAATATGAGTATGAGAGATTATATTTAATAGGTAATTAATATCTTAAGTTCTTAAGATTTCACAACAAGCAAGGTCTCTGGGAACCCAATCTACCAAGACTTTGTTAGGTCATTTCAAATGTAAGTATTCGTAGAAAATTACAGGGTTTGAAGGTCTGCGTATGTATTCTTTCTTTATTCCTTATTATTATTTCTGGAGAGGGGACGCCAGCAAGGCCGGACGGGTGATCAGTCTCCCTAATTGGAACCATTTCACCCAATTCCCCGGTGAAGAAATCCCCTGAAGAACAGGGGGGGGGTTATCGTTCACCTTCCTTCACATTCTTTATTCCTTGAAATGCTAATTGAATTATTGCCTGCATTTCTAATTATTTTTACGTCGAAATTTATAATTGTGATGGCAGTCCAGGACTCGTTAGATAAATTCTTTAAGTCAGTTGTTTTTTAAATATTTTATCTTTTTTCAATTACGTTTTAACGGTGGTGGGTGTTTCTCAAAATTATTAATTTGGTTTATAAACAACTATCTAAGAACATACACCTATCAAACCCGAACCCATCACTGAAAGACGCATCAAAATCGGACTAGTAGTTTTGAAGATAAATGGCAAGATTGGTTTGCACAAACAAACATCCTCTCATCCCAAGCGCATATACCGTCTCCGTACCGTCTTGGGTAAAAATGGTTAAAACCGACACAGTCTCGTTTTGATTAGATTCAAAGTTTTACTTATCACAATGGATAAATAAATAGGGTATGCTTTATCAAAAAAGTGCTAAATGAAATGCATTGTTTTTAATTACCCTAAATAAAAATCCATCAATTTAGTTGCAATTGAAATAAATATGAAAAATTAAGGTTTTGCCTTGTTCCTTATAGTTAAAACAAAAAAAACTAAATTGGTGTCAACCCTACATCTAAGAGTCGACTACATAATTTATTACTCTGACTTTGTATTAGATAAATTTAACCGCGCTTTATCGGTTAGAACTTTTGGTAGCCATTATGGTATGCAATAATCTGCACAAATAAATAAAAGTTAAGTATCTGTTTGTACTCGTAATGTCAAAAGAACAACTTTTTCAACAGGGCCCGTATTCACTATGACCACATACCGATTCCTTGCTCAAAACACGCCAATGTCGTATTCGGTTTCGACATTTTCAAAATTCGGTTTCCCTATGACACAAATCACATTATAAAGATTTTTACTTGTTTATTAACTATTAAATCTGTGACTGTCATGTACTTGTGCAATAACTCTATAATTTAGGAGTATCATGGAGAAAACGAATTTTGAAAATGTCAAAACCAAGTACGACATTGGCGTGGTTTCAGCAAGGAATCGGTAAGTGGCCATAGTGAATTAGGGCCCAGGTCGTGCGGAATATCAATGCGTTTGAATGTCCGATGGAAGAAGGGGGATGGCGGTATGAGCTCATGCAGCTCCTGAGCACTCTCTCCGAAGTATAGCCTGTAAAAGACCGACAGACAGGTAACTTTACGGCGGTGAGCTAGGGTGTGAAACGTGCTGTTCCTTAGTTCTTTGTCGCCAATTAGCCTCTCAGCTCTGCGTTGGATCGAGTCCAGTGCAGCTAGGTAGTAGGTATTTCGCTGAGCCGCCCCATAATAGGTAACTGCAATATTTCATGTAAGATCGGATTTGAGATTTATAGAAAGTCAAAAGCTGTCCCGGCGTGAAATAATCGCTTGAACTTATTTAGGACATCGAGTTCAACACCTACAGATGCTTCCCGGAAAGACCTCTTCTTAGCGGTGAACAGACACGCTTGCGTTTTGGTGGCGTTGAAATTGACCAGGTTACTGTCAATTTCAACGCCAAATTAAATGGCTTAACGTCTAGTTCGTTGGCTCAACCATGGCCTCTCTAATCAGTATCACGTCGTCACAGCTTGTTTTTGCATCGACATCTCCAATAATAGCTTACCCCCATATTCTAAGTCGTTCCTCCAAAATTTTTTACACTCCACTCAACCTCGTCGTGGGTAAAAATGATAGTGTGCGCTAGGCCTAACACGGAGTGGCTACGTACTCTTTGGCTCCTCCAGGTCCTTACGGAGTTATGACTTAGAATACCGATTTCGAGGAGTATTTCGAAGAGGTTTTCAATGAGGTTTCGTTAAGTTGAGGACGAGTAAGTTTTTTAGGAACGACTTAGAATATGGGTGTTAGTGTCCATACAATTTGAACTAAGAAAGATGTGGTAAATAATAAAATATGAAAATACTAGCGGCCGCCTGCGCTTTCAACCGCGTCGTTCCCTTTTCCCGTGTGAATATCGGGATAAAAGTATCCTATGTTTTAATACAAGCTATCTTCCTATCTATGTGCCAAATTTAATCCAAATCCGTTCAGTAGTTTTAGCGTGAAAGAGTAACAAAAAAACAATTAAACAAAAAAACTATCTTTCGCATTTATAATATTAGACTTGTACTATTTAGTATTCTGTGTATTAGTATCTGGTACGTTTCTTTGATATTGTCCATACAAATCGGACATAGAAGAAGACCTTTTAGAAGCAGAATATATTATTCAATGAAGTCCCAAAATAAGTATGTAGCTTTTTCAAAGAAATAAGATGTAGGTATACCATTCCATTTCAAGTTTCCTTCAAGACTTGGCACCGGAGCCCTAACTTCTTAAGATTAACTACAAAGGACTTGATAAATCGAACTTGAAAACTTTTATTAAGCCATTTCTATTGAAATTCTTGTTCGCGAACCTTTGAAATATTCCTATCTTTATTTGTTTAAGATTATTCGGCAACTGGTATTTATACCTTTCAGCCGAGACGAGAAGCCCTTTTGTAAACTTGGTAGACATATTAAAAAAAGGCACGAAAGTTCTATGAAAACTTTTTAAAAACATTGAGGCATGTTAAGCTTGTGTTTGTGTACATTAACCCTCCGTTTCCACTGGCGAAACATTTACAAGAAAACATGTTGTAAATGGCCACAGAGAGAATGCATTATTTTGTGGGGATCCACCCACATAATACATATTATATAATCATTTTGGTTATACACAAAATATTATATAATACATATTCACAAATATTTATATTTTATTCAAATCTTTAATATATTTACATATGTATAAAATATTATTTACATAACTATATATTCACAACATTCATCACAAGCACAATACATTCTTAATTACATTTATTCTACACAAACTCACTCATCATCCGACATTCATTTTGTGTATCAGCCGGCCGTACGACAGTGGAGCCGCGTAGTTGAACAGCTGGCTATTGTTAGATTTCAAAACCGGCCTGCGCATGCGCACGCGCAGCCTGCGTGTCGCCGCGCCTCGTCGGCCGCGCCAGTCAGAATTTATTCTCGACGCCGGACGCACGATCGTTTTTGCTCCGCTCGCTACTTTGAATACGCGCTTACACCTAGTATATTGTTTATGTTTTGCTCGTTCTATCTTTCTTGTGCTTGTGACTATCTCTGCTGTGCTCTGTTCTCCTTCTTTCTGTTTCTGTGCTGTGTATATGTGCTTGTACGTGTGCCGTAGTAAATGTTGAATTGTAGTGCTGGATTTTATTTCACCGCCATCTCATCAGCAGATAAGTACCCGTGCACTAAGACACTCAATTACACATTATCTACCCCCCGCCAAATTGGTGACCCCGAAGAGCATACATTATGAGTGACAGCAGTGACTCAACGCAAACCGTTGCGTCGAACAAAGGCGCCAACGAGAACGTCACTACCCGCCACAAAGCAAAAAAGCGCGTTTCCACTGACTCACGGCACGACTCATCCGGCTTTAAACCGTTCGCCATGAAGGTTCCGGCTTTTTCGCCGGACGATCCTGAGATTTGGTTCGCACTGCTTGAAGGTCAATTTGACAGTTATGGTATTACAGAGGATGCTGTAAAATTTACCAATGTCATCACTAATCTCGACATGACCCATGCTAAGGCCGTGAAGGATGTTATAATGAACCCTCCATCGCGCAACCGTTACGGGACGATCAAGAGCGAGCTGATCAAGCGCCTCACCGCCTCGCATGAGAAGAAGGTCAGGCAGTTACTAACTCATGAAGAGCTTGGAGACCGCAAAGCGTCGCAATTCCTTCGCCATTTACAAGATTTGGCTGGGCCAAACGTTCCTATGGAGTTCATCCGATCCATCTGGACCAGCCGCCTACCGCAGAACATCCAGACGGTACTGGCGTCTCAGCCCACACATTCCCTGCAGCAGCTGGCAGACCTGGCCGACCGCATCCAGGAGATAACCGCACCTGGACAAGTCGCGGCTACCTCTTCGTCTGGCACAACACCCGCCGGTCACAGCACGTCGAGCGAGATCAAGGAACTTCGGCAGATGGTGGAGAGCCTTACCATGAAGCTCGACCAATTCACGAGATCGTCGCGCAGCTCCAATCGTTCGAGACCTCACCAGCGACATCAAACATCACGCTCTCGGTCGAGATCGGCCTCCAGTTACCGACGACACCCGCTCTGCTGGTACCACGCAAAGTTCGGCTCAAACGCAAAGCGGTGCCAAAAACCGTGCGACTTTAAGGCGGGAAACGCCACAGGCAGTCGGTAATGGCGACTGACCACTGCCTCACCTCTCCAGGTCGCCTCTTCGTAACCGACCGCAGCACGAAGACTCAATTTCTGGTCGACACAGGCAGCGACCTCTGCGTCTTCCCTCGCAGCCAACTACAGGAGCGCCGCGCAGCAACGGACTACCAACTCTCCGCAGCCAATGGAACAACCATTTCTACCTATGGCTACGCGCACTTCAACCTGGATTTAGGTCTACGCCGTACATATCCCTGGCGTTTTGTAGTGGCGGATGTAACAAAACCAATTATTGGTGTAGATTTTCTTTGTTTTTACAATTTAATAGTAGACTGTAAGAATAAAAAGCTCACTGACAGCTTAACTACTGTTTCTGCTCCAGCTTCACTTGCTAAGAACTGTAATAAGGTACTTTCTGTAAACGTTCTGACTGGTGAGTCGCGTTATCACCATTTACTGTCGCGTGAGTTTCCAGAAATCGCGCGACCAGCTGGTACACAACGCACTACAACACACAACACACAGCACCACATACGCACTACACCAGGTCCTCCAGTCTCGTCCGCTCCTAGGCGTTTGGCACCGGACAAGTTAAAGATCGCAAAAGCCGAGTTCGATGCTATGCTAGCGAATGGCACAGCTAGGCCTTCCGAAAGCTCTTGGTCCTCTCCGCTACACCTGGCGCCGAAGAAAGACAACGGTTGGCGCCCCTGCGGCGATTACAGGCAGCTCAATGCACGGACCATCCCGGACAGGTACCCAATACGTCATATTCATGATTTCACCCATAACATCTCGGGTTCCAAGGTTTTCAGCACCATCGACCTTGAAAAGGCGTACCAGCAAATCCCTGTCTGCGCAGAGGACATACCGAAGACTGCCATCACCACTCCCTTCGGTATGTTCGAATTTCCTTTTATGACATTTGGTCTGCGTAATGCGGGCCAAACTTTTCAGCGTTTTGTTGACGAGGTGACGCGCGGGCTGGACTTCGTGTGTACCTATCTCGATGATTTCCTGATCTTCAGTAGGAACCACGAGGAGCACGAAGACCACCTGAGACAACTCTTCACCAGGCTTCGGGACTACGGCATGGTTGTCAACGTGTCCAAGTGTGTTTTTGGGGCTCCCGAGGTAACTTTTTTAGGTTATCTCATCTCGGAGAGCGGAACCAAACCACTGGACCAGAAAGTCCAAGCCATTCGCGAGTTCCCCCCACCAAAGGACGTCAGGTCGCTCAGACGGTTTTTGGGCATGGCGAACTTTTATAGGCGATTTTTGCCTAACGCCGCCCAAACTCAAGCGCCTTTAAACGCCCTGCTCATGGGGGCGGTAAAAGGGTCCACACCCATCACCCTAGCCGGCGATGCTCTGAAGGCTTTCTCAGAGACCAAGGAAAGCCTCTCCAGCGCAGCTCTCTTGGCACATCCTGATTGCCGAGCCAAGCTAGCGTTGGTTACAGATGCGTCAGACCTGGCTCTCGGGGCTGTCCTACAGCAATTAAAGGACGACGTGTGGGAACCCCTCGCATTTTACTCCCACAAGCTAAGCCCGTCGCAGCAGAAGTACTCACCGTACGATCGCGAGCTTCTCGCGATCTACGAAGCCATAAAATACTTCCGGCATATGCTCGAAGCGAGACACTTCACAGTGTACACAGACCATAAGCCGATCAGTTTTGCCTTCCACGAACGGAAGCAAAACTGCTCGCCAAGGCAATTCCGACACCTGGACTATATTTCTCAGTTCACGACCGACATAAGGCATATTTCCGGCAAGAACAATGTCGTAGCCGACACCTTATCTCGCGTCGATGAACTGAGCGCTCCAGTGTGCCTCGCTAACCTCGCTCGAGCTCAAGAGTTGGATACAGAACTGGCCCAGTATCTCTCTGCGGGCTCATCTCTACGGCTCAAAAAGGTTGAATACCCTGGAAGTCCGACACCTCTGTACTGCGATGTCAGTACACAGACTCCCAGGCCATTCATCACTAAAGATTTGCGCAAATAGGTGTTTCTAAGTCTCCATTCACTAGCCACCCCGGTGCCGCAGCCACTGCACGACTCGTCGCTGAACGTTTTGTTTGGCCCGGAGTGAGAAGGGACTGCCGTGAATGGGCTCGACACTGCACCCCGTGCCAACGCGCCAAGGTCAGTCGACATGTGTCTGCACCTTTAGGCACTTTCGACTTGCCGCGCGCACGGTTTCAGCATGTCCACATCGACCTCATCGGCCGCCGTTACCTGTTTGCCAAGGATACAGATATTGCCTGACAGCTATAGACCGGTTTACACGGTGGCCGGAAGTCATGCCACTGCCTGACATAACCGCCGAAACGGTTGCTAAAGCGTTAATCGCAGGTTGGATCTCCCGTTATGGTTGTCCCATCGATATTGTCACAGACCGCGGCGCACAGTTTGAATCCGCGCTGTTTCAATATCTCGCCAAGACCATCGGGTTCAACCACAAACGCACAACCGCCTACCACCCGGCGTGTAACGGTCTTGTGGAGCGCTTTCATCGACAGCTCAAAGCCTCCATTACCTATCATGCGCAACATAACTGGATTGAGGTGTTGCCTTTTGTGCTGCTTGGCATCCGCAGCGCTTTTAAAGAAGACCTGCAGTCTTCTTCGGCAGAATTGCTGTACGGCGAGCCCTTAAGGCTTCCCGGCGAATTTTTCAATCCGAGCACACCCTGTACATCTGACTTGTCAGACTTTACAGCGCGCTTACGCTCGTTCGCCGAGAGACTAAAGCCGGTTCCAGCTTCTCGCCACAATAATAACAAGGTGTTTGTTTTTAAAGAGCTGGCCACTAGCGAACACGTTTTCCTGCGTGAAGACGCTTCGCACGTGACCTTTCAGCCAGCCTATTCTGGACCTCACAAGGTGTTGGAGAGGAGTGACAAGGTTTTCAAACTCCTGGTCAAGGGCAAACCGGTCACAGTCAGCATAGACCGCCTTAAACCTGTATTTTTGCTCACAGACGAGGAAGACCCGCAACACAACACACACACTCACACACCTCCAAAAACCACTCATACACACACTTATACACCTCCAAACATAACTGACACACCCGCATCACTTCAACCTAACAAAGTCACACGTTCCGGAAGACACGTCCGGTTCCCGGATTATTATCGACCCTAACCAGGTCTCTGGGGGGGAGTGATGTGGGGATCCACCCACATAATACATATTATATAATCATTTTGGTTATACACAAAATATTATATAATACATATTCACAAATATTTATATTTTATTCAAATCTTTAATATATTTACATATGTATAAAATATTATTTACATAACTATATATTCACAACATTCATCACAAGCACAATACATTCTTAATTACATTTATTCTACACAAACTCACTCATCATCCGACATTCATTTTGTGTATCAGCCGGCCGTACGACAGTGGAGCCGCGTAGTTGAACAGCTGGCTATTGTTAGATTTCAAAACCGGCCTGCGCATGCGCACGCGCAGCCTGCGTGTCGCCGCGCCTCGTCGGCCGCGCCAGTCAGAATTTATTCTCGACGCCGGACGCACGATCGTTTTTGCTCCGCTCGCTACTTTGAATACGCGCTTACACCTAGTATATTGTTTATGTTTTGCTCGTTCTATCTTTCTTGTGCTTGTGACTATCTCTGCTGTGCTCTGTTCTCCTTCTTTCTGTTTCTGTGCTGTGTATATGTGCTTGTACGTGTGCCGTAGTAAATGTTGAATTGTAGTGCTGGATTTTATTTCACCGCCATCTCATCAGCAGATAAGTACCCGTGCACTAAGACACTCAATTTACACATTATCATACCCCCCCCGCCAAAATTTGACATATCCTCGTAGCGGCCGCATTATATTCCACAACATATTTTCTGCTTCGCCAGTGAAAACGAGGGATTACTAATGTAAAATGTGTTCTTATAACTGATCTCTTTTCTTGGTGGAAACACCACCGGTATTAAATCAAAGGTCCCGGTTTCAACTCCTGAGTAGGTACTTCAGTGTTGGCTGTGGTAGAACTTCTAACTCTTTGACTTTTTCAGTCAATTTAAAAAACAATTATTACGAAGTAAGAAGAATTAAAAGTTGATGTAGTATCTGTTGCTAATAATACATATTATATGCGTTCTCTGACTGCAGATAAATTACCTACAGCAGCATTGCGGTATAGACAAACAAGGTCATTAACTGTTAATCAATTTATTTATGTAAGTACCAAATAACTTTTCACAGGAAGCACAGGATTTATTATTAAGTCTTGATATTGTGTGTGTTTAGTGATTGTACCGTAGCACGCAAAAACGAGTCTCCATATGGTTAAAAATCTACCACAACCGAAGTACTTACTGACAGATTTTTTATAGCAAACACTATAGAAAAGATGACTAAAAGTAAAACCTTTTAAATTAAAGTAAACAAAAATATACTTAGTCATAAGTTGTTTCGAAGTATGTGGACTACGAGGGGTGTTCATTAAGTAATGAGAAGGACATACTTATATTTTCATTGGTAAGAAAAAAATGAAAAAAAGAAATAGTGGCAGGCATATGTACCTCATTTATTAATATTTAAAAGGAAAAAGTTTTCGATTCTCTTTTGTTTTTTTTATGTCATTTGTTTTCTTCGTTTCGTGGTAAACTCTCAAAAGTTGTTTTGTTGCACCAGGATAACGTTGTGCACAAGTCCAAACTTGCGATGGCTGCCATTGAAGATGCTTGGTTTGAGTTGATGGAGTACCTGCCGTATTGACCGGACCTCGCTCCTTGTGATTTTTATCTGTTCCCCGATTAAAGGACCTCAGAGGTCAGATATTTGATGATGATGACGCAGTGATCGCTGCTGTACACGTTTTTAAGCAGTCCGGACGAAGATTTTTTTCAAAAAGGAATTTTAAGTTTAGAAAAAAGATATGTTAAGTGTTTACTCCTAAAAGGTGACTTTATTGAAAAATAAAATAACATTTAATAACAGATAACCGTGTCTTAGTTATTCTCACTACTAACAGTGTCTGTCTGTCCACATAAACACAAAATAATTGGCTCCTACATTTTGTTTAACGGATTACATTTATTATCAATACGCGCATTTAGATTATTGCAGGGGCCGTGATCATGGGATGATTGGTCTCATAAAATGTACTACTTGCCATAATTACACATCTAATGTGTGCGGCAATAAGAACCAATTTCTAACCCATAAAAATGTTTCGGTTCAAGTGTCCACATTATGGACCTCCGAAATAGTTCGCATTCGCCAATGGCCAGTACATCCGCATCTGAAATCAATTGCAGATGGTTGCAGCGGTGCGTGGGGGGCGGCGGTGGTGGGGGCATGAATGACGCACCTGTGCTGCGCCCAGGTCAATGTCGGGTCAGCCCCCGCCCGCACTGCCCGCGCCGCTGGCCCGAATCTCAAATTCGAATGCAGGTTTTTTAATCTTTGGGTTGTGATGCGAGGATCGCTGTTTTTAACGATCTGTTTGGCGCAGGGGTACTAACCCCGCCTTCTGCGCCAGAGGTCCCGGGTTCGATCCCCGGACAAAACACATATTTGTGTGCATGAACATGTCTTGGTCTGGGTGTTTAACATGTATATTATGTATTAAAAAAAAAAAGCATAAAAGTATGTTTATCCGTTATCTAGTATCCATAACACAAGTTCTTCATGGAACTTAAGGTGGGCTAGGTAATTGGTGTGATTGTATGCAAATATTTATTTATTTTAAACATAGATAATCTGAAATAACTGTAATAAATGGAGTAACAAACAATATCTGTATTATGATTTTTTATTTTAAACTAGCTTCCTCTCCCGGAATCCGCGTTTCAACGCGTGGATCCCGTACCCGTGGGAATATCAAGATAAAAAGTATCTTTGTTACAATACAGGCTATCTACTATAAGTGTGCTAAATTTCATCCAAATCCGTTAAGTATTTATACCGTGAAAGCGTTACAAACAAACAAACGAACTGACATATTTTCGCGTTTATATTGTTAGTAGGATTTCGAATGAGTTTGTACTTGATAACAATCAATCCCGAGGGCCAACACAGGATCCACAATGGAGCGAGCTAACACAAAAGAACTCCGAAATACTGAAGCCTGATTCCTTTGCTGTGCGCATTATTACGAGGGCGGGTCAATAAGTCCGTGACTTTTTGAATTTCTGACCTCTTTACTGAAAAAGCAACACTACTATGGAGGAGTTTTTGCGCCGTTTTGTAACCGTGGACGAAACATGGATCCATTAAAACACACCAGAGACCAAACAACAGTCAAAACAGTGGGTTTCTAAGGGTGAATCGGCGCCAAAGAAGGCCAAGGTGGGTTTGTCAGCCAATAAAGTTATGGCGACTGTTTTTTGGGATGCACGTGGGATAATCCACATTGACTACCTTCAAAAGGGAAGAACAATCAATGGGGAATATTATGCCAACTTATTGGACCGCTTCAATGACGATTTGAAAAAAAAACCGACCTCATTTGGCCAAGAAAAAAAGTTCTTTTCCACCAAGACAATGCAAGGGTGCACACATGTGCAGTTGCCATGGCAAAAATCCATAAATTGGGCTATGAATTGCTTCCTCATCCGCCCTATTCTCCAGATTTGGCTCTGAGTGACTACTTCTTGTTCCCAAACCTGAAGAAATGGTTTGGTGGAAAAAGATTTGACTAAAATTAGTAAGTCATCTCGCAAACAAAGGCCTATTTTAAGGACCTCGACAAATTATATTTTTTGGAAGGGATAAAAAAATTGCAGAAGCGTTGGACAAAGTGTATAGAGTCGAGGCAGACTACGTTGAAAAATAAAATGATTTATTTATCAAAAAATCTGTGTTTTATTCCAAAAGTCACGGACTTATTGACCCGCCCTCGTATGAAGTACCTGTAGTAAGTAATACACGGTATTTGTGAAGATAAAAACTGTAAAAATACATGTCAGTAGAAAACTTATGGATTATGGTGGCGCGTGGTTCGCGGGCTCGGCCTTCGATTGTAGCGGTTAAGCAACCAAAATGGATGGGTGAACAAAAATTTACTATCTCGAGCTCCTCTGTATTTTGAAAGGCACGTTAAGCCATTGGTCCCGGCCGTATTTGCACTCCCCACCCACTAATCAATCGATCGACTAAAAACCGTTTGAGCAACAAAAATATTGGGTGAGCGACTTACGGTCGATTTCATATGCACGGTAAGAGATAGGCTTACTTGAGCTTTGTTGCCTTTTGTTAATCAGCCCAAAATAAACCAAAATAACAGCGGTTGCTGAGTAACGTAACCAAGATTGGCCTATCTGTTGTTAGGAATAGATTTTTGAGACCGGCCGTCAGTGACTTATCTAATCTAACCTAAACCTATTCTTCCTGCAACCCGACCTAGATTTTAAATTTTGTAATTTTTAGTCGACCGATTTATTATGTTCCTTAATTAAAACTAAGTTTGTATTATACTTTGTAATATATATTTTTTGATGACTCTATAATATTTTCATCAAACAAAAATCAGGTAATTACTGTTCCACTACCATTGTGAGTCACAAATTTGCATTTCATCAATATTCAATTAATTTAAGTGCAGAATTGAGCAGGCCCGACTACGACGTAGCAAACGTAGTAATCGATCGTATCTGGATCGTAGCATGTTTGAAGATATAAAAAAATACATAAATTATAACACTCGTAGATAAAGGATTATACCACAGTCTATTTAGGTACTTATTATATTAGTTGAAGAGAACGTAACATTATAAAAATTATTAAGGGAAGTACGAATATTCCTCATAAAAAACCGGTCGGTTTTTAAAAAACATTTTATAAAAAATGATTGGTTGACTTGACAAGGGCAAAACGGGATCCTTGCACGACAAAACGCATCCGGAAGCAGCTGACATACCTAAAACGCAGTACGTCCGCAAATTATCACCTTAACCGCTGCTTCCTCATCCCAGAAACACTCGAGGCTATTAAACAGCTCAAACCAGGTAAAGCAGCCGGCCCTGACGGGATATACAACGAATTTATTCGCAATATAGGACCCCTGGCCGTGGGCTGGCTTGCTGCTGCATTCTCAAATATGCTGCTCAAAAACCAACTGCCTCCAGAGTTCAAACTCTCCAACAAAGTCATAGCTCTGTTAAAGCTTGGAAAAAAGGATCAGCGTCCAGAAAATTTCCGCCCAATTGCTCTACTAAGCTGTACATACAAGCTGCTGGAGAGACTTCTACTCACGCGCATTGCACCAATCATCGAAGCTAGCATCCCTGAAGAACAAGCAGGATTCCGACAAGGTCGTAGCTGCGCTGACCAGGTGCTAGCTCTCACTACACACTTGAAGATGGGTTCCAAAAACAACTTAAATCCACAGCGGTCTTCATTGATGTTATAGCCGCCTATGACACCGTGTGGAGACACGGACTCATCTTCAAACTTCTATCGGTCGTACCTAGCAAAGAGATAGCAGCTCTTGTGGTCAATATGCTAAGCGAAAGACAGTTTGAAGTTTACTTGGGAGACGCGAAGAGCAAGCGTAGGAAGCTTAATAATGGACTGCCACAAGGCTCGGTACTTGCTCCCATCCTCTTCAAGTTATATAAGGTGGATCCGAATCATACTTTGGCCAAGCGTCAGGGGGTCAGGTCAAAAGTAAAGAAAACATCTATGCCAAAGAAAAAATTATAATAAAATAAAAATAAAAAAAATCAAAATATCATTTTTTTTGCATTGGTTTTCTCTTGAAAACTTGACGCAAACAAATCCAAACGTAGAACTAAAATAATTCATAAAAAACAGCTCATTTATTAACGCACAAGTCGATGACCCCGCCACCACGCCGCCGCCGCCGCCGCTGCCGCCGCCGCGCGATATCAGCTGATCGGTAGCGACGACTGTTCTGCGTGTGAACGTGTGACACTAATTCGCATGAATGCACCTAAATAACACAGTACCTACAATTTTCTGATACGTGTTGTGTTGAGGTTGTCTGTTATTTTATTACACTATTCAATCCTACTAGTTTAAAGAAAAAAAAAACAAGTACCTATAGCTCATAGTCAATAGTTAAGTAAATCTGCAAAGATTCAATTGTTTTAAGTAGGTACTTACATGGCTTGGCGTCCAACAGTATTGTCAAACATTGGCCAAAACTAAATCAAGAGATATCCCGTTAATAACCTTTCCATCACACTTAACAGGCTTTGAACTGACTTAGTTTTCCAGTTCAGTTTCGATAAAAATTGAACGTATTATTACGAATTCATAAAAAGAACAAAATCACACTCGTTACCTACGTAATCGCCAATACTATCTCTTAGGTACTATTTTGTTATTCTGTGCTAATACTACTTTCCAAATTACGTTTGTAAGTACTTAAATTTTACACTTTCACGCTTTCAATTCAAATCTAGTACCTAACGAGACTTAATTACCTATAAAAACGATTATTTACCTCGCTTTTGCGTCTAAAGTTAAGTTTGTTCATTTGAATCCTATTAAAACAAGATTTAGATTCACCTACAATTTGCAATTAAAGTAATTATGGTTTCATATCAACCCACTCTCGTCAAGCTTCGTAAACTAATGTAATAATGAATAAAATAATACTTAATAATCTAGAACTAATAATCGTATCTAGATCTATCTAGAAGTAATCTAATTCGCCGGTTTACACCCATCCCATCACATACGGAATTAAGATAACCAATGTTCTTTAACTTGCAGTAAGTTGAAAGCCATTACCTACTCTAAAAAGACTTCTTAAAATAGTTGAAAGTACTTACATGGGCTCATGCAATCGAGTTCATCTCCATACAATATTAGCGATAACATTTCATCACATTCACTCACTCACATCACACTTATAGGCTGTAAATGTAATAATAACTACAATTCAATTAAAAATCAAACTTAACACTAATTAATTTGTTATAACACTGATTATTACGTTTTTACATTTTACTTTACATTATTATTTCGTTATTACTATAAAGTAGGTATGTATTAGGATATTGTTTGAAAGAGTCGTTGCCTCGCGTGATCTCTCACACGACAACCATCCCTCGCTAACATCCTCAACAGACTAAAGAAAGAAAAAAGAAGACGTCATAATAAAATTGATAAATAGGTAAGAGACCGAGAGAGAGAGAGAGAGAGAGAGAGTCCGAGGCGAGGTGGGACGGTGCGGATGCCGCACAGTGGGTCCAAACAGCAATTTGTGTGACTTAGGGTCCAAAGTTAATGCAGATGTATCGAGCTCATTTACCTTAATAATAGTTGATATGGACGCTTTTTTCTAATCCTTATAGTTAGGACGAAAAATAATAGTTTGTTATTTTTTGTATGGAGCGGAACATATAAAATTACATTCTTGCCTAGCCATAGCAGATGTTCCTTTGAAACTTTTTCTCCATATAGCTTGTGTAGTCTACTATCGAGTAATGCTACGAACTTACGCTATTAGTTGCAGTTCTGCCAGAATTAGCCAATGTCGAAAATGCAATTTGGGTGAGTTAGAGACCTATTTCTCTTTACATTTTTGCTAATGCAAACAGATATAGCTCATTAATCTAGATAATAGTTGCCCAATACACTTTTTTCTATTTTTCATAGTTTGGACAAAAATAATAGTTGGTTCTTTTTTGTGAAATGAAATTATATTCCTCTAAAGACCTTACTTTCCCCGCTTTGAAACTTTATTTTACTTATACCTAGTATAGTAAGCTACCGAATGATGCTATAAACATTTGCGACTTTATGCGACTTTTTGAGAAAAATGGATCGGAAGTATGAAAAATAATCCTTAGTAATCTTTTTACTTCAGTAAGATATTTTATGTCAAATTTAATATGGCTTTAGAGGAATATAATTTCATTTCACAAAAAAGAACAAACAATTTTTTTTTGTCCGAACTATAAAAATTAGAAAAAAGTGTATAGGGCAACTATTATCTAGATTATAGTTGTTAGATGCAAACAGATAGAGCTCATTGCTCTTTCTGTTTGCATTAGCAAAAATGTAAAAAGAGAAATAGGTCTCTAACTCACCCAAATTGCATTTTCGACCCACTACATTGGCTAATTCTGGCAGAACTGCAACTAATTGCGTAAGTTCATAGCATTACTCGATAGCTATATGGCATCGAGCCATATAATTCATAGCATTATATTCACGACTTACCCGAAACAAAAGCCAGGAAGTTTATATATGCAGATGACATTGCGCTGGTGGTTCGGAGTCGGCAGTTTCGAGAGGCTGAGGATGTACTGACGAGGGATCTTGGGACCATGTCGAGTTTCTTTTCTTCCTGGAGGCTTATACCTAGCACAAGCAAAACAGAGATCTCTTTCTTCCATCTTAATAATAAACTTGCAAACTACCAACCGGTTGTTAAATTCCAGGGAGAAAATCACAAGTTTAACTCCAACCCAAAGTACTTGGGCGTCCCTTTGGATAGGTCGCTCACCTACAGAGAGCACTTGATAAAAACCTCAATGAAATTGTCTACACGCAACAACACCATGCAGAAAATTAGTGGCACATCATGGGGAGCATCTGCTGATGTCCTCCGCTTGCTCCGACAACAGCGCTTGGTCTCGTGTATCCTACAGCAGAAAACACGGACAAATTAGACACGAGGCTCAACTATGCCATGAGGCATATTTCAGGAACGATCAAATCTACACCCACCCACTGGTTGCCCGTACTGAGTCATATCGCTCCACCTCATCTTCGAAGAAAACATGCTCTAGCGATCCCTCGCTAGAGCATGTTTTCTTCGAAGATGAGGCCCAGAAGATGATTGAACGACCTGATTTGCCGGCACACACAGAATTTACCATGCCGCCACCGCAGCGACTAAAATCAAGCGAAGCCGCAGGAAAACTGTTGGCCGATGGATTCCTGGTGGATCAATCCTAGAGGAACGAGTGGTCGGAGGTCGACGCTGGTCTTCGAATGCCTTTCCTGACCCAACCACAAAACCTGAGGGGTTCTCCCTACAAAGGAAGTACTGGTGCCGCATAAACAGAATCCGCACGGAACACAAGATAATCGCGGACAAATATACATACATACATACATACATACAGGTCAAACTGAGAACCTTCTAATTTTAACCTTCTAATTTTTTAATGTTAACCTTCTTTTTTTTTTAAAGTGATTCTGCTTTGACCTTTTCTCAGTTTTTTCTTTTTAAACAGAGAAAGGGGTTAAAAGTCGTATTTATTGTGAATCACATGTAGTTAGTGCAACTAGTAGAATACAATACATTTTATTCAGTTGTATTGTTACTATTACTAATAATCGAAAGCTTCCATTAAAAGCTTGTTGTAAACCGCTAACGAAGATATTCATCATTGTCTTCACACTTCCAAGCAATTTTGAATCCAAAGACACAAGTACCAACTGTTTGTATATGTATATGTCGTAGGAGGATTCGATAAATAGACTTTTCGTAGAAATCCTAGAGATATTGTAAAAACACGGATAATTAGACAATGGTGTTGACATTTCTCAATCTTACTGAAAAATACAGGGTTTATGCAAAAATACGGGTAGCTTTAGTAACATTGAATATTCTTTACTCTGATTGGCTTAATTTTTGCTTGCTTGCTATCTCTTATTCTGATTGGTTCACAGAAAGTTTACTACACGTAAGAGAATGGATTGACATTTGAAACGTCAAGTCGTCAACCAATCAGAGAAGATGTTGTTTTGGACGGTCCGACCAGCCAATCAGTGTTCTTATTAATTCATAATAGCCAGCGATTCTTTCGACTAAGGCAACCAGTTTTTTCGCAAAAATCCTATCTTTTTCAGTATGATTGAGAAATGACAACACCATTGTCTAATTATCCGTGTTTTCGCAATATCGCTAGGATTATATAGGAACGATTAATCTAATTATCCTGCGATATATATATAGAATAAGTTATTATGAATGAATTTATGAATAAATAATAAATTGTACCCCTAGCTATAATTTATAATAACAATGTTTGTACATGTTATGCTGTTGGTGTACCTAAATAAATAAATAAATTAATAAATATTGCATAAAAATGAATTGCTGTGCGTAAGTCCCGCTAAAACTCGAGAACGGCGAGGCTGATTTATCTGATTTTGGTTTTAAAATGAGACGTTTTGAGACAAATTTCATTGTTTTTATTTTTAAGTATTGTTTTGTGTGATTTTTTTCATTTAAATTTTCTTTCTTTCTTTCTTTCAAATGTTTGTCGTAGTCCAGAGAAGGTTTAAAAGCAGAGAAGATATGAAAAAATTGTAAGGAAGATAGAAAAAAAATCAATTCCAATTTCACATATAAACTATACACCGGGCCATCTAGTTATGTATAAGTTCTAAATTACCCAGCAGCATTGCAAGTGTTGTCCCGGGCGTATCGAGCGGGTGGCCAAGGACGCCGGTCCCGGACCAATATTGTAGTTGGGACGGTGGGAAAGATTCAAGTTTCACTATACGATGACTTATGCCATCATGCGAAGTAACTCTGTCTGCTTTAAACTTGTTACGTTGAAGCATTCAATAATGATTTAAAAATTTTAAACCGCCAACTCACATGTTTGGACTAAGTTAGGGCATGTAGGAAGCTTGGCTCTACATGATAACTTTTTGGCAGTGCTTTAACTTATGGGCTTGTATTGGCAATACTTTACACGAACATGTTTTTGGTGGAATAAATAATAAGCTCTGAAAAACTGTCATAACACAAAAAAAGCTCAGTTTGAGATAAATATTCAGTTTGTTTCGGTATTTTATCTCTACAGATCAATAAAACAGTCATAACATTCGTTCGAATAGTTACCAAGAGATGTCGCAAATTACGGTTGTTCACGGCGCGAAAACGGGCGCCTACCGCTCCGCGATAGTGACGCATAACTGCTTATGACCGGTGGATTTTTAGCAGTGCTCGTGAAGAGAGTCATAATCTGTGATAGGACTAAGAAGATATTGTTGCTAACTTTTCATTAATTTTGTGATTTAACAGTTCCTTTAAAATTTAAAATTCCCAAAGATTTTGTTAATTATTTTGAAATAATTTAACTCAGTTTTGTTTAAAAAGCAGCTATTTTTGAAAAAATATTTAAGCTGTGTTCGTATTTAACGTGAAATAGAGTCACGTTATGGGACAATTATATTTTTTTTATAAATACGATTATTATTCCTTTTATAAATGCGTTTTTTACATTCTGGAAACAATCTTAGTAAATTCTACAATAATAACAATTTTAAAAAGTTTAAAAACAGCAATATTAATTTAGCAGTAACATAAATAGAATAAAAAATCAAAACTCATTTTTTTTTGTCATATGACAGTTTTTCAGAGGATGTGTGATAAGTATATTTACTTGCTACGGTATTCCCACCGATTATCGAATACAAACATTCCACTTTGGGATATCAAGGTATGAAATAAAAACATAAAAGTATGTACCTATGTAAGGGCGTTATGTGTTAAACAGATAGTATGTTCCCCACTAATTAATGTTTCAAACACATCTAGGAGTAGCTGGGCAGCAGCCCGTGAAATTGCAGCGCTGGTGGTGGTAGTAGACAATTTGGAATTAGGTGTTAGACTTTATAGTCTGACGAAATTGTTAGTAGGTATAATAATATTACCATGCGTCAATATCGCTTACATTATTCCAGTTCTGAGGAAAGTAGCTTTTGTTATGGACCTTAGAACCAACAAATGTATTACAAATTTAATAAAAATCATAATAATTTTTAAACAAGTAAATATACTATACTTCAGCCATCTTACGGAAAGTATGTTTGTAAACAAACCGCCCATATTAACCTCATAGTACTTTTTAATTCCATGTTTTAGAAACATGTGCTCTTCATTAATCGCTTATTTATATTGTTCAAGTTTGATATATGGCATTAGATGTCTGAAATATTACGAATTTGTGGAATAATTACGAAAAATGTGCAAATGTTTGTAGTACACAAGCAATCATTCCGTAAGATGGTTGGAGTATAGAAAAAAATCGGCCAAGTGCGAGTCGAACTCGCACATGAAGGGTTCCGTCTCTCACCCAAGGTTGCCTGAAAGAGATTGCTATGTAAGTAATAAGGTCGCCTATTTTTTGTCATTTTCTCTGTGTGCGTTTGTTTTTGTATCGTGTGCAATAAAGTTTCTATTATTATTATATTAAATTAGGTATTCACTTGACTACCGATTACCAACACCTACCCAAAATGTCACTATAATTTTTACAAAAATAACTTTGTTTTTCATAGTGTTTGTATAACTGACAAAGTTATATTTGCGGTTATAGTTTTATTTTTTGAAAATGTGCTATAGCTCTGAAACTGCTAAAGCACATATATTTTTTTAGATTTTTCACTTTCTTATTTTAAAAGTTAGAGGGGGGGGGGACACATTTTACCACTTTGGAAGTGTTTATCTTTCAAACAGTTGACTTTGAGAAAAAACAGTTTTATAGGTTAGATGAATATTAATTATTGACATTTTTATTTTTATAATTATTACTATTCAAAGTTGGTGACTTAAATGAAATATTTTTTATAAAATTAAGGAATATATTGACAAATAATATGCAACTGTATTATGTCATTCCCTATCAATTAGTAACAGTTTTACTGTTTTACTAATCAGAATTTAGACCATTTTGTTAATTTAACTGTATTTATAAATAATTTGCATGCTATTTTAAATAGTGAAACATGAGCCCCACAATATTCTAAACTTGTAACAACCATTTTCATACGTGAAAAAAATATTATGATTATGAACATATACGATTACCGCAGTAGATACTTAGTTACTTTCATATAAAATTGTTTATAATGATGAGTTGTACAAATATTTTTGAGGTTTACTAGGTACTCATTTTCATTTAACTTTTTTAGTTTAATTGTTCGTAATATTAAAACGTTCCGTGTGTGTAAAATGTTCCGTGACTTCATTATGTTTGCATCATATTGTACCCGATGCAGTGTTCGGGAGCGCTGGGAACTTTGCGCTGTCTAAACAAGTACCTTGCTGACCTACATAGCTGCTCTAAACAATACCTCATTCCTGATTCGTCCAAAGCTGTTTTTTTTTTAATTCTTAATGTAGAGACCGGGGTATTTGTCTTTGAGACATATCAATCCAATCCTATTCTAATGAGAGGCAGCTATTGTAAAACCGTAACCAAGCGACAAAGTCCTTTAGCAATATCTGATGTTGGTTTCGACAAAATACCTTGAATTAGCCCAACATCGAGGGTATTTAACTTGAATTCATTTATGAATGGCTGCCTCTCATCATTGTTTTTGACACACTCCATCAGCAGTCCACCGTCGTGCAATTGCGGTACTTTACAAATATAACTGCAATTAATTAAAATAGTATGATTCAACATGAGCAGTAGGTAATGGCATTTATTTAAAGCCTGAATTAACGTCTATATTAAACCCTAGGTCACCGATTACTAAATAGTTACTTCCTAGGTGGGAGTCCTAAGAGGTAGCTAATGTGCAATAGTTATTTGTTATGCAAAGCTGGAAAGTTGGTTATTAGCGGCTGTTACCTCTATTGAATCCTGAGCGAAGCGGGGATTTCAAAGATACAAGATGCAAAAAACTTTTCTGCCGTGCGCAACACAATTTTTCACCTCACAACAACGAGGCACATTTTATGGTTGTTTCCGCGGTCAACTTCCGGTAAAAAATTCTTTGAACATAAAGTTTAATCTAAATATATCTTATTCTCGTTGTTTAATGATATTAAAAACTAAAATAATCGAAAAGGGAGTATTATAGTAAATTCAAAGTTATTTAAAGAAGGAATATATTGATACTTAGAAATAACAATAAAAACGATTCGTAAATGTTGACAATGACATGAGGTTTATGCCACGTTCCGAAATCCAATCATAGGTTGTGAAATGTCACCCAGCCTAATATAAAACTCTTATAACAAATAGTTTAATCTTATTGTAATTGTTTATATGATTCAATGAACTAAAATAAAACCAAAACGGAGTATTATAATTAATTTAAAGCTATTTAAAATAAGAATAAAATGTAACAAAAAGTCAATATTGCGATTCGGAACGCAATATTTTTAGGTATTAAATTAAAAAAGTACTTTACCGCGCTAAGCCGCAAAAGCGTTCTACGCAGAAACTGAATGATAAAACCTCCTTTTCTGAGCGTGTGAGTTGAAAACTCTTTTTGCCAACTAAACTGTCTCCATTATTTTATTTTACACATAGCAGCTGGTCAGACTTCACAGTTTAAGCTTGAGAGCGCGCTTACGTCTCGCTCTCAAGATTTTCGTAGTACTAATGAAAAACCCTGACGTGCTGTTAACTGTACTCGTATAGTATTTCAAAAGAGTAGGTACAAGAGAAAATAAAAACCGGTCAATATAGAGAGTCGGGCTCGCGCACCGAGGGTTCCGTACCATCGTAATATATTGTCCCCTTAAATCGACATACCAAACCAAAAGCAAATAAATATAAAATCACTTTATTTAAGATTTCTTAAAAAGTATGCTATTTAGAAATATTGTTTAATTTTTCTTGTAATCTTTACATAAACTTCTATCATTTGGAATAATTTCAGATTTCTCTCTATGTAAACTACGAAAACTATGCGACCTAAAAGCAAACAAAGAATGTTTGAGATTGTGCAAGCAGTGCTCTATCATATGATACCCCACATGCCCTAGTACACCCACACACGCCTGCCACACTTTGATTTTTTAAGACCACCTGTCAGTCCCTGTTGTAAAAAAAATATATGTATATTTATTTTTCTCGTAACTGCAAAATAGTTGGGCAAACGTCATCTAAAACAATTCCAGATTGGCAGTTCATAGCATTAGTAGTTCTCGAGATATCCAGCTGTGACAGACAGACAGACAGACAGACGGACAGACTGAGTTACTTTACTTTCCTTTTTACCATTTTCGTACGGAACCCTTATATTAACAACAAAGTATTGGCAAAACATACTAATTTGTACGACTACTTATTATGTATAGTAAAATGTGACGCCCTGCAAGGGCATAGCAATACCACTAGACTAGAGGGCTTTATATTACAATATTTAAATGAATTACATTTATAATTTAGAGGTCACAAAAATTAAACATAGGCAACATATAATATTTGGCCTATCCGAGGAATAAGAAAAATGAGACAATTTTAATATTTTAAATTCTTCACATTAGCATCGTTCCTTTCCACCAGGCGATAACAAACACGTCTCTTAAAGTTTCAAGCAACGGTCAAGTTTGCAATAGCAGAGTCCTTCCTGAAATAAAAACGCATTATAAATACTTACCTTATATGAAATTTGAATTTCAAATTCTGCCTGGTTGGTTTTCGACTCAATGAGGCAAGCGCGCATCGCTTTCGCAATGCCTGCCCGATAGAAGGGGAGCGGATGTGACGTCAGATGTGCGAGCGAGAAGGCTAGATATCGTAGTAAAGAGAGGGGAAAACGACAGGAAACAGATAGGTGCCGCTCACAAACCATAAACTTTCAAATAAGGTAAGTATTTAATATGTGTTTTTTGTTTCAGGAAAAACGCTGCTATTTGCTGCTAGTAAAAACACTTCGTCGTCGTCGTCTCAGCCACATGTCACCCACTGCTCGGTATAGGGCTCCCCCAAGGATCTCCACAACGACCGGTCCTGCGCAGTCCGCATCCAGCGGCTTCCCGCGACCTTCACCAGATCGTCGGTCCATCTTGTCGGGGCCTACCCACGGAGCGTCGTCCTGTGCGCGGTCGCCATTCCAGAACCGCCCCGCCCCAACGGCCATCGGTTCTTCTCGCTATGTGTCCCACCCACTGCCACGTCATTTCTTAAAAAGTATGCTATTTAGAAATATTGTTTAATTTTTCTTGTAATCTTTACATAAACTTCTATCATTTGGAATAATTTCAGATTTCTCTCTATGTAAACTACGAAAACTATGCGACCTAAAAGCAAACAAAGAATGTTTGAGATTGTGCAAGCAGTGCTCTATCATATGATACCCCACATGCCCTAGTACACCCACACACGCCTGCCACACTTTGATTTTTTAAGACCACCTGTCAGTCCCTGTTGTAAAAAAAATATATGTATATTTATTTTTCTCGTAACTGCAAAATAGTTGGGCAAACGTCATCTAAAACAATTCCAGATTGGCAGTTCATAGCATTAGTAGTTCTCGAGATATCCAGCTGTGACAGACAGACAGACAGACAGACGGACAGACTGAGTTACTTTACTTTCCTTTTTACCATTTTCGTACGGAACCCTTATATTAACAACAAAGTATTGGCAAAACATACTAATTTGTACGACTACTTATTATCAAATCAACCCTTCATCACTTTTTATACACAACACAATGTATCATTTGGTGAAATAAAATTAGATGTTTATTATTAGCGTGTGTCATGACTTCCCAATGCTGCGCGCTCACGCGACGACAGTGGAAGGAAGTTCGTTTTACAGTTTCCGGTGAAGCGGTGCCTGGCGACAGAGTTTTGTCGATATTAACGCTCGCATGTCGCTCGAAATTTGCGACCTTCGCGTAAGGGCCCTTTTCCATGGCAACAATACGTTCCATGCTACTGTTCTAAGCTATAAACACAAAGAAGGCGGGTGCGATTCGGCAGGTCTGTTTCCTAAAGCTTAACTTAAGGACGACAACATTCATAAATACTTGCACAATATAGTGTTGTTGATGCACCGAAACTAATTTGGCGTGACACACTTGGCAGAATCTTTCTTAAACGAATATTTTTAAGTATAAAAATTATTTAGCATAATTGTTGATTGGCATAATGTATACATTTAACAATGGCATACTGTTCAGATGGCAGAATTTCATTTGGCATAATTAACTTTGGCTAATTATGCTTATTTTTGTCTGATAATTCTATTCACAGGCGTTCTGGGTGGAAATAGTTGACAGTGAGAAGCTTTATACTATTTTGGATAAGTCGACATTGACAAAATTCTCCGAACTTATAAGGTCATTACTTCTGAAGGTGGCATCGCCGTTTTCGCAGGCAGTATTCGGTCAGCAGTTGCTTCGAACTATTGATGTAGCAGTCAACTAAATCCTATGTCGTTGGAGATCCGAAAATAATTTTTAGTAAATTTAATAGATGCGAAGTCATACTATCTGTTGACAGTGATAGCCATAAAAATATTATGAATAATTTTATTGTTATTACCATAATAAGTCTTTATTTTTTCTCAATATTAACTAAAATAAAAATAAAATAAAATATTATCCGTAAGAATATATTGATTTTGATTATCTTAATTAATATTTCATAATAATATAATCATATGCATAATATATTTATTGCAAGTTACATTACATTATCGAGATGATACAGTAATATTTTAGTAAAATGTGACGCCCTGCAAGGGCATAGCAATACCACTAGACTAGAGGGCTTTATATTACAATATTTAAATGAATTACATTTATAATTTAGAGGTCACAAAAATTAAACATAGGCAACATATAATATTTGGCCTATCCGAGGAATAAGAAAAATGAGACAATTTTAATATTTTAAATTCTTCACATTAGCATCGTTCCTTTCCACCAGGCGATAACAAACACGTCTCTTAAAGTTTCAAGCAACGGTCAAGTTTGCAATAGCAGAGTCCTTCCTGAAATAAAAACGCATTATAAATACTTACCTTATATGAAATTTGAATTTCAAATTCTGCCTGGTTGGTTTTCGACTCAATGAGGCAAGCGCGCATCGCTTTCGCAATGCCTGCCCGATAGAAGGGGAGCGGATGTGACGTCAGATGTGCGAGCGAGAAGGCTAGATATCGTAGTAAAGAGAGGGGAAAACGACAGGAAACAGATAGGTGCCGCTCACAAACCATAAACTTTCAAATAAGGTAAGTATTTAATATGTGTTTTTTGTTTCAGGAAAAACGCTGCTATTTGCTGCTAGTAAAAACACTTCGTCGTCGTCGTCTCAGCCACATGTCACCCACTGCTCGGTATAGGGCTCCCCCAAGGATCTCCACAACGACCGGTCCTGCGCAGTCCGCATCCAGCGGCTTCCCGCGACCTTCACCAGATCGTCGGTCCATCTTGTCGGGGCCTACCCACGGAGCGTCGTCCTGTGCGCGGTCGCCATTCCAGAACCGCCCCGCCCCAACGGCCATCGGTTCTTCTCGCTATGTGTCCCACCCACTGCCACTTCAGCTGAGCAATCCTTCGAGCGATGTCAGTTATTTTAGTTCTCCTACAGAAAAACACTTGACAACGAATAAATCGAACCATTCCGTTATTTTCGTACAAACAGGCTCACTTTACAGTCTCGTTATTCAAAACGTATAAATAGTTATGTAAACATTTGTACGTCGACGTGTGAGCCGAATACTCGATTTGCGAATAAAAGTCCCATAAATTCAAGAAAACTTTCAGGTGCCCAATTCTGCTAATGCTTAGTCACAATCGTATTCCAGTGGTGTTTCAATGGTAGTGCAGTTTTATACAGTTCTTGTTACAACAGTGTAAATAAACACTACTATTGAAAAACCACTGAGAGACGATTATGACAAAAATTTAGCAGAATTGACCCCCAGTTTTGTGCAAAGTAAGGAAAACAAATTCACTCAATCCGGTTTCCTACAACTTAATATGGAATGAAAATTAAACATTTGTTTCACTGAAATTAATCAAGAAATGTTTTCAGTGGTACAAAATGGCATTGGTATGATTGAAACCACATTGAAACAATACTGCGCTAAGCGCAGTATTGTTTCAATGTCGGATGGCGGTAAGCCCCCTGACCCGACAAACGCCCGACCCTCCTTCTGTGCCCTCCTTCTGTGTGTTCTGTTGAAGGACCAGTTTCTTGTCGGACACCGCTAGTGTGATATACCTTCTTTATTATATAAACCAGTTGTAATATTACTTCGGCCTCGACCACTTGTCCGACAAAAAGCGTCCCGTCTTCAAACACCCTTATTTTGCAGGATCCCTTTTAGTTACGTATGTCGGTATTAGCAGGCGCACAAGCATCGTGTTTACGGTCCCGTAAAAACAGGATGTTGCCGTGGAAAACGGTCGTAACGCTTCCATAACACGCAATTTGACAGGTGAAGGTGTAGCTTCCGTCAGGAACATCAAAGGTTATTTGAAATTGAAACAGTCTGAAAATAATAATGCAAAAAGTTTCGTGTAAAATATTGTATTAGAGTAGGGTTCCGTACTAAAATGATAAAAAGAAACCCTTATGGTGCGATTCATTCAGTCTGTCTCTCTGTCGGTCATAGCTGGATATCCAACCACCTCTGTGGTCTAGTGGTACAACCACCGGAATCAGACCCATGTGTCCAGGGTTCGATTCCCAGCGGGGATACATTTTGTATTCGGTTTGGTTGGTGGTAGGACTTGTTGTTAGTTAGCTAGCTACCACCATCTTATCTAACTCTGACGCCACAACCACAATGTTTTCAGCATTGTTGTGTTCCGGCAGTTAGAGATAAGATAGTCAGTTCCTCATCAGGCTCGCTTCCATCTTCAGCCTTATCAAGACTTAACATCAGATATGATGAAGGCTAAGAGTATCCCCGTTGTTCATAAAAAAAAAATATAATTATATCAAGGACTACTAATGCTATCAACATGAAATTTGGAATAGATTAAAATGACGTTTGCCCTACTATTTTCCGAATCAGAGAGAGTTTTTTTGCATCTGGGACTGAAATTGGGTCTTAAAAATTCAAAGTAGAGTTTATTTCTGATTTCCGCCTGATGTTAAGTGAAGATAGTGTCCACACGCGAAAATAGCTGGTGCAGCAGTTTCAAACTGCCACATCAGCCACCCTCACCTTGCCGGCCTGCTAAATTCTTTCACACCCCGTTTAAAGGACCCCGGGTTGTAGGAAGGAGGGAACACGTGCGCAGGCAAGCAATTCCAATTACGGATAGTGCAACAAAGAAATGAGTCACCAAACTTCTTTGTACGCATTGGAATCGCTACCACAGTTAACTGGTAGCAAAGAAAGCCAGCGCGCGTGGTCCTATTAAAGGAAAAGGTGGGATAAGGGAAAATAACTCTTCAGAACACTCATCGTGGTATAGGCCGTAGAACGCGCTTAATGAAGCGACATCGCGGCGTAATTTTAGGGTTCCAGGTTTTTAGTTACCTCACATCGCCAATGATGCGAATGTGCAACCTATCCAATGCATCGGGCAAATACTTAGCGGAGGCATCCCAGAGGTGTGAGCAATATTCTACGCAGGGCCGTACTTGTGTTTTATATAACAAGCACAGTTGATCAGGCATGAAAATACGCCGCACCTTGTTCAGGACTCCGAGTTTACGTGAGGCTATCTTTTGATCACGATTTCGATGTAATCTTTTGGATTTAGGTCACAGCGAACATCCATACCATGATGATACTGCTATTTAAGGCTAGTGTTGTGCCCTGAAGAGAGGGGGATGGGAAGGAATGGCGAAGCGAAGGATTTCAAAGGTACAAGACGCTAAAAACTTTTCTGCCGAGCGCAACACAATATGTCACCACCTCACAACAGCGAAAAACACTTTATGGTTGTTTCCGCGGTAACTTCCGGTAAAATATTATTTAAACATAAAGTTTAATCTAAATATACCTTTATGGTAAATTTTAAATAGAAAAATATTGGAAAAAATTAACTCGGCCAAAAGTGCCTAGTAAATATACCTTTTTCTCGAAGTTTTAATAATATAAAAAACTATAATAATAAAAAAGGGAGTATTGTAATAAAGTTAATTCACAGTTATTTATAGTAGGAATATATTGTTACTTATAAATAACAATAAAAACGATTCCGTAAATGTTGACACTCACCTGAGGTACAAGACAAAGACAATTTAAAAATAAAAATTTATGTCACGTTCCGAAATCCAATCATAGGTTGTGAAATCTCAATAATTTTTTTATAACAAATAGTTTAATCTTATTGTTATTGTTTGTATGATTCAATGAACTAAAATAATATAATAAAACCAAAACGGAGTATTATAATTAATTAAAAGCTATTTAAAATACGAATTAAATTTAACAAAAAAGTCAATAGTGCGATTCGGAACGCATTATGACATATTTTTAGGTATTAAATAAAAAAAAAGTACTTTATTACCGCGCTAGGCCGCAAAAAGCGATTTTCTACGCTGAACTGAAAGACAAAACCTCTTTCAGAGCGTGCGAGGTGAAAAAGTATTTTTTCGTACATTTATCAAATTTAATTAGTCAAAACTGTAAACGCTTTTTATTATCTTTACTTGTTTATGTCTAAAAAGTTAAGTTACATTGCCATTGTCTGATAAACGAAAAAGACTCCAGAAAATTAAAAAAGTAGATGAATGAAGTTCAACAAAGGGCGAAGCTATCCGGATATCCGTGCGTCCGTGGAGCCGGATTTATGACTCTTTGTCGTTGTACTCTGCGGTTTTGATGTTTACGCCGCGCGGGGATGGCGCGCGAGCTCTATGCACGGAGCACCGAGCAGGCGTTATGGTTTGAACCGTAGTAGCATTAAGGACATATTAATGCGAAATTATTAAAATAACTAATTAAGTTAATAATATATTACATGATGATCGGCATTAGTAATTTTTAAGAGACAGTCACTTCTGAGACTTTCCATAGGGCAGTTCTTAACCCACTTGCTCCTACCGTGTCGTATACGACACACCACTTTAAAAAAAATATTACGATTTCCGACGGTAGTTTCACATATTTATTTGTGTCTTGACTCATTGTCGAGACCTCATTCTTTCATTGTACAGTGATAACAGTGTGTTTCAAATAATTTTGCTTGTGGAGTAAAAGTGTAAATTTTGTCATAATTGCTATGAGTAATTCAAGGTAAGTTCACAATATGTATTATTATGATATATTTTATTTTTTGTTATGTTTTCCAATATTCTGTTCCTTAGATTTCCAGAAATATAAAAACAATGAAGATTGAAATGTATTTTCATAGTGCATTTTATGTTTATTTTGTCTGTTCCATAAAAGACACGGTAGGAACATCCACTACCATCTAATGTATGTTTGTATTTGTTTTAGATATCCAGGAAAACCACTAACTCTCAATGAAATTATTGAGGAATTGGAGCAAAATGATCAGGATCCAGTTCCAGACTTTATTACGATTATGCCACCGGAAAATTGTAACGCAGAAGTGTCCGATGAAGACTCAGGAGACGAAAACTTTGTGCTTGTTCAAAATCTTCCGAGCTCCCAACTGAGAGCAGCTGCTGAAATCGGTGAGGAATATTCTGACGACAGTGAAGACGATTTACCTTTAGAACAACTTTCTAAAAGGCGTCGTATCCACTTGCTCGATGAAAGTGTTTCTCGGACATCTCCTTTTTTCCGTGCCTCTGCCTCGTCCGAAGAACTCATACCATCTACTTCAACTGGCATTCCAAATGTGACTAGTTTTAAAAATAGTACTTATAAATGGACTTCCAGGGATATTAGACCTTTATTCAAGACATGGGAAAACGTACAAGGTCCAATCAATAAGAAAAAACCTATCGATTACTTTGACTGTATGTTTGACAGTTCCGTTATAGAATTGCTGGTAAAATACACCAATCTCTATGCAGCCCAAAAAAACAAAGATGGTAATATTACAACTAGCGAGATGAAATGCGTTTTATTTATTATGTTATTTAGTGGTTACGTCGGGGTCCCTAGGGTTAGGATGTACTGGGAGAATACTCCAGATTGTGGGACGTCTATAATCAAGAATGTGATTTCGAGGGACAGATTTAATTTTATAATATCAGTCATTCATTGTTGTGACAATACCCAACTAAACATGAACGATAAGTTCTCAAAACTGAGACCACTTTTCAATTTGTTTAATTCAAATTTCTTACAGTTTGCCCCATTTCAAGAGCACCATAGTATTGATGAAGCTATGATACCGTACTATGGTGGGCACTCATTTAAGCAATTCATACGAGGCAAACCTATTAGATGGGGTTACAAATTTTGGGTGGGAGCAACGCGTTTAGGCTACGTCAATTGGTTAAGTGGCATTCGTGGAAAAAAATGGTATTTTTCGCTGCTTAGTCATTGTCTCGATATGGCCACTCATAACGCCTGGCAACTATATAAGCTGGATGGAGGACAAATGGATCATTTGAACTTTCGTAGGAATGTCGCTGTGAATATTCTGCTAAGCATGAACACGAAATCTGAAAGATAGAAAGGTGGTCGGGCTTCACTAAATATCCCCAGTGCTCTGCAGTATGATCACAATGGTCATCTCGTGAAATATAGGGAAGAACGATTACGCTGTGCCTTTTGTCATAAAAGTGCAAATATTTACTGCCTAAAATGTAACGTAACATTACACCCTAAAAGTTGTTTTGAGCTGTATCATACCCCCGAGTAATTAAATTTATAGTGAAACTTTAATTAAAACACTTTGTCACACTTTATGACTATTATTTACCTGATTTACAATTATATTTTTTTAATTTTACATACATCAACTCATCAACAATTTTACATATATGCATCATAGTAGTGGATGTTCCTATTGTGTCGTTTACGACACGGCATTTTCCAGCTTTTCTGAAAATGGCATTATTTTTTTTATTTTTTTTATGGGGTTTTTAACGCCAATGTAATAAGTGTACCTTTCAAATCAGTACTTAAAAAAAAGTTATTTCAGGCACAAGTGGGTTAACCGAGCGACAAAAAAAATATTTTAGTGACAAAAATACAAGGTGAGCAACTAAGTCGCCAATCTAACCTAACCTAAACCTATTCTTTCCGCAACCCAACTAAGATTTTTAATCGCTCAATTTAGTAATTTATTTTATTCCCATTCCATAAGGATGGGCAAACAGAACAATCATAACTCGGAACAGCAAGCAAATGCAGCTTGGTTAAACCGCTAAAAAGCCAAAAGCATGAAAGAACTTGAGATAATAAATTTTGGCCACCTGTACTATGACCAAACATTGCGGAAGAGCTTACTGCATCATTCAATTCCTCCAAAATGGAATATAAAAAATTGATTGAAAGCAACGAAATTGTGACACTAAAAAGGTAATCCACACGTGTCGAGTGTCGCGGACAATGCGGCTCTGATCTTCCGTTTATTCTATCTTTTGTTGACGGCATTAATGATAATTGTTAACCACTTCTTTTTGCAAGATTAAAAGTAGTATCGAACATGCTAGATTTAAATCTCTCGACAGCATGTCGTTAGCTGCTCTGCATTTTTAATAACACCATTGGAATAAAATATCATTTACTTGCTACTTACAACAAAGAAACACAAACGAAGACTGACGAATCAGGTCAAAGAATAAAACGAACAATAACCCCCAAAAGTCTTCTGATTACAGCTTTTATTCTGCAGCACATTTTTATCTCGCAAAACTATCGCTAGGGAGAACAAATTTAAATAAGCAATAGTTCTGGAAATGGCGCAGCATGTACGGTCGGCAACGGCGGCGGCGCCGAGTTATTGCGAGACAAGCGGGGCCAAATGCTCAGCCGGGGCAAATAGGCTCCTGGATGAATTGGGTCACTGTAGGGCGGGGCGCCGACACCCGCGGGTTGACTGGCGGCAGCTTTCAGGGTTTACCATTCGTCCACTTTACAAAAAAACAATTATGATCATGCGTGGCGACAAAGGGTCACGGTTGACGTTTTATAATGCCGCGCCGAAATTTGTTTACGTTACATTAGGTGTCGAATGACATGGACTTTCAGAGGCACCGAGGGCAGGGGAAAGGGGGGGCCTTATGAGCGGTTAGGGTTATAGGTATATACCTAAGAGGTACGCCTGTTTATCTGCCTTGCTTCGTGCTTTGACAATCTACTAAGCAGGGTCAATTGCTCAGCCGGGGCAATTAGGCTCCTGGGTGGATTGGGTGAGTTTGGAGTGAGGAACTGATACTCGCGTGTTGACACTGGCGGCGGCAGCCTGTTTATCTGTCTGTGTGTCTTGCTGAGTGTTTCTGCAAACTACAACAGCCAAATTTGCCTTGCAGGTGCAGGTTATGTGCAATTTTCTAATAGCCCAGAACACTGAAAGTGCGGCTCCACAGCCGCTAATGAGCGGCTAATGACGCGAGGCTTGGAGCGGGCGTAAGCACCGCGTCTCATGTCTCGTTTGCAGCAGCCACACTCGGTACTTGCAATAAGCGACTGACCCACGGATCAACACCAAAACGTGTCGCACTGTTACTATTTATTTTTTCAACCCCCCGACGCAAAAAGATGGGTATTTTTAGTTTGACTTGTGCGTGTGTGTGTTTGTGTGTGTATCTGTCTGTCAGTCTGTCTGGGGCAACATAGCTCTTAAACGAAAGGACCTATTTTGATGCGGTTTTTTTATTTTATAAATTGTTCTCCCATCGAAAAACACTGATTCGGTGGGATTTTTTCCCATCGAGTAGGTAACAGTGCGACACGTGTCTGGTGTGATGTGAAATGTGGTGAAACTGTAGAAGCTATTCATTATATTATATTTTTATTTCAATACTATCTTTTATTATATTTAATAATTTTTTAGGGTTATTCCCCTACATTTTTACAAGTACAAGACATTTAAATTTAACACTATCAGATGTTGCGGAGCAAATTAATACTTTTTTGTTGTTTTATACCCTTTTTCAATGTGAAAGATCTTTGCTGATCATGACAGAAGGGCTGTCTGTTCAGTTTTTCGTCTTGGTTGGTATGTTTGATTATCTTATTTTTTCCTATTTTATTATATTTTATCAATACACGCATCACTATGCACTTTATAATTACAGTCCACGTTATTTCCTCCTTTACATTTGGAGTGCCTCCCGCGCAAGTCTTGAGTTCGATTCCCGCACAAGACAAATATTAGTGTGCATGGATACGTCTATTTGTCTCTAGCCTGGTGGTTTAGATAAAACTTTCTGTGTTCTGTGGTTTAATGTGTATTTATGATGTATGTTACTTACAAGAAAAACAATCGCCTATACTTAATATTATAAAGAGGAAAGATTTGATTGTTTGTTTGTTTAAATTGAACAGAACAGAAAACTCGGGAACGCGTAGTAGTAGTATATTAGTATATAGTAGTATAGAGTAGAAATTAAAACCAGTAATTTCACGTTAACAATCGCTTGAAGCTGTAAAAAACCTACTGCACTATTATAAATTTTGGGGTTTTGAGCTGAATCCCTAAGCACAGGTTATTTCTAATAGCCTATTAGGGTCAGCTTCGAATAATCTAAAAATCACCCTTATTGTTGACCAAAACTGTAACTCACCCATATTTAGACATACCCCTTAATCTAAATATTATACCTACTACTCATAAGTTACCTTTATGTGAAAACTTTGTATATTCTTAGCATGAAATAAATAAATAAATTTTAGCTTTGGTTTGAAAAAAAAAAGAAAAAAAAACTTCAACATTAACCAGTAGACCAGCAGAGTTTTTTAAGGAGATTCATTTAAAAGTAATGGATATATAGAAAACGTTTAAATCGCAAATAATAGAACATTAGTAGGTATTTCATTTCAATTAAAAATTATTTGTATAACCTTTCCTTTGCCAAAAAGACTACTGGGGCCTTCCCATCAACTGTAATGCAATTCATTGTAGGTTGTGAGAGTGGGATGCTGCCATGCACTTACTACCTGAAAGTAACCTAAAATGAATCGCATTACAGTTGAAAGTAGACCCCTTGGTCAACCGGGAAGTGCCCTGATTGTACCTAAGAGGTACCTACCCAGGGGTCCCGGGTTGTATATTGTATTCGGTTTGCTTGGTGGTAGGACTTGTTGTAAGTCCGCCTGGCTACCACCATCTTTTCTAAGTCTGACGCCATAACAACAATGTTGAAAACATTGCTGTTATGTGTTCCGGCAGTTTGAGATAAGATAGCAAGTTCCTCAATGATTGAGGATTCCGGCAGATCCTCGCTTCCATCTACAGCCTCATCTTAATACTTAACATCAGGTATGATGAAGGCTAACCCCCATTTCCTCCAAAACTTTTTACACTCCACTCAACCTCGTCGTGGGTAAAAATGGTAGTGTGCGCTAGGCCTAACACGGAGTGGCTACGTACTCTTTGGCTCCTTGGTCCTTACGGAGTTATGACTTAGAATACCGATTTCGAGGAGTATTTCGAAGAGGTTTTCAATGAGGTTTCGTTACGACGAGGACGAGTAAGTTTTGGAGGAACGACTTAGAATATATATATTTTTTTTCATTTATTTTCCACATAAAAAGTACACAAATTAAAAAATCACATCTGCCAAACTGCGTAACAGTTTGTCGGCAGCAGCTCTCGTGGATACAGTTTATGTACTTATTTACTAATATAATATACCCTATACCCATACCCATACCCTCAGACACTACGTAACTATAAACACAATTTTTATGAACACATAATATAATTTAACGCACACAGTCATACAGAACATAAATACCCTTATTCACCATCACCAATACACAGATACACTACCGGGATACGGTACGTCATTTGGCAATTTGACTTACCAAATGTCGTAGCGTATTTTAATAATAACCTTTTACACATATACTCATAACACTCACTCACTCAGCCATAACATAAACCTGATCGATTACCTGTACTGTATTACTTACATACCTAACTACTACAATAATTTTATTTAAACTAAGTTAGAAGTTATAATAATCTGTGGCAAAAGTTAGTCATTATGATAAATACTAAATAGAAAAACACTGGAAAAAATAACTCGGCCACAATATTTCTCCAATATTCCTCCATTCAAAATTTATCATAAGTATAAAAATAGCATTGCAAAATGCAAAATTTACAAGTTATACATTACTTAAAAAGTTACACCAAACAATGTAATGCACAAGTTAGACTTGTCAAATTATGTACTTAATTATTTTATCTGTTGGCACCTCCCGTCTTTTAAGGACACAGCGTTAAGTAATTCAAATTTTCAAATTCAAAGATTTTTATTCAAATAGACTTATAGATAAGTACTTTCGAATAGTCCAAAATTTTTTTTCCCTACCAGCCATTCAGGACATCTTTTAACTGATAAGAAGAATGCTTCCTGAGTGTATTTTTTAGGTGTTTTTTACTTATCATGTCTTTGAGAAGACCACATGGCAGTTCATTCATTAGTGTAGGTATTAACCAACGCCTTTCTCGCATACCGTAGTAGTTTTTAATTTTTGGAACAACAAGCCGCGGCTTCTTAGATTGTCGGGTTGCATATGTATACTTTCTTTCATGTTTGAAATCATTTTTATCATACTGCTCACACAGAATTGCGATTTTTACTTTTGCTTCTACTGGTAGTATTTAACATATGTTAAACAGTGCTTCGTAGTTTCCTTTAAGTTCCTTTCGTTTTTTATTTGGTATTAAGAGTTTAATAAATTAAAGAGTGTAGAGTGTACTTAATAAATTAAAATTAAGAAATAAGTCAGTGATGGTATGCGGAGATTTTAATGTTGATATTCTAGTAAGCTCTCCATTGACTACTCGTTTACTAGCATTTTTTAATTCTTTTAATTTAACCAACCAATTTTTTGAACCCACTAGAGTGACAAGCCACTCTGCTACTTGCTTGGATAATGTTTTTTCAGAATGTGATCCGGTAAGCAAAGTGATTTTTAGTAATATTTCATCTGACCATTATGGATTGAAAGTAGCATACGAGTTAAATGTTGTTGACGATACAAAAATTATAGAATGCAGGCCTATAACTAAGAAACGATTAGACAATTTTAAAAACGGTGTGGAATGTAATATACCATTAATGCCTTATACCCACGATAATCCCAATGTTCTATACGGAGACCTCTTTAAACTGATTGCTAATGAGTTTCAAAATTGCTTTAAACCTAAGACTATTAAATGTACTCAAAAGTTAAAGTTCTGTGACTGGGCTACGACAGATATTTATAAAAGTAGAAATAGACTGTATGAACTTTATAAATTAAGAGAAACTAACCATAGCCCAGAGTTCCTAGAATATGTGAAACAATATTCTAAGACGTTCAAAAATATATGTTCTGTTGCAAGGTCTAAATTCATAAAAGCAAAAATAAAACAAGCCCAAAACAAAATTAAAACGACCTGGGAAGTCATTAATCGTGAAACTGGTAAATATAAACCACGTGACCGTAGTATGGCGCTTAAAGTCAATAATACAATAGTAAAGTCGGACAAAGAAATCGCTAACATTTTTGACAAATGTTTTGTGAATATTCCTTTAGAAACTACTTCGAATTTGGATTCTTCACCAGCAGCGTCACTCTCTATGCTTAAAGGGAACGTAACGGAATGCGGGTCATTGTTTACTTTTAAAAAAATCGATGCTATAGACATTGTAAAAGCTTTTAAATCACTAAAAATGAAAAATTCTACAGACTTGTGGGGCATATCTGTAAATATAGTCAAAGAAATTGTTTATACTATTGCTCCTTATCTTGCTGACATTTTTAATCTGTGTATTGATCAAGGAATTTTTCCTGATCTTATGAAATTAAGTAAAGTAATACCATTATTTAAATCTGGAGATAAAGAAGACCCTAGTAATTATAGACCAATTTCAATATTACCCGTCTTAAGTAAAATATTTGAAAAAATAATACTCGAACAGTTATTAACGCACTTTAATATGAATCATCTCTTGCATAATAAACAATTTGGTTTTACAAAGGGTCGGTCTACAACTGATGCTGGGGTCGCGCTATTAAAGCACGTCTTTAAGGCCTGGGAGGGGTCGCAGAATGCTCTAGGCATTTTTTGCGACTTATCCAAAGCTTTCGATTGCGTAGATCATCAGACGCTGCTGTTGAAGCTTAACCACTACGGTGTAAAGGACAATGCTGAGAAGTTGTTACTGTCGTATCTCAGTTCGAGGACACAAACCGTTGATATTAATGGCGTAAAATCGTCCGGCTGTCTTGTAAAGATAGGCGTGCCTCAAGGCTCTATCTTAGGTCCGTTCCTATTTTTAATTTACATAAATGATTTACCATTCTTCGCAGAGAAGTTTTGTGAGATTGTCTTGTTTGCGGATGATACTTCCCTTATTTTTAACATTGACAGAAATCAAACTCATTTTGACGATGTAAACATGGCACTCTCTCAAATTCTTACTTGGTTTGATGCAAATAACTTACAACTTAATGCAAGGAAAACCAAATGTATCCAATTTTCTTTGCCTTATGTAAAAGTCCTGCCAATAGATGTTGAAATTAAAAAATAAAAATTAGATTTAGTCGATTCAACTGTTTTCTTGGGTGTAACTCTAGACACTAAACTCCAATGGGCCCCACATATCGCGGCATTAGCTGGTAGACTTGGCTCGGCTGCATATGCTATTAGAAAAATTAGACAGTTAACAGATGTTGAAACTGCTAGGATTGTATATTTTAGTTATTTCCATAGCATCATGTCTTATGGTATTCTTTTGTGGGGGACAGCAGCTGATATAAACACTATATTCATTTTACAAAAACGCGCAATAAGAGCCATTTATCAGCTAGGGTCTAAAACATCTCTTAGGGATAAGTTCAAAGAGATAGGTATATTAACAGCTGCATGTCAATTTATTTTGAACTGTATAATTTTTGTTCGTCGCAATCTATCAGAATATACCAAACATAGTGATGTGCACAATGTTAATACGAGAAATAAAAATAAACTTGTAATACCTCGATACAGGCTAAAAAAGGTTCACGGATCTTTCTTGGGTCTAGGTGTAAATTTTTTCAATAAAATTCCACAATGTATTTTGGATTTGCCTTTTGAAAAATTTAAGATTCATGTAAAAGATTGTCTACTAAAGAAAGGATATTATACTATAAAGGATTATTTGAATGACAAAACAGCTTGGTCATAAATGTTTTGTTTTATTTTTTCGAAGTTGTAGCCGTGTCATTAATTTGTTTAGTATAATTATTATTAGATTAAACTTTTAACGCAGGTAGCTTGAGTATGTCATGCTCTCTTTAAACATTTCTACGGTGGTGTCGTGTGAGGCGGGTCGCTACGTTCCCTAAAATATGGTTGAGCGAAGCGATGGCTGGTTCATGCGTCATGCTCGTGAACGGGTGCTGCCAGTGGGATGGGTCTGCTCTTGTCTGATTGTGTTAAAATGTGTTGAGATATTTATATTTTTGTTTCAATTTTATAAATTCTATGTTATTTATGATGTTTTGAATTGAGAACGTGGCACTGCTTGATCAGAATAAATAAAAATAAGTAATGTTCTTCAATTTTTGTAATCAAGTATATGAAAGCCATTATTATTATTATTTTTAATTTACTTTAAATACGCTTTATGATTATGACCCAGCTGATGCGTCTTCCAGTAACATTGTAAGTTGCGTCTTATATTAATGCAATTTTATATTTCTTTTTTTTTGTTTTTGCCATTGTATTTTTTATATTTATACACTTTAACATAAGTACCTGAAGTACGTCATGCTCACTCAAACGTTTCTTCGGCGGTGTCGTGTGAGGCGGGTCGTTACGTTCCCTAAAATATGGTTGAGCGAAGCGATGGCTGGTTCATGCGTCATGCTCGTGAACGGGTGCCGCCAGCGGAAATGGGTCTGCTTCAGTCTGCTTGTCTTAACGTTGTGCTTAGAGATTAAATATTTTCATCTAAAATAAATTACTATCGACCTGTATGATGTACGTCACAACTTGCAGTACAGTAACCTTGTAATGCGAGAAATGTTAAATGTAAGTCCTTCCTTACGAGTTGAAAATTGTTTACGGTTAGGATAACCATAAAATGTAATATTATAATTAGTATTTTCTTTTGTGATGGAAATCGACCTTACTGATATGTTAAGCTCACTTTTCAATTTGACGACTCTGTATGAAATAAAACAGGGAGAAAAAAAATAGCCCTTGACGAGTTTCTTGCCGGTTCTTCTCGTTACAAGGTCTCCCGCCGTAGGGTTTGTGAACCGATGGCGTAGCTTCTTTGACGTTCATAAGTGCTTGTAACAGCCTAGACTGAATAAATGATATTGAATTTTGAATTTTGAATTTTAAGTAACCTTATTTGCAACGATTTAATTTTGTTCATGTGTACAGGAAATGTGCTACCATAGATATTTAACCCGTAAGACACTACCGCATCTGCTAGTGCATGATAGAGAATATATATAATGCTCCCGGTAAAAGAATATTGCAGATTTTGTAATTTTCCCAATATTGCTCTTAACTTATTACAAACTATGTTAACATGTAGATTCCAGCTAAAGTGTTTATCAATATTTATTCCCAAATATTAGAATATGGGTGTAAAAGTCTCCCCGTCGTACATAAAAAAAAGAATGTGCGGAACACTCGGTGGGCGAGTCCAACTCGCACTTGTCCGTTTTTTTTTATTTTAAGTCTTTACTTTTCAAATAGTAAAGTTTACAAAAAAAAAATATTAACGATCCTTAAAGTTGAAATAATAATCTTCTATAGCGGCGATACTCTAAAACGTCATTGATCCCTACATACTTTTGATGTAGGTATGTATTTAACCGTTGTGGCTAGTATCCAATATCCATAACAAAAGTTCTTAATTAAACTTATCTTGGGCTGGATAATCATATTATTGAATTAATAACATTTAATAAGAAAATATAAAAAATTAGTTAAGACAGAACCTCTCAGGCTACAAACTTTGTAGTTCAACGTTCAACATTAAGTGGTGTAGGTGAAGTAACTTGTAACAAGGAGCAAAATCTGGGTCACGTAGGTATTATACGTCACTGGATAATGTAGATATTTGCAGGCCTTTATTAAAGAATTTAGTTACACTGTTACAATTCCTATACACTTTGGCCGCTTGTAGGTAGGCTTGTAGGTATATCGTAATTTGCTTGTCAAAGCTGTTAGAAATGTATGGAATTTGACAACTTTGACAAGCAAATTACGTTACAGTTACTTAATACAAGCTCGTAAATAAATGTTGGTGCAATCGGCCATTAGCCTTTATTTATTTATTCATTTAAACAATGCCGGCTTACAGAGTAACCCAACTCGCCGGCAAGTCAGACAAAAGACATAATTACATTACATTAATTATTTAAAGAAAAAAATCAAAGAAGTAAATATAGATGGATTAAAATAATTGAATTTAGAAAACATATTAAGTTAACATCCAAACAAAGAAAGGAACTATACCTATAACAATTTAAATACCAATACGTCAAAAATTAATGATTGATTACACAAAAAGTCAAAATTGTACGAATAGTCAGTAAATACTTAGTTAAAGGAAAAAATTATCATAAATTGGATTTACATGTCAAAGAAAAATAAGTTTAATTATAATGGCATATTATACATAGGTACAATACAAAACAATTTTATAATAATCTTAAATACTAATTTTAAGTACAATAGTAGCCTGTTTGCCGTTCGGTCTGTGTTACATTAATTTGGCATACCTTTTAACATAACCAATTTTTATGAATTTGACACATTGCCATTGCCCGTGGATGAAGTCGCGGAACGCAAGTAACCCATAATAGTATGGATCCCATAATTTCCATATGGAGTAAAACACCTTCCTCTGGGTCTGTCTCAGTCAAAACGGTTATAATATGCGACGGGAAAGTATTCAGACTCATCCTACTAATATTTTCAATGCGAAAGTATGTCAGTTTGTTTGTTTATTTGTTTATTACTCCTCCACGAAAAACTACTGAACCGATTTGGATGAAGTTTGGCACATAGATATAAGATAGACTGGGTTAGAACATAGGCAATTTTTTATCCCGATATTCCCACAGAAACGGGAACCACGCGGCTGAAACTGGCCGCTAGTGTACATAAAAAAAGTGTTGACGATTTTTATCGCTCAATATTTGAGTGACAAACCAAATATTTCCTGGTGGGAAATAATAAACAAAAAAAACTTGAGAGGTGTTAAGGGACACCCGAATGGAACGAAGTTCTCGCTTTCTATGAGAGAGAGAGAGACAGACAGAGAAACACGCGCACGCCGCACGGCTTACAACTATAGCAAAAAGTATCGTTACAACTTTTGGTCTTAATATCCGTCTAGGCCCCTTTCGCAACGCGCGATAAGATCAATCGATCAATCAATCAATCACGACCTTACAGTTTATTTATTTTATTTATTTATTTATTTTTGGGAAACAAACAGCATACAATATTACCTTAATGCTATACTTAATGAGTAATACAAAAGCCAAGGACAGTTTCCACGATAAAAAAAAAAACAGTTTAATTGAGTGAACACAATAAAAAGTTATGTTTCTTATGTAGTAAACTTAAATTCATAAAATAAACTAATAATAAACTTTGATTTTTCTTATGTTTAACTATGAAACAAAGGCATATAAAGTACTAATGAGGTGGGTTAAAAAATAACAATAATTTTGGCTAAATTTCATAAATTATTTATAAATTGCTTTCTTAAATCTTCTAAAGGTAAGGCCAAATATGTCAACATGTTGGTAGGACTTATCATAATTACTACATGATCTAATAATGAAGCGGTTAGAGGCATAATTGGTGCGACAAAGAGGAGGTGCAAAAGTTTGAGTAGATCTAAGACTCATCCTTTTACATTTATAAAAAATTTTGCTAATCAGGTAGGGTGATTCCACTATGCCATTGATTAATTTATATAGAAAAATAATGTCACGTTGGTCCCTTCGCAGCTTCAAGGGTGTGATACTGTCAGCGTTAAAATTCGGAAACCTATACTTTAAGCGTCTAATGAATTTATTTTGAATATTCTCAATAGCTTCAATATGAGTAATGTATTGAGGATTCCAAGCAGTTGAGGCATATTCTAATACAGATCTAACAAAGGCGTTATAAAGTAAAATTAGTGTATTGGGATCTTTAAAGTAAACACTTTGACGAAAAATGAAACCGAGCATTTTATAAGCTTTAGAAATTATTTTATTAATGTGTGAGGTAAATAATAGTTCACTGTCCAAGAATACTCCCAGGTCTCTCAGCTCACCCACTCTAAGAAGATTTTTATTATTTAAACAATAGTCAAAGTGCAAAGGTTTTTTCTTTTTATTGAACGAAATTATATGACATTTATCTATATTCAAATGAAGATTGTTAACTGTGCAATAATGAGATAAACGATTTAAATCATCCTGCAATAGTTGACAGTCCGTGAGCGAATTAATAACACGAAATATTTTGGTATCATCGGCATAAAGTAGTATTTTTGAATTTTGTATAGAACTTACGACGTCATTTATAAAAATATTGAAGAGCAATGGGCCAAGATGCGATCCCTGGGGGACTCCCGAGGTAATGGGTACAAAAGTAGAAGTAAATCCTTTAACAGCTACAGCTTGAGACCTTTCACGAAGATAAGAGATAAGCCACCTCAGGAGGTCGCCGTGTATACCGATTAATTCCATTTTAGAAATTAGTAAATTATGTGAAATTTTATCAAAAGCTTTGGAATAATCAGTATACACGGCATCCACCTGAGATCCTTCCTCTATAGAAACCAGGACTTCATCTAAAAATTCATCAAGATTAGACTCGGTTGAGCGCTTGTTAATAAAGCCGTGCTGTTGCGCTATCAAATAAGGTCTTATTGCAGGAAAGAGAGTGTCAAAAATTATCTTCTCGAAAACTTTAGGTATTACTGAAAGTTTAGAAATTGCTCTATAATTTTTGATATCGTGCCTGTCACCTGACTTAAAAATAGGCAACACCAAGCACCGTTTCCAGTATTCAGGCATGATACCAAGCGACAAAGACAATGAAAACAATTTATAAATAGGAAAAGCTAATTCTTTAGCACAACGCAACAAGAATATTGGGGGCAAGTTGTCAGGCCCTCCACCTTTAGATACATCTAACCGAGAAAGATACTTCTCTATAAGTTCGGAATTCAGTTCCACATTGTTAATAATACAATTATTGCTACTGGTTGATGACAGGAACGACGACTTTGGAACAGCATTACTGATGTGAGATTCATTCTCAAAAACTGATTGGAAATATTGATTGAAAGCTCGAGAAATCTGTGAACCGACTGATAGAATCTCATCATTAAGATAAAAGAATCAGGAATACCACTGCTATTTTTTTTAGACTTGATGAATGCCCAGAATGCTTTGGAATTTTGTTTAATATTTATTTCTGACCTTTCAATAAAAGTTTTGTAACAATAACCCTCCATATTTTTACACTGCCTTCGAAGATCAGAGAAGGCCTCATAATGAGCATTGCCACCATAGATTTTCCACTTTTTGTGCAATTTCTGTTTTCTATTAATTAACTTGATTAAATTCCGAGAATACCAAACTGGATACTTATTATCACCGTAAACCAATCTGGAGGGTACGTATTTATCAATTAAATTATTAACAATTTTGTAGAAGTTAGATAGGGCAAGGTCAATATTGTTACATGGTAGGTTTAATTCCCAATCTATTTTAGACAGTTCCAAATTTATTTTGCCATAGTCCGCCGCATAAAAGCGTCTAACAACGCGAGGCGCTGCTTTTAGTTCGTCGTGTAACTGGTTTACTTCTAACCTTATATTTAAAGCAGGATGATGTGAATCTTCGGGTAACGCTAATGGCGTTGCCCGAGTTACCGAACAAGAGGAACAAGAGAGAACCAAGTCAAGACACCTTAGGTTGCTATTACGTACTCCGTTAAACTGATGCCAACCTGTAAAACATAAAAAATTGTATAGCTGAGAGGTTAATGTATTCTCAGTAGGGTTATTTAAGTAATATTGGCAATTAAATGTGTCATCGTTAGGTTTGTTGCACCACTCTGCATCCCTTATGTTAAAATCTCCAATTATTAAAAATTTATGAGTAGGAAAATCCAAAGATAAATCCGAAATGTAGTCAAAAAATTGAAGTTCAGATGAGGCATGACAAGGACCTTGCGGGAAGTAACAACAGAATAAACAGACACAACTTGAAGTTGTGCCTTGTGATATGTGTAAATTGATAAATGTAATATCTGCCCGGGGCAAAGAGGGCGGTGATTTGATCACTGGTCGGACATCCACTCGTAACTCCTTACGGACAGCAATCAAAGTTCCACCACCCATCAACACACCAAGTTTGTCATAGTCACGATCCGTCCTGTACACGTTATAACGACAGTCAAACAACTCTCCGTCGAATATCCCCGGTAAAAGCCACGTTTCTGAAAGGCATACAATGTCATAATCACATCTCAGAACATTAACAAAAAAATCGTTTGTTTTAGTACTAAGACCACGAACGTTTTGGTAAAATATATTTAGCACGTTAACTGTATTAAGAAATAATTAACCTTATGAATATTAATTGAAACTAAATTATTAAATTGATGTATGCCATATAATCGCAAATAAATTGTACCAAAATGGGAACTATTATAAAACGCAAACTCGTTACCCCAAACTGATTTTCGGTGATTAAAACAAATTAATTTCCTACCCGCCAATGCGCGGTATTTCACTTGTCCCGAACACAACAAAGAAATTACATTAAAATTAGCTGCACTCCATCCGAAGCTAGACAGATGTCTATGCGCAGACATATACCTCGGCGATTCATTTATATTTTTACAATTAAGGTAGATTAAGAGAGTCGAGAGAAAGATTACTACCGCTACTATAATACTAGATAAATAATATGGATTCTGTTCCGTCCAGTTCCGTCGAATTCCGTCGAGTTCCGTCGAGTTCCGTCGAGTTCCGTCGAGTTCCGTCGAGTTCCGTCGAGTTCCGTCGTGTTACGTCGAGTTCCGTCGAGTTCCGTCGAGTTCCGTCGAGTTCCGTCGAGTTTTTAGGAGTTCCGTCGAGTACCGTCGAGTTCCGTCCAGTTCCGTCCAGTTCCGTCCAGTTCCATCCAGTTCCAGCCAGTTCAGTCCAGTTCCGTCCAGTTCCGTCCAGTTCCGTCCAGTTCCGTCCAGTTCCGTCCAGTTCCGTCCAGTTCCGTCCAGTTCCGTCCAGTTCCGTCCAGTTCCGTCCAGTTCCGTCCAGTTCCGTCCAGTTCCGTCCAGTTCCGTCCAGTTCCGTCCAGTTCCGTCCAGTTCCGTCCAGTTCCGTCCAGTTCCGTCCAGTTCCGTCCAGTTCCGTCCAGTTCCGTCCAGTTCCGTCCAGTTCCGTCCAGTTCCGTCCAGTTCCGTCCGTCCGTCCGTACATCTGTCCGTCCGTCCGTCCATCCATCCATCCATCCAGAATCGCGCACGCGCACAGCTCGCGACACAAAAGTGTCGTTTCAACTTTTAGTCTTAATTTTTTCCGTCTAGCCCCCTTTCGCAACGCGCGATAAGGAACTTCGTTCCAACAATCTCACAGACAGTAAAGTGATAAATACTAATTATACGAAACACCCTCAACCATATACCATTCCAATTGCTTAGAACTTAATTAAATTATTAGGTAATTCCTGGCATTCCTTGTTTCGTGTTGCGCCGCTACGCTGTTGTTCGAAAGGAGCGTATTTCAGAGTGTCTTTTTATGAGCGACGGTGAAACTCTTAGCCTTCATCATACCTGATGTTATGATAAAGGCTCTCCCGGAATCCTCAGCTACTGAGGAACTGGTTATCTTATCTCAAACTGCTGTAACACAACAATGCTGACAACATTGTTGTTACGGGGCGTCAGGCTTAGATAAGATGATGGTAGCTAGCCAGGCGGACTTCCAACAAATTCTTCCACCAACCAAACCGAATACATTATGTACCCCCGCTGGCAATCACTAGACCACACAGGCGGTATGCCTAAAAAGGGCGCTAACGCTAAGTTAATTTTATTGTTTATTTTTTATGGAGTTTAGAACTGTGTCAGAGTCAGTATAGCAGAATTCGCTATTAATTTTATGAAGGCAAAAAAACTTACAAAATGCAAATTTCATATGACATAAACAAATAAATGAATTGTTAGGGAATTATCTTAGCAATATATTTAGCGTCCTTTTCAGACTCTCTGGAAGGAAGTCGCTCATAATTGTGATTTAATTCCAGTTGGGAGATGGAATGTTGCGCGAATATAATTAAATTAAGTGGCCACCGACGCGCGACAATGCTGCAAAGACGCTCAGTTAAAGTGTTTACTGGAGAACGAGTTTTGAATACCATTTTTATGACTAAAGAAACGCGATTTACTATCAAACGTTTAGATATTATACATTTTGTATTCGCCACCATCAGCTATTTTAGTAGCACTGCTGCCTTCTATAAGGATGGATTGTTAAGGAAAATCGGCCGTGACTATAGTTGTAAAAAACCCGTTAGCTACCGTTACTTATCCAAATTTTTGGTTAGCTACCGATAAAATGCGGTTATTAACGGTTAATTATCCGACTGCGACAAAGAAAAAGGGTATATATAATCTGTCTTTTTATTGTGTAGTGTAGTCAACTCATAGCTGAAGTGAAAAATCGATATCTGAAGGATAAAAAATCCAATTTTAGATTTTATAAATCATATTTAAAGCGACTAAATATACATAATACAGCTTTAAATATTAATAATTTAACGTAAACGTTAAATAATTTAGGTGACTAAAATATACAAACTAGGTACTTATTAAGAATACCTACCTAATTATTTTTATTTTTATTTTTTTATTCTAAATATATTTATTAGATACCAAATAAATTAATAATAAACATATAAACATACTACACTACCTTATACTAACTATAACAAGAAAACGCCGTCCAACTCGCAGCCGCGTGGCATAGTACCGAGAACACTGGCGCTGTTGCCCCGCTGAATACATAGACTCAGCCGCTGGGCAAGATACGCACCAGCTCTCGGGTCTCCTGAGGCGTGGACCAGTCTTGTGGAGATATCTTTCATAAACTTTTTTGTGTCCGACGACCAAGGGCCCATTGTCTCTACTGCAATTTTTTACTTTTTAATTTTTTACTTTTCTCACATCATTTGAGTTGAACAAAGTATATGTAAATTTTGATTTGTGGTCGTTGATATCAAAATAATTGAGACTAATTTATTTTAATGAGCTAACAACATTTTTATGCGTCAGAACAAAAAAAAATAACGTGGTGATGAGAGTATATTATGTTCCTTATTTTATTTTATTTTCATAGGAAAGCCTACAGTGACAAAGTAACATTATAGGTAATTAATGTATAAATAAATATTAAACAAAAATATACTAGAAAAAAGCAACTAGTCTCATGTTGCCCTTGCTTTTTTCTAGTATATTTTTTGTTTAATATTTATTTATACATTAATTACCTATAATGTTACTTTGTCACTGTAGGCTTTCCTATGAAAATAAAATAAAATAAGGAACATAATATACTCTCATCACTTTTTTTTTTTATTTTCTTTTCTTGTTTAATATTTATCACATAAAAATAGCATTGTAAAATGCAAAAATGAAAAAGTTATCTATTCTAATATTATAAAGAGGAAAGATTTGTATTTTTGTATGTAACGAATAAACTCAAAAACTACTGGACCGATTTTGACAAAATTTGGTATAGAGAATCCTTAAACCCCAAGTAGTAACAGGCTATAAATGATCCCAAAATTCCCACGGGAACGGGAACCACGCGGGTGAAACCGCGCACGGCCGCTAGTAATGTATAAATCTATGCACCATTTATAAGTTTTCGCATATAACAACTCATGCTTGCTAAAAAAAGGAAAAACTTTTACAATAAACATGCTTGCTCACACTAAACAATTAAAAATAACTAAAGGTATGTAAAATTAAACACAAAACATAGTGACAGCACAATCAGCAACCCGAACGGATAGTCAGAGATACAGCGAATCATTTTTGCATCATAAGGTTTTGCAACTTTTGCTATAATTAAATATTGGATTACATATTCTTTAAATTACTTTGAAATGTCGTTCGCTTCTCGCTGCGTGTTGTGAAAGTGTTTATTGTCATGTTGTATAATTAAGCTTTGCTTGTGAAAATGGATACCGATGGTTCCCCACACGAGGACCATGGCTTGCCCTCTTACCCGCTATCTGTTTCAAACGTTAACCCTGGCATTTCATTGAATATTGTATGTAAATATGTCTTGATTTATTTTTATCATTGAACCAACAATTTGATATTAAAAGTCGTATATAAATGTGATAATAGTATTATTTGCTTCACTAAACAGATATTGTAAATTGAACATTTAATTATTAATGTTCAGGCCAAGTCCCCATAAAACTTGGCTGATTACGAATAATGGTGCATATTATTCGTAATCAGCCAAGTATTCTTATACAAAAATCAACCTACCTCGTAACAACCGAAACCCATTCCATATACATTAATATTAGATATTTCGTATGCTTGTTAACATAACTATGAATTAAATGAAGGAAGAAAGAAAGAAAGAAAATATATTTATTTGACACAGACATTATAATGTTATAGGTTAAATAGGGAATACACAGAAAATTAAACATGCTTAACAAATTAAGAAAAGGAAATAAAAAAATGCACTAATCTAACGGCTGCGTCAAAAAGACCAATTCAGCATATCGGTTTGCGCGATCAGCGACACCCGACGCGGATTTCCGATTGGCTCAATAAATCAATTTATTCTCAACCATATCCATGACGAAGTCCCCACTAGAACAATTATTACCGTTAATTCGTAGCGTAGATTCCGAGAGGAGGCTCGGTTGCTACGTTGTCTAGCCAGCCTGGTGGCCTACTATCAACTGTAATGAGATTCATTTTAGGTTATTTTCAGGCAGTAAGAGTGTGACGCCGCTATACGCGACGTATGGCAGCATCCAACTCTCACAACCGAAAAATAACCTGAAAAGAAACGCAAATAGTTGATGGTAGGCCCCTGTTGCCAACCACGCCCGACTAAAATTAGACATCTAATACAAATTCGTGCTATACAGTACAGTTTGAAGAATGTAAAATTATGTTTAATATTACTCGGGGCTTAACTTAATAGCGCGTAGCGGGAATACGGCTATTGTATGTATAACAGTTAGGTTAAGAGTGTTACTAAGTGGAAACGAAAATGAAAAATGTTTTGACGACATGTTTTGCGCAGGGATACTAAGCCCGCCTTCTACGCCAGAGGTCCCGGGCTCGATCTCCGGACAAGACAAATATTTGATCAATTATGTCCTTGGTCGTCCGCTTATGGGTCAACGTATCACTTCCGCACTACGGATCACTTTCGTTATTCTTCTTTCATCCATCCGCTCCACAAACCAACCATCACCATCAGACCAAACCATCTTTACATCTGTTTTTCTATTTTATATCTCATTTGATGTATCACCAAATGTTAATTTCTATTCCCTGCTATTCCTCAATTTTATAAAACAGACGGAAAAACTTATAATTGGAATAATAGTTTAAAAACTATGGATTTATCCAAACCACAAACAGAGTTTGATACCTCAATTGTTTTATAATTCCTTCTAAGCATTAAAATAATCAAAGAATAAAATGTTGTATATTTATTTTGAAGATAAAATGTTCACTTTTGTTCTTCACGTCTCATTATATTGCATAAAGAATTGTATTACGTCATCAGGTTCCACAAATTTCCATGCAATTGTTACATTTACGGAAAAACACACAAGTGTAAAAATCTAAATTACAGTCACAACGTTACAATTTACATAAATCTAAGTGAAAAGCGAAAAATGAATAATTCAAAAGTTGTCGCGAATTGAATCATCGTATGAAATATTCAGCTCGAAAAGATTATGTCCTTGCGACGGAAAAATACTCCGGTTGGTTAATATGTGGAGTGGAGGGGATACTGAGTCAACATGTCCGCATTACCACACAAGGCATGCTCCTGAGCGGACGCCATTCAATTACTAATGCATTTCCTTCATTGCAAATTGAAAATTTATATAGCGATATTTTGGTTCCAAATCGTTTGCTATAATATTTCGTGTCTTCTTATTATTAATTTATTAAACTAAAAATTATTATTAAATTCGATGCAGCAAACGTTCGTAAGTAGTCGGTCAGTAAACGTCTCTGAAGTCGTAGTCACTACGAATGTTAAAATAATATTTAGTTAGAATAGTTATTTTAGGCAAATTTGTCGCTCTAGCTAGAGCGTCAGGTCCACAGACCTATATTGAGATAGACGAAAAGAGCGCTTCAAACTGTATGAGAACGGAGCGTGTCGAATTTTTCATACCTACGATGACTTCACGAGCGAGATTTATAAATAAATAAATAAATATTTCCATACAATCACACCAATTATCTAGCCCACGTTAAGTATCACGAAGAACTTGTGTTATAGATACTAGATAACGGATAAACATACTTATATACTTTTTTTTTGTAAATACATACATAATATACATATTAAACACCCAGACCAAGACAAATAGACATGTTCATGCACACAAATATTTGTCTTGTCCGGGGATCGAACCCGGGACCTCTGGCGCAGAAGGTGGGGTTAGTACCCCTGCGCCAAACAGGTCGTCATTTAGTGATGTGGAAATGTTATTGACGAGCTCTTGCAAGAATGCATTGCACCATAAACCATTTTCGTTTTTGAGTGACGCGTGTTTTTATGGCAATGGTTTCAAGATTTAGGTCGGAAAATTTTGACCGTGGATCAAACTTTTGACGCGCAAGGTAGGTACACTTTTACCGTCTATCTCGATATAGGTCTGTGGTCAGCTCAGTAGCGTCTAAGTTACAGTTTTCCTTCAAAATATATGTTAGAGTTTCGCAGCGTATAAAACGGTTGTCGAATATTTCGGGTTACATAATTCAAATACGGCAGACTATGAATATCAGACAAAGTTTCACATTTAATAAGACTCCATCTTCTCATTAAACGTTAATCTGGAAACGTTGGCCTGTATAATACAGGCTGTATTATTTATTCCTTTGGCGTTGTTCAAACAAAGCGATCCCTAACAGAGCTACGCACAAATCAGGCGCCAGAGGCGGTCCCGGGGAGCGAAAGGGCTATCAAATTTTCATCCTGGCATGATACCGAACCGCCTCCCTCGAACATTCTTACGCTCGGCTTTGATATCGATACTTATTAAATATGTGTGTGCAGATTCATTGTTTTTTTATTGCTATAAATGGTTGCAAAGTGCTTCGTATATTAGGCTAAAAGCTTCGACCGATTTGTGCAAACAATGATAAGAAAAATATATTTATCTCGGAGAAGGAAGCAATTTTAATTAAGAAATAGACGGCTTTGTTTCAGACGCTGATAGTACAACTGCTTTCAAATATCTAAAAAGTATATTATTATTTTTTCACTTATCGATAAGCTCATAATTTGGCGGTGCGCTCCGAACTCCTTTGTCTTTTAGAACAAATACCGTAATAAAGCCGTAAATACAGCTAAGATAGCGGATGCGCGGGAAAGCGCGGAAAGCAAGGAAGCCGGCCCGAATCAGTTTGTTCGCCCCGGGTCTTTGACCCGAAAAGCCCCGGTCCCTTCCAACCTGCCAGTAAACTGGAGACGATAAGTGACTGGACCAGACATGTCAAACAAAGCCACAATCACGTGCCGCAAGAACAATGGATTATGTAATTATACAAAACGGACTACGAGACATAACGGTACAGACAATATGCCATAAAAGCCACACAAATAAATAAAAAACACAATTAGCAGGCACCTAAAACTTTTCTCCTAAATAAGTAGATTCTAGCCGTTCTAGACCTACCTAGAAACATGAAAGTACTGTCTTTATGTAGTCTCTATACTTTAAACATACATATTTGCACTAAAGAACTGTTGGTAAGCAACAACGTCATCACCTCATCTGGTCTGTTTAACCGTTGTAACTTATATAAGTTACAGATTTCCAAATGAAAACCCTTCCAGTATACAGAGAACCGGTACGTCTGAGCTGCGGGAGGGTTAACTACCATTAACCATTTCCCAAAAAAAGTACCGTCGAGCGCCGCCAGTCCCGGTCCCGACCAGAGATACCGCCCCTTGCCTATTTTTTATTATTTTAGCCAATAAGAGTGTTACACATCAATCGATTCTGCTGGCTATGCTCTCCTACAATGAATTATGATTGGCTGTCACTTTCATAGAAAAATAATAATATTGGACGTTGAAAACAGTTTGTGACGTCGCATTGTCATGGTGTGTCGAGTCATAAATCGGATGAAAATTTTAAGAAATTTAAACAAAAAAGGGAAGGCTGTCAGGTCAGGCTGCTAGACGTCGATACCTAAAAGTGCCGGCGCCCGACGGTAACAAAATCGCTTGGAGCCCGACGCTCTAGAGGTTAAGGTTTGTATAATTTGAGAGTGAATTAATTTTTCTACAATGCTTATATAAACGCCGAAGTATTCTCAGGGCAGCCATCACGCGGCCCTGGCCTGGGAATGTTTCATAAAAACATTTCTTTAAAAGGAATTTCAACTAAAAGCGCGATATTTTCAGAGACAAAATTTAAACTTAGTTTTTGGGAGTGCTTTTTGTTTTAACTGAAGAAAATAAACAGACTACTGTTGTTAATGCTGGCAAGTTTCTTGCGCCCGTTCTTCATGGTTAGTTGGAAAACTATTTACTATTCAATAACGCTTATAACGCTTAAACTTTTCTTTTTTAGCCACTTATAAGACTTATAAGTAGCCAGTCATCCCGTGACCACGGCAGCGGAAAAGCAAAAAACCCCTAAAAACCTAAAAATATAAACAATTAGATTTTAGTTCGTGAAATATAGCCGGTATATAATATATATATACCGTTTAATATGCGAAAAAGTTTCAATGAACAGTGCGCGCCAAAACTTAAGATGTAACGTATAATAAAGATATTTTAATTTTATTTAGGTAGCTACCTAATTGTTATTATTAACTTTCGGATAAGCAAATTACATTCAAGTTATTTAGTCTAGCTAGTATGTATAATGAATAATGTGATAATATAGGATGCGTTATTTATCACGCATCATCTGATTTTAGTATTTCGTTTACACTTTAATCAGAATAAATCAGGCAAATACCTCATGTTCATATAGTTACTTAGTTAGACTCAAGTCTTCATAGGGTCCTAGCAACAAACATTTAGACACAGTACCAAATGTAATTATTTCAGTGATGTCTCCAATCGATCTTCCCAAGTCGAACAATGCTATCTGGATAAGCTTTTGTAATTAATCTAAAAGCAATCCTCCACCTCGGCCCTCAATCAGTCAATCAGAACCCTGTGAGGGATTCCAAACATTGAGCGCGTTAAGACTACTGTAGCAGTCAATGACATTAAACAAACATGTACTTCGTTTTGTCTTACATCGTTTTGTAAATGTTTCGAGACTTTTAGCTAGAGACTTGATATGCAGCCTCATCAGCACCTTACTCGTATTGACAAATTATTAACTTATATTAAAAGACAAGACATTCTTACGTGTTTTATCGCCATCTGGTTTCAATATAGATCAAATAAAATCCAATCAATTATTTGTCAGAATGCAGTGTTATAACATATTATTTAATATGTCGTATTTTAACCGCCTCTGTGGTCTAGTGGTACAACCACCGGTATCAGACTCAGGGTCCCGGGTTCGATTCCCAGAGGGGGTACATATTGTATTCGGTTTGGTTGGTGGTAGGACTTGTTGTAAGCCCGCCTGGCTAGCTACCACCATCTTATCTAAGCCTGACGCCATAACAACAATGTTTTCAGCATTAGTTGTGTTCCGGTAGTTCGAGATAAGATAGCCAGTTCCTCAGTGGTTGAGGATTCCGGGAGCGGCTCGCTTCCATCTTCAGCCTTATCAATACTTAACATCATGTATGATGAAGGCTAGAGTCTCACCGTCATTCATAAAAAAAACATCCCGATAATGTTAGATAATTTTAATAATAAGTTTTTGTTTTAGTTTCTATAAATATTATGTTGTCTATGTCTGTTGTGTTCTATTTTCTAAATTACTGCACTGTATTGTATTATTTAGTATGTGCTGGTTTGTTCTCTAACTTGCTGGTGCTTTGGATAATATCTGTAAACCTGCATGTATTTTATTGAATAAATAAATAAATAAGTCCTCGATGCATTCTATGTACATGGCGTACAAAACTTAAGTCTTGTTGAATATAAAAATGTGTTACTGTTACATACAATGTCAAACTAGAAGTTATTAATAGCAAGGAATTCTAACTATTACTATAATAGTTAGTATTGTTTGCTAAAAGAGAGGAGGATCTAAAGAAAACCGGACTTCCATATTAGGGACCTGATTGAATATTATTTTATAATATAAACTTGTTCACAAGGACTGTTTAGTAAATATTTGAACCTTATGTTTATTGTTACAAAGGGCACTTGTGTTGTGGACTGTGTGTGAATACCACAGTATATGTCTTAGCCAATCCGTTTACAGTCTTCGTCGTCTTCCATTTCAATACATAAAGACAAGACAATACGAGACGAGTTCATCTTTTATTATTATACTTAAACACAAAGGAAATAGAGATACTGAATTGACGCATTCATGAGAGTCAAAATACCTTATTGCAAGGAACCCAAAAGCTTCTGTTCTAAATACGTAACAATTGACCCCTTTGCTGGCCAAATTCCCTCGGTGTATGAGCTTCGTGAGATTTGCCAACATTAATTATTAGCAGGATACCGCGTTAATGAATGCATTATGCGCCGCCGCGTTATTAATAAATACTTAATTATGAAACCGAAGGACAACTAGCGACTTTGCCAGATTTAAAGTGCATAGAGCCACCCATTACTGAAATTACTCCAATAGAAATTGATGTGTTGTATAATTTGAATCGCACACTTTTCTAAAATAGTTTTTAGTTTTAATTTAATTCAGCCCTAGAACTAAGTTATAGATAAAGATAAGTACATAAATACAATACATATAGACCACCTACCTACTCATAAATTCATTCTCACTGATATTTGTCTTGAGCCTATAGAAAAAACCTAAGATCTCAGCACAGAGGCACAGAATACTAAATGTAGAGGGTAGGTACCATGGAGTTTTCCAAATTCTCGAAAAATTGAGAAATCCCTTTTCAATATTATCCTTTTCATTTGTTACTTTGTAATAAATAATATCAAAGAAAGAACAAGGTGGTTGTGTTAATTAAACCTAACTTCACCTTTTGTTGTTATCTCAATATTGAAGTTAATTAATAGACGGAGCTATAAATTACGTTTAGCGCTCCCTAGCTAATAATATCACTAGTTCATGTTGCTTCATCCCTTTTGTGTAGGTATACGCGCAAGATATAGCATTGCTTTTGCCAACCAATTATGCTACAGAGACCTATGAAGACACGTCGATTTTTTCTAGTATATTCGCCTTTCTACGATGTTGGCCACCGTCGATTCATTAATGAGAGAAATATCCTCGCATTCGATAGAAACATTTTTACAAATGTTGGACTATCGATTAAGATGAAACAGCCATCTAATTATCACTTTTTAATTTTGCATTTTACAATGCTATTTTTATGTGATTAATATTAAGGTGGAACGATTAAGTTACAAAAAGCTGAACGGTCGTTAGATGGCGCTACTTTCGCTATTTAGTTGTTTTTATTTATTTGTTAATTGTTCTTTGTATCTTTTTAACTTAAAATACTATTTGCGCATTCTATAAATAAATATTGAATTTTCGAAATCAACATTTATCTTTTTGTAGTACATAAATCATCCAAATATCTCGAGAGAGTGTTTCTGTCTCCCAATTTTACTAATCACTCACACATGCATACCTTATTTCTGAGTTTTTTGTAGAAGAATATTTCGACCCAGCTGAAAATGATTAAGTAGCCCAGCGGTCTACGTACTCGGCTTAGATATCAAAGAGTTAGGGTTCGAGACTTCTGATGGTAGATTTTTTTTTATTTATTTTTTTTATTTATTTTATATTATTGTTTATTTAAATAACATCACAATATTAATTTTGATGTATAAATAGCAAAAAATGCAATTGCAACTTTTTTAAATTGCACAAGTGACAAGAATGTAATTGATACTCTAAATTTTAAGATTTCTTAGTGTGTTTGCCCATTATAATATCTTTTTTTTTAACCACTGCTGAACAGATTTTGATTAAAATTGCAGTGTTTCCTCAATCAAAAAAAAAGTGGTGGTGGTTGTTGGATCATCATGTTACCGTTTTCTATACTTCTATACTATATAATAATACTAGCTTCCCGCCCGCGGCTTCGCCCGCGTGGACTACACGACTTATGCTATTGTGGGTTATCCATAAGAGATAAACATAAACCACCGCGGAGTTTTCTGTAGACATTTTCAAGGTGTACAAATACTTATTACCTTATATTGATAAATCTCGTAGGGTTCAGCCTGCGTTTGCAATGTAAGCGGAAAAAATGTAATCATTTACGACATCACATTAGAAACCTTAAAAATTACAGTATTTCTCTACTATATATTGAAGGTTATTTTACCTTCAACTTGAATCACTCTATCTATTAAAAAAAACCGCATCAAAATCCGTTGCGTAGTTTTAAAGATCTAAGCATACATAGGGACAGACAGCGGGAAGCGACTTTGCTTTATACTATGTATAAAGAGGAAAGATGTGTATGTATGTATGTAATGAATAAACTTAAAAACTACTGGACTGATTTCAAAAATTCTTTTAGTATGCTACACTATCCCTGATTAACATAGGCTATATTTTATCCCGATATTCCCACGGGAACAGGTACCACGCGTGTAAAACCGCGAGGATCCGCTAGTACAATACTACAATACTATTATATTAGTTTTATTTAAAATCAATACATTTAGCTCCTTTCGGTATATTGGCGCGTATATAAATTTGCGCAAATGATCATATTTTGTCTACTTGTTTGTTAGTTACAATCTCCATTTTATATTATAATAGTTTTGGAATCAAGCTCGAGACGCCATTTTTATACTTACTCTTTTTGTTTACTTATGTGGTGAAATTTTACATCTTGTAAATCTTGTTAAATTCTACCTTTAAAGCTTTAATTTGTAACGATGCCATTTCGTTCTAGCCTTATAGATGGATGAAACCTCTATAATGGCTAGAAACTCCGTAGTTTATGGTAATCAAATTGTATTTTTATCTGTTCTGTCTAAATTCAAATTTTCTCCGTTCCACGTTTCCTTTTCGGCTCATTTTGACGTAATCTTCCAGAAACCAGCTACCTAAACGGTACTGTTTTAAAGTTTGGTAAATAATTTATATTTCTCTAAATACATCAGGAACCCGATACACGGGGTAAGCATAATTAGCTACTTTTTTACTCATTATTTAGATTCAGTATTTATAATTTTCTATATCTTTGTATTTTATATTGTTTCAGTTCCTTTTTTCCATTAAATAAAACGAGTCTCCTGGAACGATTCTTTTATTTGGTTAATATTCTATTAAACGAGTGCGGCGGTTCCGACGTTCCGGCGACTCTAGTGCTGCCGGACTAGGAGCCCCGTCACACTCGATTCCCCGCCGGAGAGCCAGTGTGACGGGGCTCCTAGAATATTAACCAAATAAAAGAATTCCTGATGTATTTAGAGAAATATAAATTATTTACCAAACTTTAAAACAGTACCGTTTAGGTAGCTGGTTTCTGGAAGATTACGTCAAAATGAGCCGAAAAGGAAACGTGGAACGGAGAAAATTTGAATTTAGACAGAACAGATAAAAATACAATTTGATTACCATAAAGTGAGACTACGGAGTTTCTAGCCATTATAGAGGTTTCATCCATCTATAAGGCTAGAACGAAATGGCATCGTTACAAATTTACTGCGATAATTTATTATGGTAATGTAAAAACTTAGAAGCTTGATTTTTACAGTTCGGGGGAACCATAGACTTTAATCTTTATTAATATCAATTTGATACTTCACGTGTTTCTGAGGATTGAGTCTTTAAAGGCACTTATGTGCATATAACTAATTTCGTGTTTTAATTTATAATGATACTGATATTATAAAATATTAATACATCAAACATGTAAGTAAGCAAAAATGCCCAAAAAAAAATTACTATTAAGTACTTTCCTCAAAATGAAATTGTATTATTCAACAAATACTTAATACGTAAAGCAGCGCAGCGAACACCGGGGTTGGAAACAATTAAATATCTATTGTGTTTCGTTTTCCAATGCCTGAGAGGTTATAAAATAAAAAGTGCTAACCTCTTGTGTATCTTAATTATGTATTATGTAATGTTAAGTACAATCTAGAAAAAAAAGTGCTGAGATTACATATCTAGAAAGAAAAGTGAGAGCTAACATTCATTCATGCGCTGTACGGTGAAAATGTTTTTGAAGGCTAACTGACCAATAATTGAGGCAAATTTAATTACATTTGTGCACTATTCGCGCAAATGTTTATTCGAGCAAACGGCTTTTCGTGCAAGTCTTTCGCGTTATTAGCTTTTCGCCCAAATGTCCTGATTCATAGTCGAAACAACAATAGTCAAGTGATATGTGACGTCAAATTCATGTTTTGTATTTGGTTTAGTCTATGTTTATCTCTATGCTATCATCATTCTTATGATGTTTTGAATAGCTAAGTGAACATTTAATACTTTAAAATTGTAAAATTAAAAATAAAATAAATCATTAAGATCGTAAAATCATTAAGATGTACGTAAAATAAATCATTTCTAGTCAGAAAATAAATTTCATTCAAAACTGAAATATTTCCACCCGTTTTGAAAGATTTCATAAATTTCGTTTATATTTAATTTTCATTTCAGTGAAATTTTGACTGGACCCATTCCCTAGTCACAATGAAAAAACACTACAAACAAATGACAAATACGGAACGGTGTTGTCAGTACGTAGATGTGATTGCGGACAATTTAATATTTGAAAAGAGACCACATGACATTTGTCTAAATAAAAAAAAATATATATTAAGTAGGTACCTACGTTACATAATACAAGTAAATTTTATTTGCACGAAGCAGATACAATTTTCGTTTCTCTTTTTTCCTTTATAAAATCTTATTTTCTATTTTTTTACAGTGATGGGAGAAAAAAGATTTACGCATAAAAAACAAAATGTAAAGTCGTGTTTAGCATTTTTTTTAAATCGGAGTCAAGATAAATCCTACAAATCACAACTTTATATCATAATCCCAAGGTAAATTATTACTGACGAAACTCATCTCTTTTGGGACGCAACGGCAACACAGCTGAAAAATCTATTAAAGAGAAATTTAAACAATTATTAAATCGAGACAAACGTAAGAGCGGCAACTTCGCGCGTTGCGCGTCTTAGCCGCATGGAATGGCAACGTCGCGATTTTTGTATACGTACACGACATTTGTCACATACACACACGTAATATTTGCAAAAATTTAGTGTTCATTTATAGGTGATTTCTGAATGAAACAATGTTTGTTTATTAATTTAGCGCAAATGAATACCCGAGAATAAATAGTTGCACATATATTTAAGTATTAATTCTGTTAATCGACCAAGATTATCTCGACTGTTTTTTGTAAAACCTCAAATATTTTCTTGTTTAATATTTATCACATAAAAATAGCATTGTAAAATGCAAAATTAAAAAGTTATAATTACAGGCTTCTTCTGGTCGAACTCGCTCCATCTTACAACTCGTCTACATCTACGCCCTTCGGCCAGATTGTGGTCAAGAGTAAGCCCATTTTAGCCGGAGAGCTAGCTACCTAAGTAGGTTTGCAATTTATAGAGCAACGAAATCTCTCTAGTTAGTGTGCCATGGTATCACTATTAACGAATCCGGGCGCCTGGCAGCTGTTCAGTGGGTGTAGTGGTTGGCCAACGAAGGGGTTGTAAGTTCAATTTTATTGAAGCCGTGCAATTTATAGAGCTCTGCGTTTGATGTTATATTATAGGTAATTATGTATTAAATTCAAATGTAACATTCCATCATCAGCCTGTGGATGGACGTCCACTGCTGGACATAGGCCTCTCCTAGCTCACGCCTATTGTGGCGTTCATAGGAGGCTATTAGCCTACTGCTACCACATAATAATAATCATAATCATAATCTTTATTTCCCAGAATATGGTATACAATTTAAGCTGATAAATAATATAAGTTCGGCATATTCTGCCTTAGTTCGGCGTGGAAATCAGTAAATATTTAAAATTAAAATAAAATTAAACATTATAAAATTAAATATTATAAACCAACCACAAAATTAAACATTAATTATAACCATTCATTCATACATTGACCATTTTATAAATATTTATGTCTAAATAAAATTTAATAATACAATGTCATAACTTAATAATGTCAAATGAATATAATGTCAAATCTTAAATGTCAATAATTGCCTGCCAATAAAATGTCAATTTAATTTAATAAAATTAAATATACAATAAATTACAGTTTATGACCTAGGAATTCCTCAATTGAATAATAACATTGATCTAAAAGAATGTTAAACAATTGCCATTTGAATTTGTTGGTAGGCAATTCTTTTATTTGAACTGGCAACATATTATAAATCCTGATCGCATTACAAAACGTACTATTTGAGTAGATTTTTAATTTCTGTGGTGGAATCTGTAATTTATGTTTATACTTATGTCTAGTGTTATTTTTTTTTATATACCGTGTCATGTAAGGGAAAAAGACGTGAATTATTTTTGACAAACATACAAATTTCAAATATATAAAGACAGGGTAGCGGTAGAATCCTTAGTTCCTTAAATAGTGGCTTGCAATGGTCAAGGAAGTCAGCTCCGCAGATTGCCCTAATACATTTTTTTTGTGTTTTGAATGCTCTATGAGCGTCTACTGAGTTTCCCCAGAGAATAAGACCGTAACGCAAAACAGACGAGACATATCCGTGATATGCTGTCAAAGTGGTTTCTCGGTTTGCAACTGCCCTTAGCCGCCTAAGTACAAACACGAATTTGTCCAGCTTACTACAGACTTTATTAATATGCTCTTTCCAGTTGACATTCTTGTCTATCGGTGGCCAGACGGGTTGGTAGAGGGTTTGTTTCAAGTTTTCCTTCTCTCGCACAGGTGTTCAATGCGTCGAGCCTCTTAGTCGACTCTTACGACATCCCAGGCATGTAAGGGAGTGGTGACACGTGTATTCTTGGGCCGTCACCACACGGAATGTAACATTGCCAGGTTTTAATTGGGGGAAAAGTAGTGCCAGGTGACGTCCAACATGCGCGAAAAAGTGCCAAAGTCATCTCTACTGGGTCAAATTGTATCGTGTTTCTTAACCTTTAAATATATTTATAAGTTTCTAGCAGACTGTATTTCGCATGCCGTGGTAGCCTTTAATTAAGGTGACACTATTCCTAGATTACGCTGATACTGTATCTTATCCATGTATATTAGTGGTTACCTTGTTGGCTGTCCTTAAATAAATGAAAAAAAAAAAAAAAAAAAAAACCTTAACGGTGAAAACGGAACCCTATTACCAAGCCTGACTAGCACTTGGCCGGATTTTCAGAAAGAGAAAAGAAACTTCACAACCCGACATCGAACCCGTATAATTTTTTTAAACCTCGGCCAAAAAGATACGTTTTTTAATGAGACTTTGCCTTCATCATACCAGATGTTAAATATTAATAAGGATGACGATGGAAGCGAGCCTCTCCCGGAATCCTCAAATGCTGAGGAACTGGCTATCTTATATCTAACTGCTGGAACAGTGCCTCATCACACGGGCTCAATACTGGTTGATGGATTTTAATGACTGCAAATACAGTCGGAACCAACGGCTTAACGAGCCTTTGCGAAGCACGGAGGAGGTAAAATATTTTGGTCACCCATCCTGAAGTCAAAGTTAAAGATTTTTAATCAAATAGACTCATAGATAAGTGCTTTCGAATAGTCAACTTTTTTTCCCTACCAGCCATTCAGGACATCTTTTAACTGATAAGGAGAACGGCCGCAAGAAACTTATCAGCTTTAACAGAAACAACAACATTTTCAATCGAACTTGTTGTTGCTAAACACAAATCTACAATATTGAAATATATTTAATATAAGAGGAAAAATTTTCATACTCAGTCATTAATATTTTCCTTTTATACTATTACAATAGTTATGTTTTATGTTAGTATAACATCCATGCATTTTGGTCTTTTAAATAATCATCTACTTTGCTAATAACCTTTGCTAAGAGTGTATTTTTAACATATATTTTAAATTTATGCAAATGCAGCTCAATCATTGTTGTGGAACTTCATTAAGAAAAAGCTATGCTTTTCCCCAAAAAACGAGCGTCTACATTTTTCAAGTCGAAATCTTGGAACAGCAAGCTTGTTCCTAATTCTAGTTTTAAAATTATGAACATCGTTATGCTTGATAAATAAATCATGGTGTTATATAAGGCATAAACTATATTATCATAAATTGATTGTCCCGCCAACGTTAGTATATTAATCTCTTTAAACAAATCCTTAAGAGAATCTCTATGTCGAAATGGCGCAGCACACACTGCTCTTTTTTGAAGTATAAAAACATTTTCTATATTAGCTGCTGAGCCCCACAACAATAGGCCATAGGACATTACACTATGAAAATAACTAAAGTAAACTAGTCTTGCCGTTTCAATATCAGTTAGGAGCCTTATTTTCCTTATTGTGAAAGCCGCAGAACTAAGTCTACTCGACAAGGCTTCAATATGTGGATCCCATTGTAGTTTTGAATCCAATGTAATGCCAAGAAATTTTGTACCCTCAAATAACTCTACTACATCCCCATTCAAATTGATAAGCATATCGACCTGCACTTCATTAGGTAATGAGAATTTAACAAACTGGTTTTAGTAGGGTTAAGAGACAAATTATTACTGTTGAACCAGTGTGCGGCTTGAGAGAGAGCACTATTTACTTCGTCAGAACAATTGTTTCCTCTATCAATTTTAAAAATTAAAGATGTATTATCTGCAAATAGTACTGTCTCACATAATTTACTCGTGTAGGAGATCGTTAATATAAATTAAGAACAGCAAAGGGCCCAATATTGAACCTTGGGGCACGCCCATAATAATGGTGTACTTCTAAGCTTTATAATCAACAAAATATTTGTAATTATTAATCTCCATATAATACCTACTTTCGCTTCTAAAAATAAGCCAACAATATAGCCACGTAACTGTAGCTCAAAAATAACATTAAACTTTCGGCTAAATGAGTCTGTTGGACCCAAACAGTCGGCCGTCCCATTTGGTCCGAACATGGTAATCTAAAGTTGTCTCATCTCGACGGGACGGGCGCGGCAGGGGCTGCCAGATTTGGAGCTTTTCTCGCAATTTTGGAGAAAACGTAGCTATGAAAAAACTTTTCTAGATGTTTTATGCCATTAATTTAACTACACTTAAAATTTAAAACAATAAATGTCTAACCGTATCCTTGTGAAATATAAAAGAATAGAATTTCGAAAACTTAAATTTTCGAAGGTAGGCGACCCCAGGAGCTCTATTTTTGATTCACTTGTCTCGCGAGTGGCGAGGCGAACGGCGAGGCGATCAGGCAAATAGCGACCTTGCGAGTGTAGACATAAGCTAGCTTTTCGCTTTGCCACTCGCGCGCTCGCGTTGGGAGGCGGTATCCAGGCGAAAAGCGAGCGTATGTCTACACATGCAAGGTCGCTATTACGCAAATGTCGCACGAAAATCAGTAGAAACCTCGAGACGAGTGAATCAAAAATTGAGCTCCAGGTCTTTACCATGGGTCGTCTACCATACACAATTTAGCTACTTCTGTCGAAACGTTCGGAAAACTAAAAAAAAGTATATAAAATACACAGAATTAAAAACCATAAGTGTAATCGTGTTTTCATACATCTAGGATAAAACAGAAATCGCGTTTGGGTAATAAAATAACTAGGGCGGTTACAACCCGATACTCGGGTTCGTCGATCGACGAAAAATTCCAAATTATGCGAAAATAATGACACTTTTTAATTGCAGTTTGTGATCATCACGTTTAACATTTTGTATATTTTATAGTTTTCGGAACAAATAGACTCGAGTACCTTTAATTTAATATCTTACTCGGCCGCGTACTACGCGCCAAAGTCCCTATCGAGTCGTCACAAATTTTGCGAACCTGAATTAAGTAAATAGATTGCTTTTTTCCCCACTGTTTAACTGAGTCGTGCTGGTTAATATTTCCCACTGCCCAACTTTAAACTGCTCTACTTTTTTTGAAAAGTGGCATATAAAATGTGATCTGGGGATATTTTGAAATGCCCTATGGTAACCCTGGCGCGGGGGGCAATTACGCGCGATGACTCCTGCGGGTGCTTCGCCCCTTTTTGCCGTTTTGTTTACGTAATAAGGGGCACGGGGTCAGTCTGATGGTGTTCCTGATTAGGCAGCCGACGGCATTATATATTAGCGGAGGGAGTATGGGTTTAATATTCAGTTTAATTAAATTTCAACGCATGACCTAAGCCATATTTTCTGAATCAGTGAATACATTAAGCTTGGAAAACACCGGGCTAGTTTTTAAACCTGGAATAGTAATAATGGTAATTTTGGGAATCCGGCCCATTGCTCTAACCACTGAGTCTCGGTAGCTCTTTCTATTTAAAATTCATCATTAGTATAAAAATAGCATTGAAAAATGCAAAAATGCAAACAAAAATTTAAAAAAAATATATTTTTATTTGCATTGAATAGGCTCCGAAACTACTGAACGGATATGGATGAAATTTGGTACACAGATAGTAGATAGCCTGGCCCAGGATAAAAAATCCTATGTTCATAACATAGGATTTTTTATCCCGATATTCCTACGGGACGACCGCTAGTTCTATTTAAACGAAGCCTAGCTGTTCTAGAAGTTTTACTATCTTCCTTAACCTGGAAAACTAGCCTCGATTAAAGAACTAATTTGATTTAGGTTACGGTATCGGACGGCATTTTCGAATGTAGCTACTCGTATACCGTCATTTTAGATATTTATCAGTCAGACATTACTCACGCCGTAACTAGCATCAAGGTGTATTTAAGTTCACAACCGTAGAGTAAACCACCCGCACCAATCAATTAAATTGTACTCGTCGTGCTTTAGAACTATGGAGTCTGTGCAACCAAGAGAGTCCCGAATGCTTACAAGACAGATCGCTTACGATTAGCTAAATATTAGACCGTATTTTGATGCAGATAGTTCCGAAACTGAACGAACGTACATCCGATCATTTTAGTTTTCAGATAAAAAAAAATCATTTCCCTCTTTTTCATGTAAATTGAAAAAGACAAATGTCCCATTCCACCAGGCTGCACGCGCGACGCGACGATTTTTCACAATCACATAGCGTCGCGTCGCGAATCCGTCACGACTCACGAGGCGTCGCGTAAATGGTTTGAGTGCACGCATTTATAATGCGAGCGCTGTTTGTCATACCACTGCACTTAAGAAATGTGTTAGTATTTTAGATAGAATGTTAGTGGTTTGGTATAAAGCTTAGAAGTGATAGATTTCGCATATCAAAATAGTGATTCATTTACACTCCCCAGTCTAGTTTTTTTTGTATTGAACTTTGGACGTTGTAATTCCGCCGTTACTTGTGAAACGTCATTCAAAAACATGTCACTTTTCACAACCAATACGAAAAAAACGTACCGTTTTTTATTAAATAAAACCTTCAACTTCAAAAACCAATAAGCATGCAGTTTTTCAATAAAGTAGATTTCACATAGCATCTATTCAGCACCTGTCAATAGGGTCCAGTAATGGAGAGGCAGCGCATGCCTCCCATTCAATATTACCGTAATAAATTCTTTTGTACGCAAATAGAAAAGAAAATAAAATATTTATTGCACTACGCGATCTGAATAAGGGGACGACTACGGCATTCCGTAGACGTGCTACGAATGCGTACAGTGCTACGCCGTAACGCGCGTACTGTAGGTTCAATATTGTGTTAGTATGAATAATTTTAGTGAACGATAGCTTCATTTGGATTGTAAGGTCGGCATCCCACATTAAATTTCTAAGATGGCATTAAGATTGTATGAAAGTATAATAATAAGAAAATTATTAATTTTAAGCACACATTGCGCGCTCAGTTCATTGATTAAGATATCTTACGGATTTAACCGGCGCCAGTCACTTTTCACACATGATTGTTTGGGTCTCCCGAGATGTCTCGGCAGTCGACACCTTGCGAGGGTCACGGTCACCTTTCTAGGATTCTCGTTCACATTTTGTATCGGTCAAACATCTGATTAACTTTCCAGAGCACGTAGAGCGAGCTTTACGTTATAATTATATGTTTTTTTTTACAAGTAACTGGGCTGGCATTTGACCATCGTCGTGCTTAGTAAACAGGATGTGGTCTAAGGTGTAACATGCTTGCCCATGAAATGCCTATTCACTCTCGCCTTGAAGAGGCCAAGGTTGTAGGAATCGGGGGACACATGAGCATGTCTGCTTGCATGCGGTAAAAACATTATTGGTGGTGATTATTATGCTAAATAATAATTATGCGAAAAAAATTATGCGTTAAGTTGTTCTGCCTTTCAAGTTTTGGATTTAATTACTTAAGCCAAAAAAAACTGCCAAAAAATATTGTTTTTTGTGAAAAATGTATAGGATTTGACAGCTTTGACCACCAGAAATCGGTTAAAGTTAACTGGTGCAACTCAGCAGTTAACGTTTGGACACAGTTATCTTTATGTCATTCGTATTTTGATATTATTTTTAACAATAAGTTAGAAACGGAGTATGATCAAGTGTTAACATTAAATACACATTCTCAATACGCAAGTCCAATGACTCATTAAATGATAGGTAAGCAAGTAACTACCTATATTAAAATCTGCATAGCAGTTATTATGCATAGGTACCATATGCATAATAACTGCTATGCTATTATGAATAAGTCTAGTAATGTAGAAAAGTGTAGCGAAATTAGGTTTACCAAATTTTAACATAGGTCCCGAGTCCCATCTGAGAATTCACTTGGGGCCGAGTTGACTTTTACCATTTAAAATATAAAAAGTACTTATGGAAAAACATTTTATATCTGACTCATCTGGCTATTTTACAATTGTGTAAAGATGCTCAAATCTTTACGATTTAGCATCTTTACATATAAAATAATTTTCCTTATGTTGAACACGTTAAAAAATAGACAAACATTGAAGGGGGTCAGAGCAGTGACACACTAGTGCTTTGTCTAATAACCATTTATTTTGGATTCACATTTGTTTAGTGCCAATAGATAAAAGCAATTTTGTACGAAATTGGCTGTTCACCGTCCAACGGAATACGCCACGTACTATCCATACTATATTAATAAGAAAATATACTAGAAAAAAGCAACTTGTCTCATGTCGCCCTGACGGGATGATACAAGTTGCTTTTTTCTAGTATATTTTCTTATAAATATTAACCACATAAAAATAGCATTGTAAAATGCAAAATTAAAAAGTTATAACTAATTAATGGGTTCACGATCGACTGTAAGTAGAAAAAAATAATCTCTGAATAGTCAAAATTTCAACCGCCTCTGTGGTCTAGTGGTAACAAGCACCGGTTTCAAATCCAGAGGTCCCGGGTTCAATTCCCAGCGGGGGTACATATTGTATTCGGTTTGGTTGGTGGTAGGACTTGTTTAAGTCCACCTGGCTAGCTACCACCATCTTATCTAAGTATAACATTATCTCCTAGAATCCTAATATTCCAAGTTATAGAAACTTTTCACCCATTTAGCGAGCAACCTCGAGCCGATTGCGTGAATGAGTCGCCGTCAGGTGAGCCGCTAAGCCGGGCTCAGCCGGATTAGGCCCGCCGCAGATGGGCCGGCCGCCGACCTTCCACCCAGCCACTCCGACAGAGTTCAGCTTCTTAGACTGTGAAGTTAAAACATTTATGTATCTATATGTTGTACAGTTGTAGCACTGAAAAACATTGACTATATTTAAAGTTGAAATCAAGCTTATTTAATTTATTAACTATTCGTATGTTTGGATTCTAGGCACAATAGAAGAAAATCAATTGTGTCTCGCGTGAATCTACGTTCCGACATTCAAAGAGTTAATGGACAAAATGTATTATAAAAGCGCCGACTTCCTATGATAAAACCGAACATTCTTGTCCATATACTTTGCGTCTGTCAAACATCTGGTTAACTTTTGTAGAGTAGTCAAAATTGAATGTTTTTTAAATTAAGTAAATACTTACAACTGAAATGAAAGTCCTAATATTCTAAGTTATGTAACTTTCCATTCATTTTAGCGAACCGTCTCGAGCCGATTGCGTGAATGAGTCGTCGTCAGGTGAGCCACTAAGCCGGGCTCAGCCGGGATTAGGCCCGCTGTAGATGGGCCGACCGCCGCCCTTTGCCCGTAAACGCGCGTCACCCGACGACTCCGTGAGTTAGGCTTCTTGGACTTTAAAGTTATGGTGCTTTACGACTAAAGCTGACTGACTTTTCGAAAAGAAAAAGTTGCGAGGCCAAATCATTAAATCATGTTTCTAAAACCTTACAAATCTTGATAAAGGTATAAAGAAATATAGTTATGATAAATATTAACCAAAAAAGAAAAATATTCTATAAAAAGGTTAATATTTATCACATAAAAATAGCATTGTTGAATGCAAAATTAATAAGTTATAAAAAGATAAAAGTATTGATATCCTCAACCACTGAGGAACTGGCTATCTTATCTCTAACTGCCGGAACACATCAATGCTAAAAACATTGTTGTTATGGCGTCAGGATTAGATAAGATGGTGGTAGCTAGCCAGGTGGACTTACAAGTCCCACCACCAACCAAACCGAATACAATATATGCCCGAATCGAACCAGGGACCCTTGGGTCTGATACCGGTCGGTGGTTTTTACCACTAAACCACAGAGGAGGTTAAATTATTCTTTTTTACTAATTTTATTAAAGAGTGGAATTATAAATGATTATTTATTTATTTATTTATTTAAACTTTATTGCACATATACAGCAAATGGCGTACTTAGGCATTCTCTACCAGTCAACCGGAAAGGATGTAAAAGAGATATCTAGGTGGCAATAAAAAAGTAACTGATTTTAAAATAAACGATATTGAACACATTAACATATGTACCTACTAAACTTAAAGCTACGTTTATATAACACATAGATACATATACTTACATTTATAAATACAATACCTATAAATATTATAGTATAAATACAATATTATATCACAACATAACTTATTACTAATCAGATTAATAAAAATCAGCATTTTTTTTTTGTCGTGCCCAACTAATGGCTGGTAATGTGCAGAGATAATAAACCAGTCTTCTGCTTGGACATCGCAGGTTTGATTCCCGCATAAAACATTTGAACTTGTCTGTCAGACATTTAACATACTTAACCTACTCTTTTAAGTTAAATATTTTCTTAAAAACCTAAGCGTATTTGGGGCGCGTCATTAGGCTCATCTAGGATTAGGAGCGCGACCACTGCGAGCGATAACGCCCGCATCAAAAGGCTGGATTAACGCGGCGACTTTTATAAGGGCGGTGAAATACTGGGCCCACAAACCAAGTCAAGGGTGAACTCTGGCGACTAGGCACGATAATCGAAATCTGACGAAAATCGTACAGCTACGTTGTCTTTTGTAGTAGACTCCCGCGTTAGACTCTAGGGGGCCTATTCTTGCTCTGCGGCACCACAAAAACGATTTTTTTCTAACCATATCTATGTATAAGTTGATGATTAGATTTTTTTTTTATTAATGAGGGGAGACTCTTAGCCTTCATCATACCTGATGTTAAAAATTGATAAGACTGAAGATGGGGGGGAGACTCTTAGCCTTCATCATACCTGATGTTAAGTATTGATAAGCCTGAAGATGGAAGCTAGCCTCTCCCGGTATCTTCAATCACTGAGGAACTGGCTATCTATCTCTAACTGCCGGAACACAACCATGCTGAAAACATTGTTGTTATGGCGTCAGACTTAGACAAGATGGTGGTAGCTAGCCAGGCGGACTTACAACAAGTCTTACCACCAACCAAACCAAATACAATATGTACCCCCGCTGGGAATTGAACCCGGGACCCCTGGGTCTGATACCGGTGGTTGTACCACTAGACCACAGAGGCGGTTAAAATAGAGAGAATATTTAGATCTGTTTGACAAAAGGCTTCAATTCAATAAACATTTAGATACAATGATTTCAAGCGCTTTTAAAATGCTGGGATTCTCGTAAGAAGTAGCAAAGGTTTATAAAACGAAACCACTAAAATAACTTTATTTAACGCGTTATATAGTTCTAGACTTAGAGTATTGAAGTGCTGTTCGGGCTCCTTACTACCAAGTTCACTAATCTAGAATTGAGCGTGTGCAAAAAATGTTCTTATACCACCTAACTTACCAACCCAATGGATGTTGTAGGCGACCCACCACATATTCAAACATGTTAGTATAAATTGTCTGGTTTTTTTAAGTATAGCTGTAATTATATCTAAGTAACTAAGTAATCGTCATACTTTAGTACCAAATTGTACTGCTTTCCTATTGGCAAATAAAGTTAGCCGTGACCGAGGAACATCGGTATGATTGGTTTGTTAGAGTCATATTGGCCAGTCTAGTGTGTGTCACCGCGCCTTGCACGTCAGTTCTTCCTCGGACGCGCAGCCCTTTTGTATCGGCATTTCGTGGTTTTATTTTTATCCCCTACAGATGTAAAAAAAATAAGTCTTACAACGATCGCTTTAAAAAATATAATATGACAACCCTTAAATCAAGACGACAACTTCTGGATCAAATATTCCTCCACAAACTTTTAAATGGTATCTACGATTGTCCTCAGCTACTTAGAATCACTCTTAACTGTCCTCGTAGACTACCCCGTCCTGGTAAATTTTCCCCGTTTAGTGTTAAGTTTAGTAAGAGCAATTTAGGTAAATTTTCGACATTAAATACAGTCCTTTCCCTTTGAAATAGAATAAAAAGGCCGTATAAATATTATGCATCATAAGCTACACAAATTCAAAACTGAAATATTGAAAATTATAACAAGTTATTAAAAAGGTTACTTAATGGACATTTTTAATTAATCTTAGTTACTTCATTATTTTGGATAAGTACTAATTTTAAGTTTAAATCAGACTGTTCTTCCTGTATTGCATGCCGTGGCAACCTTTAATTAAGGTGACACTGTACCTAGATAAAGATGCAACTGTATCTCTGATCATGTATGTGGTGTATGTATGCAAGCATGCAACACCTTAGACCACATCCTGTTTGTTAAGCACGATGGTGGTCACCACGTCAAGCCTAGTAGGCTCGGCGGGGGTTCGGGGTACGGTCGAACCAGTTCTCGTCCCCCCATCGAGCTCGAAAGCTCGGCGGGAGGACGGGAGAAGGGAGGAACCACCCCACTCCGGGCTCCCCATTCAGCATTTCGAGGCCGAAAGGGGAGCCTGGAGTGGGGGGCACTACCAGCTAAACCCCTCACTGCTTGCCATCACACTGCCGTAGGCCATGGGGGATCAGGGTGGTACACTACCCCTTATGGTGGTCAAATGCCTGCCCAGTTATTACTTAAATAAAATGTACATCTTGTTGGTTGTCCTTAAATAAATGGAAATGAAATGAAATGTAAGTGCTTGTAATCTCTACTACTGACAAAATATTTTAGTCTCAACCATCACGAGAATTATGTCTTGTCTCTAGGAAACGCCGAATTCGAGTTTTGATTAATTCAAGTTTTAAGAATTAAACTTTTGCTTTTTTTCATTTATTGACCAAAAGTATTACAAAAGACATGATATTTAATTTTCTCACCGCTACAAAAGCCGTTTCGGCTTTAACTGTGGCGGAGGAGTTCAGTTACATACAGAGAAAATACAACAAATTTAAAATGTTAGTAAATTGTTATAAAAAAATAAATAAGTACATGTTTTTTTTAAGTATTATAACTTAATAAGAAACAATTTTTTGTAGTTAGAAAATAAATTTTGACCAAAAGATAATTTTTTTTAGCACTAAAAATTATAGTTAGAATCATGTGATTTGATTTTGTACAATAACACATTTATTATTATGACTTGCTACTTATTATTTATATGATCCGAAAAGTATTTCTTAACAACTGCTTTAAATTTATTCTTTTCTATGTAGTTCCGAACAAAATCGTCAATCATTTCGTTAATCAGCTCCGGTAAGAAACATTTCCAATTTGGACTTTTTATTATGTAATTTTCTTAAGACTGAAGAAAACTGTAGACGTCAAATGATAAGGCGATATAATAAAGCAAAAGAAAGTAAAATACACGCTAACTTATTTTAAAAATTTGATACGCTTGTAACGGTATACTTTTCGGGGGAGGTGAAATATACTGATTTGTAATTTGTACCGCAACATTGTTTATTTTAATATTACTGCGACATACGTGTTCGTTCAGTGCAATGTAAGCAATAATTTAAGTGTTTTAATATTTTATACTTTAAATTATTAAACTTCTGACGTCGGAACCAACAACATGTGTTTCCTTTAACTGAATCCAATCCCGATCAATCACCACTTACTTCACGATTTTCCTAAGGTCAATAAAAATTTAACTTAAGTTGGATTTTTAATTCAATAGCGTAAATTGACAGGTGCCAATGTCACATTGTTAAAATAATTCTGTTTTAAAATGTTTATATATCGTTATGATTTGCTCAGATTCAGTTCAAGTTCAGTAAGTATTGATTCCATTCACGTCCACATGTACAAGATTGGTACAAATTCCCAAAAACCCGTGAGAATGAAATGAAAGTAAGAAGGACCGCACCACACAGCTCGAGTCGGGAAATGGAAATTTGTTTTATAGGAGTCACTTTCGATTTAGCAGCTACAAGCTTTGTCCGTACGATACACGAATATAGACAACAGCGGCGTAAGCAACGAAACCGTTCAACTTCGCTCCCATATAATCTCATCTCATTCAACCGCCTCTATGGTCTAGTGGTACAACCACCGGTATCAGACCCAGGGGTCCCGGGCTCGATTCCCAGGAGGGGTTCATATTGTATTCGGTTTGGTCGGTGGAAGGACTCGTTGTTAGTCCGCCTGACTAGCTACCACCATCTTATCTAAGTCTGACGCCATAACAACAAAGTTTTCAGCATTGTTGTGTTCCGGCAGTTAGACATAAGATAGCCAGTTCCTCAGTGATTGAGGATTCCGGGAGAGGCTCGCTTCCATCTTCAGCCTTATCAATACTTAACATCAGGTATGATTAAAGCTAAGAGTCTCCCCGTCGTTCCAGAATGTGTAAATTATTTAATGTTTCCAATTCATTGCGATAACCTTTCCACTGTTAAATTAATTCAACATTGACATAAAGCAGCATTAGTTCTACAAAATGACATTTGGCACCTGTCAAATCTATACTTATTATAATATTATAAAGCTGAAGAGTTTGTTTGTTTCAAAGCGCTAATCTCATTAACTACTGGACCGATTTAGAAAATTCTTAGACCATAAGAAAGCTACATTTCTCCCGAGTGACATAGGCTATATTTTATCCCGATATTCCCACGGGAACGGGCACCACACGGGTAAAACCGAGGATCCGCTAGTTACTGAATAAAAATGAATAAAAATCTGACTATAGATAAAGTCTTCTCACAGGAAAAAGAAAGACACACAGAAAAAGTCACGGGCAAAACTTGAGTAGACGGGTTTTCGGGGATTCGTGTCGTCACTGATAAGTCATGAGGACTAAAGTTTTACACATCTACCGCGTCTCAAAAAGGAAACAGCAAATAAATAATTTCAACCTGTAACAAAAATAACATTCGTGCGTTATTCACGATGTCACAAGGGGCGAAGGTGTTACGGTACATCGTAATGTTCCACAAACGAGATGCGTAAGTGCACATTTTGTAGTAAAATGATCGCGTATTTCGTGGATATGTCGTGTTAGTTATACGGATGTGTGTTGCCATCGTAAAATATACCGCAGAGGCATGAAATTCGCGACGTAACCCTGCGAGCGGGCGTGGCATTTTATGAGCCTCTTGCCAGTTTATGGAGTCCGCAACGCGCATAAATAACCATGCTCAGTGGACAGACAGAAGGTCCACGCGTCGAAGATGACTTGCGCAGTGGCGCAGTGATACTAATCAGGCTAACTAACTAGTGGTAGTGGGTTTGATACCAACCTGAATCAAATATTCGAGGGATATTTATTCAGTGTCTGGAAGTTATTATAACTTTGTTGTTTTCGATCCGTAACTCAATAGTCCGTTAGTGAACCGAAAAACCCAAAAAAGTAGGGTTAAGATTTTAATTCTTTTGTATATTGACAAGGACATGGTATGCTTCAAGATAATGAATGACATTCTGTCACCTTTGGGCAACTCGAGATATTCAATACTAGCTGATGATTTCCGTTCCCTTAGCCATTACATAATTCATCATCATTCATCATTTCATAAGCTACTATGTCGAAATCAGATATCTTTGTGTTTTAGACATGGTTTTTTTTTATATTATTACAGCTTGCGCAGTACACAGCAACTTATATGCTGAGCTGAAACAAAATAAGAATTACAATATTTTGAGAAAATCTGCTACCAAAAAAAGGTTATTTGTACAACTTACCCTTCTGCATTATTCTACTTGAAGCTGTATTCGCTAGGAAAGGTCAATATGTCACCTATTGAACTGGAATGCCTTTGAGCCACCACACCATGAACAGTACCACGAATAATAACACCCAAATGTTTTCCTGTATTCATTTCAACAAATTGAAAATTAGAACCTGTCATTTTAAAATGACGAGCTGGATATAGGTTTCGGCAATACAGAATAGACCAAAATCGTTTAAAACCTTACCGCGACTTACCATACTACGTCTGAAGGCTGCATCTACATAAACAGAAAATCTTTAGAGAACATTTGACCGGAATAAAACTATCCTATGCTTTTATCCAGACTATAAACTGTATGTGTGCCAAACATACAAATGACTGCAAGAGATTTTGTGTACCTAATAGATTAACAATATTTCAAAATAATATAAAGTACGTACGCTTTCAAGTAACATTGAAAAACTCATGAAAAAAGCTGAAAGTCTTGACCAGTATTTAAATGCAAATTTTCCTATGGGGGTTTTTAATTATGTAGTACATACACTACACTGTATAGTACATGAGGAGTGTTAACGGGGTCTTAGTCATTACGCTGCGGCTTTTTATTACAATTGAATAATTGCTATTGTTCTGGAAAACTCCTACAATGTAATGTGGTGAAATTTAAACTGTGTTGAGTCACTGGGATACTTTAAAATACCTGGAATTAAAGGCTTTTCCACTCTTCATAAACTTTTGTAGATACCTACCCTGCAATGACGATTTTTTTATGTATATTAAAGTTACAATTGAAATTCAGTGTATCCTCATAGGTCTCTGTAGCATAATTGGTTAGTGCATTGGGCCGAAATCCTAAGGATGCGGGTTCGAATTCCGTCAGGGTGACATGAGACTGTTACTTTTTTCTAGTATATTTTCTCATTTAATATTTATGACATAAAACAGCATTGTAAAATGCAAAAATAAAAAGTTGAGCTCATGCAGTGAAGGAAAGAAGAAGTATTGAGCTAGATCTACACTTAGCCAGATTGACGAAGAAATTAAATTTACAAAAGCCAGCTTGGTAAAAAAAAAGTTCAGCAAAAGTGTCGCCTCGAGAACAGGAAATTTGCCATGGCAAAACGTGAAGAAATTCAAAATCATGGAATGGAAAATGAATGCTTTTGAGTTTTGCGCAAAATGGTAGTGAGACATTACAGCAAACTTACCATTTGTAAACTCTTCATTGTGTTGTGTTCTGTGGCCCAGCTAAAGCTAAATATATTTTTTCGGTTTACTACCGAACACTTAGGTATTTTGACATACGTACCTACAGCGACATACATTATGGTAAATAGGCCAACGGCCGCCGTGCACTATGGCACTTCAGTGCAATTATATTTTATTGTAAATTATATATTCAATGCAATTTATTTCGCGTCTATGATCGGTTGTGCTCATCAACATAAACATTTTCCTAACATTCTACATTTACATTAAACATTTACTTTTAGATATTTTGAACATATTTTTATCATTTTTCTACATTTTACATACCTTCTTAAAGTTAGCATGTTTTGGACTATTCTTGTTAAAAGTGAACATTTATCCAGTGAATAAAAGTGTTGACTGTACTTTCGTTTATCACTCCACAAAACCCCACGCAAGCTGCATCCCCGAACAATCATCGTATTTCACAACTTTTATAAATACGAAAGTATGTCACTTTGTTTGTATGCCTGTTTGTTAGTCTTTCAAGCTAAAACAGTAGTTTTTGGATGAAAACGCATTTGGATGAAAGGCACAGATAGTAGATAGCCTGGACTATAACATAGGATACCTTTTATCCCGATATTCCCACGGGAACGGGAACCACGCAGGTGAAACCGCGGGAGGCCGCTAGTTTTTTATAAACTAATATTGCATGTCTAGGTGAACGTAGCTAGCACACTTTCACCGCAGAATTAACTCCAGTTCCTGAAACTTCTAAGATTATAAAGCTTTTGAGGCAAGATTTTCGCAAGCCCTTTTGAGCTTTTGCCATTAGTATTAGAGTACAAATTTCATTAGCTGAGGTATGGTTGCATATGAGATCGATGACTTGGTTAGAGAGGGCCCTTGTAGAATCGGGTCGAGAGGTGAAGGTCCCTTTCGTGTGGAGGGCCACTCGATTGGCCCTCCCGGTATATGTATAGTGTGGGAGCTTTTACAATAAAAGCTATATATTACAAAAGGGTTTTTTTTTTACAAAAGCTGTATAACTTTATTGCTAAAAATTTTTCAGGAGAGACCAAAAGCAATGTCCCGTCTTACAGTAATAATTTTATTTTCACAGCTCACACGCTCGGAAGAGGAGGTTTTGTCATTAAGTTTCATCGTAGAAAATCGCTTTTTGCGGCCTAGAGCGGTAAAGTGCTTTTTAGGGTTTCGTAGCCTAAAGGCAAAAAACGAAACCCTTATAGATTCGGCCAAACCGATGTATGTCACACCCTTTTTATTCCAAAACTATGAGAATTACATAGTTGAAACTTGGAAGGTAGATGTATTCTGTAAACCGCTTTACGGTTTTTACACAAAAATAAAAAAATATATGAATTAAGGGGGGGCTCCCCATACATGGAACTGACACTGAACATTTTTTTTTCATCAAACCTATACGTGTGGGGTATCTATAGATAGGCCTTTAAAAATTGCATTGAGGTTTCTAAAACGATTTTTTCTCAAAGTCAACCGTTTGAAAGATGTACACTTCCAAAGTGGTAAAATGTCACAGCCACTTTATTCCAAAACTATAAGGATCACACAGTTGAAACTTGGTCGGTAGATGTATTCTGTAAACCGCTTTACGGTTTTTACACAAAAATAAAAAAATATGAATTAAAGGGGGGCTCACCATACATGGAACTGTTTTTGAAAAATTTTTTTTTATCAATCCTATACGTGTACGGGGATATCATTAGATATGTTCTAATAGTTGTTTGGTAAAAAATTAAAATAAAACAATTGTTTACTATTAGAATATTTGTTAGCAGAACTTGTGCTATTGGAATTCGAACTCTTTATTTTTAAAATCACTATTTATTTTTTTAACTTTTTTATTCTGCCATGGCTTTGGGCAATGCACCACATTACCCCCCTTCAAGTAAAACGTACATTTTTCTTGACAGTTCGTCCCGATCTAGTTGTAACCACTGGTTGGGTGGGTGTCGCCAACGTCTTTTCGTTCTCGTTCTTAGTAGAACTAATTCTGGGATGTGGCTGTGGGGTGAGATCCGTCTCTTCAGTAGCGCATCCGAAGGCAGGTTTCAGTCTATCTATTGAAACCACTGCTTCTCTGTTTTCTAACTGTATCCTGTAAAACTTTTCGTGTCGTTCCAGTACCACATACGGTCCGTCGTAAGGCGGGGTCAATGGCTTTCGTGTGTCGTCTCGCCTTAAAAATACGTGCGAACATGTTGATAGTTCCTTGTGCACAAACGGTGTTCGCTGCTGTCTGCTCTTCACGTCTGCTGGCGATAGCGTAGCCATAGTAGTGGTAAGTTTGCGTGTGAAGTCTGCCGGGTCCTCATTCGACTTTGTAGGTACGAAAAAGTCGCCAGGTAGTCGTATAGTGGTTCCATATGTCATCGCAGCCGGAGTGACGTTTGTTTCGCTGTGTATTGCTGCTCGGATTCCCATTAAAACTGTTGCTATCTCGTTCGCCCAATCGACACTGTTTCCTCTTGCTATGAGTGCGGTCTTGATGACGCGGTGTAGGCGTTCAATCTGACCATTCGCTTGCGGGTGGTAGGCGGTTGTTCGTATTCGGTGTACTCCCAGTTTTTTCATTAGTGCTTGAAATAGTGTAGATTCAAACTGGCGCCCTTGGTCCGTTGTTATACGTAGGGGACAGCCAAAGCGTGTAATCCATGTTTCGTACAACGCTTGCGCTACGTTTTCGGCTGTTATGTCTGCGAGTGCTACGGCTTCCGGCCATTTGGTACATCTGTCGATCATTGTCAGTAGGTATCTATTACCTTTTGATGGTGGGAGCGGTCCGACAATGTCTATATGTATATGGTTAAATCTGGCGCTGTTTTCAAATTGACCGAATGGAGTTTTGGTGTGACGCTGTATTTTACTTCTTTGACAGTCAATGCAGTTTCTTGCCCATGTAGTCACGTCCTTGTTGATGCTCGGCCAGAAATATCTTTCTGTCATATTTTTTCTTGATTGTCGGATGCCGTGGTGGTTAAGATTGTGCAGCGCATTGAATGCTATTTCTCTGTATGTTGCAGGCAGATATGGGCGTGGCGTGTTTGTTGATATTTCACATGTTATTTCTTGAGATACACCTGGTAAGGTGATGTTTGCGAATTTCAAGTTTGCTTGACTTTTCAATAGTTTCAGTTCGATGTCACTCTGTTGCTCTTCTGATAGTTTATTGAAGTCTATTGCGGATTGTAATTGAATCTCATCTATTCTGGATAATGCGTCTGCTACGGTGTTTTCAGATCCTTTTACATATTTTATTTGGTTGCAAAACTGGCTTATGAAGTGTAGCTGTCTCTCTCTTCGCGGTGTATCGTTCTTGCTTGGCGGTTTCGTAAGCGCATACACGAGGGGCTTGTGATCGGTGTAAACTGTGACATTCATGCCTTCAATGTACTTTCTGAAGTGTTTGACGGCAGTGTATATCGCTAAGAGTTCGCGGTCATATACACTGTACCTTTTTTGGGTGTCGCTCAGGCTCTTTGAGTAAAATGCTAGTGGCTTCCAGCTGTGATTGTCATTTTGTTGCAGTACTGCGCCCATACTTGTGTCGGATGCGTCGCTCATAATCGCTAGTTCCGCGCCGGGTATGGGGTATGAGAGCGTCGCTGCTTGTTTGATGCTATCACGGCAACTCTCAAAAGCTTCCACGATTTCTGGTGTCCAAGTGATTGCAGTCTTGTCCTTTTTCTTGGCGTTATGTAGGAGGTTGTTAAGTGGTTTCTGTTTTTCTGCTTGTTTTGGTAGGCAATCGCGATAAAAATTGATCATTCCTAAAAATCGTCGTAATTCTTCTATTGTTTTCGGTTGTGGGTAGTTAGTGATTGCTTCGGTTTTATCTTCGAGTGGTTTTATGCCTTCTTTCGACACTTCGTAGCCCAAGAAGTTTAATTTTTCTTTTCCAAATTCGGATTTTTCAATGTTGATACAGAGTCCATATTCATTTAATCGGTGTAATACGCTGTCTATATGTTGTCGGTGTTCCTCTTCTGTATTGGAGTATATAAGTAGGTCATCGATGTAGGCGAAAGTGAAGTCTTCGAGGCCGGCGAGTATCTGATTGATGAAGCGCTGGAAGGTTTGGGCTGCGTTTCTTAATCCGAAGGTCATCCTCGTAAATTCGAACAACCCAAACGGTGTGGTAACGGCTGTTTTCTGACAATCTTCTTCTGTTTTCATTTTGATCCAATAGTACGCCTTTTGAATGTCAAGCTTGGAAAATATCTTCTTATTGTGTAATCTGAACGTAAAGTTTTGGATTCTTGGAATTGGATATCGATCCGGAATCGTAATTGCATTTAGTCGACGGTAGTCGCCGCAGATACGTAGCTGTCCGTTGCTCTTCTTAACGACATGGATCGGACTTGCCCATGGTGAACGTGAAGGTCTACATATGCCCATCTCAACCAATCTCTCAAATTCTTTCTTGACTTCGATGTATCTATCGGGTGGTAGTGGGCGTGGTCGGGCGAAAAGGGGCGGTCCTCTTGTTTGTAGTTCGTGCGTAATGTCGTGTGAAGGTGCTTGTTTCGTTGACATAGGTCGTTGAACTTCTGGATATTTGCTGAGTAAGTCGTAGTATTGATGTGACTTGTCTACGACGTAAATTGTTGGTTCTTCGCTTCGTATTGACATGGTGTTGATGGAGAGGTTGGTGACTTCATCTAGTAGTTTCTTCTTATGTAGATCGACGAGAATTTTAAAATGACGTAAGAAATCGGCTCCGATGATTGAAGTTTTCACGTCCGCTATGATGAATGTCCAGCGGAAACAACGACGCAGCCCCAGGTCCAACTCTATTGTCTTCTCTCCATAAGTTTTAATGCGGGTGTTATTGGCTGCGTAGAGTGTGTAGGTGTTGTCTAACGATCTCTTTCCTTTGTTTCTTCCTGCGAGGACGGATATTTCGGCGCCTGTGTCTACGAGGAAACGCTCTCTTGTGTGACGATCGTATACACATAGGCGGTTGCTTGCGTTAAGTGCACCGACGTCCGCCACGGTCGATGCTGATATTAGTTTTCCGGATTCTTGTCTCTTCTCGCGCACGGAGATTCGCATCGCCTTGCCTTGTCGCCGAATTTGTAATGATATCTGCATAGCCATGTATCACTTTCGGGCTTCTTCCTTGATCCACTATATGATCTTCTTGAGTTTGAACGAGAACGGGGACGGAAATTGTAGTGTGGACGATATGGCGGTCTGCTTTTTAACTCTGCTATTTCTAATGTTAACTTTTCTATTTGTTTCGACAGGATTTCAAAATGTATAACGTTTATGTCTGGAATAGGTCTTGCGTGTTCTTGTGAAGTCGAAGGTGCAGAGATAGGCTTGTACATTGCGGCGATATGGGCTGGTTGTGAGTATTCGGTCATTTTATCGGCCATAGCTGCAAGCGTGTCGAGTGTTGATTCGCTGTTTACAGACAAAACTACTCGTATTTGAGAAGGTATCTTGTTGAGCCATTCCACTTTCAAACCTTCTTCGGTTAACATGCTGCCTCCAAGCTCTCTCATTCGCCGCAGTAACTGAGTAGGCTTCTGATCGCCGAGTTCTAAATCCCCTATCAATTTTTGAAAGTTCTTGACATCCGACTGTTCATAGACAGAAAGAAGTCGATCCTTTAAAACTTGATATTTTTTTGTTTCAGGCGGCTTGTATAAAATATCAGTTAAATGTTGCAAATCTGCCGATTGCAATTGTTGGAGCACATACCGGTATTTTTGGTCATCCGATGTCTTGAGTGGGTCTACAACAGCTTCAAACTGTATAAACCATGCTCGAGGATATTCCCGCCAAAATGGCAATAATCTCGATTGTAGTGATACAGCTGCTAGGTCAAGTTTGCTGGTTTCTGCACTTAATATTTGTTCTTCCATAATTAAGGTTTCTCAGCGTCGGTAGGTCACCACTGTTCTAATAGTTGTTTGGTAAAAAATTAAAATAAAACAATTGTTTACTATTAGAATATTTGTTAGCAGAACTTGTGCTATTGGAATTCGAACTCTTTATTTTTAAAATCACTATTTATTTTTTTAACTTTTTTATTCTGCCATGGCTTTGGGCAATGCACCACAGATAGATCTTTAAAAATTACATTGAGGCATCTACAACAGTTTTTTCTCAAAGTCAACCGTTTGAAAGTTAAACACTTCCAAAGTGGAAAAATGTGTGTCCCCCCACCCCTCTAACTTTTAAAATAAGAAAGTGAAAAAAAAAAAAAAACAATGTATATCTTTTCAAAAACTTTTAAGGAAATTTGGTTTGAACGAAATTTATTTCGTAGTTTCAGAGCTATAGCACATTTTCCAAAACCGCAAATATAATTTGTACTCTAATACCAAGGGCAAAATTCATACGAACACTATGAAAAACAAACTTATTTTTGCAGACGAAAAATTATAATGGCATTTTGGCAATAATAATAATTGAAACTTTATTGCACACGATACAAAAACAAACACATACAGTGAAAATGTCAAAAAAGAGGAACACACAATAGACGGCCTTATAGCTATGTAGCAGTCTCTTCCAGGCAACCTTGGGTGAGAGGCGAAACCCTTCATGTGCGAGTTCGACTCGCACTTGGCCGATTTTTTAATTTAATACCTGAAAATATGTCATAATGCGTTCCGAATCGCACTATTGACTTTTTTGTTACATTTTATTCTTATTTTAAATAGCTTTGAATTAATTATAATACTCCGTTTTGGTTTTATTATATTATTTTTGTTAATTGAATCATAAAAACAATAACAATAAGATTAAACTAATTGTTATAAGAATTTTATATTAGGCTGGGTGAGATTTCACTACCTATGATATCATTTCGGAACGTGACATAAATCTTTATTTTTATATTGTCTTTGTCTTGTACCTCATGTCAGTGTCAACATTTACGGAATCGTTTTTATTCTTATTAATAAGTGACAATATATTCCCACTTTAAATAACTTTGAATTAACTATAATACTTCCTTTTTTATTATTTTAGTTTTTTATATCATTAAAACAACGAGAATAAGGTATATTTAGATTAAACTTTATGTTTAAAGAATTTATTACCTCCTCGAAATTATTGAATGTTCCTCGCAGTCGCAGTTGTGAGGTGAAAAATTGTGTGTTGCCCTCGGCAGAAAAGTTTATAGCGTCTTGTACCTTTGAAATCCTCGCTTCGCTCAGGATTCAATCTTTGAACCACTCGCTACCGTCGTGGTTCAATCGTTCAATCGCACTCGCTACGCTCTTGGTTCAATCCTAGAATCTTTCGCTTGCTCAGCTTTCAATAGAGGTAACTCGCCGTTAAATTACCAACTTTCCAGCCTTGCATAACAACTAACTATTGCATATCAGTTTTTGCGAGTATACGGGGTGGAAAAAATCTAAATCCTTAAATCCTTTAGTTAGCCCATTTTACTGAAAGGAAACATTCCTTTTTTTTTTAAAAGAAACAAAACTGCATTCAAAGATTTTTGTATAATTTTCAAAACAGCCTTGAATAAAAGTGCTTTAACCGTCCCATTGAGTTTATAAGTTGAGTTTTCATGTGTTTCCTTTCATTTAATTTACTATGTTTGTTAGAGAGAGTTGATCCTTTTGATTGACCCTGTCGTTTGATAGTATAAAAGTACAGAACGTTATTTTTTACAGATTTTAGCTGGTTCGATTCAAGGTGTGAGAAGCGTATGTTATAAAATATTTCAATGCAGTAGTGTTTCTTTAAAAAAATAAATGAATGTTTCTCTACAGTAAAATGAGCTAACTATTATGAGGATATATATATATATATATATATATAACGGAGGATGATTGGTAAACTCATTATCAGAAGGGTTAGACATCGTCGGTAACACGAAATAATAGTCTCTCGAACAATCACAAGCCTGTATTTCAGCAATGAACCAACAATCGTTACAAAATATCCAAAAACCTAGCAGATGAAAACGGATTTTAAATCGGTAACGCGGCAAGTTCGATACCACGTGTCAGATTAGGCACGTCCGTTCACAATCGCAGCCAAAAACAGAATGCCCAAATGACATGATTGACGTTTAATTGACAGCTGACAACGCGGCATCGACCTCACCCAAGTGTCAATGTCAACCACTTGACGTTTCCGATTTAGCTTAAAACTAATCTGTGTGCAAAGGCTCTTATTAAAATAAAAAAAGAATGAATTCTAGCATTATAGAGGGGAGCACCGTGCTGATGCTGCGACATATATGAGGATTTAAGGTGGTTCCCCTCCAGGGCCCATGGATTTCTTCCACCCTGTATATAATAGAAAACATAATTAAGAACATAATTAGCTATTATTATTATTCCAGAAAATGCGAATATGTAAATTACAGTTATGCTGTTTTTGTAAAATTTAATCAGTTATGCTGTTTTTGTAAAAAAATGTCAAAGTTATGCTGTTATTTTCTATTAAAATATCTCGAGTCAGTATGATAACATCTACATTTCAAAGTTTAAACAGAGTCAATCAGGAAACGCCAACACCTAAACAAATGTTCTAAAAAAACTCAGCTGAGTAGCAGGAGACTCAGCTGTTTCAGGATAATTTAATAAAAGTAAAATAATTGTGTAAGCTAAGCGCATTTTAATGCGTAGTATGAATGTTCTCATCATTCCTGACCTTGATATTTAACCAATAAACTTTCTCAATCATCTTTATGATTTAAACGCTAGTCACATCAGCTTACAGTTATTATCATCACGACACATTATAATATATATAAATCATAGAAAACATAACAATAGACTCGTAATATCAAGACCCAAAATTGTATGTCCTTGATTCATGTGAACATGCCTTAATCATTCTGCAAACCACGTTGGTTGTCAACTTCATAAAGACAATCAAGCTGTACGTGGCTACAGATCTACTGTTATAATAATGCTCGGATTAACAATATTATATACACTATGGAGGTGCAGATTGAACTAAAAGCCAGACTAACTAAAATTAGTTAGTTAGGTAAATTTTGTTCTTATTTATTTCAGCTTGGAAGAAAAGAAAAACAGGGAAGAATTCACCTTACGCCCGCGGCCCATGTGACGATAGCGAAACGGTCTAGTTACATATTTCGACCCCTTGGTCTAGAGTTTATTAGGTTGGGACTTGTAGAGTTAGGGCGTGTAGAGTTAGAAACTTAGCTCGAAATGAGATCTGATAAACTTTTTGATAGTGAGAACCATATTCGTATATGGTGTCTATTGGCAACGTTGTAATTACATGAACATGTGTTTGGTGGGATACACTATGGAGGAACAGATTGAACTAAAAGCCAGAGTAACTAAAACTGATAGTTATATTTTGTTCTCATTGATCTCAGCTTGGAAGAAAAGAAAACAGCCCTTGACTAGTTTATTGTTGGTTCGTATCGTCACAAGGTCCCCCGCCTTCGTCGTCGTCGTCGTCGTCTCAGCCACACAACACCCACTGCTGGGTATAGGCCTCCCCCAAAAGGGAGCCCCCGCCTTAGGGCTTTGTAAACTTTTCTCGGTCTTTGGAGATGGTGTACATAGACGTGGCCCAAATTGGGACATGTCCGTTATTTATTTTATATGGAATTTGCTTTTAGTAAGTTTTCTTGCCTTAAAAAAATTAAAAGCATATTCTGATACACTGACACTGACATAGTTTTCCAGCTTCATTGAAAATAAACATTGCGTTAGCGCCCTTTTTAGGTCATCAGAACGATATATGAATTGCTTCGGTGTTTTGCGCAAAAAGGTAGCGACACGTGACAGCAAATTTACTTTGACCTTTTTTACACTATGACCACTTACCGATTCCTTGCTCAAACCACGCCAATGTCCTATTTAAAATTGGTTTTCTCTATGACACTTACATATTTTAAAGTTATTTAATAATTATACAATTAGTGACTTTCATACAGTAATTCTATAATTTGTGAGTATCATGGAAAAAACTAATTTTGAAAATGTCAAATATAAGTACGACATTGGCGTGGTTTGAGCAAGGAATCGGTAAGTGGTCATAGTGAATAAGGGCCCTGGAAGATTACTTCTTCTTACCTCGTTGTGTGAAACTGAAACTATTAACAACTAGCGACAACGCTGGCCTACAGCGTATTAAAAATATATAAAAGTATTGGAGAATTTCAACGGTGGTCCGCAAGTCTCGATAGCACAGTGGTTAGAGCATTGGACCGGATTTCCAAAGGTCGTGGGTTCGAGTCTCATCTGAGAATTCACTGGTGGCCGAGTTGATATTTTCCAATATTTTTTTATTTACAATTTATCATAACTATGAAACTATTAATTTTATCAGCATTACAGTGTTAAACTTTTAAATGGTTTTTTTTACTACAACTGCCAATACCCAACATGTTTATCCTACTTCTTTGTTCTTTCACTAAGAGGGTTTCTTATGTAACATGCGCATTCAAGTTTTATTATTGTCTCATTAGTCAGACAGCGGACGCGCCTACGCCTAGGCGATAAATGTCCACTCGCCGATTATTTGCAGCGCGCAATGTATGCAAATCACAACAGTTTAATGCAGATGCGAAATTAGATTTAGCGAGCGGGAGCTGCTTTGTATGCACGTTGTGTATAACTGCAAATTGATAGCTACATTTTATATAGTCATTGATATTCTGCAAAAAAAATACACAGAGCAAGTACTTACCACAGCAACATTTCTGATAAGTAATTGAAAAAAAACTTATGCATAATAAGAAAAAAAGTGATGATGAAGTCTAGCACCCATATCCTAAGTCGTTTCTCCAAAAATTACTCGTCCTCGACTTAACAAAACCTCATTGAAAACCTCTTCGAAATACTCCTCGAAATCGGTATTAATACGGTTATCGGTCATAACTCCGTAAGGACCTGGAGGAGCCAAAGAGTACGTAGCCACTCCGTGGTAGGCCTAGCGCACACTACCATTTTTACCCACGACGAGGTTGAGTGGAGTGTAAAAAGTTTTGGAGGAACGACTTAGAATATGGAAATTATAATACTTTTCTTCTTTTGAGTCGATGATATGATGAGCGGATCACAGCAACTTACCTAAAGACTAATAATAAATTGACTACACAATACTAATTGACTACCAAAAATATTTACCGAGTTCAGCGAGTTTAAGACTGAGAAGTGAGAAAAAATGCATTTTGTTCGCAAATAACAAATAAACAAAGCAATACTTAGTTTCAACTGTCTGCTGTCAAGGAAACCCGAATATACTGCAGCCATTAACTCAAGGCTGGCTCTTAGTGCTGGCACGCCGGTTCTGTCAGCTAGAAGCTACACAGCAAGCTGCCAACTCTTTGGATTTACTCAATATTCAATTTCTTATTATACAATCAACGAAATTTTCGGTCGACTTTAAAGTCAAAAATCTCAAAAAATATGTAAGTTGGTTTCTTAAATCGCATAAGTACTCAAACTAGAAGCAAAGTTAAACCAGTTTCAACCGCCTGTGGTCTAGTGGTTACATGACACACGTCCTGGTCTCGATTCAGAGGTCATGTGTTTGATACCCAGTGGGAGTGGGTGAATATATAAATGATAAATAAATAAATAAATAATTGCATACAATCACAGCCTAGCCCACATTAAGTTTCATGAAGAACTTGTGTTATGGATAACCTAACCTCAACCCTATCTCAGCGTTTTTTAGAAATCAAGTCAATAACTAAGTAGTAGAGTTACTGTAAAATGATTATTATGACTTCACATCCGCAATGTCATCGAAGATTAATAATAATTGCATACAATCACACCAATTATCTAGCCCACGTTAAGTTTCGTGAAGAACTTGTGTTATGGACTAGATAACAGATAAACATACTTATATACGTTTTTTTGTAAATACATACATGATATACATATAGACAAAATAGACATGTTCATGCACACAAATATTTGTCTTGTCCGGGGATCGAACCCGGGACCTCTGACGCAAAGGCGAGTTTAGTACCCCTGCGCCAAATAGGTCGTCAAAATATATTGTATTTGGTTTGGTTGGTGGTAGAACTGTTCCGGTAGTTAAAGATAAGACCCTCATTGGTTGAGGATTCCTGAAGAAACGCGATTCTACCTTCAACCATCAAGCCGCCGCTGTGGTCTAGTGGTTCAACTACCGGTACAGACCCAGGGGTCCCGGGTTCGATTTCCAGCGGGGGTATTCATATTGTATTGGCTGGCTTCCATCTTCAGCCTTATCAATACTTAACATCAAGTATGATGAAGGCTAAAAATCTTTCCGTCATTTAGAAAAAAAAAAAAAGAAACAGCTTACATTTTGGAGGGGTAAACGTTTTCCCGTCATAGTTAAAAATAAACTGGCACATATCCGAAATTCAAAAGACGAATGCGATGTTTTCAACCATAATATTTACTTATTTTCCTTTGAAAATGAACAAAATACAGTCCTGCAAGTCCCGGTGCGTCTCCAGAAGCCATTGAATGGAAGCGATTGATTTCCCGGCGCTTCCTCGCCATTGCCTCGCCGGGAAAGTTTGTGGAGCATTTCCACCGGTTAGCCGGTGTCATGTTTGTTCATGTGAAACACAAATACATTTATTGCTCGGAAAACATGAAATACAGCATCAAAACTACGCTGTTTTAAGCCTTTTAATCTTAATCTTATAACTAAGATTACGATACTTTTACATTATTTTAGTTCTTGCTTTTAGTGGAACCTATCACTTAAGTGAAAGCTTTCTGTAACTGTGACAATGTTTCAGTGTAATTTGATACATTCAATATTAACCTCATGATGTATTGGTGTGAAAACTGTGCGTATGTTTTTTGTACAAACTAGGCACCTTATGAACAAGTTTAATATCTGCAGTACCTGCAGTCATGCAAATGCGCTTGTAGTGTGTATACGCCTTAGTGTTAAAATCATCGTCGTTCCATTCAGTTCCAGAGATTTGCAAAATATATCTAAAGAAGGCCAAGTATTACAAGTATTTCATAAAGCTTGCTCTCAAGAATAAGAAAAAGTTTACCGTTCAAATTCTAAGCACACCTTTAGGGATCTTGTAACGAAATCCGCGCAGCAACTCCGCACTCCCGTAACAAGATAAATAACCTCCCCCCTCCCCCCTCCCCCCACTTCCCCAGGGACTAGTACCTGGCCCTTTTTATGGACTCCACCTTCACGTTATTAAGTTTCTAATCCCGGAGGTAATAAAACTCATATTTCCATCTAAGGGTATGACGGTTATTCTCGTTTTCAGTGCCGACTACTTAATTTGCCGACGTTTTTATGCGTTTCGTAAAGTTATTGAAATGAAAGTTTATTACTTCAATGGTTTGAAAGATAAAGTAAATGCCTACATTGCTTAACACGTTCAAGGCATCATGAGGTCAAACTAGCCACATGCGTGACTACTCGCAGGTGCGGCAGCCAAAATCGCTTTCTTTCACACTCTGCGGGGGGCCGCCAAATTAACATTTTTAGGAGTATGACAGAGATAAATATATTAAATTGTTTCTCTTACGAAGTCTAGCGCAACGGCGTTTTTAAAAAAGAAATGAGTTTGAAAAGCCTTAAACGCACTGAATGGAATAAATCACGTATAGTGCGGAGTGAGGTATATATAATCTGCCTCAAAAATTGTAGGCCTCATAGCCGCACCGAGTGAAGCGCGGGCGTTGCGGGCGCCGCACATCTTAGCTTAGTGATGTCACAAATTTCAATACGGAAATACGGTGCCAGTCAACGCAAAAAAAAATCCAAAAAAAATGTCTTGTCCTCTTAACTGCAACTCTCTTTTATTTCCATTCATCGAGACATCAATCGAACTTTCTTTTTATGCGATTTGAGGCACAACCGATGTCATATTATATATTTTTCATTAATTCAATACCAAAATGCCATAACTGCGGGTGAAGTTAATATTTAAGTATATAATGATAAAATAAAATAATTTCAAGTAAATAAAGTAAATTTTGAGCTTTATTTAGGCGTTTTTATATTTAGGCGGAAACAACATTTTGTGAGGCCGAAAAGGTCTCTTTCGCACTGTAAAAAAGTTCAAACTGGCATCGAAAAGACCTTATAAGTACGAAAGTCCATCAAAAATGGCTCTGCAACGAACGTGTTATTGTTGTAGCGACGTATAAGCTTGCATTGCAATATCAAGAAAGGTAGGTAGGTAGCTTTTCAAAGATTGCTTCGCAAATAAACAAAAATTGTGAGTGTTTCAATACTTATAATTACAGCGTGTACCTTTTGAGTGCTGCTTTTTGTTTCAGCTTTCATGAAACCTCTGGTTGCATCAAAATTTCGTTGACAATTCCAAAATTTTTATTTTTTTATGAACGACGGGGAGACTCTTAGCCTTCATCATATTTACATATGGAAATACTATCTGAAAGCTTCAAAATAGTGACGCGAAGCTATTACGACACCGAAATTCGGTATGTTCTCTAAACTACAGTAAAAGCTTTACTTAAGCTTGTATTACGCCCACTAAGACAAACAAGAAATTTAAACGTTTCACCCTCAAACTACGACAAATACGCGGCTAAATCAAAAGCATACCTTTGAGACGTTAAGTAGATCACAGAAACATAGACACGGTAGTAAATATTCCACACCATATTTGGGAAAACTTTTGTTTTTATTATTTGTTTTAGTTTTAAGTACTTGTTAGACAGTAATTTGTAACCCCAAGTTACGACGAAAGCTGTGTGTACTTGTCATAGGTGAACATATCTACATCTTTTATATATATATAAAATTCAATGTCCTGACTGATAATCAACGCACAGCCCAAACCGTTGGGTCTAGAAACTCCAAATTTTGCACATAGGCTATGTGCAAAATTTGGTATGAGGTGCAGGGGTGCACTAAGAAAGGATATTTCGAAATTCAACCTCTAAGAGGGTGAAATAGGGAATGAAAGTCTGTCAGTTTTGAAGAAAGGATCATCAAATTTTGTACTTATGTTGACGATTTAAAATGAACATTGACCAATCTCAACGTTTTCAAAAATTCTACCACCAAAGGGGTGAAAAGAGGGGATGAGATTCTGATTTATTTTTTTATTAGGCTTATTGTTGGAAAATAAATACTAATAAATAAACCTAAATTTTGCAAATTTTGAAATCAACCCCTAAGGGGTAAAAAGGGGTAAATAATGTTAAAATCGGTATGGATGTCGTTATTGAGGTTTTATGGGATGGAATCCTTAATGGTTTAAGGAAAGGGTTTAAATGTTGTATAGAAAAGTAATGTAAAATACACATAGCGACTTTGGTCGCGATAGCTTTGTAGCATTTTCTACTACTTTTCCATTCACACTTATTCATGCGCTTATATTATAAATGCTAAAGAAAGACTGCACGTCTGTCTGGCTGTTCCTTTTCACGCGTAAACCACTGAATCGATTTTAGTGAAATTTGATATGGACGTAACTTGAACCGTTGAGATGGACTTAAAATACTTTTACTCTGATAAATGCATATATGGCACACTTAGGTAGTGAAAAGTGGTCGCTAACTATGGGTCTGATAAGAAGGCTCAAGGTCACCCAGGGTGCAATGGAGATGGCAATGCTTGAAGAGGGAAATGAGGAGATCCAAACTAAAGTCACCAACATCGCACCAAGGATCACTCAGCTGAAGTTGCAGTGGGCCCATAGCGAGAAGAATCGATGGCCATTGGGGCGGAAAGGTTCTGGAATGGCGACCGTGCACCAGCCGATGCACCGTGAGTGACAAGGTGGACCAACGATCTGGTGAAGATCGCGGAAAGCCGCTGGATGCGGGCGGCGCAGGACCGATCGTCGTAGAGATTCTTGGGGGAGGCCTTTACCCAGCAGTGGGTGTTATGTAGCTGAAACGACGAAATGGCACTACCACCGACATCCTAAATCCACGCGATAACCTAATTCCTCGCGGACGAAGTCGCGGGCGGAAGGCTAGTTTGAACTAAAACCATAGTAATTTATAGAATAGAATAGAATAGAATAGAATTTATTGATTTGTAGAAACATGTGTGGTACAGTTCTTAAAAATATAATTATGGTAATGGTATCAACATGTCTTACCATTGTAGGCGTACAAATTTAGAATGGCGAGTTTAATTAAATGTCATTTATAATTTAATTAGAAATGCATGCAACACAAAAATCTATATAGGGAAGTAGTCCATTATTTAATTGTAATCACTAATATAGAATACATTGTTGATGAAAAATTATAAGAAAATTAAATGTCAATAAATCTTAACTAAATAATAAATAACAATATCAGTAGCACATTAAAGAATCATAAAATTTTATCATTCAGAATTCTTATAATAACATTTATTAATGAGAAATGCATTCAATTTACTTTTGAAAATATTAATATTATTACATTCTTTTAAAGATTTCGGGATTTTATTAAAAAGTTTAGAGCCCATACAATAAACACTATTTTGTAGAAGAGCAGTTTTAGAAGCTTGTGCTCGTAGTTATGTTGGGTATAAACGAGTATAATATGTATTGCTGTTGGTATGCCTTATTGAATATAAAAACAAATCCCATCTATCGTCATGCCTTGCGTGTCCTGACACCTGGCACGTGTTAGAAATTAGTACAAGTATCAATGGGTATAATTAATTAAAATTCTACTGGCAATGTTAAATAGCTTCAACTGTAGTTAAATAAAACTGTTGTTCTACGAGGAATAAATAAATAAAACCTTAGAAATCGTTCAATAATTACTGGAATTTATTAAATAAAAACGTCAATTTAGAAATGTTCTTCCAGTTATAATGATTATTTTAAACACAACTTAAAACAACATATTTAATCAACATAATATTTACCCATAACAGAGAACGAGAACATCAAGTATAACTTCAAAGAAAATTAATCGAGAATAACACAGTATTAAAATAGAATAAAACAGTAACTATTACGGAAGAAAAAAAATATATTAGGGTACAATAAAACAGTATTAAAGACCTTAGCTTGTTAGACTTTTAAATACAAATGAATCAAGATAAAACAGTATAAAATAAAAATAGAATAAAACAATATTTAAGTAGAATAAAACAGTATTAAAGTACTTAGCCTTTAGACCGCTCTGCTCGACTGACCACACAAGACTGTTTTTCAAATGTGTCCTCCGTGCTCAAAGCCAAAAGATAAGTCCTGCCATTTTTAACAACTCCTCCGTGAAAATAATAAATCTTCTACAGTGGCGCTAAAGGTCAAATCACTTCTATTATATGAATAACAAATTTTAAATAAACGATTTGTACTTATTAGAATATAAATATTATCAACATTATTTATAACTTAATTTATCAAGTAACAATACATGTTCAATATTTGTATTACAAAAATAATTTAGGAAATAACGGGAAGTAAACGGAAACCTATTTGTCAATCGTCTGGTCAAAACACATCTTTTTTGTATTTTACTGTTTTAATAAAATCGCTTTTAATATTTTGATAGGCCAATATCGATAAGTTTCAATAATATAATGAATTGAACACTAAATTTACATTATAATTCTTAATTTAATATCTACTAAACAGGAAATAACAAACTTAAGAATGGTTCTCTATATCAGATAGTCAAATCAATTTTTTTAACAGAATCTGGTTAAATGAAGTAAAATGTTAATGAGTATATATTCTAATATAAATTTAACGACTTTAATTGGCAAATAAATTTAAACAAAACATTTAATATTCTAATACATGCAGCAAGATTTTATGATAGCATCCAACAAGGCTGCCAAAGTGGCTAAGTTCTGGGTCACAATTTTAATGTCTGCCATCGACACGCTAAGAAAAAGTGTAGTTTACACATTTTTTACAATTAATTTTTCCATTATAGATTCTTTAATTTTGCCCCAATGCGCAATGTCCATAACGTTTGCATAATAACTACTTCGGAGTTACTCATTATTTCGGAATCACGCGGGTCAAATAGCAGCGTTGATAATCTTCTTCTTATCGAGTGAGGATTAGTGGCCACCTCTGGTGTTTTATCAAGCCACCTTTAAGGCCTCTGACTTGGCTTAACGACTGTAATCAGATGACAACAGCCGGGACCGACGGTTTAACGTGCCTTCCGAAGCACGGAAGCGCTCAGTTGTAATGCAACTTTACGGTCTCCCATCCGACAACTGACGGGCCGAACTTTGCTTAACAAACGTGATCGAGTACGATCAGTCTGTCAAGCCCGGCCATGAGCGCTTCAAGCTAGTTGACAATAATCTCATAGTTGGCTTATTATTGCTAGTGCAAATTTGGTATAAGAGAAATAGCTTGCTAACTTAAACTTCCATAACACAATGTTATGTCATATATTGTGCCTCGGCTCAAGGATATTAATTTTCATGCGAAACTCCAAGTACCCGCAAGTTGCCGCGCGGGGCAGGTTAGCCGCCATGATTAAAATTCAAATGAAGCGGAAACTTTCAACTCGGCTAATGAAGTTGCCCCTGAATTTTGCCCACACGTCGCTACGATAATGTTTCACATACTTCTGAAGATTTCCCACTGTATACTAGCTGGGGACTTTTTTGGAAATAATTTGTCATCGCTTTATTTTTGGGTTAAATCTTTACAGACTTAAGAATATATTTAGCTTTTAACCCTACAGCAAACATTGGGTCTTTTGTTCACTAAGACGTGAGTAATTTTAGGTATTTCTGATGCTTTTGTTTTGTTCAAAAATTTTACCTATCCATTGATAAATTTTAAATAAAAAAAATTGGAAAACTTAACTCGACCACAAGTGCTTCCACTGCTCTAACCACTAAGCTACCGAAACATGGTGGTTAAAGCAGTGGGCTGGATTCCCAAAGGTCGTGGGTTCGAGTCCCATCTGAGAATTTACTTGTGGCCAAATTTTTTTCCATTTTTACTACAGGTCATGTTTTTTTCTGCGGAGTGGACATAGATTAGACCTTGGGCCTTTCCCAAGGTCTAGGGCTACTTTTTCCACAAAAGTGACACCTAAGAGCGCGATTTAACCTAATTTATTTAAATGAATACTCTGAAAAACTAACTAACATTTGACAGCAGACCGATTAAATAATCCATTTGTAACGACCTTGAATATTTGGCACTGCTAAAAATATCCCGAGGGAAATAAGTAAAATTGCAAGTGACGTCACCACATTCCATTTCATCAAATGAGCATCCAAATGTCGCATACCACAGCTTCTGTCCAAACTATCAAGCGGGTGCGGTAAGGGCGCGGTGCGGGTGCGGTGCGTGTGCGGGACGCAGGTGTAATTGAAAATCGATGACAAATTGTATTAGTTGGCCCGTCCACCTCCCGGCCCGGGAGCCCAATCTGAAAATGTTTAGTCACAATCGTGAACAATATGTGTTTCAATGGTAAAATAAAAAAAAACAAAATCATTTATTCATTCTAGGCTCTTACTTACAAGGCCTTATGAACATCGGTTAGTGCTTTATTGCACAGTTTGTTACTACTTTTATGTTTGTCGTCTCAGCCACGTGACATGACACCCACTACTGGGTATAGGCGTCCCCCAAGGATCTCCACGACGATCGGACTTAATATATGGTTCGATCGGACTTTTTTTCTTACTACAATGTATACTAAAATATGGCTGACTGTGCTAATATTATAAATGCGAAAGTTAGAAGGTATAGATTGGCATTTGTTACTCTTTCACGCAAAAAGTACTGAACGAATTTGGATGAAATTTGGCACACGGATAGTAGATAAATAAATAAATAAATAATTGCATACAACCACACCAATTATCTAGCCCACATTAAGTTTCATTAAACTTGTGTTATGGATACTAGATAACGGATAAACATACTTATATACTTTTTTTTTGTAAATACATACATAATATACATATTAAACACCCAGACCAAGACAAATAGACATGTTCATGCACACAAATATTTGTCTTGTCCGGGGATCGAACCCGGGACCTCTAGCGCAGAAGGAGGGCTTAGTACCCCTGCACCAAACAGGTCGTCAGTAGATAGCCTGGATGAACAAAGGACACTTTTACCCCAATATTCCCACGGGAATGGGAACTAAGTGGGTGAAACCACGGACGACTGCTAGTATAGTAATCTGTGCTACAGCGTAAAAGTACCTCTACAATTGAAACGCGATTGAGATACGATTATGACCAGAAGTAAGCAGGATTGACCCCCGGGTCGCGTGCTCGGTGAACTTAATTGGTGTCCCGTTAATTGCGGGTTTGGACTGATCACGTATTTTATTGTGCCTTTTGGATGGAAATAACCGCGTGCTTCCGGGTAGTAAACAGTAATGGAAATAACTAGAAGTAGAACATGAGGATATGTATTTTTTTCTATCAATTATCTAATCCAAGCTGTGTTTCAGTTTTAGAATAGACAAATAATATTTAATACAAAAGTTTAGAAATCATTTATATTTTTTTTTAATTCACGACGGGGAGACTCTTAGTCTTCATCAAACCTGATGTTAAGTATTGATAAGGCTGAAGATGGAAGCGAGCCTCTCCTGGGATCCTCAACCACTGAGGAACTGGTTGTCTAATCTCTAACTGCCGGAACACAACAATGCTGAAAACATTGTTGTTATGGCTTCAGACTTAGATAAGATGGTGGTAGCTAGCCAGGCGAACTCACAACAATTCCTACCACCAACAAAATCGAATACAATATGTACCCCCGCTGGGAATCGATGTCTGGGTCTGATACACTGACCACAGAGGCGGTTAGATATTAAAGATAACTTGATGAAATATTATTAATCGTAAAACAATTAACGACTAAAAGTAAAAACGTTATATTAAACGTTATGTGAAACGTGTATAGAAACGGCGGAAACAAACCGAACAAACAAACAGTCTCGCTGCCACCCCCCCCCCCCCCTCCCGGCCCAAATCACCCCCCACTTTTACTCTATCCACCGAATCAAATTGACTTAATAATGTAAACAGAAATTCGCTTTTCAGTCACTTCGTCTGAAATAAACAAATTACCTTTATGAAGACACCCAAACGAATATATTATTATTTTCTACGAATATATTATTTTTTACTTCAGGCTTGGTTAAAACAATTATCTTATAGTGAAACTGAATGCCTTTTAGAGGTTAAATCATGAATGTCATAATAAATTAATATAATAAAAGATTAATTAATCACTAACTACTGACACATACATACACTCATACATACACACACACACACACACACACACACACACACACAGACAGACACACACACACACAGATCATACACTCACACATGCATGCACAAAAATTTTTTGTAATTAACTTATAATTATTACCCTAAAAGTTACCCTTAAAAACTCAATCGTTTGTATATATTAAGTTTTAGGAAGAGCGGACACTCCTGACACAAGTGTTTTTAAAATACTTAAAAGGAGTGTTCCAATATCTTGTGTTCAATGTTGATTGAGGACAACTGGAATAAACATTTTTTTTTTTATAAAAGAAATAAGGGTGAAAACATTGAAAATAGAAACGGGTATTAAAAGCGTATAACGTGATTGGTATTAAATGCTGACTCAACCCGTATTTTCACGCATACAGTATCGTTTCACGATGTAGGCAAGCACTAAGTACCACCTTTGAGGTCTAGTAGTACAAACACCGGTATCAGACGCAGAGGTCCTGGGTTCGATTCCCAGCGGGGGTACATATTGTATTCAGTTTGGTTGGTGGTAGGACTTGTAAGTCCGTCTGGCTAGCTACCACCATCTTATTTAAGCCTGACGCCATAACAACGATGTATTCAGCATTGTTGTGTTTCGGCAGTTAGAGATAAAATAGCCAGTTCCTCAGTGATGAGGATTCCGGGAGAAACTCGCTTCCATCTTCGGCCTTATCAATACTTAATATCAGGTATGATAAAGGCTAAGAGTGTCCACGTTGTTCATTAAAAAAAACAGCGGGTTGCACTCCGGGAGTGCCGGCAGAAGTAAAAACCGCTTAAACGAAACAGCAGGAGCAGGAATACGGTTTCGCCGCGCGGTAGAAAGAGAAGGGGATATTACCTACTTCCTCTCCTACGCCGCGCCGGCGGCGGTCTACTCTCCCTCCGTCTTACGAATTTTTGATCAGGGTCACGTGTCCTGACGCGACTTTAACATTTTTTACCAATCCCAAAAATGTAAAACTCTGATGTGCACAACGTCCCTAAAGAAGTTTTCACTTAAAAAAAAGTAGGGATTTGTAATTGTGATAGTGATGTATGAAATTGTGTAATATAGAGTCGCAATCCCTTTCGGAACGAATGATGTTTTCAATGGCACCTCATTTGACAATTCTCCATACATATGAAACATATTTTCGTCTGTCACTGCTTAGACAGATCAATTTCGTTCATTCGATACCTTTCAAAACGCGTCCCGATCACAATATCTTTCAAATGTCAAATAAATAGTGACGGCCTGAAGTATGTAAATATCTCTCAAATGACGAATTTGAAAGGGATTGCGATAGATTTTAAAATTAGACAAATAAATGTTTGGCGCAGGTTTACTAAACCCGCCTTCTGCGCCAGAGGTCCCGGGTTCGATCCCCGGACAAGACAAATATTTGTGTACATGAAAATGTCTATCTATCTTTGTGTGGGTGTTTAATATGTATATTATGTATGTATTTAAAAAAGAAAAGTATATAAGTATGTTTATCCGTTATCAAGTATCCATAACACAAGTTCTTAATGAAACTTAACGTGGGCTAGATAATAGGGTGTGATTGTAAGCATTTTTTTTTTATTTTAAACCTCACTAATTTACGATTTCGTATAAACATTTTGATTTGAATTGAGTTCGAGACGGTTTCAACTTGAAATTGCTCAATTTCGAAACCGATCATTAAACTACAAATCTACAAAGCTGTATATTTGTAAAGTTTGACAACAAAGTTTCCTCGCATGCTGTTGTAAGTCGCTTACACAAATAAAGCAGTAGAATTTCCAGTGTAAATAAAATATAGGTAAGTAGTATGTATGTACCAACTCAAATAGGGTCGGCAAATAATCTACCACCGGTTGGCAAATCTGCAGTAGGGCTGCCAACGACGATAGTTGGACCGTCAAAAGTCGCTTTAAAAATAATGTTCTTGTCCTTACTATGAAATGGAGATATCTCTTTTTGATAAAAATACATTATGATTTTTTAATTTTTGCATTTTCCAATGCTATTTTTAAACTTATGATATTTTAAATAGAAAAATTTTGGAAAAAATCAACTCAGCCACAAGTGAATTCTTAGATGGGACTCGAACCCACAACCTTTGGAAATCGAATAGGTATTGGATAAGTATCTTGTAGGCAAGCGCGTTTCATCCTAGATCACATCATCGCTTACCATCAGGCGAGATAGCGGTCTAGCGCTAACCTACATATACATACATAGAAAAAAAAACCGATCCAATGCTCTAATCACTAATGTTAAAGATTGCATTGTCTAATCTGTGCTTGTAACTTGTATTTTAGATTTAATGCCATGCCACACTTCCGGCGTCATTGTTACGACGTTCTTGGATCTAAGTCATTGCAGTGGCTTTTAATATAGCATAGTTATGTATTTTTATAGTGTAAAATCTTTTAAGCTAATTAAGTATTTTGTTTTTATTTGTTTTTCACCTTGGTGTTTTTTTTTATTATTTTGTCTCCGTATCGGATTGTCAAACCGGTCACGACGGAAGATCAGCGCTGGTCGTAGACCACGCATTATGCTGAGTCGTGACCGATTTGAGACAAATTTCATTGTTTTTATTTTTAAGTATGTTTTTGTGGCGTGTGATTTGGTTTGTCTCAAATAAATTAATTTTTCTTTCTTTCTTTTTTCTTTTGTGTATTTTGTTATTATTTCCTAGTTTTAATTATATTAGAGAATAAGGGAATAAATACAAGGTTAATACCTAATGTTCTAATGTTTAATATTGTTAATTAAATTTTTGGAAGCTGTATTGTTAACGCACGTGCTACTACCCAGTTCTGTTGAGTTTTTCCCGCCATAAATATCAAAATAGTAAGTGGGGGTAAGTAGCACGAGCGCAAGGTAGAGGTCAGTCCGAGTCAGTTGTGTATTAGCATCGGCAGTGAAAGGTCGTAGTCGAAAACTGTGTTTAGTGAATTTCAGAAAATAAACTGTGTAAAGTGAAATATGGTGTTTCTATCTCCCTCGATCTTTAATACTAAGCACCGACTCTCAGTGGTTAGAGCATAGGATTTTTTCCAAAACTTTTTATTTAAAACTTATCTTACATAATACATTAACCCAAAACGAACCTTTAACGTAAGATGGAGCGTTTGGGGAGAGATTAAGGCTACTAGAGAACTAGATATTTAATTAGTTAGTTGTGTGACAATACCTGACTAGCGGCCGCTCGCGGTTTCACCCGCGTGGTCCCCGTTCTTTTTTTTATGTATGACGGTGAGACTCTTAGCCTATCTTATCTCTAACTGCCGGAACACAATGCTGAAAACATTGTTGTTATGGCGTCAGACTTAGAGAAGATGGTGCTAGTTAGCCAGGCGGACTTACAACAAGTCCTACCACCAACTAAACCAAATACAATCTGTACCCGCTCTGGGAATTGAGCTCGGGACCCCTGGGTCTGATACCGGTTGTTTTTTTTTTTTTTTTTTTTTCTTTTATTTAGGAACAAACAGTTTCTTAAAATATAATAAGTACATAAATCAGATTAAAAGTAAACCTAGAGTCCCCTACATTATAAAATAAAAAACAGTAGAAAAAAGGACAACAAAGTACTTAAACAATTACACAAAATTTCAATTAACAAGCCTAACAGATAAAGATTTGTACACACAATTCACACGCGGATACTTTTAATTATGTTGATAGAGATATATATAATATAAAAATAAAAAGAAATACAAAAAAAGAAACACAAATACAAAAACAATGCGCTGCTTAAGGTATTAACAAACACAATCTATAGTCTATAAGTCTAACTTCTCATAGAAATAAATAGACATTCGTTAAAATATTATCACAATATTAGAATATTACTCTGCGGTACTGGATATTTCAGTGATGCGGTTTCTGAATTTATTCGACGATTTATCAAATATTTCCACCGTACTATATTGATCATCATATAGGGAACAAGATCTTTTTATAAAACTATTCCTGCCATAACAGGTTTGACTAGGATTGATGAAAAAGAGTGTTTTTTTTCGACAATTTCTTTCCTGCTTGCGTGGAACACGAAAATTAACTTGTTCTAACAGAAAAGGAGCATCAACCATATTATTTAATATTTTAAATAGGTATTTTAAATCAATTTGATTTCGACGTTTTAACAAAGAGTCTATTTTATGAAATTGAAGTGATGTTTCGTAGTCTGTGTACTGGTGCACAACTCTGTAGTCCAAGGACTTAACAAATTTTCTTTGGATTCTCTCAATTTTATTTTGGTGAATTTGTTGATAAGGATTCCAAACACAGCTAGCAAATTCCAATCTACTTCGCACGTAACTATTAAATAAGATTTTATAGGTACTTACCAGTTTAAACTGTTTACCTGCTCTTAATATGAAACCCAAAAACTTATAAGACTTATTTACTATTTTATCTATGTGGGGAATAAATGTGAGTTTGGAATCCATTATAACACCTAGGTCTCTGACTTCGGTAACGCGTTTGAGATCCTCTTCCCATAGTTTATAGTTGAAGTTAATTACATTCTTTTTTCTAGTAAAATAAATAACAAAACATTTCTCCGAATTTAAAAATAAGTTGTTATTCTTACAGAACTCAGCAAAACTATTCAGGTCACTTTGCAGTAATTCAGCATCATTTGGTTCTTTTGTAATTCTAAATAATTTTGTGTCATCTGCATACAGTAACAGTTTTGAGTGTCTTATGGAGCTGGCAAGATCATTAACATAAATTATGAACAGTAAAGGTCCTAAATGTGACCCTTGTGGAACTCCTGAGGGTATATTTTTATATGCAGAGCAATAACCACACAGCACAACAGCCTGACTACGATTCTCTATGTAAGACTGGATCCAACGAAACAAATCGCCATGGATTCCGAGCTGCCAGAGTTTGAAAAGTAAAGTGTCATGACAGATTTTATCGAAAGCCTTTGCAAAATCGGCATATATAGCATCCACTTGTTCATTTTTATCCATTGCTGACAATATGATTTCAGTGAAACTCAGTAAATTGCTGTCGACACCACGATTTTTACAAAAGCCATGTTGGTTTGGGTCAATAACGCGCTGCACGACTTTGAATAGTTGATCTGTAACTATCTTTTCTTGTATTTTGGCGAATTGACAAAGCTTGGAGATTGGTCGATAATTAACAACATTGTTACTGGTAGTACCTTTAGGAATAGGCGTTATCCAGGCACACTTCCAAGCTTGAGGAACAATACCGCTTCTAAAAGACAGATTAAAAATATGTGTAAGGGGCTCAGTTAAAACGTTAGCGCACCTACGAACAAACAGCGGATGTATACTATCAGGCCCAGCACCCTTGTTAGTATTAATGGTTTTTAAATAACTATTAACTGAAGTAGTGGTGATTTCGACTGAACTTATATCCAATATCGGATTTACTGGAGGTTCCTGTCGATTAGGATTAATTTGTCGTGGTTTATCAACAAACACGGAGTGAAAATGGTCATTAAAGAAATCGCAAATTTGTCTCCTATCACTACTACTTTGACCATTATATGTCATAGTTTGGGGAAGGCCATTGCTAGCCTTAATGGCTTTAACATAAGACCAAAAGTGTTTGGGATCCTTCTTAATCAAATCCTCAGTAAAATTCGTGTATTTATTATGACAATCAATTTCCATACGTTTAGCTCTTTTTCTTAGAGCTTTAAAAGTCTGATAGTCTAAAGGGTTTCCGTATAATTTCCACAATTTATGGTACTTCCTTTTTTCATTCAAAGTTTCCTTAAGGGTTTAGTATGCCAGATAGGAATAGATTGCGAAGATCTTACAATTTTGAGTGGAACAAACCTCGAAATAACATCGTTTAAAATTGTATAAAATTTTGATACACATTCTTCCAAACTTAAATTCCTAAATATATTGGCCCAGTTTATGTTTTTAAGTTCACTGTTGATAGAATCAAAATTGGCTGCGTGGAAATTATAACTGTAAGAGGGTACTGAACTCATATATTTGTAGTTGTTAATATTTAAATAAATTTCAATTGACTTATGATGGTTATCTTCCGGAGTTAGCATTTGTAAACACTTAGTAACTTGACAATCAATGTTGCTCATAACTAGGTCCAAGATTCGATTCTTAGCATTATGAACACCATTGTACTGTTTCAGACCTGTTAAAGCAAGAAAATTACGCAACGAATTCACTATGCAGTCACCACCGTTTTGTAATAATTTATTGCATGAGTTCGTTTCATGCCAAACTGCATCAGAGACGTTAAAATCGCCTACAAGCAAAAATAAATCATTTAGGCGATCATTAAGTATATCTCCAGCTATATTGAAGAAAGCTTCCAACGTATCACGATACCCTGGCCCTTGTGGAATATAAACACACGCAATATTTAAATATTTTAAATATGTTGTACCACTAGTCCACCGAGGCGGTTAAAGTTCCGTGGGAATATCAGGATAAAAAGTATCATATGTTCATAACCAGGCTATCTACTATCTGTTTACTAAATTTCCGTGGAGTAGTTTCGGAACCTATTTAGTGCAAACAAAGAAACACACAGTCAAATCTTTCCCCTTTATACTATTAGTACAGATATCTAGAGAAAGATAACTGTAATATTAAAGATAACTACAGTAAACCTGAAAGTTTGAAAGTAAAAAGCAAAACTAATGAAATAAACATAATTCTTCTGGAAATAGTCATAGGCAATATAGCATTTCGAGTACTTCGTAGATGTGAGCGTGTACTAAAAAACGTCCATTTTCTGTTCCTCGAAGTAGGACTTGTTATGTACAAAATTGCTTGCTTGCTTGTAAGTATTATGATGATAAATTGTCTGAAATTGATTTGTTTAGTGGCTGCTCGTTGTCTTCTTTTAAAGCCTCTTTAAGAGAATCACTTACGGATTCGTAAATATTTTTTTTGTAGCAAAGTATTTATTTTTATTATTATTATTATTATTTGTTGTAGCTTGTGACCATTTTTGGCATTTCACTGTTTAGAATCATTATCCAGTTTTTTACTGTTTGTAGTGTATTGTATGAATTGTATACATTTAGGGAACTATAGGTCTATACTAAAAATAAATAGTCAATTGAAATTTCGCTTCACAAAGTAATTAAACAAACACAAAATAATTATACAATACCAGCATTTGTACTAAGCTACGACCTTACGGCTACGAAGTTCTGCTACGCTTGCTACGGCTTCGAATAGATTAGCTGAATATAAATGTATCTACATATAAAATTTGAGTTAAAAAATATGTTTGAGAAACTCTTTAACAGAAGTTAAAATGATTTTCAATTTGACGACTCTGTATGAAATAAAACAGGGAGAAAAAACAGCCCTTGACGAGTTTCTTGCCGGTTCTTCTCGTTACAAGGTCACTCGCCGTAGGGTTTGTGAACCGATGGCGTAGCTTCTTTGACGTTCATAAGTGCTTTTAACAGCCTAGACTGAATAAATGTTATTGAATTGGAACTTAAATGATTTAATGTAAATTTAATGCAACTCTATTTACCTATACAAATAAATTAATTATAAACATATAAACATATACAATTTTATGTTAAAAGTTTTGTTGCATTAAAATGTCTCATAGCATAAGAATAGCTAAATTTTATTGAAGTATAAAATCACGAAAGTCTACACCAACGCAATTGTGGTTAATCACTAATGATAAATTAATAAATGAATAAGGTGTACCGACGATCTGGTGAAGATGGCGGGAAGCTGCTGGTTCCGCCGCCGCGATAGAGCCAATAGAGCGTCTCCCTCATCGACGAAGAGATGCTTTATAATCGGTATTCTACAGATTGTACTTCGGAGAGTGTGCTATTGAGCTGCATGAGCTCATACCGCCAGATCCTTTTTACCACCGGGAATCCATACGTACTGCATGCTATCACCCCTACTATACCTCGTCTGCGTACAAAGCGCTTTTCCTCATCTTTTATAATGCTCACAGCCCGGGGGTGAAATACCCTGCTTGCACCTACAACCCTGGTATATTTAAAGCTCGAGTGAATAGGCTTTTTCTACGCAAGCTCGCTCCATCTTAGACCTCTTCTTAATCGAACGATTCAGAATTAGGCCAAGAGTAAGCCTATTTAATGTAAAAAAAAGAGCCGCGATCGTCGTGGTGATCCTTGGGGGATGCCTATAACCAGTAGTAGGTGTCATGTGGCTGAGACGACGAAGTGAATAAGCTAGTTCAGTAAAGTACTGTGGAGATCGTATATGTCTCCGCACTAAAAGGAGGCCGCTACGCCGCCGTTGCTGGCTGGTTTTGTTTATAATAAAATTAAGAAAAGTGAGGCCCGTCCAGCGTAGATATGGACGGTCGCCTTGACAAATAAATTATTTATAAAATTGTGAAATATTAATTATTTACTAAATATAACGATAATAACAGTCCAAGGAAGTGCTTATTTACATCTAGAATTACGTCCCCGTCACAGTACCAACCTTGATGTATGTACATGCTCAGAGCTCAGCCGTCTCCCGGGACGGAGCGGTGCGTTATCGTCCCGCGTCCCGCATTCGAAACGGGACAGCAACTAACTGTGGACCTTATCTGTAATTAAACAGATTGTACGCTGTTTTATATTTAACTGATTGTAACTGTGGCATAAACCTTTATTTTTAAATTGTATTTGTTTGTACCTCTTAACAATGTCAACATTTACCGAATCGTTTTTATTGTTATTTATAAGTAACAATATATTCCTACTTTAAATAACTTTGACTTAACTATAATACTCCCTTTTCTATTATTTTAGTTTTTTAATTCATCAAAACAACAAGAATAAAGTATATTTAGATTAAACTTAATGTTTAAACAACCATAAAATGTTCCTCTCTGTTGTCAGGTGAAAAATTGTGTGTTGCGCTCGGCAGAAAAGTTTTTAGCGTCTTGTACACTTTGATATCCTCGCTTCGCTCAAGATTCAATCTTTTTTCGTGGTTCAATCCTAGAATCCTTCGCTTGCTCAGATTTCAATAGAGGTAACTCGCCTCTAATAACCAACTTTCCAGCCTTTCATAACAAATAACCATTGTTACGGAAAAAATATCTAGCAACTTGTTTTTACCTACTCATTAAATATTCTTTCTTGGTTACAGAAGTTTCAGTAAAATCAAGAGATTCTCCACTGCTTACCTAACTCGTACTCTTTGAAGCTCTACAAGCTGAAATAAAAGTTAAAAGGCAAACAGGAAAATCTAAAATATTTTATTAAGCATAATAAAAGCACAAAATATCCGCCCTGGGGCTATATTTGAGTAACGTAAAATAACTTCGGAGGCGAACGTGCGGAGTCCGGAGACTCAGTCAATATTTATTTTGGCTGAGAATGTTTGTAGCTTCTTTGTTGTGCTCTTGTATGTACACGTATTTTATAAGATAATGATTGTCGATAGTCTATATTAATATAGCACATTATCATAATATATAATTGCTTCCTGTGATAAATATTAAACAAGGAATATACTAGAAAAAAGCAACTTGTCTCATGTCGCCCTGACGGGATCCGAACCCGCATCCTTGGGAGTCCGGCCCAATGCACTGACCAATTATGCTACAGAGACCTATGAGGACACGTCGAATTTTTCTAGTTTAATCACCTTTCTAGAGTGTTGGCCACCGTCGTTTCATCAATGAGAGGAATATCCTCGCATTCGATAGAAACATTTATACAAATGTTTGACTATGGATTAAGATGAAACAGCCATATAAGCAAAAAGCAACTTGTCTCATGGCGACAGGACGACATGAGACAAGTTGCTTTTTTCTAGTATATTTTCTTGTTTAATATTTATCACATAAAAATAGCATTGTAAAATGCAAAATTAAAAAGTTATAATTTTTTCCTGTAGTGGCGTGGCGGCACTTCTACCTACAAGATATGAAAGTGAAACTCAGTTTTAGGATTCCGTACTCAAAAGAAAAACGGAACCCTTTTCAGATCACTTTGTTGTCCGTCTGTCCGTTCGTCTGACTCCATTTATCTCGTGAACGCTTGGAGGTATCGAAATTAAAACGTTGTCACAAAAAAAAATATATTTCAATGCCCAGAGGAATCAAAATTCATAGGGTAATAAGACCCGCAGGCTGATTAGCTAACTTTGATTGAAGTTATTCCAATGAACGTTTTGTAACTTACACCTAAGAATATCTATCGATGAAATGCGATTACTTAAACGGTTTTTTTTGTAATTGCTATTCACTTTCTATCGATAAAATAACATATTATTTAAACTATACTCCAACATGAAGTTGCTACGAAATACTGATAATACGACTTATTTAAAAAGCCAGTGCATCGTTATGCACCGCAACAGGACATGTACGTTCATAATTTATCAGCATTATTCCACAATTTTTTTTTATGGATACTAGTCATGTCATCCACATTTTACTCTTTATTATTACACAGTATAAGACGACCTGTTTGGCGCAGGGGTACTAACCCCACCTTCTGCGCCAGAGGTCCCGGGTTCGATCCCCGGACAAGACAAATATTTGTGTGCATGAACATGTCTATTTGTCTTGGTCTGGATGTTTAATATGTATATTATGTATGTATTTACAAAAAAAAGTATATAAGTATGTTTATCTGTTATCTACTATCCATAACACAAGTTCTTCATGATACTTAACGTGGGCTAGATAATTGGTGTGATTGTATGGAAATATTTATTTATTTATTTATTTGTATAAAAACAAAAAAATGAAAATCACAGAATAAATAATTTAAAATTCGATTTTTGTAAACAAGTTTTTACGTGTTATTTTTCTTTAAATATAATAATGAATTTGTAAGTCAAGGTATAAAAAAAAAAATGTAAGTAATGTTGGGATTGAAAGCGTATTATTTGTATGGTTGTTCCTTATCCCAAATTTAACGCCCACCTTTAAAAAATTATAGTAGCAATTTTTATTCGTCTACAATAAAATTTTAAAACGTGCCTTCCAAAGCACGGTAAAGCTCGATAGTAAATCTTTGGTCACCCATCCCGTTTCAACTAATATGAAAGTTGCTTAACCGCTAAAATTGCTGGCCAAGGGCGTGAACCACTAAGCCACCGAGCTCCTCCGATTTTTAATAAAATTAAATTATAGTAAAGAAGGCCAAGTGGCAAAATAAAAAATATTTCTATGAGTATCATTTTATTAGCACGGGCTTAAAACAGATGCAGTGTCTTTTATACTGCTTATTTTATAAGTAAAATCTTGTAAGTATCATAATACAAGAAAAAAACAAAGATGTAAAATGATTAAAAACATGTTTTCGATTATAAGAAACAAGGTCTGAATAGTTTCCATTGCTATGAAAATTACTGCAAATCCAAGCCGTCACTTTGATTGCAAGAAGCTTACATGATCGGTGTTCAATGCGAACAATTTCTATCGATAAGTCAAATTTGCAATGGATTGTAATTGAAATTTAAACTTGTCAAATCGTACATACATAATCGCAAAACTGACTTGAAGGGTACAATTACATTAATTTCAGTGGAGAACTAATAGAAACAGAGTTCGATAATCAGCCCACTATTGACTTATAACTATGAAATTTGGCAATTAATATTGTCTATTACTACAAGTGCAGGGAAAAGTCTGAAACTATACATTTGAATTAAATCTTAAAAAATATACTTAGTCTTTAGTTTTGGAAACTGAATTTCGGGAAAAATTCTTACATAGGTACCTACAATATTGTGCGGAACCCTCGGTGGGCAAGTCCGACGCACTTGTCTAGTTTTTTAACATGAAACCACAAGACCCACTTTATCCATTCAATTCAAACAACTTAGAAATGCTAAATAATGCTCTGGGGTTGGCATAATATTATTCTTCAGCATTATTGGATGAACAATACTTACTTATTTCTCATTGGTCAAGTTGATTATCAAATTACTCAAGCAAAAGGCTGTATGTAAAGTCTCATGTGCGGAAATTCTTTATCTAATATATAAAATTATCTTGTCACAGTTTTCGTTCCTATACTCCTCCGAAACGGCTTGACCGATTCTCATGAAATTTTGTGAGCGTATTGAGTAGGGCTGAGAATCGGCTACTTTCTATTTTTTATCCCGAAATTCCACGGGAGCGAAGCCCCGGGGCACAGCTAGTAATAAATAAATCATTGAATAAATGTTTCTTACACTCACACCAAACTAAGCACTGTAAGGCTTGTGTTATGGGGTACTAGGGTAACGGATATAAATACATATAATTATACAAAATAAACAAGTATTTACGTTTAGAAATATAAACAACGTTATTTTATGTTTTCCCAAAACCTCAAAACCATTTCTGAAATCGCGAACAGTTTAGCAGAGTTCAAATATTTTTTTCTATGAAACAGCTGATTTTTTTTCGCATTTCAGGGTTGCTTCCATACAAAAAAAATGTTCGTATTGATGAGTTCTACAAATGGATTTGAGGTTTTGGGTAATCATAAAATAACGTTGTATAAACACTTCCATGACTCAGGTACAAATGCTCGTATTCATCATACAAAGATTTGCCCCTACCGGGATTCGAACCCAGTACCTCAGAGTAGGAGCCACCTTGAAAACGGTGTACGTACCACTCTACCACGGAGATCGTCAAAATTCTTTATGCTCCTCTAATATTTGTCAAATCAAATAAATGCATGAAATTTTCCTGATAACATATACATTATTAGGAAATAACAAACGAAACATATCACATTTACAATGTTTACGTTTTTCCCATTGACAAAGGCACGTATTCAATTTCGTATTCGTATTCAATCACAATTATATCATTAGATGTGTCGCTCACAGTTCATTCTATCTTATTTTACGAGCGACTACGGCGGAAAAAGAAATGAAGCAATAATCTCTGCTACTCCGCCACAATCGATAAGGAAAAACCTTCCCCCACAATACATTGACGCTTTATATCCAACCCCAACTCTATTTACTTGTGGAGAAGAAGCAATGTATGAGAGCAACGAGGAAATTCGGTAGGGTGGGAAAATGACGGCGCACGTGGTTAGCCAGGGATCGATAGCGCTCGACAACTGTTGCGCCGCATCTCCCGTCCTCTTTACACTTACAATTTTCGCTTTACGAAAATGAAAAGGAGCGAAGGACTCCACTACAAGCTCATAGCGCAAACTTCACGCATAGTATCGCGTGCCTTTTCTCTCTCGTAGAAATTGTTGGATGGTGGAAGAGGAGGGAAGATGCGGCATGCGATGGTCCTAGCGTCACAAAGGAGGTCGGATGAATAACAATGCGGACTGCGGGAACGAAGTCCTTATCGACTTGGCGCCGCCCGCCGCCGCCGCCGCCGCTGGTGCAAACTGGTTTCATAACCTGCAACCATCTGCAGTCTTCGCTAACATCGTTACCGATGTTTTAAAAATAGGCTGTTACATATTTAAGACTGATTAGACTCAGCTACTACTCTTTAAGCTAATAACGTCCTTTGTTGCCGTACCTAGAACAATGCTGACTTGTACTCGAGGGCTGAAAAAATGCACTTACAGCGTTCCCGATGTTGTTACAATAAACTGTTAAATATTTAGGGCTGAGCCTCATTATTCTGTGAGTTACCTACAACACTAATTTACTTGAAGGCTGAAAAAATATATTCAATATTTTTTTTATTATAAGTTTTTTATTTCACAATTTTTAAAGGTAGAACAGGTCTCGTCCCTACGCTAATAACCTTATGTCAACTCCTCATTACCTTTTACAAAGCTGCTATTCCCGGTGCAGGGACGTTACTTATTGAGGGTTTATAGCCTATAGGTATGTTGGCGAGGACCAATAGCTATTTAACAAAAAAGTTTCATCAAAATCCGCTCAGTAGTTATTGCGTGAAACTTCAGCTCGAACAAGAATCTAACAACTTATATGGGACCAAATTGACAGTGTACCCGATCGAACAAAAAAACAACTATTAAAATCGGATCACCAACACCGGAGTAATCGGTATACATACATCGGACAAAAAAAAATACGGGTAAAAAGTCGGTAAAAACAATGAAAAATTAATTTTCACTTTGTTAGTATACAGGGTGGAAAAAATCTATGGACCCTGGAGGCGAACTACCTTAAATCCTTTAGTTACCTCATTTTTCTGAAAACATTCAGTTCAAGAAACAAAGTTTCAAGAAACAAAACTGCATTCAAATATTTTTGTTAAATTTTCAAAAGAGCCTTGAAGTGCTTAATCCGTATGATTGAGTTTATAAGTTGAGTTTTCATGTGTTTCCTTTAATTTAATTTACTATGTTTGTTAGAGAGAGTTGATCCTTTTGATTGACCCTATCGATTGGTGGCATAAAAGTACAGTATCTTATTTTTTACAGATTTCGATTGCAGGGTGTAAGAAACGTAATATTAAAAATGTTTCAATGCAGTTGAGTTTCTTTTAAAAAATAAAGAAATGTTTCTTTTAAGTAAAATGAGCTAACTAAAGGATTTGACGACCTGTTTGGCGCAGGGGTACTAACCCCACCTTCTGCGCCAGAGGTCCCGGGTTCGATCCCCGGACAAGACAAATATTTGTGTGCATGAACATATCTATTTGTCTTGGTCTGGATGTTTAATATGTATATTATGTAAGTATTTACAAAAAAAAGTATATAAGTATGTTTATCCGTTATCTAGTATCCATAACACAAGTTCTTCATGATACTTAACGTTTAATTGATGTGATTGTATGGAAATATTTATTTATTTATTTAAGGAAGATTTTTTCCACCCTGTATACATAGTTGTTAGTTTTTGTTTTTGAAAATATGACCATTTTTTTATTTCGTCTTAGTTTTTACAGGAGGTACTAAATTGTAATAATGATAATTTATTAACTGGACAACGGCGTGGGGCGTTTATTTAGCCATTCGTGGAATTAGGTTAATCCTGTGTGGCCTGAAAATTCAGAGGTCTCGCTCTCATTCAGGAATGTTATAGTTTGTTCAAAGTCCAGGTTTGCAGCTGATTTACATATTTCTTAAAGCTAGAATGTACAAGACGAAAGTGTTTAGTCCTTGAAAATCGAGTTTTACCCCCATATTCTAAGTCGTTCCTCCAAAACTTTTTACACTCCACTCAACCTCGTCGTGGGTAAAAATGGTAGTGTGCGCTAGGTCTAACACGGAGTGGCTACGTACTCTTTGGCTCCTCCAGGTCCTTACGGAGTTATGACTTACAAAACCGATTTCGAGGAGTATTTCGAAGAAGTTTTCAATGAGGTTTTGTTAAGTCGAGGACGAGTAAGTTTTGGAGGAAAGACTTAGAATATGGGTGTAAGAGTCTGGCTGACTTATTGTGTGGCAATTAAAAAACTTTGGCAAAGAGGCATTGAAATGCTGTAGTTTTAACAGTTTGTGGTATTGTTTACGCAAATAATAAAAAGCAATCATTGAAGAATCATTCAAAGCTATTTTAATAACAAAATAGACTCCAATTTTTCTTCAAAAAAGTTACCTACTTATTTCAGAAAATATTTAAGGTGCTAATCGACCTGTTAGCTATCAGGCACCCAATCGCACTCATTTTAATTAAACGATTAACGACCTAAATTAATAAGCTATCTGTAAATATTTATTGAACTGAGATAGATGCCTACGATAGTTTTGTTAATGTGAATAAAATAACGACAGTTGCTACGCAACGAGGTCAGTAGGCAGCTATATCAGAAAGCCCTATCCATATCTACAGATAGGTTAATAATTTCGGGCGTAAACCAATTATATTTAGCACACATATTACATATGAAAATATTTAAATTATTATTATAATTTAAATATTTTCAATGATTTGTTTATTATTTTTATTATATAGGAGATTTGAATTTTAATTAATTAATTGTGATGTAATTGTATTTCATTTTATGTTAATTATTTTACTAGGTTAAGATTACAATTGTTTTTTAATATTGCTGTGATATGGATCTATTTCCGAAATAAAAATGATTTATTATTATTATTACACAATCTGCTATCTAAATATCATGATTATAACGATTACCCTAGAAAGCCTTCTAAAGCTTTAGACAGAAATAAAACTTAAACGGCAACTGGCTGAATTGGCCTTGACAAAACTAAGTAGTTAGTTGAATTAGATGATTAGATTTGTTTAAAATTTGTTCGATTGAAACATACTAATCATTATTTCGGTCAATGGCAACGTCGGCCCTGCCCCCTGATTATGTATCTTGTGTCCATTAAGGTTTGATTGAAAGTGCAGTCACATTGCTGCTTTAGTAAAAATCAATGTGACAATACTATCTTACTAAAACAGCAATGTAACTGCACTTTCAATCAAAATCTGTTAGCAACAGAGTTAGATAATCAACTAGCAGAACAGCTTATACACTAGTGGTTCTGTGAGAACAGTAGACCTCGCATGCAAAGTTAGGGCGGGTTATGCTATATTTTAATACCTATAAAGTAAAAAAGAAAGTACAATTTTAAATCGAGTTTCACGTGCTTGAATTTTCCAAAAGGCTTACATATATAGACTTTTGTGCAAAATAGGGGTTAAAATTATTCCCGTGATTACTCCCGTTCTCTTCGTCCTAGTCCTAGGAGGTCCTACAGGTTCGTCTCGCGAAGGCGGATAGGATTGCGTAATGAAATTTCCGAAAAGGTCCAAAGATTGAAATCCGGCCATATATATATAACGCTACAGAAAACGTTCCCCTCACTTTCCCCCTCCACTAATTGCACTCAAATAAATTAATAATCCATCCATCATCAGCCTGTGGATGTCCACTGCTGGACATAGGCCTCTCCTTGCTCACGCCTGTTGTGGCGTTCATAGGAGGTTATTAGCCTACTGCTACCACGCTGGCCAGACGGGTTGGTAGAGGGTTTGTTTCAAGTTTTACTTCTCTTGCACAGGTTTTCAATGCCTCTTAGTCGACTCTTACGACATCCCGGGCATATAAGGGAGTGGTGACACTTGTATTCTTAGGCCGTCACCACACGGCAAATTAATAATAACTAGAGAGAATTTACAAACAAGCAAAGCCTAATAATATTTAAATAATAAACTTCATCATCAACATAAGCAACCCTACCTGACTGCGGCCCTGGATTTCCGTCATTAGAAGCTGGCTGTAATGCAATGCATAATTTATTAAACGGAATATTTTCCGCTCTGCAATATTTTTTGAAGAGATATTCTATAGGCGTCCTCGCCCACGCCGCGCCCCAACACGAATCATCTCTTTTTCAATTAAAAGTTTTCTTAATTACAATAACTTTAGCTATTAAATGCCACTATAGATAATGACGTCAATCGAACAAATATCAATAGTACGGATTATAGTTTGTTTCACTAAAACAATAGTACTTAATTTCTTTTTATATAAATAAACCTCATTCTGAATCATTGGAATAAGACGAGGCCTAATATATACCAGGGTTATAGGCTCCTGGGAATACAGATGCAGGCAGGGAATCCCACTCACTAGCCGTGCAAATTATTTTTTTCATACATTCATGGAAATGTTGTCATTATTTTCGAAAAAAGAACACGCGAAGCTTTGCGTCGAAGTATATATTATATAGTGTGTAGGGCAAACCCCTACATATTTTTGGTCCTTCGAGCCGGATATGAACCAGCGACCTATGGATATTATATACATATAATATACATATACATACATATCACAAAATGGATCATGGGTTAAATGTGTACGACGTGAGATGGAATGGAATTATGTGTAGTGTGTCGGCGTCACACAATTGAAAATCAGTGACGTAAACAAGTGACAATCCTTAAAAAACGGTGAAAATCCTAAAAAGACAAGTGACAATTCTTAAAAAGCGGTTGCCCTAGCTGTCCTGTACTGTGTAAGCAAGATAACATGATATAGCGGTGTTGAGTGTAGGGGTTCAACAAAAATATTGGTACTTGGCGAGTTGGCGTCGGCGCGGGCGCACGGCCGAGCGCCATACATCATACATTTTATCTCACAGTGCCCTGGCCACGCGGCTGAGGCGCTCTCTATATCAATCAATAGCCTTATATGGAGACCACGGTCTAAATCCGGCCCTGGCACGCCGCCATTAGCGCCCAGTGGCAACTTGACGCATGAATTTTCATTAGCCGCGTCGCGTCTGTCTTTCCTTTCGAATTAGAATACATTTGATGGCGCGCGCCCTTTCGCGGTCATTGTTATGCTGAGTGCATATCAGCGTCGTCGTTGACACCCAATTTACATTTGAAAGGATATTATTACTTTTTTGCGTTTATAGAAATAGGCTTAGTTAAAAAGTCGTGCCATTGTAGGCAGCAAAAGTCGGGTCCCGTCTGAGAGTAACTTTTTTTTTTATTCACGACTGGGAGACTCTTAACCTTCATCATACCCGATGTTAAGAATTGATAAGGCTGAAGATGGAAGCGAGCCTCTCCCGGAACCCTCCACAACTGAGGGACTAACAATCGTATCTCTAACTGCCGGAACACAACAATGCTGAAAACATTGTTGTTTTGGCGTCAGACTTAGATAAGATGGTGGTAGCTAGACAGGCGGACTTACAACAAGTCCTACCACCAACCAAACCGAATACAATATGTACCCCCGCTGGGAATCGAACCCAGGACCCCTTTGAAGAAGGAGGTGACTGCAGAACTGACGGCTATTAAATATGAATGGCAGAAAACACCTAATTTATGTGTTGGATAAAGGACAAGAGAATGATGACATTATTTATTACTTAGTCATCATGTAACGTTCTAAATATAATAAGAATTTACAAAGGTACCGAACGAGAATGACCTTGGTAATCTAACTACCATTACAGCAGCAATCGTTGAGATCGTTAAATTATATTAGCTATTAATTTGATGGGCTTTGTTCCAAACGATCCGATACGGAACTCGAACAAAACTGGAAATTGAGAATTGTTTCGGATAATGATGAGACAGTCTCAAATTATTACTTTTATTACCCGAAGGGTTGTATATTTCGCGCGTATCTTATACAGTACGACACAAAAGAGTAGAAAACCGATTTTTGAGGAACTAATTACCAACTTCAATATAAGGCAACATGACGAATGTCATGATGGTAGTTCTGCTGGCAAACCTTTATCGTCTTCATAATAAATAGTTATATTCGAATTAAGAAGTCGAAATAATGAAATATTTGCTAAATGGTTGCTAATTATTGACTAGTGGCAATTTTTTCTACTCTTTTGTGTCGTACTGTATGTTTGTATGTAATATACTAGGTACCTAATTTCTTTCAAACAACTGAACAGATTTCTACAATTATGATAATCGTTAGATTTGTCTTGACAAGTAAGTGATGTTTTTCCAATATTTTTCTATTTAAAATTTATCATTAGTATAAAAATCGCATTGAAAAATTCAAAATAATTTCAAAAATCATAAATTATTGACTGATGCATCTTAATCGATCGTTAAACACCTGAAAAGATGTTTCTTTCGAATGTAAGCATATTAGCCTACCATTGATGTGACAACGCTGGCCTACAGCGTATTAAAAATTTATAAGGTATTGGAGAATTTTGACGGTGGTTTTGCGAACCACCGTCTCGGTAGCTCAGTGGTTGGAGCATTGGAGACCGGATTTCCAAAAGTCGTGGGTTCAAGTCCCATCTAGAATTCACTTGTAGCCGAGTTATTTTTTTCTAATATTTTTCTATTTAAAATTTATCATAAGTAAGTGATGTTAAAAAAATTACAAAGCGTCTATGAGGTGCTATTATTTGAAGTGAAAAAAAGTTTTTTTCTATTTAAAGATATCTAATTGAAGAGCTTATCTTAAGGATTTCAAAAACTCAACTTACATGACCGATAAATAAAGTATATAAATTTATGAAACTAAAAAGCAGGAAAAGACAAGACAACTGAAAATATGAAAAAAAGATCAAATATAGAACTTTTATACAGTTCTAAACTTTCGCGTTGCATTATAAATATTGAAAATTTAAACTGTTATTAAACGCGTAGAACGTGATAGGTATTTCACCTAAACGTCGGAAAAATTGGGTAGGTGAAATACCTATCACGCGTTTAATACCCGTTTCAATTTTCAATATAGAACTTTTGTTTAATATCATAATATGCAGTCGAAGGCAAAGATTTTTTTAATAGATCGTTCATGATATGCCTTCGACTGCATATTAATATCTTGAATAAAAGTTTTATATAGATCTTATTTCCATCTTTTCAGTTGTCTTTTCTTTTGAAGCAGGAGGATTTTTACTTTACTTTATTAATCATCAAATACTTAGATCCAAAATAGTATTAAAGATCGAGGGAGATAGAAACATTAGAAAATTAGGTATTAACCTTGTATTTATTCCCTTATTCTCTAATATAATTAAAACTAGGAAATAATAACAAAATACACAAAAGAACATCGTAACAATGAAGCCGGAAGTGTGGCATGGCATTAAATCTAAAATACATGTTACAAGCACAGATTAGACAATGCAATCTTTAACAGTCGGCCTTTCCTGGCACATTTCACGACCCGGGAAATAGATTATACTTATGTACTTGATTAACTGTCTTTTAAATATTATAGTTTGCTCAGTTCGAAATATTTTAACTAATAATGTTAAACTTATAAATTTCTGCTGTCAATTGTTTTATGGACAGTAGATAATGGATAATCTAGTATCCATATTTTTTTAAATATATATTCATAATATACATATTGAACACCCAGACCAAGACAAATGTTCATGCACACGAACATTTGTCCCGTCCGGGAGTTGCAAGGTAGCAAGGTCGTCAACAAGTACAATTCAAAATAAGTATAAATTGTGCTATTATTGATTTAATTTTAATAGTAGTATTACTTTGTGTTATTACTTAGGTACTATACATTGAATTTAGACAGGTTTTAATATGAGATATAAAAACCGATTTTTATTTTATTAGTACATAAAATACATGCTCCATAAGCATTTGTATATTATTGTTATAAAAGGAATTTTAAGAAAACAAAGGCTTAATTATTATTTTATGTACTAACTATAATAATTACATTGCCAGATAGGGTGATATTGAAACCTCATACATATTTTCAACACCACTTATGCTCAAATGTATTAATAAAACAATTATATAATTCTAACGTACAAATATAAGGGCCTCTTACACATCCCAATATTTGTAATGACCGAGACTTCATACACATTCTCAGTCAAAGTACTGTGATTATTTGATCTTATCTTAGAATATTAAGGCCTCATACATATCCTTAATATTCATTTCAACCGAGACCTCAGACATGTCCTCGATTATAATTATTAATATCTTTTACTAGAAATACATCTTAGCTGAGACCTCAGACATATTCTCAACCAAGTTCTCCATTATTATTTTTTAATTTAATTAATTTAAATACTAAGAGAAAAATCATAAATGCTTAATCTGCTTAATCTCATTGGATAGGTCACTCAATCGCTGTCGTCATTGTTTGACCTATCGGACTCTGAGTCCATCCTATTAAATACTACCCAAGGGTAAATTTTATCTACTGAAAAGGTAGCGCTGAATTTCCTATTGCCTTTTCTAGATAATGGTGTATCTTCCACCACATAGCGATCATTATCAAGTACTTCAGATATACGATAAGGACCCCTTAGTCTCGAAACCAGTTTCCTACTCTGTCCCGTGGATGGAATCCCTCTCTATTCTTACTAGCTCCCCAACTTTATATTTTACTTCTTTTCTGTTTTTATGGAAATATTCCTTCTGTTTGTTTTGATTTTCTTGGATGTGTTCTGTCATTTCTTTTCTAGTGACTTCTAAAGAAGAAAGTGTGGTGTTATCTACTTCACCTGTTAAGCTAAGTTGCAATAATGAGTTCGATGTACTAACTAAGTTAAGACCGAATAATGCTTGAGCGGGACTTTTCCCTATACCTTTATTAAGAGTATTATTTAATCCCCATTGGATCTCTGAGACAAATATCCCATGTATTTTCAGGCTTATTATGAGTAGACGCTGTAAGTGCAGCCAAAACCGTTCGATTATACCTTTCTACTTGGCCGTTGGCTCGTGGCGTCGCTACAGCGTTCAAAATATGTTTGATACCTAAGGAGTCCATATAATCTTGAAATATTCGAGACGTGAAAGATGTGCCTCTATCAGAAATTACTCGTTTTGGAACACTAAATGTATGAAAATAGTTTTTCATTGCTTTAATAGAATGGCTCGATTTTGTACTTTTAACAGGGACAAGTAAAATAAATTTAGTGAATGCATCAATAATGAGCAGAATATACGCATTACCATGTTTGCTTTTTACAAAAGGACCTAAATGGTCGATGTGTAAAGTATGGAAGGGCTGATCCATCTTCTCGATTGGATGCAATTTGCCAGCTTTTTTTCCAGACGGTACTTTTGCGTGAGCACACTCTAAACATGACTGGACATACTTTTTGGTGAACCGTCTCATCTTAGCAAACCAGTAATAATTTTTAATGATTTCTAATGTTTTGTCAAGACCAAAATAGCCAATGTCATCATGATTGGCCTTTAGTATATGCCATCGGACACCTTTGGGTACAACCCAACGATCACCGTTTTCTGTCTTTCTGTATAGCATACCCCTTTTAACTAAGAAATTGTTTTTGATCTCTGTTATACTATCATTTTCTTTGTCGTTTAATATAGAAACTATTCTTTGTAATTCGGGATCGTTCAGTTGTACCGTCGATATCCAATTTGTATCAATATTTCTAACTTGAAATTCTAATTCATCCGACGGTATGGGGTTGCGACTGAGCGCATCGACGTGCGTCATCGCTGTACCAGGTTTATAAATTATGTGAAAATCGAACTCTTGCATTATGTTCCACCATCTAGCAACCCTAGGCAACGTATCTCTTTTTCAAATGTTGCGCGCAGGGAATTGCAATCGGTTACTATAGTAAAAGGGATTCCAAGTAAATATACCCTAAACCGTTGCAGCGACGTCACGACAGCCAACGTTTCCAAATCATAAGACGTAAATTTGGATTCTTCAGGCGAAGTTTGCCTGCTATAAAATGCCACTACATTAAATGGAGACTCTTTATTTGGCCTTTGCATTAACATACCAGCAACTCCGATCTTCGAAGCGTCCGTATGAACTTGAGTCTCATATTCGGGGTTATAAAAGGATAGGATGGGACGTTTAGTAAGTTCCTTTTTAAGATTTGAAAATGCAATTTCTTCCGCTTCGCCCCACGCCCACTTAGCGTCTTTCTTCAAGAGTTGTGTAAGTGGTTTTGCAATAATAGAGAACCCTTTAATAAATCTACGAAAAAAGCTTGCTAACCCCAAGAATTGCCTGACGTTGTGCTGATCTACGGGAGTTGGAAATTTGTCTACTGCTTCAATCTTTTTCTTGCCAGGTTGCACACCAGACTCACTTACTTCGAAACCTAAGTATTCTATGGACTTCATTAAAAAATTACATTTAGATAGATTAAGTGTTATTCCGTAAGAAAGGAAAATATCTAATACCTCGTGTAGTTTCTGTAGGCCTTCTTCTATTGTTCTGGATGGGATGATTACATCATCCATATACGCAAAAGCCTCTTTGAATCTCGCGTTGCCCAACACATTATTGACAGCTCTCTGGAATGCCGACGGAGCATTAACGAATCCAAAAGGCATACGATAAAACTCGTAATGTCCATCAGGGGTCACAAAAGCTGTCAAGCGCTTAGAAGTCTCAGTCATCGGGATTTGGTAATAGCCAGAAGCGAGATCCAAAGAGGTGTAATACTTATGGCCTGAAAGATTATCTAATTGGTCGTCAATACGAGGTAATGGATAATGTTCCTTAATGGTACGTTTGTTCAACGCTCTAAAGTCAACACAAAGACGGTAGTCGCCAGTCTTTTTTCGTACAAGTACTATTGGAGAGGCATACTCTGATGTTTATTGTCTGACTATATTAGAGTCTCCTAGTTCCTGTATCATGCCACGAACTACCTGTCGCTCAGAATGCGACATCCGATAAGGTCTGTATACGACAGGTGTGGTATCACTAAGGTTTATGTTCATTTCAACGTTTGCAATACAGCCCAATTCTTCGACAGAGAACGCAAAACATTTTCTAAATTCATTTAACATTTTTGTTAATTTTGCTACATTTTCACTATCAATACTATGATCGACTTTAATCATGTGAATTTCAATTTGATTTACTAGTATTTTATCAGGGCAGTGTTTTATCCTATTGACATCAAAAGATTCAATTTCATTTATATATAGAGCACGTGTCAACACGGTGTTTTTCTCAAAATTGAATTTAGCATCGAGACCTTTAATTATAATACTTCCCTTACCACCACTAACATGAATTACACTTTGGGGAATCTCATACTGCCTAGAAAGGGTTTGACATAAGCTTGGTTCAATAAATAGGTCACCAGAGTATTCAGGCTTGGTGTAAATACTAACTACCGTAAACCCATCGATCGTTACAGGACTGTCTACATAAATTTGTACGTTACCTACAGAGTGCGTTGTTATTTTTAAATCATTATTTGTTTTCAGAACCAAAACATGATTTTGCTCTGTGAATGTCTGTCCCAGTAATAGGGGGACTTGTAACAAATAATCAGGAACAATGAGGACCTCTACGTTAGCTTTAGCCGAATCTACCTGTACACTGACCCTACATTTACCAGTACAGTGAACCACACTATCGCCAAACCCTCTTAAAACGGGTAGATCTGATGTTACCCAAGATCCTACTAAGCCCCTAGCTATGGATTCTTTAAGCATCGTACATTGACTGCCGAAGTCTATAAAACAATTCAGCTGTTGACCATTTACAGTTGCAACTTTATAATATTTAGAGTCAATGTCTTTGTTTTCTGATATTTTTAAAACCGTCTTATTAATTTTATTCTCAGTAGAGACCGTTCCTGGACAATCTTTAGCGTCGTGACCTACCCTATGACAACTATCACAACGTTTGATCGGTTGCTTGCATTTAAAGAACGGATGTCCCTCTTCTCCACAATTATAACACTTTGGAGGTTTATAATCTCTGCTTATTCTACTATTAGAATTACTCCGTGTTACCTTAAAATTTTTCGAGTGCCTACTATCAGTATTGCTTGACTGCAAAGGCAGATTTGGTCTGTCGTGTCTCTTCATAAATTTTACATTTCGTAGAAAAACGAGTAATTTGTCTGGTTCTATAAATTGTGCCGCTTCGGCGCTAGTTCTTACAGACCTATCTTCAATGCCAAATAGTAAACAATCGATTGCATTTTTTCCACTAATATTACAACGATTCAATAGTACCCATTTTTTGATAATAATATTCTTCTAGTGACTCTCCAAATCTGGCTTTGCAAGCAAGCATATCAGTGAGCAGTTGACCGTGATTTTCCCCACTGAGAAAAGCCAATTTTAATTTGATCTGCCATTCAGCCCATGAAAACAGTAGGCTTGGTAACCCTTGGTACCAGTTTTGAGCCAAACCTACTAATTTAGGGAGCGCATAATGGATGATTTGTCTTTCGGTCCAATTATAGATGGTGGCGCATTCATTGACCTTAATAATCCAAGTCTCAATGGTCTGATTACGTTTTGAGGGATCAAATTCGGGTATAACATTTAAAACTGGAAAACGCTCATTGCTACCATCTGTTTTCATGGCTTGTATCAGTTCCTTAAATGTAGATACAAGAATATTTGTATGTAGGGCTGCATTATTTATAGTATCTAGTGTACTCACTCCAGCTGCCGCTGCTGATGTGCTAGGCTCAGGATGTGTGTGACCCGATGAATGGCCCCGGCTGGGGCTGTGCGACTCATCGCGGCTGCGGTGGAGCAACACGTCATGGCTGCGACGGCAAGACACGTCTCGGCTGCGGCGAGGTAAATCTTCTCGGCTGCGGCTGCTCGTCTCGTCACGACCGCGGCGACGCGAATCGGCACGACCACGGGGGCACGACACGTCGCGGCTACGGCGGCGTGTCACGTCGCGGCTGCGACGGCGCGACAAGCCACGGCTAAAGTTACGCGTCTCGACACAGCTGTCGCGACGGGGGCGTGACTCGTCGTGCTTGTGGCCACTACGAGTCACTCGCCGTCTGCGTACTGGCGAATCCGATTCGCTTCGCGAAGAGTTGTCCGAAGCCTTTTCCATCTTTCTTTTACGATTCATTTTCTGAAAAATAATGATAATACAAAAAGTGGGTGTTCCTGAATTTCTAGATTTAAATAAAGGCTTCTATCTAACTATGATATCCTGGTAGCATTTTTTTTTTATTTATTTCAACACGATATGCTTATGGTAAACAATGGAAATGTATGGGGTTAGGGTAACTTTACTTTATAATAAAGTAAACTACGATCATTAATTGCTAAGGTTGGCATCACTTTAACGGTACCTAGTATAACTGCGAAAGTGCATAAAAATACCTATTCATTCATGATAATCTCATTGCTATTGACAAGTGGGCCAACCATTACCCATTGTCCTTTACTGATGACAGCTTTACAATGCTTGACAGTTTTACTTTAAATAAAGAGCTCCAGGTATGGTAACTAATTTTGTTACCAAAATAACTCATTTGAGATTAAGATTAGCTTACACACCAACGAGGTTGTTATATTGTGATGTGTGTATAATATGTAAATAATCAACCCAATGAAATGTTACTTGGATACTATTTTCATTTTATGTAATTTAATAATCATAGTTACCCAAATGTCAACATCCTAACAGAGTACACATGTAATTTTGTAAAAGATAAGAATTAAAGAATTAATCTAACTACCGTTTACAACTTTAGTACCAATTAAATTGTTTTATTATAATTTTTTTTTTTTTCAAATTAAATAATGGTAATAAAAGTAACCCTTTTCTTATTCAATAAATCGTTTATGACTAGATATTGAAAGCTTATTTCTAAATTTCTAGTAAAAAGAGTAAGGAACGAGAAAAAAAATGGCGTTATTCTTGTATACTTTTCTTTTTACTCCATGCAAATTTACGTTCAAAATATACTGTTAAAAATTAAAATTGAAAGTAAGCTGTACCTTTTTGGGCGTTAAAGTCCTTTCACCGAGGGCGATTTCACTCGTTCCCACGATTATATCCCGCTTCTGATCTATTAAAGATCGAGGGAGATAGAAACACCGTATTTCACTTTACACAGTTTATTTTCTGAAATTCACTAAACACAGTTTTCGACTACGACCGTTCACTGCCGATGCTAATACACAACTGACTCGGACTGACTTCTCTCTTGCGCTCGTGCTACTTTCCCCCACTTACTATTTATATATTTATGGCGGGAAAAACTCAACAGAACTGGGTAGTAGCACGTGCGCTAACAATACAGCTTCCAATAAATTGTTTTAACAATATTAAACATTAGAAAATTAGGTATTAACCTTGTATTTATTCCCTTATTTTCTAATATAATTAAAACTAGGAAATAATAACAAAATACACAAAAGTACATCGTAACAATGAAGCCGGAAGTGTGGCATGGCATTAAATCTAAAATACATGTTACAAGCACAGATTAGACAATGCAATCTTTAACAATAGTTCATATTCAAACATTTATTGCACGTCACAGGTATAACAAAGTGATACTTTTTAACGTATGCACAAGTGACACGTATAGGGCATAGCTACCTTGAGGGGCAACTATTGTTGTGTATCTTACTTTTTAACCGACTTCAAATAAGAGGAGGTTATCTATTCGGTGGTAAGTTTTTTTTTATGTCTGCTACTTCAGTACTCAGTCATAATTACGAACCGATTTGAATATTTATTTATTTTTAAAAGGGTAGACATTCAAGTTGGTCCCATTGCCGTCAAGATAGGATTTAATGATGGGATCCTGGTGAAAAGTCAAGGAAACTCTTCAATTAACACATAACGATGTTATTTAATGCCTGTTGTCTGTTTTGTTATACATAAACACTTGCTGGGAAAACGTATCGTAATCAAGTCATCGTAAAACAATATAAACGTTAACAAACATTTCGGTCGCAAGTTATTTACTATTTCCCTCTGTAGTAAAAGTTCGCAGTAGCATGAAATATGATAGCGATGATTTGAGAATCTGTAAAAAAAATACAACAAAGGAGATCGCTAAATTTTCATACAGTTTGGGCCATTTTATGTACCTGAGGCACACCAATATCAAAATGTAGAGAAAAATATACATATTCCAAAAACAGTGCTTTTTTTGTATAATATTAACTTAAAACCATAATTAATACAGAAAGTGTGACCCAATTATTCTCTATGGCAACATTTGAAAAAAGTAAGTAAGTGTTCAAATATTCTATTTTTCAAATAATTGACGAGTTATTATTTTATAAATATGTACAAACATGTTTAAAAAAGTAATTATACGTTGGAATGAAAGTGATAAATTAAAGTAAAAACTGAAGTCCCCACAGACGATCAGTTCGGCTGTCGGCCTAGACCAGCCCCAGGCTAAAAAACATGGATATGGGCATGGGCTTTCATTTGAATTCCTTATTTTGATAGATTTTTGCTGCTTTGAACTGTTCTGTTGAACGTTGCTAGCTAGCTATCGTTATACCCAACGTCACAAAACAAGGAACTGATAGCGGCTATTTTTTTGATAAAATTTACTTAAAAGTTATTTTTCCGTAACTCAAAAGTTTTTTTTCTTGCTTCCTAGATAGCAAAAAGTAAATCTAAGACTGGTTTAATGTTCAGGATAATATCCGATATTTTTTCCACAAAGTGTGCCACGGTACCTTAAATGGCCCACTTTTAGCGACATCCTTTAATATGTCCATTGAATAAAATATTGTTTTTGAATAATTATAGCTAATTCGAACAGTCACAGGAAGTTCGCAGTACATCACTAGTGCGAGTTTTTTCTACTTACGATGGATAGTGAACGCGTGGATTTTTATATGAAGCTGCCCGCCATCTAGCGGATTACGGTACGGACTACACCAACGCCATACAAAAACCTAATGCACACGTTTGACCGCGAGTAGAAAAAAAATCGCACTAAGCACTCAGTTGTTAGCGCGTTTGGCCTGAGTTAAGTAAGGCGGTTAAACAGCTGCGTTATCTGTGGTCTCGGGATAGGTCACCAATAAAATGACCTTTCCTTCTTATCCATCCAAACAAGACCCTCATGTGTGACACATGTCACACATAAAGGTCTTGTTTGGATGAGAATGGAAGTGTCACAGTCACAGGACGAAAAGATCTAGCTGATGATGAATGAACTCACGGAGACCATGGTGTGCACCCCGACAGGAACCATACCCAACCCTTTGATCTTAAACGCTTTCTGCACATGATGGAGAAACAACCCCACGATCTTCCTGTTGCTGCAGCACATGCTCTCCCAAGGAATGCTGTACAAGGACTCTGCTAGTAGCTCACTCTAAGGGAACAAATAGAAAAAGTTATCCAAATTGGAATCATATGAATCTAGTACATAATAATAAATAAATAAATATTTCCATACAATCACACCAATTATCTAGCCCACGTTAAGTATCATGAAGAACTTGTGTTATGGATACTAGATAACGGATTAACATACTTATATACATTTTTTTTTGTAAATACATACATAATATACATATTAAACATCCAGACCAAGACAAATATTTGTCTTGTCCGGGGATCGAACCCGGGACCTCTGAATAATATCACCATTCTTGCACAGTGGTAGACACAGTGGCTAAAGGGTCCATACATGCCGATTTCCATCGATTTCGCTTTTAGAAATCCCACCCCAGCGATCTACCATCTACCATGCATATTATAATAACACTACTTTACAAAAATAAAAATAAAACTCATACCCATAGACAATTTATAGTGAAATTGTTTTCTCAAACATGCTTGGAAATATGAGCATTATTATGACAACCTTCTTCGAGATAAATCGATACTGCTGTACTGCATACATGCGAGCAGCGGCCGGCAAAAGTTGTATGAAAATAATAATAATAATTTCATACAAACATTCAATTCAGTATCTAGCCCACGTTAAGTTTCATGAAGAACTTGTGTTATGGATACTAGATAAATGTGGAACGCTTCACGATAGACTATATACGTATGTGTGCCTCGACTTCGCTTCGGCCCGCATTTACACGTTCGTCCATCAATGCCTCTTTTGCTGGCCTTTGCAGTAATGTACTATCAATTAGTACGTCGAGATTAGTTTGAGTATTGTTGTGTTAAAAATATTGTTGCACTTGTTATCCTTTTTTAAATGTCTTCAAGACAGTGTAAATTAAGCCCGAATAGCTTTTATTACCTTTGCGGTAAATTAATTCTTACAAAAAAATAGAGACTAATATTATGTACTGAAACGGCTTACCGTTTCAGTAATATTAGTCTCTATTTTTTCTAAAGTATTGGAAGTATGCTACCATTAGGTAGCATACTTCCAATACTTTCAAACTGTATCAAATCTTAATACAAAAATTATTGCTGGTCTATTTTAAGAGAAACTGACCCTAAACAATAAAGAAGAAGTCATTTTTTATATTTTTCTAATACAGTTAACCTAAAAATTCGAAAAAACATTGTTAGTTTTATGTTTGGATATTTTTTTAATGTAAATTAGTGTAATTATGTCACTAATTATCGTCACAAATTAGTTAAATTTATTATACGCGTATGTCAATTAACTGCAAAATGAACAAATAAAAGTATTTTAATATTCCATTCCCCACCCCTTGCCACAGGCAGAGACCACTTTTATCCATTTGCCACATCCACATCGTCGTGGAGATCCTTGGGGGAGGCCTATACCCAGCAGTGGGTGTCATGTGGCTGATGACGACCACATCCACATTCCACATGTCTCTCTCTGGCCTCCTCATTCTTCTATTCTCATAAATGGCGCAGGGGTACTAAACCCGCCTTCTGCGCCAGGGGTCCCGGGTTCGATACCCGGACAAGAAAAATATTTGTGTGCATGAACATGTCTATTTTGTCTTGGTCTGGGTGTTTTATATGACGTACCTATATTACGTATGTATTTACAAAAAAAAAGTATTTAAGTATGTTTATCCGTAATCTAGTCCATAACACAAGTTCTTCACGAAACTTAACGTGGGCTAGATAATTGGTGTGATTGTATGCAATTATTATTAATCTTCGATGACATTGCGGATGTGAAGTCATAATTATCATTTTACAGTAACTCTACTACTTAGCTATTTTACTTGATTTCTAAAAAACGCTGAGATAGGGTTTTATTGACCCCACACAATTGTTCTTAGTTATATTTTGTTGTGATTATAATATTTATACTTTTTTTCTCCTCCTTTCTATTCTCATTGTCTGTATCGTATGTGTGTCTCAATAAATGTGTTTTCTTTCTTTCTTTCTTTTCTTAAATGATACTACCTGAGAACGAACGACTTCCGCCACCATTGATACCAACACAAGCTGTGCTGCCATCAAAAAAGTTAGTGTTCCGTACTTTATAAGAGAAGGTGTATCCTGAAATAATACATAGTAGTGGGTAGTAAGTACATACTTTCGCATTTATAATATTATAGTAGTATTATACTGGGATAATAATATAATCTATATTTATATATGTTACGGTAAATGTTAATAATTTAAAATTATTAATAATTACCGGCAGTTATAAATCTAACCTCACGATTTGGTCAATGTTATTAAAACTATGAAATTGATCACTTTTTTCGGTTATTATTAATAACTATCAACTGCGTTTTGGTAAAAATAATTAAAAAAGAACATTTGGATTAGTAGGTATTATTTAGTTGTTAAAAATTAAACTATACCAGTGTTTAATGGTAGCTGAACAGCCTGACACCGCCTTTTAACCTAGCAAAACGTTAACCGAAGGGGGCTCGGGGGGTGAATCCCCCGCAAGGGGGGCGCCACCAACAAATACGAAAGGTACCTCAAGGTTAAGTTAGGTTAGAACTTTACCAAAAAGACGCGCGAGCCGAGCGTGCCGTGGCAGCGGCCGGTGAAGCGCCAGAGACGACTCTCTCTAAAAAGCACTAAAATATGATATATTTATACAATTTAGTTTCATACATTTGAGGTTAGGTTAAGTCATATTCCTAAATTAATTTTCAAACAAGATGCTTTGGTATAAGGGTATTGGGGGATCCCTGCCCAGCCCTTCCCTGTCCCCTTTTCGAGATCAATATTTTTGACCAACTTCTTGAACATTAATGACATTGATCAAAAGTCAGTTGCAATTATTAACTATCTTAATCACGCTAACGAAGTCGCGGACTAAAGCTAGTTAGGGATAAAGCCTTTTTGTAACTATTAATTTTCATAGGGAGTCACCAGTTTGGAGCAAGCGAGCATTGAGATGCAGAGGCTGATCTGCTGGAACAAGTAATACATTGCCATCGAACTTCCAAAGGCGGCTTCAAAGTTGGTATTAAACCTAAAATCATTTAACATTTATTTATTTTTTTGCAATAAATAGAGTTTTTCATTACCTCCAAATCTGTCTTACCATACAATCATTTGATAATGTTTAATGTTTTCCACCAGTATGTTCCTTACAATTCTTTGTTCCTCTGAGCTGTATTGCAAAGATCCTTGATGTTGCGCAGGGAACTGGTCACATGCAGGTCGAGGGAATGTCCTCAAGTTATAAATCAATACTTTTAAGTGCCCCCACACGTGGAACATTATTATTGCAATATAAAGCTCAAAACTGAGGAAGGCAAAGGCACAGTCGCTGCATAAGTAGATTTCTAGCAAACACGCAATGATGTATGACGGCAGGTTAGTGTAGACATTGAAGTACGGGACTGCAACATTAAAGGGGAGCTTGTAGGTCCCGTTGGCGGGGCGGGGGTTGCTGTACATGCCACTCCAGTAGTTCTGGACATAAGCCGGCACGTTGTACAGAATGACGACACTGACCATTTGTAACACGAACAGGTTGACAAATCGTTGGCAGATCCAGTTAACGCGCTCGTTCATCTGAAAATAAGCTTTGATAGTTACCTCCTTGTTACCTCTCTCACGAGCGAGCGAGTCACTGCGTTATTATCATACAAACATATTAACTTCGTGGTCTTATAAATAAAAAAGTATATGCACTTTTGAAAAGTTTTGTCTGTCGATGGCGAGGTCCAATATTCAATAAAGCAATTTTTTATCATTTAAAACAACTGAAAATAATTCTTGATTTCCTAAACTTTCAGAGTAACAATTCCTACAACATTTGTTTCTCTGGAAGTTTAGGAATCCGGTTGGATTAAGTAAATTTGTTTTTCTTGCTTTGCCCAAAACTTAAGGTTTTCTTAAATTTTTGGGACTTTTATTCGTATATCGAGTATTCGACTCGTACATCGACATAAAAATGTTTACATAACTGTAGATAATTTTTTACTAATAGGATTGTAAAGTGAGCATGTTTGTATGAAAATAATGCAGTGGCCCGCTTTATTTGTCCGCGGGAGTACCTTCTTAAATTTGTCAGACCTCCAGTGGTAGTGGTTCAGATGTAGCACCGTTATAAACTCTTTAGTCAGCTGTGGAATCTTTTTTTGCCTTGCAACCAAAACCCGGAACTAAAAAAGACAATTCTTACTTAATTCAATTTAATAGCAAACATATTCATAGAGCTATTGATGCGAGTGACAAAAGACTAGAACAACATCAAAAGCCAACAGCAATTATCAAAATTCCGTCTTGGCCAGGCTTTTCAGTTGATTGGCAAGTGGTTCCAGGGGCTCCTCCAAAGGGGCGATAAGATGTATATTACTGATACATAGTGAGTAGATTACTACATCTAAGCTACTTCATTCATCACAGTTCTGTTGTCTATTCAATCACTTACCGACCCAATCATGTTGATGAAGATGGTGATGTAACACTCCCCGACTTCGTAGATGCTGAGTTCGATGTTCTCCTTGAGAACAAAGAGGCAGGAGAACAGCGTCAGGTACCACAGGCCTAACATGAGCCACGGGTGCCGGAAGGGAATGGGAGACATGTCCTGGCCCAGGGTCTTGAATGGCCAGCAGTTAATGTAGTGGAATATTGTCCGGATTTGGCGCATATACTTTAGCTCCATCGGAGCGCTGGTAACAAAAGACTATTATCATCATTTCGCAGGAGCTAAAAGGATGCGGTGAAAATTGTATCCCACTAAAAACATTTTCACGCAAAAAAATTATGCCAAGTCGTCACCATATGTCGCACTGTCAAAAAGTTATCAAATCTCAAGTAGAGCCAAGCTTCTAACTCTACAAGCCCAAACTTCACAAACTCTTCACCTTAGTCAAAACATGTGGCTTAAAAAAAAAGGTAGATAGTGCTCTTGTTGCCCTTGCACTTCGCTTGGCTTCATCTTGGCGGTGCGTGGGTATGAATAATAACTTCCTTCAGATGGTGCGGGGGTATGAATAATATCTTCCTTCAGATGGTGCGGGGGTATGAATAATAACTTCCTTCAGATGGTGCGGGGGTATGAATAATATCTTCCTTGAGATCGTACGGGGGTATGAATAATATCTTCCTTCAGATGGTGCGGGGGTATGAATAATAACTTCCTTCAGATGGTGCGGGGGTATGAATAATATCTTCCTTGAGATGGTGCGGGGTTGTGAATAATAACTTCCTTCAGGTGGTGCGGGGGTATGAATAATATCTTCCTTGAGTTGGTGCGGGGGTATGAATAATAACTTCCTTCAGATGGTGCGGGGGTATGAATAATATCTTCCTTGAGATGGTGCGGGGTTGTGAATAATAACTTCCTTCAGATGGTGCGGGGGTATGAATAATATCTTCCTTGAGTTGGTGCGGGGGTATGAATAATAACTTCCTTCAGATGGTGCGGGGGTATGAATAATATCTTCCTTGAGATGGTGCGGGGGTATGAATAATATCTCCCTTCAGATGGTGCGGGGCTATGAATAATATCTTCCTTCAGATGGTGCGGAGGTATAAATAATATCTTCCTTCTGCTCGGGTGTTCGATTCTCGCAGAAGACTATTTTTTATTGTGTGAATGAATAATGCCTGGTTGTCTTGGTCTAGGTATCTTTGTATTTCATGACTTTGTTCATTATATAATATCTATAACATTATTACCTTAGGTTATTTACTTTGGGCTAGGTAGACAATTAGTGTGATTGTAAGAATATTTTATTTCTTTAATTTAATGATTACTTCATATTGTGGGCATGAATCATGGCATGATACAGATACCACACATTAGTTGAATTTTTGCGTAATCGTGCGCGGTATGATAAACAAACTCATGCAGCGGGTACTGGTATATTTTCTTAATTTATTATAGTTAGTAACTCGCATCTACAATCGTGAAGCGGGTCTGGGTTGCATTCGGCCTCCTTTCTTGACCTAGTTCGGTTATTTTGCGTGTAGTGGCCCGTACCGCCCGCAGCCGCACGCAAGCGGCGTCGTGAAAACCTTTGTTCCATGGCAAACTTCAAAACTTATCGTAGACCTGCCTTTCTAAAAATCAATCGCAATTTTTTTTAGGTATGAAATTTTTTCTATGTGGTAAATTTTATACCAGAAATTATGGTAGTACAATCGGGGAACTCCCCGGTTGAGTAAAGGAAACGTTTTTCAGTAAAGGGAAGGTTTAGGAAATAATTTATTAATCAAATGAAATACCTACTAGTAGGTATTCTATTGTTTGTGATATAAACATTTTCTATACATCTATTACTTTTTTAAATAAAGATCCCTATAAACACTCTACTGGTAAACCGGTAAGTTCCTTGACTGTACCTACTAATCAACTCAGCAGGCTTAGCATGAGGGGCTTTTATCGACTCGATGTCCCGCTCACATCGTAACGGAGTGAGCAAGACCGCATGATGCACTATAGATATTCTATCGCATGATATAGCGTGCTAGGGGCAGACTCAAATCAACTCAGACGGGCGGAACATATAATTTTTTATTGAGTACTAAACACATACATCAAATAAAATTAGATACCGTGACCCGTGATAGTAAAAACTATGCTACAGGCCACGGTACTCCGAGGTAGATTAACAAATTAATTTAACTGTCTTTGAAAGTGTGGTCCTAATTAAAGTTATAATAGTACAGTAAAATTGAATTAAAATAACTTAGCAATTTCAATAACATTACGGTTAAGTTTATTATAAAGCATAGATGCGTAGTAGTTATGGCTTTTCATTGCGAATACGGTTCTACATTTAGGCAGTAGTACTTTACATACACGTCTATTAGGCAGAGTCAAAAAGGGAACAGTGTAACGGTGGTATCCTCGCAGAGACTGGTAAATAAATAATTTTCTAACGACAGCACGTCTCAGATCTTAAACAGATCTTCAGTGGGGTAGCGGAAGTGTAGACCCATCGAAACCTTCAGAACTATAAGAAAAGTTTTCGATGCCGTGCCCAGATACAATATAATAGTATACTTTCAGCCAGCGACTTGTAGGTTAAACAGAGTATATCAGGTGGAGCCACACCTCGCAAATTTTTAAAAACGTATATTAATTTTCTAGTTCTCTTAGCAACTGCGGTTAACTGGAGGCCCCAGCTAATTATGGCAATATGGATTATGGAGACTGGTTGTTTTTTGTTTTTGAAGTGAAAACTTCTTTAGCGGCGTTGTGCACATCAGAGTTTAAAATTTTTGAGATGGGTAAAAAATGTTAAAGTCGCGTCAGGAAACGTGATCTTATCGAAAATTTGTAAGACGGAGGGAGCGCGCCGGCGCGGCGTAGAAAAGAAGTAATATCCCCCTCTCTTTCTACCGCGCGGCGAAAATGTATGCCTGCTCCTGCTGTATCGTTTGAGCGGTTTTCACTTCTGCCGGCACTCCCCCTGTGTAACCCGTTGTTTTATTTTTTTTGCATATTTTCTAGTCTTCTTATTCTTCGCCTTAGTTTTTTTTCTTCTTGGCGTAACGACTCTTGATTTATATTTGTGAGGATCAAAATTCCCAACCGATACAGCACTGTCAGTGGGCTTGCGAAGGTCCTCGCGTGTAAAGGTGTAGGGATACGCCGAACGGGGCAAAAGAAGTGTCGTTGTCTGGGAGTACCACACGTATGTTTATGATAAATTTTATATAGAAAAAAAATTAAAAAAATCACCTCGGACACAAGTGAATTCTCATCCGGGATTCGAATCCACGGCCTTTGAAAATCCGGTCCAATGCTCTAACCACTGAGCTACCGAGACTCACTTGTGGTCGAGTTGATTTCTTCCAATATTTTCCTATATAAAATTTATATAACATAAGTATAAAAATAGCAATGAGAAATGCATTTTTTTTAAAAAATCATACAAAAATAGCATTGTAAATGCAAACAAAAAATCCTTAAACCTGCTTTTAAACAGGCATCTATCATGTTTTAGTTCACTTAGAAATAGCCACAGCCTAAGTATCGGTGACTAGACTCAGCAATTTATCGTAGGTTATTTTTATTTTATGTTCTAACTCCTGAACCAAATGCTCGAAGATCTCCGTAGTGCTTCCCAAAGAGTGGGTCTTAGGATGACATGGATAAGACAAAAATCATGTCGAATTCCCAAGTCATACCCACTACAGTTCACGTTGTTGACCACTAAGTTTACCTTGGACAGACAATCCAGTTAGGTAAGTCCAACTTCGAGAAAGAGATCTCCCGTCGAATCGAACTAGGTTGGGCAGCATTCGGGAAGCTCCGTAAAATCTTCGCGTCCAGCTTACCGCAATGTCTCAAAACGAAAGTCTATGACCAGTGTGTGTTGCCAGTGATGACTTACGGTAGTGAAACGTGATTGCTGACTATGCGTCTGATAAGAAAGCTCAAGGTCACCCAGCGTGCAATGGAGAGGGATATGCTCGGCGTTTCCCTACGTGATCGAATCAGAAATGAGGAGATCCGTAGGAGAACTAAAGTAACTGACATTGCTCGAAGGATTGCTCAGCTGAAGTGGCAGTGGGCGGGACACATAGCGAACCGATGGCCGTTGGGGCGGAAAGGTTCTGGAATGGCGACCACGCACAGGACGACGCTCCATGGGTAGGCCCCCGATAAGGTGGACCGACGATCTGGTGAAGGTCGCGGGAAGCCCCTGGAAGCGGACTGCGCAGGACCGATCGTTGTGGAGATCCTTGGGGGAGGCCTATACCCAGCAGTGGGTGTCATGTGGCTGAGACGACGACGACGACGTTCTAACTACCGCCTGCCCGCGGTTTCACTCGCGTGATTCCCGTTCCCGTGTATATAATATCGGTATAAAAAGTATCGTATGTTTTAATCCTGGCTATCGACTATCTATGCGCCAAATTTCATCCAAATCCGTTTAGTAGTTTTATCGTGAAAGGGTAACAAACAAACAAACAAATAAAGAAACAAACAGACATCAACACATTAACGAATGACCCAGAAGTAAATTTTGCTGAGACAGAGCCTATTAGCAGCACACGTTTTGTTTTGTTTTTTTAGTAATTTATATAATTCATGTTTTTTTTTGTCTTAATTAACTACTTGTCTCATTGTATTACTGTTTTTTGTGCGTGTTGTTATAAATGATTTCTATTTTTATTTCTATATTTACTTACATCCTTTCGTATTTAAAATATTAGTAGGACAAGTGGCCGCACGTGACTTGATCTTAAGAAAATATCTTTGTTAAATTTCATCCTCTTTAAGGTTTATTTTCGCAACAAAGATAAAGAAGCATTAAACTTCTCCGCATTCTAATCCCTCTCTTTATCTAAAATTCATAACAATTCGACTGGTATTTGCCGAGATTAGCAAGCTCAAACCAACAAACAACCTCATGGCTTTATTATACTTACTTAAAATACTAACAGACACTCCTATTCTTGTGTAGGAGCATGCTAAATTTTAATACATCAAAGTTAATACATATTTAGGTTATAACGATAACTATTTATTACTCGATATATATTACCACAGACCTATATCAAGATAGACGGTAAAAGTGTACCTATCTTGCGTGTCAAAAGTTTGATGCACGGTCAAAGTTTTACGACCTAAGTCAGTCCGCTCCATTGCCATGACAACACGCGTCACTCACAAACGAAAACAGTTATTTTTTTGTGCTTTCTTGCAAGAGCTCATCAATAATATTTACACATGACTTAATCTCGCTCGTGACGTCATCGTAGGTAAGAAAAACTTGACAAGCTAGGTTCTCATACAGTTTGAAGCGCTCTTTTCGTCTATCTCTATATAGGTCTGTGGTAATATATATCGAGAAGTAAGTAAATTGGCTAGAATAATACTTGAAAAAATAGACTCGTCTCACAAGTTTTCTCTAAACCGGGACTTGAACCTGCAACCTTTGGATGTTCTGTCCAATGCTCTTCCATATTGAGCTACCTTTCTTTCATAATAAAGTGCTATACAACTGAAGCGAGACAGCAATAAGAAAACGACGCGCGCGGGAGAGAGACCGATTTTGCAGATTAGGCAAAAAATAGCACGAAATCACTTCGTAGTGATCAGAGAAAATCACACTATGCTAAATATCATTGGTGTCCACTAATTAAAACATATTCCAATAGTGTAACCCCATTTGAGAATATTCATGAATTTTAGTATTTTTAACACCCGACGCAGCGCAAAGACGGGTGTTATAAGTTTGAAGCCTATGTCTGTCTGTCTGTCTTTCTGTACGTATATTCGTAGAGCTTAAACGAATCAAGCGATTTCAATGCGGTTTTTTTTAATTGAAAGCTAAATTATTCGAGATGGTTTAATTAAATTAATGATGAAAATCCATCCGGCCATTTATGGAGATGGTCAACTGCCTGCCGAAACGATAAAAGATACAAAGGTGGCGCTTTGACTAAAATAATGTACACCCTGGGCAAATTTAGGTACAGAAAAAAAAACAAAATGGCGGCAAATAAATTTTTGTCTTTCTGTACATAAATATTCGTAGTGCCTAAACGAATTAAGCGATTGCAATGCGGTTTTTTTTATTTTGTGTGTAATTTAAAAAGTATGAAATAAACGTATAATATACCCTTCTAGTACTTCTCTTTTGTGGTCCCCCCCCCCCGACCGAGAGAGTTAATTTTTTTGAAGTTTTTTTTGTGTTTTTTGTATTGTAAAATGTTAAAATTTTATTTTTTAAGAAGTGTTTTCGAAAAGAAAAAGTGTCGAGGCAAAAATAATAAAATCGTGTTTCTGAAAATTTGCAAATCTTCATAAAGGTGTAAAGAAATATATTTCTTATTACCAGATTTGTAACATCTCTAACCGTTCTATAGTTTTATAACAATAAACGTACGTTCTTTTATCTTAGGTAAGTACTTATTATTATTTCTTTACTACGCATAACTTGAATTAGTTCAAATTTGAACTACACGCGTATCCCGACTGTGGACATTTAATTCTGTTCGGGATTTTGAGGACTGGTGGCGCCATCTAACAGCGAGAGGCGACACTACATTCGTCATTCGGTCCCCTTCATTCTACGGTCACTCGATTCGTTCTTCGGTCTTCCGTTCACCCACTCATTCAGCGACACACTCGCATTCAAATCCTCCTTACGTTAACATCTTATTATTGTACCTGTATTTTCAAATTAATATACGTTTTATAAACCGTTGAAATAAATAATTTATTGAAGAGATATCCTCCGTTCCTGCCCCAACATTGATCCATCGAGCCGCATAAAATATTGTACCTCCGAGAAGGCAATTCATCACGTTCCTGATTGCAATATTCAAGAAGAATCAGCGATTCGTTATTGGCAGCATCAACGAGAAAACGGTCAGGATATCCTATCTAACCCTATCCCGTTCTATTCGATTAGTGTTAAAACTGTGTGTTTTACAATTCCAGTGCGTTACCAGCGTTTTCCATCCAGCCAATTGTCAAGAAGTTATTTCACGTGAGTACTTTCATTCTCTCTTTGACCGCCATAATGACTGAGGAAAATTCGCTATATGTGCGTACATACGCACAGGCACCATAAGCATTTTCAGACGCATCTGAAAATATGTGTAATTCTTGATATTGTACGCATGAACCCCTAACTAAACGTGGCACTTTTAATTCACTTAAACATTCCAGTGTTTTTATGAAATTATTGAAACTGGAAACGATTTCTGGAGACACGGGAGTGTCCCAGTCAATTTTACACAGCCATAATTTCTGCAAAAGTATTTTTGCAATAATTACAGCTGGTGCAAGTAAACCTAACGGATCATATATCTGGGAAATTATTGATAGCATTACGCGTTTTGTTAAGTTATTGCTATCATATTGCAAAGAATCAATTTTAGATGTAAAATGTAGTTCATCAGTATCATTAAACCAACCTAGCCCGAGCGTTTTGTTTTGAGTAAGACCGTCATTAAAGCGCTCCCCATGGTCACGTGTTGGCTCGAAATTAAATGTCCATTTTCGTAATGGAAAACAACCTGACAGTAATACTTGAGATATTCTATCGCAAATGTCCATTAGTAAATCACGATCATCTAAAGATATCATTAAATCGTCAACGAATATATCCTCCTTTATGATACGCGAAATGACGTCATCTTTGCATTCATTAGCCAGCTGCACCAAGCATCGCATACTGAGGTAAGGCGCCGACGCAGTGCCATACGTAACTGTGTTTAACTGATATATGCTTAATGCGTCGCTCGGACTTTCACGCCAAAGTATTAATTGCATCGATCGTTGGTCCGGTTGAATTAATACCTGTCTAAATAGTTTTTCGACATCTGCACATGCTACATACTTAAACTGCCTAAATCGTAATAATATAGAAACAATATCATTCTGAAGCGCGGGACCGGGTAATTGAATGTCGTTTAATGATTTTTGCGACATCGGTATCTTCGCACTACCATCAAAAACTACTCGGAGCTTAGTGGTAAGACTATTTTCCCGATAAACGCCGTGATGAGGTAAAAAACAATAAGGCTCACTATAGCTATCCACGCGAGTCATGTGACCTAAGGTTTCGTACTCCCTCATAAAATCACAATACATTTGTTTGTATAACGGCGATCGTTCTAATTTGCGTTCAAGTGATAAAAAACGATTTTTTGCTAACGTATAAGAATCGCCAAGTACGGTTACAGAGTCTTTAAACGGGATACGAACAGAAAATCTACCGTCTTTTTCGCGGGTAGCCGTTTTTATAAAAAGTTCTTCACATTTTTGCTCATCGTGAGTCAACACTTTATTTGTATTAGACAAATCTTCTAATTCCCAGAATTTACGAAGTTGTAAATCTAGTGATTGCGTAAAATTACAAAATACCTTTTTTTCGTGTAGGTATTTGTTATTAACCGGACCGGAAACTAACCAACCTAACTTCGAGTTCTGTAAGAAAGGCCCGTTCGGTAAACGTATTTTATTATGGCATAAAAGTTCCCAAAAAATGTCGGCACCTAATAAAATATCGATTTCATTAGGTATATTAAACGTAGGGTCTGCAAGTTGAATATTTTCGGGAACTTGAATATCTAAATCGAAATTATTCGTAGGTAAACGAGACGATATTTGTGGTAAAACTAAACAAGTTAAACGCGTATTGAATGAACTTGTTGTCGAACGCATAAAAATATCGCATGAGTTAGTCGAATGTGTTACACTTTGACCAACACCCGAGATTCGAACAGTGGACTGTATATGTTTAACGTTTAAACGTCGTGCAAGTTTTTCCGTAATAAAACTGTGCTGACTACCGTTGTCGAGAAGAGCGCGAGCCTTGTGGAAACGATTATTAGCATCGGCTACTTCTACGATCGCGGTTGGAAGTAAAACGTATTTTAACGAAAAATCTGAACTGTCCGCGTCACATGTACGATGTGCTGCATCGGACCGATCAGCTGACGAATGCAAAGCCGTCGTAGATAACGTAGGTACGTTCAATTCATTATCCGAATGAAGTAAACTATTATGTTTTTGTGGACAAAATTTACACGAACTAAATTTACATTCTGTCACTGAATGACCTGTGCGTAAACAATTTTTACATATCTTGATTTTATCAATATAATTTAATCTGTCTTGTATAGACATATTTAAAAATGCAGTACACGCATAAAGAAAATGATTATTGTTCTTGCACAGGGGACAGCTACGCTTAAATAAATTAGTTTTATTCAAATTAGTATGTGCGCCATTACTAGTGGCTGACACATAGCTTTGCGTATACTGAATATTTTTTGAACTATTTGCATAATTGACCTTATAATTTGTGAATTGTGCTTGCGGTTTAGAATGAGTTGAATTGCTTCTGGAATCTAACGTGTCTGCTCTGTTATTAAGGAAAGTCAATAGGTCTTGCAATTTTATTTTATTCGAACTGCTTTGTAAAGTACCTTTATGGTCTTCCCACTTGCTTTCGGTGGAAAAATCCAATTTAGATACGATTAAATAAATTATAAGTGAATCCCACGACTCCGTAGGTTCGTCTAATGATTTTAGAGCACGTAAATTTCTTAAAACCGAATCAACCAACTGTCTTATTTTTAAAGCTGATTCTTGTTGAAAGTGAAAGTCCGAGCGACGCATTAAGCATATATCAGTTAAACACAGTTACGTATGGCACTGCGTCGGCGCCTTACCTCAGTATGCGATGCTTGGTGCAGCTGGCTAATGAATGCAAAGATGACGTCATTTCGCGTATCATAAAGGAGGATATATTCGTTGACGATTTAATGATATCTTTAGATGATCGTGATTTACTAATGGACATTTGCGATAGAATATCTCAAGTATTACTGTCAGGTTGTTTTCCATTACGAAAATGGACATTTAATTTCGAGCCAACACGTGACCATGGGGAGCGCTTTAATGACGGTCTTACTCAAAACAAAACGCTCGGGCTAGGTTGGTTTAATGATACTGATGAACTACATTTTACATCTAAAATTGATTCTTTGCAATATGATAGCAATAACTTAACAAAACGCGTAATGCTATCAATAATTTCCCAGATATATGATCCGTTAGGTTTACTTGCACCAGCTGTAATTATTGCAAAAATACTTTTGCAGAAATTATGGCTGTGTAAAATTGACTGGGACACTCCCGTGTCTCCAGAAATCGTTTCCAGTTTCAATAATTTCATAAAAACACTGGAATGTTTAAGTGAATTAAAAGTGCCACGTTTAGTTAGGGGTTCATGCGTACAATATCAAGAATTACACATATTTTCAGATGCGTCTGAAAATGCTTATGGTGCCTGTGCGTATGTACGCACATATAGCGAAGATTCTGAAATAACGGTACATTTGTTGTGCGCAAAAAGCAAGGTCGCGCCCTTAAAATGCATAAGCGTTCCTCGTTTGGAATTATGTGGGGCTCTTATTGGTGCTAGACTTTATAAAAAAATAATCAACTCACTTAGACTTACGTTTAATAAAGTTTATTTTTGGACGGACTCCACGATAGTCATGGGTTGGATACGTATGTCGCCACATCTCCTAAAAACATTTGTTCAAAATCGAGTGACTGAATTGAATGAATTAACAGGTGATTCAGCCTGGTTACATGTAAAAGGTAAGGATAACCCAGCAGACTTGTTATCACGAGGTGTCAAACTCGAATCGTTAATTAATAGTGAATTGTGGTGGCACGGGCCATCTTTTTTGCGTAACAAAAATAATTTAAGTTTTTCGGATAATTGTTATTCAAATAATTTATTAATTCATGATAGTTTGCCGGAAATGCGTAATAATTCCGTTGAAAGTCACATTTGTACGACAGATAATAATTTATTTACGTTTGAAAATTATTCGTCATTCAACAAATTAAAACGTGTTTGTGCCTACGTAAATCGTTTTGTTTACAACTTACGCTGCAAGCGAGCGCAGCCGGCGCGGCAACGTAGAACCGGTTTGTTATCAGTGGACGAGATGATCGTGGCGCAGCGCACGCTTGTTAGGATCGTTCAAATGCAATCATTTCCTGACATTTATAATAACTTGCTTAAAGGTTCGCGTTGTGATAAATGTACAGATTATAAGCGCATTTCAGGTCTTAACGTGTTTTTAGACGATAATAACATAATACGTGTCGGTGGTAGACTGGTAAATTCCAAAAAATTTAACTATGATAAGAAGCATCCAATATTACTTTGTGCGAAACATCCATTCACAGTGTTATTGTTTAGATGTGAGCATAAGAGACTGCTACATGCAAGTCCACTACTTCTTTTAGCAAACATTCGTGAATATTGGTGGGCCTTAAATGCAAGAAACTTAGCGAAAAAAGTGGTTGGCGAATGTGTAACTTGCACACGGATGAAAGGTAAAACATTGAAACCTATTATGGGCAATTTGCCAAGCGAACGCATAGACGCATGTTTTCCTTTTATTCGTACAGGTGTGGATTATGCAGGACCTATTTATATACTTAACCGTAGCGGACGAGGGGCTCGTCTAATCAAAGCGTATATTTGTCTATTTGTTTGCTTCGTGACGCGCGCCATACATTTGGAACTTGTTACTAGTCTCACAACCAACGACTTTCTTTTATCATTAAAACGTTTTATAAGTCGTCGGGGCAAACCCGAAATAATTTTCTCTGATAATGGGAAAACGTTTGTAGGTGCGGAAAAAGAACTTCCGTTATTTTTATCAAAATCAAGTGAACAAATTACAAATTTTTTTGCCAACGATGGCATTCAATTTAAATTTATTCCCCCGTATTCTCCTCACTATGGTGGTCTTTGGGAGAGTGGAGTACGCTCGTGTAAATATCATCTTAGACGTATAGTAGGCAACGCTAATCTAACGTACGAGGAGTTCAGCACGGTTTTAACACAAATCGAAGCCGTCCTGAATTCCCGTCCCCTTTCCCCTATGTCTACAGATCCTAATGACCTAGCTCCACTCACACCTGCCCATTTCCTGATCGGGCGATCGTTGACTGCTCCAGCTAGCGATGACCTGACAGCACAGATGACGTCCAGACTACCACGTTATGACAGGATAGAGCAGATGCGACAGCACTTCTGGCAGCGTTGGTCCAAAGAGTACATCGTGGAACTCCAGCAGAGAACGAAGTGGAAGAGCCACAAAAGCGACATCACTTTGGACAGTTTAGTCCTTCTGAAGGATGACAATACTCCTCCCCTCAAATGGAAGATGGGGCGTGTGCTACGCGTGTTCCCAGGCAAGGACGGCATATCACGCGTCGCTGAGATTCGTACAGCGACCGGCACCACTCAGCGCTCGTTCGCGAAGATATGTCCCCTGCCACTACAGCCAGCAACTCTTGATCATCACGAGGAAACAACATTGACATGTTGAAAGCAGAGCTTTCAAGGCCGGCGGTATGTTCGGGATTTTGAGGACTGGTGGCGCCATCTAACAGCGAGAGGCGACACTACATTCGTCATTCGGTCCCCTTCATTCTACGGTCACTCGATTCGTTCTTCGGTCTTCCGTTCACCCACTCATTCAGCGACACACTCGCATTCAAATCCTCCTTACGTTAACATCTTATTATTGTACCTGTATTTTCAAATTAATATACGTTTTATAAACCGTTGAAATAAATAATTTATTGAAGAGATATCCTCCGTTCCTGCCCCAACAAATTCTACTAATATTATAAAAACGAGAGTATATCTTCTTCTTCTTAGCGTATGAGGATTGGTGGCCACCTCTAGTGTCAAAGTTTATCAGGCCGCCTTTAAGGCCTCTGACTTGGCTTTTCGACTGACTCTTATATTAAATATGTTTCAAGATTGTAGATTTGTGTTTGGCAACGACATGTTCCTTTGTAAATGTTGTTGCTGCTGTTAAAGCTGATAAGTTTCTTGCGGCCGTTCTTCTTATCAGTTAAAAGATGTCCTGAATGGCTGGTAGGAAAAAAAAATTGGACGATTCGAAAGCACTTATCTATAAGTCTTTTTGAATAAAAATCTTTGACTTTGACAACAGCCGGGACTGACGACTTAACGTGCCCTCGGAAGCACGGAAGCGCTCAGTTATAATGCCATTTTTATGGTCACCCATCCGACACCTGACCGGGCCGAACGTTGCTTAACGAACGTGATCGAATACGATCAGTCTGTCAAGCGCGGCCATGAGCGCTACAGTATGTCAGTTTGTATTTTGTTACTCTTTCTTTTCATCTTTTTAGATGGACTGGATTAATACATGGGATACTTTGTATCCCGATATTCCCACGGGTACAGGAACCACTCTAGTGAAGCCGCGGGCGGTCACTAGTTTAACATATTGTAAAGTTCAAACTGGCCAAAACTGGGTCAGTGGCCAAGCACTAGGATTTCTATTCTACCTAATTGATGCCTGTTTTACAAATAATTTTCTATTAAACTTACTACTCATCCAGCTCGCTGGTAATGCCCGCCATTGTCTTGCAAATTGAAAAGCTTTGGACGAGTTCACTGAATTTATAAGGCAAGGCACTGTTTAATTGGCGCACGTAATTAAAAATTATTCGTGTTCATTGTATTGATTGATTATAAGGGAACTAGAGGAAAAGTGAACGGGTTATCGATAGGTGCTCTTTTTTGGGTAAAAGTAATTTCGAAAGAATTTGGAGTGTTCGAAATGGGGAACTTTGTGTGAATTTCTCAGGTTGCATACTTAAACCCGGCAAGCCCTATAGATACGATCTTGAATGGAAATATTTGTCTTGTCAGGGAATCGAATCCAGGACCTCTAAGCAGAAAGTAGATATCTCTACCCCTGCGCCTAACAAGTCATCAATTTAATAGAATAAAAACCGGTCAATCGATCATATATAAATATTAAATTTTATCACTTTTTTCATGATTTCTGAAAAAGTACTTTACATAAATTTCTATCACGAAGAATAATTTTAGATTATTTTTGAATTTTCATCAAGTCCAAAATTATGCAGGTTAAAAAAGTGTTTGAGAATGTGCAAGCATCGATCTTTCATATGCCCTTAGTCGTCTCACTTCGAATTTTTAAGACAACTTTCAATCCCTGCTGAAGAAAAATATATTTTATTGCTTAAACCTTTGCCAAATTTCAAGTTGATAGCATTAGTACTTCTTTAGATATCCATCTGTGACAGACTTACAGACTGAGTCGCATCATAAGGGTTACTATTGTGCGGAACCCTTACAATACTAATTATATAGAACTCGTTAAAACCACTATTGAAAAGAAATGAAATAATGTTTAAATTGAACTGAATATAAGCAATAAATATATTTATAAGAAAAAAAAGCATTGTAAAGTCCAAAATTAAAAAGTTTTACCTAATTAATATAAGCATTTTTTAATTATCAGTTTTGCCTTACCTATTGAGATAGGCCTTGTGTCACTCCTTTACCTATTGAGATAGGCCTTGTGTCACTCCTTTACCTATTGAGATAGGCCTTGTGTCACTCCTTCTTGTGTCACTCCTTTAAAATATAAATAGCGATAATGAACCCAGATGATCAATCCTTACAAATTCTCTCATTGGCTCGATCACTTAATTTTATTATCCCCTTGTTCGTTCCACATTAGGGGGATGAAGAGACCCCATCAATCTTCCATCGATCGTCTCGACAAACCAGCATCGATCTTGGGACAACACTTGAAACAGCACATGGCGGTTCCCACGAAGTTATGGCGAATTAAGCCAAATAATTATGCAATTATTAGTTAACTAGTATTAAGGCATACCTAATTAAAAAAAGTCGTAAAAAATTAAGATTAGAAATCGGTGGATTGGAAAGGAAATCATATTTTATTCTACAAGATGTTTTCTATACTTTCTATACTAGCCCATTTTTTTATGAAAACTGAACATGACATAAAAATCAGTTGCAATCACACCAACAGGCTTAATTAAGCTAACACCCTTATTATGTAATAATTAACAATATTTAAGTTATTGCTGTCACTTTCGATATCTTGCCTTTGTATATGAGATCGAACAAAGCATGAATATATTTTTTATAAATGAGGGTATGCTATTAATATAAAAAATAATAACATTACCTGATTACTCCTTTTGGCAGCTTAAATAATCATGATTTACGAATCGTTTAACTAACTTCCGCAGTTGGGTCAACCTGGGATGCGTGGCCAAAATCTTGAGCTAGAACTACTTTGTGGTCCTGGCCGCATAAGCAGGTGTAAGCATCCACCAATCGAACATGTGTACCCTGGTGCGTTCGGAACGCTGAAGTATGCTAGAAGCATTTCCTTCATTGCCTCAATATTGTGACAGAATCGTCTTCATGTCGTTTCGACAAGGTCTAAACTGTAATGACCCAGAATTTGGCCACCTCGATAGCGTTGTCGGTGGCAGACATTACATTTTGGGACAAGCAGAGCACGGTTTGAGGTGGGCCATTGTTTGTGTCGCATCACCACACGAACAACTCAAATTAGTGCCATCTGCAAACTTCCATCTGGGCATATTTTCCTTGCTCAGACGGACCTGTGTTCGAAGTCTGTTTGGCGATTTGCAGATCGGCCGTGGTAGTTTATGTCCAGGGAGGTTCTCAGCAGGTGACACAAATAGGTTTGGCAACACAGCTCCTTTTCTCCGCATATCAATTATCGCTTTGATGGGAGAAGAAGAGAAGAAGATTGCCTCAATATTGTGACAGAATGATCGTGGCCCCTAGACAACGTAATTTACGTTTATCTAAAACTACGCCGTATAAGAAACAGCTGTTTTTTCGCGATTTCAAGATTGTTGTTCTTACAAAAAAAAATGATCTGTACAAATGGTTTTGAGCTTTTGGGTATCGTGAAATTACGTTATTATACAATTTGTTTGTCCAAAAGCTTCTTTATGAAGAATGAATAAGAAGCATGAAGAAGCATTTGAGAACACTTATTATTTCGGGTTTCGACTGAGTTTGCAAAACGAACGGGCCCTTGTTGTCTGTATATGTTTAATTTTACTTATATTTTCAAATTTGATTATTAGGAAAAAATTGGAAACTTCTCCATTGACACGAACTTTTACTAATAAGTATATTGATACAGGGCCCTTAGCCAAAGTAATATTTAAAAAACGATAACTTAGTTCGAAAATAATTAAATTCGACTGGTATTTGCCGAGATTAGCAAGCTCAAACCAACAAACAACCTCTTGGCTTTATTATACTTACTTAAAATACTAACAGACACTCCTATTCTTTGTGTAGGAGCATGCTAAATTTTAATATATCAAAGTTAATAGATATTTAGGTTATAACGATAACTATTTATTACTCGATATATATTACCACAGACCTATATTGAGATAGACGGTAAAAGTGTACCTACCTTGCGTGTCAAAAGTTTGATCCACGGTCAAAGTTTTACGACCTAAGTCAGTCCGCTCCATTGCCATGACAACACGCGTCGCTCACAAACGAAAACAGTTATTTTTTTGTGCTTTCTTGCAAGAGCTCATCAATAATATTTACACATGACTTAATCTCGCTCGTGACGTCATCGTAGTTAAGAAAAACTTGACAAGCTAGGTTCTCATACAGTTTGAAGCGCTCTTTTCGTCTATCTCGATTTATGTCTGTGGTAATATATATCGAGAAGTAAGTAATACGTATTGGCTAGAATAATACTTGAAAAAATAGACCCGTCTCACAAGTTTTTTCTAAACCGGGACTTGAACCTGCAACCTTTGGATGTTCTGTCCAATGCTCTTCCATATTGAGCTACCTTTCTTTCATAATAAAGTGCTATACAACTGAAGCGAGACAGCAATAAGAAAACGACGCGCGCGGGAGAGAGACCGATTTTGCAGATTAGGCAAAAAATAGCACGAAATCACTTCGTAGTGATCAGAGAAAATCACACTATGCTAAATATCATTGGTGCCCACTAATTAAAACATATTCCAATAGTGTAACCCCATTTGAGAATATTCATGAATTTTAGTATTTTTAACACCCGACGCAGCGCAAAGACGGGTGTTATAAGTTTGAAGCCTATGTCTGTCTGTCTGTCTTTCTGTACGTATATTCGTAGAGCTTAAACGAATCAAGCGATTTCAATGCGGTTTTTTTTAATTGAAAGATAAATTATTCGAGATGGTTCTTAGCCACGTTTGATGAAAATCCATCCGGCCATTTATGGAGATGGTCAACTGCCTGCCGAAACGGTAAAAGATACAAAGGTGGCGCTTTGACTAAAATAATGTATTGTGGTCCCCCCCGACCGAGAGAGTTAATTTTTCTGAAGTTTTTTTGTGTTTTTTGTGTTGTAAAATGTTAATATTTAATTTTTTAAGAAGTGTTTTCGAAAAGAAAAAGTGTCGAGGCAAAAATAATAAAATCGTGTTTCTGAAAATTTGCAAATCTTCATAAAGGTATAAAGAAATATATTTCTTATTACCAGATTTGTAACATCTCTAACCGTTCTATAGTTTTATAACAATAAACGTACGTTCTTTTATCTTAGGTAAGTACTTATTATTATTTCTTTACTATGCATAACTTGAATTAGTTCAAATTTGAACTACACGCGTATCCCGACTGTGGACATTTAATTCTACTAATATTATAAAAACGAAAGTATATCTTCTTCTTCTTAGCGTATGAGGATTGGTGGCCACCTCTAGTGTCAAAGTTTATCAGGCCGCCTTTAAGGCCTCTGACTTGGCTTTTCGACTGACTCTTATATTAAATATGTTTCAAGATTGTAGATTTGTGTTTGGCAACGACATGTTCCTTTGTAAATGTTGTTGCTGCTGCTGTTAAAGCTGATAAGTTTCTTGCGGCCGTTCTTCTTATCAGTTAAAAGATGTCCTGAATGGCTGGTAGGAAAAAGAATTGGACGATTCGAAAGCACTTATCTATAAGTCTATTTGAATAAAAATCTTTGACTTTGACTTTGACAACAGCCGGGACTGACGACTTAACGTGCCCTCGGAAGCACGGAAGCGCTCAGTTATAATGCCATTTTTATGGTCACCCATCCGACACCTGACCGGGCCGAACGTTGCTTAACGAACGTGATCGAATACGATCAGTCTGTCAAGCGCGGCCATGAGCGCTACAGTATGTCAGTTTGTATTTTGTTACTCTTTCTTTTCATCTTTTTAGAAGGACTGGATTAATACATGGGATACTTTGTATCCCGATATTCCCACGGGCACAGGAACCACTCTGGTGAAGCCGCGGGCGGTCACTAGTTTAACATATTGTAAAGTTCAAACTGGCCAAAACTGGGTCAGTGGCCAAGCACTAGGATTTCTATTCTACCTAATTGATGCCTGTTTTATAAATAATTTTCTATAAAACTTACTACTCATCCAGCTTGCTGGTAATGCCCGCCATTGTCTTGCAAATTGAAAAGCTTTGGACGAGTTCACTGAATTTATAAGGCAAGGCACTGATTAATTGGCGCACGTAATTAAAAATTATTCGTGTTCATTGTATTGATTGATTATAAGGGAACTAGAGGAAAAGTGAACGGGTTATCGATAGGTACTCTTTTTTGGGTAAAAGTAATTTCGAAAGAATTTGGAGTGTTCGAAATGGGGAACTTTGTGTGAATTTCTCAGATTGCATACTTAAACCCGGCAAGCCCTATAGATACGATCTTGAATGCAAATATTTGTCTTGTCAGGGAATCGAATTCAGTACCTCTAAGCAGAAAGTAGATATTTCTACCCCTGCGCCAAACAAGTCATCAATTTAATAGAATAATAAAAACATTTTATAAAAAAAAATCAAACCGACTTCAAAAAGTAAAAAATAAAACTTTTGGAGTCGGTGCCAGCCAGGGCATTCTACATTGCACTTCTATTAACTATATATTTTTTTGGCCTTAGCTAGCTAGCACCGACTCCAAAAGTTTTATTTTTTACTTTTTGAAGTCGGTTTGATTTTTTTTTATAAAAAATTTTTTTTTTAAGATTTTTTAGTTACATCATGTGCCGTTACTTACACAAAAAATCAGCCCATACACAACAATGCCATCTAGGTAAACGACTACTTGCCAAAAGGTGATTGATATTTTTCAAGATTATGAAAAAACTACTAGCCAGATCTTGGTAAAAATTATATGGGACCACACATAAACCAATTTCTTTCAGATAAAAAAAGAATTATAATTATTGCGTGAAACTTCAGCTCGAACAAGAATCTAACAATTACCTGGATGATATAATTGTTTCATGACTTCCATGACATTAGGCACCATATCTCCGAAGATTATCATCGGATCTCAATGAGACTTATATGGGACCAAATTGACAGTGTACCCGATCGAACAAAAAAACAACAATTAAAATCGGATCACCAACACCGGAGTAATCGGTATACATACATCAGAAAAAAAAAAAAAAAAAAATACGCGTTGAATTTAGTACCTCCCTCCTTTTTTGTTGAAGTCGGTAAAAACCGGTCAATCTATCATATATAAATATTAAATTTTATCACTTTTTTCATGATTTCTGAAAAAGTACTTTACATAAATTTCTATCACGAAGAATAATTTCAGATTATTTTTAAATTTTCATCAAAAGTCCAAAACTATGCAGGTTACAAAATTGTTTGAGAATGTGCAAGCATCGATCTTTCATATGCCCTTAGTCGCCCCACTTCGAATTTTTAAGATAACTTTCAGTCCCTGCTGAAGAAAAATATATTTTATTGCTTAAACCTTTGCCAAATTTCAAGTTGATAGCATTAGTACTTCTTTAGATATCCATCTGTGACAGACTGACAGACTGAGTCGCATCATAAGGGTTACTTTTGTGCGGAACCCTTACAATACTAAATATATAGAACTCGTTAAAACCACTATTGAAAAGAAATGAAATAATGTTTAAATTGAACTGAATATAAGCAATAAATATAAATAAGAAAAAAAAAAATTGTAAAGTCCAAAATTAAAAAGTTTTACCTAATTAATATAAGCATTTTTTAATCATCAGTTTTGCCTTCCCTATTGAGATAGGCCTTGTGTCACTCCTTTAAAATATAAATAGCGATAATGAACCCAGATAATCAAGCCTTACAAATTCTCTCATTGGCTCGATCAATTAATTTTATTATCCCCTTGTTCGTTCCACATTAGGGGGATGAAGAGACCCCATCAATCTTCCATCGATCGTCTCGACAAACCAGCATCGATCTTGGGACAACACTTGAAACAGCACATGGCGGTTCCCACGAAGTTATGGCGAATTAAGCCAAATAATTATGCAATTATTAGTTAACTAGTATTTAAGCATACCTAATTAAAAAAAGTCGTAAAAAATTAAGATTAGAAAGCGGTGGATTGGAAAGGAAATCATATTTTATTCTACAAGATGTTTTCTATTCTTTCTATACTAGCCCATTTTTTTATGAAAACTGAACATGACATAAAAATCAGTTGCAAACACACCAACAGGCTTAATTAAGCTAACACCCTTATTATGTAATAATTAACAATATTTAAGTTATTGCTGTCACTTTCGATATCTTGCCTTTGTATATGAGATCGAACAAAGCATGAATATATTTTTTAGAAATGAGGGTATACTATTAATATAAAAAATAATAACATTACCTGATAAATAATAACATGCCAAAAGGTGGCAGCTTAAACAATCATGATTTACGAATCGTTTAACTAACTTCCGCTGTTGGGTCAACCTGGGATGGGTGGCCAAAATCTTGAGCTAGAACTACTTTGTGGTCCTGGCCGCATAAGCAGGTGTAAGCATCCACCAATCGAACATGTGTACCCTGGTGCGTTCGGAACGCTGAAGTATGCTAGAAGCATTTCCTTCATTGCCTCAATATTGTGACAGAATCGTCTTCATGTCGTTTCGACAAGGTCTAAACTGTAATGACCCAGAATTTGGCCACCTCGATAGCGTTGTCGGTGGCAGACATTACATTTTGGGACAAGCAGAGCACGGTTTGAGGTGGGCCATTGTGTCGCATCACCACACGAACAACTCAAATTAGTGCCATCTGCAAACTTCCACCTGGGTATATTTTCCTTGCTCAGACGGACCTGTGTTCGAAGTCTGTTTGGCGATTTGCAGATCGGCCGTGGTAGTTTATGTCCAGGGAGGTTCTCAGCAGGTGACACAAATAGGTTTGGCAACACAGCTCCTTTTCTCCGCATATCAATTATCGCTTTGATGGGAGAAGAAGACAAGAAGATTGCCTCAATATTGTGACAGAATGATCGTGGCCCCTAGACAACGTAATTTACGTTTATCCAAAACTACGCCGTATAAGAAACAGCTGTTTTTTCGCGATTTCAAGATTGTTGTTCTTACAAAAAATTATGATCTGTACAAATGGTTTTGAGCTTTTGGGTATCGTGAAATTACGTTATTATTATACAATTTGTTTGCCCAAAAGCTTCTTTAAGAAGAATGAATAAGAAGCATGATCTTTCTTTAAATTATGATGAGACTGAAAATTTAATGAGATGATGTACACACCCACACAACACTCACACTTACATACACACACACACACACACACACACACACACACACACACACACACACACACACACACACACACACACACACACACGCACACATATTAACCAAAATTATATGTACAATAGACTGCGAACTACATTAACCAGCCAGTTTGTTTTTGAGAATATTATGTTTTGCATTTGGAGGAATCACCAGCTCCTAAGATACAGGATTAGTGCTAGTTTAGGAGTTGGGGACCTGAATTGTTAACGTTGTAATTGTGACTTTTCTCAATAATGAGTACCTATTGTTTTAGTTCTACAATGTTATTATTTGTTGTTAAATAAAGTTTTTATTATTATTATTTTTTATTTATTATTATGAAGAAGCATTTGAGAACAGTTATTATTTCGGGTTTCGACTGAGTTTGCAAAACGAACGGGCCGTTGTTGTCTGTATATGTTTAATTTTACTTATATTTTCAAATTTGATTATTAGGAAAAAATTGGAAACTGACACGAACTTTTACTTATAAGTATATTGATGCAGGGCCCTTAGCCAAAGTAATATTTCAAAAACGATAACTTAGTTCGAAAATAATTAACTATATGGGATTGGCGGATTGGCATAGGCCGCGCTAAATCACGTGGTCTTGCCGCAAGTTAATTGGCGAATATAGACAATCACGAATCTAATTATCGTTTCGCTACATAACGATGTTACTTTGTCTACGGGCCCTTTTTTTAGAAGCTCGGTTTTCAAGCCACTCGCATTCCAAACTTTAAACTCGTTTCTACTGTTGTGCCGTTTACTGTACCTACATGCATTGTTAATGCCGCCTCAATTAAATCGATTGACCCGCAGTCACACCCCCGCCGTTTCCTCATTTTACAATAACTCCTCGAAATAAACTGTCAGCTACCTACCGGCCCATGAGCCTACGGCCGACTTAGGCCGAGTTGTCGAAAATAAAAACGAATGTTATAATGCACGACATAACATTTGTTTTCGCTGATACGACACAGTAGAACAATCGTTAATAGTTATAACAATAAATAAATATATCTTACACTCACATCAATTAATCTAGTCCCAAAGTAAGCAATATAAGGCGTTATGGGTACCTACCTAGGATGACGGATTGAATATAAACAACCATGAGCCAAGGAACATATACACGTATTCATCATACAAACATTTGCCCCTACCGGGACTCGAACCTGACCTCAGAGTAGGCGAAACCTAATAGGTGTACGTACAGTGTACTACCACGGTGGTGGACAATGATGTTAAAATTGTAGGAAATACTAAAGAATACAATAAGTATTGAATCGACACATCTCCATTTCCTTTCTCGCCGTACGAGTACGAGCATACAATGAAGCGCTGATTACGGCGATATCCTGAATAGAGACACGTTTCAGCCCCCTAGCCTGATACAGTATGTACACGATGCTATCTACGTGATGCTGTCGTGCTTACATTTCATTTGTACAGTCGGGTACAACTTCCCGGTTCATCAGTAGAGTTTTTAAAGGAGCTTTATTTAAAACAAGATCGGCGCCCTTCACTATCGTAGCGAAGGCATCAGACGACTTCTAAACTATCGTATTTAGAGGTTTGACATGGCTATGTATCACCTCAGAAAATTTCAGCTTTCTAGCTATAGTAGTTCTCGAGATTGAATTATGCGCACACACGGACAGGGTCAGCACATAAGACTTCTATCGTATGCATAGCATAGTTTAGAAGTCTAAAAGTAACAGATATATAGAGGACATTAACAGGTATTTCTAGATCTGTTTATTTATGACTTTTTCCAGCCACAAGTCTAGTTTGAACCCTTTCTTTATATTAATGCATAGCAATAAAGAATGAGTCTTATGAGATGGAATTTATGTGCTGTTTTTCAGATTGGTAATGGGTTTGTAATAAAAAGTCAAATACCGTTACATTTGTATTTAAAAACCACAATTTTAGGCATAAATCGGATTAAAACCACAAGCACAAGATTTTTTTTTAGTACAATTTCATTTATTTATATTTACATCACATTGCAGGATTTATGCATGAAATAATACTTACCATGTATTATTTCATGAATAAACCATGAGGATATCGGTATAAATCCCGACATCCTCACGGGAACGGGTTCCACGCGGGTGAAAACGCGGGCGGAAGCTAGTCTTTCATACTGTTAATGAATTTAACCCCTGTTTAGCTGCATTTGCAGCTATAGTTAATGCACCTATTAAACAAATATATAATCTCAATGGATAAGAATCCTAGAATCCTTCGCTTAGGTTTCAATAGCCTTAGCCGCTTAGGTAACTCGCCGCTAAAATCCATCTTTCCAGCCTTGCATAACAAATAACTATTCTTATGCTAATTATCTACAAACTGTTAAAGAGCTCTCGCATTGCTCAGCTTTTGCACTTTACATTGATGGAGGGCCAAATTACACTAACGACAAATAAGTTTAGCTTTTTCGTTCGTTTTGTTTAGGTCTTTGAGTACCAATAAATAAATAAATAATAATTTATTTGCCAAAATATAATTACAGTTTCAGACTTCGTCAGATATTTATTTTATTTATTTATTTATAAATAGATATCAGTCCTATAATATTTTATTGTGAACTCGAGGTATAAAAATATATACTTTTATGTAATTGTATAATAGACAGACATTGTTTTATTAATTATTAATATAAGTGCAGTGTATTTGTAGCATCGTTCAAAGCCTTTTTTTATTTACTAGACTGTACAAATATTGTGCCAGGTGGGAGTTGCTAATAAACGTACTTTATCTCGGAATTATCAATGAATACACTCGCGGACAAATAAAGCGGGTCACTGCGTTATTTTCATACAAACATGCTCACTTTACAGTCTCATTATCAGTGATCGGAATAGGCAGATTGATTTTATGTACTTGCATCATAAAGTCATAGAGTGTTTATAATATTGATATGAATTTATGAACAACCGGTCTGAAGGCTAAATAGCCAAATGGCAAAAAAATCTTTCTATGGGTATCTTTTTATTATAGCACGGGTTTAAAACAGATGCAGTGTCTTGTATACTGCTTATTTTATAAGTTAAATCTTTGTAAGTATCATAATACTTACAAGAAAAAAACAAAGATTTATAATGATAAAAAAATGTTTTCGATTATTAAAGGTCTGAATAGTTTCCATTGCTATGAAAAGTACTGTAAATCTAAGCCGTCACATTGATTGCAACAAGCTTACATGATCGGTGTTCGATGCGAACAATTTCTATCGATAAGTCAAAATAACAATGGATGCAATCGAAATTTCAAATTGTCAAATCTTACATACATAATCGCAAAACTGACTTGAAGGATACAATTACATTATTTTCAATGGAGAAGTAATAGAAACAAAGTAAGATAATCAGCCCACTGCTGTAACTATTACGTAAGATATAAAATTTATGGAAATATTTGTAATTTTCGTATAATTTTTATTAGTGATTAGTTCAATATTTGAATGCTGACATGCCCGCTAAATGTCTTAATTTTACTTTCGATCTATGTAATGTACCACATTTATTACAAATAAATTATTATCTTATCTTATCTTATCTAGAAATCATAACATGGATCAGCTTTTTCCGGGATTTCATTTCAGTACTTTCGGGATTGGAATAAATATTGTAACTGTAGGGACTTTAATCTAACATTTGAAAGTAGAAATAGAAAGGGATAAAACGTAGGTATATCGAGTCACTCAAAACGGTACACAACTTAATGTAATTTTTTTGTGTCTAATCAAAAGTTACAAATAATATGACCTGTTTTGTAGATAAATATTAAAAAAGAAAATACACTAGCAAAAAGCAACTTGTCTCATGTCGCCCTGTTTTGTAGATTTTTCTTGATTGTTTGGTAGTTATCTGCTGCTTGTAATTGTGCCTTTAATTAATTTATTAATATTTTATTTAGCATAACCTTCCGTAAAAGGTTAAAAAAAACAGTTTAGGTAAAACTGAACTTTGGTTTGGAGTTAGGAAATTAATATATAAAAAAAAATCAAACAACAATTATTTCAAGTTTCCTAAAAATTGGAGGACTCTTGGATGCTCTTCTCTAGTTTATAGTATTTTTTTTTTTTATTATTTATTTTTAATTTGTATGGAGGAGCGTATCGACTTACATAATTTGAGCATCAACAGGTATATATTCTTTATGAACATACAGCTGACGGCCCTAACAGGAAGCCCGACGAAGGTGAGGTGGCAGGGCTGCGGCCTGGCGTATGTGTATATATTCAAATTAGCCCGTAACGAGATTACCCCGGCTCGGAATAGCCGCCTGTACGCGCCGCTTTGGTCAACGTGACGTATGAGTACTCGCGATACTAGTATAACGGCATTGGCATTGACTAATTTCGCCAAGCCTGAAAATGTATTTGACGGGCCCGTTGACACGATGGAGTACTAAGAGCAAGAATCTCTCAGCATTTTTACTTACGAGGATTTGTGAAAACTTGGTGACATCTTTACCTACGCTGCCCAACGCTATGCTCTCTACGCAGCATACGAGCATCTAGCATTGCCGCACATTTCCAAGGCCTAGGCCCTAGTTTATTGAATAAAATTGCATTAGAATAATTTTAGGTATCGGTGCCACTAATTCAAATTGATATTTGGTTGAATTTCAACAAAGCAGTTTTTTCTTATCATTTAGGTTTAATTGCTTATTAGGTATTAGTTTTTTTTTTAATATTGATTCAGTATTATTGTAATTCCTGACCTGATATCGTTAATTCATAAACTTAAATGCCTATTTTACATAACTGACTGTAATCCTAATCAATAAATATTTTGTGCCTCATATAAATAACTACCTCTTCTACCTAGAAAAAAATATTAGAACCGTACAGTAACTTTCTGCACTAGAAATTTCATCGATGCCGCACGAATTTTGCTGCTGGGAAATTCACGGTTCACCAATTTATAGTTGTCACAGTATTAAGATATTATAATCGTCGAAGGAAACCCGAATAGATAAACTCGAACAAAGTTTAGTAATCTATCAGAGTAACCCGTAGAATAAACGCAACTTTTAACTAATAAATCACTGACCCGCCGCCGGCTCCGGCTCGTCGACAAAGCTGAGCCCATTTAAACCAGCAAATAACTCGATCGACACTATATTGTTATAATTGTTAAACAAGAAAATATACAAGAAATAGCAACTTGTCTCATGTCGCTGTGACGGGTCTCGAACCCGCATCATTGGGAATATGTCCCAATGCACTGACCAAATTATGCTACAGAGACCTATGAGGACACGTCGAAATTTTCCTGTATATACCTTTCTACGATGTTGGCCACCGTCGTTTCCTCAAAGAGAGAAATATCCTCGCATGCAAAATTAAAAAGTTATTGTAACTTTATTTTAACCAATAAATAAATGATAATAATAAATAATTGCATAAAATCACACCAATTATCTAACCCACGTTAAGTTTCATGAAGAACTTATATTATGGATACTAGATAACGGATACGGAACGGATTTTTTCTGTATTAGTAGTAAAAGAGGATATTACTTGCTAAATTTCATAGCTCTAGGACATCGGAAAGTAACCTATGAATTTTGAAGCCCTTGAGACTGTCGAAGTATAAGTTTTAGCGGCATAAATGGCCTTACCTTTCTTAACGTAAATTTTGAAGTTTGAATTTTTCACAGCTTCAAGAGATTGTTAACGTGAATATATGGTTTTAATTTGAACTCGATACCTCCATACGTTCTTGAGATAAACTCACTCGGACGGACGGACAGACGGACAACAAAGTAATCATGAGTGAAATCCTCTAATTTTCTTTAGAGGTTCTGAAACCTATAAATCATTAGAAATAATTGAATACTTAACTAATTGAATACTCACGGAATCGATACAATGACTTTAATGTGGTTCATAAGCAATTGATGCTCGTCTCAATGCATGTGGTGATGAAGTACCTGAACCAGAACTCCTCAATTATTAACGTCCCTGCACCGGAAAAAGCAGCATTTTGTAAAAGGTGATGAGCAGTCGACATAAAGTTATTAATGTAGTTTCGGGACTTCTACCTTTAAAAATTGTGAAATAATAAACTTTTTATAAAAAATAATTAAAACCCTCTACAAAAAACTAAAGAACAAAAAATAAGCTCTTTGGAGTCGGTGCCAGCCAAGGCAAGAAAAATAAAAGAGTGGGACCGCGATGTACAATGCCTTGGCTGCCACCGACTCCAAAAGGCTTTTTTTTTTGGAGTCGGTTTTAATTTTTTATAAAGTTTTTTTATCCCGATATTTTCACGGAAACAGGAACCTTGCGGGCAAAACTGCAGGCATCCGTTAGTTCTTCATATGTAATGAACTTCGGCTGGAGTCTACTAATTAGGTACTTACTACCTAATTACACAAACTCTATTTGCCTTAAGCCTCGTTATTTTGTTTTCTGCGTAATACATTCGTGAATCTATTTCTGTTAATCAGTTACTTATAATAATCATTTATGATTAAATATTATTCGTGACGTCTTCGATAGGTATATATTAAGAAAAATTATAGTACTTAGCATTAGCGGAGGGGTAATATTTTAAGAAGGGAAGCCGGAGTGTAATAATGAAGTAAAAGGAAGTTCCAACGTAGTTTTTAAAACGAACTTTCGTTACACAGTAAATAACCCGTTAAATAACAGTTAGGAAATTCGAATCAAAGTTAGTGAACATTAGAAAGAAAGAAGAAAGAAAGAAAAACTATTTATTGGACACACACAAAATAATAATAACATAAATATAAAAAAATAAAAATAAAAAGTGCGCGGCCAACTAGGCCCCATCCTCAGCAATGTCACAGTGGCATACGGAGCATGCCACTGAGACGCTGGTATTCTGGAGGAGCCTATTTGGTGACAACATGAATATTAAAAAATAAAGACAAACAAACAAAAATTAAACACTGCAATAAAAGATTAAAAACAAAAATAAAACTATAAAAAAAATAAAAAAAATAGAAATCGATATTGGATATTTCATATTCATTAAAACAAAGAATTAAGGTTCATAATATAGGTGCTCAGCTAGTTGGCTATCTATCTATGTTGCTAACAGATTTTGATTGAAATTGATTGTAAGTGCAGTAACATTGCTGCTTTAGTAACATAGTTGTCACATTGATTTTTACTAAAGCAGCAATGTGAATACACTTTCAATCAAACGTTGATAAAAAGAAACAAGTTACATATTGAGAGGGCTGTTCTCAATTACTCTATGCCAGAGAAAAAAAAGTTTTTATTATCCTATCGTAGCACGGAAAGCAAATTAAAACATTATTACAGAAACATGGAAAACATCGTATCTTATAAGGCGCTTCTGAGTCACAAAGGCGAATGGGGGGGAAGGGGGGAGGCGGAAGGAACGCGATAATAAAATAAGAAGCCTTTGCCGACACCCGCCAGTATACGACGAAAAGGTTAATATTGAGTTACATTGATAGTCTGGTAAAGCTTACTTGAGAATTTTACTGTAATTTCGTTTGCAGTACATTGATTATAAAGCACGAATGACTATAGAATATTGTCATTATTCCCATGATAAATTTTAAATAGAATAATATTGGAATAAATTAACTCGGCCACAACTGAATTCTCAGATGGGACAGATGGGAATTCACTTGTGGCCGAGTTCGTTCATTCACAAGTGAATTCTCAGATGGGACAGATGGGATTCACTTGTGGCCGAATTCATTTTCTCCAATATTTTTCTATTTTAAATTTATCATAGGTATAAAAATAGTATTGAAAAATGCAAAAAATAAAAAATTATTTATTGTCATTACTGCTTGTCTCGAGCGCATACGTCACCGATAACAGAGCGGGGCAGTCGGAAAGGGAACGAACCGTTTGGCCTGCGAGGTGGTGGTGCGTCAGCAAGTTATCACACTAAGGAACACTACATCGTTGTACATACCACATGGTTAATTGTTATGGTTTTCATTTAAATTTCACTTCAAAGGGAAATTGCTTTGGTATTTAAAAAAAATACCATCGCTCATTCATGCGCAATTCAAGCTAACTGAAATGAAAATAGCATTTGTATTTGGTAAGACGATTCCGCGTCATTTCGGTCTTCACCTCACATTCACAATCCAACAAAACAGACAAATAATTAGTCAGCGATGTACACCAAACAAAGCTGTACAACTGTTAAGTTTTAACAAGCGATATTGGTACAGGATCCGATAGCGTGTCTAGTTATCAGCTATTTGTGATCTGATGAACGAACGACCTTCGCGACTTTGTATCGATGCATATTTTATGATTCGTGACACGCGCCGTCTTTAGAACGCCTCCAATTTGCTTTTATTGGTAGAATTACTACCAAGTTCAAATTCTTCATCATTTTAGTCGCTATTTTTAGTTTGATTTTGATGTATTTGATTTGTTTTGTTTTGATTTCGATTTATTAACAAACGAGCCCTGACAATAGAATTCGCATTACATTTAGACGAATGAAGTCCTTTAGGAACATAAATGTTCAGATTTGCAGCAAATATATTTAATGAAAAGTCACAATGGTTAATATTAATCAAATTTGTGAAAAGAAGTTTTACTTTAAGTAGGTCGTCCGTATTTTCGTCTCATTTCTAATGACTTTTATAGTGTTAAACTGTTAACTAACATCGTTAAATTTTATTACACAACGACATCGTGAGGTAAATTTTACCCCAAACTTAAAAACTAAAAAATAAATACGCTATTATTTTAAACAGCTAATATTTATTATTCAATTGCAATAATGGTCTATCTATAGTTGCATTAGTGAAATAAAATATCATACATTTTCATAAATTATAATTCTTTAATTTGAGAAAACAAAAAATAACAATAATTATCTTTGTACTTATGATAATTTTGAAATAGAAAAATATTAAAAAAAAAACAACTCAACTTGTATCATAAGTATAAAAATAGCATTGAAAAATGCAAACATTCAAAAAACATAAATTCTCTTTGTGTTCCTATAGCTACAAACAGTTTTATAAAAAATATAAAAGCCAACAATGCAGGAATCAGAAAGGTAACAGTAGTATATTACTTGAATATTCGAAAAAATAATAAGAAATAAGTAAAATTGTAAAAAAAAACTACATACATAATTACAGCACTAACACCATGTACTTGTACAACACAAAATGAGAACTTTTATGCGCCACGACTTCTTGAGTTTCAAGCACTACTTAAAAGGAGAAGTGACTATCTTAGCGAGAAAAGAAAATATTTGAGTTTTATTGCGTCTGGGGTAAAAAGGTACCCCACAATGTTAGATAAAGGTTAAGATATATTATCCCCTATTCATAGTTTTACTACAGAACATTATTCTAAAATATTTTATTTTACGGGCTCAAAAGCCTATTTTTGGCTCCAATTTTCAGCTGCAGCGCGGAGCCGCCTGCGAGGGACGTAAATAAGGCTGGAACTCCAAGATAGCAGAATTGAGACATAAATTTCTTGTTACCCTGTAAAAGTATGAAACTAGTTGTTAGAAGTTTTTTTTCTTTAGCTAAAAACACGTTGTTTCAGATTAAAAACTTACATAGCGTTATCATGTCATCATTTAATAATGTCACCACAACGCAGCAACCCTTAATGAGTTGCTTGCTGCTGAAACAAAGAGCTAACTAAAACAGGCTCTGTGAAAAAAAGTTTATGTTTATAGGTCAATTTATTGGTTTGATTTACATAATAAAATTCGATTATGTAAGCTGTTTTTAGCTATCTTATCCTCAATAAAACTTTGATTAACTACTACCTATTGTGGCCAAACATAATAGTAGATGACCTGACGTAAAGCAATGTCCCCGGTCCCTTCTAACCCTTCTATCGCAGTATCTCTTTGAATCAGTGTGCCCAGAAACCCTTCGGCGTCCCGCGGGACGTCTCGCATAGTAATGCGACCAATATCACAATATGTTGTCCGCTTTATCAGACGATTTGGTCTTCAACAGACACAGATTTCTTAGAGAAATTCTATGACAATGAATTGGAATAAAAAGGTAAGTTACAGATATTGCAAAGTTCAATATTTGACCAACAATGGTTGTGATTTTTTTGTTGTGAAAAGTTGTGAACGAAGGAACGCTTAGCCTTCATCATTTGTAATTTTTAGTGATGATAATCCTGAAGTTGGAATTTCCTTGGAGGTTGAAGAGTTCGAGAGAAGCGCTCTCGAATTCTACAACCTCTGAGGAACTGCGGTTATTTTATTTATTAATAGCGGATCCTCGCGGTTTTACCCGCGTGGTGCCCGTTCCCGTGGGAATATCGGGATAAAATATAGCCTATGTCACTCGGGAGAAATGTAGCTTTCTAATGGTCTAAGAATTTTCTAAATCGGTCCAGTAGTTCCTGAGATTAGAGCGTTCAAACAAACAAATTCTTCAGCTTTATAATATTAGTATAGATAGCTACCTACCGATACCGAAGCGATTGTGACCGCGCATGCCAGACTGATCGTAATCGATCACGTTTGTTAAGCAACGTTCGGTCCGGTCAGGTGTCGGATGGGTGACCGTTATGTGGCATTATAAATGAGCGCTTCCGTGCTTGGGAGGGCACGTTAAACCGACGGTCCCGGCTGCCATTTGATAACAGTCGTCAAACCAAATCAGAGGCCTTATAGGCGGCTTGATAAACTCTGACAACAAAGGTGGCCCCTAATCCTCATACGATAAGAAAGAAGAGAAGACCTACCGATACACAATAATGCTGAAATCATTGTTGTTATGGCAACAGGTCTAGGTGAAATGGTGGTAGCTGGGCAGGCGGACTGAGAACAAGTCTTTCCACCAACATGTACTCCACTAGGAATCCAACCCGAAACCTCTGGATCTGATACAAGTGGTGTTAACACCTAACCACGTCATCAGCCATTTTTTATGTCCCGCACTGGGGCACTGGCCTTACTTATGAATGGATAATGAGAACGGGCCATGACCCACCACACGGGCTCAATGTGGTTGGTAGGTTTTAACGACTGCAAATGCAGCCGGGGCCAACGGCTTAACGTGCCTGCCGAAGCACGGAGGAGCTCGAGATAAAGGTATATTTTAGGTCACCCATCCCGTGACCAACCATTGCGAAAATTGATTAAAGATTCATTCATTCAATTTACAGGAACTACTGCAGTCCAGTCTTAAATAAAATCTTCTTAAAAGTCTTTAATAATTGGCAACGGCTTTTATTAAAAACGAATTAGACCTAAGTATGAAGTAAAATATAAATACCATTGTACCAATAATAATGCGAATAAATGTCGGCCAATCAACGCCCGATAAAGGCCGATAATTAAAAACTCATTAATTCGCCGTCGGCATGACTTCAGCATTCCCTGTTTACTCGGCTCGATTCACAATTTGCTTAGCTATTCGCTTACAGAGGATAATTTGTAAACAAATTTTGTACCTTCGGCTTTTTGAAAGTATTTTATAGGCTTACTTTTTATTAAAAAAGTTATGTTCAACATTCGTGTTTCAATTAATGGCTTCGTACTTTTATCAATAACTCTTTATTTATGATTTTTTTTTTATTTACAATATTTTACTGAAATAAAATTATATTTTACAAAAAAAAATACTCGTTTTCAAATTTTGAAACGGGTCTCGAACTCGAACATTTAGCGACTACCTAATCTTATTAACCCGTAGCTTCCAAACTTTGGAAGAGTCATTTATTTTTTACTTTATTTATACTCATTATCAATCAGCATTATCATCCAAGAGTGTTCAAATCATGGAATAATTAAGTACTAAGTTGTAAGTAGTACTTAATAATTCCATGGTACAAATATTTAGCAAATGGTTGACATGGCAACCAATTATTATTTAATAGCTTTAAAATGTTACTTGACATTTCCCGGCTGGTCGCTCACTTTCTGAAATTCCACTTTCATTTGGTAATGTGGCGTACCCTTGTACACTTTATAGAACTGCATGATAAAGTAGCTTATGAGCTGCTAAGTCTATTTATTCCACTTTTGGGTAGATAGACGCCCAAAGATGGTATAAGGTACACAAACCTTATACCTCAGGAAAACGTAGGTACAAATAAATATTTTGTTGAATATGTATGAGAAGTAGCAGATCAAAGTTAACTTTTTTATCTATTTTCAACCTTGTAATTCATGTCAAATTATGACGCATTAATGACTTTTTATTTAAAAATCGAAAAACCAAACGTAGACATCGTTTCAAACAATATTAAATCCAGGAACCAAAAGTAGACATCGTTTCATACAATATTAAATCCAGGAACCAAACGTAGGCATATCGGTTCGAACAATATTAAATCTAGTTCGTTATGCTTTTTTACCGACTTCAACAAAAAGGAGGAAGGTACTCAATTCAAAGCGTATTTTTTTTTTTGTCTGATGTATGTATACCGATTACTCCGGTGTTGGTGATCCGATTTGAATAATTGTTTTTTTGTTCGATCGGGTACACTGTCAATTTGGTCCCATATAAGTCTCATTGCGATCCGATGATAATCTTCGGAGATATGGGGCCTAATGTCATGGAAGTCATGAAACAATTATATCATCCAGGTAATTGTTAGATTCTTGTTCGAGCTGAAGTTTCACGCAATAATTATAATTCTTTTTTATCTGAAAGAAAATGGTTTATGTGTGGTCCCATATAATTTTTACGAAGATCTGGCTAGTAGTTTTTTCATAATCTTGAAAAATATCAATCACCTTTTGGCAAGTAGTCGTTTACCTAGATGACATTGTTGTGTATGGGCTGATTTTTAGTGTAAGTAACGGCACTTGATGTAACTAAAAAATCTGAAATAAAAACATTTTATAAAAAAAAATCAAACCGACTTCAAAAAGTCAAAAATAAAACTTTTGGAGTCGGTGCTAGCTAGCTAAGGCCAAAAAAATATATAGTTAATAGAAGTGCAATGTAAAATGCCCTGGCTGGCACCGACTCCAAAAGTTTTATTTTTTACTTTTTGAAGTCGGTTTGATTTTTTTTTATAAAATGTTTTTATTATCACAAAAGTTACATTGATGGAGTTAATACACTTTGATCTGATACTCCTCGTATATTATGTATGTAATTTCAAAAAACCCGCATGCGTCAAAAAACAATCCAACTGAAAAGATGGAAACAAGATCAAATATAAAAGGCAAATATAACAATATTTTGTTAATTAAATAATTATATATTTATAATTTATGTTATGTTAAATTCGCATAATTTAAATATGCATAACATAAAGTTATGTTTAGTAATTTTTTAGTTCAATGTTATGCGCAGTTATGTTATGCCAAATCTGTTACAAGAATTCAAATTATGACTATTAATGTTAGGCGTATTAAAGGGCATCCAATAGCTACACTAGCTTTGGTTGCCACATTTATTTCACGCGAATGAGCTGTATGGAAAACTTTGAAAACCTGACGTGATAAATACTGAATGTGTAGGCTTTGTTTTAAACTCCGATTATGAAATTAAATTGATCAGTATAATGATGGACCACAGTGCTTACTGAGCCTCTAGGAGGTTATCCACAACTAAAAGATAAACAAAATAACAGTTACACTGTCTCGAATAGGTATGTGAGCACAGCAACAACTCTCTAAATAAATATTTTCCTTCGCTTTTCAAGCCATTTTAAATTCACGCTGAGTATTTTCCAGAACAATAAAAATCCCCTCAAATGTGATTCAATGTTCTTAAGCATGATTGTGGGAGTGAAGAATCGGAGTTAATTAAAAGGGTCAGTGCTCGAACGGGCTTCGAACTGACGACCTCGGCTTTATAGCTTTATGGCACTGTTCAACATCTGCGCTGTTCGTTAAAGAAAATTGACAATATCAGCACGAAACTGGCTCGAAAGAAATGTAATAAAGTTTTACTGAAATTAGATTTTTCAATAACATCGCCTACTCTGTTATTGCTTAGGTGGAAATGTTTGTGCCCTTCTTTTTCATGCTCTATCTATCGCTTTATAATAGTTCAAAATATGGCTGAATTCAAAACAAGGTGAAAAGTAATCAACTTTTGAAATCTTTAACTTTGAATAGGTACGTGCCAGGTCAGTAATAATTATAATAAAAAGTTGATGTTTTACTAAAAAGCAAAAACTGAGGACCAGGGGGTAAACCGCCATCTCTTAGCGCAGTATTGTTTCAATATTACCATGCTATTTCGTACTGCGAGTCTCATAAAGTAAGCTTCTTTTTGACGGAAGTTTTGTGACGTCTTCGTTCAATCATCCCCTCCAAAGTATGAAGTGTGTTAAAATGTGACAATTTTAATAAAAACAAAACTCAAACAAAACGTTCTAATGACATGATGGTAGGCCCGCAGGCTCAGTGGGATGAGATATGAGAGGCCTATGTCCAGCAGTGGATGTCTACAGGATGATGATGACGATATTTAAACTGTCATATTTTCATACAGTATGGACAGCCATGACTGCGACGAAACTGGAAACTGAAACGATTTTCTACATAATCATCCATTCGACTCCTAAGTTTTCCTGACATGCCAGAAATTTTAAAAAGGTGTTTTTCTTTTCCTTGGCGTGTCAACTCTGTTGTTACACTATTGTACGTTTGACTTGAAAGACGGATTCTACACTATGATTCGATATCACGTTACATTACTCTTACGTTACGTCACGAGAACGGGCCATTACTAGCGTTGAAAATGACATGAAAAATACATGCCTTATGATAAATTTTAAATAGAAAAATATTAAAAAAAAATTACTGAAATTAAAAAATAATCATAAGTATTAAAATAGCATTGAAAAATGCAAAAATTCAAAAATCATAAAAAAATACATGTCTTTCAAGCGGCCGTATATTTTTCAGTAAAATACAGAATCTTTCTTTGCGGATCTTCGGTTGAATCTTTCGCAAGTTTACGTTTTTTACATGTATTTTTCGCAGTAATACAATGTTACAATAAGATGCAATTTTGAGGGTAAATTTATATAGATTCATAAATCTTGTATCATTTAATCGTTCGTGTTATGGGTACTGGGCTGGCTATTTTTGGTGACCCATCCCGTGACCTACCTTTGCGAAAGTTGCTTAACCTCAACAATCGCAGGCCGAGCGCGTAAACCACAGCGCCACGGGCTCTTGTATGCAGTTTATTATGATATAATAGCATGTACAAAATATTAATCTTAAAGAAATAAACTAGCAGAAGCACAGCCGCGTAAATAAATATCAATAATGACTTATATTGAATTAAAAAAGCAAGATTATTTCCGTGTGATTGTTAAATATGAAAGATACAGTATAAAACATGTATTATACGTGTATTATTGTATTTTTCAGAAGAACATCAAATTTGTTTTTTGCGAAAATTACATGAAAAATACGAAGTTTCGAAACAAACTAAAAGTATCATTCGCAGCCCAAATAACCCAATAATATGCAGTCACCCTACTCGCGGCGTGTTTATCAATCATCCTCATAGGGCTGACGGCTCAGTCGTTAGGGCTCCTTTGTCGAGCTATAATTAGGCCCGGGAAAGGTCAGTCTTTCTGAACAATCAGATCTACTTGTTAACGCTTGCTTTTTTTTTGCGATTTAATTGTGGAAAAGCTTTTGCGGCTACGAGTGGAAAATGTAGGACAACGCTCTGTAAGTAAGCCTTCTTTACGGTGAACTGGCGAACGATGAAGGCCAGATCCAATGGAAATGGCTTGAGAAGGAAAGAAATGCGCAACTTAGAAAAGTAAAACTAATCAGCAATTAAAACTGAATTTTTTTAATCCATCTCAATTCCGAGAACGACTTCTAAGAATTATATCTAAACCATGTTTGTTTCCATAAAATAACCATATTTTACACGAGATCATATTTAACTTAAATAAAAGTAAACACTTTTGGCAGAAGAAAAAGCCATCTATTCTGAGCTAAGAATCAGCAAACACGCATCGCACTGCTACCACTATTCATACACTGACCGTCAACAATCAAGGGAAATGTTAGAGAAATCCTTACTCTGACTAACAATTTTATTGTAACTACTTCTAGATATTAGTACATTCACAAGGAAAACTTTAGGTTTACCTACTATTGGTGGGAGGGGATCTCTCCCTACCCAGAATCGTCAGTAATATCTGGGTAGTGACAGATCGTGGCAGGCGGCAGTCTCCTTCTGCGAGGATGTGATCCATCAGAAGGAGAAAGCGGAGAGGGCTCGCGAGCAAGAGGCTCATGCGGCCCGTATCCGCCGCAAGCGGTTCGGTATGATCGACTCATTCCCCTATAGTGAAACCACGCTGGCGTTGGTGGGTGTGCCACCGCCGGCCTTGCACGGTTTCCACCGTCTGGGAAGATGGCTAAACTTGCTCGGCCATCTTCCACGCCCACGGCCCACGTAATCGGGCCACGGCCGCCTGGTCTTAGGGGTAATAGCGAACCCTACCCCCCGTGACCAATGGCGGCCTGGAGGGCAAGGAGTTTTAATTGGTAGTACTCTGGGTAAGTCCAACTTTTCGAATCGCCCCTGCACCTGGGGGCGAGGGCTGCGTAAAAGCATTTCTCCTAGTATAAAAAAAGTTTTACCTACTATAGATGTACTAATAAAACAACACGGTGACTGACAGACAACGCACTGGCAAAACGGCTAAACCAATTAACCTCTCAGGCCCCGAGTTATAAGACACAATAGATATTCCATTGTTAACTGCACACCGGTATCCTAGCAGCAAATGACGAATTAAGCTGAAATTTTTGCAAGTAGTTTCCTTTAACGATGTAAGCGAGCAGTAAGAAATTACTAATAAGTTATTTAAGTAATAAAAGTAAATGTCGTTCATTTTGCAACATGTAAATTCAGACATTCATTTGCCGTGTGGTGACGGCCTAAGAATACACGTGTCACCACTCTCTTACATGCCTGGGATGTCGTAAAAGACGACTAAGAGGCTCGCTCGACGCAATGAACACCTGTGCGAAAGAAGGAAAGCTTAAAACGAACCCTCTACCAACCCGTCTGGCCAGCGTGGTAGCAGTCGGCTAATAGCCTTCTATGAACGCCACAATAGGCGTGAGCTAGGGGAGGCTTATGTCCACAGGCTGACGATTTAAATTCAGACAAAAGCGCAGTAATCGCCATATAATCATAAAATCAATCCTCCAACATGCTCATTCTGACCCAACCCGTAATAAAGTCTGAAAAGAAAACGCTGGTAAAACAAAACTTGGCCTATTATTGTTTTAATTAGATTTTCAAAAAGAATTTTATAGCTAAGCCTCACTGCTGGCTGGGTTAGCTTTATTATGGCAGCCAGGGTTTTCACTACCATTTCCTTTATCAGGGTTAATCAAACGTGGAAATAATTTACATGCAGCCTGCACTGCATGCAGTTACATGCAGTAGCGTGCGATACCGCGTGCTCACCGGAGCTTGGGAATAAAAAACAAAAACTTAAATAGGTGAAAAGTGGAGTTTTCTTACCTTACTCACTTACGCCGATGTTTACGAATAGAGTTTAATTCTTCCTAACCTTCGTCATCAGCCATTTTTAATTTCCCACGGCTGGGGCACTGTCCTTGCTAATGGATGTATAAGGAGAACGGGCCATAAGCCACCACGCGGGCCCAATGCGGATTGGCGGGTTTTAACGATTGCAAATGCAGCCGAGACCAACAGCTTAACGTGCCTTCCGAAGCACAGAGGAGCTTTTGGTCACCCTTTCCGTGACTGACCATTGCGAAAGTTGTTTAACCTTAACAATCGCAGGCCGAGCGCGCGACCACACACCCTGTGACCTAATGACGGTACGAGAGCAAGTAGTGAGGGGTTTAGCTGGTAATATTAATAATTTAAACATTTGTGCAATTTTGATATGTTATAGTCATAGTTTAGAAAAAAAAATATACTGTCGCTGCTTGTGGAACTCATTTTTCGCAATTATTGCACTGCAAATATCACAAAACACTGTTTCCTCCAATAAAGTCCAATACAAGGGTAATAAGTAGCTCGCGCGTTTTTCTTTTTTTTTTCTTTTTTCTTTTGCGGCGCTGCACGCGCCGGTCACCGGCCAGTGACTTTTTCATACAATATTTTCGTGCGATCTCTTTGGTCACGGAGCACTAAGGGACGATGTTAATGTTCGAAATTCAAATCTCATTACTGCCCCCTGAAAAGGTCTCTTGGAGAAAAGACTTACTTTGCTCGCACTTATAGGCGAATCAATCAGCGTTTTTCGAATAGATGGGATGAAAAAACTATTTTTTTTATAATTAACTATATGATTAATGGAAGTATTGGCCATATTATTGATACACTTTTGATGAAGCCTTTCCGGTAGAAATACTGGGAACGGGAATCGAGAAACTGACTTTCACGGTAGCTTACTACGGTGGATTTCTTCTTACTTAGGCAATAGGAGTCAATTGGAGGCCTTAACCCCTTTAATAAATCATTACCGATTGCTGTCACTTCTGGGGTACCTCAGGGGTCACATCTTGGTCCGCTTTTATTCGTCATGTTTATCTTTTCAGCTCGAAAGTGTGTCTTTGCTGTATGCAGATGATCTAAAAGTGTTTGCACAAATAGAAAATAGTGAAGATTGTCTTAGGCTTCAACATGATTTAGATAAGGTCTCTTATGGTGTAAAAATAATAAAATGGGTTGGAACATTACGAAATGCCACATCATTACTTTCACAAAAGAAAAATAAAATCTTCTTCTATATCGGTTGGATGGACAATCGCTGGATCATGTTAGCTCTATTAAGGTATTAAGGACCTGGGAGTGGATTTTGATAAAAAAAATTCGTTTAGGGACCATTACAATCAAATTGTTGCAATAGGTTACCAATACCTACTTACAGTTTGTGGCCAGGAATACCAAGCACTTTAAGAGTCCAGAAACTTTTCTTCGTCTTAACGCTGGCTTAGTTAGGACTAATTTGGAATATTGTTCGTTGATTTGGTCCCCGTATTACTTCGTACATTCACAGAGCTTAGATGGTGTGCAAAGGAAATGCTTAAAAATCTTGGGTTATAGATGTGGTCTTAACCGAACTATTATCTCGTACTCAAACAGTTTTAAAACTGCTCCTTTGGATGTACTACGTCGTTACCAGGATTTTTTGCACATAAAATCATTCATATTTGATTCATTCTTAGCAATTTTGGGAAATCAACACTATTGATTTCCCTACATTACTATCCTTAATTAATTTTAAAATCAGGCATATTTGTATTATAAACATCTAAAACAACACTTCGTATTATAACCCCATAGTAAGAATGTGCCGGCAATCTAATGACTTAAATAACAACTCTATATCTACACTACAAATCACACTGTGTTTAAGACTCAAGCCAAAAATATTGTTTTAGCTTCATATTAATAATTGATTCGACCTTTATTATACAATAACTTATTTCAATCAAATTCATGTATGTGATCACCTTATAAATTCATATTATTTTCCTTAACTGTATAATGTAATGTAATAATCATAGGTAATCACTGTGTATGTTAATTGTTTTTTATCATAATTGTATGATCTTATGGTATTTAAATAATGCAAATTCTATTGCACTTATAGGTAATTTATTATAGTGATGTTTTTATTTATATTTAAATGGTTTCGCATCGCATGAATTTCTGTGTGCAAACGTATTTGGATGTCAGTTTTGTTTGAAACTTGCGTTGCTCTCATTTCATGCTGTTATTAAATGCCGTCTGTTGTATATACCATAAATAAATAAACTCTTTAAAAGCCTCATCAGCATTGAAATTTCCCCCCTGTATAAAATATTCAATAAAAAATGGAAATCAGTCGGCCGAGGTCCAACTACTTAAAACGTAAAACTGAAAAGGTTTAAAATTATTAAAAACAATTAATTTATAAAAGCATATTTAAAAAAAAATCATAATAGAGAAACATAGTGATACTAACATAAAACATGACTATTGTAATTGTATAAAAGGAAAATATTCTAATAACTGAGTATAAGAAAATTTTCCTCTTACATTAAATATGTTTCAAGATTGTAGATTTGTGTTTGGCAACGACATGTTCCTTTGTAAATGTAGTTGCTTCTGTTAAAGCTGATAAGTTTCTTGCGGCCGTTCTTCTTATCAGTTAAAAGATGTCCTGAATGGCTGGTAGGAAAAAAAATTTGACGATTCGAAAGCACTTATCTATAAGTCTTTTTGAATAAAAATCTTTGACTTTGACTTTGACTTTATAGACATCAGAATACTAAATTCAACAAGAGGACAAGAAAGAAAAGTAAGTAGTGGTGCCACGCCTCGGTGCGCCACACATCAAGTTTCTCGTCACCAGTTTGTAGCCGCCCTAAGTGAACGTCAAGTAAGCTATGAATATTGATGGTTAACAGGGCCGAACGCTTTCCACCTAAGGCCGTGGCTGAACACAAAGCGATAAGTTGGTACCACAGGCAGCAGTTAGAAGGAGCATGTTCAGTTGTTACGCAATAGCAAATACTTAGAATAGAATACTATAGAAACTCTAGCTATTGTTAATATCTACGTTTTACCGCGTCTGTGGTCTAGTAGTAACAACCACCGGCATCAGACCCAGGGGTCGGTTCGATTCCCAGCGGGGGGTACATATTGTATTCGGTTTGGGTGGTAGTAGGACTTGTTGTGAGTCCGCCTGGCTAGCTACCACCATCTTATCCAAGTCTGACGCCGCAATAACAATGTTTTCAGCATTGTTGTGTTCCGGCAGTTAGAGATAAAATAGACAGCTCCTCAGTGGTTGAGGATTCCGGGAGAGGCTCGCTTCCATCTTCAGCCTTATCAATATTTAACATCAGGTATGATGAAGGCGAAGAGTCTCACCGTCGTGAATAAAAAAAATAAAAAAACGTACAGCTTCGGAAGAGTTCTGGCAATTAAGTGACAATATAGCGAACCTAGGGGCATAAGCATGAGGTGAATGACTTCAACTCAATTCAATTTCATTCATTTTGCTTCCATACGTCGCTGCTATATTGAAAGCTCTAAGTACAGGACCAATAAACAAAATGGTGTCACCTCACGCTGCTATGGCTGCTGGCAGGTTGTCAAGTAAATGTATGAGAAACGTCAAGAGCGTATTATCTTAAAACAAGCGGCCGCTCGTGGTTTTACCCGCGTAGTTCCTGTTCCCGTGGGAATATCGGGATAAGAAGTATCCTATGTTCATAAAAAGGCTACCTACAATTTATGTACCAAATTTCATTCAAATCCGTTGAGTAGTTTCGGAGCCTATTCAATGCAAACAAAAATCTTTCGTCTTTATAATATTAGTAAAGAAGAAAAAAAAATTTCAGTAACAGTTCCATGTATGGGTAGCCCCCCTTTAATTAATTTATTCATTTTTATTTTTGTGTAAAAACCGTAAAGCGGTTTACAGAATACATATACCGACCAAGTTTCAACTGTGTAATCCTCATAGTTTTGGAATAAAAAGGGTGTGACATACATCGGTTTGGCCGAATCTATAAGGGTTTCGTTTTTTGCCTTTAGGCTACGAAACCCTAAAAATGACCTCGAAAACAGACACGTTGCTATAACAACGTGAAAGGTAGAACTAAAACAACTTTTCAGGATATTAAACGCGCTATATTTCACTCGCTATATAGGTTTTTAGGGTTTTTTTTTATTTTCCCGACGTTTCGGCACCTTTTCAGCTACCGTGGTCAATGACCACGATTAGTTTTGGTGTGGTATGTCGATGTATGGGGACAAATTATGATGGTACGGAACCCTCGGGGTGCGAGCGCGACTCGCTCTTGACCTGATTTTATTTAAGTTTGCTACACAATTACCTTATCCTCAACTCTCCTCTTATATTAAATATGTTTCAAGATTGTAGATTTGTGTTTGGCAACGACATGTTCCTTTGTAAATGTTGTTGCTTCTGTTAAAGCTGATAAGTTTCTTGCGGCCGTTCTTCTTATCGGTTAAAAGATGTCCTGAATGTCTGGTAGGAAAAAAAAATGGACGATTCGAAAGCACTTATCTATAAGTCTATTTGAATAAAGATCTTTGACTTTGACTTTGACTTTGACTCTACTAAGTCCCGCTATAGCCCAGAATACTAGCCGGCGCGCGCCGCCTGCCAAATGGATGGCTGGCACCCGCGGCTGCCAACCACCATTCGCGTCAATAGGGCCAGTCTCCATAAACTATATACCAAGCCTTTATCCGCGCCGGTTCACAAATAAATTGCATATTATATTATAATCTTAGATTATTTCTAAATCCAAATCCGAAAAGCGCATCGAAATCGGTTAAGTAGTTTTGGAGTTTTTAGCCGATTACTTTTATCTGTTCATTGTTTGGTAGTTTTAATTTGTAGCACGTATACTGTGAATCCCGTGTGACTATATTATACATTTGTATTATGTAATAGTAAATTATTTTTAGCCTCAATTCCCGCTATCCCGCGAAGTACGCCGCGCCCAGCCGTTTGGCGGGCCGCGGCGCGCCGCCTGCCAAATGGACGGCTGGCACCCGCAGCTGCCAACCGCCATCGCGTCAAATAGCGCCAATCCCCATTAAGCTATAGCTATAGGTCAAGCTTTTATCCGAACCGGACCACACTAAATTGTGTAATAGTGATAAAGATTTCGATTAGAAATTCTGATAAAATGAAAAGTTAGAAATTAGTTGGAATATATTTTTCACCTCACACGCTCTGAAAAGGAGGTTTTGTCAATCAGTTTAGCGCTGTTTGCGGCCTAGCGCGGCAAAGTACTTTTTTAATTTAATACTTACCTAAAAATATGTCTTAATGCGTTCCGAATCGCACTATTGATTTTTTTGTTATATTTGATTCAATCTTATTTTAAATAGCTTTAAATTAATTATAATACTCCGTTTTGGTTTAATTATATTATTTTAGTTAATTGAATCATAAAAACAATAACAATAAGATTAAACTATTTGTTATAAGAATTTTATATTAGGCTGGGTGAGATTTCACAACCTATGTAAATATTATTTATAACTATATAAATATTATTTTGATTATTAAATATTATTGTTATTGTGATATTATTGTGATGTGTGATATTAATTATTTATTGTTGAAATGGTAGAAATGCATTGACTAAAAATCATTGTAGAAATTGTATTCTTCTCAGTTGACATTTGCATGCTATTGTTATAGCTGTATAGGCAATGAACGACATATATCTAATAATGTTCCATCTGTAATGTACCCTATTCAAGGCAAATAAATGAATTCTAATTATAATTCTAATTCTATGATTTGATTTCGGACTGTGACATAAATCTTTATTTTTAAATTGTCTTTGTCTTGTACCTCATGTCGGTGTCACATTTACGGAATCGTTTTTATTCTTATTAATAAGTAACAATATATTCCTACTTTAAATAACATTGAATTAACTATAATACTCCCTTTTTTATTATTTTAGTTTTTTAAATCATTAAAACAACAAGAATAAGGTATATTTAGATTAAACTTTTTGTTTAAAGAATTTGTTACCGGAAGTTGACCGTGGAAACAACCATAAAATGTTCCTCGCTGTTGTGAGGTGAAAAATTGTGTGTTGCGCTCGGCAGAAAAGTTTTTAGCGTCTTGTACCTTTGAAATCCTCGCTTCGCTCAGGATTCAATCCTTGAATCCTTCACTTGCTCAGATTTCAATAGAGGTAACTCGCCGCTAAACAACCAACTTTAATAACTATTATTCAGAGTTTATTACGGTGATGGATGGTTTAATAATTTGTTTAATGGGTAGTCCATTAAACAAATTATTAAACCATTCTTCTAATAAAAACAAAACGTTTAAGTCATTTGTATTATCCGTTGTTGATAAATAAAATAATAGCTAAGTTTAATAAACTCAAGTACTGAAATAACATTCTCTTTCTTAAATAGGTCAGATCTTGCCTGGTGGTAAGCGATGATGCGATCTAGGAAGAAACGCGCTTTCCTAGAAGATACCTATTCACTTGTGACTTGAAGGCCTCCAAGTTGTAAGTAGGTATTAGGAAAAACGGACAAATAGTTCCATTCTCTAGCAGTACGGATGATAAGACGCAAAACGTTTAGTGGAAATTTTTGGGATATCAACCATAAAGTGGTGGCGCATATTTCAACATCAGGGCCTGTATTCACTATGACCACTTCCCGATTCCTTGCTCAAATCACGGAAATGTCGTATTTGATTTTGTCATTTTCAAAATTCGTTTTCTCTATGACACTTAGAAATTGTAAAGTTATTTTACTTGTTCAATAATTATACAACTTGTGACTTTCATGTTATTGTACAATAACTCTATAATTTAAGAGTATCATGGAAAAAACGACTTTTGAAAATGTCAAAACCAAGTACGACATTGGCGTGGTTTGAGCAAGGAATCGCCAAGTGGTCATAGTGAATAAGGGCCCTGGTTATTCCGATCGAAAAAGGGAGATGGTGGAATTAGGATATGCAATTCAACTGCACACTCACCGAAATGAACGAAACGAAAGAACAAATAAAATTTCGTAGCACGATGCGTAGCTTACTTCGTAACGCGTCGTAGTCGCGTAGTCGCATAGTCGGGAGCTCCGTAGCAAAGCGGGTCATAAGAACATTGGAGAGACTGGGGTCTGGGGTCGTTGACCGAATATTTCCTTACAACACTCTCGTGGCAACCTTTTTCTTTATCCCAAAGAGAAATATTGTATATACGTACATTCGTGAGAAAAGGGAAGATTATATTTCTTTGCATGTATACTTACATAATATATAAAATGCTTTTTGAGCCGATTATTAACCGACTTGAAAAAAAAGAAGGAGGTTATCGTATATATATATTTTTTATGTATGATCACCGATTACTCGAGAACGCTTCAACCGATTGAAATTATTCAAACGTTTTAACCTATGGTTAATTCCCAAGCTAGTCCCGTTTTTTTAAATTATGAAATCCGTAGTAGTTTTCGGGAAATCTTGAACAAACGGATGTTTTTCAGTCAAGCGGTTTGACACAAACCCGTTCATTCCGATTTGACTGAAACTAGTTATGTAGGCAAGAACAAAAATTGTGAAATAAAAACTTTTTATAAAAAACACCGACTGCAATAATGTAAAAAGTAAAAATAAGCCCTTTGGAGTCGGTGCCACCCTAATAGGTAGTACTATGTATAATATATCTATACTAATATTATAATTTGATTGTTTCTTTGAATTGAATGGGCTCCGAAACTACTGGACCGATTTGAAAAATTCTTTCACCGTTAGGAAGCTGCACTATCCCCGAATAACATAGGCTACATTTTATCCCGATATTCCCACGGAAACGGGAACCACGTGGGTGTAAACGCCGAGCGGCCGCTTGTAATTTTATAAATGAGAATTGTGTTTGTTTGTCCTTCCATCAGGCCCTGACTAAGCAACCAATCAACTTGATTTTTGACTTAGAGTTATTTGAAAGGACTGAGAGTAGAGTTGACTGCTTTGTATCCCAATATTCCCTCGGGAACGAAAACCGCGCGGGTGGATCCGCGGGCTAGATAGAATAGCAGCTAGAATTAAATATTTTGAACTGTGAATCGATCTCAGTTTGTGACGGGGCTCCTGGTCCGGCAGCACCACAGACCCGTTTATTAAACGAGTGCGGCGGTTCCGACGTCCCGGCGTCTGTGGTAGTATAGTTCGATAGGTTCGATTCCCCGCCGGAGAGCCAGTGTGACGGGGCTCCTGGTCCGGCAGCACCACAGACGCCGGGACGTCGGAACCGCCGCACTCGTTTAATAAACGAGACGAAATAAAAAGTATTGTTCACAGAGACTTGTATTTTATTTATTAATGGAAATAAGGAACAGTAACAATACGAAAATACAAAGATATAGCAAAAGTCCTAGTTATAAATACTTAATCTAAATAATGATTAAAAAAGTAGGTAATTATGCTTACCCCGTGTATCGGGTTCCTGATGTAAATGAAAAATATGGTTAGTTTATAAAAGTATGATTAAATAGTAGCACAAATTATATAGGTGTGTCTAGCCCGCTGGCTTCTGTAAGATTACGTCAAAATGAGCCGAACAGGAATCGTGGAACGAAGAAAATTTGAATTTAGACAGAACAGATAAAAATACAACTTGATTACCATAGAGTGAGACTACGGAGTTTCTAGCCATTATAGAGGTTTCATCCATCCATAAGGCTAGAACGAAATGGCATCGTTACAAGTTTTCAGTAAAAGCGCCAGCATTAAGACAATTCTCGGTCAAATTACTGCATCAAAAGTCCATTAAATCGTCGGCACCGATGTCTCGATCCAACCTCTGATAGCGATTAAGGATCTTTTTGCATGATTTGGGCGAGGCACCGTGGATTGCTTCATCAAAATAACTACAGAAGGGCGTATAGGATGACGTATTTATGTATATTTATTTTTGATCATTTTTATAGCTATCTACCATCATTTACTCATGGTTAAGCTAGTTACTTATTTGCTATGGTGTTTCATTAAGTGACAATTTCATTGATATGTAGTTAAATCAGTTAATTTTCATAACGACTTGTTGCTGTGGGTATTATAGACACTCTAAGTCCAAGATTCAAAGATATTTCCTCAATTTTAGTGAGTTTTCTATTAACTTAATCGAAACGGCAAGTTTTCAGGTTTAAAATTTATATCAGTATAGTTATAGTTGTAGTAGTAGTTATAAAATTATGTAACACTACTGGGCACCCGCGGTTTCACCCGCGTCGTTCCCGTTCCCGTAGGAATATCGGGATAAAAAGTAGCCTATGTTTTAGTCCGGTTTATCTTCTATCTGTGTACCAAATTTGATCCAAATCGGTTCAGTAGTTTTTGCGTGAAAGAGTAACAAACATCCAAAAATCCTCTACTTTCGCATTTATAATGTTACTAGCTGCCGGCCGCGGCTTCACCCGCGTGGTTCCCGTCCCCAAATGCGTTCAGTAGTTTTTACGTGAAAGAGGAACAAACAAACAAACAAAGTGACATCGTCGTCGTCGTCTCAGCCACATAACACCCAATGCTGGGTATAGGCCTCCCTCAAAAGGGGGGTGTTGTCATAATCGCCACGCTTTGCAGGCGGGTTGGCGATCGCAGTATAGCCAAATTTGTAGGAGACGCTGCTGCCCGTCTCCTGAAGGCTGCGTCCCTTAGTCGCCTTTTACGACACCCACGGGATGAGAGGGGGTAGTGCTATACTAAGCCGACACTACACAGCTAACAAACTGAGATTCTTTGGCATATATAATATTAGCAGGAAGTAAGACGGTACTTTAAAAGCGAGGTGTGCCCCGCCGGGCAATCACCCAAATGGGCGGAAGTGGCGATAGCGGGCACTTTTCGGCCACGCTTCAGACACGGAAACCTTTTAATTAGAACCACTTCTTGAAGTTTGTCGCTCCATTTCAATTTGTGTTGAGATGTTTATCTTTTAATTTATCCTTCTCATAAACAAAACTGCAGTCTCTATTCATGGAACATGGAACTACGAAATATTCTTTATTTAAAGGCGGTTTTTGTCTGTAAAACTTAACGATTTACTAGCGGCTGCCCGTGGTTCCCGGTGGAGATATCGGGGAAAAAATATTCTTTGTTTTACTCCAAACTATCTGCCATATTTCATCCAAATCTGTTCAGTAGTGTTTGCGTGAAAGAGTAACAAACATCCATCCGTATTACTCACAAACTTGCGCATCTATACATATAATAAAACTGTAAAATTATAATGTATGTACATTGAATATATTTACCAAAAACCAATTGGGGACGACGTAAAACAGTAAGAGAATACGTTAAGACGATTTTTTTTTATATTTGTCTGTCTGTTTGTCTGTTTGTATGTACACGCTAATCTCCGAAAATACTGAACGGTTTGAATACTTTTTTGTTATATGTAGCTAGTTCGGGCCATAACTTACGCAATTTTTTTGTTAAAATCTGTAAAACCTGATGTAGGTGACGAAGAGATCAGCTAAACTATGAGAGTTATGGAAATGTCACAAAAACAAAAGTTGTTAAGCGTGATGAGCATTTTCTGTTGACATATTAAAATCCAGAATATTTGAACCTAATTTAGGACAATGGAAATGCCAGAAAAGTAATAGACCCGCTAATATTAGAGATATGGAATGACCCCTTATCAAAAGTTGTTTAACGTGATGGGTATTTTCTGTTGAAATTAGAATCAAGGGAATTATAACCCAATGTAGGAGATTGGAAATGGCGCCTAGCCTAACAAATTTGTTTGGACATTTTCTGTTGAAATATAAAAATAAAGGACACGTTTTGTTTATTACACGAAAAATATAACAACAAAAAAAATAAGAATGCTAATGATTGCACCTATTGCTCCATATTATTCGAGGAACGACTTCATTTCATTTTTTTTTAAAGACAGTTGATTCTGTAGAGCTTCCTTCGTTTCAAGCAACCTGTAGGGCACTTCATCTTCATGACGATGATCAACACTGGGACAAGATTCTCGAGGAGGCCTGTGTCAGTACCAGCCCCCGCTGCTTACGACATTTGTTCGCAATTATGTTCGTGTTTTGTGGCCTTTTGGTTACTTTAGTATTGAGAAAAAAAATACAAAACATTTCTCTCTGAAGACTTTGACATAACAGATCCATGGGTAACGTCACATCCCTTTTCTCGGGAGATTTTAGACAGACCTTTCCTATTATAAGTTCGGGGACAAGAGCCGATGAGATTAACGCCTCATTAAAATATTCTAAGGTCATATACCATAAGTTCTCAGATACATAAGCTGGGATTGACAACCTATATGAAAGCGCAGCTTGGCGGTCATTCACATGACCAAGAACTTTCAGCATATTATCAAAAAATTATCGGATATTATTGCGGATGAAGTGGTTTACACTTGCTTTAACAAGATCAATCTTAAAGTCGGTGTTCCGATAATGCTTTTGCGAAATTTTACTAAGCCAAAATTATGCAACGGGACCCGACTTAAAGTAAGTGCTTTGCAAAGAAATATTATCGAAGCTGAGATCCTGACTGGGTGTCCTAGCCGGTGAAACTGAGTGTATACCGCGTATACCGCTCATCCCTGACAATTTTCCGTTCGAGTTCAAGCGCACACGCACACAGTTCCCTGGGGGACCCCGTGCTTTGCAATGACTATAAATAAGTAGCAGTGAGAAACGCGGAAAGCCGCTGGTGTCGCACTAAGGTCTGATTATTTTGCTTTATGCTTTATGCTGCTTTTTCGCGGGTCAGTAGAGCTGCGGGTCTATTCATATTGGCTCATAGCGGAAAAACCACCAATGTAGTTCATAAAGAAATACTCTAAGCACCTTACAGCTGCTACATATAAATTTCCTTTGGCAAACGTCATATTTTGTTGTAAGTACCACGATTTAATGGTCGATCTTTGACGTCAAATTAATAAAATGTAAGTACTACATAAAAGTCCACGCGTATGAAGTCGCGGGCACCAGCTAGTTTATAATATAAGAAGTATTTGGATATTCAACTACTGCAGTTGTTGGTTTTTTTGGAGAAGTTGCACTTATCTAACCGACTTTAAAAAAGAGAGGAGGTTCACCATCGATACCTTGGCTGGCACCGACTCCAGAAGCTTTATTACTTTTTAACCGACTTCAAAAAAAGGAGGAGGTTCTCAAGTCGACTGTATTTTTTTATTTTTTTTATGTATGTTCCACCATAACTTCGCCAGTTGTTAACAGATTTTTAAAATTCTTTTTTTATCTGGAAGAAAATGGTTTATCTGTGGTCCCATATAATTTTTACGAAGATCTGGCTAGTAGTTTTTTCATAATCCTGAAAAATATCAATCACCTTTTGGCAAGTAGTCGTATACCTAGATGACATCATTGTTGTGTATGGGCTGATTTTTAGTGTAAGTAACGGCATATAATGTAACAAAAAAATCTGAAATAAAAACATTTTATAAAAAAAATCAAACCGACTTCAAAAAGTAAAAAATAAAACTTTTGGAGTCGGTGCTAGTTAGCTAAGGCCAAAAAAAATATAGTTAATAGAAGTGCAATGTAGAATGCTTTGGCTGGCACCGACTCCAAAAGTTTTATTTTTTACTTTTTGAAGTCGGTTTGATTTTTTTTATAAAATGTTTTTGAAGTTGGTTTTTATTATAAAAAGATTTTTAAGTTTCAAATAAAATGTTGTATGATACAGCATTTTACACTATATCATGGTTACTTCCCCAAAACAAGTTGTTCGCAAGGAGAACCCATCCTTGCGATTGTGTTTACCCCTACAACAGATTGTGTTTTTTTTTCTAAAATAGATAACGATGTAGTAATTTAAAAACATACAATTTTAACACTTCGTCACACTAAGATGCTTTTCAGTAAGCTGCAATAAGCACGACATAAAGCAAACTAACTAAGCTAAGCTACATTATTACTTAGGAGACCTTTAGGAGGTTTAGGAGCCAATTATACGTTTCAGTGCCAGCCTAGAATATATCTCTATACTTTATCGTCCCATGGGCATCATGAAAGCCGTCTAAGCCTTGAAGACGCAGCATGCTCTACAGAAATCTTGCCCAAGCGAGGCGCCTTTACCTACTAATAAAATATGGTAAGTTATGTATTCTTGAAATAAAACAACTTTTATGTATATCAAACGCGCTATATTTCACGAACTAAGTTGTAATTGTCCGTATTTTTAGGTTTCTTAGGGTTTTTTTATTTTCCCGACGTTTTGACACCTTTTAGCTGCCGTGGTCAAGGGATGACTGTATACCAAATTTCATCCAATCCAATCATCAGTCAATGAACAGTGCGCGCCAAAACATAAGATGTACTTATGTATTCTTGTTTTTTAACAATGATTGCTGAAGTATCAGTCTGAAATATTATATGTCTGTATGTTTGTTTACTTTTCACGAAAAACTGGTGAACAGATTTTATAGAAAAGTATAGCTTCAACCCGCGGTTTCACCCGCGTGGTACCCGTTCCCGTGGGAATATCGAGATAATTAAAGATGTTTAAAAATATTACATTAAATAATTACATTTTTTTTTCTTAATTATTCATGATAAAAGATGATAGCATCTGACACAATTTTGCACAATTATTTATTGTTTGTCTTACGGTACTTTAAGGTCTGTTTGTTTCTAAGGTTACAAATTTAATTCATGTATTATTTAGTTTTTTCTGACATGTTATTTTTCTGACATGTAAACTTTAATTTTTATATTTGACATTTTTGTAATGATAACATTTGACATTTAAATAATTTTGTAATTTCACTATTAATAATCAATTGTATTTTTTATGCATGTACTAATTCCTACGCTTTTTTTAATGGCAGAAATTGTTTGCACTTTATTAATTGTACCATCTTATACAATACCATTTTCTAAGGAATAAATGATTCTGATTCTGATTCTGATTATATTTAAGAATTATTGTATACGACTGTTTGTTACCTAAATAAATAAATAAATAAATAATAATAAAAAAATATACTATTACTTTCCATCCTTTCAAGTAACTCTGTGCCAAAAATCAAGTTTGTAGGTTCAATTCAATTCAATTCCATCATTTTATTGCTTTCCATAAGTAGGTACAGGTGTTACAAAATGTGTTAGGATCTTATGGGCCCTGAGGGGCATAGCAATTTTGGTAAGAGGGAGACTTATATATCATACGATTCCCTTATATTATTTATGTATCAATTCACTTATTCTATTAATATATCATATTAACATGTCATGCTATTTTATCTATAACAAAAATATCTATTGCACTCTCTTTAAAGGTACTTACTTATTAATAATAACAACACTTGCATGTACAATATTTCTAGATAAATTTTGTTTGTTAGGGTGTGAAGAAAGGGCAAACAAACACACTTTCGCATTTATAATATAAGATAGGATTCTTGTGTAAAAATAACTACAAATTAAGTACAATTATGTTTATAAGAACACTGCTTAGATGTACTGTTTATGTTTACAACCTAATTGGAGTTTAGTCACTCGGTTGTTTTTGTTTAAGATGTATCACTTTGTATAACATGAAATAAATAAAATAAAAAATATGCTTCCATCTAAAAAAAAAAAAAACTAGCTTCCTGTTTATTGAGGTAAAATCATTCATTTCCATTAGAAAAACTTCCTGAATGATGGACTAAAACGAATTGACATCATCGCCTTCCACACACACTGGTGGACTCCTAGACTAGACTGTAAATAAAAGAAAAACTGCGAGACTCCCAACATCTATAAAAACCATCATGTCATAAGAACGTTTTGTTTACGTGTTGGTTTTATTGAAGTTGTCACATTTTGATACACTCCACACTTTGGAGGCGGTGATTGTGCGAAGACGTCACAAAACTTCCGTCAAAAAAACAAGCTTACTTTAAGAGATTTTTAGTACGAAAAAACATGGTAAATTGAAACAATACTGCGCTAAGAGATGGCGGTAGACCCCCTGATCTAGTTTCAGCAAAAGCTTGCGACAAGAAGTCTTTTAATAAATGAATTCGAAGCTATAGTTTGTTGTAACAGTTGAAAAGTGGCTTAAATGAACACTGAGGTGATTACCTTAGCGGCGGCACGCACGGCGCACCCTAATTGGCCGCTATACTAATTCATTAGCAAACTAAGTAATTCACTGGCAAACAAACACGGCTGGTGTCGTATTCAAATGTGTGTCCATAAACACCTGTTCAAGTGTTATTTTGTAAATACAATTACTTTATATTGAACAAAAAGCTCTCTACTACAGGCTCACTTGCGCCAAACTAGAGATGCACACATTTTGAGTTATTTACATTGTTATATCTATGTAACAATTTAAAATTAATATTTCAAAATATCTCGTAGCTTAGTGTGCCTCTTGGAGGCCTCCTCTAACATTCTCCATTGAGTTTAGTCATTGGCCACTCTTGTCTAGTATGGTCCCAAAGTGAGACGAATGTCATGCTCCCATCGTTTATCTTGGCGTCCCCTTCGTCTTTTTCTATCTCTTGGGTACCATACCGAAAGCCGAAACTCCACTTGTCCAACCTACAACAAAGCATATACGGCCTGCCCAGCTCCATTGCAGCTCCATTGCAGCTCCAAAAGAGCTTTATCTCTAAGTTAAATATTTTAATCTAGCTTAACGGAAGTGGGCATGAGGTTGAATACTCAAAAGTAGATTTTGTTGAAATATACCTAGTTGATAGATCCTCGTTATGCCCTTTTGCAAATGACGAAATAAATAATTGCAAACAATCACCCCTATTATCTAACCCACGTTCAGTACCATGAAGAACTTGTGTTATGGATATTAGATAACGGATAAACGTACTTAAATTCATACTTAATATACATATTCAACATCCAGACAAAGACTAATAGACATGTTCATGCACACAAATGTTTGTCTTGCTCAGGAATCGAACCCGGGACCTATGGCGCAAAAGGCGGGTTTAGCTACCCCTGCACCAAACAGGTCGTCAAAAATTATAAGGAACTATAGCTTTCGCCCGCAGTTTCACTCGCGTTGTTCCCGTTCCAGTGCGAATATCGGGATAAAGAGTAGCCGACTAGGTCAGGTCATAAGTTCTGTCACGACTTCTTAATGAAGTGATAAAAAAAAATTCAAATTAATATTTAGGTATTTTATTGTATATGAAAAGAAAACTTATCTCATAATGATTCGTCGTCATCAGCCATTTTTAATGTCCCCACTGCTGGGGCACTGGCCTTCCTTATGGATGGATAAGGAGAACGGGCCATGACCCAACACGCGGGCCCAATGCGGATTGGTGGATTGTTCATAATGATTACTAAATGATAAAAATATATCGAAATCGCTGGCACGATTTTCGATGCGAGCCCTTGATCTCGTGCTCAGGCATCTCTAGAAGTACGCGCCACGTACATGTCTATTTTGGCGGTTGCTTTAATGAAGGATGCATTAAGAGACTCCAAATGTGGAAGTGATTAAGCGCATGTCCTTTCCTCTAAATAGGGCCAAATCCCATTATCCAGCGGATTGAAATCTGGGCTAGAGAATGGAAAATCGTCATGCAGGATGAAGTCGATTTTCATGTGGGTACATATAATTTTAGGTCCTTTTGGCTATGTGACCAGGCTCTGAAATCTTCTAGAAAACCCATCGCTGATTTTTTTATGCGGGCTGATAAAGTGGTCTACGACGTCTGTCAGGACTGATATACATTATTATATAATGCTGTAGTTTTACATACACTGTTCAAAGAAAACACCTTTTTTAGGCCAAAATAAGACATCCTAGCCAAACTATCACCGGCGAAGGGTAATTGGCCTCGCTTGACTCGAGGAACACATTTGCTAGATTCTTCACTGCTGTCAGCATAACATTTAATTGTTTTGACAGTTGAAGTACTCTTCCACCATGAAAAAATTTCATCGGAAAACAGGAACGGACTTAACTTATTTCCTGCGTGTCGTTCTAACAAAACACGAGATCGGCCCAATATTTCTTTTTTCATTCACGTATGAAGGAGAAGTTATTTTTTTCTACAATTGCCTATAATCAAACGTCTTTTTTTATCACACTTTCTGCGGTAATTTAGTTAAGTCCCGTCATGCTGTTTTCTTTTTTGGACCGGATTTTTTCGAATACGCCCCTTCACTACTTACATTTACCGCCGCTAACGTCCGAACCGTACCGATGACCATTTTTCTCTCTCTCCGTTTCTTGAATCTTTCTCCAACCGTTTAATAGTAGCTAAAGGCAAAGCTCAGAGTAATATTTAAATTTTTAACGAGACTGAATATTGACTTGTCTCGTAACCACGACGATGTAAACCGAGAAACACGACCCCATCTCCTTTTAGCGTTTACTCCATTGTAACAAACTAAGAAAATACTTTAATGTATATGTTTTTATATTCCTCGAATGTCTATAAATCGATTATCAAAAATACATATCAAATATCCCTTAAAAAATAAATCGACAGGTGTGACATTGCTTATTATCCAACCGCGTATGTTACTCTCTCCTTTCAACTAAGTCTAGGCCAAAAATCAAGTCGATTGGTTGCTTAATTGGGGCTTCAATAAAGGACAAACAAACACACTTTCGAATTTATAATATTAGTTTACATTAGGATTAGGATATCTATTACCTACTTCGTAATCTGGTATTGAAAGAATTAGGAAATACCAGACGGAGTTCCTCTTTAGCGGATGTTAAGAAGCAAGTCCTATTACAATAATTGCGCACAGCATTTTATCTATAGCATTAACTAGATGACAGAAAAATTATACCAAATTTCATATAAAAAAAAACTAGTTAAATGAACAGTATAAAAAATATTACAACTTAATGAACTACTAGCAAAACTTATTTTATGATGTCGGTAAAAAACGAATGAGTTGGTGCAATTTAACGGCCAGGGTTAACTTATAGTTTAAACAGGGAGCTTTTAAAAGATTGGGCATCACAATTTAATATATCAACAGTTGTACAGATATCATTGTAAGCCACACACACATTCTATTCAGTGGATTGTTTTTAGATATATTATTCCTAGTTTATATGACTCCTATTCGCAAAAAAATCTTTCTTAATACCTATTTACTAACAGGCATTTTTTCTTCTGTAGGATAATTCGCAAGCTACACCTACGGCGTCGTAATAACAAGGCAACAAACATGTGAAAATATCGACAACTTATTTCCTCGCAGGCGCGCTTTACGACGAAAATGTTATGGAATACGGCCCGTCAAGCGACCGTCTCGCAGGTGTGACTGGAATAAATTTCAGTTTATCAGCATAAAACACGAAACGCCCCAAACGTAATAGCCTTCGGAAAATGGTGACACACGTCTTACTGCTTGACAAACGAGTTAGAACAACGTGGAACATGACAGGCCCCTGTAGGACATGCATCCGTGGGTCTCCTGAGATTGTTTTAAAGTCGTCGTGTCAGCCATTTATCACCCACTGCTGGGTATAGGCCTCCCCAAAAAGGGGGGGTTTGCCACGCTTGGCAGGCTGGTTGGCAATCGCAGTATGGCCAAGTTTGTAGGAGACGCTGCTGCCCATCTCCTGAAGGCTGAGTTCCTTAGTCGCCTTTTACGACACCCACGGGATTAGAGGGGGTACTATTCTAAGCCGACACTACACAGCTTTAAAGTATATATAGTTTATTTACAAAACATTAACGATATACCTACGATACAACAAAAAAAAACAACGGGTTGCACTCTGGGAGTGCTGGCAGAAGTGAAAACCGCTTAAACGAAAATAACGATCAAAATCCACTATATCTTGACCACAACTTCATCAAAAGATGATGAAAACGAAGACCAACTTGATTTGGCAGGTAAATCCATTAAAACTGACCTGGCATCAATATGAAAGTTGGTAGTAGTAATGAGAGATCTTTATATAATGGTTGTTATTAACTAATATACGTAGATCTTTCAAGTGTGAGACTTTATGTAATTTGAAATTTAAGGTCCATGGCAAATGGTCTTACGAATTTTCGATCAGGGTCACGTGTCCTGATGTGACTTTAACATTTTTTACCCTTCCCAAAAATTTAGAACTCTGATGTGCATAACGCCGCTAAAGAAGTTTTCACTTCAAATCCAAACCTTACTAAAAGACGCGCGGTTTGTCCTGTTTTGTTTTAATAAGAATAGGGACATTTATTGGAAATCGACATCACCACGGATGCCATGATCAACTTTGTTTATTACGTCGTTGAAAGCGCTCAAATCACTTTACGTCAAGCAGTTTGCATCGATGATTATAGTGATCACTCGATCGCCAACGCTAAAAAGCAGTTCCATCATCAGCCTGGGGACGTCTACTGCTGGACATAAGCCTCTCCTAGCTCACGCCTATTGTGCCGTTCATAGGAGGCTATCCTACTGCTACCACGCTGGCCAGACGGGTTGTTAAAGGGTTTGTTTCAAGTTATCCTTCTCTCGCACAGGTGTTCAATGCGTCGAGCCTCTAGTCGACTCTTACGACATCCCAGGCATGTAAGGGAGTGATGACACTTGTATTCTTAGGCCGTCACCACATGGCACAAACGCTAAAAAGCAGTAATTCATGCAAAAACATGTAATCGAATCCAATTATGGCAATACTAGTGGTTAATAACATAATGGGCCTGAGTGACCTGGAGCACCCATAATAATAGGTGTGTCACAGGGATCAATATTAGGTCCGCCTCTGTACAATTTGCATTGGTAACCGATTTGTTTATTAGATGAAATTGTTTTAGTATTTTATTAATTTATCAATATTTTTATGACACATGAGGGCCTAGTGTGAGTTTGAAAATTTCGAAACGTTAACGTCGCGTAAGAGTTAAATTTTGACAGATAGGTAGCCTTAATGCAATGATATTAAGGTTGAGAATTAAACTTTATTCGCAAACTTCGGCGTAAGCGAGTAAGGTAGAGATAACATACACTAAGCACACTGGTGTTAAGATAGAATGCAGAATGTAGAAACGCGCTTCTCCTGGAATTTTCAAACAATAAAATAACAGCATAAAATCCCCGAACCAGCTATTACAAAACTTTACCTATCTCGCAGCGGAATGATTGCTCAAAAAGTATCGGCAAATTTTAATAAAACACAATTACGTGACCGTTCTTCGTCATAAAGTTGCCGAAGAAAGAAATGAAGCTGAAAAGTTTTTCGTTTACAAGGTAGGTACGACGAAGCTTCTGCTGGATGGAACCCATTCAAAGTTAGAGCTTTCACTGAATACCTACAGATCTAGTTAATGATTTTTGATTTTTTGCATTTTTCAATGCTATTTTTATACTTATGTTAAATTTTAAATAGAAAAATATTGGAAAAAATTAACTCGGCCACAAGTGAATTCTCAGATGTCTACCGAGAAGTCAATCTCGGTAGCTCAGCGGTTAGAGCATTGGACCGGATTTCCAAAGGTCGTGGGTTCGATTCCTATATGAGAATTCACTTGTGGCCGAGTTAATTTTTTCCAATATTTTTCTATTTAAAATTTATCATAAGATCTAGTTTATTTTACTTTATTATTTTTATTAGGTCAGGCCCCTTACTCTTGACGCTATCGCACTGAGATCGAGATTGAATTAATGTCAAACGTCGGTAATTATGACGTGAAAAAGTAATCAAAATATTCATCCTTGAAATTAGTAAATAAAGTAATTTTGTACTCTAGTTATCGATTGTAGCGGCAATTATAATTGAATTAACGTCGAAAATCAGTAATTATTATTGACATCCAATCTCGATCTCACGATCCCGTCAAGAGTAACCACCCAGGTTGGTGTAGGCAATATTTTCTTTATATTATAAAGTTTATAATTTCTGCAAGTTGGGTTATAGAACTCTTTGCCAAGGACGATCATTTTTATTTTATTTAAGGGAGTCCTCCGCTGCCGGCGCCGGCTCCCAAAAATATCGCCATTTGGAACCAGTTATTAATGCTACCTTTTAATTTTGTATTACATAAGTATTTATCTGTATCATAGTCTAAGTATCTACTTTGAATACCTATTTATTTTATTGTTCTATGATTTTGACCTCTAAAATATATCTAATAATGGCAGATTGTTTATTTTATTTTGTTTAATTATATATAGTTGTTTCTATGTGTAAAACTGTTTGTTAGCCGAATAAAAGTTTTTTCTTTCTTTCTATCTATATGCTGCCGGCAGCCGAGATGTAAAACAACCGCTGCCGGCGGGGCGCCGGCACTCGTAATGGCAACCGGCAAAATAGGAATGTAGGTATTGGTCCGGGAGTCACAAAGGGGGTGCACCAAAAATTAATTAATTAAGCGAGGATTTCAAAGGTACAAGACGCTAAAACCTATTCTGCCGAGCGCAACACACAATTTTTCACCTCACAACAGCGACGAACATTAAATTTTATGGTTGTTTCCGCGGTCAACTTCCGGTAAAAAAAATCTTTAAACATATAGTTCAATCTAAATATTATTCTCGTTGTTTTCATGATATAAAAAACTAAAATAATAAAAAAGGGAGTATTATAGTTAATTGAAAGTTATTTAAAGTAGGAATATATTGTTACTTATTAATAAGAATAAAAACGATTCCGTAAATGTTGACACTGACATGAGGAACAAGACAAAGACAATTTAAAAATAAAGATTTATGTCACAGACAGAAATCCAACTATAGGTTGTGAAATCTCACCCAGCCTAATATAAAATTCTTATAACAAATAATTTAATCTTATTGTTATTTTTTTTTTATGATTCAATGAACTAAAATAATATAATTAAACCAAAACGGAGTATTATAATTAATTTAAAGCTATTTGAAATAAGAATCAAATATAACAAAAAAGTCAATAGTGCGATTCGGAACGCATTATGACATATTTTTAGGTATTAAATTAAAAAAGTACTTTGCCGCGCGAGGCTGCAAAAAGCTATTTTCCACGCCTAAACTGATTGACAAAACATCTTTTTCAGAGCGTGCGAGGTGAAAAGCATATTATACATTAAATGAGTACCTGACAGATAAATTATTGTAAATAATCAAAAATGTTTATTTGACATAATTATGTTTTTTTTTTATGTTAATATCATTTTTTTAATTTCCAATGTTATGTAATTAATTTGTTTGTTATATTTTATGTTTAATTTTTATTTTGTGATTTTTATCTGTAAATTAACATTTTGCTTATAATTCTGAATGGGGTGCCTACATAAGTATGACGTTTTGACAATTCATTGCTCTATAATATCAATTATTATTATCTTTCGCATGCATATTTATGTTGATATAGCTGTTCTGGATCTCTATTTTTGAATCACTCGTCGCGCGAGTAGCGAGGCGAACGAGGAGGCGATCAGGCGACTAGCGACCTTGCAGCGTTGACATAGCATGCTTTTCGCTTTGCCCATAGCGCGCTCGCGTTGCGTATGTATATACGTCGCGTATGTATATACGTGCAAGGTCGCTTTTACGCAATACGGAAACTCAAACGTCGCACGAAAATCAGTAGAATCCTCGAGACGAGTGAATCAAAAATAGAGCTCCTGATGTTTTTTCTATATCTGAGAAAAAATTAACTGAATTGAGCTATTCTCTATATTAATTTTATAAAAAAGATAAGAATAGCCTAGGCGATTATTACGGTTAGGGCAAATGGGTGTAAGTTACCTTGCTAGCTAGCTACCTAAGTCATATCTATTTACACAGCGGTAACAGCTTGCGTAACAAAACTTCTTAAAATTATATTGCTAGTCTAAAGAAAAAAACGCCTGTGCATATTTTATAGCAAAAAAATTTAAACACTTGTTGCTATTTTTTTTACTTGCTAAGCTTATAGTCCGTATGGATGGATAATTCCAAGCTGAAAGAGACTGATAAATAATATGCCTACTAATGTTGTTGCCGTGGCAAGTTTACGCCACAGCCACAGCAACAAGTGCGGTTAAAATAAAACTAATTTTATATTCAAAGTTACCTAGGATTCGTCTTTAGAGCTTGATTTTAATAAGTAAAGTTAGGAATTGGGAGAAAAGGTCTCACTAATGGTTTAGAACATTACTAAGTTGGTCGCCCCACTTTAGTATATATTTTTATATTGAAACGCACTAAGCTAAGGTGAGGTGAGTTGTATCAACTATCTTACGTAAATTATAAATAAAAAGTTAGTTCGTTGAGTCAATTTTGGCAAATCACAATAATTTAAAAGTAGGAATCGGACCGGAAACAGGGCGAAATATATTAACGTATTTTTAAACCTAACTCCCGGTCCGATTTTTGTACAGTGAATTTTGACTTTCCCACCTCACCATATAAAAGCTACCTACGTGACATTGCGGAATTATGTTTAGAACATAGAGCAAGCCATTCATAAAGAAGATTAGGAGTCTTTTCACCTCACACGCTCGGAAAAGGAGGTTTTGTTATTCAGTTTCTGCGTAGAAAATCGTTTTTTGCGGCCTAGCGTGGTAAAGTACTTTTTTTTAAATATTTCATAATGCGTTCCGAATCGCACTATTGACTTTTGTTACATTTTATTCTTATTTTAAATAGCTTTGAATTAATTATAATACTCCGTTTTGGTTTGATTATATTATTTTAGTTCATTGAATCACAAAATAATAACAATAATATTAAACTATTTGATAGAAGAATTTTTATTAGGCTGGGTGAGATTTCACAACCTATGATTGGATTTCGGAACGTTACATAAATCTTTATTTTTAAATTGCCTTTGTCATTGTCTTGTGTACCTCAAGTCATTGTCAACATTTACCAAATCGCTTTAGTGTTATTTATAAGTAACAATATTCGTATATACCAAGGTAATATACACCTTAACACATTGTTAAGGTGTATATTACCTTGCCATCTTGACAATAATTTGAGAATTTATTATAACAAAATGTTGCAAAAAAAAAAGTGCAGATAATCGGTTTTACCACTAAGGGGACGTATTCTTACTTTGAATAACTTTGAATTAACTATAATACTCCCTTTTTCAGTTTTTTTATCATTAAAACAACAAGAATAAGGTATATTTAGATTAAACTTTTGTATAAAGATTTTTAACCGGAAGTTGACTGCGGAAACAACCGTAAAGTGTTCCTCGCTTGTGAGAGGTGAAAAGTTGAGTGTTGCGCTTGGCAGAAAAGTTTTTAGCGTCTTGTACCTTTGAAATCCTCGCTTCGCTCAGGATTCAATAGAGGTAACTCGCCGCTACTAACTAACTTTCCAGCCTTGCATAACAAATAAATATTGTTTTATTAATAATTTTTACCGGCCCTGGATTCTTGGCCTTCAGCAGTCTTTTATGAGCATGGACTTTTGGATTTTTGGATTGATTATAGTCACTTCTAGTCAGAAATACAGTTAAATAGTTTAATTTATATCGTATATTCCCTTTTTCGTTAGGTTGGTACCCCTGTCGATTTCTGTCAATAGATTAGGTTAATTTATGATTAGATGCAGATATTTTAAGGTTTGGATTCTTTGCTATAATCATGCTCAAAACATTAGAAAGCGGTGAAAATAGAATGGTTTTGATATGATGTTTCTAACACATTTGCGCCTTCTTGACATACAGGGGTACCAACCTAACAAAAAAGGGAATATAGGATAAAACTCACTCTAATATTATGAAATGTCAACTTGTAACAGTGTGTCACTTTCATCGAGGGTACTGTGAACCTAAACTTGTGGTTTCTATTCTAACAGAATGTCCAATACTTCTTTGTGTGAGAGAGAGTAAGGAATTCCAATATAAAGTAAAATTCCTTCCATGCACTCGGCTATATTCTTAATATAAGCCTAGTAAAATTGGAAAAGGACGAAAGATTATTTCTTCAGCAGTAAGGTTCATAATTGTTTGCCGAAAAGTGTACATGTACCCACAATACCAATAACATTGCGCGTTTACGTTCGTTTACGTATTTAATTAAGTAGTAAAGGATATTGTATGACGAGATATTTGTTTGTATGTTGGTTCTTCTATTACACAGTGTGGCTAATAACTAAATACCAACCGACACGTTTGCTTGCAAAGTATAGTTAAGTACTCAACTCAATTGTTTTTTTTAGATCCTTACACTTACAACAAGCTATACTTAATTCTATAAAATTCTCTCACTACTATAACTATATTATAATATAATAAGTGAAAGAATTTTCTCGCTAGTGATTGATTGGAGAGAAGGCGCAACCCTATGCGCCTCAATTTCAGCCAATCACGAGCGATTGGATTGCCTTTGCATTTCATCTCCAGCCAATCACGAGCGAGCAAGACAAGAGCGAATATTAGGACCGAAATTGTAACAATAAATGTACTTAGGTGTAATAATAAGTAGCAATGCATTAGTATATTAGTGCGGATTGAGAGTGATTCACGCATGCAGTCAAGGGGTGTGTTGACAGTAGCGTCTAGATTGCGGTGGGACGGCCGGCGGCGGCGGGCGGCGGCAGCGGCGCGAAGCCTGCCGTCACCCGTCGTTATCTCGTTAGCGCGGGCACTGCGGCCCCCGCCGCCGGAACTAGGGCACCGGGTGAGCGGGCGCAGCATGCGGCCGCCGTCGGCGATGCCGCGCCGCCGCCGGCTGCCACTCGCGCCCGCTCCCGCAGTGACGCATTGCAGGTGCGCGCCGGCCAATCGGCGCGCGCCGACCCACAGTCCACGCCGCCGCACCCGCCCGATATAAAACGGACTATCCTTTGCGGATTAAATGTAATCCCGTGTTGTGCGTCCCGAGACATGGACTACGACGTTCGAGAGATTACGGTCTGAAAAATCGTATAGCGCAGTGCAATATTATCGAGAATCGACGAATGGATATGAAAATACGGTGAATCGAGACAACGATTCGGAACGGTTCGTTCGCGAGCTCGGCGAATCGCGGTCGCGAGTTTCCCGGCGCGGCCGCTCGTGCGAGAGAGGGCGGCAGTATCGTTTCAACCGTCGGTCCGTGCGGTCGCTTTTGCGGCGTAGTCTGTGATTTTTTTAGTGTAGCTCCAGATAATCCAAGTTAATCTACAATGGTGAGTGATATTTTCGCTAAAAGGTGTCGGGAGTGCATTCGGGGGACAGTCCTCCATCGTTTTCAGGGCGTATTTCGGGAAAGTGGTGCATCGGTGTTTATAGTGATGACGGCCTCCATTATATTATTGTGATGGCCGTTTTTTTACCGCAATGCGGAACGGCGACGTCGCTGAAGTCAAGATGGGGCGTTCAGTGAATGAAATGAATGGTGATAAATCGAATAGATACGTCGACCATCTAAAATATTGCAAAGAAGTGTCTCGAGAAACGTCCGTCGCCATAGTTAGGTGGTGCCGGTGAAAAATGACGTTAGGTCGAAGGCTCAAAGCCGGTCCGTCAATGACGCTGTAAAATGGCGCTCGGCGAACAAACTTAATGAAACAAGTGGTTTTGTGCGTTTCGCGGTGGCCGAGCGTCGCGCCCTGTTGACGGCGGATCGATCGACCCGGCGCAACTGTCAAACGCCCGTTGACTCATCGCGCTAAACGTTAATTTTCATACGCAATTCATTTGATAAGCCCCGTTGCAGTTTGCGCTGGTCTCCGAGGCTTTGCTGTAGTGATGGTAAAGTAGCAAAAGCAGGCCTTGTAAAGAAAGGGCGTAGAGTTGATAGAGCCGAGCTGCCGGCGCTTATTTACGTTTCAAGTTCTCGAAAGCTGTCACTGCAACACGTAAATACAACTGCATTCACTCGTGGCCGTGCTCAATGGTCACTATCTCGATCATTATTCACTACACATAGCTGTGTGTTCGTTTTCAAGGCAAACTAGTCGTCCAGAGAACCTGCTATGATCTTATTTGGTGAACACATGAGTCATAGAAAAATGAAATCATTGATTCTGACTTAATATTCTTAAGCATGCTAAATGCATTCCATTTCAGTCAGCATCATTTTTACATTATCAATTTGCTAACGCTATGGAATGGCAATGTAACACTGGGTGTAACATATTTTGATATCATTGAATATTTTCACCTAGTTAGCATTGTTTGCATGAGATAGTGAAACAGAGCATTTCACCCAATTCTACTTGAAGAAGAATAAAACTAAATGCTTACATTCACATCATGATAGTTAACGAGACTGGTTATCATGATAACAACAAGTGATTCTGAATCTGAATATGAAATTCATGTAAGGCCTCATACTTTTATCTAAATCATATTATTGAATTGGTTAGTAATTTCAAGTGACAATGAAAGTTTACGACTAATAACATTAATTATTACTTTTCAATGAAAAACTGAAAGCTTAATGATTATTGTTATATAGTACAGAAAGTCTGTTTGTTAATAATAATGGCATACAATACCAAACATCATAAGAAACTGATAAACAAAAAATTTTTTGTATTCTGTAAGCACTTGACATTTTTCAGCCTTTAGGTTTTTCCTAAATTTTAGTTAATTTTCAACCCATAGGTTTTTGTGGTTTCTTTCATGCTTGCATTTATTCTTAACAATGAATTAATTTTTTATTTCATTTAAAAAATAATGGGAACTCATAACAACTGTTAATAACACTGGAATGTCTGAAATAAAGGTAATTTTAATGTGCTTGCTTGCATAAAAGTGGGTACTTAAAACCTGGATATCTATTCTCAAATTTTAAGTATAAAAAGGGTAGATTGCTGTGGGCTTTTTTGTTAGTGGCTATCAAGATATCATCGATTTGTGGTTATTCAACATAAATAGAACATCTGCATAAAAATAGCATTCCCTTTTCTACAAATTGATTACCGGTTATGTCATATTTGAGTGCCTATGATTCTGAATAGTATTATTTAACATGTTGCTTTTCAAATGTAAAAAATTGTTGGTTCATTATTTTCATATTAATTATTTTTATTATTATTATTATATCATTTATTTCAGACAACTACAGTCCATAGGGTTAGTAACAGTGATCTTAAAACTATGTTAGTTACATAAAAGATGAAAAATCAGAATATAAATATTCATCGACCTACATGTTTAACATGCAAGTCGATGAACCTGTGATACAGCGCCGAGTCCAACCTCTCGGCAATCATCATCAGAATTTGGTTGCTGCTCCCCCGCACTCGCTGCATTATTGACGCTATTTTCTTGCGTATGATTGCGAAAAAGTCTTCTATGTGGGCATCGGCAAACATACCTGAGGCACTGCAGTGGCGTGGGAGCTTCAACAAAGCCCTGAGAATATTATTATATTGAACTCTAAGGGCGTTATATGATTTTTTCGTGTAAAAGTTCCAAAGGCCACTGGTATAAAAGCTTTGGCAATATGCCTTAAAAAGTGTCAATTTAACATTAACAGTACACCGATGGAACTTGTGTGCTATCATGTTGCCGCGAATTGATAACGCCCTTTTTTCTCTTTGTATATCAAGGTCATCTTTCAAGTCCTCCGAGAGGATATGGCCAAGATACTTGAACTGAGCAACACGATCCAAGGCTACTCCGTTCAAGGTTATGGACGGTACTGAACAAGGTTTTCTATTATTTCCCGTAAAGACCATAAGTTGGCTCTTTTTGCTATTGTACCTTAGACCGTGTTGCTCAGCATACTCTTCACAAATACGCAAAAGCGTCCTCAATCCGCTGATTGAGGGGCTCAGCAGTACCATGTCATCTGCATAGCTTATATTATTTACACTAACATTGTCAATACGGCATCCGACATATGTGCTGCTGAGCCGCTCAATCAGCTGATTGACATATAGACAAAATAATCTTGGTGATGTAAGACCACCTTGCCTTACACCGCAGCTCAATGTATACTCGTCAGAGAGGTCATTACCCCACTTTACGACATTCCTCTGATTTTTGTACCAATAAGAAAAAGTATAATGAATACATGTTTTTTTTTTAAATAAAATTAGCATTCTTGTTTAAAGTTTAGCATTTCATTTAATTATACAAGAATGTGGTTTTATTGGTAGTGTGAGCATTGCGATTGTGTTAGCTGCCGACTAAAATGTAATTAAATTAATATTATGATAAAGAATCCAATATTATTTATGAAAAGGACCTACTGTTTGTTAATATGTTGTAGTTTACCTACTCAGCAGTGGTTGTAGGTCATACATACTGATTCCCATCAACTTCCCTTTTAGAAGGCCCACTCAAGTGATCCAGCATGCAGATTATAATAATTAGTTAAATTATTAATTATTGTCACCAATTAGTTCATATGTGGATGCCATGCAGATGCAAAATGAAAAAAAAAATGTTTTTCCATGTTTACAATTTCTATAAATATTCGCGAAATTCGCGAATTTTATCGTGAGCAAGCCATTATAATTAAGAAAGAAAAGGATGAAGAATTAACAATGTTGGTCAGAGGGATATTTCATTTTTTTTTTTACGTATCTACGGTAGCAGAAACTGAACTGAAGGTTTGTTTGGATAATACAAATATTAGTCAAAGAAGTCAAAAGTCAAAGTCAATATCATTTATTCAGTCTAGGCTGTTACAAGCACTTATGAACGTCAAAGAAGCTATGCCATCGGTTCACAAACCCTACGGCGGGAGACCTTGTAACGAGAAGAATTAAAAAGTTTTACTTTCCATCCCTGAATAATATTTATGATGATGATGTGACAGTTTTATCTGGACGAACCCATGATCCATGGACAATGAAAGCACAACAACTGCTTATGGTTCAAGGACCGATCGCATGTTGGAAAAGGAAGAAATATGAAAAAAAAAAAAAAATTGAATGTAAAATTGTAAGTTTGGGTTATTAATTAATCAAACCCGAACCAGACACCGGTGTCCAGAGAGCAATGGCATATCTATTGTGTCTTATAATCTGGGGCAGGAAAGGTTAATACACATTCTAGACAACTATACTTTGATTGATAAACATTTAGCTTAGTTTTGGTATTCCAAAATCATATTGTGTAATTACCTTTATCAAGGCCATAAGATAGCGGATAAGCAGGAGAAACCGGCTTTACATTGAAACATTTAACCAAGTTGTGTTTTTACTAGTAATACGTTTTCTATTGGGAAAAAGGTAGAAAATTTTGAGGACAGTAATGCCACTTGTTACGAATGTAATACACGTCCCCCAAGCCCAAAACGCCCGGTTGGCATTTCGAACTCCGCAACAGGTAGTACAGAAATCCCGACACACAGAAAAAAAATCTGGCGGATTTGTTTGGACCTTTGAGTCAAGTTTGGTATCATTATCAAGTAACTAGATGATGGTCAGTTCATTCCCCGTTCTAGTTTTTTAGGGTTTCATAGCAAAACATGACGTAATACTCAAAATATTAAAAAAAAATTGTAGTAAAATAATGGAAGCAAGCCCTTAGATTTTCAGATTTTTGTATGAAACTTGGTTTATAACAAACACTCCTTGAAAGCCTCTATAATGGAGATATCAAAAACATTAACAGTAAATATTAATTTGATTATATTTAATGTACCTAAAATAAAATATTGAAAATACTGCGACGTTCGTCAGCGCAGCGCAGGGGAAGGCAAATAGACCCGGAAACAAGTACCACCAACATAAAATAAGATATCCATGGCTTCATCAAAACATCTAAATCTTCTATTATCCAAACTTTTATAAATAAATCAAATTAAGGTTAATTACACCATTTATAAATCAAGAACAGCTCGATTGATTTGGATGAAATTTGGCTCACAAGCATTCCCCATAGAAAACGGACTTATCCACCTTTGGTAAACATATTTTCTATCAAGTGTGAAATCGTTGTACATACTGGCATACTGGTTGTATAAATGGCAATCAATGCCATATCTATACTAATATTATAAAGAGGAAAGATTTGTATTTTTGTATGTAACGAATAAACTCAAAAACTACTGGACCGATTTTGACGAAATTTGGTATAGAGAATTCTTAGACCCCAAGTAGTAACAGGCTATAAATGATCCCAAAATTCCCACGGGAACGGGAACCACGCGGGTGAAACCGCGCACGGCCGCTAGTATCGTAATAAAAATACTAAACACCAATCGTCGTTATCAGTCTAGTAAATATCTTGCCGGTTATCAACGGATATCAATTGATAGATTTAATTGTAATGCAGCATTTGTGATCGGCTGGAAGACCGCAGTGTGACGTGGCGGAAGGCCAAACAGCATAATTACACATAATCTGCGCCAATCTTATCGCCCTGATAGCGCTCACGTTATTGCTCGCATTTCAGCCGCTCTTCTGTGTAGAATATTCAAACAAGATGGTCGTCACTAGCGTACGTTCATTTCCCATTCATTTTAATGCTTTCAATCCTACTTACTAAATTTCGGATCCTGGCTGACCAAAAGAGTCCGTTTCCTAACAGAAGTAGAACTAATAGGGCTAGGGAAATATCAGAGCGCGAGTAATGTCGCGAACGTCTTCGAACGTGAATCGTGATGATCCACTTTGACATTCTAACGATCGATTGGTGAATTCCAGGCGGATCAGCTGACAGAAGAACAGATCGCCGAATTCAAGGAGGCGTTTTCACTGTTCGACAAAGACGGCGATGGCACCATCACGACCAAAGAGCTGGGCACCGTCATGAGATCCCTAGGCCAGAACCCCACAGAAGCTGAGCTTCAAGACATGATCAACGAAGTTGACGCAGACGGTGAGTTTTTATCCTTATTTTCTTAGAAGCCTTGTACTATACAGATTACGTGCAACGTAACATCCAATGTTACAAGAGTAGTATGGAGAACTGCGCTCAGTGTGCTTGCGAATACATTAAAATGTATGGAAAATGTTGCATTGCATGTTACGTTGCTCATCATAATCTGTACTCGGCTTAAGACATTTCTCCCAGAACATAGAGTGGTATTGTAAGTGGTATCTACAAATCATACATAATGTCAGTCGTTTCGTTACATCAAATCAATACATGAGATAAAAATGCTTTCTAAATGCATACATACGTCTTTATATTCCTAAATCATGCTGACTTCTAAAGGTGGTTATCACAATTTTTTTAACTAGTTAGACATGTCTGTAATCTATGTTGATAGCAAGATTTAAAACCGTTTCGTTCAGCCTATTTCGCTCATTTCGCATTCGAAGTCTACTCTAGGATTATAACTAAGAAACTGAAAAAATTAAGTAATTTTTCAGTATTCGGCTGATCACGTTAACTTGTAGTAATTAACTTAATACAATGTTATTTACAGATAATTTGTGTTAAGCATCTACTACGTGACTGACACAGCTATTTCAAAAGTATTTAACTGTTGTTAAAATTTTATCTAGAGAGGATTTCATGCACGTTCTAATATAATCTGTAACTGATTGTTTCAAATTAGAGTCATGACTAATTAGTTTTAACATAGGTATCTGAATTTATCTTTTGAAGATGTAACTGAACTCTATCCTTAAATAAATAGATACTTTAAAACTGAAAATGTAGGTTATGCAACGATTATTTTAAATAATCGATAATACGGCTTATATGATGTTGTCAATAAATAGATTATGTTATCAGTATCCTTATTCGTTAGTTGGAACGTGGAATGTTTCTGTGCAGTAATTTATTGCAACATAAAAGGGTTCAGTCAGTTCAGCAGCTTTAGCACAGGGATTGATTGCGGTTGTTAAATTTCGGTTTTTTTACGGTTAATATAGCGGTACCGAAATATTCTACCCTTACTTGAAATACCGAAAAAATAATTTCGGTATAAAACAACCGAAATATAGCGGTACCGAAAAATGACAACCCCTTATGATACCGCTATTTAACCGAAATTTTATTTCGGTACCGAAATGCACTGAACCGACCGCAGTGAACATTATTGAACACTAGCGGACGCTCGCGGTTTCACCCGCGTATATCAAAGAAAACCTTTATAATGAAGGTTAAATTTACCGAAATATAACGGTACCGTTATATTTGGGTTTCGGTTGGGTAATGAAAAGTTTCGGTACCGCTTTGATGACCAACCGAAAAATTACGGTACCGATATTTTGAAGTACCGAAAAGTTATGGTATCAAAATATGAAGGAATAGTTTTTACCGGTATGACGTCATACCGATAAATAAAAGTACGCAATTCACTGGTTAATCAGTCCCTGCTTTAGCAGCTGTGATTTCAAGATGATTTGATTGAAAGAAAGAAAGAAAGAAAAGAAAGAAAATTATATTTATTTGAGACAAACACGATAATGGTACATAAAAATAACACAAAAAAGGCACATGTTTGTCCGAAATCGGTACCAACTCAGCATAATGCTTGGCTGTTTGGCCAGCGCTGGTCTTCCGTCGGTACCGTTTTGGTGGGGCTGAAAGCCATGTTAACTAGCACAGCAAAAATACAAAAAAAAAATTTATAATAGATTGCTATAGAGCACATGTGCACTTCCCATTATAAGAACTTAAGAACCACTCCTAACATCAGATTGTTCATCAAAATGACGTCACCCATTCAATCGAACATACAACAGAACTTATGCAATTTCCACTCCGGTGAGCATAAACGCGGTATTCTTCTCGAACAGAGTAAAAAAACCTATTGTTTATCTCATGATTTTTAGCACGTTGGTTATGGTGCGAAGGTATATGGGTGGGCGTGGGCGAGCAGAATTTAATTGTTAACTAGTACTATGTTAAAAAAACAATTCTCAAAACTTGTAGTTCGCGAGAGATTTTCATGACCAATTTCCTCTCGGGTGATAACTTGTAAGAGGTTAAGAAAGTTGTGACATGCAGCTCCGTGAATGTCAGCTGTTGGGTTTAGTCGCAGTAGCCTCCCAAACACGTTGAGACACGAAAAAAATTTTTTTTCGACCTGTATGTTTGCATACCTACCTACCTATGGTTTCACCCGAAATGAAATGACCGACCAATTTTAGGTTTTAATTCAGGTTCGCAAAATTTGTGACGACTCGATAGGGACTTTGGCGCGTAGTACGCGGCCGAGTAAGGTATCAAATTAAAGGTACACGGAGTCTATTTGTTCCGAAAACTATAAAATATACAAAATGTTAAACGTGATGATCACAAATTGCAATTAAAGATTTTCGCATAATTTGGAATTTTTCGTCGATCGACGAACCCGAGTATCGGGTTGTAACCGCCCTAGTTGTAAATTCATTGGAAATAAGAAATAACAGTCATTCCATGTGTTCTTTTTTTAGTGAACAATGTCCCTTGAAATGGGGTCGAAAATTCGAAACTGAACCAAATGGCAAGCCAAACCGTTCACTTCTTTTGTTGAATTTCTAGTTCCCATTGAGTCAGTTGGCGACTTATACCGTGGGAAAAGAAACGCCCTCTGACGTCTCCCCTTACCGGGTGTAACGAAGCGGCTCCCCTCGCCTTGGGATTAATTATTCAGCGTGTGAGCAGTTCATTCTAATTTTTTTTAAGGAAATAGATTGTTCTTTTCCTTTCATAAAGTTCCACTTTTGAGAAATTGTTTCGAGGTCTCGACTAAACAAGATGACGCGCAATTTCTACATAAAATAAAACCTCGTTAAGTAGTTAATCTATCTAGCTTGATTTTCTTGGTAACACTACAAATTACTCTTGATTGTAGAAATTATTGCTTGTCAATTTTCGTGACTCGATGCGCGTGTTGGTAAGAAAAAATGCTACAATGAAATCGATCGTTGTTATAAAACAACATTCGATTTAAATTGTTGCGTGCACGCTGCTATTATGGCAACGACTCTGTAGCATTACAATGGCGGTTTAATTGTTGTTAGTGTTAGATAACAGCTGATTAAGCACTAAGTGTTTGAATAATCGCGTCAACAGCAGCAAAGGCTTGAATTGGACGGCAAAAAGATTTATCACGTATTCCAGTAATAATAAAGAGCTAAGAAGCGAAAACAAATAGACGCAAAATAAATGTTTTTAATGTTTATCGCTCTTTGTGTAAATAGCGATAAGTTAAAATAGTAAGGTGGTTTCCTACGTGAGCGATCTGGATGCGAATGCGAAGCGGTGCGGTGCGGCACGTAAACAATAAACAGTCGATACCTATTGAAGTGACCAAACGCAGGTTTCTATTATAGTCACGGCAAATAACTTGTCATAAGTGCGGCGAAACCAAAGATGCGTAGTAACTACAAAAACTAGCCACTAGTAATTTTCTGTCTCGCCGCGCGTGGGTGAAGATGCTTGTCGGCATTGTTTTCCGCGCCGCACCGCGCCGCTTCGCGTTCGCATCCAGTCGCTCACGTAGGAAACAGCGTAACCGTTTTAACCGAGCTGATATTAAAACAGTGACTTCACAGTCACGCACAGTCTATGTTTGTCCAGACAATAAACGGCTGTAAAAAATATTTTCTGATAGCGATAACTGCTGAGCTTAGTCTCATGATTCAGAGATAAAACGATTAATTTTAGAAGTGATCATTGTAGGAAGCCTCCTACAAAAAGAAGCAATTGAAAACTCATTGTGTGACCCAAAACGGTCCGTTAATTGGTTGCTTCGGCTACTGACGTGACAACGTCCGCCAGTCGATTGTGTCCGACAAACTCGGGTTTGATTAGTTTACGTACGCCTACTCGATCGATATCGCAGTTCGATGAGCTCGACATTGGTCAACACACAGAATTCAAATGTCCGATTGGTCCGAAACAGGTGACACTTTCCTTAACCTACTTTCTTTATTACTTACGTAAAGAAGCCTTATTGTTTCCTACTTACAATTGTAATCGATTTCTTTTTCGCCATGCATCATTAATAACTCCCGGTATTGTATGAGTCTTAGGGTGCCTTTCCACCAGAGATATGTGCTATGCAGCTATGCTACGCTAAGCTGGAAACGTGACCTTTTCAACTGCTGCTAAGCTATGTAGCGGGGCAAAGATGAAGATGCGCGGCTCGAGCTATGCGAGGTATCGACAGTAGGGGAGCACGCATCCATCCATATTAAAAAACATAGCTTAAAATTTAACCTTTTCCACCAGTCCTAATCTATATGGACAGATGAGTAGATATCATAGTGGAAATCATAGCACATCTCCGGTGGAAAGACGCACTACGCTCCACTGAGTTCCAGTGAACTGGCAAAATTGTAATAGCCGATATTGTCGATGTTGACACTTGGCTGATAGTTGTCGTACTCGGTGGGGGGAGGGTGGTATTATTTTCGGTCGTTTCGTTCGTCACTGTTTTGTTTACTCTGAAAATGTGTCTGCGTGCGCGCTACTGGCCCTGACATTTGTCGGTAGGGCTGTCCACTTGGTCAAGTAGGGAATCCTCTGCCGGTAGCAACTAGTAACAACACAATGTCCTCAGTAGTTCGGGATTCTGGAAGAGGCGCACTTCCACCTTCAGTACCATTATCTTATCATTACTTATCATCAGGCATGAGGAAGGGTACGCGTCTCCCAGTTGTTCATAAGAAAATATCACATTTTACTGAACTTCCTTACATCAAGGCTATCGCAATATTTGTATTGTGTCCATTAGTACATAGGCGTCCTCCTCATCTGGAACAGAAGCTTTGAGTATTTGATCTTTTAATTAATCTACGCAAATGAAACAACAAAACATGATACCATTTGTTAATGCCAGAGCATACGCAAACAATGACCATCACTCATACAAAATAGGTGTGGCCGTTGGTGGTACCAATTAATTCACAATTAACGCGACGCAACGCGACACCCGCGTTGCGTGGCACGTGAACCGCCCGTCCGAATTAATTGATACGTCCTGCCACTGAATAATAAATTTCGAACAATATTTTATTAAAATGGACTTGTAGAAAACCATTTCATTTGTTTGGACGCACCTGTATGACATCAATCACCTATGTGGTAACCCTAAACTTGGTTCAGTGTCCCGTCAAAAACTACCATTATCTTGAGAATTATAAGTTGAAAGGTTATCTTAAACACCGTTATTTTTTGCCAGATATAAAAGTAAATGATTTATACCTAAAAGCTATATCTACAATTATGTTAGAGTAGCAGACGATAAATGGGCAAAGTATAAAAAACCAGTAGGTTACCTTATAAAACTTGTCGCGGTAGTCATTCATTATAGCTCCATGACTTATGAAGCTCTCTCCTTTCACCTTAGAAATTCAATGGAAACAGGATTCAACTAACAGACTGCCATGATATAAAAATTAATTGCACAGGAAAAATGTCAACGGTTTTCTGCTTTACGTACACGAGGAAAACTCGTTAATTACCACAGTTTGGTTGATATTTAAATTTAACGATATTTGAACTAATCGCGGTCAAATAGGGAAAACACGAAATATTATAGTGCATCCACTTCATTATAAACCTTATCCTCTTTCTGAACTAAATGTAAAATTAAAAACGCTGGAGTAGCTTACCTATTTGAATAATACCGAACTTATAATCTATACAATCATTTGTATTAGTCATATTTTCAAAGTGAGATAAAAATAAATTGTTGGGTGACTTACCTGTAAGTCGCGATACGAGAAAACCCGATTACGGAATAATAAAGTCGATTATCAGGCCAATGTTTTAAATCGATAAAATTGATAATGACCGTTAAAGAGTGTATGCCACTGCCAAATAAGAACTGACTTGTGGCATCATTGAAAAAGCTAAAAAAGTCCCAAAAATCTAAGTAACGCTAATATGGAAATTCATTTCCTTTATCCATAGCAACATTGATTGTTACTTCCACATTACACATCCAGCAGTGGATAACAATACCATATTGATACGTCCGGTGGTCAGACCCGCGCGGCGAATTAATTCGTCACCGCTTCGCCCGCCAGGAAACGGCTCCGATAAAGCGTCCTGCTCAAATCATCGCTATATTTATACATTAAAATGAAACAATTATCACAAATCCACTAACGAACACGGATTCCGCCTAACAACCATTATTGCCATTCGAAAAAACAATACTTTAAATCATCTTGATTATTGAATTCGCAGTCTGTTCAATTCACAGCAAATAAACTCTGAGCTCTTTGTTGAAACAAAATTACATGGTTCAATTTCAGCACGGAATCATAGCTGGCTAGACACACTGTGAGCTTTCTCGTTTGTCTAGTTCAATAAACTAGAAAATTTGTTAGAAACAAGCCAACTGTCTTTTCTTTTCACATTCCGGTGGTTTCTCGTTATTGTTTTATTAGTTTCGCTTCAGTTTCGACTGAGCTAGTCTAACCCTATCACCCTAAACTGGTTTTCAACGCAACCGAATTGCTGAAGTGCAGAAAGAGTTCTTATTTGAGAATAAGATTTTGATAAATTACGAAATTCTGTTACCTATTAAAAATGGATATATATGTCTATGAAGTTGTAACGATGCCATTTCGTTCTAGCCTTATGGATGGATGAAACCTCTATAATGGCTAGAAACTCCGTAGTCTCACTCTATGGTAATCAAATTATTTTTTATCTGTTCTGTCTAAATTCAAATTTTCTCCGTTCCACGATTCCTGTTCGGCTCATTTTGACGTAATCTTACAGAAGCCAGCAGGCTAGAACGAAATGGCATCGTTACAAAGTGACAAAACTGACCAACCTCCGCTTTGGCATCACCTACTCTATTTGACTGAATAAACAGATCAATCGCTTGTTTATTCCCCGTCATCGGATGCAATACAATCGACTGGTCCAATTTAGCATGTTTGTTTATAACTTTTTATCCAACAAAAGACACGCAAACAAACAATACGAATCTGACTCTGTCTATCGCTCAAGTTTTACCGCTTGAGCCTTTTTTGACCGAACAAATTTTACCAAACATCGCTTTAGACTAGAGATAGATAGAGGCCACCTTGAAAGCTTGATAGATTAATGAAGGTATGTACAAGGAACAGAAAAACTTATTATCGCACACGCAAAATCGCGATATTAACCCAGTTGTTACGGATTTACAGTTTTTGTGCAATACCTTGCGATTTTTTTTAAATAGGCTAATAAATGCATCTATGCAACAGGAAAAATAAATAAAAAATATTTGGTCTCGAAACACTTCTTGCAGACAAAGGGATTATTCAGCAAATGTTTAATAAAATCCTTTATTCAGAAAATACACATATTGTTATACATACAATATTTTGATTTTTATGATGATCCGTATATCAAACGCTAGTAACAAAGTGGGTTAATTCCAAACCAGCCAGCTAGACAATGCTTTTCGTCGTTCAACTAAAGTATAATATTTAGTGACCAGCTCACGGCCACTTGGCCATTATTCTCAGTATACACACTCGCTCGATATTTATTGTATGTCTACAATTTCATTCGAATTGAAACAATAAATATTAGTTTGGGCAAGTTTCCATCGGCCACGACCGTCGCCGGCGTCTACTCGCTTCTGTGTAATTATTTTAACGTTCCTCTGTAGTAGCCCCAAATGTTTACAACTCGAATGCACTCGCTCTTGGCAAAACTGGGCGTGCTTACTGAGAAGTACCATAAACTCAACATGCCGAACACACAATTGATAATCTTCAAGTAACCTATTTCTACCCCGTTCCAAGAAATAATTAGGCTCAAATTGTTTTTAATTTATCATCTCGCCACTTCGCCGCACCAACGACGCGGAAATGTGCGTATTAAAGCGGATATATTGTCTACTGCATCGTATTAAGGCCATCTATCAGCTGTCGGTAAAATAAAAAAAACAGTTTGACTTGACGAAAAACGCCAGACAATTTATTTTGGTCGAAACAAACGGCATTATATTTTGGGTGCGATCGTGATAGGTTTTGAGCGTTCGTTCCGTTCGTGGGCGTTGGCGCTAGTGACCGAATTTGCGGAGGCACCGTTGCAACCGCCAAGTTTCATTGACCTCCCGCGGTCTTGAACGGTTGCTTTATACGTTTTCGAGTGCAGATTTACGGATGCAGACGGCCGAGCTGCTGTCGTTAACTGCGAAGTGCACCTGAGAAACAGCGATTCGAAAAGCATTGTAAAGTCTTAAATTGCATCAATGCATGTATTAAAATTCCTTTCTGAATACCAATGAAAAACTGGCTACAGCGTTTGTAACGTGATTTAAGAAACCTATTTATAAATTGAATTGTAGATACTTGTGTTAATTTAAATGTCTTTTAGTTGGCATGATTTGACGGTGATGTCACGGACGGTGCGATAAGGAGTCGTTCACTCTACGTTGAGCGCTCGCTCGCTTCCACAGGTTGGGATTCAACGGGCGCTATTTGCGGAACAATGATCGCGAGCATTACACTTGGCTTTATATGACGATTTATAGACAGACGGCTGCTTTCGCCAAATCGATGGCCAAAAGATAACGTACATATTTAAAAAGTCGCATTATAAAAAGATAGCACGTATTTCTGATCTCATGCTTCTCTTTCTTTCTGATGTTAACATAATAAAAGGCAAAATGCTCTTCCAATATCCATCAACGTAAGTTAATACCGTTGCTAAGAAGATAGAACACGCAAGGCCGGCGCTGATGCAGTCAATTTCGGTTCGGGGTGTGTAAAATTTGAGAAGCGCCATCGGCGACCCGTCAGCTGACGGGGCGGGGGCGAGGGCGCGCCGATCAATACGGACACGTGTCGCGGCCCATCGCCGCCGAGCCCGACCGCGCCAGAAAATATATTCCCCGGCACGACTCACTAATCTCACGTATTTCACCGGATTTTCATCGAACTCGTTTGCGATTTAGATTTATGACTTCAGACGCCGACGTACAGCACGGGCTGAACGTAAATTCTGATCTTTTACTAGATGTTAACTGTGCAAAGTTTATATCGCGCAGGTGGGTGCATCCATAAAACATCCAGTCCTGGCGACAGATAAACTATTAGCGTTGAGGCGAACGACCAATTAGCTCGATTGTGGCGAGGCGACGCGGACGTGTTTCGAGCTCCGATTGACCTGCTCCAACCTCCAGCCTTAAATAATACGTAACGACTCTCCGTGCGCTTCTATTACGACATCGACGAGAATATGCGTAATATTCAAGTTCAAGATTCCGTACCGAATGGAAGGTTTCTTTTAAATGTAATACAAAGTCATCAATTAAAGTAGTATAGGATCGACTACGAGCAACATTCACAATCAATCACGACGCGGTTCAAACGTCAATCGAACTACTGACCTATATAATAATAGCGAGGAATCAGTGCTAGCTGGTGCATCGCATGATTTATGTCCGTAAGAGATATGCGTACGCACAACGCATGCGCCTGTTTACGCTTCTAATCCGGGATCACAATAAAAATAGGTTACAAGCCGGTCAAGAAACTCTGCCATCGATCGGCTGGGAAGTGGAAACTGATCGCATCGCCCCTCGCCTTGTCTGATAACTAAGAGAAGTTTCCGCGCCACACACTCCTCATGTTTAGATGGCAGCTTACTCGTATAATTTCAAAAGACCACCAAATATACAAAAAAGCCAAACGAGTGAAGCCGGAGTTCATGGGCTAGTTGATTGACCATAATTTTTATGAGATCATGTTTCGATAATTAATGCAAAACTAACGATACAGAATGACTCAGGCGGTGACTTCATTAGATACACGCGGAATGTTAGCTGATGAATTGCTTTAAATCTTCCAGGAGGTGGAGTTGTCAGTTGTGACACCTCCATGTCATAGCTATTGAGCGTGATCTATGTTTGACAATTAGTCATAAATACCTGGTAAACTAAGAACAGATAAGCCAATATCTTACTCGAATTCCTGTACGAAAAAAACGTTGGCGTCCGAAAAGAAATAATTTACGATAGCAACGTCACGTTTGACCTTTCTCGCCACATTATTATGTGGTTCGCGCCTCTGCTGCCATTTATTGTCCTTCTCGGGCTGTTTCCTGGCGAGCCATTTGTTTTCCTCGTTTTTGTGGTTGCGCTATTTTGGGCCTTGCCAATTAGTATCGTGTATGGCTACATTATTATCATGCCGCACACGTTTTCCGTCATGTTTGATAAAACAAAATATCTTTCTAAAAGTTTATGCAAATATTTTGTGTACGTAGTGCGTGGAAATAATGCGGTCGCTTCTGGCTCTTATCACACTAATTAAAGTCCGTCAAGATGGCGGATAATGGATTTCCTCGTAAATTAACGGCGACGTTATTTGGGTTTTGTTTTACAAGAGATACTCGAAAATTGCCGTTCGTTAGTAGCGCCTGTTTCTTATCAACATTTTACAACCACTTGGACGATTTGTTGCAAAACAGTTGCATAGAAGACTTCCACTTGAAAGTACCATTTAGAGGATTAAAGCGCGATATCTAGTAGCCCCATGAGTGCGTTGGTCGCGCGCCAAGCACCTGCCTCGCAGGTCGGCGTCTGTGCATAGCTGACCCATCGCGTCCTAATTGTATGCCCAGTGCCCTTTCTGACTCTGAATCACGGACCAATTCTATTCTCTGTTCTATTTTCCATGCCAATCTATTTTATTTGATGATTACCGGCGTGCTAACTATAGAATATCAATACTCCGTGACCAGAGAACACTATGCGGGATTTATTTCAATTGTTAGTTGCTAAAGCTGAATAAACCACAGAAAAACAGCGTCTATGTAGACGTTACCAAATGTAAGTCTCGTCTGGAATCACAGCAGATTGCAAATGAATTTGCATATTCGACTGGCGCAGTGCCAGCGTGTTTGTCGCAATATATTAGCCGGTTCGCTCGTGTTGTCCATGTCAGAGCATCGCCCTTAGTTGGGTTTGTAACAGCGTTACTGTCATTATATCAAGTCATTATAAAAACAGAAAATCACACAACTGATTCGCGAGATCAAGTGAGCCGTGCACATTCTGGGCGCAGTAACCCCCTAATGCGAAGCTGGTATTACTGGCACGCTTTTATATTGTGCAATTGTATCATTTGTCGCAACATTTTCAAATATCTTTCAAACGCAATTCGAGTCTCGTGCACAAATTGATAAACTCAGCCATGTGACACTATTTTTTATGATTAATAAACAGCCCATCCATAGAGTGCGAAACGTAAACATTTACTTAGAAGTGTTACTAGTTTATAATTTAATTTGCTTCTCAATTCAGCGTGACGTGTGTTCAATATAGCAGCTCGTGTGGAATGTCGCATTATACGCAGGAATTTATCGGCCGTGAGCGAACGGACGCCATATTGGTTCATACGGCCTCGCCGCATTGTTGTAGGACTTCTTCGCGACGGCTGAATTATATTAGACACACCTAAAACCGCTTGCTGAGTAAAGCCTGTAAATTTCACTAGGTCGCGTTAATAAGGAGTGCGACCTAATTAGCCACTTGGCTTACATAACTCCGTGGGTTTTGTGACGACGCGTGCTATAATGATCGATTTAATTATACTTTAGAGGAAATCGCCAAGTTTTCAGTAGGTGGAACAAAGGAGCATTACCTATACGTATTACAAGCAAGACAGTAAAGTGCCGATCTTGTTTTCCCTGGTCCCTGGCTTTTGATTTTAGACTTATCTGCAGATCCTGATGTGTCAGTAATATCGGTACATTTTAACCGCCTCTGTAGTCTATTAGTAACAACCGGTATCAGACCCAGGGGCCCCGGATTCGATTCCCAGCAGGGGTACATATTGTATTCGGTTTGGTTGATGGTAGGAATTGTTGTAAGTCCGCCTGGCTAGCTACCACCATACCATACCATCTTATCTAAGTCTGACGCCATAACAACAATCGTTTCAGCGTTGTTGTTTTCCTGCAGTTAGAGATAAGATAGCCAGTCCCTCAGTGGTTGAGGGTTCCGGGAGAGCCTCGCTTCCATCTTCAGCCTTATCAATACATAACATCAGGTATGATGAAGGCTAAGAGTCTCCCCGTCGATGATTAAAAAAAAATCATGGGATGAAACAATGGTGCGTTGAGCTCATCTCCGCTTATAGTCTAGCGTATTGTGACAGGAAACAATATATTATTATTTAAATTGTATTGGTTAACTGCTCAGTTGAACGACTACCATTATGCTGTCAGCGTTATTATAGGAATGACGAAATACAAAAGCATACTAAACTTGTGGAGTTAACTATTTTTCTGTAATTACTGTCGTAAAGCAACGTTATGGAAGCAAGTGTTTATGGGCAACACATGCCAATCTAAAACAGTCGACGCTAACTTTCCCCGAAACCGACGTGTTTACACGATTACTCGTAGATTGGCGATTTGATTGCACCGCCGGGTGCCGCTTGATTGCGATTCCGGTTCACTTTACTCTCAGAATCATCATTAATCACATGAATATTTTTTTTAATTACAGATTCATATTTATTATAAACATTACAAATTAACTTCCGCTGTTTTCAGTTTGTTAGCCTTAGCTAGTGGACCTATTTAAATCCGATGCTTCTAACATGTATAAACAATTGTTACACCATGTATAAACAGTAGTTACAACAAGTATAAACAGTAGTTTTGTAACAAATATAACTAGTAACAGTCTTCGTAAATTTAGACTAAAGTCTAGACTGTATTGCGACACTTGTGTGATGCAAACCGCGATGAAAATTATACGACGTCCATTACGATATAAAAGCTTGCAGCATTTCTGGTCTGTGGCAAGAGCCCTGCGCATAGTTAATGCGGACTTTACTCAGACTTGCCAGGTTATGTAGGCGTGCCAAGCTACTTGGCAACAGCACGAGAACAGTATCGATCGAGACAGGCCTACTTAGGGGCACACCGTCCCGAAACGCCTTTTGCCATTGCTATGATTGTGTAGGACTTGTAAATACGTGGGATTAAAAACCTGCCGCATATAAATATGCATAGAAATTCATGTACCCAAATATCCAGGCAATATTGCTTTAGCAGTTCAATTAATGTTATTTACCCACTCGCTAATATTTCGCGTCTCTGTTTCCACGGCTTTTGCCAATTAAAACAAAGTGATGGATGGCACTACTTGACGAGATATTTATACGGAATTTGTCTCACAAATTTCAACGCGTTCCGAGAACGTATCTTTCGTCGAGCCATATGTAGCGCCTGTTAAGCCCAGAAAACAAACAACTGTGTGCTGGGAACCAGGTTCAAGGTGATTCCGGCTATTGTTGGTCCTGCGCATTTGAGTTTGGCTGCTAACAGGCCCGATTTGGACTGCCTACACAATAACACTATTAATTTAAACGATATCCTGCCTAGAACTCGCTATAATCATACCTGTACAATAGTGAAAAATAATGATACCCGTTTTCATTTCTGTATTAGATAATTCAGTCTTAGCGATGTTCTCAGTAAAAGTAAGGCAGTATTTTAGGACGGGCAGCTTCCAAGGTGGGCCGATGATATAGTGAAGGTCGCAGCGACGACGTATGCAACCAGCATAAATGCGTTCGATGTGGAGGTCCTAGATTCCTTGGGGAGCCTTTGTACAACATTGAACTTCTTTGGGCTGACAGATAGATCCACCACTTCGACTATTCTGCTTGCCGTGTTCTTTATTGATGTAGGATAAAAAAAAAACGAAGAGCCTAGTTCCGTCCAGGTGCGGTCCAGAAGCTAGAGCACCATCTGGCGATTGCGCGTCCTGCATTCTCCGCTCAGCGTTTCGCACCGCTATAAATAGGCGGCGATCCACCTCGGAAAGGTTAAACCCAGAATTAGACGCGCCAAACTTAACTCGCACTTATTTTAGCGAGGAGCATTCACCCTATTGACAATACGCAATGTATGATATCATGCTCAAATAATAATACCGTTTTTGCTTCTCAACGTATGTTTCAGGTCAGGATACACGTATACGTAAGCACTGCTTAAAGTATTGTTCTTTTTACCTGTGATTGAAGTTAGATACTTAGTTGACGTCTACTTTTGCAACTCATAAGCCTCATTAGCAATCAGTACGTCAATCGCAAGACATTTTATTATGAGTAGAATAGTTGACAAACGTGCGTGTGTCAACTCAAAACATTGAAAATAACTGGGTAGGTCCGCTCGTATGATGCTGTTTATGACGTTTTTATGGCTTTGTTAAAACTATAACCAACTCGTGAGCAAATTTTCACAAGTTTGTGCGGAACAAAATACCAGAAATTAGTTTATTTCTTAACTAAAGTCATGCGTGTCCCTACTCGGCATCGCACACTTATAAATTCGTTCGCACTAAGTGTTTTGCTGGACAGAGAGACTCGATGACGATGAAATTCTAGTAACATTAATAGTAGATTATGCACTAAGGGGCAAAGCAGTGTCTTATGTCACGGGCAGCATATTGAATCATGAGCGAAATGAAGGAGTATGTGGCTTATTATGGTAAGAATCCTGAATGAAGCGAAGGATTCAAGTCTGCCCAAGGCTAAGACACTTTTATCCCCGAGCAGCATACTCTACTTGTGACGTAAAAAAGATATTATAAATAATAAAACTAATAAATGACAACAATTTAACAATTCCTGTAAAAAATCGAATCACTGATTTTGTCTTTATCTATTTAGTTCCGTAGGCAATGTAATGACAATTTTCATTATATCTGTGATCAAGACTCAAGACAACACACATTCACAATTTGATGATTTGCCATGTTTTACGGATAAGTAAGACAAAAGACACGAAAAGGCATGGAAATTAAAGAGATAGCTATTACAATATATTTTAATGAGTGCACATGGTGTTTTCTTGGTGCTAGGGACCCCGATACATACAGCCATGTTTATATTTTTCATAGGAGTAAATTCTCTTTGAAGTGTAAATTTTTCAATCAATATCAATAAATCAATAATTCTTTATTCAAAAAACGCTTACAGGTAGGTCTTAAGACTAAAATTTCCACACTAGGCGTGGCCTGTATTGTGGGTAATTTTTTTTGTTAAAACCTGTTAATTAAAACTCCTTGGACCAGGAAAAGCCTTGAGCAGCCTTGTTTTTTTTTTGATAGAAGTGTTGTTGACATTTTGGCGTTCCAAATTTAAATGTTATCATAATTACCCAAGGGAAGTTCCATACAACATTAGCTCCCTTCAGGCATTAATAGCTTACTTTCCTATTGAGAATACTTGATATTTAATACATGCTACAGATGTGATGCAGGTGGTGTATAAAATAATTTACAAACCACTATTATTTAACGTTCAATATATTACACCATCTCGATTCTCACGAAAAAATTGATTATAAGTAATGATATCCCCTTAGAATGTCTACACCATAATGCTTTTCGTCACAACTATCATTCATAGATCGCTTCAACTTTTAAATTTTAAAATGAGTCTTTAATGCCATTTTTTGAGTTTTCATTATAAACCAGTTTGGGTAGATAGTCACGTATTAACAGGTTTTGTCTGAAAGATAAGACTATAAACTTTTCTAAGGTACTTCTCCGAATGGACTCGTTTTTACAATTTACATTTCGTGCGCGTAATTACGTCGATAATGATCTATTCTTACAGAATGACGTAGTTAGCATTTATTGAGGCCATCTTCCGTCATCATTTCCTAGTCAGTTTCTAGCTCGGTGACTGTAGCATGACTCGTCTTCAGCAGCTGTTAGTCCGACGTTCCGCCCCTTAGGGCGCCCGTATGTGACTCGCAAAACCAATCTTTGATTGGAAGGTCCGGGCACAAATTCTGATTGTATCTATCAAGGCTATCTAAGGCGCCCATTAGATGGTAATGCTGTTAGTTTTATCACAGTCACGGCTGCGTCTATTAAATAACCTATTGTACCTTCTTATGCGATGACTGATGACCAATGATCGGATAATTGGACCTAAAGTTGAGGTGTTGGCTGTTATGGAGTGCACTTTTGTATCGACAAAATTTCCGGATTTTGATCGGTCTTGTATAGCCAGCGACTTAGCCGAATTTTCCAGTGAAATTACTATGGCAACGAGACTTGGAAACATGTTTACCACTTTTTTGGATTTTTGTTATGTCAATTGATTCTGAGTAATTTTGTGCTACGATGCACCGTTTGCGAGATATCTCGAAAGTTTCTGGAATCCCGGGAAATTTATAAAAAAGAATATATTTTAAGAAGCCACTTCCATAATTTTCTAGTCAAAAACTAAGTTTAGGTTCTAATAACTAAATATGTTTGTACCATATTCTGACAAATAAAGAATTTATGATTTATGCATCCATTATCTGATCACTACTGATGACTGATCGTTGCACGACCGTCTTACAATTGTATCAACCGTTTGTTTACAGGCAACGGCACGATAGATTTCCCCGAGTTCCTGACGATGATGGCGCGCAAGATGAAAGACACGGACAGCGAGGAGGAGATCCGTGAAGCGTTCCGCGTGTTCGACAAGGACGGCAACGGATTCATATCGGCCGCCGAGCTGCGCCACGTGATGACCAACCTCGGCGAGAAGCTCACGGACGAGGAGGTCGACGAGATGATCCGCGAGGCTGACATCGATGGCGACGGACAGGTCAATTACGAGGGTGAGTACGGCTGTTTGAGCATTTGGTTCAGTTTTTTGCACTTTGGAGACGCACTACCGATGGAAACGTCTGAAATTCGGGGGTCTACTATAAAATACAGGTCGCGATAGTCGGACAGACGGTTTTCGTCATACGATTTACTGGAACTAAACGAATATTCGTCCGATTATCGTGTTTAGTTTCTGGAGTAGATTTACCCTCTGATGTTGGGATTTCAACCTTTCTGCTGTCGGTTGTGGGTTGCCATCTAAAGAGATGCAAGATGGATATTTGTTGTGTCTGAATGAATGAAGATAATAGAAGAGACAAATATAAAACTCCATCTTGTCACCTCTGTAATCTATAAGTAATGTGTTTGTAAACAAGAGTTGTGAACGTGAAACGCTTCCTTTGTATATACCGAATATTTCCTCCGCTCGGATGGTGTAAAACGATGAACAATAATAACACAAAACAACTTTTGTCAATGAACTGTTTTTATAGTCGGACTCGGTTTTCGCAAGCGAGTCTTTCTATCCGTTGAGTATTGCCATGCATATTTTAAGTTTACCACCCTATTGAGTGTCAATAATGTTGCAATACTATACACGAGTCCAGCATGTAGTGAATGTCTTCACACTAACATCACGGCTTGGTATTGCTCACGTACGTTCGTCCATGATCGGAGACCATGTTGATTGCCTTCCACTCATGTTTACGCCTCAGCTACGCTACTTCAAATCGATTCGGGCGCAAATTCCTCTTTTGAGCGTGGAAATTAGTCTGTTTTAAGAACTTTATGTAACAGACTTCTTTACAATTTAATTGTTGAGAAACATCGAGGTGACTAGAATTTCCTGATATATTAAAGCTAAATTTACCAGTAGATTGAATAGTAATATATCAGTGTAATCTGGGTAGCCCGTTCGGTTACACATAGTCAGAGTACTGGTAGTTTGGTATCGCTTGTAAGTGGCTTGCTGGCCTGCTCTGCATGGATGTGTGTGTCGTGTCGAGGCGCCGCCGTCGCCACACGCACCCCGGCTCGATCGCTCGACCATTTTACATTGCATTCTCAAGTTCAACGCTCACTATGGTAATACCCGTCCAACACAGTTAGGCGCATGACAGCTATTAAAAACATAAAATAACTAACTGAAAACTAAAAAAATCATGAAGCAAATTTTTGTTAGTTAATGACTGTAGTACTAATCGTCGTGTAGTTGTAATACGTCATGCGCCTAATTGTTTTGGTCGAGTAGTATAATAAATATCTTGATTTGAACGGAGATGTTCTTATAAAGCCGGCTTTTCACTACGGGATAATATTATATATTGAGATTTATATTATTATGGGACAGTATTATAGTTTTGGATGTTATTCATATTTTGTGTCGGTGTCAACCGGTTCGGTTTAAATACTTTGAGAATATAATGTATATTTTATTATGTCTTGTAGGGCTTGCACGTCAAACTATCGAAATGTATAGCGGACCTCATGTCAAAAAATGTATAGGAAAATGTAGTTCCGTTTACGTCCGGTAGGAACGCTGCTCTAAACGTAATACATTTTTTTACTTTAATACCTCGATACTTACTTGAAGTTTTACGTTCTTGGCCTACTGTAGTGAAAAGCCGAGACTGACATGAACATATTCTCAGTTCGTAACTCCATAAAAAGGGTATCGTATCATTTTACTCGCGCTAAATCCTTCGTTTGTGTACGGCTTTGAGAAGGGATTCTAAGAATAAGCTTAGAAGCCACTCTTCCTCATTCATATTCAGCCTCAACCACTACTGATTTATACCGCGATCGTTCCAAATTAGTGATGCTCTAGTCCAGAATCTACACAATTTTGTATTCGCTGATGGTAACTTCAAAGTACTTACTTAAAAAAAAAATTACAAATAAAAGTTTTTTTACTTAAAAAAATTACAAAAAAGGGGTCATCAACGAATGTGATTGACATGTGCTCCTCCACCATTTTTTTCTGTTAATACACTCGCCGGCACATTTAATGGCCCACCCCGTTATTTTCATACAAACATGCTCACTTTGCGACTCTATACATAAAAATGTCAACATATTTCTGCAAAAATCTGTATGCTACTGTTTACGTTAAGCGTTTGACTGTCCAATGGCACTTTAAAGAGTTTTAAAAATCTCTTCCCGTTTCCACGACTTCGTTTAAGCAAAGCATTACTTTATAGCCATATCACATTGTATTGAATCTTATAGAGCACTCATTGAATTAAAACATCTTTTACGGATTTAGGTGCAGTACATTAGGTGTAGTATAGTGCATTAAATCCGTAAAACTTTTTTTTATTTCAATGATGAGTGCGCGAAGAAACTTAAAATGTGATTATGATGCAATTATTGTGCAGCCTCTATGGACAAATACAGTAGTTCCGGTACTCATTACAATTGCTAATTGAGCAGTCGAACGCTTAACCTTAGCATACAGATTTATCCAGAAGTATGTTGATATTTTTGTGTAATAGACTCGCAAAGTGAGCATGTTTGTATGAATATAACGGGTGAGCCATTAAACGTGCCGGTGAGTGTAGTTAATGGAAAACCTTTTTTTACGAGAATCTGTAGTTCTACTATTGACCAATAGAGTCGCTATGCAGATTCCTTTACACATTGTTTTCCATTTACTGTACAGTAAACGAAAAACAAAACTCATGGTCATCTACCATGAGTTTCGTTTTGTTTTGAGCAGAATTGCAAACTTTAAGTTGTCGTTACCGAAAAGAACTAATAGTTTTAATTGTTATTATCGGCATAAGTCTAACCGAGAATGTCGCTACCGCTAGCAGACACGTCAAGTAGTGGCAATGTTATATGATAAATTTTATTAGAAAAATGGTAGTCGGTGTATGGGTGCGTGCGGCGACGCGTGCGGTGGGTGACGCGCGTTCTCTCTCTTGCAGACTTCCATGCACTCGCCCAAATCATATTCGCTCGCGACGACGGCAGCCGTTAGCGGTTCACTGGCACTAGTTCCGTAACTAACCATAAGAAAAGACTCTACGATAACGCTGTGATCTCGAAACGATTTCCCCCGGTAGTGTGTAGCAATGCAAAGCCCGACGGCCTACGTCCAAAGCGGTACGCCAGTAGGTACATGCCAGTGTTAATCTGAATGGTTTGCTGCTCGTTATTAACTGTTCCCTTGATTGTTAGCTGCTCCCCTCCCGCGTCCCCCTCACACTTCGTTGGGATTTCACCACTTGACTCTTCGTGTTCTGTCTCACCGCGGCCAGGGAGCTGCGTCTCCGAGTAGATTGGTGCATGTGTCTAACCCGGGTCGCTCGCATGCGCGCAAACATTCCTATATTGTACGATTTTTTTTTCAATTATATGGGAAAAGAACTTCACAAAGTCAATCGTGAAACGCAAGTGGACACATACGTATTTCGTCATAAAACGCATGTTGACAGAAACGCAACTGGTCAGATTCGCAACTGGTCAAAGACTGACAGATGCTCATCTAGACATAAACGCATCCCGACATTTAATTAATTAATAGCCTTTCTGAACCAATGAGCACCTGCGTGGTTCATTTAGGTGATCCACAGGTGCCTTTTTTGTGCCCGTGATCCGCCCAGGTGTTCTATGGGTAATACGACATACCCGTGGAACAACCTTAATTCACACTCCCATGTAGATTAGATAATCTACGTCACGTAATGCTATGTACTGAATAAGTACCTACTCGTAGTACAATATAAAATTTTGAGTAAAAAAAAAACTAAAAGTACCAGGGCAGCATAACCAACCAGGAGTTATACAAAAAAAAATTCTTTAATAAAAATAAATCTAAATATAAAATTGTCTCAATTCTCAAACCATCAAACTAAACTCGGTGTTAGATATGCGACCCTAGTACTTTTAGTAAAAAAATAATAATTTTTATTTGGTACAACAAAAACCGGTTATTATTTACTCTTTTATTTGACCACATCCTTTCTTTACATCGATGGGTGGATGGTTTAATAAATGCGTATCTGTCCAGTTGCGTGTCTGCCTAACTGCGTGTCTGTCGAGTTACGTTTCTGACAAGTTGCGATTCTGTCTTGATAACTTGCGTTTCTGATGTGCTATATAGCTGTGGGTTGGTAACCGCGCTCATGCGAGTGACGGCATACTGATACTCCGTAGAGCATGCGCGGCCCCGCTGTTGTGGCGCCGCCTTTATGTTTATTTACTATTTAATCAACACTAGTGGTCACCTAATAGCGGTTACTATGTATTTATTAATGCATCTCTATCTCTGTCGGACTTTTCGTTGTGTTTTAACGATTTCTGTGTTGCGTGCTCGGGAGGTCACCGTACTCATACGCCCCTTTCTGTTTCAGAATTCGTCACCATGATGACGTCGAAGTGAGGTGGCGGCTAGTGTGTGTGTAAAAAGCAGAGAATTTAAATATACATTTTGTTTCATGACACACAATATTACCATCGTATCGGACCTGCATTTCTCTAGTGTTTGCGATAAATTAAATATTGTCATCGTTTCAGTGGAGGCGAAGGCCTCGCGGGGCCCGGCGGGGGCCGAGCCCGAGGTACATTTTAATGTAAATTTTTTTCAAGTATGAGATATTTATAAAGTACGTGAAGATTAAAAATTTTAAAAAATCCCAAAAAAATAGTGTCCCCGCGACGGCGAGCGCCGCCGGAGCGCCCGTCATTGTAACGTTCCAATCTAACGGTGAACGAATAGATTAGATTTATCGTATCTGTGACTCGATAAATATTATATTTCTATTGTTGGTGAAGCTGATTCTATCGAATGGAAAGTGATCCGCTCTGTTGTTCTCTTCCCACTTTTGATTCGTTCTGTTATAAAATTTTACAAAAGACATACTGAAAATAAATGTTTCTTCATTTTTAGGTCAATAAGCATCGGTGTTTCATTTCCCCCCGAGCGGCCCGCTGTTGTCTTGTCGCTTTTATAAATATTTCATATTCATTCATGTGATAAAACTTAAAACTTAATTAATAATAATGCTAATTTTACGTTAAGTATATGTATATTTTAAAGGTTATAAATATAAACGTATACACGATGCACTCTGAGAATTTCCAATATTGTCTGAGGCGGGAGCCGCGCCCGCGCCGATCGTTCTGCAACTAAATTATTTATCAATCGCATTTTTTTTATCTTGTGACCTAGAATAATTCCTAGTGTATAAAGTGAATCCTATATAAATACACAATAGCAAAACTTGTATAGATTACTCTTAGCTTAGAAATACTTGTTTTCTTCTACGCGAACACTATACATTGAATAAATAAATCTTTCTAAACGGATTTTGAGCGCCTTTAATTACACTTTACATTCGATGATGCCCTTCTGCCATCCCTCAGCCAGGTCCAGGTCCAGGTCCAGGCCTTACCGTGGATTACCTGAACTCGCTAGCAAAGGACTTCCAATTTATGTAGTTCCATACTTGTCTTGCCGACTTGTATTTAACTTTCTTAGGGTCAGTTTCCACCGAAAGTTCAGCAATTTTTTATTGACATAACGATAGATTAATCTCGTTTACTGTCACGTAAATAATTTAAATTAGTTCAATTCAGTGGAAATTGATCCTTATAAGCAATGCTTGAAAACTTTGATTAATTAACATGGTAAGGTTGCCGTCCTTCGCGTTCAATTTACAGACTTGGTATTTACTGAAAAATCGATCAATTTAGCACCTGACTTTTTACGAAGTTGTAGTGGGCAAATAACAAACTATGGATCGATACGTTTATGGCAATTACGTAGGTACGTATTATCGTAGGGATGAAACGACTTGTCATGAACACTGTAATGAGACTAATGAGCGTAGTCAAGTCAAGTTGCGCTCATTAGGTGCCTTGACACGACAATTTCGTGACAGACCTATGTTTTTGTAGGTTTTATTTATGGGTCAATTTAGATTGCTGCGGAATGGAGTAGAAGCGTAGAAATTGTTCATACTAATGACTGACTTTATGTCAATTGTGTTTAATTTAGATAGAAGCGAAAATGCTCGAGAATCGAGAACGCATCTCAGCATTTTTTAGCTTCTATCTAGTTTGAAAGCTTACACAAGTGACAAAGATCATTGTGGTTTGTACAATTTCGTTTCAAAAATTCTCGCCTCCATTTCATTCCACCGCGTTGTAAATTGAGCCCAAGGACCTTATTCACAAACAGCTGTTAATCATTTGTTACGTCATAATTTTTATTGAAATAATGGAAATAGCTTGTTCATCAATGAAAGTACGAAGAAAATACAAGTTTAACTAGTAGGAAATAAGGCCCAATCTCATTGTCGTCTCATTCAACTTACTTTAATAAACGTACACTAATTGTTTTGCGTTGCAACATCTTTCCCTTGATGGTCATCAGGTGAAGAGTAGTCACGGTGTCACCTGTAATAACAGAATACTTTTATTAGCTGGTTTAGGTGGTTCTGGTGTATTTGTAGTCGATTCAAAACCAATGGCTGCATTATACCTTATTATGTAAAATGTAACGCTGGAGTTTCAGTGGACAACCGAGTGGGTTCATGTTAGATGTTATTATGTGTATGATGTTAGATTGCCCATAGCAAGCTATGTCCTTATACGATTCGGGGGCATCGGCCACAGCTGCGTAGGCCACTGGGGGCCTCAACCACGAACCCAATTGAGTTTGGCATTTGGTGAAAGTTACTTTTTTGTCTGTAGCAGTCAATGTACTTAAATCTTATTAAAAAAAACTCGGTTGCCCAGCCCACTGATGTCAGAGTTACAGAATAACCCGGGGCAGGGGCTACAAACAAAATTGAGCCCCAAATGTTGTAAGTAACTATCATCAGACTTTTCATAGCATTTTTCGTACATTGTAGCTTAGTAGTTGTCTTGGGCTATAAGTACGAAAAGTTTCTAACTTCAAATATTTTTTATAACCTACCTACATTCTGATGTGGCCATGGTTTCAAGTAATCACAATAGCGTAGAATAAATATTTGTTTGAAACCTACATTGTTTTTTTTATTAGCAACTGATTATGTTCTTACTTATTTTTTTAATGTTATCGAATATCGATGGTGTCCAATACCCTTTAGCTATGATTGTGAAAATAATGACCATTGTAACGAGTGACTGATTGTAGTGTGTGATAGAATAGTAATAAGATCCTTTAATTGCTTTGTATATGATAATAGGTGTATTATTATTACAGCTTTTGTCCAATCATAGATAATAATATGTACTGTAAATTGATTTTTTACTGAAAATATTTGATACGCTCAATCATGTCAACTAAACTGTGACTACATATTTGTTATTTGTTACCTTTAATCAACCTTTAAAATCTTGACGACCGTTATGTGGCTTGCATGTCAACTAACGTCGTTAGTTGAGGTCCTGGATTCGATTTCCGGGCAATAACGACATTTCGAGCTTAGATTATATTTTATTTAAATTACATTTTCGTTAATTATTGTGTAAATGTGTAATTATGTTATATTAGCGTCCTTACAGCATATTTGGCATTTGGCCTAATGTTATCTGTTAAAATAAAACAGGATACTTATGGAGGTGAATGGTTAATAGTGATTCAATTTAATCAAGTTAACTAGTCAGTTAAAATACACTTGATTTGAAATTCCAACTTATTGAATACTCTGAAAAGACTCTAATCGATGTCAGAAATGTTTTTTGGGTGCGTTTTCATTATGTCATTTTGTATGTTTTTTGTTTTGTTCTTGCATTATTGTAACTACAGTACAGTCAACATCGCCAGAGGGTCTAAGCTTACTGATCTATACTGCTAACGGTCAGTTTCAATAACCTATCCTCGGTAAGAGATAGTCTTGTTGCCTAGATATTTTTGTTAATCAACCTAAAATAACCCAAAATAACAGCGGTTGCTAAGTAACGTAACCAAGATAGGCCTACCTCTTGTTAGGTATAGATTATTGAAACCGGCCCTTAGTGAATTCCCTAACAATTCATTTAATTGCTTATTTCCTAGAGTTTAGAACAGTGTCAATGTAGCAGAATTTGCTTTTAATTTTTTGACGGCAAGAAAACTTACTAAAATAAAATTCCATAGGAAATAAAGAAATCAATGAATTGTCCAATAATTCACTTAGTAAGTTGCTTTAGCGTCCGTTTAAGACCCCCAGGTTTTACAGCACTTAAGGCAGTTTGACCGAAAGCGCCCTTATGTCGCTAATAATAGCGACTGTACAACATTACAAGTGTAAAACCGGCTGTTGACTGTACCTTTTTGGCAATTTGTATTCTTTTGCAACTTCAATGTATGTGAGATATACATGACCTTGCCATATTCCAGATTAATAATTATTTCATTGTAAAATTATAATTAAGTTTGTAATTGATGATTTATACATATTTTTGTGTGCACAGATACACTACTAAAATAGCTGTTATTGTGTGTGTACTAAAGGGTATTCGACATCAATCAACTCTTTGTTACTAACTTACCGAGTATCAATTTTATCATAACTTCTGTGAAAATATATGATAATATTAACTAGCATAAAAGTAGTTATTGATCAATTTCTTAATTTAAATGCTTCATTTATATTGCGTCAATAACATCTGCAGGCAGATTTTTACGACAAGATCTTTTGAAGACTTGTTTTTAAAAAATAATACGCATATTAGCTTACGCCAAAAGACAGACATTATTCATTTTATTCTAGCCAAAACGAAAATAGTCAAAACATTTTTGGATTGGTCAAATTTTCCTGTCACGGTTAGCTGTACTATTTATGTTAAAATCTAAAAGAAAACCCATTTGTACTAAATCTGTCAAGTACCTATACAGAAATAGCATTCTGTTTTGTAATTTATGGACAGAAACGCTTCGCAAACTTATGTTATTTTCATTTGTTTTCTTTACCTAAACAACAACAGTTCTGAACAATAACATCTTTTGTTATTGTTCCAACGAAACTCGACAACAGCCACAGAAAATACAAGCAATGGAAAATAAATGAAAAGTTCTGTTTCAAATAATAAGAATAAGTTTTATTCTACGCTTTGTGAATGTTTGCTTTGGTTTTCTACGTTAACAGTGCAAATACAAGTATCTAATAAATCTGCCGTAAAAATACAATGGCGAATGACCTCGCTAGATCGTTGTCTATGTTACGGTTTCTCTTTTATTGGCGTACGGCATCCCTTTAAAAGCTATCAAAGAAAATTGTTAAACAAGAAAGTATACTAGAAAAATGCAACTTGCAACCCGCATCCTTGGGAATCCGGCCCAATGCACTGGCCAATTATATAATTATAATATATAAGTCATAATTGGTTAGTGCATTTGGCCGGATTCGAATGCTGGTCGCGTCACAGCGACATGAGACAAGATGCTTTTTTCTAGTATATTTCCTTCAGAATTTCCTTGTTTAACAATTTTAACATAAAAATAGCATTGTAAAATACAAAATTAAAAAGCAATAATTATCAAAGAAACTTACTGCTTTGTTTCATCCCTGTATTAATCAAGTGGTTTGTGAATACAGGGTTTACACAATATTTTAGTAATGTCACTCACCGCTGTATTACGGCTGCTATATTGCCAAAGACCGTAATCTTAGAATACCAGAGCATTGCTGACAAAACCAGCTAATGCCTTTCCACTGGTAAAAAGGCAAAACACGGGTCCAGTTGACCTGAGGGCCGACCATGAGTTTATCTTTCCGTTTACTGTATAGTAAACGGGAGACATTTTGTATGAGAATCTGTAGTTCTGCTACTGCCCACTAGAGGCTGTACAGATTCGCATACAAAATATCTCCCGTTTACTATACAGTAAACGGTAAGGAAAACTTATGGTAGGCCCACTGTGATTTGCGTTTTTAAATGTTGGAAACCCAGGTGCACTCTGCGATTATCGGTCTCAATGGATATGCACAGAGGGAAAAAGAATAAAAGAAAGGTCTTTGCATATTACTTCTATTCAACGCAGACTTCATTTTCACGTGTACAACAGATGAAGTACCTAACAAATAATACCATAGTAGCCGAAATGGTCTCCTCATCTTCTGTCACATATTAAGGTGACGCTGGATTTCAGGCGGAGGCAGAGAGTAGATAGAGGCAGAGCCAAACAATGAACATTGAACCGTATGTACAATTCGATCGAATCGTGTATAGTCACCGTCTGAAAGTAGCCAGACATGGCTTCGACTTTTGTAAGGTAAATACGACAAAAATAGGGCTATTTCCGTTTGGACAGATTTTCGTTTAGTCGGATTTTCGTTTGGACAGATTTTTGTGTCGACGGTGAAAGTACAATCACCAGTATTGATTTAGTTTTTTTATGTATGACTTGGGTTGAATGACATAATTTGACGTTCATCGTCATACAATAAATATAAGTACTTTATTAATATACCTATGTCTTTTTTATATAAGGTACTTTGTGTGTTTTACATGTAAATGTACACTTGAAATTGGTAACAAAGTGCTGTTGAAAAGAAAATCTGTCGAAACGGAAATCTGTCCAAACGAAAAAAAACAGCAAAAATAATTACCGTCTGATCATAACTAGCCTAGGAATTGAACCCGGGACCCCTAGGTCTGATACCGGCGGTTGTACCACTAGACCACACAAACGGTTAAGTTTGATCCACGGTCAAAGTTTTACAGCAGCATCGTAAGGTTTGATTGCGGCGGAATGGAGTGGAAGCAATTTTTTTTTGGATAACGGAAATACGCGCTGGAAGGCGCTCGTCTTTCGGATTTCTATTTTGATAGGGAAACACGGTAGAAGCTAATGGCGCCACCGCCGCTGGTATTAAAGTCTGTTTATTAGTTGGAAGTCAAGTCAAATCATACTTGTCATTTTTGACAAGTAATTGACCAATCAACAGACTGAAGAAGCCATAAATAAAAATAAAAACATTTTGAAACTAGCGGAAGTGTCGCCCGGGAGTCATCCGGGGGTGTCATAGGTACGAAATGCTATTGTCTCTCCATTGGCATATAACTTAATTTTGTTACAAAAATTTTTGCCATTTCGCGGCAACGTTAAATATTTTATTTTTCTTTATGTTAATAATAAATTGCTTTGCAACTTTGGTTGGTGGTAGGACTTGTTGTATGTCCGCCTGGCTAGCTACCACCATCTTATCTAAGTCTGACGCCATAATAACAATGTTTTCAGCATTGTTGTGTTCCGGCAGTTAGAGATAAGATAGCCAGTTCCTCAGTGATTGAGGATTCCGGGAGAGGATCGCTTCCATCTTTAGCCTTATCAATACTTAACATCAGGTATGATGAAGGATAAGAGCCTCCCCGTCATTCATAAAAAAAAAAAAAACGTTTTAAAATCCACTAATGCTATTCTTAGCTTACGGGCGCAATATCGAGCGCCTAAAGCTTATGCTGTTCTTAATATTCATATTTTAAGATAGATAACAATAGCCTTAAGCGATTCTTGTTTAATGCAAATGGGTGTGCGCCTAATGTCGAATTTTTCGTACCTACGATGACGTCACGAGCGAGATTTAGTGATGTGTAAATGTTATTGACGTGCTCTTGCAAGAAAGCACCATTTCCGTTTCTGAGTGATGCGTGTTTTCATGTCAATGGTCTCAAGCGGACTGACTTAGGTTGTAAAACTGACCGTGGATCAAACTTAACCGCCTCTGTGGTCTAGTGGTACAACCGCCGGTATCAGACCTAGGGGTCCCGGGTTCAATTCCTAGCGGAGGTACATATTGTATTCGGTTTGGTTGGTAGTAGGACTTGTAGTAAGTCCGCCTGGCTAGCTACCACCATCTTATCTAAGTCTGATGCCATAACAATGTTTTCAGCATTGTTGTGTTTCGGCAGTTGGAGATAAGATAGCCAGCTCCTCAGTGGCTTAGGACTTCGGGAGAGGCTCGCTTCCATCTTCAGCTTTATCAATACTCAACATCAGGATGAAGGCTAAGAGTCTCCATGTCGCTCATAAAAAAAAACTTGGCACGCAAGGTACACTTTTACCGTCTATCTCGATATAAAGTCAAAGTCAAAGATTTTTATTCAAATAGACTTATAGATAAGTACTTTCGAATAGTCCAAACATTTTTTTTCCCTACCAGCCATTCAGGACATCTTTTAACTGATAAAAAGAACGGCCGCAGGAAACATCAGCTTTAACAGAAACAACAACATTTACAATGGAACATGTTGCCAAGCACAAATTTACAATTTTGAAATATATTTAATATAAGAGGAAAATATAGGTCTGTGCTCACCTCGCTAGCAGGCCTTCCCCTTCCCGGCGTTGGCGCAGGCCTCCGCCACGTGCTCCAGCGCGAGCGCCAGCGTGCGCGCGGGCCGGCCCGTCATGCGGCGCGCGGCCAGATACGGCGCCGCGCCGTGCGACACCTTGCCCACGCCCGTGATGTCCATGTGCACCCAGTCGCCGCACACGAAGTTCTGTTTAGAAGAAAGAAAATTGAATTTATTTGAAACGAATTGAACAAATCGCACAAAACAAAGACATTAGTAATATAAAAATAAAAACAATGAAATTTATGATTTTTTATTTTTTGTTTTTTTTTTTAATGTGTACAAGCCATTTAAATATTAACTCATTTAATTAATTTTACATTACCGCGTCAATGTTGCACAATTGACCTACTTTGCATTATGCGACATATTCGTATATTTTTACAACAGTGCAATAAAGGCATTCAACTCGCATTGACGTCTTTTATTATTTCCGCGTGTCGACCTCATCCTGTGACGTCAGTCATCTCTTATTATAAATAATAATATAAATAAATAAATAAATAATTTATTCAATAATCAAAAAACATTACAGTGTTAAAAACTTATAGCCTAGAATTTTTACCAAAAACTATAATTATATAATTATCCTGAACTAGGAATACCCTGTGTTTCAGGCAAAAAGGACTTACATTATACTTAAATTAAACAACCAAATACAATATCATTAATTAACAAGATCAAACAAACAAACATAATACTATATAAATAATACACCTAACTTATTAAAATAGATATCATAGGTACGTACTAAAAACTTTTTATCATTTAATCACAAGCAATAATTTCTCTGTGTCTTCGTAGGACATTTTTTGAAGAGCTGCATACAGCATGCTCCTTGTGCTGTGATAATTAATAGAATAAATACCAAATTTGGCATTAAATCTATTATAAAACAAAGGCCCTAGAAACATGAAAAAGCTGGAAGAGAAGGCAGATTTCATTCCCGTATTTTGTGGGCAAACTCTATCTTTTCGTCTTTTGTTAGTAATTTCAGTGCTGTAGGGAAGTGCAGTGTGCTGTTTAAGGATAGTGCTCAATATAAATAATTGTCTAACGGTTAGTACATTACAATTCTTATAAAGAAGCTCAGTGGAGTAGCGGTAGGGCCGGAAAGTTGCAACTTTTAGAACCGCCCTTTGGGCTCTTTCCATTGATAACAATGAAGTTTTAGACGTGCCACCCCATGACGTAATGCAGTAATTTATTATTGATTGACCTAGGGCAAGATAGACTTGCCGTATTAGTGCGTAATCTGCAACAGTGCGAAGTTTTTTTAATATATATATTAATTTACGTATTCTGCCACATAAAGCTTCAATATGGGGCTTAAATGAAAGGTTTTCGTCAATAATGACACCCAAATACTTTAGATTGTTAGCAATACCTATATCTGGGCAAGTGCAACGGTGATTAGCAGGGTCCTTACAACGGTGGGCATGCAATTTTGGGTTAGTTAGAATAGATTTATATTTACGCATTGAGAAATATACATACTTAGTTTTGTCAGCGTTTAATGTTAGTAGATGTTGCTGTAACCAATTATTCACTACATTGAAGCCTCGTTGCGCATATTCATATACCTCTTCTTCCGAGCTTGCGGAAAAAAGTAGAACAGTGTCGTCAGCATATGAAATGATTTTTCCGCCATGCAATTTAAGATTACAAAGGTCATTAATGTAAACTAAAAATAGGGTAGGGCCTAATATACTTCCCTGGGGAACTCCATGGGAAGTAATCGTCAAATCAGAGCTGATAACATTGTTTATTTTAACACATTGTGAACGCTCGTATAAGTAACTTATTGGCATTAGTGTATGCTTCAAGTAAGGGCTCGCACACAATACTATTTTTATACTTATGATAAATATATGATTTTTTCCATTATTTTTCTATTTAAAATGTATCATTAGTACAATGAAATTTGTCTCAAAACGGTCACGACGCAGCATAATGCGTGGTCTACGACCAGCGCTGATCTTCCGTCGTGATCGGTTCGACTATCCGATACAGAGCCAAAAAACACGAAAGCAAAAAAAAACAAAAAATATGCCGCAACAAACAAAAAAAAACCGGCTGTATAGATCAAATTCCTTAATATTTCAATAATTACACACCATTATGTGAGGCATGGGGCCTGTTTCACAATCTAAAAGTAAGTTCTTCTAGGCGATTGCGTAATAGTAATAGTGATATTTTTTTGCATAAAACACGGTACAATTAAGTTCTTCAACTAGTACGTACATGTGTTTTACCGACATATCGATAAGCAACTCGTCATGCTCTAAAATAATTGTAATTTAACATTTCTCCATACATTAAATTAAATCAAATTATGTATAAAAAAAAATACTAGCTAAGTACTACAGTTCAATATTTAAATATCAATTACTAAGTACATACAAAAAAACAACACCAATCTCATCTTTCATCATGTCATTACACACAACATAAAGTAAAGTCAATCGTATTCATTTGACAGTTCGTATTGTATCATATTAAATGTCATTCCATACAAATTGCAACCTTTCGTGTTTGTCCGTAGGCTTTATTTATACTGAATAAGAAAACTCAAGGAAGAAACAGATCCAAAACTATACCCAGTGACTATTACCGGCCATATTTTATAAAAAAAAGTATCTCTCGTTACGGGACAATGACGGAATTTCTGTGGAAACGAAAGAAATGGCTTTCTTTCGTTTTCACAGAAATTCCGCCATTGTCCCGTAACGAGAGATAGACTTTTTTTTTGTTCTGGCGAACAAAAAAAAATTAAACAAGATTGAATACGATATGAACGGTCAAATGAATACGATTACCATAAGCAAGAATAGCTGACTTGACACATGATTTGACAGTTTTGGTATGAAAAATATGTCAAATCCTCTGTCAAGTAAGCTACTCGGAACTTACTTTTAAAGTGTGGTTATCGTATTTCACAATTGAATTCACGTATGTTCACAATTGAATTGATAAATAAATAAATTTTCCGCTAGGTTGGTACCCCTCTAAATTGATTTCTATCAAAATGTAAGGTTAATTTATGATAAAACTTTGATGCAGATTTTTTAAGTTTTGGATTCTGTGTTAAAATCATGACCAAAACATTACAGAGCGGTGAAAGAAAATGGAATTGAAACGATTTTTCTAACGCGTTCGTGGCTTCTTGACATGCAGGGGTTCCAATGTAACGAAGAATAGAATATACGATGAAACGCAATATTGTGAAACAGGCCCACAGACAGACTATACAATATGTCATGCGGCCATACAAAAAGAAACCGGCCAAGTGCGAGTCGGACACGGGCAGGAAGGGTTCCGTATCATTCTATCTATAAAAACGGCAAAAAAATCATGTCTGTTGTATGTGAGCTACCTTAAATATTTATTTGATTCTGCTTTTTTTTTGTATTTGTTGTTAAAGCGGCAACAGAAATACATCATCTGTGAAAATTTCAACTGTCTATCACGTTTCATGAGATACAGCCTGGTGAGAAACAGACAGGCCCTAAAAATGGACACACGTGGGACTGGAGGAGGGCCGAGTTGTTTGCAGCGTAAAGCGCCATCTATTTGATAATGTCATTAAACGTGTGTATTTTTTAACCCGAGAGACTAATTGACGACAAAGAAATGATGAAGAGCAAGTTTCACACCGTAGCTCACCGCCGCAAAGTTGCCTGTCTGTCGGTATTTACAGACTATACTTCGGAGTGTGCTCAGGGCCCTTATTTGCTATGACCACTTGCCGATTCCTTGTTCAAACCACGCCAATGTCGTTTTTTTTTTTATGAAGATAGCCAGGCGGTCTTACAACAAGTACCTACTACCACCAACCAAACCGAATACAATATGTACCCCCGCTGGGAATCGAACCCGGGACCCCTGGGTCTGATACCGGTGGTTGTACCACTAGACCACGGAGGCGGTTGGTTTCGACATTTTCAAAACGTATCTCCATCTGCAATTGATTGGTTTCAAAGTTACCTGCTAGGGCGACGGCAACGTATCCGCACTGGGGATTCTTTCTCTCGGTGGTGTGATATCAATGCCGGTGTTCCTCAGGGTAGCGTCTTATCTCCACTTCTTTTTTCTATTTTTATCAATTCAATTACTCAATGTCTTTCCTGTTCCTATCACCTCTATGCTGACGATCTTCAGATATACACTCGGGCGCCGTTGTCTGAGCTCCCCTGTGCAATTGCTACTACTAACCTGGATCTCGCACAAATAAGCTCCTGGAGCAAGTCTTACGGCCTGACTGTTAACCCAGCTAAGACAGTGTATCATCATTGGCAGCCCCTATTTCGTTTCGAGGATCGATTTTGACCATCTTCCGGCGAAATCTTTAGATGGCACATAATCCCTTTCTCTAAAACTGTCAAGAATCTGGGTGTTGTTTTGGACCAGCATTTGTCCTGGAGACCTCATGTTGAGGAAATTAGAAAAAAGGTATTCGCCGCGTATAAATCGCTAAACCGCCTACGTAACTTTTTGCCGACCAATACCAAAATTACTTTAGCCCAATCACTATTGTTGTCTATTTTAGACTACGCATGTCTGCAATACTGACCTGTCGGAGGAGTTACTGGACAAGATGGAAAGTCTGCAGAATGTTGCTATTAGATTCACCTTTAACCTTCGTAAATATGACCACGTGTCACACTTCCGTACCAAACTCAACTGGCTCCCTATTCGCCGGCGCAGGGACTTGCACACCCTCAAACTTCTCTACTCCATTCTTTTCGTACCTACTTCACCTCCGTATCTTAAAAACTGCTTCTCCTTTCGTTCTTCATCTACACACTGTACCTTGTGTTCTTCCTACAACCTTGCCCTTGATATCCCGCGTCATTCCTCGGATTTCTTTTCCTACTCCTTCACTGTACATGCTGTTCGCTTGTGGAATGCCCTGCCAGAAGGTATCAGAAAGGCTCAGACTCTAAAATCCTTTGGCGATCATGTTAGAAGTCACTTCCTTTCCCTTTCTCCTTCTAATATATAAAATTCTCGTGTCACAGTTTTCGTTCCCATACTCCTCCGAAACGGCTTGACCGATTCTCATGAAATTTTGTGAGCGTATTGAGTAGGTCTAAGAATCGGCTACTATCTATTTTTTATCCCGAAATTCCACGGGAGCGAAGCCCCGGGGCACAGCTAGTAACTTCTAAATATTATCTTTAATTTCTCTTTCGATATTTATCTGTTAATATATACTTGTTTTTTCATTTTTCTGCACTCATTCCCCTATTGTTGCTCTTATTTTTTTCTTTCACCCAAGGTTGCCTGGAAGAGATTGCTATGTAGCAATAAGGCCACCTGTTGTTTGTTCTCTATTTGTAAATTGTCCTGTGTTACTTTAATTGTGCAATAAAGTATAAATTATTATTATTATTATTAACAGCTAAAAAGTAAAAAAAGAACGCATCTTATAATCATCATACACAGAACAAAAAGAGTGTTTCATTTTTAAATTAAAACTTTACCTTAATCACAAAATAAACTACAAACTTAATTTTAATAAGTGGGTCATCTCATCAATAAATCTTGTGTACATAATAGCGCGGGTTACGACGGGATCGATAAATTTCGCGCAAGTCCGAGACAAAGGTGAAACACACCTTTAAGTTCACGAACTAAGTGTTAGTTTTTTTATATCATGGTTAAAGAAGACGTATTGAGAAATTCGCCTTTAATCTCTGAACTAAAGATTCTGATACAAGTGCCAGATTCATGTCATGATGGATGTGACGAGTTTCTTTTCTGTGATAAATCTTTTACTTATATTGATAACGAAACGTTTCTTGAACCGTGCCAACTTAGGTGTTTATAAAGAAATTTAAAAAACCATTTATTTTTCGAACAACATAGATCTATGGGGGCTTGGGATAGATGATAGTTGGATCAGTCCCCATGTAATAGATACTCCGTCCCAAATCAGAACACTCCGCATTTATATTCACAGTTTATTCACCAACATGTATACAGTTCCAGTCACAGAGAAATTAACGATATTAGTCTAGTCGTTGTATGTGTCTACGAGCAAGCAAGTAAAGCAATGGCGGCGAATCTCGCCAGTGTTGCCATAGTAAGATACTTGTAGGTGCGTTCGGAAATCGAACGCCGCCACAGATCCATTAACTGAGTTAGTAACATTTAATCTTAAATCCTACATTAGTACTTAAACTTAGTTTAAACTGAGGTACTTAGTATTTTTCCTTTTCTTTACATTGCATGCGATAACGTAATTTGCATTACCTTAGCGTAGACGTGTTGGTAAATTATTTACGACAACGCAAGTAACTTATGAAAGTTATGTTCCTGCTGCATTTTTTATTTTATGAACGTAACACGCCACCTACTAAGTAATCTAAGTATACCTTTGCAACAATAGCTTTTTTAACTTTTTAATAAGCGTTTTTGCAGCTATGCGAATAAGCAACTTTCGGCCCGTTCAGATGAGCGACCATAAAGTGGCATTATGACTGAGCACTTCTGTGCTTCGGAGGGCACATTAAACCGTCGGTCCCGGCTGTTGTCATCTCATAACAGTCGTTAAGCCAAGTCCGAGGCTTATAGGCGGCCTGATAAACTCTGATACTAGAGGTGGCCACTAATCCTCATACAGTAATAAGGCAGCTATAATGTGAAATTGTCTTGCGTGCCTAAAATATCAGAGGGCCTAGCTAAATAGTGTGAGTTTGCAAATTTCCAAACGTTACATTCTCAATCTTATTCGAATTGTATTAAGATCTATTTGTTAAAATTTTACTCTTACACGATACAAACGTTTGCACATTTGCAAACTCCTAGGTAGACCCTCGGAACTAAGCAATTCAATGTGTATTTCATTAGATGATTAGACACTTACCCTTAGAAAAGCGGCCCCGATACAGGGAGTAGCTTTTCCAGATCCCTTGTTACGTAAATCCACAGCGGGGTCGTCTGTGGATAATAAAGTTGCCTTAGTAAGTACTTAGTTACAGTTAAAAAATAAAGGCAGTTGTCTGTAAATGCAGTCTGTGAGTAGGTAAGAATTCTGCTTTATTGTTCAATCCAAAATATCTCAAATCATTCGGGTCATTCGAGTGAATACATAATTTAATAGATAATATAGAAGACGTAGGACGCAGGCGGCTATACTACACTCACTGGTGACTCACTAGTAGTAGTACTACACTCACTGGTGATCTGCTGCTGGTAGTAGTTCCAGAGCGGGAAGCGCCAGGGCCGGTCCCCCGCCAGAGCCCCCGCGCGCTGCAGCACGCGCCAGGCGGCTATACTACACTCACTGGTGACTCACTAGTAGTAGTACTACACTCACTGGTGATCTGCTGCTGGTAGTAGTTCCAGAGCGGGAAGCGCCAGGGCCGGTCCCCCGCCAGAGCCCCCGCGCGCTGCAGCACGCGCCAGGCGGCTATACTACACTCACTGGTGACTAACTAGTAGTAGTACTACACTCACTGGTGATCTGCTGCTGGTAGTAGTTCCAGAGCGGGAAGCGCCAGGGCCGGTCCCCCGCCAGAGCCCCCGCGCGCTGCAGCACGCGCCAGGCGGCTATACTACACTCACTGGTGACTCACTAGTAGTAGTACTACACTCACTGGTGATCTGCTGCTGGTAGTAGTTCCAGAGCGGGAAGCGCCAGGGCCGGTCCCCCGCCAGAGCCCCCGCGCGCTGCAGCACGCGCCAGGCGGCTATACTACACTCACTGGTGACTCACTAGTAGTAGTACTACACTCACTGGTGATCTGCTGCTGGTAGTAGTTCCAGAGCGGGAAGCGCCAGGGCCGGTCCCCCGCCAGAGCCCCCGCGCGCTGCAGCACGCGCCAGGCGGCTATACTACACTCACTGGTGACTCACTAGTAGTAGTACTACACTCACTGGTGATCTGCTGCTGGTAGTAGTTCCAGAGCGGGAAGCGCCAGGGCCGGTCCCCCGCCAGAGCCCCCGCGCGCTGCAGCACGCGCCAGGCGGCTATACTACACTCACTGGTGACTAACTAGTAGTAGTACTACACTCACTGGTGATCTGCTGCTGGTAGTAGTTCCAGAGCGGGAAGCGCCAGGGCCGGTCCCCCGCCAGAGCCCCCGCGCGCTGCAGCACGCGCCAGGCGGCTATACTACACTCACTGGTGACTAACTAGTAGTAGTACTACACTCACTGGTGATCTGCTGCTGGTAGTAGTTCCAGAGCGGGAAGCGCCAGGGCCGGTCCCCCGCCAGAGCCCCCGCGCGCTGCAGCACGCGCCAGGCGGCTATTCTACACTCACTGGTGACTAACTAGTAGTAGTACTACACTCACTGGTGATCTGCTGCTGGTAGTAGTTCCAGAGCGGGAAGCACCAGGGCCGGTCCCCCGCCAGAGCCCCCGCGCGCTGCAGCACGCGCCAGGCGGCTATACTACACTCACTGGTGACTAACTAGTAGTAGTACTACACTCACTGGTGATCTGCTGCTGGTAGTAGTTCCAGAGCGGGAAGCGCCAGGGCCGGTCCCCCGCCAGAGCCCCCGCGCGCTGCAGCACGCGCCAGGCGGCTATTCTACACTCACTGGTGACTAACTAGTAGTAGTACTACACTCACTGGTGATCTGCTGCTGGTAGTAGTTCCAGAGCGGGAAGCGCCAGGGCCGGTCCCCCGCCAGAGCCCCCGCGCGCTGCAGCACGCGCCAGGCGGCTATACTACACTCACTGGTGACTAACTAGTAGTAGTACTACACTCACTGGTGATCTGCTGCTGGTAGTAGTTCCAGAGCGGGAAGCGCCAGGGCCGGTCCCCCGCCAGAGCCCCCGCGCTCTGCAGCACGCGCCAGGCGGCTATACTACACTCACTGGTGACTAACTAGTAGTAGTACTACACTCACTGGTGATCTGCTGCTGGTAGTAGTTCCAGAGCGGGAAGCGCCAGGGCCGGTCCCCCGCCAGAGCCCCCGCGCGCTGCAGCACGCGCCAGGCGGCTATACTACACTCACTGGTGACTAACTAGTAGTAGTACTACACTCACTGGTGATCTGCTGCTGGTAGTAGTTCCAGAGCGGGAAGCGCCAGGGCCGGTCCCCCGCCAGAGCCCCCGCGCGCTGCAGCACGCGCCAGGCGGCTATACTACACTCACTGGTGACTAACTAGTAGTAGTACTACACTCACTGGTGATCTGCTGCTGGTAGTAGTTCCAGAGCGGGAAGCGCCAGGGCCGGTCCCCCGCCAGAGCCCCCGCGCGCTGCAGCACGCGCCAGGCGGCTATTCTACACTCACTGGTGACTAACTAGTAGTAGTACTACACTCACTGGTGATCTGCTGCTGGTAGTAGTTCCAGAGCGGGAAGCGCCAGGGCCGGTCCCCCGCCAGAGCCCCCGCGCGCTGCAGCACGCGCCAGGCGGCTATACTACACTCACTGGTGACTAACTAGTAGTAGTACTACACTCACTGGTGATCTGCTGCTGGTAGTAGTTCCAGAGCGGGAAGCGCCAGGGCCGGTCCCCCGCCAGAGCCCCCGCGCGCTGCAGCACGCGCCAGGCGGCTATACTACACTCACTGGTGACTAACTAGTAGTAGTACTACACTCACTGGTGATCTGCTGCTGGTAGTAGTTCCAGAGCGGGAAGCGTCAGGGCCGGTCCCCCGCCAGAGCCCCCGCGCGCTGCAGCACGCGCCAGGCGGCTATTCTACACTCACTGGTGACTAACTAGTAGTAGTACTACACTCACTGGTGATCTGCTGCTGGTAGTAGTTCCAGATCGGGAAGCGCCAGGGCCGGTCCCCCGCCAGAGCCCCCGCGCGCTGCAGCATGCGCCAGGCGGCTATACTACACTCACTGGTGACTAACTAGTAGTAGTACTACACTCACTGGTGATCTGCTGCTGGTAGTAGTTCCAGAGCGGGAAGCGCCAGGGCCGGTCCCCCGCCAGAGCCCCCGCGCGCTGCAGCACGCGCCAGGCGGCTATACTACACTCACTGGTGACTAACTAGTAGTAGTACTACACTCACTGGTGATCTGCTGCTGGTAGTAGTTCCAGAGCGGGAAGCGCCAGGGCCGGTCCCCCGCCAGAGCCCCCGCGCGCTGCAGCACGCGCCAGGCGGCTATACTACACTCACTGGTGACTAACTAGTAGTAGTACTACACTCACTGGTGATCTGCTGCTGGTAGTAGTTCCAGAGCGGGAAGCGCCAGGGCCGGTCCCCCGCCAGAGCCCCCGCGCGCTGCAGCACGCGCCAGGCGGCTATACTACACTCACTGGTGACTAACTAGTAGTAGTACTACACTCACTGGTGATCTGCTGCTGGTAGTAGTTCCAGAGCGGGAAGCGCCAGGGCCGGTCCCCCGCCAGAGCCCCCGCGCGCTGCAGCACGCGCCAGGCGGCTATACTACACTCACTGGTGACTAACTAGTAGTAGTACTACACTCACTGGTGATCTGCTGCTGGTAGTAGTTCCAGAGCGGGAAGCGCCAGGGCCGGTCCCCCGCCAGAGCCCCCGCGCGCTGCAGCACGCGCCAGGCGGCTATTCTACACTCACTGGTGACTAACTAGTAGTAGTACTACACTCACTGGTGATCTGCTGCTGGTAGTAGTTCCAGAGCGGGAAGCGCCAGGGCCGGTCCCCCGCCAGAGCCCCCGCGCGCTGCAGCACGCGCCAGGCGGCTATACTACACTCACTGGTGACTAACTAGTAGTAGTACTACACTCACTGGTGATCTGCTGCTGGTAGTAGTTCCAGAGCGGGAAGCGCCAGGGCCGGTCCCCCGCCAGAGCCCCCGCGCGCTGCAGCACGCGCCAGGCGGCTATACTACACTCACTGGTGACTAACTAGTAGTAGTACTACACTCACTGGTGATCTGCTGCTGGTAGTAGTTCCAGAGCGGGAAGCGCCAGGGCCGGTCCCCCGCCAGAGCCCCCGCGCGCTGCAGCACGCGCCAGGCGGCTATACTACACTCACTGGTGACTAACTAGTAGTAGTACTACACTCACTGGTGATCTGCTGCTGGTAGTAGTTCCAGAGCGGGAAGCGCCAGGGCCGGTCCCCCGCCAGAGCCCCCGCGCGCTGCAGCACGCGCCAGGCGGCTATACTACACTCACTGGTGACTAACTAGTAGTAGTACTACACTCACTGGTGATCTGCTGCTGGTAGTAGTTCCAAAGCGGGAAGCGCCAGGGCCGGTCCCCCGCCAGAGCCCCCGCGCGCTGCAGCACGCGCCAGGCGGCTATACTACACTCACTGGTGACTAACTAGTAGTAGTACTACACTCACTGGTGATCTGCTGCTGGTAGTAGTTCCAGAGCGGGAAGCGCCAGGGCCGGTCCCCCGCCAGAGCCCCCGCGCGCTGCAGCACGCGCCAGGCGGCTATACTACACTCACTGGTGACTAACTAGTAGTAGTACTACACTCACTGGTGATCTGCTGCTGGTAGTAGTTCCAGAGCGGGAAGCGCCAGGGCCGGTCCCCCGCCAGAGCCCCCGCGCGCTGCAGCACGCGCCAGGCGGCTATTCTACACTCACTGGTGACTAACTAGTAGTAGTACTACACTCACTGGTGATCTGCTGCTGGTAGTAGTTCCAGAGCGGGAAGCGCCAGGGCCGGTCCCCCGCCAGAGCCCCCGCGCGCTGCAGCACGCGCCAGGCGGCTATTCTACACTCACTGGTGACTAACTAGTAGTAGTACTACACTCACTGGTGATCTGCTGCTGGTAGTAGTTCCAGAGCGGGAAGCGCCAGGGCCGGTCCCCCGCCAGAGCCCCCGCGCGCTGCAGCACGCGCCAGGCGGCTATACTACACTCACTGGTGACTAACTAGTAGTAGTACTACACTCACTGGTGATCTGCTGCTGGTAGTAGTTCCAGAGCGGGAAGCGCCAGGGCCGGTCCCCCGCCAGAGCCCCCGCGCGCTGCAGCACGCGCCAGGCGGCTATACTACACTCACTGGTGACTAACTAGTAGTAGTACTACACTCACTGGTGATCTGCTGCTGGTAGTAGTTCCAGAGCGGGAAGCGCCAGGGCCGGTCCCCCGCCAGAGCCCCCGCGCGCTGCAGCACGCGCCAGGCGGCTATACTACACTCACTGGTGACTAACTAGTAGTAGTACTACACTCACTGGTGATCTGCTGCTGGTAGTAGTTCCAGAGCGGGAAGCGCCAGGGCCGGTCCCCCGCCAGAGCCCCCGCGCGCTGCAGCACGCGCCAGGCGGCTATACTACACTCACTGGTGACTAACTAGTAGTAGTACTACACTCACTGGTGATCTGCTGCTGGTAGTAGTTCCAGAGCGGGAAGCGCCAGGGCCGGTCCCCCGCCAGAGCCCCCGCGCGCTGCAGCACGCGCCAGGCGGCTATACTACACTCACTGGTGCCTAACTAGTAGTAGTACTACACTCACTGGTGATCTGCTGCTGGTAGTAGTTCCAGAGCGGGAAGCGCCAGGGCCGGTCCCCCGCCAGAGCCCCCGCGCGCTGCAGCACGCGCCAGGCGGCTATACTACACTCACTGCTGACTCACTAGTAGTAGTACTACACTCACTGGTGATCTGCTGCTGGTAGTAGTTATAGAGCGGGAAGCGCCAGGGCCGGTCCCCCGCCAGAGCCCCCGCGCGCTGCAGCACGCGCCAGGCGGCTATACTACACTCACTGCTGACTCACTAGTAGTAGTACTACACTCACTGGTGATCTGCTGCTGGTAGTAGTTCCAGAGCGGGAAGCGCCAGGGCCGGTCCCCCGCCAGAGCCCCCGCGCGCTGCAGCACGCGCCAGGCGGCTATACTACACTCACTGCTGACTCACTAGTAGTAGTACTACACTCACTGGTGATCTGCTGCTGGTAGTAGTTCCAGAGCGGGAAGCGCCAGGGCCGGTCCCCCGCCAGAGCCCCCGCGCGCTGCAGCACGCGCCAGGCGGCTATACTACACTCACTGGTGACTCACTAGTAGTAGTACTACACTCACTGGTGATCTGCTGCTGGTAGTAGTTCCAGAGCGGGAAGCGCCAGGGCCGGTCCCCCGCCAGAGCCCCCGCGCGCTGCAGCACGCGCCAGGCGGCTATACTACACTCACTGGTGACTCACTAGTAGTAGTACTACACTCACTGGTGATCTGCTGCTGGTAGTAGTTCCAGAGCGGGAAGCGCCAGGGCCGGTCCCCCGCCAGAGCCCCCGCGCGCTGCAGCACGCGCCAGGCGGCCTCGGAGTTGCTGAAGCACCCGAAGGCGCCGCCGCCCGTCGCTAGGAGGACGCCGTCTAATCACACATAACACACGATACCTTAAATCCAGCCAACTTACTGCAACAATGTTTGTAAACAAAACGCCCATACTTAACCTCAAAAGTATTTTTTTATTATCCGTTTTATCAATATGTGCACTTCATTAATAGTTTACTTAAGTTCGAAATATGGCATTAGTTAACTGACATTTAACGTATTTGTGGAATAATTACGAGAGTGCACAAAAGTTTGTTTACGAACATTCTGTCCGCAAGATGCCTGGAGTATAGCTTAGGTTTACTTAAACTCAAAAACATTTGAAGAATTCATCATGAATAGGGAAAAATTGACAATTCATAAATGCTTGCATCGAGCTTGATACTTAAATCTCTCTGCCACAAGTGAATTCTCATACGGGAATTGAACCCGCGACCTTTGGAAATCCGGTCCAATGCTCTAACCGCTGAGCTACCGAGACTTGCAAACCACACCGTCGAAATTCTCCAATACTTTTATATTTTTAATACGCTGTAGGCCAGCGTTGTTACATCAATGCTAGGAATATCCTTGCATTCGAAAGAAACATCTTTTCAGGTGTTTAACGATCGATTAAGATGCTACTGCCAAGTTAATGGCCGAGTTAATATTTTCCAATATTTTTCTATTTAAAATTTACCATAAGTATAAAAATAGCATTGAAAAATGCAAAAATTACAAAATCTTAAATCTCTCTGGCCCCGGATTATGAGACACAATAGATATTCCATTGTTCTCTGGCCAACACCGGTGTCCGGTTCGGTTTTAATGAATTAATATTAAGAAAATAAATAGTTAGATTATTCATTAGAAATCATAAAATCAAAAAACTTTATAAAAAACAACAAGATTTCATGTTTTAACAAAAATATAACATATTTAAAAACAATAAAAACATATTTAAAAACATTTAATATTTTTATCTTTTTGGAAACATTGTCTTGGAAGGTAGATCTATAAAAACAGCATCTCTTTAAATCTGTAGAAAAATAAGGGCCCAAAAACGAATTTAAGAACGGTTTGTACAAAAATTAATTCGAAATCTACTGAAATGTGTGAAACGGATGCGAAAACGTATCACTTTCATTCCAGTACTTGATGGAATCTCCTGATGGATTTGCTTCGTTCAGATACTATGCAGTAAACTGTAGGTAATTAAAATTATTAAGGGATTGTCCCGCTGCCGACGCTGGTCGCTGATTTGGGAGCCAGCGCTAGCGGGTGTAGCAAAGGTGTTGCGGCTTATCATTTCGCCTATTCTTCGATGAGAGATGACAACACCTGAGGAAGTCATTGCCGTCGTTTGTTATCGGGCGTTTACGTAAAGCGTCGGTACTTCAACGTCACATCTTCATACAACCGTTACTTACCTGTTCGCTATCTACAAGGCAACATTGTATTTCAATTTATTATATATATTTTCGAGTTAAATCAACTAAATCTTTTATTTGGCTCCATTGTGTCGAGACAAGACAAAAGGACTTATAAAAATGTCGAGCAAAAATCACTGTTAACTTTTTTTTAAGAAAGGGGGGGGGAGAAAGGAAAGGTATCTCTAGGTTAGGTTACAACTGTGTCCAAAAACGCGCGAGCCGAGCGAGCGGAAAGAGCGTACCGCGTCAGTGGCTGGTGAAGCACCAGAAACGATTTTTTTTTAAGTAACCACAGAAATATGACATACACTTAATGAACAGTTGACCCAGGCACGTGTCAATTCTGTTTCTCCGGTTATCATTTCAAGTGCTGGCAGTGTTCCCAATGGCGATATTTTTAGGAGCCGGTGCCGGCAGCGGAGGCACTCCTAATTATTAAACAAGAATCGTTAAGGGATTGTTACCCTATAATCGCCAATAAGGGATTAATCGTAAATGCTTATAATTGGCAATTAGGATTCCTCCGAATCCAAAGTAGTCGATACAACATGGATCCGTGTGGTCCAGACGTGGGTCCGTGTGCTATATGGTGCTACTCACGCGTGAAGGTGGCCACGTCGACCACGAGCGAGGGCTTGAACAGCGCCTGCCCGTAGATCAGCGCGTCAGCCATCATCAGCCGGCCCTCCATGTCCGTGTGCTCTATCTGTGACCAAGGCATAGAAAAATAAGATAAAGAGGCCCCAGGGGCTAATTAATAATTTAAAACCTATCGCAATCCCTTCCAATTCGTCATTTGAAAGATATTTACATACTTCAGGCTGTCACTATTTGACATTTGAAAGGGATTGTGAGCGGGACGCGCGAAGGTATTGAATGAACGAAATTGAACCGTCTAAGCAAAGTAACAGACGAAAATATCTTTCAAATGTCAAGAAGTGCCAATGAAGTGACTCTTAAAAAACATTCACTCTGAAAGGGATTTCGACTATAAGTTACACAATTCCATAAATCACAATCGCAACACCTTTGAAAGGGATTGTGATAGATTTAGACAATTAAGAGACGGGACACTTTGAATGAGTCTTCTTCTTGAAGAATAAATTATTATTGATAAGTTACCAAATTCTTACTAGAGAAAATAAGTACTTATTAGCGCCACGCTAGGATTGCTGTATCACCTTTCTAGTTCAAACCAACGCAGAATATTGGTTATGTACAATCAAAGGCCGCCTCTGTGGTCTAGTGGTACTACCACCGGTGTCAGACCCAGGGGTTCCGGGTTCGATTCCCAGCGCGGGTAGGTACATACTTGTATTGTGTTCGGTTTGGTTGGTGGTAGGACTTGTAAGTCCGCCTGGCTAGCTACCACCATTTTATCTAAGTCTGACGCCATAATAACAATGATTTCAGCATTGTTGTGTTCTGGCAGTTAGAGATAAGATAGCTAGTTCCTCAGTGGCTGAGGATTCCGGGAGAGGCTCGCTTCCATCTTCAGCCTTATCAATGCTTAACATCAGGTATGATGAAATTCCTCCAAAACTTTTTACACTCCACTCAACCTCGTCGTGGGTAAAAATGGTAGTGTGCGCTAGGCCTAACACGGAGTGGCTACGTACTCTTTGGCTCCTCCAGGTCCTTACTCCTGCTCTGAAATGATACCTTTCGAATGCAACAAACCGCATCGAAATCGGCCCGGTAGTTTCCGAGAAAAATGGTAACAGACATACATACAAACATAAACAACCTCTAACCCCAAACGCATATACCGCCTCCGTTCCGTTCCGTCCGTCGTGGGTAAAAAAAATCTAAAATGAATCGCATTACAGTTGATAGTAGGCTTCTTTAAAAATACTAGGATTTTGCTGCGTTTCTGTGTGTCCATTTAATTTTTAATTTTATTTTATTTACTTGGCACAATAACAGACAAAAGAACAAACAAAAAATAACTTACAAGTACAACAATTAAGATAAGATAATTATTTATTGAGTACTAAACACATACATCAAACAAAATTAGACACCGTGACCGCATTTTATCTATAGCATTAACTAATTGACACAAAACGTATGCCAAATTTCATATTAAAAAAAGACTAGTTACATGAACCTTATAAAAAATATTAGAACTTAATGAACTACTAGGAAAACTTCTATTTATGAAGTCGGTAAAAAACGAATGAGTTGGTGCATTTTAACGACCTTACTTATTGTTTAAACAGAGAGCTTTTAAAAGATTGGACCACTACAGTTACCTACTCTTGTGCTATTTGTGTGAAGACGCCTGCTTCAAAGAAGCATCAAAATTTTATAAATGTATAAACGTAACATTTGCGATTCCTCACTGACCTGTATGGAGAGCCCGTTGAGCGCCTGCACCACGTCGCCCACCTTCATGCACTGCCCGCTGATCATGTTCTCGCACAGAGGAATGCACGCACAAACGTTCACTGGGATCTAACGAAACAATATTATAAGTTGCAATGAAAGGGAAAGACGTTGTTAAAGTTCTGTCCTTATGTATTGAAAAACATAACTTTCGAGCTTCGAAAAGTATACGTAGCTAAGCTAGTGTCACCTAGACTAAGGCTGCCTTTCCACCAGACATGTGCTATGCAGCTTGCTACGAAGATGTCAACGCTAAGCTACTCAACTATGTGACCTTTGCCACGGATGCAAGCTAGGCGAGCTATGAAGATGCGACGGTAAGTTATATGGACCGGTGAATATGATTGCTGGATATCAAACGCTTAGATAGCAACATAGCATCTGCGGTGAAATGGTACCCTAACTAGTGATCTGTCTGTGGATGCATGGATAGGAGCTAGCCTAGTCGTAGACCATTACATTCTCACCCGGGAATGCCCAGGTACCTATGCCTGTGATCCCAGAAAAGGAGAATTAAGGTTCTTCTTTTCTGGGATCACAGGCATACCCTATTTTCTACCATCATCGAATTTTTATTTCTCTTGCAACTTGTGGGGACGCTTTGAATTTTGATGTAAGTAAATCACTTTCGAAAATGGCGGCTAAGTACTTAGTTACCCATCATATTATGTCATAGCTTTCGCAAGATTGAAAAGTGGCAGAACTTCTTGGCGACTTTTTGTCCTGCCTCGTTGAATATTATAGGAGAAGTGGGAAGTAAAATAAATAAAGAGTAATTCAGATGATGGATAGAAGGCATGTATGAGTGTAAGAATGAAGTAAACATCTAAACCCAATCACAAAATGTGGCGATGTTAGGTGTGGCTCTGAGAGTGATGATTAAACTTTTCACTCTCAAGCCGCAAACCTCGCTAGAGATATAACGTGAGGAAGGTATGTAGTAAGAAGTAAGAGTGGAAAGAACGGTTTTCTGCTTCCTCATGCGGAAGAAATGCGTATATATGCGTAGTTATTGTATTGTACAGTCAGCGCCAAAATTATCGGAGCATTCAAACCAGGTTTGAATGCGCCTATCATTTTGACGCTCACTGTATCTGTGTGTTCGGGTAGGCCCAATCCCTTGAGGGAGGCCTTTACCGGCCTTTACCGCAGTGGGTGACATGTGGCTGAGATATAGATGCGAAGCCGGTTATTAACGATTTAACCAAAGGTTAATAATGCATTTTTCGTTATTAACGGTTACTTATTCGCATTTTATGCTTATTACGGTTAAATAAAAAATCTTGTATAATCCGCCGAGAACCCAGCTTTTTCTGTTTCAGTGAAACTGGTGTGCATACCCCTACCCGCATAGTTGCCCACATAGTGGGTATAATGTAGTTGCGTAAGTTATTTACGTTTACGTTAAATTACTCATATTTAAAGCTGGATTATGTATATTTTATCGCTTTCAATATGATTTATAAATCTAAACTGGAATCTTTATCGTTCGGATATCGATTTTTCACTTCAGCTATGAGTTGACTACACTACACAATAAAAAGCCAGATTATTTAAGCTTTTTCTTTGCCAAAGTCGGATAATTAACCGTTAATAACCGCATTTTTTCGGAGGCTTACCAAAAATTTTATTAAAGTAACGGGTTTTTTACAACTGATAGGCTGAGAGAATTATTATTATTGTTTGGAGAGGGGACACCAGCAAGGCCGGACGGGTGATCAGTCTAAGTCGGAACCATTTCACCCAGTTCCCCAAAACTACCAGAACAACTAAGTAGTATTAATACAGAGACACAATTCAACAATAAACTTAAACAAGTACTATTTAAGAAAGCATACTACACAGTTAATGAATATTTAAGTGACAATCTTCATAAAAGAAAAGTGAATTGAAAAATTGAAATTGAATTGAGAAAGTGAATTGTATGATTATATAAGTCTCCCTCTTACCAAAAATTGTTATGCCCCTCAGGGCTCATAAGATCCTAACACATTTTATAACACCTGTACCTACTTATGGAAAGCAATAAAATGATTGATTGATAAAACTGGCTGAGAGGATGGTAGTGTAGTGATGTGTTTGTGTAGAAGAGTACCAACCTTGAGCTCGGCCATGACGCGGATGGCGGCGAGCGCGACGGCGGCGCCGGCCATGCTGCCGCGGTTGTGCGCCATGCTGCGCGCCTCCTTCAGGCACAGCCCGCCGCTATCGTATACAACTATTAGCTCGCACTCATTTTGTATATGTCGTAGGAGGATTTGATAAATAGAATTTTCGCAAAAATCCTAGAGATATTGCAAAAATACGGATAATTAGACAATGGTGTTGACATTTCTCAATCTTACTGAAAAAAGATAGGGTTTTTGCAATTAAAAACAAAGTATATAAGTATGTTTATCTGTTATCTAGTATCCATAACACAAGTTCTTTATGAAACTTGACGTGAGCTAGATAATTGGTTGTAAAAAAAAAATTAAAGACCGTATCCTGTTTTTTATTATTTTTCTTATTTATTGTTACCTACCTTTTTCTTTTTATTACTGTTCGTTTTCATCTTGGATGTATGTGCATTTGTGTTGTATGGTCTTATTGTCTGAATAAAATGTTTCCCTCTCTCATAATTACCTGTCAAACGTGACGCCCTTGGCGACGATGAGGACGGGCGGGCCGGAGTGCGGGGCCCCGGCGTAGCGGCACTCGAGGAACACGGGCGCGCCGCAGGAGCCGCGCGCGACGGCCAGGAACGCGCGCATGTTCTGCGCCTCGATCCACTCGCGGTCGCGCGCCTCCACGCGCACGCCCAGGGGGCACAGCACGTTTAGAGCTTCCTATAGGATGACGTGCAAGATATACGACGCCGTTTTTAAGCCTATCTATATACGTAATTCAGGTTCGCAAAATTTGTGACGACTCGATAGGGACTTTGGCGCGTAGTACGCGGCCGAGTAAGGTATCAAATTAAAGGTACTCGAGTCTATTTGTTCCGAAAACTATAAAATATACAAAATGTTAAACGTGATGATCACAAACTGCAATTAAAGATTTTCACATAATTTGGAATTTTTCGTCGATCGACGAACCCGAGTATCGGGTTGTAACCGCCCTAGTAAATATGAGTAGAACTCGAAAATATGTATTTTCTCAAACATGCATGGAAACGTTGTCATTTTTTTTTTGAAAAAAGAACGCGAATTATCGAATTTACGGACAAAGAAAATCAAATCCATTGCAGGAGCGTTTTTTGAATTTGGAACATTACAAAGAGTATTTAACAACTGCAGCACGCCGTTTCATACAACATTGCTGGAGCGCTGTAATGTTCCAAATTCAAAAAAACGCTCTTGCAATGAATTTGATTTTCTTTTAGTAATTATTAAATGTATAATATAAAAAGTATGTTTTATTTCCCTGCATTCTTTTGAGAAAAGCACTATATATGCCTCGGCGGAAATGGCAATTGCCTGTCTCGTATTAGTGAAATCCTCGCCTACGGCTCGGCCTGCAATTGCCTATTTCACGGCCTTTGCAATAATGTACTATTGTCAAACATGCTTGGAAATATGAGCATTATTTTGACAACCTTCTTCGAGATAAATCGATATTGCAGTACTGGTGGCCACATAGGTACATGCGAGCAGCGGCCGACAAAAGTTGTATGAAAATCCTCATCAGTCGTGGTTAGCGGCCAAATAAATTACATAGTAAACTCATATCTATCGTGTAATTTAAAAATGGAACGATCATTTACTCCGAAATACGGCAACCAAGGAGGCAACTTATCAAAGGTTTTATTTAAATTTCGAACTAGCTTGCAAATAGAAAGCTGTTTTTGAAAAAAAAAACCATCAAATGACACTTTAACGCGGGAAATTCTGATTTCGAAAAGTAGTTTAAATTTCCGCGCATTGTTTGAGAAAAGTACTATACAAGCCTTGGCATTGATGAACTTAAGTATGTGTACCTCGGCTTTGACTCGGCCCACATTTGCACGTTCGTACATCAATACTTTTTTTTGCTGACCGCTGCAGTAATGTAGGTACTATTTCTTTTTTTAAGTTAAATAATTGTTCAAATTTTTATATAAATTCATGTTTATTGTTTAGGCGGCATGTAACTTGTGTCTCGTCACTGCTCGAATATTGATAATGTAAAATTTTCTAGCTACATGTTAAAACTTGTCAATAGCTAATGTGTATTCTTATTTTGTTACCTATGTAATTGTAATAGCAGTTAGTTTTGCGTAAAAAAAAAAATACTAAAGATCTGAAAAAAGTTTGTTTCGAATCCGTAACCTACCGCATAAGTGCCGTCGGCATCGCTGTCAACTTCACTTTGACAGCCGACGGCGTTTTCGTACAACGCAACTTCAACCTTATCGTCCTAATAATAAGATTCCTTTTCTATTGTCAGTTAATACTCGGCTCTATGTGTGAATGAGACAACGCTATAGCATGAGCGCAAGCGTGTGAAGAGTTGCGCCCATATTCGACGACGTCGACATCATTTACGCGATAGAGCCACTTACTGATTTTGCTTGCTCAGTAGTCAAAGTCAATATCATTTATTCAGTCTAGGCTGTTACAAGCACTTACGAACGTCGAAGAAGCTACGCCATCGGTTCACAAACCCTACGGCGGGAGACCGCGTAACGAGAAGAACCGGCAAGAAACTCTTCAAGGGCTGTTTTTTTTCTCCCTGTTTTATTTCATACATAGTCGTCAAATTGAAAAGTGACCTTAACATTGAAATAAAACAACTTTTACGGATATCAAACGCGCTATATTTCAGCTGCCGTGGTCACGGGATGACTGAATGACGGGATGACCACGGCAGCTGTAAAGGTGCCGAAACGTTGGGAAAATCAAAAACCCCTAAAAATACGGACAATTGCAACTTAGTTCGTGAAATATATCGCGTTTGATATCCGTAAAAGTTGTTTTATTTCAATGAACAGTGCGCGCCAAAACATAAGATGTACGTATGACCTTAACATATCAGTTATCAATTCTCTGCTTCTCGAACGAGTATAACACATTCCGTCATAATTAATGTAATTTCACTACATGCCCCACAGATACATGGTTACCTACTATAGTCAAGTATAAACAACAGCCACTAGTGGTTCGACCAGCTAGTTGATTATCTAAGTCTGTTGCTAACAGATTTTGATTGAAACTGATTGAAAGTGCAGTTACATTGCTGCTTTAGTAAGATAGTTGTCACATTGATTTTTACTAAAGCAGCATTGTGACTTAAGACTTTCAATGAAACGTTGATAGAAACAAGTTACATAATCATGGGGCTGAACTTAAGTCTATATGGGTCGTTACAATTGAGTTGTTTTGATCACGTTTCAATAACGAAAACGGCGGCTTTCGTGTGCCATAGCAATGATGACCATTGACAGGAACTGTTATTCACATTTATAGGTTTAATCATTATAAGCGAGGAGGACGTCATTCGATTTGTAGTCATAGTCATAACATTTATTGCAACATGTTGGTTATTATAGATGGTAAATACATAAAAAATGACCCATAAACATGACCCTGCAAGGGTATGGCAATTTAAATATTTTAAAAGTATGTATTCTTAAACATAAACATTTTAAGTACAATCAAAAAATTCTTTCAAGGTATAATAACATTTTTGTATTAAATATTCCTTCAGTGTTGTCTGAACCGCGCGCGACGGCGATGAACGCGCGCATGTTAGATAGACAGATAACTCATTTATTTGCATCAGCATGCACACATAACAATACACAAAATTTTAATAAAAAGGAAATTAAATAGACAAAACGAATTGAAATAAATAAAAAAAAGATTTATTACAGACAATTTACACAAATATTACAAATTAACTTAAAATGTTCTCTAACATGTTCTGCGACTCTACGCGCATGCCCAAAGGGCAGTGCACGGTTAGCGCTTACTATAAGATGACGTGCAAGATGTACGACGCTGTTTTTAAGTATACTAAAAATCTGAAAGAAGTTTGTTTTGATTCCGTAACTTGATCGAATGCAAGGACTTTAGAATTGAGCACGTTGGGCACTTTCTATAGAATGATACAATAAGCACAACGTTATTTTAAATTAGTCTGTTTAGTCCACAAACTAAACCGTAACATCATAAATACTTACTATAACGGTTGTGTTGTCTGGATTTTGCTTGTAGAAGTTGCTTGAGCACGTTTGACACCTTAAAATTTGATCTGTATGTGTACCCATAGGGTGTGCATAGCAGTTTGGATGTTCTCCATTTACTCCGTGGATAGCCATTATCAGAACACAGCTCGATCAATCCTCGGCAGAGAATCAAGGCTCCAAAGTTACCTCGATTGTATATTATGAAAATCGACTAGTGTCGTTAATAGGCTATTTGACAGGTTTTGAAAATCCATTTTATATTATGTAGAGGAGTTTAAGGAACCCAATAAAAGTTGTTTTTTTAATTCTGGTACATACTTGCTGAAAAATATCAAATTAAAAATTCAATATTTAAATAGCGCGCCAAAACGCTACTTTGACAATATGGCGCTGCAATGGGTTCGGTGACGTCACTTGCCTGTATTCTGCATATCATCCACATACGTAGTTAAACGAGGTTTACAAGCAGGTGACGTCATTATAAACTCGACGAATCAGGAGCGTTTTGTGTCACGTGACAAAACGTTTAAAAAATGCATTTTTATTTACGGATTTTTTAATAAATTTATAATTATTTTTAACTTACGTTAATAAAAAACCATTTTTAAACTCATAATTTATACTGATAACAGTAATTGACACTTTATTTTTCGCATTGTCAAATAGCCTATTATGTGACCACCTCTGTAAGTAACTGACCTGCGCTAGATCCACCGGCGTCATGTTGTTGGCCGGCATGTCGGACATGTACCGCGCCCAGTTCTGTGCGCGCGCGCGGATGTAGCCCGAGTGGAATAGATCAGCTCCCTTATTCCCGTAGAGAGAAACGTCTGCTTCCGCCACGCGGTCGCCGCACGATTTATACTCTTGGAACCTGCGATCCGGTGCGAAGGACCAATTGAATTGCTGCGTCCGGAAAGGGCGACTAAGTATTAAGTAAATAACATTTAATAACACCTTTGTAATTACACTTGGTCAGCAATAAAGATTTGATTTGATTTAAATTGATTGTAACCATAAAAACGTAAAGACTTTATCTGTTAAAGGTACACAATATAACGGGTTGAATCTCAATATCGATTCTAGATCGTAGTGTCACTTCTGGAAAATTTACTGGTGAAGGTAAACTATGAGTCGCTAAAGGAGATAATATTATACCAGTGCTCCAGTACTGTACCTATAGCTCCCATGTAGCTGGCCTATACTGACCCACCTCCATGCAGCGAGCACAGCGGCCTCGATGGCGGCACCGGCAGCGGCGCGGATGCTACTAGCATCCGCGCTTCGCCAGCACCTCACTAGTATACGTATGAGTCTAAACAGCAATGTATAAGTCCGCATTAAGCCTCGCTTATTATTTTGTTACCTCCTAAAATTATAGATGGGATCGAGCGGACGAAGACTGCGAGAATTCGCGAACACGTGGTATGACCTAAACGAACGCTGAAGTCAGGAGTATGCCCCAGAATTAGGATTAATGCTAAGGTCATAAGGAATAGAGAAAAGAAAACAAACATTTTTCGCAGAGCAATTTCTATTCGGCCATTTTTTCCATACGATTGGTATGGCCACGGGCGGAGCACGGCAGCCTCGGCGGCAGCGTCGGCCGCCGCACCGGCGTCGACGGCCACGTGCGAGCAGCCGCGCCCGGTATGGCCGTGGGCGGTGGCGCGGTCCTACCTCCAGGCGGCGAGCACGGCAGCCTCGGCGGCAGCGTCGGCCGCCGCGCCGGCGTCGACGGCCACGTGCGAGCAGCCGCGCCCGGTATGGCCGTGGGCGGTGGCGCGGTCCTACCTCCAGGCGGCGAGCACGGCAGCCTCGGCGGCAGCGTCGGCCGCCGCGCCGGCGTCGACGGCCACGTGCGAGCAGCCGCGCCCGGTATGGCCGTGGGCGGTGGCGCGGTCCTACCTCCAGGCGGCGAGCACGGCAGCCTCGGCGGCAGCGTCGGCCGCCGCGCCGGCGTCGACGGCCACGTGCGAGCAGCCGCGCCCGGTATGGCCGTGGGCGGTGGCGCGGTCCTACCTCCAGGCGGCGAGCACGGCAGCCTCGGCGGCAGCGTCGGCCGCCGCGCCGGCGTCGACGGCCACGTGCGAGCAGCCGCGCCCGGTATGGCCGTGGGCGGTGGCGCGGTCCTACCTCCAGGCGGCGAGCACGGCAGCCTCGGCGGCAGCGTCGGCCGCCGCGCCGGCGTCGACGGCCACGTGCGAGCAGCCGCGCGCCGTCAGCGCCGCCACGCCCGCGCCTACGCCCCAACGGGTATTCTCCTGCGCACATTAAACGGCTATCATAACACAAATAGTTTGGTTTAACATTGGTTGTTAAAAAGTCCTTCTTATAATCTGGCTGAATGTTTTGATACAAAAAAGGTATAAGTAGGTATAAATTTCTTATGTAAATTTAATTTTAAAAGTTTAAAGTTCCGTTACTAATAAAGTTATTTTATGTTGCGTATCCGTTATGGGTATAATGTTGTGTCTTTGTTACGCATTATCTCCTAAAAAATTATGTGTACACAGTATTAGCGATAAACTATTTTCTATTCTATTCTATACAAATGAAACATATTTCTATACTATATACTAATATTATAAAGAGGGAAGATTTGATTGTTTGTTTTTTGTTTGGACACTGATAGTAGATAGCCTAAATATGAACATAGGATACTTTTATTCCGATATTCCCACGGGAACGTGAACTACGCGGGTGAAACCTCGAGCAGCCGCTTGTTTTTATATAAGTAACTTTAGACTCGGCACTCATTTAACAAGCCAGCTCATAGGTCTAAGACTGATTGCAGACGATTGCATACAAGCCTTGAACAATATAGATTGTCTTAATACTCACGGATCTCTAATCGAGGCTAATATTATTCGGCCATGTTATGTGAAAACCGGAAAATCACGACGTGAAGAAATGTCTGTCTATGGTTCAGAACGTAGGGGAGAGGTAAAAACGGATGTCAAACGGGACGTGAAAGAACTGGGGCCCGATTCTCGCACCTTCGACATCTTGAATTCGACATTTTTGGAGTCAAAAATCTGTATTAAAGGCTCACTAAAAGCAATCTTCGACATTATAGGATTATCAAAGATAATTGAAATTAAAGGATTTTGACAGTTGTAGAGATTTCACTTAGATTTTTAATAAAGAAATTAATAATATAAAAATGTCGAATTCGACATATTTCAGCGCGAGAATAGCCCCCCTGAGTCTAACCGATGAAATAGTGAAGTAGTAATTAATGACCTCTTGGATTTTATTTGAGCCTAGCTTATTTTGTTTTGTTTTGATGAAAATAGACATGTTCATGCACACGAATATTTATCTTGTCCGAGGATCGAACCCGGGACCTCTGGCCCTGCGCCAAACAGGTCGTCAAATTTTACTAAAAACTATTTATTGTTAATTAAAATTTTGTTTCATATTATTTTCTTTTAATAGTTGGATACATAATAATGCATGACGACTAAAATGTTTGCATATCGCTAGAACGATAAAACATTTTTGACTTTATAATGCCATCAAGATCTAAAATTGTACCGTGTTTTCTGCGAATAAACAATTTCTATTTCTTTCTATTCTCGCATACAAGAAGAGCATTTTTGCTAATAACCAACCCTGCTCTGGTCGAGTTGCTCCAGCTTGCAGAAGCCGGCATCCTTGGGCCCGAACGAAGCGATCGCCACGCCCGAGTACTCCTTCAGGAGATCCGTCATTACGAAGGCCTTGCCCAGCTTCAGTTCGCACGACAATCTGCGTAATAGATTATTGTTTTCTTCATGGAAAACATTTTCAAACGGTTCCTACTAAATAAAAGGGTTAAGAAACGATGTCAACAGATCTAAGCATGAAGTCTGATGGCAGCTATTAAAGTGCCACTTCCAAGATAGTGCGTTCCTGATAGCCTCCTATAAGTTGCAAAATCTACTAAAAAGTTCTTTTTCCATTATTAAAAAAGAAGGAAACTCAAAAATAGGCTTTATTTACTCGTTATAACACCCTTTCTCAAAGTGGGCGATAACGCCCCCTTGTGGGCTGGTGTACTGGTGGCCTAGAGGGGGCGGTAAGGGGCCCAGACAAATTGTGGATTTTAGGATGTGGTAAAGTAAAAACAAAATTGGGGGCATTGAAAAAGAATTGATTTTCAATAAGTTTGAAAACCACTGCGTTTTGACCAGTCTGAGGCAGTTGTCCTCTGGTACTGGCCAGTTTTTTTAGTCTTTATTTACATAGCATTAAGGTTCAAAGTGGCCACCACTAATAATAATGAACTCACTCGCTCAAATGTTTGCACAGCTTTCCGCCGCTCTTCTGATCCACCTCTGTAGCGGCAGGGGTCAGGTCGAACTTTTGACCCACCTCGTACACCCCCACCACCAACCCTTTCTAAAAAACAACTACATACTTAATAGGTACTTATCTGTTGTAGAAAGGTACGTACAGTAACGTGCAATGACATAGAAGCACTAAAGCCCACTTGGGCAAGCTGGGTTAAAATTTAACCCAGAATTAGTGCATAAAAAAGTAGCACTAACTCTGAGTTATATGTGTTAACCCAGCTTGGCACAAGTGGCCCTAAGCAACCTTGTCACATTACAATATTGAATGACATTTGTGGACACAGAGAGATTTGTTTCCGTGTGCGTCAATGCGATAAGGTTGTAGAGTGTATATGTCGTAGGATAGTTCGCTAATTCGAATTTTCGAGAAAATCCTAGGGATATTGCGAAAACACGGAAAATTTTATTATGGTGACGACATTTCTCAATCTTACTGAAAAAAATAGGGTTTTTCGAAAAGACGAATTGCGTTAGTAACTTTGAATATCCTTTTCTTTGATTGGCTTGTTTTTTCTTGCTGACCAACTTCTATTCCGATTGGTTCCATAAAGGCACAGGGTAATAATAAGAACCAATATGAATAAGAGCTGGCTTGCAAGAAAAAATCAAGCCAATCACAGTAAAGGATATTCAATGTTACTAAAGCAATTCGTGTTTTCTCCAAAAACCCTAGTACGATTGAGAAATGTCATCATCTTGTCTAATTATCCGTTTTTTCGCAATATCCCTAGGATTTTCGCAAAAAAAAGATTTATCTAATTATCCTGCGACATATACATGTCATTGCTCGCGACTGTACATGTTGTGACGCGATAGCCGGGAGATTTTACGATTGTGACGTAATTGTCGTACTGTCTATTAGACATATAGTAGTAATAGAGTATGCCATGCATGACCCATTCTCTTTATCCATTTGAGTCCCGTGCCTCAGTATGGGGTATTATAATGACTGATGATGAAAGTTCAATTGAGTAGAACTTATCAAGTAAAATCAACTGAATAAAAATATGAGCATTCGTATGCACATACTTTTTGATTTTACTATTATTATATTGCCATCTGCAACTTCGTAGTTGCACATGGCTATAAAAGCATATATCCACATGCATATATCCAATCCACACTTGAATTTAGAATGAGTTTTCTATTTGAAAAATTGTTAAATGCTGTTTAAGTTACAAGAACATATCAATATTAAAAGCTGTATTTTAGTACTAGAAAGCATCGGAAAGAAACTTACTAATTGTCAATAACAGATTTAGATTTGTCACTTCCGAGGACCTTCCTTTTGTAATGCATCACATTACCACACTGAGTTAATTAAATGATTCATTCTTATTAAAGATTTAATAGTATCAAAAGTTTTATTACCTTACTTCCATCTCCAGCTGAAGTTTCCGCCTCCTTTTTCTGTTCTTTACCAGGACAATCAGCTGGTCCAGCAGGCGGAAGAGGGGCCGCAGCACTGCTGTAACACCTGGATATTGCCACTCCACTACGGAGGTACTTACCACTGAAAAATAGTTTTGATAAGACCATTATTTACAAAAAACTACAAAAACATTTGGTATTTGAAGTGATGTAAGTATTGTAAAAATTAAGCCATCTAGATTATTATGCCACTAGACTGTTTGCTTATTTTGAAAATGGAAATAAAACTCTTTTGACTTATCATTAAAAAAAATAGCAAATACTTGGCGAGGTATTCCAGATAAGAAATGTTTAGTTTCAATTGAAGGCTTTAACTAACGTAAACGTCATAAATGGTAAATGTTTATTAAAATCTTTAGCAAAAAAACATCACATTAATTTTGAAAGGACAAAATAATAAAGAGCCTGTGGTATATATTATGATTTTTGAATTTTCGTATCTTTATGTCATAAGATAAATTTTAAATAGAAAAATAATGGAAAACAACAACTTGGCCTCAAGTGAATTCTCAGATGGTACTCGAACCCACAACCTTTGGAAATCCGGTCCAATGCTCTAACCACTCGGCTACCGAGACTTTGGTATGATAAAAACGTCAATAAATGATGCCAGCAATAATATTCAACAAAGAAAAAATAGGTACTTATTGAGTTAGAAAATGTTAACAAACACAAACAAAATCAATTTAATTGAAACAAATACTAAAATATAATCATCTTTTATTACCAATATTTAGCTTAAATGCTGTGGTCTTCGGCACATGCCTTATTGTCAATGATATTCGGGTATCCCTTGACACTGTAGCATCTTTGACATAACTACTAGAACACATATTCATATTGGCTATACTATCGCCTAAATAATCTTCTGTGACTTCTTCTATACAATGTAAATAATAACTGAATAATCTGTCTTGTAAAACTAACAAACTCCTTGGTTCCAATAAAAGTGAAAATGCGTGAGACATGCGTTTGTTGTCTTCATCACCACTGGGTTCCAAGAACTTTAATATTATGTGAGAGCCTAATGAAATGGTGGTAATAGTGGGATAGAATAAAGATCCGTCTAAATGGGGCATGATACCCTGACCAGGGTTGTATTCATTAACCAAAACATGATTTGGTCTTTTCCCGCCCATTAAGTTGAGCTGATGAATTTTTTCGAGGTACACGTCCAGCCAGGGAGGTATCCTTTCCGCAATCATTCCCTTGATGTGCGGTATGCCGCCCCAATTTTGAAGTCTTCTGCTAAAAAGTTGAGTCCATTTTGGTTTCGGTGCAGTGTAAATATTAGATAAAATGCTCTGCTCCTCTATAGTAGATACAAACTCAGGTATGTAGAATGCAGTAGGTTCTATCTGTAAACAAGATAATGTTGATATAAACTGATAATAAACTTAAGACATTTTATCGATTTTCTTTAGAAGTATACACTTACAAGAGCAATTCTACTGTTTTCAATATTACTAAACAACGTTTGATCCATTATTTTCAGCACGAATATACAAATAATTCAATATAAAAGCTTTAAATTGAATAAAAACAAAGCGAATCAAATTAAAAAAAACACAGCTGAGCTGATTTTTTTTTTTTTTTTTTTTTTAGTTTTGGCTTCTTCCGTTTTCCACAGAAATTCCGCCAACGTCCCGTAGTGAAACAGCTGAGCTGATGACAGACAGATGATTTGAGATTGACATTGCCAATTTGATAGACTGACTGACAATAGTGACAGTTCCAGAGGGTTACCACAGTTAAAACAGTTTTCCGATAATACTTTAATTTATTTATTTATTAAATAAATGATGACGCCCTTTTATTTATTTTTTCTTATCAATAATCAATTGTATTTTATTAGAGTAACATGTGAAGGAAAAAAAAATATATTTTACAACGTATAACGACGGCAATAGAAGTAGAGAGGTGTTGAACATAAAGTAATAATAAAATAAAATATAAGAATTAAACATACTTATATACAAATACCTTCAATGATACCAATACATAAATATATTTATAAAACCGATAGTAAGTAAGTAAGTAAGTAATATTTATTTGCATAAAACACGGTACAATTCAGTTCATAAAATTCAAGTACGTACATGCGTGTTTTACCGACATATCGATAAGCAAACTTGTAATCTCGTCATGCTTTAAAATACTATGTAATGTTCTCCATACATTAAATTAAATCAAATTATATAAAAAAAAACACTACCTACTACAGTTCAATATTTAAATATCAATAACCAAGTACATACAAGAAACAACACAAATCTCATCTCTCAGCATGTCAATACACACAACAGTATTATATCCATTATTGATGTATCGGATGTCAGAAATTACATGTCAAAATTTAAAATGTCAATATTTAAGATGTCAAAATTTAAGATGTCAATAATATACATAAAGAAAAAAAAAGAAAAAAGAAAAATAAGCATAAGAAGCATAAGCAGTCATAAATCAGTCGCAATTTTCTTAATGTGCCCATCACGGCAAAACTTTATGAATTCCTCAGTGTCATAAAAACAATTTTCAACGAGGATTTTAAAAACTATGCGTTTGAAAATTACAAATGGAAGATTTTGAATGCGATTCGGAAGTAAATTGTATAGTTTAATGCACATGCTGTAACTATTCCTCGTAAAACAAGTTGTAGCTGATGGTGGTATAGCTAACCGGAATGGATAACGTGTTGGGAAATTGCATTTTTCTTGTTTCATTGGAAATAGATTGGCGTTCTTCTTAACAAATACCAAAATTTCGAAAATATACAGCGATGGTAAAGCAAGAATGTTTAATTTCTTAAAAAGAGGCCTACAGGATTCCAACTGTCCAACGCCGCAAATAGATCTTACACATTTTTTTTGCAATATGAAAGCCCGATTGATGTTTGTTGAGTTTCCCCACATGATCAACCCATATCTTAGTATGGACCCTACATGACCGTGATATGCCATTAAAGCTGTCCTTTGGCTCGCCAATTGCGTGAGACGATAAAGAGCGTAAACAAATCTATTTATTCTTTGACATACTATGTCGACATGTTGTTGCCAAGTTAGTTTTGCGTCTATCACAATGCCGAGAAAAGTAGCAGATGTACTTTCTGTAATGGGCTGATTTCGATGGTGTATTGATAACTGTAGGGGCTTGCCGTTTTTATTACAAAATTGTATATATTTTGTTTTTGCTATATTTATATTTAAATTATTATGCTCTAACCAATTCGATATTTTTGCTATTTCATTATTAATTTCATTCTCATAGTCAATATTATTATTATTTTTATGAATAGTTACAGATATGTCATCAGCAAAAAGAGTAACCGGATATTTAGTACATTTAGGGAGCTCGTTAATATACAGTATGAAAAGCAATGGACCTAATATACTCCCCTGAGGAACACCCAATGCATTTATCTTATCCTCGGATCTATATTCCTTATTTTGTAATTCATCATTTATTTTCGAAATCTCCACAAACTGTTTTCTGTTACTCAGATAAACCTTAAACCAATCATAGGCAGGTCCACGTACACCGTACAACTCAAGTTTTGCAAGAAGTATTTCATGATTGACAAAATCAAAAGCCTTTGTCATATCATACAGAATCGCAGATACAGGGACTTTTCTGTCCATAAGTGCTGGTACTTGCCTGACAAGGGAGAAACATGCAAGTGCCGTTGACCTTTCCTTCCTAAAACCATACTGTTCTTCACTGAGAATGTTGTTTCTTGTAAGAAAAGATGTCAACCTTAAATGCATAATCTTTTCAAAAATCTTTGCTAAAATTGGGATGATCGCAATAGGCCTATAATTGTTAATGTCAAATCTCTCTCCACGTTTGAATAATGGTTTGACAACGGAGATTTTCAGCGTGGTTGGAAATTTACCTTCCATAAAACAAGCATTCACGAAGTATGTTAGTAAGGGAGCCAACTCATTAGCACAAATCTTAATTACTCTAGTACATATTCCGTCAAAGCCTGTAGAATTAGTGTTGTATAAAGACTTTATGACTTTGACAATTTCGTATTCATCAGTTGGTTTTAAAAATATAGAAGTGCTATTACTTTTTATACACGTATGATTACCTAAATTATGTGGACCAGATTTAAAATTACTAGAATTTACAAAATGATCATTAAATATGTTTGCTAATTGAGAGGGATTGTTAATTATCTTATTATTCACTTTTAAATATTCAATATTATGTTTATTTAGGAAATCATCTTTATTATTTATGATTTTCCAAGAAGCCATGCATTTATTCTTAGCTGTATTTATGTATTTTTAATTTTTTATTCTTTGTGATAAATTTATACATTTTTTCAATATTTTTGAGTAATTTCTATATTTGACTTTATTATTGTAAGTATTCTTTTTATAATAAGATAATCGGAGTTTTCTTTTAGTTATGCATGATGTTTTTAAGCCTTTAGTTAGCCATCCTGTTTTTCTAGTTGTATTGTTTAATATTTTAACTCTATATTTTGGGAAACACAAATTATACAGAAGAATGAGTTCTTCATGAAATAATGTGAAATCAGAATCTACGCATTCGAAGCTAAAAAGGTTTTTCCATGGGTAATTTGCCAAATAGTATTTAAATTTATTAATATTATCAATACTGTAGTAACGCCTTGTCTCAAACCAATGTTTAATAGGGATTTTACGCGATTCTATAGGTACTATCAAAAATTGCGCTGTATCATGATCTGACAAGCATACGGTCTTAGTATTCCCTGTTGCGTCTTTAATATTGCTTGCAAATTGGTCTATGCACGAGTTTCTGCGAATGGGGGTCTTAATATGCAAGTCTAGGTTATAGCTTAGCAGTATTTCTGTAAGTTCTTTCGATAACTTTGTGTCTTTCAAGGTGTCGATGTTGTTGGTGTTGGCGACATGGTGTTGCTCAGTGCTTCTGTTTGCGGTATGAGGAAACTTGTGGCTATCTGCGAAAACTATGTAAAGTCTCATGGATTGGTGTACAATGTACAGAAGAGCCAAGTTATGCTTTTTGAAGTCGGGAGCAAGCGTTTGGATCGACTCCCAGCAATATATCTTAACGAGTGTGTATTGCAAAGGGTGTACAAATTCAAATATCTGGGCCATATGTTAACACCCGACCTCAGTGACGACGAGGATGTTGAAAGGGAGCGTAGGGCGCTGTCAGTTAGGGCAAACATGTTGGCTCGCAGGTTCGCACGCTGCACACATGATGTTAAGATTAGTCTCTTTAGGGCTTACTGTACTACTTTCTACACGTGTAGCTTGTGGGCCAACTATACTCGTCGATCCTACAGCGCCCTACGGGTTCAGTTCAATAATGCTTTTAGGGTGCTGTTGCGGTTGCCGCGCTACTGCAGCGCATCAGGGATGTTTGCAGAAGCGCGAGTAGACTGTTTTTATGCGACTATGCGGAAGCGGTGCGCCTCCCTGGTGCGCAGGGTGCGGGGCAGCACCAACAGCATCCTTAGCATGATTGCAAGCAGACTGGACTGTCGGTACATGACTCATTGCTGCACAACATCTGCCGGGGTGGTGCGGGTATGAGTCGTGTGCATACAGTCTCTGAATTGTAAAATTAAAATTATAATAATTTAATTTAATATAAGATACGACTAACATAGGTTAAGTACAATTGTTACTAACAAATAATGAGTCAAGTTACTCGAAATAAATGAATTGATTGATTGATTGATGTTCCAGTCTCCTGTTAGAATTATACTTTTCCTAGAAGTTTTAAGTTTATCAAGAAGAAGTTGTAACCTATCAAAAAATATTTTAACATTAGCTTTAGGGGTTCTGTAAATGCAAATTAGAATTATTTTATAATCTACATTCTCCAATCCACAACATTCAAAAGTTTCTTCAGTAGCCAAATCCTTCAGAAATAATAGCTCTTTAGTCTTAATATTATGATCATGCATGATACATACCCCACCACGCTTTTGCTTAGATCTACAAAAAGAAGTTCCTAATTTGAAACCCTTTAGTTGAATATTTGTTTCACTATGTTTTAGTATAAATGTTTCGGTCAGACAAATCAAATCAATTGGGCGGTTGGTATTTTCTGATATTTCATTAAGTGTTATTTCCAATATTTCTTTCTTACTTAACAGTCCCGCTATATTTTGATGCATAATATATAAAGCGTCGTCATTTATAAAAAAGGAAGTGTGTTATGTATCCGCGAGTTCTGTTCATAAAGCATTTCATCTGTTGGATTGTCCACTGTTTCTGTTATTGGAAAACAAGACGATTCCAAGATGTCCGCGCCCTCGTGACACTGGGAATGGAAAGATGACTGCTTATACCTTCGATTTGCTACATGTACTATATCACGAAATATACCAAAACTCAAATCTGATATATAGTATTTAGACCCTAGAAAAGATCTACTGTAATTTTTTTTAACAAAAACACAATGGCCGAAGCCCTGGCAAATTAATTCTATATCCTTATTTATAAAATGGTTCAAATGCGCATTACAAGGTAAGCCACATACAATAATATTTGTGCTAACTGTAATATTTATCCATTTTAAGAGTTTGGTTTTCAGTTCTAGTGGATTAACATCATTCATCCCCCCAATAACTACAACAAAATCATTTAACGTGAGACTAGACAATTCCCTGTTGCAGGTATTTATAACTTCATGTAAAGACGCCCCATTTTTCCAAAAGCACTTAACTTCGAAGTTCGTGCCCAATAAATTTTGTAGGGCTTGTTGTAAGCCTCGCCCCTGTTGATCAGCAAGTACGAAGACTTTATTTCTTTTGGCAGCTGTTCTGGTTTTAGTTATTATATCAGGCGTTTGTACACTATGTTGTTTATTAAGTGTGGGCACACCAGGCTCTTCACTAATATATTCGTCAGCCGCCTTTGATAAGATGTCGGTGGTATTATTTTTCCTAGAGTTCTGAATCTGAAAGCTCTGCGATAGTTCTTGTTTCCGTTTCCTTGCTATCTCCCTTTTTCCATAATTCTTATGTTTATTTCCCGTTGTAGTCGAACATATAGTTAGTAAATCTTTTATCTTTTGATCCTGTTCCTTTATCTTTATGTCCATAGATTTATTTTCTAAAATTAGATTATCCATTTCATTTTCAGCTGCTTGTAGCTTAAGTTTTAAATTTAAAATTTCATTTTTCATTATTTCTATATCTTGGTTTTGGAGCGTGGATAAATCCGGTAAACTTTTAGATGCCAAGCTGCCAGACTCTGACCCAGTCAATGAATCTGTACTCTCAAGGTCTGGTAAAGATGTTTCATGTAAATTCCTTCTTCTACGTTGTGTTATATAATCAATACATTCAGGTGTTTGGTCTATACATTGTTGAGGCAAAGGTGAGCTATGGGCTTGGCCACATTCTTCAGTGAGAGGTGATTTTTGTCGACCCTGCGATGGCGTAGTCTGGACCACAATGGCATCCACCAAAGAGGCTTCTTCTCGAAAAACCACATTTAGAGATGTAGATGGTGACAATGATGACCGTTTGAGCTTGTGGGGAGAAGGCGTTGTGTTGTTGTCTTTTGATCCAGAAGCCATATCTGTACTGGAGCCAGGATTTTTTCTTGGAACATTTGATGGTAGTAATTTTGACGCGCGTGGTATCACAATTGGTGTACTAGTTTTGGGCTTATTCGGCCGCTTCCTACACTTTGCACATGTCCACAGTGATTTGCGTGCCGGTTCCATTAGGTAAAAAAGCTTTTCTGATACATTTGCACACTCGATATCATATGTTTTTTTACATAAAACGCATTTTAAAAAGCGTCTGTCTTGGATTTTTTCCTGACATACGGAACAAACACTGGACCTAGATATACTTACTAATTATACATACTGATACAACACAAATGATACAATTACCTAACCTATATATACTTATATATACATATAAATACACAACATAATTAGCATAAAATAACATTAGTCAGATATAACAGAGCTAGTGTAAAGAGCCTAAGTAATGCTCTCGAACCAATCGCTTAAATACAAGCTTACTGGGAGCACTGCGGATGTTTAGGGGTAAAGCGTTCCAGAGACGTACTGCCGTAAGGGAGAAGAAATAAGAGAGGAAGCCAGAAGAATGGGAGGGGATTTTCAAGAGAAGATTGCTGCTGGAGCGAATTTCACGACGGTGGGAGTCGCCCAGAAACTGAAACCTAGATTTCAGGTATTCTGGGGTAAGCGGATCGAACAGAATATTAAATAGAGTACACACCACTCGGAGGTTCCTACGCTCACGTTTAGGAAGCCATTTGAGCTGCTGACGGAAGTAAGAAATATGGTCGTATTTGCGTAACCCATATATGAAGCGAATGCAGTTGTTGAGTAGTCGATCCAACTTACTAAGAAGGTTTACACAACACAAGGAGAAAATTTACACAATTTAAGAAAAAGTATAGGATCACTTCGTTGTCCGTCCGTCCGTCCGTCTGTCAAGACCGTTATTCTCAGGAACGCGTGGAGGTATCAAACTGAAATTTATATCTAATACTCAGGACTACTGTCCCTTGGAGCTGTGAAAAAACCAAACTTCTAAGCCAAAGCAATCAAAAGATACAGCCGTTTATGCTGCAAATTTCCGCAAATTTTCGAAACTCGCACGAGAATCAAAACCTACAGGGTACTTCCCGTGAACTTATAATCTTGAAATTTGGTACGAAGTAACGACTATAGTACAGATAAACGAAAAATTGCGAAAAACGTAAAATTTTAATAACATCATATATAAATAATATTTTACGGAACTATCGGTGCGCAAGTCCGACTCGCACTTAGCCGGTTTTTTCTTAAATTGTGTAAATTTTCTCGATATGTAAGATTTAATACCTAGGATAAGTTTTTTTTTGCAAATGTACAATTATTTTGAGAAATACCCAGCTGCTGTTGAGTGTAGAGTTTACCAATAGCACCATTACTTAACTCTTTGACAGCACCTCAAGCATTACTATGGACTTGTACTAGTTGTACTATGTAAAATTTCGTACGATAAAAAATACACTGAGTGTGGATCGGTTCTAAGTAAATATGCTATGCTCTCTCTTACTCTCGCTAGTTGGTCATAGGGTTCATAGGAGGTATCCTTTTGGTATACCCATTTTTTGATATTTCGAGCAATGGGGACAAACAAGACCTAACCCCGAACAACATTGAGCCATACTCAAAACTCAAACTGAATATCATTTATAATATAATATAGTCTGTAAGCTGTTAAAACTTATGACTGTCAAAAAAGCAGCGCCATCGGTTTCACAATACAAACCTTCGGCGCGCGGGAGACTTTGTAACGAGAAGAATACAGTCATAGTCCTAGGAAAAGTTCATTGAAATAAAAGGTAAAATTAATTATATGGCATGGCAATACTGATTACGTTTTGTTTTAGCAGTTTGATTATTTTGTTATTGTCTTAACATAAGTCAAAAGTTTTTAGATTTTTCAAAATACGGTTTTCATAATACGTTTAGGTATCATATATCGGAAACGTGGTTGTCTTTTTAAAAAAAGAACTGAACTTGTAAACAGGAATATATTTAAGCGGGAAGCGTAGGTAGGTGCTCAAAGTGCTGTGTCAGCGGAAATCTGTTTACAATTTTGGGATGTAACAGTACGATCTAAAGTAGTACTTAAATACTACCTAAACTAAAGTTGATCTTGTCAATCATTGAATAATGTAAAACAAAGTACCAAATGGTAGGTTGGTTGTACCAAAACAAAACGTAATAGAAAAAAAATTGCGTTTGGTTACTGTATAATTAGTGGTATTGCTTTACAAATCATTCTGAGTACAAAATATTTTAAAACATTAACATAAAATATAATGAAATAACAATAACTAATATAAACATCTTTAGATTTCTACATTATGGTTCACAACCTTTAATTTAGACGTAGTGTCTGGGTGTAATAACGAAACATATACATAACTAATCTTTTTTTGACAGGAGTGCATCGGAGTTAAAATGTTATTTGTTGAATATTTTTTGTTTAAAATTAATAAATGAGCTGTTGTAGAATGTGATCATAATGGGTGGCTGCATAGGAATAACTAGGAGCAGAAGTGGACCAATAGAAGAATCGTCGGGAACCGTGTCGCGTCCCAATTCCGGTACGTGGGACTATTTTGTCGCCGTGGATACCAGTGGTGACTTACGAACGCAGTGTTTGGGCAGTGCTAACAATGTTTATTTTGTTGTTGTAGGAGGATTGAGAAAGAACCAGTCGCTTTGTCATGAAACGATAAGGTGGAAGTCTGATGTGCCATTGACAGAAGGTCAATTGAGGAGTAAAAGAGATGAGTTTTGGGACACGGCTCCCGCGTTCGAAGGTCGCAAGGAGATTTGGGATGCGTTGCGCGCGGCGGCCGTGGCGGCGGAAGCCATGGACTTTCAGCTAGCTCAGGCCATACTGGATGGAGCCAGTGTCTCTGTCCCCAACGGCTACTTGACTGAATGTTATGATGAATGGGGAACCAGATATCAGGTATGCTCCAGCTTGTTTTAATAGATATTCAATAGTTTACCAGCATTAATATAAGTTATGTGATACATATTTAACAAGAAAATATACTAGAAAAAAGCAACTAGTCTCATGTCGCCCTGAGGGGATGAGACATGAGACTAGTTGCTTTTTTCTAGTATATTTTCTTGTTTAATATGTATCACATAAAAATAGCATTGTAAAATGCAAAATTAAAAAGTTATAATTAATATAAGTTGTTTGACCTAGTTGTTCCTTTGAAGAATAGATGTTACCATCTGTTATTTTTTTATGATGTTTGAAACAGTATTTGGTAAGATTAAGTACAATAATCAATCTTGTTTAATATTAAAAACCTAAACTATTTGCTAAATCCTTTTGCTCTTAATCCATATCAAATTTATAAATACTTATCTACCAATAAGAGGTGAAGTGTTGAACTCATCAAACACTCTTTAGTATTTCAATGTCGTCTTAGATTAACTAAAATCAACTCTCAGCTTATAAAATACAGTTTAAAGTTCTATAGCGCGTAGTCTAGCGCGGTCACTGGAGACCGCTCTGTGATAAACATGTAAAAGCTGGGTTTTCCAAACTGGGTGACCCACCAGCGAGCAGGAGTAGGTTGCAAGCGAATATTGAGTTTGTCCTGTAGAACGACACACCAACCGACAGAGACAGAGAAATTTCCGTTTCTTTTACATTCCAATTACAACTGACTGCATTAAGTAGTCTTGGAACTCGTCACTGGGGGCTAGTGATGAGGCCCTAGACTAGCATCTGAGAAATCTAATAATTATCTTACTAATTTCATGCCACCTCTTCCCTAAGACAGCCGAGAGGCGGTTTTTTGAGTTTGGAAACTTGTATTAGAAAGGTCTCAGCTCAGACAACTTTGGGAACCACTGAGTTTAAGATATAAATTACTACGAAAATAACTAGAATTTGAAATAGGGATATACTTTAACTAATTAAAGAATCTTCCCTAACTTTGTATTTTTCCAATTCTTCAGTTATTATAATCTTTTCTTTCATAAAAATATACCATATTATTAACCACAATGTATGTTAAACAATGCAATAAATCATTAAAGCAATATTTAATTATAAAATGAATTAACAATGTTATTAGCAAATAAAACCACATTTCTTTATTGCTATATTTTTTTAATGGTTAATAAAAAGACTGTAGTTTGCTTTTTGATGTTTTACTATCATGGTTGTTTGATATTATCTTTTATACCATAAAGTGGTAGAATTTCTTTAATTATGGAATGATAATAACTTAACATACATTTTGTAATTGAATTGACAATTTCAGACAAGTAAAGTAAATTTCTGTATAAATTAATTCATCAAACCCGAACCGGACTCCAGAGAACAACGGAAAATCTATTGTGTGTCTCATAATCCGGGGCCTGAAAGGTTAAAAGTCTAGGAAGAAGATAACATTGTTTTTAATTTAATCATAAAAGACAACATCACATTATGTTGATCTGATTCTGAGATAAGTAGCGTAAACAGAACCATTATAGTTAAAATAACCCAACACAAATTAAATACAAACAAACTTAGCCTTTGAACGGGATCTTTCATATTGATATATATATATTTTTTTATTTATTATCATTTTCACTGTGATAAATATCTCCACTATATGAGGGCACACTCCTTCCTTATGGATGGATAAGGAAAATGATCGGACCATACAGGGTAAATAAATCGGTTGGTGGGTGTTAATAATTTCAAATGCAGAATCCATCCTGTGCCAACCAATAGTGAAACCAGGGGCGTGCATTCCATATAGGCAATTAGGCAGTGCCAACCTCATTCAAAACCTAAATAAATATACAATAAGTGTTAAAGTTATTTTATTTTAGTTTAAACTTACGCTAAATACTGAATACCTACCGGTAGGCAGTCTAGAAATTGCCTACTCGAAACAAGCAGCGTTTCATACAAGAATACAACTTATTTAGAAAAAGTATTGCTCAAGTATAAACCGCACACGGCAAGAAGGGCGCTATTTGTACGTGTAACGTTCTAGCTTAAACTTCCGGAATATATCAGTATAAAGTAAGCAAGCCTACCTGACGAATGAATTTGGTCGCGAATTCTTTTGTTGAGGAGTTATTTTAAAATCATATTTCCTAAGATATTCATTAAAATTAAATGATGTAAAGGACAATTTTGTTCAAAATTAAATACTTGTGATTATTATCGTATTTATTTAGATAAGGATTAATATCATGTTTATGAAAACAGCTTCTCAAATAATACATTAGTTTAGAACAAATTTTAATATCTTTAAAATGGTTATAGTGAGTTAACCATAAAACATAGACATAATGCTGTCGCGGACTTTTTAAAGTAATGTTTTTCCCCATTTTTGCAACGTTTTACATTAATGCTCTGCTCTTATTAATCGTAGCGTGATATTCAATATCTTATTATTAGCACAAAAAAAAAATCAATTCAAATTAGTAGTTCCGGAGATTAGCGTGCTCAAACAATCAAACTCGTCAGCATTTTAATATTCCTACTAAATATTACGAACCTTATCATTTATGACTAGCGGTCGCTCTCAGTTTCACTCGCCGCGTGGTTGCCGTTACCGTGGGAATATCAGGTTAATTATAAATATTTGCATACAATGTGGTTTTCTGATGTATAATCTACATTGCTGTAAAGTTTCATCTTAATCAGTTCAGTAGTTTTTGAGTGAAAGAGTTACAAACATTCATCCATCCCAATATCCTCACAAACTTTCAAACTTATAATATTCGGTAGCAGGATAGGATAATTGCAAAGTTACTATTTAGGTCTACAGTGCCTACTACCCTGGAAAACCAATGCACGCCCCTGAGTGAAACTTACCTGACTTACGTCGCACTCGGCCGATATGATGGACTCTTCTTCTTCATACAATACGGGCGGTTTCCGCAACTCGACGACTTTTTGCGCCTATTTTGCGTCCGGAGGGTCCGTCAGGTCGGATCACTCCAGCCATCCCAGCTACCAGGAATGCTCCTAGCGCCTTCATGTGAGAGACGGCTTCCCGGAGACTGCCTGGACTCCCGGAGAGCCGAGGTACTGCGCCCGATAAAGGGCTACTCCGTCACAATCCAACAGGACGTGAGCAGCTGTCTCTTCTTCCTCCATGCAGCCTCTTGCTTGTTATAGTTACCGTGGCCAGTGATGGCCCCTGTTATCAAACGTAACGGCGGTCTACTGAGTTTAAGGAGAGCTCTGGAGAGACGAGCGTCCGCGCGCGGTAGTGCTAGTTTAGCTTGTCTGCACGTCTCCAGTGAGTCCCAGTAGTTTTGATGCAAGTTAGCTGTGTGCTCACGGATCTTACCATCATACCAGCTAGCCGGGATGGGAGCATAAGGTTTTGGTCCGAGAGGGGTAGAATCTGAACCCGCCTCGCTAACTCATCTGCCATATCATTACCTCGTGTGTCGCTGGACAATCCACTGGACATTGAGATTATTGGAAACACCTACCTTGTTTAGGGTGTTGTAACAATCTTGTATTAGGCTCGATGTGCTGAGACTACTATTCAGAGCCTGTAGTACCGATTTGCTGTCAGATAGTATATAAATGTCGCAGTTTGTTACCTCTCTACATATAAGTGCCTGTGCTGCCAGTGTAATACCAACACAACGCACATGACTCGCACACACATGCGCCGCTCGCTACAAGGCCGGCCTCTCGATCTCACTGGTTTTCACTGCTGCGCGTGTAGCGGCGCGTGTGTCTGTGTGAGTACGTCTTTCGGCCGTTTGTACGCAGTGCGAAGACTGTTAAGGCTGTGCCGCTCTAATCGAGCTAATTACTGCATCACTGATCAGTTTAATTTGTGCCTTGGATTGATGTCAAAAATCTAATTATTTGGTTAATATGTTATCCATTTCAATTTGGCATCAACCAACGCCCTACGCTACACTTTCAATCTGACATCAATCAAGGATAGAATGGTCACTTTTACGGGCCATGGCACAGCGGTACTAATCTCACATCGCACTACCCAGGTCAGGGGTTGTGGGTGCGATACTCACCCGGGAAAAATAAATGTTTTATTTTTAATGTTAAACATTTGTATTTGTCCAGTGACCAGAGGGTCTAAAAAGGTCATTAACGCAATATTGCTAAGTGAATTCCCTAACAATTCATTAAATTATTTATTGTATATGAAGTTTAGTGTGTCATAATGTCAGTGTCAGTATAGCAGAATTTGCTTTTAATTTTATGCAAATTGCATAAGAAAAAAAACAAATAAATGAATTGTTAGGGAATTCACTTAGCAATATTTTTTAGACCCGCTGGTGGGTTTTATTTTACGTTTTAGGTCTTATTTTAGAACAGGATCTGTGTGTAAAAGTGGCGAAGGGCCCATACATACCGATTTCCACCAGCTTCCCTTTTAGGAGTTCCACCCCAACAACAGACAGTTTAGATTTTTTTTTTTTTATTTGGTCCGTCATACCTTCGCCATATTTTGACCTCTCGCCTCGCCACTGGTGTGTAATGTTGTCTAACATTTATTTATCTGCTTTTATATATTTTTCTACAGGTCCCCATCTACTGCCTCTCGCCTCCCATAAACATGGTGAAGGAGGCGAGCGGGCGCGACTCGCCAGCAGAGTGGTCCGAGCCGGTGGAGGGCGGCGCGGAGGTGGCATTGCGTCTGCGACTCTCCACCGCTTGCAAGGATGTGGAGCTAGCGGTGTACTCAAGACATACTATCGCACAGTGCAAGAATAAGCTTCATGTGAGTATTAATGTGAATTTGTTCATCATCATTGTCTGGTCATTGTAAGCCGATCCTTGCTCTAGTCTGTGGGCTGGTCGTTTCTAGTCTTCGTCAGGTCATGGTTAGAAGTTAATCACTACATTTTGTTGGTAGCCATTAGTCATCTCTGTTCCCGTCAGTGCTGTCATCTGTCATAGGTCTGTCTGTCATAAGTCAGTCCAAGGACGCTGTACGCCGCGACAATCATTATCATCATCTCAACCTCACTGCTGACTTCTCCGTAAAGTGGTCTGAGCCAGTGGAGGGCGGTGCGGAAGTGGAGTTGCGACTGCGACTGTCCACCGGCTGCAAGTATGTAGAGCTAGCGGTCTACTCAAGATATACTATCGCGAATTGCAAGAATAAGCTGCATGGGAGTAGTAATGTGAATTTGTTCATCATTGTCTGGTCGTCGTAAGCCGTAAGCCATAGTCTGTGAGCTGGTGGCTTCTAGTCTTCGTCAGGTCTTGGTCAGTAGGTAATAACTACATCTTGTTGGTAGTCAGTCGATCGTCATCTCTCTATTCCGATCAGTCCTGTCATCTGTCATAGCGTAGGTGTGTCTGTCTACGTCAATCTAAGGAGGCTGGACGCTGTGACAATCATAATGTCATCTCAGTCATATGACATCCATTGCTGACTCCCCATCGAATGGCCTGAGCCGGTGGAGGGCGGCGCGGAGGTGGCATTGCGTCTGCCTTACTCCACTGCCTACAAGGATGTGGAGTTAGCGACTCAAGGCGTCTTTATATAAACCTTGCGTTCGGAGGATGTCAAGCCGAATCACTCTAGTCAGCCCACCTTAACCAGTAGTACCTTAACCTAAATCACGAACAACCATCGAAATGGTATCGAGCACGTAATGATAAAAAAATTATAGGAAAATGTAGTTCCGTTTACGTCCGGTAGGAACGCTACTCAATATCTCATATTCTTTTTTTCTTTACTTCCTCGATATTTACTCGTGCTAGGCCTACTGGAATGCTCCAAGCACCTTCACATGGGAGTTCTAAGTATTATTTATTTTTATTTCGGAACTTTTACGATGCAATTTTCAGCAATCTTGTAGTAAAAAAATTAATTTGTTTGTTGATTTGCATACCGACTGGCGGCTGCCAAAGCTGGGAATATTAGGTTGTTGTAAAAATATTGCAGTTGGTATCGTCCTGACAAACTTTACCGTTATTAATTTGTGTATGAAGTGGAAATGGAGAAGAGTTTTGTGGCAACTTGTCTAGGGATTCAACCATGAATTTATTTTAAAAAAATCATAAGTGTTATGAATTAGATACTTCATGCTCACTCAAACCTTTCTTCGGCGGTGTCGTGTGAGGCTGGTCGTTACGTTCCCTAAAATATGTGTCCGTTTCGACTGCTCGGCCACAGTGTCCCAGAAACAAAACGACTACGTCAACATTACAAAGTAATTTGTAGAAAACTAATAAAGAAAACCGCAAATTTGCAGAACCGATATTCAGAAAGTTATAAGGGCTTAACCATGGCCGCGCAGTCGAAACGTGGAGAACTGCGCGGCCACGGAGATCTCAGATAAAAATTATAGGCGTTTTCATGAAACACGCAGGGGTTTATTTAAATATCATGCAGGTCCTTATGCCAGTCATTTATATACTATCAACATTCGTATCAGTGATTAGCAAAAAGAATGGAACCTCTACGACGCTCCGTTTCTAAGATCTGAGTGGGCGCGCGGTTCTAACCGTTTCGACTGCGCGGCCATGGCTTTTAAGATCTACAGGTCGTGAACTACAATCTTTAGGGTTTTACTCTAACTTTCTATAAATTCTGCGAAATCGTATCTCTGATTAGCAAAAAGAATGGGACCTCTGAGAAGCTCCGTTTCTGAGATCCCTATGTTCGCTCGGCTGTCACCGTTTCAACTGCGCGGCCACGACTTTAAAGAACTATAGCTCGTAAAGTACATACTTCAAGGCTCTATTAAGACTTTCTACAATTTCTGCGAAATCATATCAGTGATTAGCAAAAAGAATGAGATGTCTATGTAGCTCCCGTATCTGAAATCTCCGTGGCCGCGCAGTTCTCCACGTTTCGACTGCGCGGCCATGGTTAAGCCCTTATAACTTTCTGAATATCGGTTCTGCAAATTTGCGGTTTTCTTTATTAGTTTTCTACAAATTACTTCGTAATGTTGACGTAGTCGTTTTGTTTCTGGGACACTGGCCGAGCAGTCGAAACGGACACTAAAATATGGTTGAGCGAAGCGATGGCTGGTTCATGCGTCATGCTCGTGAACGGGTGCCGCCAGCGGAAATGGGTCTACTTCAGTCTGCTTGTCTTAACGTTGTGCTTAGAGCTTAAATATTTTCATCTAAAATAAATTGCTATCGACCTGTATGTACGTCACAACTTGCAGTACAGTAACCTTGTAATGCAAGAAATGTTAAATGTAAGTCCTTCCTTGCGAATTGAAAATTGTTTACGGTTAGGATAACCATAAAATGTTATATTATAATTAGTATTTTCTTTTGTGATGGCAATTGACCTTACGTGATGTTAAGCTCACTTACGACTCTGTATGAAATAAAACAGGGAGAAAAAAATAACCCTTGAAGAATTTCTTGCCGGTTCTTCTCGTTACAAGGTCTCCCGCCGTAACTTCTTTGACTTTCATAAGTGCTTGTAACAGCCTAGCTAGACTGAATAAATGATATTGAATTTGAATTTGATACGAGAGGTGACCCCACAAATAGGACAGTTTTAATTAGGTGGAAATCAGTGGGATGAAATAATTCAGGGGAGGAAAATTTTTAGCGTTATTTTTATACGCCTCTATTTTTTTTGATACGCTTCTATTAAGGAGGGAGGTACTCAATTCAACCCGTATTTTTTTTTGTCCGATGTATGTATACCGATTACTCCGGTGTTGGTGATCCGATTTTAATAGTTGTTTTTTTGTTCGATCGGGTACACTGTCAATTTGGTCCCATATAAGTCTCATTGAGATCCGATGATAATCTTCGGAGATATGGGGCCTAATGTCATGGAAGTCATGAAACAATTATATCATCCAGGTAATTGTTAGATTCTTGTTCGAGCTGAAGTTTCACGCAATAACTACTGAGCGGATTTTGATGAAACTTTTTTGTTAAATAGCTATTGGACCTCGCCAACAAACCTATAGGCTATAAACCCTCAATAAGTAACGTCCCTGCACCGGGAAAAGCAGCTTTGTAAAAGGTAATGAGGAGTTGACATAAGGTTATTAGCGTAGGTACGAGACCTGTTCTACCTTTAAAAATTGTGAAATAAAAAAACTTTTTATAAAAAAATTAAAACTGGCTGGCACCGACTCCAAAAGGTTTATTTTTGCTTTTTAGTTTTTTGAAGTCGGTTTTAATTTTTTTATAAAAAGTTTTTTTGTTTTAATAGCATAAAATATATTGTTATTAACATATTAATTTAAATGTGACATGCTGACACGCAACGGTACTATGACACCATAAAAGCTAATTTACACAGGCACAAATCCTTTCGAAAACAAACGCTCGCTTGCTGAGTCATAAGCAAACAAGTTCACAGGCTGTGAACTCACAGCAATGTAGAATGGACGTATGTTCTCGCCTCTTGACATACTTTTGTGACCTATACAAGCTTAATATGATTACTTCGTTTTAATAGAATTATTATTTATTATGTTATGGCTGGGAGCCGAATGACGCATAGAAAGTTTCGTTTGAAGCTAAGCCACTTTGTGAAAGGCCGGTTTCTGAATGGGTGACCAAAAGTTTTATTTTCGTGATGTCCGTTTGGATTGAGGAGCCACTCCATCCAAACGGATATTTTTCGTACTCGTGCTTCAAAAAAGGTGCTTTGAAAAGGTCTTTCGAGTTTTTGTTTATTTTTCTTTACTCGATAGACAAGCATTGTTTACAGTATTTTTCAACGACGATGATTCCTGTGACGTTTCAAGTTTGACAGTTCTAGAAATGTCCCATATTGAAATCCTATCGACTTATTTAGTCATAGTCTTTCGAATGCAAGGATATTCCTAGCATTGATGTGACAACGCTGGCCTACAGCGTATTAAAAATATAAAAGTATTGGAGAATTTCGACGGTGGTTCGCAAGTCTCGGTAGCTCAGCGGTTAGAGCATTGGACCGGATTTCCAAAGGTCGCGGGTTCGATTCCCGTCTGAGAATTCACTTGTGGCCGAGTTAATTTTTTCCAATATTTTTCATTTAAAATTTACCATAAGTGGAAAATATATGTCAAAATATAATTGTCCGTAGCTAATCTTCTCTGAATATAGGAATCGGGGGCAAGGAATTCGCCTCCTATATAGTTAGTTGTCTGTCTGACTTGGTCTACTTTGTTTTCTGTTTGGTATACTCGTATTAAAAAAAAACAACTTATTTTTATTTCTTACTTAAGGTCACACTTCCTTAGGATAAAGTTTTCGAGTATTTTAACCGCCTCTGTGGTCTAGTGGTACAACCACCGGTAACAGACCCAGAGGTCCCAGGTTCGATTCCCAGCGGGGGTACATATTGTATTCGGTTTGGTTGGTAGTAGGACTTGTTGTAAGTCCGCCTGGCTAGCTACCACCATCTTATCTAAGTATGTTGTCATAACAACAATGTTTTCTGCATTGTTGTGTTCCGGCAGTTAGAGATAAGATAGCCAGTTCCTCAGTGATTGAGGATTCCGGGAGAGGCTCGCTTCCATCTTCAGCCTTATCAAACTTAACATCAGGTATGATGGAGGCTAAGAGTCTCCCCGTCGTTCATGAAATAAAACAATAATAATAATAATTCTAAGATCGTCGTCTCAGCCACATGACTCCCACTGCTGGGTATAGGCCTCCCCCAAGGATCTCCACAACGATCGGTCCTGCGCAGTCCGCATCCAGCGGCTTCCCGCGACCTTCACCAGATCGTCGGTCCACCTTGTCGGGGGCCTACCCACGGAGCGTCGTCCTGTGCGCGGTCGCCATTCCAGAACCTTTCCGCCCCAACGGCCATCGGTTCTTCTCGCTATGTGTCCCGCCCACTGCCACTTCAGCTGAGCAATCCTTCGAGCGATGTCAGTTATTTTAGTTCTCGAGAACTAAAAAATTCTAAGATATTTCCTTTAAATTCTCAGGCACAAGAGAACATTGAGCCGTGGCGGCAGCGCTGGTTCTACGGTGGCAAGTTGCTCGGCGACCGGCTGCTGGTGGAGGAAGCTCGCATCACGCCCGGCTACGTGGTGCAGGTCATCGTCAGCGCCGACCCTCAGCCGCCCAGCTAGTCCAGTGCCAGGGTAGGTCCACAACTAGGCACGTAGGGAGATAACGACATTGCAGTTGCGCTCAAGGGATTTTATGACAGCTAGGGTTGTTTGATTAACCACTAGTCGGATGTTTTATTCAGTAGAGTGAATTGACAGGTTGTCAATGTCACTTTATAAAAATAGTGCTGGCTTATAATGTAGCTATAATGTTAATATTGAATTTGAGTACGTGAGTGGAATCAATACTTACTGAACTGGAATTCAAATCGTAACGAAAAACAGTTTAAAGTAGCCCCCTAATTGTCCAATTTCAAAATCTATCACTATCCCTTTCAAAGGTATTGTGTTAGAGATTTATGGAATTGTGTTACTTATAGTCGCAATCCCTTTTCTGAACGATTAATGTTTTAAATTACACTTCATTTGACACTTCTCCATACATTTGAAAGATATTTTCAACTGTCACTTTGCTTAGACACTTCAATTTCGTCCATTCAATACCTTTCAAAACGCGTCCCGATCACAATCCTTTTCAAAAGTCAAATAGTGACGGCCTGAAGTAAGTAAATATCTTTCAAATGACGAATTGAAAGGGATTGCGATATATTTTGAAATTAGACAATTAACCCCCAGGATTATTTTTACAAAGTGACAGTGGCGCCCGTCAAATTACACTGTTGAATTAAAATCCGACTAATTTTAAAATTCGCCGGTGTCACATTTTAGCCAAAATACTTTTTTTTTACCAACGCGAAGGTCACTTATGTAGGATTCGCGTAGTTACGTGGTGCAGGTCATCGTTAGCGTAGACCCTCAGCCGCCCAGCTAGTCCAGTGCCAGGGTAGGTCCACCACTAGGGACGTAGGGACATACCGACTATGAAGTAGCGCTCAACAGATTTTATATCATACGTACATCTTATGTTTTGGCGCGCACTGTTCATTGAAATAAACAACTTTTACGGATATCAAACGCGCTATATTTCCACGAACTAAGTTGTAATTGTCCGTAATTTTTAGGTTTTTTAGGCAGCTGCAGAGGTGCCGAAACGTCGGGAAAATCAAAAAACCCCTAAAAAACCTAAAAATTACGGACAATTACAACTTAGTTCGTGGAAATATAGCGCGTTTGATATCCGTAAAAGTTGTTTTATTTCAACGGATTTTATATCAGCTTAATTACTATCCTGGAGCGGTAACTGCCTGGAGAGCCTGTGGCCTTTCAAGTTAGCGCTGACTCCGGTTCTGAGCTGCCTCCTGGGGCTCAATTCTGCTAATGCTTAATCACAATCGTATTCCAATGGTGTTTCAATGGTAGTCCTGTTTTACACAGTTCTTGTTACAACAGTGTAAAAACATTACTATTGAAACACCACTGAGAGACGATTCTGACAAAAAATTTGCAGAATTGACCCCCTGCTAGGCTGAGCTGGGGATCTAGCTCTCTTGAGCCTGGGCGCACTTATGATTTTTAGTCGGCCGATAGTTAAGTCGATATCGGATTCAGTATGGAGCTATATAGGAGTGCGCACACTTGACGATTAAAAATCAACCGATCATACTATCGAAATTGACTGCCCGATATTTGGTCGATTAAAGGTCGCTGCATACGTAACGTGTTTTATCCCGGACCGGACGGGACGTGGAGCTTTGGAAATATCGTTTCATAAAAAACGTGCACTAAACGCATACATCACGCATGCACGGACGGGACGAGAACGTGACATTTTCTATGAAACGACACTTTACGTCCCGTTCCGTCCGGGATAAAACACGTTACGTATGCAGCGAACTTTAATTATCGCCCAACGATCGGTCGAACGCGCGTTCAGTATGTAACTAAACGACAGTCTAAATATAATAAACAATCGTTGCATTCGGCCGATCTGACGCGTTCACACATACACACACACACACACACACACACACACACACACACACACACACACACACACACGCCGCTCGGTATCGCTACACGGACCTCGCTGGTTTTCGCTGTAGTCTGAGCATAAAACAGTTATATCACCAACATCCGACCAAACCATCGGCCGATACCAACCTAACTATCGGCCAAATAAATAATCGCAAGTGCGCGCAGGCGCTTAATTGACCTACCTAGCTTTCTTAGGTCAAACTCAATATCATTTATTCAGTCTAGGCTAATACAAGCACACATGCATGTCAAAAAAGCTCCCCATCAATTCACAAACCCTTCGAGGGATACCTTGTAAATCAGCTATAGCAAAAGTATAGGAACAAAACCAGTAACTATGTTGCATAATTTATTTATTTGAAGTACAGCTTTTTATAGTCTGTAAATCCCTTTTTAATGCAACTGCAACGATCTATAACATCTTAGATCGATAAAATTATGGCAACTCTGAGTTGGATTACTATGACACCCTGTATTGTATAACCTTCGGAAGAAAGAACTATTGTTGTCTCTGTCACACTGAGAACAATCTGTATCGTCTATCTAACGACTCTTTATGATTGACGGATTACGGATTGGGTTCAGTGTTATGTGCGAATAACAAGAAGTAAGCATCTTGAGGTTACAATTTTGAGCTTTATGTAGAATACAATAAAGTTTGTTTCCGGAATGTGATATATCAGACGATCTTAGATTGTTACAAACCTACATCGTTTTGCTGCTAGTAATATTTAAAAAAATATATTTTTCTGATCAAAAATAGATTATTGTAATTTTAAGATGCTTACCTATCTTTAGTTTTTTTAAACTATAAAATAAATATATATATATATGGAATCAGATGCCTATAAATATTGGTAAGAACACCATACCAATTATGTTACGAAATTATAATGTAACAATGTTTTTTTTTTATATTAGCACGGAAGAATATTTATATAATGTATATAGATGGTGCACCAATTCAGTTTGATAACTGTTTTTGTTAGTTCCGATATTTTTAGCAAATTAAAAAAAAAATGGGTCTACAATCAATCGCTTAAATTATGCATGCAGAAATATGTTTTAGAAGTTACTCATAATTTCGGTCACAATTACCTGAAAGTATTTTATTAAAATTAAAACTCAAAATGTGTTTTAAAGTTTATTGAATTATACAAAAGTTGCCCCAAAGTAGTGTAATGTATATTGCTATAATATGACTGCATTAATATAAGATTTTTGCAATTATAATGTAATAAAATTATAAATATGTGATCAACAGATCAATTTTATTTTATTTTTAGATAGGAAGTCATTACTCTGGTATTGACTATGTGGAATCGATGTATAAAATCATATTTTTGGTCATAATATTTACAGGTTTTCTTTTGACTAGCGGATATCTATAACGTGTGTATAAATAATAACTTATCTAAATATAAAATATTATTGGTATATCTAAGTAAGGTATGGCCATATTGATTGTGTAATTGTGATGTATTATGTATGTTGGATTCGCTACTCATTATTTTTTATGTTATGTTATTTTATAATATATAAATTCAGTAGAGTGACCACGAGTGCTTAACGGCTCACTAGATGTTATCAGCTTACAACTGACTTTTTCTATTTTTGCAAGAGGGTTTCTATCATACGCTGAGTACATAGGTTTAGATATTATGAAGATGTTTTATGTAGCGTTGGATGATGCGCACACGCCACCATTCGGTGTAGAAATCATGATCATAATGATATGGTATATAGTATAATGATATGGATATGGTTTATCATGGTATGGTGTCTTTAAAATGATGGTCCACCATTATTGTGTCATTGGAGTTTGCGTAGTTGCTCCAAGTTTAAAAATATCGTACAAAATATCAAAAAGCATTATTACTTATCGTAATATTTCTACTGCTTGCCTAGCTGTTGACCATAAATTGTCGTTGAAACGGCTTGTGTTTTGATGTTGTTCATAGTTTACATAACAAAAGAACTTAGTATACTCTCTTGTACAGTCACATACGATGACATAGAAACACTAAGCAACCTTGTCGCATTACAATATTGAATGACATTTGTGGACAGAGAGAAATTTGTTTCCGTGTGCGTTAATGCGATAAGGTTGTAAAGTGTATATGTCGCAGGATAATTAGATAAATCGTTTTTTTTGCGATAACACGGACAATTAGACAATGGTGTTGTCATTTCTCAATCCTACTGAAAAAAGATAGGGTTTTTGCGTAAAAACGGGCTGCCTTAGTTAGACTGCGAAAAGAATCGCTGGCTATTATGAAATCAAAACACTGTTTGGCTGATCGGATCATCCAAAACATCTCTGATTGGTTTACGACTTGACGTTTAACGTTCGTAGTAAACTTTCTGTGAACTAATCCAATTAAGCCAATCAGAGTTAAGAATATCCAATGTTACTAAGCAACCCGTATTTTTGCAAAAACCCTATCTTTATTCAGTAAGATTGAGAAATGTCAACACTATTGTCTAATTATTCGTGTTTTTGCAATATCCCTAGGATTTTTGCGAAAATTCTATTTATCAAATCATCCTACGACATATACATGTCATTGCTCCTGATTGTACATCGTCTTAAAGGTAACACAAGGTTCTTTGAACGGAAAGTATTTGTGGATAGTTTTAAAATTTAATTCGCTATTCGTTTTGGATTGTGAAATACGCTCTCGCGATTTGAAAGAGATGAATCTTTATACATATGCGATTAACGAATACCATCACTGCCATGTGTTGCGAATGTGTGATGTAGTTTTTTTTATGATAATATTTATTGCAATTTTAGTTGAAATTTTGGTTATGAGTTTGAGTTCGGGCATTTATATTATTTGAAATATATTTAGCAAAATAACAATATTTTAATACAAAAGTACGACTTTGGATGGTACAAACAAAATAAGCTTTGTTTTTTTTTTAATTGAATTACCATAGTGTAACACTAAATTCTACAGTTGGCACACGAGTAGATAGCGCTAAAATATAATACTTAGTGTGAAGATGTTTTTATAAAGATAAATTCATAATTTCTATACGTTATTGGTTATAATTGATTAGTCTTGAGATCAGCCCCTTACTGTTGACGCGATCGCATTGAGATCGAGATCGAATTAATGTCAAACGTCACGTCAGTAATTATTACTTGAAATTAGTAAATAAAGTAATTTTGTACTCTAGTACTCGATTTTAACGGCAGTTAAAAATCGAAAGAACGTCAAAAATCAGTAATCATTGTTGACATTCAATATCGATCTCAATGCGACCCCCTCAAGAGTAACCCCCCTGGTTTATGTTAGTTTTAACTGTGTATATTTTTATGATAATTTTGGTTCTAAATTACGCACAAATCGCTGCATAATTGAACTTCTAAAGGTTATAGGTTAAATTCAATAAAAAAAATAGATGTACAGATTTAACTGACCAAGTTTTAAAGGAATGTTGACCATTATAAATTTATTTCTTTCATTCACTCGTGGCTCAAGAGTTTTAAGTTGAGAGTCTCAATTCAATTTAAATTTGTTCGTACAATATGGGCACGAGGCATGATTGGGGTTTTGAGACATTTCAACTTGAGTTTCTCAATTTAAAAATCCTACACTTGTTAGCAAATAAATGGAGCCACTGCGTTATTTTCATACAAACATGCTCACTTTACAGTTTCATTATTCAAAACCGTCGGCGTCTGTTTTCCCCGACCCAAACCTCTCCAAGGCACAAGTGAACAGGCTTCTTTTGGGCGAACTCGCTCCATCTTAGACCTCATCTACGCTCCTCGACCAGATTGAGGTCAAGAGTAAGCCCATTGAATATAAAAAAAAGAAACATATAAACAGTTATGTAAACATTTGTACGTCGATGTACGAGTCATATACTCGACGCGAATAAAAGTCCCTAAAATTCAAGGACTTTAAGTTTTGTGCAGAGTAAGGAAAACAAATTCACTCAATCCGGTCTCCTACAACTTTATATGGAATGAAAATTATTTTCATTCCATAGCATTTGTTTCGCTGAAATTTTAGGAAATCAAAAAATGTTTTTAGTTGTTTTTAATGCTAATTGGATAGTTGAACATTTGACCTCGCCAGCAACATACAAGTCTTTGCAGAAATACACTTACTTTTTATTTATTAGACCGTGAAGTGATCATGTTTATATGAAAATAACGCCGTGGTTCGATTTCTTTGCTGACGAGTGTATTATCAGTCATCTGCTAACATAAAATATACCAAGTATAATAACATGCTATTTTAATCATTCATTCAAGTATATTCTAGTTATCATTTTAAATATTAATCTTATTCCCTGTTTTCGTGATAGTCCCGGCGATTATCATTTGCAACAGACAATAAAACGTAGGTTAGACAGACGTACAATCGGCGGCAAATCTGACGTAGCGGTTTTACAAACAATAATAAAATTACGAGTGCTGAGGTCTCACCAAGAAACTTTCAGATTGTGAAAGTAGGATGTTGTTAAAACAATTTATTGCAGAATTTCTCTGAGACGATCTTGAGTCTTTGAGTTGAGTAAAACCCCAGTTCAGAAGTCCAAGCACGAATAACTTTCGAGTAAGTATCGAGGAAGTAAAGTAAAATATGTATGACATATTGAGCAGCGTTTTTACCGGACGTAAACGGAATTACATTTTCCTACACATTTTTTGACATTACGTGCTCGATACTTACTCGATACTATTTCTATAGTTTTTCGTGCGAACCCTACTAAAGCCTTTATCGAAATCAGCTTTTTTAAATTTTATATTTATTGTGTAGTTTAGTTTGGACTTTATGTAATAAAACCTTAATCAATCTCATAGAATACTTGCGCACAGAGTAAAGTTGACCATCCATCTAAAAAAAAACGATCGGTATTTTTTTTATTAAAACCTTATTCTTTAACCAATAAGAATATGCTCGATCACTTGGTCCTTCGATGCGCAGGATTCGAGGTTGATTACCGCTGCCATACCAGTTATTGTGAGATTATTGTAGACGTTATGTTGTAAATAGAAAGCTGGTAGAAGGATTAAGCTGAAATTTAAAATATAAAAAACAGGGAATTTGGACTGTCGATAACGCATAATGCTTTACATGTAGCACCTAGAACACGACTATAGGGCGTTATTAAAAATAGTGTTTTTAGTGCAACTGTACCTACTAAGAGCTGACATTAAGGTTATCGGAAACTATCGGATGCACTATTCATGTCGATAAAGCAGCTGATTTAAGGCAAATCCACACGTACCACAACCACAACACGGGTGCACGGGACAACCTTATATATGAAAGAGACAAAGCGATTTTTTCGATAACGAATATAGTATGACAAACTCCTACGTGGTAATGATGTGACGACTGTAAAGCACACAAATTCATCGAAACTTTGTTTCAACTTCGATTTACTACGCCAAAACAACTTACAAATCTTACAATTCGTTTATAACTTTTTAATTTTGCATTTTACAATGCTGTTTTTATGTGGTAAATATTAAACAAGAAAATATACTAGAAAAAAGCAACTTGTCTCATGTCGCATGTCTTCGGGACGGGATCCCGTCAGGGTTTAATATTTATCATTATAATTTGTTTGTTTTGAACTTGATAAATGAAATATATTTTACAAATCAAATCATATCTTCACGTCACTGAATTGTAATGTATTAATATTGTTAAAAAACCGTGATATTATTAATTTGGACTGGAACAACTACGTTATTGCGCAAGTTATGATGGCCATAATATATCTTTGGCACTTGAAACCTTGCTGATAGGAACTAATTACGTGTAAATATGGACTTCAGTCTATATGCAACGGAAAGGAAAGATGTTTATACATATGCAACGTTATTTTATATTTATATGTTTGCCCAAAACCATTTCATTGAACTCGAAATTACGAACAACTTTTGTATAGAAGCCAAGCAACCCTGAAATCGCGAAAAATACAGCTCTTTCATACAAAAAATATATTTGAATTCTGCTTAAATTGTATTAACCTTTCAGGGGGGCGATTCTCGCGCTGAGATATATCGAATTCGACAATTTTATATCCTTAATTTCATTATTAAAAATGTAAGTAAAATCTCTACTACTGTCAAAATCACTTAGTTTCAATTATCTTTGATAATCCTATAATGTAGAAGATGACTTTCAGTGAGATTTCATACTTGACAATTTTTTTGACTCTAAAATATGTCGAATTAGAGTTGTCGAAGGCGCGAGAATCGGGCCCCAGGACCCGGATTATTATGCACAATTATTGTTAAACCTAGAGGTGTTTATTTAGATGTTGAGAATTCTTCTCCTATACTAGGGGTTGATAAAATAAATAAAATACTGGGAACCTTAATTTAACAACCGGATGAGCAATTTGATAATTTTGATCTGCCGATCTCGGTATGTGACTCAATTTAAGTAGCTATTATTAAAAACAATTAACATTATAAATAGATACACAACAATCTTAACACCGCAGTCTACGCGTTGTACGTTTGGAGACAGCGCCATACTTAACAACAATAGATATTGATCTCTATCTGTACACCGGTGTCGGGTTCGAGTTTGATGAATTAAACAGCAGTGTTTTTCGCGATTTCGGGGTTGTTTCCATAAAACAAGTTGACCGTTATGATGAGTTCTACAAACAGTTTTGAGTAAACATAAAAATAACGTCTTATTATCAGTAGTTCATAAGTTGTATTAAGGCTTAGACTAAAACGGATGTTATCGTTCGTGGAGTGCTTTTCATGGAAACACTAACCAATTATCGATCATGCATCAGACTACGAGTATGTAAAAAACCCTAATTTATGTTTTTTTAATGTAAATTACTCAAGTACCGATTATATTATCAAAGTATGTCATAATCGTGGAACTAATACTTTTATTTACATAAAATAAAAGTATTTTTTTGCCCTTAATAAAAGTTTATGTAAAATATATTCGTCGTAGAAAATTACTCTTTTTCGGCCATAATGAACGGCATAGTTTTCTATATCAGCTGCTGTTTACAACTTTACATAAACTTGTACTAAGGATATATATGTATAAAATAAGCATCGGAGTGGTATCTATGTTTATAGAAGTGTAGATTTTATTTATATCCTTTATTTTGTGCTCTTCAAGCGGAGACGCCTTTTTTATTAGTGAATATTTACAATTACGTCACGTAGGTATTATTATATTAACCATAAACAAGAGTGAAAATTAATAGCTATTTTATTAACTTACGGTAATTTGCATAGTCCATAATTGTCTGGATCATGTTCATTAGTAAATCATATTGAGATAATAAATTATATTGAGAAAATCTAGTTTTATCTATGTTCAAAAATGGGTTCACTTAAGAGATATTTTATGTGGATAAAATTGTTGATAAGTTAAAGGAAAATTATCTTTCTAAATATCATATGAACGTTATAAAATTATTATAGTATTAATTGCACAATACTGAAATTTTAATTGTAATAATTTGGCAACATTATTTCGTAGAGATCTCAAAATTAGCTTCATAAAATCAAAACATATCTTCGAAAAACAAATGAGATTGTGACTTATTTACAAAAGGATGTTTTATGTTTAAAAAGTCGTATTTCTGAATATCTTATGGTGCTAAGATGGAATTCACAATGTTAATTTACATGGGTACTTTTTATTTTGCAAAGTATGCAAACAAAAATATGAAGTAACAAATGAAAACCGTAGCGAAGTTTTCGTTTACTTCAAATGAATTTTACACAATTGTTGTGACTAAAATAATACGGGTAGTATCCAAATTGTGTAACGTTTTTATTTTAGATTAAAAATTTTGCTGTTACCTGCGTCTGATTCTCACGTTTGCAACACAAATCATATATTTTTGTCGATGCTGAAAGTAGTTGTCGCCGCTCAACGCTAGATGGCGTTAATTGTAACTTTCTGGAATGGGTGTGTGTAAATTTTTTTATGAAAATGTTTTAAATATACAGGGTGACCTTTTGAGATATTTGTTATAAGTGAAAACTGAAAACGTCGCCGTGTATATTTTTAATACTTGTACAAACGCCTCGGAGGGCAGTAATAACAGCCATAGGTACGCGTGACTTTGCGCTGTATAATGTTGCCTGCATCGTTCCTTAAGGTGTAGATAGATAGGTAATATAATAACAAATTCACTGCGCATATTGTAAGGGTAAGGCTATAACCGTTGTATATTTTGAAGTTAAAATAGGCCTACACACTACATCATTAAGTCTTCGTGTCGATTTACTGGACTGAGATATTGGAATGAAATAATGATTTGATCTCAACTTACAAAATAATGAAATTTATTAATATGTGGCAATTATATACAATATCAGGATAATAAAAAGAAAGTTTTATTTTAACTCCCTTACGGCTGATTTTCTTTTGAATTACGTGATTGCTGATAAGTTTGCTCAAATATATTCTGTACTTATTTGGATCGATGAATTGCTGAACGGTAGTTCAGCAAATCTGCTTATTATATTCTGAATTGACTGCCGGTCTCAACTATGTGAAAGTGTTATTATTTCTAAAATAAAACTTATATTTATTGTCGCTGGTATTTTTTGTTCTACATTTGTTTTAAATATACCTTTTAATTATGACCGTTGGTGCACTAAACTTTTGGTATTTGTTTATGTTCTATCAGTACAATAACTTTACACACCGTTATGTCAGTTTGAATAGCTCGTGCTTAAGTGTTTAGTATGGCTATTTATTCCATAAAAGACGTACACACGCACGTACAATTATGTTACTTTGTATGCAACTTGGTGTGTCCACGTGTTGGTACATGTGTGGCTCTGTAAACCAATGTATAAAGCAACGTGCTCAGACACTTTACGTGCACGCAGCCAGTGTGTCTTGGTCTTTATTGTAGTCAACAGCTCTCGACCAACTCAACCTTATGTCAAATTCCTTCATTCGATTCCGAACCCAACTATTAACATGTTAACGTACAGTCAGCATCATATATATAGACACAGCTCACGTGCTCATATAATAAGGAACATCCAAAGTGATCAAATATATCGGTACAACCATAGTGTTCTTAAAAATGAGAACTCTATAGAGCGTTATATGACGTCATCAATTTGAATACTTGAGTTGTAACGATATTACTCAATACTTGAGTTGTAGTAATCAAAGAAAAGTAAAGTAATCATTTATTCAGAGTTTCACATAAAAACATAACATACTTAATCTACAGTGAGGTACAAAATTAAATGTATATTAAATTATTTTATTACATGAAAACATCCGAAAGGGCTGACCAGTTTAGCTTGTGTTGTAGGTAGCTTATAGCCACAACGCTGGTTTTCAGCTTGCAGTTTGCACGATCACTTTGGATGTTACTGAATATTTGAGCACATTGACTGAGTCTATTTATATGATGCTGACTACAAAATCGATTGGAGAAATTGGATAGTTTTATGGACTGTACAGTCGGGAACCAGTAGTTTTTTTTAGGGAGCTTTATTTGAAGTAGTAATAGATATAAGGAAAACGTTTATATCACAAATAATAGAACATTTATAGTTATTTCATTTGAATTATAAATTATTTCTTTAACCTCAGTACTTTCCGAGAAAACGTTTCCCAAAAAAACTCTACTGATCAACCGGAAAGTTCCCCGATTGTACACAAAGTTTATATCGTAAAATTGAAATAAAATTATGTATATATATTTATTCAATATGTTTGTATCGATGTTAATCACCAGTGTTTGCCATGCCAGTGACTGTCAAAACGTTTGTTTCAACTGTTTTAGTACCTAAAGTGGCTGCTTATAGATTAACTTCTTACTAATAAAGATATTAAATTAAATACGGGCAACTTTCAGTTTAACCACAAAAACAACTGTCTGTACAAGTTTTACTAGTAAGTAATATTTCGATGTTAATATATCACTTGGCATTGTTTATCAAGAGATTTGTCAGATTATGTGTCTTCTGTAGCAGCCGCCATCTTGTTTATCAACGCTAGTGTGATCAAAATGGCAGATGCTAATACATCACAGGTTTAAATACATAACCTGACGGTAAGATCTCAGCTGGAATCCTTAATTATCGACACGTAGGCTATGTATTACAGTTTTGTAAATAACAGTTTTTCAGTGTGTAAGCAATATTAGCATTTTAAATTTTCAAATAAAAATCACTTTGTGAATAACATTTAAAATTATATATTTTTTTATTTCACCTCTTCAACACTAGTTTAATAGTAACAAATCAGTCTGGAGTTCTGGACAAACTAAATTCTATAATCTGGTCTTAGAATTTATTGTGAATTATACTATACTACGATCAGAATAAAATAAGCGGACAAAGTTATTAGTGCTGCAATACAGTTAAAAATATTATACATACAAATACCTAAATGCTTTAGAATACTGAATGTTGTTACAGACCAGATTAATGACTAAACCAACACTACAAACTTAAGTAATAAGTATAAATGTTGCTAATACTAGAACAATAAATCACATATTATAATATGCCGCATCTTGTCAACTACGACGTCGAAAATTTTCTCGTTATTTAAGAGCATAACCCACATTTTACATATATCTTTCAAGCCCTACTTATGGCCATCGCTCGTGCGATAATACGATGTGATTTCATCGTGCAATGAATCAAATAATGGTTACATTCATCGTGCAACCGTCATTTCGGTAGGACAGCCAGCAGACATCAGTATTATTGGTCGCACTCGCACGACCAAAAATACACTTTGCGATTGCGATTTCTTTAATTGGACGACGCATCATCGCACGAGCGATGCCTAATTATCTTGCTACAGCACTCAAGAACTTGTTGGATCGTGTATCTATTATATAACATCTGTTAGGTACACTTTCGTATAGTACCTATGCCGAGTAAGACAAAGTGGAATATAATTTGATACAGTACCGTTTGAGAGATAGTACTTGCAACCGCTGAAAGAATGCGTTCCTGACACGTTCTGTCAGTTCGTAAAGGGCCGGTAATGGTAACGGTAATGTAGGGATAGCTTACTTGGAAGCTAAATTTGACATATTTTTCATATCACAACTGTCAAATGATTTGTCAAGTAAACTATCCAGAAATTATCCGGCGGTGGTGGTAAAGACGGCCCGAAGTCCTCTTAATAAATTTCATTTTCGATTATCTGGTTAAGTAAGATATTATTAGCTTGTGTATACGACCAGACGCTCTATTTTTTAATCACTTGGACTGGCCAGCAACGCATTTTCTCGGCGGCCGGACTTTAACGGAACCAGTGGAATACTCACGCGCGACTTTAGACATTTTCTATTCTGTTCTTTTGGACTAGTGTTCGCATTTACTTCGGTATGTATTTGAGCAGTTTGATCTCGTGCGTGAGCCAGATGGCGAGCGACAGTAGCAGCAGCGAGCCCGACTGGTGAGACGCCGCGACTGGCGTCGGGACGTAGTATAGCAACGTACAGATACCTAGCGCCACCTGGTGGAGAAAGTTGTGTTTAACCCGCTGTACTGATTCTTCATTTATAAAATATCGGAAACCAACAGGACGTATCCTTACAAAAAATTAATAGGTATCTATTTTGCTTCATATTAATGTAGGTAGGTCGTCGTCTCAGCCACATGACACCCACTGCTGGGTATATACCTGCCCCAAAGTAGATATTTCCCCCCTGTAGGTAGGTACCAGGAAGCTAATTTTCTAATTTTAAAATCTATTACAATCCCCTTCAATTTGATATGTGAAAGATATAAATTTACGAGCTTTGCGCCACAACTATTTGACATGTGACAGGATAGGGATTGTGATTGGGATTCGTTTTGAAAAAAAAGTAGTTAATTTGAAGCACGAAAATATCTTTCAAATATATGGAGAAATGGCAAATGAAATGTCATCTTAATATCATTCAATACATCATTCGTCCCAAAAGCGACTTAAGTTACACAATTGCATGAATCGCTATCACAAACACTAAACATTTGAAAGGGATTGCGATAGATAAAAAATTAGACAATTAGGGGGCTGGGGTGCGATTGCGATTGATGAGTATATATATATATATATATATATATATATATAGTCCTTTTCCAACACTTGTTTGATCCAGCGAAATTAAAAGAGTACTTTGTTGATCCACCTTTCTGTCGAAATTTACTGGCTCCTAAGCTCAATTTTGAAAGCAGGACGGCATATATTTGAACAGCGTATTGTGTCGCGTACATATATTTCAGAATTCAGCTATATGCTCTAACCATTGCTTTACATTTTTGTAAGATATTTGTGGCTCCGCGTAACGGTTTTTTCTCAGGCGCTCATTACACATTTCTTGATCCTTGAGAGCGTGCATACTCAGCGCGACGAGCCAGTGTTTATAATATGAATACTAGTGCCTGTACGAAGTAGATGAGCATTTCCAATAAGAGTTAATACAAAAAAGTTAAATTCCCTTGTACATTACCTTTTGCTTGTTAAGTTAAACCAATAAAATACCTAAACCTGGTGATAGTCATACGCTATTGTGATTTGTGTGAATTAAAGTTGCACACGCAATCCCTTTTTCTTGAATAAAGAATAATTTTAATATGACACTTCACTGACACTTCTCCATACATTTGAAAGGTATTTGTGTGTGTTACTTTGCTTAAACAATTCCAAATAAACATCATATTAACTACTTATTTAGTTCATTCAGTTTATCTTTCAAAACGCGTCCCGATCACAATCTCTTTCATAATAATAAGTTATGGCGTGAAGTACCTTGTTAATATCTTTCAAATGACGAGTTGAAAGCGATAGCCATAGATTATCCCCCTGATCACTACATAGGAATCCGTGGATCATTATCAAAATATGTACCTACCTAGTAATAGTTTAATAGGTAAGTAGGTATTTTGATAATGGCCCACGGACTCCTATGTAGGTTAAAAAAGAAATAGATGTTTAGAAAACGTTTGTATCACAACTAATAGACTATTAATAGGTATTTCATTTGAATACTAAATTATTTCCTTAACCCCAGTACTTTTCGAGAAAAAGTTTCCGATCGATACTTACTATTATACCGTGTCTCTAGTTATCGGTTGCAATTGCAAGTGGATCAACAACGGTCGTAATTTTAGGCATCACACCACCATGAGAGAGAGAAAGCGTTATTCAAATATTACTTTAAAAAGATAGGGATGACAATATTTTTTCTGTTTATTTTAACGGTTAAATCACACCACACCACACTCGGCCGGCTCATTATCGAATACTACAGTGTAGTGGCAAGATCTAAGAATTTATCCATTTCAAGTGCAAAAAAGTGCAATCAGCAAACAGGCAATGTCAGATTTATCAGTGTTGGAAAGATTGAGCGAAAGGTAAGTTTGTGATACTTAATTATGAATGTATTTTTCATCATTGACTTCAACGTCGTTATGCAACTTCAATGTATGCTTCTGATAGTTTAACCGATATTTAGATGTTTTTTAAATCTAATTGAATTTTAAACGACATCTAAGCTGCATCTATATAAGTAACAAGTGTTCTTAGTTTCTTTCTTCACGGGTGCGGGTGTCGAATTAGAGTTATGTTTTTAATATTTAATAGGTATTGAGCGAAAGGTAAGTTTGTGATACTTAATTATGAATGTATTTTTCATCATTGACTTCAACGTCGTTATGCAACTTCAATGTATGCTTCTGATAGTTTAACCGATATTTAGATGTTTTTTAAATCTAATTGAATTTTAAACGACATCTAAGCTGCATCTATATAAGTAACAAGTGTTCTTAGTTTCTTTCTTCACGGGTGCGGGTGTCGAATTAGAGTTATGTTTTAATATTTAATAGGTAACCGCATTCCTGTCATGCGCCTAATTGAGGTGGTCGGCTAGTAGGTACTTGATACATCCTTCCTACTAATATTATAAATGCAAAAGTATGCCAGTTTGTTTCTTTATTTGTTTGTTCTTCTTTCACGCAAAAACTACTGAACGGACTTGTTTTTTATGAAATACGGAGAGACTCTTAGCCTTCATCATACCTGATGTTAAGTAATGATAAGGCTGATGATGGAAGCGAGCCTCTCCCGGAATCCCCAATCACTGAGGAACTGGCTATCTTATCTTTGACTGCCGGAATACAACAATGCAAAAAACATTGTTGTTATGGCGTCAGACTTAGATAAGATGGTGGTAGCTAGCCAGGCGGACTTACAACAAGTCTTACCACCAAACAAACCGAATACAATATGTTAATATAATAAATATAATACCCCCGCTGAGAATCCAACCCGGGACCCCTGGGTCTAATACCGGTGGTTGTCCCACTAAACAACAGAGGCGGTTAAAATTAGATGATTGCTGAATTTAGATGAAAGGTTTTTATCCCGATAATTCCACGGGAACGGGAACCACATGGGTGAAACCGCGGGTCGTTGCTAGTATCCTGTCCTACTAATATTTACAGCAAAAGTGTGACAGTTTGTTTTTTTAGGTATTTGTTTGTTTGTTCCTCTTTCACGCAAAAACTACTGAACGGATTTGGATGTAATTTGGTATGTAGTTACGTCAAATAGTGGATTTACACATAGGCTACTTTTTATCCCGATATTTCCATGGGAACGGGAACGACGTGGGAAAAACCGCGGGCGGCCGCTAGTTATACACAATGCTAAAGAGTTTGTTTGTTTGAACGCGGTAATCTCCAGAACAACAGGAGTCCTAATAAAAAAAAAAATGGATAGCCCATTTATCAACAAAGGCTTCGGGTACTACGAGCCTGTACCATTTAACTTATATTATAACTATCTGGTTTGAGGAGCCCGTGGCGCAGTGGTTTTTTGAAGTTAAGCCACTTTAGCAATGGTCGGTCACAGGTTGGGTGACCAAGAATTTACTATCTTGAGCTCCTCCGTGCTTCGGAAGGCGCGTTAAGTCGTTGGTCCTGCATTTGCAACGTTAAAACCCACCAATTCCCAATTGGGCCCGCATGGTGGGTTTTGGCCCGTCCTCCTTATCCATCCATGAGGAAGGCCAGTGCCCCAGCAGTGGTGACATTAAAATGGCTGATGCTGATAAGTAGCTGATCCGGCGATTTCGTACCACCTTATCGACATCACGCCACCTATCAACCAGATCCAATTGTAAATCTAAACCATTCTCGAATTCTACTGGGACTCCCATCAATAGCTAATTTTATCAGCCAGTACTTTAGCTACTTATAATTTCCCACGGAACGCGGGGGTTGTTTCTTTTTGGGACGCAGATACCCATGCTATACTTACAACGTGTTATGGATATAACTTTTTAATTTTGCATTTTACAATGCTATTTTTATGTGATAAATATTAAATAAGAAAATATACTAGAAAAAAGCAACTAGTCTCATGTCGCCCTGACGGGATTCGAACCCGCATCCTTGGGAGACCGGCCCAATGCACTAACCAATTATGCTACAGAGACCTATGAGGACACGTCGAATCTTTCTAGTATATTCACTGTTCTACGGTGTTGGCCACCGTCGCTTCATCAATGAGAGAAATATCCTCGCATTCGAAAGAAACATCTTTACAGATGTTTGACTATCGATTAAGATGAAACAGCCATTTAATTATAACTTTTTAATTTTGCATTTTACAATGCTAGTTTTATGTGATAAATATTAAACAAGAAAATATACTAGAAAAAAGTTATGGATAAGCGCAAAACCTTTTAGCCACTTAAAAGGTTCTGCTGATTCTGCTCATGAGTATGAACGACTTTGACTATAGGTCCAACTTTGCAACTCCACAAAGAATCGGCTAATCTAGTCTAAAACTATTCTAGTCATCTCAGTACTATAGAAAATATTTGTTTGCAACAGAAATTTACCTCTTACTTGTATGTACTAATAGCAACATCTGTTGCTTTTTTGTTATTTGTTTTTTTTTACACGATACCTACAAACATCCATGTGCACTTACACAAATGCAAAGCTCAGCTTAGACCTCGCGGACTATACCGATTTAGAAATTGATGATCTTAACCAATGAACGCATCTGCGATCTGTGATTGGTCCGTTTAAATTGGATCAAATAAGTACGGGGTGGATTTGTATAAATTTTAGCTACTTCCAGATAGTTGTTGACGATCAATTGTTGATCCGAAACGGTGCCAATAACTCACATACTTAAGGTATTGGATCAACAAATCGAGTACGGATCAACAAATTTTGGCGGATCAACAAAAAACTGATCATATGTACCGCTGGATCAAACAACTCTTAGCAGAGATAACTATATATATATATATATATATATATATATATATATATATATATAAAGTGTATATATTTGTGTAAAAACCTACCTACCAAGTTTCAACTGTGATAATCTTCATAATTTTGGAATAAAGTGGCTGTGACATATGGACGGACAGACAGACATGACGAATCTATAAGGGTTCCGTTTTTTGCCATTAGGCTAAAAACTCTAAAAAGGGGTCCGCGTCCTGCTGGCATAGCATGCGAACCTTTCCTAATTTATTTTCTTTTCCCCTGACACTTTTCTCGCGTTAGCGCAGGGTGCGTTCCGCTCACACTGTATTGATATGAACGGGACAGACATCCCGAGATAATACGGCGGGGCTATTACCTATCTTTACAACAACAACGCGACAGCAGAAATTGCGCGATAATCGCTTTACGTCACGTATCAACAGTGCGGCCTTTACCGAATAGACGATGAACTACAATGTGCATTAATTTAGTTCCTTTTATTGCTACCAACTTGTTTTTGGCGCTACTGTCAACAACACGCGGCGTTCACTCTCGCATTTAGTTAGGAGCGCTAGAGAGTGAGACGCCGCTATACGACATTTCGTCGTCTCAGCCACATGACACCCACTGCTGCGTATAGGCCTCCCCTAAGGATCTCCACAACGATCGGTCCTGCGCAGTCTACATCCAGCGTCTTCCCGCGACCTTCACCAGATCGTCGGTCCATCTTGTCGGGGCCTACCCACGGAGCGTCGTCCTGTGCGCGGTCGCCATTCCAGAACCGCCCCGCCCCAACGGCCATCGGTTCTTCTCGCTATGTGTCCCGCCCACTGCCACTTCGGCTGAGCAATCCTTCGAGCGATGTCGTTTACTTTAGTCCTCATTTCTGATTCGATCGCGTAGGGAAACGCCGAGCATAGCCCTTTCCATTGCACGCTGGGTGACCTTGAGCTTTCTTATCAGACCCATAGTTAGTGACCTCGTTTCACTACCGTAAGTCATTACTGGCAACACACTGGTCATACAGTCTACTTTCGTCTTGAGACACTGCGGTAAGTGGTAAGTACGAACTATCTGATATATAATAATTGCAAATTTTTTGGTAATAGCCCCCGCCGGTCTACAGAAAGTCGCTGTGTGCATGCTCCAGCTGGCTGGGGGGGGAGTCAATCTGTACCTACCAGCATCCACGCCATTGTTCCGACGGCCGCAGCTGCCCTCCTGGCGGCGGGCGACAGTGGCTTACCGCGGGACAGCATCCACTAGCCGTGGCGGCTGTCAGCGTCGCTGTGCCGAGCACCCTGGAGGGCTGCACCTAGAGAGGGCTCACTCTGTACCCACCTGCATCCAGGCCATGGCGCCGACGGCCGCAGCTGCCCTCCTGGCGGCGGGCGACAGTGGCTTACCGCGGGACAGCATCCACTAGCCGTGGCGGCTATCAGCGTCGCTGTGCCGAGCACCCTGGAGGGCTGCACCTAGAGACGGGCTTATTCTGTACCCACCTGCATCCAGGCCATGGCGCCGACGGCCGCAGCTGCCCTCCTGGCGGCAGGCGACAGTGGCTTACCGCGGGACAGCATCCACTAGCCGTGGCGGCTATCAGCGTCGCTGTGCCGAGCACCCTGGAGGGCTGCACCTAGAGACGGGCTTATTCTGTACCCACCTGCATCCAGGCCATGGCGCCGACGGCCGCAGCTGCCCTCCTGGCGGCAGGCGACAGTGGCTTACCGCGGGACAGCATCCACTAGCCGTGGCGGCTGTCAGCGTCGCTGTGCCGAGCACCCTGGAGGGCTGCACCTAGAGACGGGCTTATTCTGTACCCACCTGCATCCAGGCCATGGCGCCGACGGCCGCAGCTGCCCTCCTGGCAGCGGGCGACAGTGGCTTACCGCGGGACAGCATCCAGCCGTGGCGGCTGTCAGCGTCGCCGTGCCGAGCACCCTGGAGGGCTGCACCTAGAGAGGGCTCACTCTGTACCCACCTGCATCCAGGCCATGGCGCCGACGGCCGCAGCTGCCCTCCTGGCGGCGGGCGACAGTGGCTTACCGCGGGACAGCAGCCACACCGCCGTGGCGGCTGTCAGCGTCGCCGTGCCGAGCACCCTGGTATTAAATAATAATAAATACAGGGTGTACGGTACAATCTTGGACGAATTAACCACTGGACACGAAACCCGAGAAGAATGTATGAAATTACGATCAACCAATTCTTGCGGGGGTGAGGGGCGATTACTAATGTCAAATAATGACAGTAGTGCTTGAAGTAATCGATAATCTTTTTATCGATAAGTAAGGAGTGAATGAATGAAACTATTGAGTTTAATAAACCATGTGTGTTTTAAAGAAATTAGTAAGTCAATTGTTTATTTCGTGGAAAAATAAAAAGCACGATAAGTAAGGAGTGAATGAATGAACCTATTGAGTTTAATAAATCATGTGTGTTTTAAAGAAATTAGTAAGTTAATTGTTTATTTCGTGGAAAAATAAAAAGTACCTAATAATATGAAAACTTCATTAAAAATCCCTCAAATTCATTAAAACTATAAAATATGGTTTCCAAAGCGTGTGTTTGGGTTTTTTTCGTGAAAAATGGGTACATGCAACCTGATACTAAATGGAAGCGCGCCTCTCCCGGAATCCTCAATCACTGAGGAACTGGCTATCTTACCTCTAACTGCCGAAACGGACTTAGATAAGATGGTAGTCCTAGCCAGGCAGACTGACAAATTACTTACTAACACTCTTTATGTGAGTAAAAATCATTAATATTTGGTTTATATAATAATTCATTATTTACATTAACTTCTTCTTCAATCACTCGAGCTTTTTTATATAAAACAAAATATGGGTAATTAGTTCATTACAGAACCTTTGTATAGGACATACACAATAGCAACCCCTCCATAAGTGTTTAATTTTATAATCGATTGCAATCCTTTTCAAAGGTCAAATAGTTGTGGCGCGATGCTCGTATAATATGTACCTTTTAAATGAAAAATTTAAAGGGATTGTGATAGATTTAATATTAGACAATTAGCCTCTCGAGCTGTGACATCTCGTATTCGACATTTTCTTTGGAGCAAAAAATCTAAGTATACTAAAACTTACTAAAAATATTCATCGACATTATAGGATTGTCAAAGATCGTTGAGACTAAAACATTTTATTTTCTCTTTCATTTCTTACATTTAAGAAATATGCATATTTGTAAAAAAAAATATAAACTTGTTTTCACTTTATTAAAGATCTCCAAACTTACGCCACCGTATAAAATTAGCACAACCTAAACCCAAATTAGAAATAGTAGACTAGACTGCTCTTACCAATGAGCTACCGAGACTTCCGATACTTTTATACTTTTAATATGCTGTAAGAATATCCTTCCTTGCATTCGAAAGAAAAAAAAAATAAATGTTTAACGATCAATTATGATGCAACAGCTAATAATTTATGATTTTTGAATTTTTGCGTTGTCAATGCTATTTTTATACTTATGATAAATGTTAATGTACAACACTCTATGATAATGTACAACATAAGTCTAATACTAAAAAACAATGCCGTGACTGATTGATAGGCAACGCACAGCCCAAACGGCTAAATCAATTAAACTGAAATTTTGCATACAGGTTCCTTTAACGATATTGGCGAGCACTAAGGAAGGATGTTTTGATATTACCACGGGAACCATGCGGGTGAAAAAAGCACCTTTTTTTAAGTTTGAAGCTATATTTAAAATATAACGAGCTCAAAGTTCGTAGGGTTGCGTCGTATAATTACAGAGTTCCTATAGTTATCTACTGGCTCCATCATCAGACCTTAGATGATATCTAAGACCTGAGTCCTCGTCCATGTTATCTCCCTGCGTACCGGTTCCACCCAATTTCTTCTTGTTAGGGGTTCAACTGTAAATCTGAAATTAATTTGAATAGTTCCTACATTAAAATTGGATTCGTTCGTTCATTTACATACATCGATATGTTTATCGATATGTTCAAGCCCTATACGACATAAAAATGACAATTGATTGAATGAGTGATACATATAACCCAACCAAATTACTTATGCAATATCTTTGAAGAATTTACACGTACAATGATTACTTTTTGAAATGACGTATTACATTTTGTTTACATACCAAATTTTATTTATTTTACGAAAAATTGCTACTCTAATAGATTGAAATTATACTTACGCGTGAAAAGAAAAATGTTTTGATTGTCCGGTATGTTTTTTACAAATTAACTCAGCGTATTTACCCATTTTTGAGATAATGTTCCACTTCGAGATCTCGCGTCATACTGACAACGCCATATTGCTTACTGTGTCTAAAAGGCAGGGTAAGTGACAGAGGGGTAAAGGCGAACGCGGTCCTCGTTACGCGTCCAGTGGTTAATTCGTCCAAGGGTACAATACAACCGTACATACGGCACGGTCAGCATTTCCGCCATCAGTCAATATTTATGTATTAAGTAACTAGTTCACGATCAGTCATCAGTGCAATTTATTGTAATTAATCAAGCGTAATTTCGAATAGTCGTAGTAGTAAAATAAGTGTTCAACAGCAGTCAAAATAGCAGTGTTTAACATATTTTTCTCTTTTCATTTATCATTCTCAACTGTACAAGTCTGTAAAATTTTATGTGCCCAATGTTAAGGGGGAGGTCGTGTTGTGTTTACATGTCAGGCAATGTTTTTTTTACTTTTTTTATAGTAGCGCTGCGATCAGCTAATTTCGCCTAGCCAAGCTTGGTGCAAGCTCCATAGCTATTTTTTATTATTAATAATATTATTTTAAGTTTGTTTTCTTTAATTTTCATTGCTTAGGTAGGTTTTATATCCAAATAAACGACGCTAAAACTAGATAAAATAAACAAAGAAAAACATTAAAAAAAATGTTCTAAACACGTAACACAACCTCTCCCTAACTTTGGGCACAAAGCTAAAAAAAAACACGGTTTATATAAAATCAACTAACTAAATCAACACAGCGTGACTTAAGGATTTATCACGAGAACACCCTTTTAAGGCTAGTAATCGACGATTTTCGTAGTGTAAAACGAACTCCACTAGGCAGGCCGGCAATCTAGTGTTAGTCATAATTATTATTTATTGTAAGATTTGTGTTTGGCAACGACATGTTCATTTGTAAATTCATCATATGCTATCGGGCCACCGGGGTCCAGAGAACAATGGAATATCAATCGTGTCTCATAATCCGGAGCCTGAGAGGTTAAAATGTTGTTGCTTCTATTAAAGCCGACAAGTTTCTACCCTAGCGCCTGTACATTTTGCCAGTTAAAAGATGTGCCTAATGAATAATAGAAAAAAAAAATTAAACAATTAAAATTCTAAATATGTATAATTTTAATCGTCCAATTTTTTATTAAAAGTATGTATTTACATTCGACTTTTTGAATAAAAATATTTGACTTTAAACTTTGAATTCCAAAAAAAAAGTTTACTTTGACGCAGTCGTCAGTAAAAAACTGCCTACAAATTTGGATAAACGCATGCAATACGCACGAAAAACGCATAAGACTATGCTGTTCATAATCAAATACCTGTGGTCAAACTGCACCGTGGTGGGGTTTTCGGTGAAGTTCCTCAAGGCCGGGCTGAACGCTAGAATGTCTGAGGGGATCCAGTGGTCACCCATCTTGGGGAACGAGTTGTACACGAGGCCCGCGTCCAGACCCGCTACGAACGCGCCTGAAATAATTACGACTTGATTTAGTAAGCTAGTTCTATGAGGTCCCAGAATTCCCGGTAGGAGTTTGTGCTGCCGCCGATCTCTAATTTACATAATATAAGTGCATTAGCTACCGAAAATGATGTCATGTTGTCTATTATTTATTTTAAAAAAATAATAAATAAGCAACATCGCTCATAAATGTCACTTTAATACAGATTTTGGGCAGTATTGGCAACTTTGTAATAATTCAAAACCGACCAAAAAGTCGGATGAATAACAGCAGGGGGCCTACCGCCATCTCTTAACGCAGTATTGTTTCAATCTTACCATGATATTTCATTCTACGAATCTCTTAAAGTAAGCTTGTTTTTTGACGGAAGTTTTGTGACGTCTTCGCTCAATCATCGCCTCCAAAGTGTGAAGTGTGTTAAAATGTGACAACTTCAATAAAAACAAAAGGTAAACAAAACGTTCTTACGACATGACGGTTTTTAAGAGATGTCGGTAGGTCTGCAGGTGCCTAAACCTTTTTATAACACTCTACTACATACTTATACTACCAAATCAACAACCAACCTGACACTGCAGTGAAGAACGCCATAGCTTTAACAGTATGGGCGAGTGCAGTGAATCCTTTCAGCTCCTTTATCCTCTGGTAAGTGGCGGAGGCCGGGAAAGGGCGGAGTACCCTCAGGGCTCCGCCCAGCAGCCCAGCGTACAACACGAACGCAAGACTCAGGTGGGCCGCGAGACGGTATTGGGACACGCGAGGCACGTCTGAAGGACCCTGGAATCTGTCTTCGAGCCCTGACTTCACCATGTACCAGCCCATGAGACCCTGCGGGAGAAGGAGTTATGACGAATGCAAATTAAATAATAGTAGTTAAGCGCTTTTGATTCGTCAAACGTTATGATTTGAACGAGATGCCGGTTTGGGTTTAAGACAGTCAGATCAAGAAATGCCAGCCTATCGTGTCGACATAATATATTTTTTAAATGAACGAGACGGGGAGAATAGTCATACCTGATGTTAAGTATTGATAAGGCTGAAGATGGAAGCGAGCCTCTCCCGGAACCCTCAACCACTGAGGAACTGGCTATCTTATCTCCAACTGCCTGAACACAACAATGCTAAAAACATTGTTGCTATGGCGTCAGACTAAGATAAGGTGGTGGTAGCTAGCCAGGCGGATTTACAACAAGTCCTACCAAACCAATATGTAGCCCGGCTTGAAATCAAACCCGGGACGACTAGGTCTGATACCGGTGGATGTTACCTCTAGACCAGAGAGGCGGTTAAGAATAATAAATGTGTAACCAATAGAATGCAAGGCGGTATTGGGACCCGCGAGGCACGTCTGAAAGACCCTAGGACCTATCTTTGAGTCCTGACTAGATCATGTACCAGCCCATTAGAATTAGATCCTGGGGAGCTGACAAAAAGGACAAAGACCATTCCTATTAAGAATGTCATGGAAACCCTTATGAGAGACCTATACCCAGCCACTGCTGGGTATTAGGCCTCTCATAAGGGTGAGTGGTGGTGTCATGCGGCTGATCACTGGTGATGATGAAATGCGATTTAAAATGGCGAGTGATGACATGGCGTGACTAACTGCCAACTTCATTTACTCTATGTATAGTCAGTAATTCAAAGGAAACTACTTTATCCTGGCTAATTATAAAAATGTTCAGTTTAATTGAAGTAAGTCACTTGATTGCTTTACGTAGATTTTATTACTATTCATTATTGGGATATAATGTGAGAATGTAGTTTGAATTAGGCACACTTTGTGTGTTGGTGACCTATTTTATGGTCGATAACCCTAGTCAATTAGATAATTAGATAATTAATAATCTATATTATACTAATATTATAAAGAGGAAACATTTGATTGTTTGTTTGTTTGCATTGAATAGGCTCCGATACTACTGATCGGATTTGACTGAAATTTGGTACACACATATTGGTTAGCCTGGTTATGAACATAGGATACTTTTTATCCCGATATTCCCACGGGAACGGGGACCACGCGGGTGTAACCGCGTGCGACTGCTATTAGATTATAAAGAGTATACTTACTCAAAATAAGTTAAACTAGGTTAAAAGTAGTAAATGTACCTACACTTTAGTTAGACTTGTTTAACCAATTTGATTAAGAATACTTTATTTCCGTATGCTTGTTTCTGTATATAAATGTGTAATTGTGGTATGTGACTAACAGAGCACTGTGCAACCCTGTTTAGCATTTTTATAAGAACTTTAGAAACATCATATTGTAAGTACGGCTTCACAAAACTGTCTAAATTTCCACATCGATTTTGATCTCTAACACGTTAGACATTGAGTTCGGAATTGATAGAAGAAAGGACATCCGCACGGATCCATACAACAACGTGCCAGTTTATAGTGAATTGATACACCTATGCAGTCTGTTACAGAATTTAATAGACGTGCTATAAACCTCACACACAAATTGTTAGAGGCGATTAATAAAGAGAAATACACGATTGGAAGGTGCAGTCGTAGAAAAAAACCGGCCAAGTGCGAGTCGGACTCGCGCACCGAGGGTTCCGTAAAATATTTTTTATTATATGATGTAACAAAACATTTACGGTTTTCGCAATTTTTCCTTTATCTGTACTATAAGACTTACTTCATATCAAATTTTAATATTTTAAGTTCACGGGACCTGTAGGTTTTGATTCCCGTGCGAGTTTCGAAAACTTCCGGCATAAACGGCTGTATCTTTTGATTGCTTTGGCTTAGAAGTTTGATTTTTTCACAGTTCCAAGGGACAGTAGACCTGAGTATTAGATATAAATTTCAGTTTGATACGGACGGATAACGAACTAATCCTATAAGTTTCTTTGTGCAATATTGTACATGACGGATACACAATACAATCACATGCAATACATTTGATAAAGTCACCCACTTTCTTTGATCAAAAAATGTACATTGGACCCAGGGGCGTAGCTACCGCTGTATCAGCCGTATCACTTATAAGGGGTCTCGACGGGTTCCCGAGATAAACGAATACGGACGGACGGACAGACGGACAAGAAATTGATCCTATAAGAGTTTCGTTTTTTCTTTTGAGGTTCACGAATTGACCCTAACCAGCCCCCTAATTGTCTAATTTCAAAATCTATCACAATCCCTTTCAGAGGTATTGTGATTGTGATATTTTCGTCTGCCACTTTGCTTATACAGTTTAATTTCGTTTATTCCATACCTTTCAAAACGCGTCCCGATCACAATCCCTTTCAAATATAAATAAACTAGCCGTGCCCCGCGGTTTCACCCGCGTTTTTCTCGTTTCCGTGGAAATACCGAGATAAAATATTGCCTATATTGTAGCCTCCCTCAATAAATAGACTATTGAATATTTAAACAGTTTTCATATCAGATCAGTATTTCCCGAGATTACCGCGTTCATAACAAACAACCAAACTTTTCAGCTTTATAATATTAAGAAAAATATAGATAAAGTTAAATTGTATAAGTCGCAGGCAATAGCTGTCTATCTGTTTGACATTCAGCCAGACACATAAGAATCCTCCTCGTCTCGCCCGCCGCCGCGCCGCCAGCGTCTTGTCTTGCTTGCATCAAGCGCGCGTGGATTTCCTTAGCAGAGTTATTTTAGAAATGTATTTATTATGCTCTTCAAAGATCTTATACTTACAATCATTAACAAATATATTTCAAAAAAGATTATTACAGGATTTTATGTTGATAAAATAAAAAACTATGGCCCATAACCTTGGACGAATTAACCACTGGACACGAAACCCGAGAAGAATGTATGAAAACACGATCAACCAATTCTTGCGGGGGTGAGGGGCGATTACTAATGTCAAATAATGACAGTAGTGCTTGAAGTAATCGATATTTTTTTTTATCGATAAGTAAGGAGTGAATGAATGAACCTATTGAGTTTAATAAATCATGTGTGTTTTAAAGAAATTAGTAAGTTAATTGTTTATTTCGTGGAAAAATATAAAGCACCTAATAATATGAAAATCTCATTAAAAAAATACCTCAAATTCATAAAAACTATACAATATGGTTTCCAAAGCGTTTGTGTTTGGGTTTATTTTGTGAAAAATGGGTAGATACATGCAACCTGATACTAGTACTGTACTGATAAGGCTTAAGATGGAAGCGCGCCTCTCCCGGTATCCTCAATCTCTGAGGAACTAGCTATCTTACCTCTAACTGCCGGAACGGACTTGGATAAGGTGGTAGTCGCTAGCCAGGCGGACTTACAATTTACTTACTAACACTTTTTAAGTGAGTAAAAAACATTAATATTTGGTTTATATAATAATATAATTCATTATTTACATTAACTTCTTCAATCACTCGAGCTTTTTTATATAAAACAAAATATGGGTAATTAGTTCATTACAGAACCATTGTATAGGACATACACAATAGCAACCCCTCCATAAGTGTTTAATTTTATAATCGATTGCAATCCCTTTCAAAGGTCAAATAGTTGTGGCGCGATGCTATGTGATGCGATGTGAATAATATGTACCTTTTAAATGAAAAATTTAAAGGGATTGTGATAGACTTAAAATTAGACAATAAACCCCCTGTGTGCTTCTCGAGCTGTGATATCTCGTATTCTACATTTTGTTTGGAGGCAAAAATTTAAGTATACTAAAACTTATTGAAAATAATCATCGACATTAGAAGATCGTTGAGACTAAAACATTTTAATTTCAACTCTAGTCCATTTACATTTAAGAAATATGCATATTTGTAAGAAAAAATGTAAACTTGTTTTCACTTTATTAAAGATCTCAAAATTTACGCCACCGTACGAAATTAGCACAACCTAAACCCAAATTAGAAATAGTAGACTAGCGTTTGGATAGCGTATGGTCCAGCATACGCTATGACAGTATTAAACAACAAACTCCCAGAAGTTATAATTATATATAATGACCTATATTTAAGATAAAGCCAAGGCAGTATCTTTCTAGCAACTACTAGCTGAAATACTAATTGCAAGTATATTGCAACCAATAGTTTATTGTAGTTTTAAGATTGTTTTACTTGAATATAATAAAACGATCTTAAAATTAAAATATTATAAGATTAAAAAATAGTATAATATAGCTAAGTACATACATAAATATAATTAATTTTATTCTTGCTGTGACCTAACAAGGTTTATGTTAGAAACAAATAATAAATGTAACCACCATTTATGATACATTTTAACAAGAAAAATATTGGAACAAATGAACTCGGCCACAAGTGAATTTTCAGATGTGACTTGAACCCACGACCTTTGGGAATCCGGCCCACTGCTCTAACCAATGAGCTACCGAGTTTTGCGGACCACTGTCGAAATTCTCCGATACTTTTATATTTTTATACGCTGTAAGAATATCCTTCCTTGCATTCGAAAGAGAAAAAAAAACAAATGTTTAACGATTAATATTATGATGCAACAGCTAATAAGTTATGATTTTTTAATTTTTGCGTTGTCAATGCTATATTTATACTTATGATACATTTTAAATATTAATGTACAACACACTATGATAATGTACAACATAAGTCTAATACTAAAAAACAATACCGTGACTGACTTACAGGCAAGGCAACGCACAGCCCAAACGGCTAAACCAATTAAACTGAAATTTTGCATACAGGTTCTTTTAACGATGTTGGCGAGCACTCAGACAGGATTTTTGATAATACCACGGAAACGGGAACCATGCGGGTGAAATAAGCAACATTTTTTTTAAAGTTTGAAGCTATATTTCAAATATAACAAGCTCAAAGTTCGTAGGGTTGCGTCGTTTAATTACAGAGTTCCTATAGCCATCTTCGGGCTCCATCATCAGACCTTAGATGTTATCTAAGACCTGAGTACTCGTCTATGTTATCTCCCTCCACCCAATTCTTCTTGTTAGGGGCTCAACTGTAAATCTGAAATTAATTTAAATAGTTCCTACATTAAAATTGGATTCGTTCGTTCATTTACATACATCGATATGTTTATCGATATGTTCAAGCCCTATACGACATAAAAATGACAATTGAATGATTGAGTGATACGTATAACCCAACCAAATTACTTATGCAATATCTTTGAAGAATTTACACGTACAATGATTACTTTTTGAAATGCCGTATTACATTTTGTTTACATACCAAATTTTATTTATTTTACGAAAAATTGCTACTCTAATAGATTGAAATTATACTTAAGCGTGAAAAGAAAAATGTTTTGATTGTCCGGTATGATTTTTACAAATTAAATCAGCGTATTTACCCATTTTTGAGATAATGTTCCACTTCGAGATCTCGCGTCATACTGACAACGCCATATTGCTTACTGTGTCTAAAAGGCAGGGTAAGTGACAGAGGGGTAAAGGCGAACGCGGTCCTCGTTACGCGTCCAGTGGTTAATTCGTCCAAGCCCATAACTCATTAATAGGTACCAACTCTTAGCATCTTACACACGTGATAACTTTTAAACAAAATATCCGATTGAGATGAAACAAAAAGTATTTTACTTCTACATAAATACTCTTGATAACATAATGCTTAATTTCGATAAAGATTAATATTACGATACATATTTAACGTAGTTTTTTTTCTTTAGACGATTTAATATACATATTAAACACCCAGACCAAGACAAATAGACATGTTCATGCACACAAATATTTGTCTTGTCCGGGGATCGAACCCGGGACCTCTGGCGCAGAAAGCGGGGTTAGTACCCCTGCGCCAAACAGGTCGTCAATATCAAATAGTGACGGCCTGAAGTATGTAAATATCTTTGAAATGACGAATTGAAAGGGATTGCGATAGATTTTAAAATTAGACAATTAGCTTCCAGGGTTCAAAGAACCTCACCAGCTGGGTTCATATTGTATGAATGAATACGATTATCTTACGCAATCTCACCCCAGGTTCGCGAAGATAATATAATTTGACTTTCAATTGGGAGGAAATAATAAAATAAAAAAACGTGTTTTTTGGCTTCAGCTGCTTAACCCACCAACCGAACCGCAGCCGACGAGCACAGAGATGTTAACTCTCCTAACCATCTTACAAGTTATCGCCTGAGAGGAAATTACCGAGCAATTTTAGACATTAATTTAAAAAAGTCAAATGTTGAAATATATGAAGTCAGTATAAAATATCACTATATATATATATATATATATATATATATATATATATATATATATATATATATATATATATATATATATATATATATATATATAATCAAATATCTAATCTCCGCTTAGATTTTTGATAGTTAGGATGGACTTTCAGTTTCACTTAACTATAATTCTATACTTATCGAAATACACTTAAGTCGGACATGTCTTCAATCCTAGATCAATTCAAGACAAGTCGATATTAAAATACCGGCCCTAAATGAAATTTCAAATGCTTTTTCTTCCGACTGTACTAGAAGATCTTGTATCTACTGGCGTCACCTGGTTGTCTCAGGGGGATTATAACATTCCCTTTGGCACAACTGGTAGTGCTGGCGGGAACAGCATTTCCCCTAGGCACTACTGCATACGTAGCATGAGCACCTCGACAAAGCTTTCTCGACACTTTTCTCGCGCGAGCGTATTGTCTGTCCCGCTCAAACTGTACTGATATGAGCGGGACAGACATCGCGAGATAAGCGTCGACAGCGAGTCGCGGTGCGCATGCTACGCTGGCTGGCGTCGCTTGGTTGTTGTTTCATTATAAAATTCCCGATAACACAACTGGTAGTATTGAAGGTAACACCCGATGGCACATCTGGTAGTGCTCAAGGGAATAGCAGTGCCCCAAGGCGTTACTGGTAGTGCCTCACGGTTGTGCCACGGGTAAGAAACGATTAGTTTAGAATTTTATAAGACCTTTAGAAATAAATGTAGTATATGTAGTAGAAATTTGATATTTTATACGGTCATTTTTATTTTAACTGTACATATTTTACTCATTTGTAGAGACGATTGGTGTCAATAATCCCGCGATAAGTTATGTCAGCAACAAGGCTCAATCGGAAAATAATTAAAACAACGTAGCTGATTATTGGCATTCAGTCACAGTTCTTGCATTGGTAAGCCACAAACAGAGTGCACATAAGATGTATTGGTGTATAATTTTTATAATGGTTGTGAAGCAAATGTCGTGTGATGAGATTTATGGTGGAGAATCATTTCCAATAAAGTATTTGTCGCCAGATGGACACCTCGTGACTTCTGCGGATATGGACTATTATATTAGGCAATTACTTCGTCCTTTAAAGTATTACAACGAGGCACCGAACGATACCGATGTGAGCGCGTCGCTGAGCGCCTTTTTCACGAAGTGTGAGTAACGTTCAATTACTGATTTGAAGCATGCAAAAAAGCTAAAAGTCGGTTGTTGGTAACAAATAACCACAACTGCAAACACAGACAGAACATGCATTACAGCACACACACGAACAGCATTTTTTTTGTCAACATGCCAACAGCAGATGTCGACAAAGGAAACCGCAGAGCTGTCGCCTTTGATCGACGCGTCGTCGGCAGCAAGCGTCGACGTTGTGTGTGGCAGCGCGCTGTGTCGACGCGACGCCGACGTCTCGAATATTGCTGCCGACCAATGTCGACAGCTGCAGTTAATTCTGTCGAAAGACTCGACAGCTGCTGCAGTCTCTGTCGACAGCTGCTGCAGGCTCTGTCGACATTTGCAGTTGGCTCTGTCGACAGCAAAGTGCTGCTCGTGTATGTGGCGCCTAGACAACTAGACAAATTTTTAGTTAAGTAACTTTAATTAAGTAAAATAATGAGCTAGACCTAAATTTGTTGGTCTTACTTTTTAATAACTATTCATAATGGTTACCTCACCACCTTCATCATGGTCTAAATGCTCATCGAAATTAAGTTTTCAGTTGTATATTTGTTTTATTGCTGTCATAAAATTATCATTTACTTTTGTGTTTGCGAAGTACTTACCTACTTAAGAGCCCACAGAGCCCTAGAAACAATTTCAACAAGTATGTTATTTTGCAGCAATAATGAAGAGGGTTATCAAAGACTATGGAGCCAAGCTACAGAATAACCAAACGGAGAGTTTGAAAAAAATTATACATCTGAGCGAGAATATGGTGTCACACTACGTATACACTAACGCGGCATACGATTGGGATGACATGGAATTCAGGGGTAATCTAAACATAATTCACGCTACATCATGTCGCGACCGGGACGCGAAATTACAAAGCCTATACTATTTCAGTCACGATACGAGTCAAACTCTAATAGATGAGCCTTTGTAAATTCCTTGACAAAATTAATTAATTTAGTGTTTAATGGTTATTTCATTTTAAGAATGATTAAAATTCGTTTAATATGTTACTGATACCTACCTACTTTAAGATATTTTTTCATTACAGTTTTGTATTTCAATTTCCAGCATTTATAACGCGTCTGCAAATTAGTATTTAATTGATTTTGATTGGTAAACTGATTTATTCTATATTAGTATTCATATTAGCGCCTACCCTTTTAAGTATCTAATAAATTTTGAAGAAAACAATAGATATTATCGAATACTTAATTTTTTGTCCGAATCAGACTTGCATTTGCAACTAGACAAAGGCTCATCTATTAGAGTTTGACTCGTGACTGAAATGGTATAGGCTTTGTAAATTCGCGACCGGGAGACGGTCAAGCAATGAATCACTTCATTGAAAATTATATATAATATATTATAGATGGTTTTTCGTTTCTTTTTATCTTCTTGTTTTTACACCGCGAAGACTGGGAAAAGGGAGCTTAACAAATTTCGCAAAGCATAGTGGCATCAGCAAGAGTGTGAAAACACGCCAACATATTCCAAGCAGAGGTATACGCCATCATAGAATGCGCGGAGGTCGCCAACGATAGCCAGGCAGCCCTCAACGCTATCAATTCGAATGTCGTACATTCGAAATTGGTGAAGGACTGCGTCGATAAGCTGAATGAGCTGGGACAACGGAATAAATTATTCTGGAATGGGTACCAAGTCACTCGGGAACCATTGGCAATGAAAAAGCTGATAAACTTGCAAGGGCTGGAGCTCAGGGCCAACAGCTAGGTCCAGCCTTTCTGTGGTATCTCAAGAACCAAGCCATGCAACTTCTCAAAGGCAACCTATTTGACGAGTCAAAAAAATACTGGTTAAATCAACCAGGATTAGTACACGCCAAAATCCCTTATAGGGTACTCGCAAAAGCAAACTGCTGAATTTCTAGAGCTCAGTAGAGCAAACATATGTGCGATTGCCAGACCCTTAACTGGACACTGCAAACTAAACATGCAACAATTTCACATGAAATCGAGTGAAACTAACGTTTGCCGTCACTGCGGAATGGAGAAAGAAACACCCAACCATGTCCCATGTGACTGCGCGGACACCTAATTCACAAACGCAGTATCCACCTGGGCCGGCATATAATTCGGTCAGAGGAACTAAAATCTCTCAGAGCTTGGAAGATTTTAAACTTCCTGGAGGCCGCCAGGCTGAAAGAGATACTATAACAAGGTGGCGAGTTACAATCAGCTGTGTAGTGTCGGCTTAGAATAGCACTACCCCCTCTCATCCCGTGGGTATCGTAAAAGGCGACTAAAGGACTCCGTCTTCAGGAGACAGCAGCGTCTCTTGGCCATTCTGCGATCGCTTGCAAAGTATATGTGAGGATTAGGAGTGCAGCAAGTGGAAAGAAATTATCTCTACCTAGTACCTACCCTCACGAGGGGAAAGCTGTGTTAGATGTATTAGTAATGTATGATAAGATAATTTATTGTTCCAGTATCAAAGTTGTTTATCTCTGACGAAGCCCAAGTTTTGTCAATCCGGGATTTTAACAGAAACCGACTCAGACGGTGGATCCTAACAAGGGATAACAATATGAATGAATATTTGGAGGCGATGGACAATGCGACTATGCCTAAAGAGATCTACGGCTATTTAACGGACAAGAACCCCAACGACAAATACTTTATAGGAATGTACGCATCAGGTATATGCATTTTAGTGGTAGTACCCTCCATAATATGTTACGAATTAGGGAACATTGGGCATATACCTACCTGCCTGCGTAACAAATTGCTACGTAGATGTCTATTTTTTTATTTTTTCGACGAGGAGACTGTTAGCCTTCATCACCTGGTGTTAAGTATTGATAAGGCTGAAGATGGAAGCGAACCTCTCCCGTAATCCTCAACCACTGAGGAACTGGCTATCTTATCTCTAACTACCCGAACACAACAATGCTGAAAACATTGTTGTTATGGCGTCAGACTTAGATAAGATGGTGGTAGCTAGCCAGGCGGACTCACAACAAGGCCCACCAACCAAACCGAATACAATACGTACCCCCCGCTGGGAATCGAACCTTGGACCCCTGGGTCTGATACCGGTGGTTGTTATCACTAGACCACAGAGGCACTTAATATATTAAATTAACAAGTTAATATATGATTTTTTATTAACTTGTTCTTCTATAAACGTATTGTCACATAATTTATATGTTTACAGATAAGTGTGTGTCTCATATACCATACAACGGCGAGCCGATCGATGTGACAAAGTTGCGTAAATGTAAAACTGATGAGTTTTGTGAGAAACATATATATTCGAACCCTTCCATCGGGTACTATTTGAGCCACAGGTAAATCCATTAACCGTAGTTTATTCTTATAAGACAATCATTTAATTTAGCCACAAATTCGGTGGTTAATAATCCTACTACATATTCTGGATAACATCTTATACCAAACCATTGCCAAACGTGGCGTGGATGTGACTCTGAGAGATGTTTATACAGGGTGTTAAAAGACCCATAATGAAACCGTAAACCACGTGTTCTCCCCATTGTTACTACAATTTTCTTGTTTGGGGCCAAATCTGAGAACCTGATAGTGAAGGAGTTATTGAGTATCAAAGTCAATATTTATTTTTAAAGATTATCATTTAAAGTTACAAAACCGCCAAGAATATAAAAACCAATCAAAGAAACTGAACCCGGCCGCCTACTCGTACCCTCTAGACATACGCACACGTTGTTGAAAGCGACTTTTTGCGTGTAAAAATAGCACTCTCTTTTTGAAACCGAAAACTAAAAGTTATTTCCCAGCAATTATTTTTACATTTTTTTTTTGAACGACGACGGTGAGAGTCTTAGCATTCATGATACCAAGTATTGATAAGGCAGAAGATGGAAGCGAGCCTCTCCCTGAATCCTCAGTCACTGAGGAACTGGCTATCTTATCTTAAACTGCCGGAACACAATAATGCTGAAAACATTGTTGTTATAGCGTCAGGCTTAGACAAGATGGTGGTAGCTAGCCAGGCGGACTTACAACAAGTCCTTTCAACCTACTTCCAACCAAACCGAATACAATATGTACCCCCGCTGGGAATCGAACCCGGGACCCCTGGGTCTGATACCGGTGGTTCAGTGGCAGATCTACTAGTTCAAAACACTACTTTGGAGAGTGTGCGAGAGAACTGCACGACCTTGTTCCTCCAGCCCCTTTCCACCATCGGGGTACCCGACGCACGTTAGCTTACCACCCGTACGTAGTTGACATTCCAACGGTCCGTACCAAGCGCTTTGCTGACACATTTCTTATGTGAACCGCTAAAGAATGGAATGCGCAGCCTACTCATGTGTTCCCCGATTCCCACAACCTTGGCCTCTTCAAGGCGAGAGTGAATAGGTATTTCCTGGGCAAGCATGCAACACCTTAGACTAGATCCTGTTTATTAAGCACAATGGTCGTCAAATGCCTGCCCAGTTATTATAAAAAATTATATCGTTGATTTTATAGCACAAACAAGAAACAATACAATAACCAACAACAAGTCTGTGGCTTGCCTCGCAACCGAGTCGTTCTTTTTATTTGTCAGAACATACGAGTATAAGTAATATAAGAATTATTTATAAGAGTAAGAGATTCGGAAACACGTTTTATTTAAACTTCAAAACTTTGCAGATTTGTTAACGCCTACTTACGGATTACTTACGGATGCTACATCAGATCGGAGTCAGAAGACTTTGAGTTGATGGATCAGCTGTGCGGTAACATGTACCGGGAGACGGTGTACCTGGCCCGCAGGGGATACTTCAGTAGGGATCTCTTCTTGGAGCTAAGTAATATTTGTTTTATGATATCATTTTAGGGTGGCTTTAGACTCTGATCGTTCGGCGCTGACAGCCGAAACGTATATTAACTCACTGCCCACCGTCCCCGTGCTAAGTTTTAGTCGACAAATGACAAATTCTACAAATTCCAGACTCGTTTTTAACGCCAGATTCTTTAATGCCTGATTCTACAAATGTAAAATTCAATAAATTAAATTATGGCTATTGATACGAAAATCTGACATTTATAGAATCTGACATTTGTAGAATCTGGCATTTGCAGAATCTGACGTTTAAAGAATCGGGCGTTAAAAACGAGTCTGGCATTTGTAGAATCTGACATTTGTCGACAAAGAGACGCGTTACTCAAAAACGCTTAGGTCATACATTTCGACTGTTAGCGCCGAAAACGGTCAGTGTGCGGTCAGCGCGGCTCTATAACCAGCCATCATAACGCTGTTTTTGTAAGTTTTTTTTACCTAAATCGTAATGGACTCCCACGGGAAAACGTCCAAGAGGGGGACCTAGTGGATCATGGATGAATCTTGACTCGTGTATGTACAATAGCCCTAAGGGCAAAGGCCTCTTTGCCCTGCAGTGCGACGATTCAGGCTAGTAATAATATAATCACACGACTTGTCTTAAACTGCGCAGGCAGGACACAAAACTGCAAGCTTTGGCTATCCCGGCTTTTGAATTGATGTAGCAAGACGTCAGAAAACGTGTCGAAATTGTCTAGATTATTTTTTTGCTCTAATTCAGCGTTATTCCGTTAATGCTGGTAGGAGAAAAAAATTTGGACTATTCGAAAGTACTTATCTATAAGTCTATTTGAATAAAAATCTTTGACTTTGACTTTGAATGTGAGAGATATCATCAAATAACTTCTACACTCTTCTCTTTGGCATTTTAAAAGTGTTTTGATTTCATCTATAGTTAATCTTTAATATTTTTATTTATACAATAAATAAACGTTTTTATTCCAATTCATCGATGTATTTTTATGTTTCACTATTTATTTTCACGTTATCGGTTCATTCATATTTTACCTGCGGTGTATTAACTGTATAATCTTTTTAAAATATACCTTTTCACGCCTAAACCACTGTAACAATTTTCAAAGAACTTTTATTGTATATGATTTTGTAATTTTTGCATTTTTCAATGCTATTTTTATACTTATGGTAAATTTCGACGGTGGTTCGCAAGTCTCGGTAGCTCAGCGGTTAGAGCATTGGACCGGATTTCCAAAGGTCGCGGGTTCGATTCCCGTCTGAGAATTCACTTGTGGCCGAGTTAATTTTTTCCAATATTTTTCTATTTAAAATTTACCATAACTTTTATTGTAGTTAATTACATTCGTATTTGTAATGTTGTTACCTGAGATAAAGCTGTCAATTTTCCTGCACCAATCCTCGTTAGTTCAAAAGATGTTAAATGCACGGTAGGAAAGCTATGGCTATATTTATTTCTTAGCTATTGCTTTGCTTAAGAAACACCCTTGGTCGCGGAAATAAAGTGGAATTAGAGATGAATATTTATGTGAAACCAAAAACTATAAATATCGATACGTACAACTTATGTTTTGGCGCGCACTGTTCATTGAAATAAAACAACTTTTACGGATATCAAACGCGCTATATTTCCACGAACTAAGTTGTAATTGTCCGAATTTTTTGGTTTTTTAGGGGTTTTTTTGATTTTCCCGACGTTTCGGCACCTTTACAGCTGCCGTGGTCACGGGATGACTGTCATCCATTATTATTTCTATAAATATCGAGTTTTTCAGTTGCCCTCTGCGGTTTCTTGGGATATGAAGAGTTTCACCGCAGAAACTGGTTCTACAAAGCCTCAAGTTGGATAAATGAGCACGGCTGCGTGGTTGAGGACCGGAACTTCATCAAGAACCGAACTAGGTTCGTGAAGACACTGACTGGCGTCAGAGAGAGGTCGGCGTATAACAAGTACTTCTGTAAGGTACTGCTGAGCGAGTGCGACCAACATCCGACTGCGCTGGTAATGGTTGTATTGAGTCATGCGATAAGGCACGCCGCTCGGTTCATGAATGCGAATTAAATTGTAAACGATATTTTTTTATTAACTTGCAAAAATAAATAAGCTGTATCAAGACGTATTTTTCCTATGATTAATATTAGTTGTGGTAATTTACGGTAATAAAAATTCATGAAGAATGCGAATTAAATTGTAAACGGTAATAAAAATAAAAATTATCAAGAACACATCTGTACTTCGCAAACCACTTGGTCCCCGCTGTATTTTGCAGTTGCTAAATCTAAAACCCAGCAATTTGCATTGGGCCCGCGTAATGGGACATGACCCACGCTCCTCATCCATCCATAAGTGAGGCCAGTGCTCCAGCAAAGAGGATACTAACATGAACGATGATGACAAGGACAATGTTTACAATACTAGAATAAGCAATTGATTCAGCGTTATCCCTTGGCACAGCCATCAGCAACAGGCGGAGAAAACAATTGTATTGGCAAAATTGTCGTAAGAGTCGACTAAGAGGCTCGCCGCATTGAACACCTGTGCGAGAGAAGGAAAACTTGAAACAAACCCTCTACCAACCCGCCTGGCCGGCGTGGTAGCAGTGGGCTAATATCCTCCTATGAACGCCACAATAGGCGTGAGCTAGGAGAGGCCTATGTCCAGCAGTGGACGTCCACATGCTGATGAATATCGCTGATTTAAAGTATAAACTACTACATAATTTTGATAATTTTTCTATCATGTCAGTAGCTCAAAGAGTAATTTGGCCCGGATAGCGAAGGAATACGGTTTCGTGTCACGTCTTAGCAGTTGAATGGAGACAAGTTGTATTTTTCTTAGTATTAATGCCAGTAAGTACAAATCTCGAGTTTTTCAGTTGCTCTCTGCGGTATGATGGGATACGAAGAGTTCCACCGCAGAAACTGGTTCTACAAAGCTTCAAGTTGGATAAATCAACATGGGTGCGTGGTGGAAGACAGGAACTACGTTAAGAACCGTACCACGTTCCTAAAGACATTGACTGATGTTAGGTTGAGAGAGGCATATTACAAGTACCACTGTGTTCAGCTTATGAGCCAGTGCGATGAGCATCCAACCGCGATGGTGATGATCGTGTTAGCGCATGCGATAAGGCACGCTGCTCGGTTCATAAATGTCAATTAGTTTTTAGACATTGGTAATATATAAATGTGAGATATAGTGTTCCTATTTTTTGTCAATAACGCTATTCGTTGCGGAGATTACTCCGCTCCGTATATTACACTTACATTAGTAAGAATATACGACTTTTGATTATGTGATAGTTCGAATGACGAACTCGCAACACAAGAAAGTTGTAGTAAGTTAGCTATCTAACGTACCCTATTGTACAAAATACAGAAACAGTCCACCAGTTCACATATTATCTCTTCTCTTGACGACCTGTTTGGCGCAGGGGTACTAACCCCACCTTCTGCGCCAGAGGTCCCGGGTTCGATCCCCGGACAAGGCAAATATTTGTGTGCATGAACATGTCTATTTGTATTGGTCTGGGTGTTTAATATGTATATTATATATGTATTTACAAAGAAAAAAAAAGTATAGTAGTAAAAAGTAGTAAAAGTATTTTACAAACTGACATTGACAACCTGTCAAATGATCCTACTGAATAAAAAATCTGACTAAAGTTATAGTGGATCTGTGGACTTACCTGCGCAGCCACGAGGGCGCAGTACACACCCACACGCTTCTTCATGGCGGAGTCCAGGTGCCCTCTGGCGTAGAACCACGCGGCGGGCAGGAATACGGCAGCGCCTATCGCCCGCCCCCATGTGCGGTGGGCATACTCCATCCACCAGATCCATTTGAATTCTGATAGTGTCATGTTCTGGTTTTTACTGTGGAGAATCAGTGTCTGTCAGTTCAGTCGTAAAAATCCTAAGTCCTATCCTACTATATATATTTTTATTATATTATTAATTTATTATTAATTTATTATATTAAAAAAACTAAAAAAAAATATTTTTATATATTTTTTTAGTTTTTTTTTTTAGTTTATTGATCATGTACACACCTTAGTCCTGTTCTATATAAGGAGGAGCGGAGTCCCTTACTACAGACATTTTTATGTTTAAAAGGGGACTCCAGACTCCAGATAAATATTGTTATAGTTTAGTTCTAAGGTAAATAAAGATTTTTGATTTTTTTTTGATTTGACTATAATATTATAAAAATGCTAATGTTTGTGAAGTTGTTTGGATGTTTGTTACTCTTTCACGCTAAAACTACTGAACGGATTTGGTTGAAATTTGGCACACAGATGGCCTGGATTTAACCGCCTCTGTGGTCTAGTGGTCCAACCACCGGTATCAGACCCAGGGGTCCCGGGTTCGATTCCCAGCGAGGGTACATATTGTATTCGGTTTGGTTGGTGGTAGGACTTGTTGTAAGTCCGCCTGGCTAGCTACCACCATCTTATCTAAGTCTGACGCCATAACAACAATGTTTTCAGCATTGTTGTGTTCCGGCAGAGAGATAAGATAGCCAGTTCCTCAGTGATTGAGGATTCCGGGAGTGGCTCGCTTCCATCTTCAGCCTTATCAATACTTAACATCAGGTATTATGAAGGCTAAGAGTCTCCCCGTCGTTCATAAAAAAATCGGTTGTCTGTAAAGTCGGTTTACTGACGATAGTTGAACGTGACAACGTCATAAGAAAATATTGATGACACGCGGACGCATCGCTCACTCAAGTAGGAGAGAGACAGATGTCGAACGCTGCCGAACGCGGAGGCCGATTGTGCCTCTTTGTCGCTCGTTCCGCGCTCTCGCTTGCACTTTAAGCCTTAAATGGAACGCCTCAGAGCGAGGTAACGCCGCATGCGTCATGTTTTTTGTGCGTGCAGCCAGCTTCGTCGAATTAGATACGTTGTCACGTCAAAAAAAAAAAGATAGGCTTTTTTACCCCGATAATCCCACGGGAACGGGATCCACGCGAGTGAAACCGCGGGCGGCCGGTAGAAGAATCTACACCTCTTGTTTCATCAAGTGGTTAGAATTTTACACGGGCTTAAATCCCGTAAACATTTAATCCCATAGGTCAACACTCTCTAATGAGAATGACGACGTTAATCGATAACTCCGTGGTAGAGTGGTATGTACAACAGGTTTCAAGGTGTCGCCTTCTCCGAGGTCCTGGGTTCGAATACCGGAAGGGCAAGGATTGAATGATGAATACGAGCATTAGTACCAAAGTCATGGATGTTTATATATATTTCTGCACATAAATACTTATATATGTATAATTATATGTAATTATATCCGTTACCCTAGTATCCCACATAACACAAGCCTTACAGTGCTTACCTTGAGGCTAGGTTAATTGGTGTGAGTGTAAGAAATATTTATTTATTTATAACTATCAGCAGCATCGGTGGTTAATCTATAGAATGATATGGTAAGGTTGTAAGTATATAAAAATTTGCTTAAAATCTCAAATTCGATACACATATTAAATTACTATAACATAAAGTAATAAAACAATACCGTGATCAGTATAAAAACATTAAAGTACTTGAACAAAAAATCATAAAAAAAAATAACTTACTACTTGAACTCAGGGTACTGCTTATATTTCTCGAACTCCAACTGCCATTGCTCCTCGGTGGTTGGCAGCTTCTCTCCGAGTAGCTTCCAAGTCACCATGGACAGTCCAGACTCCGTCAATCTCGTTACTCCACCTAGTCCAACCAATAACTATTTTATTTTATACATTTATTACCATTACCACCAGAAGAGATAGACTTTCTTTCACAAAGAGAAATTACTACAAGATTGACTTAGCAACAGTTAATAAATAGCTATGTTAGTAAGAATTGTGTATTCAAGCATAAAAAGAGAATAAAAAAGAATTTGAGAATAGCTATCTTTTCGTAGTTATCTAAAATAAAACAACTGTCTAAAACAAACTTAAGTTTATTTCATTGTTTTACAAGATTTTTTAGGTAATTAAAAGTTAATGTCAATGGCTTTAGTCCTTAATTACAAAGTTACCAACAATTTTTAAATACACTTTTCATTTCAATAAGTACATTATCACTAATCATTATTTTATTTATTTGTATAAACAAAATTAAAACATTTTCCTTATAACAAAGTTATTGCATTGTTTTACCTACCTACCGTTAGTAAAGTAATCGTTTATTCGGAGCTTCACATAAAAACATAACATAGTCTAGTCTAGATTACTATAAATAAGACGAGACCAAACTCATAATTACACCTTCATGTCCAATCAGTTTCTATTATTGTAAGTTGATTTTTCAAAATAATAGTTATTGTCAAGGTAGTAATGATTATTATAGGTTAATGATTGTTAAAGGTAATAATGGTTTGCCATAGGTAAGTAATAGTACATTATGATATAAGTGCGGTAATTTGAAAATTACAGCCGAGGCGATTAGAGGCTGTAATTATCAAAGCGCATGTATGTCATACGACGTTTTATAACATATTTGCGAGGAATTAAATAAAACTTGGACTTTCTTAAACAATTTTTTTTTTTGTTACAGATAAATATGGTTGTAATTTATTGTCAAAATTAATTAAATTAAAAAACTAAACGTTTATATATTTTATCTCCCAAAGTTAATTTTATTCATAAAATGTTGACCTCTTTTCTGACATAAAACTGCTAAGATTTCAAAAAGTACCATTTGTTTTAGACGGAGCATCTTGATAAACCATGTGTTTTACATTACAATAACGCACAAGTACGTAATGGGATACAACACAATATTGAAGTTGGTAGAATAAGAGACCTTTACGAGCAAACATGTTATAAAGAAGTGTAAGTAGCAGTGCACAAAAAACTTTATTTAAAATAGTACAAGTTACATCACAATCATTAATCCTCACAAACAGAACAGTTATTCTTACAAATAGTCTATTTACTACCATTAGTAGTTTTCAGTGCAACTCTAATGACAAAATAGATGCTGTAAAGCAGTATAAGATAACCAGCCACCATACCTAACACAACAGCAGCAAACACCATGCCACTGCAGCCGAGCAGCCAGTATCCCACTATCTTCGGTGTGGTCCCCTGCGGTTTCGGTGCTGATGATGTGAGCCTTACAACAATCTTATTTGACTTTAACAGCTCACTTATCTGGGAAAAAAAAAGAAAATAAATCAGTTGAGAATAAATTATTACAGATAACTTGCAATGATAAAGCGATTTATTTAGACAACTTCTTTAAAGATTTTAGGGTTGTAAAAATATAGAAGTTAGTGTTATTTGTATTTAATTATATTTGGTTGGTATATGTTTCTTTTTTTACCTATTGAAAATAACTTTATTGAAGATAGGAAACTTACGTTTTTGAATCCATGTTTGTTATTTTGTCCATTTCGAATTGGTGTATATAGCTGTCTAGTAAGCAGATTTGTCGAATTAATTCCATTTCTAGTACCAGAAACCAGAAGTTTACTTTGTATAGCCTTCAATGACTGTGTGCAACGGCAGAGCTGCGATGCACTCCACATTTCTAGCAGCCGTAGGAATCACCCCTACAACAAGGTGGTTCGTAGTTTTAAAAAAAAAAAATGCTTCACAAGTCAAAACTCCATGTTGAGGTAGCCATTTTCGAACCACAGACTACCGGGCCGCGCAAATTGACAGCTCTTACTAATACTCTTAAAATTATCATATTTTCTCATTATTCTGTGAACGTTTTAACGAGTAACGACTTTCACGAGAGTAAATAATAATATCCACAATTGGTAGCATTTTATGTTTGTGAAGGAACTACCCCTGCTGCTACATTGAAAAACATTATAACAGTAAGTTTAAATTAGTAGCTTGATGATCTGCCAACTCTGCAAAGGATTTACGGAGTGAGAGTTTATGTTCAATAACCTATGTAAAAAAACTTGTATCTGTGTTTTCAGGAAGTTGTGAAGGCTTAAAACAAACATTTCCCCTTTATGGCGATAATTTGTGACCAAGGATCTACATTCTGAACATGCTTGAAAAGATTTCAAGCAGACACCAAGCATGAAAACTTGATTAATGAGATGCCTGAAGGTTAGTACTTAGAACTTCTGAAGAAATGGAAAATATTAACTTTAAAATTTATTTATATTTATATTATATTTTTTCACATAAACCTATGTCTTGTGAACATTGAGTTAATTCACACATTTTGTAATACCAAGCTGCTATATTTTTTCAGGTCATTAAAATTTCAATCGCCATTAATGGACACAAATTCTGTATTATTTATGATCCATCTTTATAAAGGGCATACATACTAAGCAAAGACCTGTCATTATGTGCCAAAACTGATATACGAATGCTGCATAAAACTACAGATGACCACATTCAACCGACATCATCACAACGAATGAAGGTAAATTTATATCCTCACTGATGTCATAAATGTGAAAGTACCTAACTGTTTGTTACCTTACATTTTTAGTTGACATGTGTTTCCATAAATTTAAATGTTATAAAGACACTTAAGCAAAGGAAGATGATTATTTAAAAGAAAATGCATGGATGTGATACTTTTGTATGAAAAACTGAGTATAAGAAAATTTTCCTCTTATTTAAATATATTTCAAGATTGTAGATTTGTGTTTGGCAACAACATTCCGTTGTAAATGTTCTTGTTTCTGTTAAAGCTGATAAGTTTGTTGCGGCCGTTCGTCTTATCAGTTCAAAGATGTCCCAAATGTTTGGTAGGGAAAAAAAATGGTCTATTTGAATAAAACTCTTTGACTTTGCCCTTGACCCAATGCCTCTTTTGTCATGATTTTAAGAACCCTGATTGAAATTAATTAATAAGTCATGAACAAATATCCACACCAACCAAACATACTGATCAACATCAGAAACAAGTTTTTTAAATCAGTTCACATTGATTGGTTTGGAGGTCTTCAGCATCATGCTGATGCTTTAAATTTTTTCATTGTTATTGTTTGTAGAGTCCAAATTCATAAGTTTTGTGCAATAATAAATAAAAATATAAAAGGGTCTTTTTCAGAATCTAGTATTAATATTAATTTTGTTATGCATCAATTGGCACTTGAAAAGCGCAAAAGGTATACCTACTGAAAGAAAATTACAATCAATAAAATAATTGTATTTTTTTATATGTGATGATGATTGGCAGGCAATGATTTTTTACAGGTTTTGTTTCATTTAAATATGTTACTTGTAGCTGCAATACAGCTATTATATACAATGTACCTATCTTGTTCTCAGAATCCCGGAGAAGAGACCAGTGGCAGCATGGGTAGGACGGGCATTGTGCTCGGCGAGTCCCACATTACATTAAGTGACCGACTTAGTGTAATGCGCTAATGCGTAAATGCATTTTTCCCGTGCATAATAAGAAAAAAGCCAGGGCTAGATTCCAATTGCGTTCTTTTTTTTGCAATCTTATTTTAATTCTAACATTAAGTATGTAATAACACTAAATTTGCTATTAAATGAAATAGGTACCTGGTTCCTACATGTCATCGCTTAGTAATAGTTAGTGTATTACTTGTCAAGTCATAACGCTTCTAAAAAATTTAAATAAATGTTTCTTCTTTTTCATTAAACACATGGTTGTATCACAAGTTGTTGAAATCACTGTTTATAATTGTTTAACTTCTTCAATCATTATGTACTGATAAAAGAAATGTTATATTTTAGTCATTCACACTTCTTAGGTATTGAAAAGTAGTATTTATACATTATTTTTTAGCTTATAGGTAATGATTATAAGTAATGACTTATTACTTCATTAAAAATGCAATTTTACAGTTTATTAATAATAACTTATTTTTTTACTAGGTTAGTCATATTGTTGTATTATTGTGATTTGAATTAAATAAAAATTGAATCTTATTTTGTTGTTTTATTCATTTGAACATTTAAAAGTATAGGATTTAAGAAGTACACTAGGGCTGTAGTGCAGCTTGTATCGATATCGATAATTTTTAGTATATCGATATGTCGTTCGATAGACTTTGCCGCACTATCAATGTGAAGCTGACATTAGACTAAGAAACGGCCAATAGCAGGCTTGATTCCTATCTGTACACTATATAATTTGTGATTTCTAGACAAAATAGAGTACAAATTATTTCTGACAGTCTATAAACTGATAGTTTATGAGTTATTCACAACAAAAACAATTAATCATTTCTTGTTTGTTTGACAATATCTTTGAAAGTTCTTACAGAGCTACAACATATCCAAACTTACTGACTAATAGTTAAATAAACTTATTTAAAATCGTAATACCTGCAAAACTACTAGCAAAACAAACTTACTTGCAGGTTGTTGAGGTTAGGCGATATCCTACTTCGAGATAAGCAACGATATCATTGATAAATTCCTCTAGTTTGGTATATTTCTAAAGACGAACCATAAGATATAGTAATGAGTTATTTCTGTGATTGATTATAATTTCTTTTACTGTGAAAAATACGTGATTTGATTACAAATATTTTCCAGGATTTGAAATATTTTGAGTCCGTCCGTTCGATCCGATCAATTTTGGCTATCACCACTGTGTGTAGAGTTGGTTAATATAACGCATAGCGCTGGCGCTATTTTCAAACGCGATGTCTGTACTCATCGCGTTTATAGCGTGTTATGCAGCCGTAGGAATCACCCCTACAACAAGGTGGTTCGTAGTTTTTAAAAAAAAAAATGCTTCACAAGTCAAAACTCCATGTTGAGGTAGCCATTTTCGAACCACAGATTACCGAGCCGCGCAATTTGACAGCTCATACTAATACTCTTAAAATTATCATAGTTTCTCATTATTCTGTGAACGTTTTAACGAGTAACGAACGACTTTCACGAGAATAAATTATCCACAACAATTGGTAGCATTTTATGTTTGTGAAGGAACTACCGCTGCTGCTACATTGAAAAACATTATAACAGTAAGTTTAAATTAGTAGCTTGATGATCTGCCAACTCTGCAAAGGATTTACGGAGTGTGAGTTTATGTTCAATAACCTATATAAAAAAACTTGTATTTTTGTTTTCAGGAAGTTGTGAAGGCTGTAAAACAAACAGGTCCCTCCTATGGCGATAATTTGTGACCAAGGATCTACATTCTGAACATGCTTGAAAAGATCTCAAGCAGACACCAAGCGTGAAAACTTGATTAATGAGATGCCTGAAGGTTAGTACTTAGAACTTCTGAAGAAATGGAAATCATTAACTTTAAAATTTATTTATATTTATATTATATTTTTTCACATAAACCTATGTCTTGTGAACATTGAGTTAATTCACCCATTTTGTAATACCAAGCTGCTATATTTTTTCAGGTCATTAAAATTTAAATCGCCATCAATGGACACAAATTCTGTATTATTTAAGATCCATCCTTATAAAGGGCATACATACTAAGCAAAGACCTGTCATTATGTGGCAAAACTGATATACGAATGCTGCATAAAACTACAGATGACCACTTTCAACCAACATCATCACAACAAATGAAGGTAAATTTATATCCTCACTGATGTCATAAATGTGAAAGTACCTAACTGTTTGTTACCTAACATTTTTAGATGACATGTTTTTCCATAAATTTAAATTATATGTTAAAAAGTCACTTAAGCGAAGGTAGATGATTATTTAAAAGAAAATGCATGGATGTGATACTTTTGTATGAAAAACAGAGTGTAAGAAAATTTTCCTCTTATTTAAATATATTTCAAGATTGTAGATTTGTGTTTGGCAACAACATTCCATTGTAAATGTTCTTGTTTCTGTTAAAGCTGATAAGTTTGTTGCGGCCGTTCGTCTTATCAGTTCAAAGATGTCCCAAATGTTTGGTAGGGAAAAAAAAATTTCTATTTGAATAAAACTCTTTGTCTTTGCCCTTGACCCAATGCCTCTTTTGTCATGATTTTAAGAATCCTGATTGAAATAATTAATAAGTCATGAACAAATATCCACACCAACCAAACATACTGATCAACATCAGAAACAAGTTTTTTAAATCAGTTCACATTGATTGGTTTGGAGGTCTTCAGCATCATGCTGATGCTTTAAATTTTTTCATTGTTATTGTTTATAGAGTCCAAATTCATAAGTTTTGTACAATAATAAATAAAAATATAAAAGGGTCTTTTTCAGAATCTAGTATTAATATTAATTTTGTTATGCATCAATTGGCACTTGAAAAGCGCAAAAGGTATACCTACTGAAAGAAAATTACAATCAATAAAATAATTGTATTTTTTTATATGTGATGATGATTGGCAGGCAATGATTTTTTACAGGTTTTGTTTCATTTAAATATGTTACTTGTAGCTGCAATACAGCTATTATATACAATGTAACTATCTTTGTTCTCAGAATCCCGGAGAAGAGACCAGTGGCAGCATGGGTAGGACGGGCATTGTGCTCGGCGAGTCCCACATTACATTAAGTGTGCTAATGCGTAAATGCATTGTTCCCGTGCATAATAAGAAAAAAGCCAGAACTAGATTCCAATTTCGTTCTTTTTTTTGCAATCTTATTTTAATTCTAACATTAAGTATGTAATAACACTAAATTTGCTATTAAATGAAATCGGTACCTGGTTCCTACATGTCATCGCTTAGTAATAGTTAGTGTATTACTTGTCATCTCATAACACTTCTAAAAAATTTAAATAAAAGTTTCTTCTTTTTCATTAAACACATGGATTGTATCACAAGTTGTTGAAATCACTGTTTATAATTGTTTAACTTCTTCCATCAATTATGTACTGATAAAAGAAATGTTATATTTTAGTCATTCACACTTCTTATGTATTGAAAATTAGTATTTATACATTATTTTTTAGCTTATAGGTAATGATTATAAGTAATGACTTATTACTTCATTAAAAATGCAATTTTACAGTTTATTAATAATAACTTATTTTTTTTACTAGGTTAGTCATATTGTTGTATTATTGTGATTTGAATTAAATAAAAAATTAATCTTATTTTGTTGTTTTATTCATTTGAGCATTTAAAAGTATAGGATTTAAAAAGTACACTAGGGCTGTAGTGCTGCTTGTATCGATATCGATAAATTTTAGTATATCGATATGTCGTTCGATAGACTTTGCCGCACTATCAATGTGAAGCTGACATTAGACTAAGAAACGGCCAATAGCAGGCTTGATTCCTATCAGTACTACTGTACTACTATATAATTTGTGGTGTTATGTATGTAGCTTGGAATCCGCTATACGCTATAAAATATTGGGCGCGGCTAGACACAGCGGCCACAGCGCGCTGCCAGTCATCCAGCCGTAGGAATCACCCCTACAACAAGGTGGTTCGTAGTTTTTAAAAAAAAAAATGCTTCACAAGTCAAAACTCCATGTTGAGGTAGCCATTTTCGAACCACAGATTACCGAGCCGCGCAATTTGACAGCTCTTACTAATACTCTTAAAATTATCATAGTTTCTCATTATTCTGTGAACGTTTTAACGAGTAATGAACGACTTTCACGAGAATAAATTATCCACAACAATTGGTAGCATTTTATGTTTGTGAAGGAACTACCGCTGCTGCTACATTGAAAAACATTATAACAGTAAGTTTAAATTAGTAGCTTGATGATCTGCCAACTCTGCAAAGGATTTACGGAGTGTGAGTTTATGTTCAATAACCTATATAAAAAAACTTGTATTTTTGTTTTCAGGAAGTTGTGAAGGCTGTAAAACAAACAGGTCCCTCCTATGGCGATAATTTGTGACCAAGGATCTACATTCCGAACATGCTTGAAAAGATCTCAAGCAGACACCAAGCGTGAAAACTTGATTAATGAGATGCCTGAAGGTTAATACTTAGAACTTCTGAAGAAATGGAAATCATTAACTTTAAAATTTATTTATATTTATATTATATTTTTTCACATAAACCTATGTCTTGTGAACATTGAGTTAATTCACCCATTTTGTAATACCAAGCTGCTATATTTTTTCAGGTCATTAAAATTTAAATCGCCATCAATGGACACAAATTCTGTATTATTTAAGATCCATCCTTATAAAGGGCATACATACTAAGCAAAGACCTGTCATTATGTGGCAAAACTGATATATGAATGCTGCATAAAACTACAGATGACCACTTTCAACCAACATCATCACAACAAATGAAGGTAAATTTATATCCTCACTGATGTCATAAATGTGAAAGTACCTAACTGTTTATTACCTAACATTTTTAGATGACATGTTTTTCCATAAATTTAAATTATATGTTAAAAAGTCACTTAAGCGAAGGTAGATGATTATTTAAAAGAAAATGCATGGATGTGATACTTTTGTATGAAAAACAGAGTGTAAGAAAATTTTCCTCTTATTTAAATATATTTCAAGATTGTAGATTTGTGTTTGGCAACAACATTCCATTGTAAATGTTCTTGTTTCTGTTAAAGCTGATAAGTTTGTTGCGGCCGTTCGTCTTATCAGTTCAAAGATGTCCCAAATGTTTGGTAGGGAAAAAATTTTTTCTATTTGAATAAAACTCTTTGTCTTTGCCCTTGACCCAATGCCTCTTTTGTCATGATTTTAAGAATCCTGATTGAAATAATTAATAAGTCATGAACAAATATCCACACCAACCAAACATACTGATCAACATCAGAAACAAGTTTTTTAAATCAGTTCACATTGATTGGTTTGGAGGTCTTCAGCATCATGCTGATGCTTTAAATTTTTTCATTGTTATTGTTTGTAGAGTCCAAATTCATAAGTTTTGTACAATAATAAATAAAAATATAAAAGGGTCTTTTTCAGAATCTAGTATTAATATTAATTTTGTTATGCATCAATTGGCACTTGAAAAGCGCAAAAGGTATACCTACTGAAAGAAAATTACAATCAATAAAATAATTGTATTTTTTTATATGTGATGATGATTGGCAGGCAATGATTTTTTACAGGTTTTGTTTCATTTAAATATGTTACTTGTAGCTGCAATACAGCTATTATATACAATGTAACTATCTTTGTTCTCAGAATCCCGGAGAAGAGACCAGTGGCAGCATGGGTAGGACGGGCATTGTGCTCGGCGAGTCCCACATTACATTAAGTGTGCTAATGCGTAAATGCATTTTTCCCGTGCATAATAAGAAAAAAGCCAGAACTAGATTCCAATTTCGTTCTTTTTTTTGCAATCTTATTTTAATTCTAACATTAAGTATGTAATAACACTAAATTTGCTATTAAATGAAATCGGTACCTGGTTCCTACATGTCATCGCTTAGTAATAGTTAGTGTATTACTTGTCATCTCATAACACTTCTAAAAAATTTAAATAAAAGTTTCTTCTTTTTCATTAAACACATGGGTTGTATCACAAGTTGTTGAAATCACTGTTTATAATTGTTTAACTTCTTCCATCAATTATGTACTGATAAAAGAAATGTTATATTTTAGTCATTCACACTTCTTATGTATTGAAAATTAGTATTTATACATTATTTTTTAGCTTATAGGTAATGATTATAAGTAATGACTTATTACTTCATTAAAAATGCAATTTTACAGTTTATTAATAATAACTTATTTTTTTTACTAGGTTAGTCATATTGTTGTATTATTGTGATTTGAATTAAATAAAAAATTAATCTTATTTTGTTGTTTTATTCATTTGAGCATTTAAAAGTATAGGATTTAAAAAGTACACTAGGGCTGTAGTGCTGCTTGTATCGATATCGATAAATTCTAGTATATCGATATGTCGTTCGATAGACTTTTCCGCACTATCAATGTGAAGCTGACATTAGACTAAGAAACGGCCAATAGCAGGCTTGATTCCTATCTGTACTACTATATAATTTGTGCAGTCATCGAGCGGCCGCGTTTGCGATCGGACGCGCTCTACGTTACGTACGCAGCAGGCTCGTCTCGCTCGCTACCCGTAATATTATCGCGCGCGCTTGAGTGTGTTTTGCGGTTATTTGTGTTATTATTATTGCGATGATTCTGTTCTTCTGAAAATGAGAGTATGTGTAAATAAATATTTAATTAAGTGATTGTAGACATTGTAGTGTAAATACTTAACATTCGTTTCGTTAGACATTAGACGAAGAACGATTAAGTGTGTGAAAAGTCAGTGTGTGATAATTTTTAATCAAGTAAATATACTAGAAAAAATTATCACATAAAAATAGCATTGTAAAATGCAAAATTAAAAAGTTATAAGTCAGTGTGTGTTAATAGCAGCGTTTTACCTACCAATAAAACGCTTATTAAAATACTTACCTTATTCGAAGCTTAATTATATTGAGATAGGCACGTCCTTTTCCGCTTATAGTTCCCTCTTATTCTACTGGATGTTGCTGTCTCTCTCGCACCTTTCCCCACTCCACCATCCCTACCAGGCAGGTCCAGCTGTTAAGTCAGCGGGACACTCTAGCTCATTGAGTAAACCAGGCAGGAGTAAACTTTAAGCTTCGAATAAGGTAAGTATTTTAATAAGCGTTTTATTGGTAGGTAAAACGCTGCTATTAAATAACTGTACCGTTATTCGAAGCTTAATTATATTGAGACTTGTTTGTTATCGCCTGGTGGATGTGGTGGACGCCAATGTGAATTGAAAATATTACGGATAAACAAGATTAAATTAAACATAATGTAACTGAAACATACTTTTTATTTCACATCCTTAAATAATATTCCTTGTAACAAAACTTTCTGGAATTATATGTAGGTGCTAAAATCAAGGATTTATGATATTAATATAATTCAATCATAGTCAAATTTACCACTGTATGCTATTAGCGAGCAAAGAAACAAATTATAGAAATGTATCAGTACAATCATCATTAATTCATAAACAATAACAAGTACATTGGACATTATTTTTCCAAACTATATGTGACTTCGAATAAAATTACTATTTTAACAACATTTCTAGTATTTTATTCATCCAAAGCAATGGTAAGTATATGATAAACTTACAGTAGGTAATGGTTATTATATTTCATTGTATTGTATAACACAAGAACTTGTATTCACAAGAAATCACATTGTATTGTAAACATTCATACACAGATACTTTATATTATAGCAATATTATGGGATAAATTAAGAACTTATAATATGAGAGACACTTTTCAACAACACTTTATAGTAATATGAATCGAACGGGTTGGAAAAGCACAAGAGAGCCATTATAGCACAACTCACAAAAGAGACAATATCTCAACAGACACTTTTAATATACTTAGATCAAACAGGATGGAATAAGTTGGTTATGCTAGGTGTAGGGGCTGCTGACATAACCTGACGTTTATAAAATTTTGCGAAAGTGTTAACAGATTTCCAATTTCCTCTAGCGAGGATCTCTTCTATAGATACATTATTATACCAATTTTTTGAGGCCACTGCTGAGCGAACGCTTCCTGGTGATGCCATAATATTAGCATCTTGTAGTATAGTTTTAATCCATCCTGCTATAATAGCACGAGATGCAGCTTTAGGTTGACCCCGTATAGATACAAATAAGTTATTACATTTTGCTAATGTTCTTCTATTATGAAGTATTGTGATTACACGATTAATCCAATAGACAGGGTCTAGGTTATGATTATCTTTATTAGAAACTAATTTCCACCCCGATTGTCTGTGTCTGTCGGAATCCGTTTTGGAACCAAAAGCCGGGCAAAATATTATAAAATCACTTTCTTTAGAACAGTGGTTAGAGTCAATATTCAGTAATGTGAGATCGTGAATGCGTCTCCCAGAACATAACACAAGCAATGTAGCCGCATGTCTTGAAACTTGAAAACAATTGTGTTCGTCTATAGTGCACTTTGATAAATAAGATGCCAGGACATCAATATTCCAAACTGGAGGCTTATGAGCAATAGGCCTTTTTAGCGATATAGCTTTTAGGACATGTTTCACTAAAGCATGAGAACTGATTTTGTCAGAAATATCTGCATTACATAGAGTTGAAACCACAGACTTATGCAATAGAATAGAGTTATATGATAGATTATCTACAAGGCACAAGTCTGCCAAAAATTTTGCAACTTGTGAAGCTTCTGGCCTTTTGAAGTTTACATTATTTTTCTTAGCCCATTCTAACCAGCGACGCCAGGCAACTTGGTAAGTTCTTTGGGTAGAGGGTCGCCAGGAGGACTTTAGCAATTCTAATTGTTCTTGACTCCAGTTTGCTATACTGTCCGACCACCCCCACATAGCCATATCTCTATAGTCATCTTGTGAACCTGTGGCGGAGGGCGGTTCGTGGTCGTATCGATCAATACTTCCTCGAGGTTTTTCAAAGAGTATGGAGCTGCTATCGCCCTGGACTTGAGGTCTGCCCTCCAAAATACCTTGTCCCAGCGAGGGACAATCAGAAGATAGGTGCCCGTAGCTTGGTTGAGGTGATTTAACACTTTTGGGATCAGATATGGAGGAGGGAAGACCCAAGCTAAACTGTAGCTCCATGGCTTTGAAAAAGCATCGTGATACAGCGCCTGCTCGTCCGACAGATCTAGTGATACATAATTGTCTACTACATGAGCCGTTGCCGATGCTAGTAGGTCTATTACCGGAGTACCGAATTTCTTGAAAATTATCTCGACACATCTTGCTAGGAGGTGCCATTCCGGTGTGATTCGGTTGCGGGACAAGTGGTCGGCATGGTAATTGTACTTTCCTGGCATATGAAAAGAACTTAACTGAATATGATATTTATCTAATATATAAAATATATCAAATGTTATATTCATGAGTTGTGTGGATCTTGTTCCACCTTCATTACGAATATAAGCAACGACGGTTTTGTTATCACACTGTAGTAAAACGGTACTTTGTTGTAAAATATGATAGTGCGTTTGTAATACTTTTAAAACGGCAAGCAGCTCTTTCTGGTTACAGTGTAAAGTTTGTTCTTTATCAGACCATTCTCCTGAAATTGGTATATTATCTAATTGTGCGCCCCAGGCCACATCAGAAGCATCAGTAACGAGAAAATGCGTTGGAGCGGCAACATGAATAGGTGATGAAAGATGACAATGTCTATGCCACCACTTTAGTTCATTCACAAGGTTTTCTGACAATGAATTAATATAAGGACCTTTTTCCTTCAATAGTGATATGAGACGGGCCAATAAATATCTATGATTCAATCGACCCTTAGGAACAACTAAGCTAGCGAAATTTAACATTCCAACCAAACTTTGTAACTCGTGTAGCGAAACACTATTTTTCTTTAGAATGTCATTTATTTTTGTTAGTATAGTTTTAATTTTCTGACATGGTAAAGTTTTGTTATTGAGCCAAGGGTTCCATAGTAAACCCAGGTACTCTAAATTTTTCTGGGGAGTCAAAATAGACTTCTCATAGTTAATTTGCCATCCCAGGTATTCGAGTTGATTAACTAGTAATCGTACATGGTAAATCAACGTGTGTCTGTCTTGGTGAGCCAAGAGAAAATCATCTAAGTATACTATGATACGAATACCCTGATCTCTAAGTGTCTGAGCAATCCAATTCGTAAGTGATGCGAATATTTTAGGCGCTGAACACAGACCAAAGGGTAGGCAAGTCATTTCTAATAATTCTTGCCTATATAGAAGTCTAAGGAATTTTCGATGACCCTGAGCGATTGGCAAATGAAAATAAGCTTGCGATAGGTCAACTTTACAGAGCCAGTCTCTGTCCTGGAGAAAGTCTGGCACGCGTTGTACGCTTAAGAGACGAAATTTGCTCATATGCACAAAATGATTAAGTGCTTTCAAATTGAAAATGGGTCTCTGACTACCATCGCTTTTTGGAACTAAGAACATAGTTGAGACAAAGCTGGGCGAGGGTTTGACTGTTTTTAGTATACTTTCCGATTTCAATTTATTTATACAAGCAGTCATACTATCAGACACAGGTGTGCGACAGATGTCTGTTTTAACATTTTGCATGATTAGTGGAGGCTTTTTTGTAAAGGGTATGCGATACCCACGAACTATTTTTAACAAAGTTTCAGGTGCTCCTGACTCTTTCCATTGATCATAAAATTGCTTCAACTGACCCGCTTTGAAAGAATGTTTATAATCAAAATCGTTTCTTTTTGTTACCGGTCTGACGAACCGGGGACAGATTTCTCTTTCTATTGGGTTTATTAGTGTCGTTATACCTTGATGCATGGTATCCGGTACGAGACCGAAACGAATTTTTACCTCCATGATTAGTTTTATTACTAGCTTTATGCCCTTGTGTAGGACGGTGCTGGTAATTACAACATCCCTGCGAGGGAGTGCAAGACTGCCAATTGCAGTTATGATTATGGGTACTGCGCCCGTGAGCGTTAATACCCTGCGAGGGTACGCTTCGTGATGCCAGCCCCTGCGAGGGGTGGAGGTTACCTTTATTCGCCGCTTGCGAAGCGGGAGCGTAGGTAGTAGGTTTTTGTAAGAATGACTTACGAACACCACCTTAAATAAGTGTTGACAACTTGGTGGTATTTTGCGTAGTGATGATTTAACCAACGGGTCACGAACGGAATTGGTTATACCATCCCTCCTCATTTGAATGGATTCTGCTCTGTGACCACATACTATTTGCAAGAGATCTGAAGAAACCTGCTGCAAATTACCATTTTGGAACAACTCGGTGACCTTAACGTTAAGGTCTTCAAACTTAACTTGATCACTAGATTTAGCCCATATTAATAATTCTCTGAGGGTAGATTCCAAAACCTCTTTTTGCTTTAGTATTCCGAATGTCAGAGCCGCGAATGCTCTTTCAGTATAAACTAAATGACGCAAATTATCATAAGATTTAACCTAACCATCGTTCACTTCCAACTCAACAAAACCGGGTGAAAAGTTATAGTTCTTTTGAGTATCAGCATAACGAACCTCACACCACTCATCTTTCTCAAAATGTTGGATATTTTTGAGGGTACTTATATAATTATCAGGGGCTTTGGGAACCGATGGATCTTTTAATCTAGTGGCTAAATTAATGTTAAAAGTAGCATTGTCCTCACTGCCCGACATATCGTTATAAAGTGTTCTGCTAACATTATCGTCAACCAAGGATAAATGGTCGTTTAAATTATCAACATAAACCTGACTAGGTACTGAACAATTATGGGAATTTTGTTTTAAAGTTAATTGATCACGTAAATCACTAAAAGCCTTAGATAGTGTATCTAACCTGTCGTCCTTGCGAATACTTTTACCGCCCCTTTCTTTGCGTCGGCGGTGGTGACGACGACGACGAGATCTTTTCTTGTCTTGAGAATTAGATGTCGAGTCGCTCGATGAAGAAGAACTCGAACTTGAACTGCTTGAACTCGTAGACCGAATTCGTTTCTTACGCGATGACACATTGCTACCTGAATTATTTTCGGGTATAATTTCGTCGGCCATCTAAAATAAAAAAATGTACACAAGAAAAGACACAAGTCACGTTACACACGACTTAATCAACCGTGGCAAGCATCGACATCGGTAGAATATATGAAAAAATCTATGAAATCCACGATTGCAGGTAGATGAAAATCATAAAACAAAAAATTGTAATTGAATCGAACGGTAACACCGTTTTATACATTTGGGAACTTACCTCGAGTTTGTGCCACGAGATCAAATAAATCAAATGAAAATTTTATATTTGTTCACTATATTGTATCTATAGTGATGTAAGGTCGTTCCTTTGGACCACCAGTACTTTGTTCTGAACGACCTTTCTCTGCGGAAAATTTTACGCCAATGAGCTAGAGTGTCCCGCTGACTTAACAGCTGGACCTGCCTGGTACGGATGGTGGAGTGGGGAAAGGTGCGAGAGAGACAGCAACATCCAGTAGAATAAGAGGGAACTATAAGCGGAAAAGGACGTGCCTATCTCAATATAATTAAGCTTCGAATAACGGTACAGTTATTTAATATTTGATTATAAGGTTGTAGGTATAAAACCTGATTATAATTTTGACTAATAGTTTGTATAACACGCGGCAAGTCTAACGAAACGAACGAATTAATGTTATGTAACGTGCTACGCGACATCTAGCGTTCTGCACGACTTAACGCGCCATTCAAAGACGGCCAAATACGCTTTTTTTCAAACAAGCTATATTATAGCGTATTTTATAGCGCGCTAGAAATTTATAGCAGATAGCGTTAAGCGGATTATACATTTATAGTCGATTTGAACAACTCTAGGTGTGGTCACTGTCACTGTCACAAAGTAAAGCTGACAGTCATGTCATTTTTTTCCGATCCTAAAGGAACAGGCTAAGGTTAGAGGCCATGCTGCCAAATCGTGACTTTTCTTACTGAATAAAAAGTAATTATTCATATTTTTTTTTCGTTTCTGTATTTCCGAGTACCTAAAACCCTGAAAAGAGCGGTTAATTGAAGTTTTAAGGTTTTTACAAAAACCGCTTCCGACGTATTCGGACTGAGATTGCATAACTTAACCTTCCTATGTGACCACAACCTAACATTTTTGTTACAGTCCCTAAGAATTTTATGAGTTTTAAATAATTTTTTTTAAGTACTATAATTACACGAAGTAAAAAATATACTTCGTCTAATTATAGTTTATTATTAATTATTTATTATGTTTTAATTATTGAGACCTATAAAACTGATATAATATTTCAAAATTCGTGACAGAAACAGAAAATTGTAGTTAGTTTACTTTGGAGACAATTCATAATTCATTTATTTGCAAGGACATGGTAAATACATGGTAACAAAACGCAAATGAATTCTAATTTTAATGGATAATTATGTAAAAATATTTCTCTTTTCGTGATAGTTCATGATATAAATCAGGTTAATTTCTACCGAAATTAATAAAAACATTTAATTTAGTCATATTCAATATCTGTTTATGGCAATTAAAAGATGGTAACAAAACTGACAAGTCGAAACAAACTGTCAGTCGTTATATTTTATAATTGTTTTTCAAAGACTGTTAAATTTTTTAATATTTTAATACATTTTATCATAATAGAATAAATAGAGATCACGTTTCCTATAATATACTTACATTAAAACTCAACACTGAAAATAATCACTACCTTTCCGGTAAAGTAGGTACACATTTATTTGAAACTGCTCTCTAGTTCGATTAAAAAACCCATAGGAATTTTACCAATATAAATTGCCAGTCACATTTTTTCCCAAACTGGGTAAGTATTTGTTACTTACCAAAAATTTAGCAAATTTACCATGTAATTTATAATATTGTCAAAACAATCAAGAATTAATTAAAATTAATATTTTGGACACAAAACATAAAAATAAAGACTAGAGGTTTTTGGAAAAATACAAAAAAGTTAAGCTCTAAACCTAGCGTCCCGGTGAGTGTCAACGGCATTAGTAACGCGAGTGACATAGCAAACATGTTTAAGAGCTAGCGCAGACCAGTGGGTCGACACTCCCATAGTAAAGAATTTCAAGAATAGTGTTTTAAACGACAAACAACTCTATGGTTTAGTTCTTAAGGTTCAGATTTCAATGAAGAGATATTTCGAGATTCGTATACGTAGCGCTGCCAACCCACAGATTCTGAAATTTACGCTACGATAATGGTACTACTGGGTAAAAATGGCTGACTGACTTTGATTGTGCTTTGATCTGTCACTCTGTCTTACGTTTGAATTCGAATCACGATTCTTCGTTTTTTGTTCAAACATTCATATTTACTCGAAATTTCATCTGCAATCAAGTGAAAAAGTGATATTTTCGCTTATTACATAGTGATTTTGCGATTCCGTGTTATTTTGAAGTACTTTGCATGTGAGAAGAAACCACATTTTCTACCGTACTACTTGTGTAAGTTTACAAGTAAGTTTCACTGTAAAAACTTGCTAAAAATCGCTAGTAACATGGAGAATAGTCGCTACATGAAGTGTACTATTTGTGGCATACGAAAGTTGCCCAAGTCAGGAATACTTCTTGCAAGTTTTCCTTTAAACCCAGATTGGTAAGTACCTACTTCTTATTTTGTGCCTACTGCCTATCTACCTACTTATCCCTTAGATTTGGTCAGCCGTGTTTCGTCAATGATAAAATCTGTATCATCAGACGCCAATATAGTAACTAATTTTATCCTTTCAAAGATAGGAAAAATGAAATAGTTTACATTATAAAAAAAACTAGCGGCCGCCCGCGGTTTATAAAAAGTAGCCTGTGTTACTACGCACAAGGATTTCTGTTGGCCTAAATTATTACTTACGTGTATTGTAATATTTAAGCAGTGCATCAACGCGGTCGGTTTATCATTTTCACAGCATTTCCCTTCCACAAATTAGCAGCATCTTTATCAATTTATCATTAGCATTTAGCATAGTAATTAATGAGTGTAGCATAACACCACACATAATCAAACAAACAAACTGACATATTTTCGCATTTATAATATTAGTATGATATATTTTCTAGGTGCCGATTATGGGTGAAAGCATCGGGTATCGAAGATCTGGTACATGAACCAAATTGAGAAGTTGCATCAGTTGAAATATGTTTGCTATTCTCATTTTGCCCCAGAATGCTTTAATGCGAAAGGAAACCGATTGCTGAGTACTGCTGTGCCAACTTTGAGACTCAATAGGCCATTACTGTCTGATGACTATTTCACCGAGTTTCCTTTGCATGCTAAATCATACTATGAAAAGATTGAAAAAAAGTCAGGTGAGTTTAGTGATTTTATTCAGTGAAGTTTTTATTAATATTAAATATATTGCTAGTCTTCAAAAGGCAATTGTCTTGTAAAATTGTAAAGATTAGTGACATGACAATAGTTCCCAACAATAGATATTGATACTTAGGATTTTTACTTTATTTATACTTTGGATAATGAAGCATTTTAATAGTGAAATAACTTTAGAAATCGGTACAGTATTTTTTTGTTTATTGGTTACAAACAAATCAAATGGCATAATTATATTGACTAACATTTTTCAGGTAAATCTTTTAATCCTGGTTAGACAGATTTAGCTGTGTCAGTTGAAACAATCACGAAGAGAAATGAAGAACAGGCACTGAATTTAAGAGGTATTAACAAATTGTTTTAATTCAGTAAATTAGAAGTATCATTCAGTAAATTAGTTCAGTTCTATTCAGTTCAGTAAATTAGAAAATTAGATAAGTTTGTATGTGCATAAGTTTGTTTTTCTGTATTTTTTACTACTTAATTATGACTTCATAATTGCATTTGCCACTGACCTGTATGTATTTTCTCATAATATTAGTGTTGAAGTAAATTAACATAAATAGTGAGTTTTAAGTAAGTACCTTTAAAATTTTATGATTAAAATGTTTTCTACATATTCAATATTAAATAAAGTATTTAAACACTTTAAATAATAGAAAGAAATATATGAGGTCAGAGCCAACAAATAACAGAGATAAAGCCTAGTATTTAACTAAGTTACTTAGGCTGCATTGATTTGAGGTCTACTTTATTTAAAGGGTTGTTAATGTTCCCTTTGATGCCCACACCATTCATACTTAAAGAGGTGTCTCTAAAAGGGGTGTAAAAGTGTACCTACATAATATTGTAACATAGTGTTATTTAATTTAATTCATGATATTTATATGAACTTTCAGATAAACAAGTGATTGCACCCATTAATGAGTCATCAAGTATTGAAGATTTTGTACCAATACCATCAACATCGAAAGCTCCTTTGCATCTAACTTTCGAAAAAAAGGAGGTATTTTGCAGCTTAAGCTTTAAGCTGCGATATGCAATGGTTTAAATGTAATGCTCATTTTAAACCTCTTGCTGAATATTTATTTAACTTTCTTAGTAAATTGTTTATTAGGAAGTCATGTAAAATTATAAATAGTGACTTTGCTAAGACTGAAATTGATATTGTAGATAAAATCAAAAAAGCCCAACAGCAAAATAAAGATGTGTAAATTATTTATGTTTTTATTATTATAAATGTTATGTGGAATTATTATCATTCATGGCTTATGTATATATAATTACTTTATATTACGTTATTAAATTAAATGTAACTAAAGCCATGCATGATTTATAATTCTTTGTAACATAATTCCTGGAACTGGTTAATAATTAAATTTGCAAGGTCCCATTGCGCTTATCGATAGTGAAGCACATCACTATTTCATCGATATTTGCATTACAAAGTCGATGTACATGACAGCACTAGTCCTGTCAAAATTAGGTTGGCAGCACTGCCAGACAGAGTTCATATTTCTTAGGTTGGTAATCGAGCTCCGGCATTTCATGTACAGTGTTTGTATGTTAGAGAGTGCCGTCTCTTAAAACGTAGTGATTACTTACTCTATGGCGCAGACGACGGATAACGGAGGACTTTTTGTCCGCGACACGTCTTTATTGTTAACCAAATAAGATTGAACTTAGATCGCGAATATCCATAAAAGTACGCGATAGTCTGCGTTACATATTCAACTTTATACTCTTAGTAATAAGGTCGTGTCGCGGACAAAAAGTCCTCCAATGTCCGTCGTCTGCGCAGGCCATTAATGTAATTTTCAAGTGGAGTCTCCGATGAAAGGTGATGAGACTAGGGATGAGGAGGCCGTGGTGTCAGGGGTGCCGGACCGAGTTACAGCAAAGCAAGTCGCTCTAATAATTAAAGGTATGACTCGAGGCAAATCCCCCGGACATGATGGCCTCAGCATTGAGCATTTCATGTAGGCCACACGTCTCGAGGGATTGCTCTTCACGCTCTGTATCAGGCATTGCTATCTATCTACCCAATGAGCTGATGAAGACGGTGGTAGTGCCTATAATTAAGAACAAAACAGGTGATACCTCTGACAAGAGCAACTACCGCCCGATTTCATTAGCCACCATAACATCTAAGGTGCTTGACGGCCTGCTTGAGCGACAACTTAAAGAACACCTTTCCTTTCACGATGGTCAGTTCGGTTTCAGACCGGGACTTTCGACCGAAAACGCTATTATGTCCGTCAAGCAGACCGTCAGATACTATACCGACAGGCACACGCCAGTCTATGCAGCATCTCTCTAAAGCATTTGACCTGGTAAGATATGATATTCTCTGGCACAAATTGAAAGGTACACGTTTGCCAGTATAGGTATAGGCACCAAACTAACCAGGTCAAATGGCTTGGTGAGGTTTCTGACGAGTACTGGTTGGAGTGGAGTGAGGCAGGGGGAGCTGACTTCTCCTTCACTCTTCAACCTTTACGTGAACAAGCTGATTGTTGGACTGAGCAATACCGGTGTCGGCTGTTCTATCGACGGTCATATTATCAATAGTATCAGTTACGCTGACGATATGGTGTTGCTCAGCCCATCAATCGCTGGTCTCAGGAAGTTGATAGGAGTATACTCACACTACACATACATGTGAAGAGTACGCGAACGCACACGGCCTCCTGTACAATGTCAAAAAGAGTGAGCTCCTGATATTCCAGGCCAAGAGCCGTAAGCTGGAGAATGTGGCACCTGTTCTGCTGAACGGAGTCGCTCTCGGTAAGGTGAGGGAGTTAAAATACTTTGGCCATGTTGTCACCGAGGATTTGAAAGATGAGTGATATTGAAAGGGAAAGGAGAGCGATGGCGGTCCGCTGTAATATGTTGGCTCGCAGATTCGCACGATGTAGTGCAGAGGTAAAAATCACGCTTTTTAAAGCGTTCTGCCAGACTTTGTACACGTGCAATCTGTGGATCAACTACACTCAGCGGGCCATCAACGCTCTCCGTGTACAATATATAGTGACGGCTTCAGGGCGATGTTTGGGCTCCCACGCTACTGCAGCGTTTCAGCGATGTTCGCACACGCGCACACCGATGGATTTTACACGGTGCTGCGACGCCGCATCGCCTCCCTCCAGCGCAGAGTGCGCGGGAGCACCAACGTCATCCTGAAGGTGCTCAGCGAGAAGCCGGACTGTCCCCTGTGGAGGCACTGGGTACATGTGCATGTGCTGGTACCCGGTGCGGCCGCAGGGGGTCGCTACTTGAACGGGATCTAAATGAAATGTTATTTTATTATTATTTTAAATTTAATGTTGATTAGTAATTTTTTATTTAATATTGATTTTATTTTGATTTGAATTTTGATTTTATTGTGATTTTATTAAGATGACTATTTTGATGTAATTATTTAATTTTAATTTTATGATTTTATTTTTATATTTATTTTGATGAAGTTGTGATTTTATTATGAATTTAATCAATTAACATTAAGTATATTGTATGGACACTGTCTGAAATAAAATGATTTTATTTATTTAAAAAAGGAGCCCTTTCATTAAGTAATATTAGTATGAGGGCAAAAATGCGACTGGCAATTTATATTGGGGAAACATTCATATGGGTGAAAATACCTTTTAGTATCGAAAACGACTAGAAATTCATGAGAATGGGGAAAATTCTTTTAGAAAATTGTTTAATTGGTAAAAGAAAAGTTTGGAGAATAATGCGAATGGAACTTAAAATAATAGGACAAAATATTTTCGCGGAATTCTCCGTTAAAGTCAAGCCACGTTGCTCCATGGTTCGTCATCTCAGCCACATGACACCCATGGGTATAGGCCTCCTCCAAGGATCTCCACTCGGTCCTGCGCTGCCCGCATCCAGCGGCTTCCCGCGACCTTCACCAGATCGTCGGTTCACCTTATCGGAGGCCTACCCACGGAGCGTCGCACACTGGAATTCCTTCATATAAAGTAGTGCTAAAAACCAAAATTTCGGAATGTGGGTATATCAACATTTTTATACTACTTTTATGAAGTTGAGGGTATTGTTTATTCTGTACATCAGTAATAAGCCATTGTTTACTATGAGTTTGTAGATAAACAGTGTCGAAGTTTGCGAATTTTACACATTTCAAATAAGCAGTATTTTTGCAACTTATTAAATTTAATTTTTCTGGTTAATCGCGTGGTGTATCTAAAAATTTAAGATGTTTGTAGATACTTAAGGTTAGTTAAATATATTTTAATGATTTTTATAAACAAAATAATGTCAAAAAATCCAATTTCATAACTTATTTGGTAAAGTTGCATTATACTTTTAAAATTATTTACTTGTAATAACCCTAAGGTATCAAAATGCAAGTGCAGAAGTGAAAGCATGTTGCAACTATAGAAAAAAAATATATTTCTTACGCTCGGATTTTTTTTAATTTTTAAAAGATTTAAGTAAGTCCATATATTTGTAAGTCGTTCGAGCTGAAACTGTCACTAAATAACTTCAGGCAAATATTTTTTTTTTTATTTATTTAAGGACAGCCAACAAGGTAACCACTAATATACATTGATAAGATACAATATCAGCTTAATCTAGGAATAGTGTCACCTTAATTAAAGGCTACCACGGCATGCGAAATACAGTCTGCTAGAAACTTATAAATATATGAAAGTATATAAAAGTAAATACATATATATATATATATATATATATATATATATATATATATATATATATATATATATATATATTTACTTTTATATACACACAATGCAATCCTGTGGGTAAAGGAAAAATTGTAATAGTAAAAGATTTAATAAAAATTCTGATTCGAAGATCTACTTGCAAGGTTTTTTTTACTGATACAATCTTTCCCAAACTTATATAAACACACAAAAAAAAATATATAAGCCATAGAGAAACGTTTTTACATTATAACCTGAGAATGAGGAATTTTCCAAGATACGTTCTTTTAAAATCTCATAGATGGCGCTGTCCATCTCCTGTAACTTTAACTAAATTATTTACTTACGGCCTGCATGTGCATAGCCCTTTGTTCTTTTCTGACAGAAAAAAAAAGAGAAGCTACAACATTGCTTCTTCTTTGTTGTGATCAGGGTTGCCAGCTTGGGCGATATGTCGTATTTTGGGCTACCTAGCGAACGAAATTGCGACGAAATTGTCAAGAAATGGGTGGGCTACAAAGTTGTAAGAAAAACGTCATCTCGACATTCTCGAGCGTAGCTAATTTATTTTTTATTTTGAAGGAAATAGCTCAAGGAATGAAAAATATGGTGGCTCCAGGTGAATATACTAGAAAAATTCGACGTGTCCTCATAGGTCTCTGTAGCATTATTGCTTAGTGCATTGGGCCGGATTCCCAAGATGCAGGTTCGAATCCCGTCAGGGCGACATGAGATTAGTTGCTTTTTTTCTAGTATATTTTCTTGTTTAATATTTGCTCAAAGCGTATGAAGATGTAGTCGTAAAACCTGATATTCTTGAGGATACTCCAGAATCAGGTATACCTTCGCAAATAATTAAATATACACGTTATTCATAAAAAAACTTAAATATTTAATGATTTTTTTTATTATTTTCTTATAAATACAATATACACTCTTTTATTTGCATGCTATTTCCTGAGCTTTTCAATTAATTAAGTTCAATGTGATAAAAATTTTTTTTTTGTTAGATTAGGCGAATCCCTCTAGATAATCGTCAGATTATGAGACAGCACAGCACGCCTTGGACATAAAGATGAACCATATATATATCTTAATTGACGCGCTTGAGTATTTCAAATTGGCGATTTTTTTTGCACATTATAATAATGGCCGCGAGTTTGCGTCACATCGAAATCGTCCGATTATTGAATGAGAGCTTTTTAGGTTCACTTAACATCCCCTTAGAAATACTGACGCGCTCGATTTTTTTTTTTCATTTTCAACCCTTACGTACCACGCACACACGCATCATGCAAAGGATCAGATTAACATACGTACATTATTAAAAATACGTAGGACATTGATGCTATCAATATCTGACGCGCTCGAGTATGTCCATGCAACAGTATTTTTTTACATATTTGAAAATCTAAAGCCGCTCCCCCCACCGATGAATATGTTATACATTAAATAGATTTTGTTTCTTCGTATCATCTAGGCTTTGCAACCCAATAGGTCTCTATGACGCTCGAGTAAAGTAAATCCCCATTGAGCATCGTGGGCTCCCCTACTATAAGCTCGCACTCAAAATATTGATTATAAGTTATATAATTTTCTGACTGCTAAATTTTAATTCAATAAAGACTAGTGTTCACCGGTCATATCATAACTATTAAATTAAATTATTATTATCAATAAACATCAACTTTAAAAAGCTATTTGGTCAGCACCTAAAATAAGGGAAGTTTGTGATCATTGTTTCTGCGCGATTGTGGGCTACTTTAATCAGAAATGGATTTGCGCGATTTTGGGCTACCTGAGGGTCGTTTTTCTGCGACATACCGATCTGGCCATCTGGCAACCCTGGCACCATATATAATTTTTATGTAGACTAGTAATGTCATGTTCAATGTCATTTCTCTATGGCATGATCATTTCGCTGAATTCGTTAATATTATTTTCGGTGCGTTGGTTGATCCTTTTGTATATTTAAAAAAGTAAAAAATAAGCATGTCATGCACAAATGTGCTATGTGCATGACATGCTTATTTTAACCTTTTATTGTTTTTGTCTTAGTAAAGGTCAAAGGAGATGGACAGCGCCATCTATGAGATTTTTAAAGAACGTACCTTGGAAAATTCCTCATTGTAGGAGTCGTTTGTTTTTATTTTACAGAAGAATTGTTACCCAGAAAATTCACTACCTATATCTAGAAAAGGTATGTGTATACTCTTTTCCTCTCAATACAAGAATATGGACAAAATTTCGAAGATTTGCTGTCATTTTTAAGTAACAAAATTTACTTAAGTGACAAGGATAACATGCGGGAAATAAATATTATTTACGAAATTTTAAACAGCAATTTCTTGTAAAGTGGAATAAATCGGCAAGAAATAAAAATAAATTTATGAAAAATGAGAAAGTATGGCTTAGTGGAACTTGAGATTTTAAACAAAATCCAACCCCGAAGGAAGTAACTGGAGACCAGTTAAGAGCTTCACAGTATGTAGTGAGCAATCAAAACGAATAAAAACATCAAATTTTTCGTGATTCCCATGGTGCTGAAGAACTGGCATATGCTGCGCAGATGAAATTCAGAGAAGAAGGAAAACGAGTGGAAGCAAAAACAAATTGAATATATAATTAACACAGCAGAAATTCGCAGTTCAAAAAATGATACACTGCTACCCGTTTATGCCAAGTTCAAGAAGAGTTTTTTCAAAATTTAAGCCATGAAAATACTTTTACTTTACATATCAAATGGGGATTTGACGGCTCTTCCAGCCATACTCAATATATGCAACGATTTGCTTCCGATCAAAGTGACGACAAATATATGCTTCTCACGTCTATTGATCCTATAAAATTGACAGCAGAAACGAATGTAAACAATTCTTTAATTGTTTGGCAAAATCCAAGATGTTCGTCATCACGTTTTTGTAGGCCATTAAAACTTCAATACCAAAAGGAAACGGCAGAAAGTTCTAAAGAACTTATGATTAGCGTAAACAATCAAAGCGAAAATCGTGTCGTTAAATGGTATAATAGCGATTTTTTTCCAAAATTAAAAAACATATCTGCTTCAATTACAGACATAGATAAAGAGCTTATTTTTTATTTAAAATTAATTGTAACATCATAATTATATTTATAACATTAAAATAACGTCAAATGTTATGAATATCGTAAATAAAGAACTAGATACCCATTAAACTTTGTTTTGGACTTTTGAGCACTACTATGTATGGAGACCTTCCACTGTGCGTCGTCCGGTACGCGGTCGCCATTCCAGAACCTTTCCGCCCCAACGGCCATCGGTTCTTCTCGCTATGTGTCCCGCCCAATGCCACTTCAGCTGAGCAATCCTTCGAGCGATGTCGGTTACTTTAGCTCTATGATTAGTTAGGTGCTTTTTAGGGTTCCGTCCCCTAAGGGTAAATCGGGACCCTATTACTAAGACTTCGCTGTCTGTCCGTCTCTGTCACCGGGCTATATCTCATGAACCGTATTTAGACAGTTGAAATTTCTTCAGATGATGTATTTCTGTTGCCGCTATAACAACAATTAATACTAAAAACAGAATAAAATAACTATTAAAGGGGAGCTCCCATACTACAAACGTGATTTTTTTGCCGTTTTATAGATGATGGTACGGAACCCTTCGTGCGCGAGTCCGACTCGCACTTGGCCGGTTTTTATTATTTATAGATAAGAAAACACCTCTTTAAACCGGTTAATTGATTCAATACCCTTTTTACTTTGCTCTTGCAAGAAAACGGTCTTTTTAAACAGTGGTGTAAACGATTGGACATTGCCGAGTTAACTTGGCTTGCAAGCTGCCTTGTCAGTGTGTCCATATTAAATCGGGTGCTGTCTTGTATCAATGTCCATGCGCTCGTCACTCAACACTGTACTTGAACTTGACCCGTGTAAATCGAGATTTATTATAAGTAGTCTTGTACCTACTTGCGCTGATTTAGGTTTGAAAATTGTCCGGTTAAACAAGTCCTGATTTTAAATAAATAATTCAACATATCTATTAAAAATAATAATAAATAGTCACAATCTTTTTCTATATATTTTTATAGTGTAAAAACACGATTACGCTGTTCAAAATATGTGTACGTAAATCAACAACAGTTGAAATAAAACAACTTTTACGGATATTAAACGCGCTATATTTCCACGAACAGCTGCCGTGGTCCACGGCAGCTGTAAAGGTGCCGAAACGTCGGGAAAATCAAAAAACCCCTAATAAACCTAAAAAAACGGAAAATTACAACTTAGTTCGTGGAAATATAGCGCGTTTGATATCCGTAAAAGTTGTTTTATTTCAATGAACAGTGCGCGCCAAAACATAAGATGTACGTCAACACCAGTTATTTTGTCCCCTTATAGTTGTTTACATATTTCAGTCTTCCATTTCTTTATAGTCATTACTCAGAGCTTTGACGTTATTTAAAGCATTTTTGAATTCACCCTCTTCTAATCCTTCACCGACGTAATGGTGCACAAACGCACGTTTGGAGTACATCAATGAGAATTTCTTGCAGAGACGCTCCCACGCAATGCGCACTGCCGAGCTATTTGATACCATCACTACTGCTCTTTGAAAAGCTGCCAAATCTCCACCAGGGACAGTCATCGGAGGCTGATTATTAACACCAATCTAAAATAAATAGAGAGCTAAGTACCTTTATTTTTTATCCAAACCGCGTCAATAGAAATGACGCCTTTCACTTACTTTGAACCCAGTTGGAGACCATGATACGAATCGAATGCTTCTCATACTTTTGATCTGGTTTATAGCAGAGTTTATGTCGTTAGTATTTACGTCTCCCCTAAACAGCAAGCAGCAAGACATGTAACTGCCATTCCTTGGATTGCACTTCACCATTTGGTTTGAAGGTTCGAAGCAAGACATCAGAAGTTGTTGGGTAGTCAGTGTATCGTGCAGAGCTCTCGTTGGAGGTACGAATGGTGCAAAGGTTACTAGCGGAAAATGGATCCTTGGGTATGGGATCAGATTAGTTCTGAACTCCACTAATTCTACATTCAAGGATCCTTCAAACCTCAAGGATGCTGTCATACATGACACCACCTGTAAACAACGTAAATGACATAAAAGTAGTGTTTTTAAATAAAAACCCTTAAATTCAGATTCATGATTTTCTTACCTGAGCTATGAGTCTATTTAAGTTGGTATAAGTAGGCCTTGGTACATCTAACAATCTAGCCAATATATCGTACAAAGCTTCGTTATCGAATATGAAGCACACATCTTCAGTGTTCATGCACGCGTGGGTCGTAAGGACAGCATTGTATGGCTCCACTATAATAGGTGATATTTTCGGTGAAGGATAAATAGCAAATTCAATCTTTGATAATTTTCCATAGTCTTTAGTAAGACCTTCGAGCAATAACGCAGTAAATCCGGATCCAGTTCCTCCTCCAAACGACCGGATAATGATGAAACCCTGAAGGTGGTTACAGTCTTCAGCTACTATCCTAATGCGATTGAGAGCCAAGTCTATCATTTCTCTTCCCACACCGAAATAACCGCGGGCAAAATTACTTGCGGCATCTTCTTTTCCAGTGATCAAGGTGGTTGGATGAAACAGCTGACGATAAGCTCCAGTTCTTATTTCGTCTAAACAATAATATCTAATTCAGTTGTCGCAGTTCAAATGAAAAAAATTACAAGGCGGACTTTAGTTTAATATCTACTAGTGTAATCACTCCACAGCTATCGCCTGACATATTATATCATTAGCTGATTTAACAGCTGTTTTAGTAAGTTTTTTTTTACCGATTGGTGTTGGTTCCAAATCAATCATGACGACCCTGGGCACCACTTTTCCTGCACCAGTTGAGCTAAAGAAGGTCCCACAGCTTTGGTCATCATTGAAGGCGAGAATGCCGTCAGGCCTGACGGCATGTTCCAGGCAGTACAGTTCCCAACAAGCATTTGCTACTTGGACACCTGCTTGACCGATGTGAATGTGAATAACTTCTTTCTAAAAAGCGAATAGCATTTAACTAAAGTGGTAGTAAGGTAAAAATTTCAATAATGTTTGTTAATTAACTCACTACAGCCATTAATAACACTGAAATTTGATAGTCTAGGCCAAAATTTTGTATTTTTTGGGATTTCACTACATTTTGTACTAAAATTTACTTACATTTTTACGTCAAATTGCTAATCAGGCAGGGCAGGATTTATGGAAAGAGTAAGGTAGTTAGGTAGTACCAATTTACTCTTTGGTGTGATGCCTTGCCTTGCCTAAGCCCATGGAGTTATTAAGTAGGTACTACGTTACTTAATAATTCCATGGCTTTGCCTTGCATTTTGCTTGCATACTCCATGGAATTATTAAGTACTACGTACAACTAGTACTTAATAATTACATGGCATCTCAGAAATCGTGCATCTCGATTTAAAACATAAATCTATAGAGCTTTTATTTTTATATGCTAAGGGCAACAAACAAAGACATTATATTTGAATAGAATACTTTGGATACGGGAGTCGGGACAGAATACGAGATGAAATCTATTTATTTATTATTATTTATTAATTTCAAATAACAAAGATTAAGATGAGAAATCATTTGATTTTGATTACGATATGCACTTCTTTTTTGCGTTTACTTTTATAATAAAACCACATTTATTAATATTAATTATTTTAACAACATGCGTTGCAAGGGTTTGGTTTATAAATGCGTGTTTTTTATGGTTCTCGTAAATTATTATCATATTTTTTTTCAAAACTGAAGCTATATGAGGCATAATAAGTAATAGATACCTTTGCCGCTTGCTCTTTTAAGATGACAATGACACTGACAGTGACAGTTACTTGCACTCGCTCGCTCGCTCGCTCCGCTGGACCGTTCTCTTTTACATTTTATTTTTTTATATAAAAATATTAAACATGTATCTTTTCAGTCTTTTAAAAGTGTAGTTTGTCAAAATACAATTACTGAACTATTGAGTGTCGAATGCTGCCGCTTTGATTACCTAGTATCATACCAGTCAAGTCATCATCATAAACAATGAAAACACACTATCTTTTTATCAGGTAAACAACACTTGTTGTTTTTCGTGCCGATTTATCTAAATTACGTAATATCTCGCTAAATTTAGGTGTTCACCCGTTGCCGTTGCTAACAGAAAACTCAATAGTTAGAAAACATCTATAATGAATTTCGCCGGAAAAGTAATTATCGTGACCGGTGCAAGTTCCGGCATTGGCGCGGCAACAGCTGTATTTTTATCGAAACTTGGTGCAAAGTTGTCCTTGACCGGTAGAAATGTCGAAAATCTGCAGAAAATAAGCAAAGATTGCGAGAAATCGACGCCCACATACGTTGTTCAAGCCGATCTAACCAAAGAAAGCGATATCGAAAAAATTGTGAAAAGTACCATCGATCACTACGGTCAGTTAGATGTTTTGGTCAACAATGCCGGTATTATCGAGACGGGAACCATTGAAAATACTTCGTTAGCTCAATATGATAGATTAATGAACACAAATGTTCGTTCTATTTACTACCTAACCATGCTTGCTGTCCCACATCTTATTAAAACAAAAGGAAACATTGTAAATGTGTCTAGTGTAAATGGGATACGATCCTTCCCTGGTGTCCTAGCTTACAACATATCCAAGGCATCTGTAGATCAGTTGACAAGGTGCGTGGCTTTAGAACTGGCTTCCAAAGGTGTAAGAGTCAACTGTGTAAACCCAGGAGTGATTTTAACTGAGTTGCAAAAACGTGGGGGACTGAATGATGAGCAGTATGCTGCTTTCTTGGAAAGGACAAAGGAGACGCATGCTTTGGGAAGACCAGGGAAGCCGGATGAAGTGGCAGCTACAATAGCTTTTCTTGCAAGCGAATTAGCAAGTAACATCACAGGAGCCAGCCTACCCGTTGATGGTGGACGTCATGCTATGTGCCCCCGCTAAAAGTATAATTTGACTACAGTCTAAAAAGTCTTGGAAGTGAAATAAAAGTTTATGTCTAAGAATAAAAAGTTGCATTTGTTGATAATCTGGTTCAGGATAGACCATGTTATTATTTTAAACAGGTAAAAGTGCCTTTTACATCATATTTTAGTATATAAGACTTATCATGTTAAATATTTTTTTTACTATGGATGTTTTATGAGCATTTATATAATTGCCATATTTTAATAAATGTTATATTCTTTTAATTGTGTTTATTTGGAGGTTTTAAATAAACAAAGTTATGTTAATCTTGAAAAGTTTATTGCATTAAATGATAACTAAATCAGTCCTTAACCTAATTCTTAGCTAAAAATTATCACATCATCTAAAACTAATACTTTTAAATAAATCACAATATTGTCATGAAGAATAAAATAATGATTGTATGTAAATAGTAATATACATTATTCTCCAGTTGTTCTAAAATAAGGTTCTAATTTTCTTATGTTGAGTCCGAATTTACGGGAATGAGTGTGGGGGTAGGGAGGGGGTGTCCTCCCCCCCACCAAAGCATTTGACGCGGTAACGCATACTTTGAAACAAAATATATGAGAACTTATTTGAGTAAATTTCGTTAAAATAAAAAGTTAGAACCTACTTAAAAAAAAATAGTTTCTGCCGCGGCACGCTCGCTACGCTCGCTCGGCTCGCGCGTTTTTTGGTCACAGTTCTAACCTAACCTAAAAATGTATGAAAAAAAATGTGTTTGCGCGTTTAATGCTTTGGTGGGGGTGGAGAGACACCCCCTTCATCATCCCCCCACACCCATTTCCCTAAATTCAGACAAATAAAGTAAATATGAGCCTAAAATTATCTTAATTGTATAAACACTTTAGACAATTATACAGAAAGTAATAATAATATCATATTTCTTTAAAAATAAACACTCATTTATTTTTAATCCAATAAAATACTGAAATTTTGTATGTTAAATTCATACTATGGCAACAGGCACGTACCCACGTACCTATATTAGTAGATAATAATGTATTAAGCATACCAGGTTAACAATTCAAAAACGATAACGAAGTTCGAAAATAATTAAATGTATGGGATTGGCGGATTGGCATAAGCCGCGCTAAATCACGTGGTCTTACGCAAGTTAATTGGCGAATATAGACAATAACGAATCGAATGATCGTTTCGCTATATAACGACGTTAACGTTACTTTATCTACGGGTCCTGGCTCTCCAGCATGAACATCGCCTTGTCCCGCGATATGATATATGTGAGCGGAACAGTGACACATTATAATGGTACGAATGTCGATAAAAGCCGCTCGTGATCGAATGCTAAGGTTACACGTTGGGCGCCAATTTTAATTAATCAATCTTTAAAATTAATATTTAATTAGTAATTTACCTACTATTATACCTTTCGGCGGCGGGAATCTTCTGTTTACATACTGGTCTAGTCTAGATATACATAAGACAACAGTTTTTACTATTTGAGTACCTATAAAACTTTCGAAGCAAAAAGTATACTTAAGATCAACATCTGGGTATTTGTGCTCAACTTATAATAAAGCAATTTTCATCATTAAGAAATCGATTTACTCTTAAAACCCTAAACTTTTATTATCACTGGATTTATTACTTGTCTTTATTTATTTGTTATGTTTTATTAGCACGTTTATTTCAAATACGCTATACCTATTTTTTTAAAAGACATAGCTTGATATTTCGATAAACACAAAAAAAATGAAATGGATTAAACTACTTATAAATATGCCAATTTATGTAATACCTACGCTGAATGAAAGCCTAGACCCCTTATTCTGTAACTCGACAGCTTCAGTGAACTACTGAGTTTACAGAATAAAAGCTCGCTCATTAAGTAAGTGTACAACTATTCCATCGACTAAACTGTTTTGTTGAGTTGTGTACTCTTTGCGATTTCCACACAACTAAACAGTTTAGTTGGTGGAAAAGTCGTTTGTTGAACAACTATCGAGTTGATAGTATCCGTGCTCAATATATTAAATAGTTGTATTATATGCGCTAGCCAAGGGGACAGAGCTAGTCGATTTTTTTCTATTTTATGCAAGTTTAGGGAAGTAGAAGTTCATTCGCTGGGACAAAAGCGAATAGCTTCTTACATTCCTCGACGCATGCCCTGATGATGTGTTCGAAGGCGACAGGTGCTATGTCTCGGATAACGGGCTCCCAGTTTTCGTTGATCACTTTGTGTATTGTATCGCCTGTGAACAATCGATTTAAAGTTTTATTAGACTTGCTTTATTATATAGTCCGACGATTTCAATGAATACATCAGTCGGAATGACATAAGTTGTTTCCAAGTTTTTTTATGGAGACTGTTAACAGAACAAATGCAGGTTTGTTATGTTGTGAATGATGTTGATGTTATGTAAATGGCGTTGTATATCTTTATTAGCGTTTCGGTGAGTAGGAAGTCTGAATAACGAGTGCAAAGTCGCAGTAATAACTCAAATCGTTCAGATTATTTCCTCATTTGCGCCGTAAAACTTAACAGAAATAGGTTTAGATGAAACTGCTTGGTTATTTTATAAATTATAATATTATTAAAATGCTAAAGGATTTTAATAATATTACCATTAAATGCTTTAAAAATTAGCCACATTGAATGAGGAGAGAACCTCCGTGCATTCTTATAAAAATATACTATCGATGGGCTAATATTTATTTTTTAAATGCGCAAGTCTATGTTAAAGCGAGAAAGGCATAGATAAATGAATTACTTTAGAGCGTAAAAAATGCGGTGAAAATGATGTTTAGTACATAGTATCAAGATCTTAAGGAATTTATGTTAGCATAGTCGTCGCATTCAGATGATAGTAAATGTTGCAAAGTTATGTGCAGACCGTTCACAAGAGTAGTTCAGATGCTGGAACTCCTCCGAAGAACTTGTTGACGACCTCCACGCAACTCCTGATGATGCCCTTGATGGCTGGAGGGGCGATCTCCTGCATGATTATCTCCCAGTTCTCGTTCGTGAATCTGTGTGTTGTCTCCGCTAGAATGTCATAGTGAGTTAAGTTTGTTGGGTGGTTGTTACTGTTAGACTGTGGTAGTTTTAGTAGGTACGTTAGCTGCAATTCGATCAGTCTTTGGCACAGCCGTTACAGATTGGCAACTACTAAGTAGACACTATCTATACTTATGGTAAATTTTAAATAGAAAAATATTGGAAAAAATTGACTCGGCCACAAGTGATAAAGTCTCGGTAGCTCAGCGGTTAGAGCATTGGACCGGATTTCCAAGGTCGCGGGTTCGATTCCCGTCTGAGAATTCACTTGTGGCCGAGTCAATTTTTTTACCAATATTTTTCTATTTAAAAATTACCATAAGTATAAAAATAGCATTGAAAAATGCAAAAATTACAAAATCATAAAAAAAAAAGACACTATCTACTTATGTATCGTTGAGGGGACACGCCGTCCACTGTCTAATAAATTTCTACTCCAGTAAAGTTACTTTAAAATGGTTGGGGGTCACATCCAAACAGATTGTTACCTATTTAGAAGAAAGGTTCGGTTTGATTGAGACTCGGTCATCTTTGATAGCAGGGTATCTTTACCTATGTTATAAAATCTGTACATCTTATGTTTTGGCGCGTACTGTTCATTGAAATAAAACAACTTTTACGGATATCAAACGCGCTATATTTCCACGAACGAACTAAGTTGTAATTGTCCGTATTTTTAAGTTTTTTAGGGGATTTTTGATTTTCCCGACGTTTCGGCACCTTTACAGCTGCCGTGGTCAGTCATCCCGTGACCATATATAAAATCTGTTTTAACTAGTGCTTTTTCAGAGAGATAAGATAAGATGCTAATATCTTGATGGTATTATAATTCCTTGGCAGCAAGTGAACGAGTATGTTTGTGTGTTCATTTTAGATTTCTTTAATTTAATTTACAATTTGATGGATGATGGTAAACTTTCTCACCTAATTCCTTGTTTCCACCGAAGAGGTTGCTGAACTTGAAGTACGCGCGGTCCATTTTGTAGTTGTCCTTATAGTTGGTCACCATCCAGTGGCCGTCTTTCGTGTCGAAGTCATACTGGATCACGATGTTGAGGTTTGCTGAAGACAATACGAAAAGTTACTATTTCTGACGGTTTTTGTAATAAATGCTATCGTATCCGTCTTGGGCCTCCATCGCGCAGTGTATACTTAATCGCTGAATAGGGCACATGAAGGCAGCGCACAGTGTGGCCAGTACTAGACAAAATTAAAAAATCAAAATGTAGGATAGGTACCTACTGCTAAACTCAATTGTTTCATAAACTACAATATAGTTACTGCATCTGGTAAGATATTACCCAAAGTTATTTTCTCATACACTTAAGAGATTGATTGATTTAAATCTTGACAATTTATCACTTGTATTTTATGTTAAAAAAACACAATTTCTGTCGGAATTGTCTTAGCTTGGTTTTATTATATCTCTAACATAATGTTATCATTGGAAAAAGATATGTTTCTATTTGTAATCACGTAATTATTGTTACCATAAAAATAATATAGCAAATGGTAGAATATTTCTTTAAAGTGGCTTCATAAATACATATTTATTTTGCATACCTGAAGGGTTTTGGTTTAGTTCTCCACATTTCTACATTATGAAAATAGTACCTACCTATGTAAGTATGTATTCTTGAGTTCTTTAGCTATGCCAAGAACCATGAAAAAAAACTACATTTGGCAACCTTTTTTATTTTTTTTTCGTAAATATATTGCTGGAATGCAGACGTGAATTGACCGATTTTATAGTTCAATCATCAAGGAAATAAACAGCTTAAACTTTTGCATTTAGAACAATTTGTAAAATGGACCAAAGAACTGCGATGAAAATTGAAACAAATAATAATGTTTTCTTGCTAGATGAGATTATTTTACATCGCATGAAAAATTATTTTTATGAAATGTGGTTAAATGGATCACAGAGGTATGTTTTCTCTATTTATTTTAAGACTATTCAAATAACAAGCAAAAATAATTGTTTAATAATTTAATCCTGTTCTATGTATGGCGAGGCCACACTGTGCGACGAGTGATGTGAATGTCGACAGAGGGTGGATTCTACCCCAGAGTCGTGCACTCTAGATGAGTCTATTATCCGAATTGTCAAGGCAATTCTCCAAGAGAAGCACTTCAATACACCTACTTGCAGAAAAAGTACACTAAGCTATTATTTATTCTTTGCCAGCAAGTGCTTTAGGGAATAGCTATCGTAAGTACCTACTCTTTAGCCATGTTTAAATGTCCGCACCACTCAGGAACATCTTTCCTTTATTATGATAGATAGGAAAATGGACCGTGCACAGGGGAGGATTAGGTAGGTACATGATACTTACTAATCCTAATCTTGGCTGGTCCGCTGCCCCTAATGGGAAGGATGAGCAGCTGCCCGTCGATCTCGTAGTGCGCCTTCAGGGTCACGTTGGCCGTGAAGTCTATCGTGGCCTTGTTCTTCGCGGCATTCATTCTGCAAAGAGGAATTATGATTGCCTTATTTAGAAACATTGAAGTAGAGTACCTACGTTAATTTCAGTTGGATTTATTTATTTATTTTGTACACACACAACATTACAGAAAAAACAATTATAAAGAATTATTGTACAGGGCTTATTTCACATTGAAATTACCTCCAACCGGCCCGTGAAAGGAAAGGACATTGAGAAGGGCAGAAGTGTGTAATATTTATAGGTAGGTATAAATAATTTAACAAAATTATCAATAAATATAAATACACAATACTTAGATATAATATATACAAAATAAACCTATAATTGCATATAATACTATAAAATAATTCATATAATGCAAGAAAGACAGAAAGGGATCAGTGCTAAGAACAAGAGGACTGATAAAACTCTTTCACACGTTTTTGAAAAACTTCACACGTTGTATGTAACTTTACTGTCATAAAGCTAAGTTAGCGATTGCTTAGCTCTGTTGCCTGTCCTTATCATCAGCCTTTTTAATGGGGACACCATTGCGGGGGCACGGGCGCATGGCCCATTTTCATTGATGAATAAGTGAATGAGGCCATGACCTATCACGCAGGTCCAATGCGGATTAAAGATAACGACGATAACGACAGTGTACTCTCCGAAGTACAGCCTGTACTTCGGAGAGTATGCTTATAAGCAGCATGAGCTCATACCGCCATCTCCTTCCATCATACATCCAGATCCAGACGCACTGCGGGCTACCACCCTTACTTGGTTGGTCTTCCTAATGTCGCACAAAGCGCTACACAACATCCTTTATATTGCACAGCAAAGGAGTGGAATCCCTCCCAGCGTCTGTATTTCTGAGTACTTATAACCCGCCCATTCAATACAGGGAATAGCCATCTTCTGGGTAAGCTCTTCCGCTAACCACTTCACCACCGAGCCCGCTCTTATGGCTTGCTAACAAGACTAGAAGGACAAACTCTTATGCCTTTTAGATTGGAGCTACCACGGTAAGAAAAAACTTACTTGTATGAATTAAGCCTGAATCCCTTCAACCCAGTGACAACAGTATCAGTGAATGTCAGCTTCAGGGCTGGGTTGTTGACGATCACTTTGCCCAGCTGCAGCGGGTCGAGCGGCGCCACGCCCAGCGCTGGGATGCCGTCCACGAAGCTGGGGCCGCCTGCGGTTATCACCTTCTCGATGCACTGGTCCAGGTTAGGGTCTGATGCGGAGCACGCCGAGAAATATGGGGCTGGAACAAACAGTTAAGTTGATCATACAACCTGGCGGGCAATAACGTATTGGTAGGAACCATTTTGGAACGTATACATGAAGTATACGTTCCAAAATGGTTTTACAGAGATGAATAACTTCATTAAGGGCACGCTCTAAGCCAAAAGCAAAAGTAATAACTGCAACGGCGAACTGCAAAGTAAATGCTGCCTTATTCTATGAGAAATAAGGCAGTATTTACTATATAATTCTCCGGCCCCATTCGGCCGGTCCGGAATGAAGAAATGAAGGAAATTCTTTTTTTAAAGGATATTTAAAGGTTATTTACAAAAAAATTTTTACATAAGCCCTGCCTTATCTATAGTGTAATTATACTAAATAGTTCCAAGCTTTATTTTAATGTATTACTTGAATACTAGCAGTTTATCGTGTTAATTATAGTGATTTGGAGGCAACTTCGCAATTTTTTTCTATCGAGAAAATTTTATGCAAAATGTTTTTGAGTAACATAGTCACTAGTGTTAGTCCTGTAGTTTGCTGCATCTTAATTTGAAATTCAGTTTTTCATTAACATTGATATTACAGACGATCATGTAAAGCAATCTGATTTTCGTTTGCCTATAGCAGGCCCTTAATATACAGGGTGGGAAAAGACGGTCATTGAAGGGTAAGTTCCCTAAATATTGTTGTGAGCAAATTTTTATGAAAGGAGGAAAAAGAAAGGAAAGATTTTTTTCAAAATCTGTAAAGGCAGTTTAAAATTCCTCTAAAAATTAAGGATGGTTCCCTAAGACCGTTTTCATGTCGCTAAAACGATTATGGTACCTGCCCTTACGGCCCCGTCTTAATTTTTCATCCTGTAACAGGCATTAGTTTGGACATTATCCATTTTTTTTATCTGTATACAAAATTTCAAAATACCTAAATACAAGAAACTTGTACCTTCAGAAACCTATTTTGTGTGTGTGTTGTTGTAATGGCATCTACTTATAAAAATGCTGTGTCTTCGCTCTCCTGGCTCTCCGGTAAAGTTTTTGTTTTTGACTTCGTGGAGTTAGAATTTAAAAGCGACGACGATACGCATCATTTCAGGTTTTTTTTTACCTATATATATATTTAAGTGGTACTACAAAACGTGCCCCCTTCTTCAATAGCATAAGTAAAAACAAAAATTAAGGTAACTACCACCTAGACATAGATAAGTTAAGTGTTTATATTACATCGATAAAAAAAAACAACAAATAGATGTAAACTGCAATTGACGTAGATTTACGTGTCAAAGAACAAGTCGTAAATTAAATGTCCGACATTCTACGTTTATTGCATAGCTATTTATTAAGAATAACAACTGCTAGGTAATGTTATTTGTTTCAATAATAATGCTAACAGCCACAAAACCACTGTATTTAAAATTTTATTATTAAACATGATTGTTACATATTATTTGATAATAAACTAGTTAAGCGTTTGGTTTTCGATTCTAAGAAGGAATCTAGACGAATGAGAATTTTACAAATTATTGAGATTTGTTTTTCGATAGAACTTGCAAACATATTAGGTAGGAGGTACTCTACGTTTAAGTATTATTTGGTATTATTAAGTTGGTGGTAGGACTTGTTCTAAGTCCGCCTGGCTAGCTATCATTATAAAGAAGAATCTAAGTCTGCCCCATAGCAACAATGTTTTGAGCGTTTTTGTGTTCTGGAGTTAGATAGCCTGTTTCTCAACGGTTGAGGACGCCGGGAGAAGTGCGATTACACCTTCAGTCATAACATTACTTATAGGTTCTATTCCTCACATAATTATTTGTCCCGTCTAGAGATCGAACCCACGACCTGGCTCAGTAGGCGGAACTAGTACCACCTACCACTGCACCATCGGGCGTCATCGTCATCAGCCATTTTTAATGTCCTCACTGCTGGGGCACTGGCCTGGATGGATAAGGAGTATTGGCCATGAATGACCCACCACGAAGGTCCAATGTGGACTGGTGGGTTTTAACGACTGAAAAAACAGCCGTGACCAACGGCTTAACGTGCCTTTCGAAGAACGAAGGAGCTTGAAATAGTATTTTTTTGGTGACCCATCCCGTGACCGTGACCGTTGTTTCACCTCAACAATCGCAGGCCCAGCGCGCGAACCACTGCGTCACGGCTGGCTCCTCATCGGACCCTCGATCGGGCCCGTCAGTATCCTGGTACTTTCAGCCAATAACATTTTGATTAAATTGGTATTAACATCCAGTAGTTTTTTTAGATCGCCTAATTGGTGGACATAAGTGGCATAAAAAAAGTTTTATGATTTTGTAATTTTTGCATTTTTCAATGCTATTTTTATGCTTATGGTAAATTTTAAATAGAAAATATTGGAAAAAATTAACTCAGCCACAAGTGAATTCTCAGACGGGAATCGAACCCGCGACCTTTGGAATTTCGACCGGATTTCCAAAGGTCGCGGGTTCGATTCCCGTAAGTATAATTTTTTTTATTAAATTTTAATCCACTCATTGGTGGATTTAAATGGCATATAAAAATGTAATTATATTTGGATCCTCTCGTTGGTGGGCGGAAAAAGAGAAAATTGTACCCATCGATCCACAAGTGGATCTTGGCAGTGGATCCAAGTGAATGGAGGGGCAATCACTTCCCTTGCACATAGTGTGCATTTATCGGAGTCAATAACAACTCACATCCCGCCAGTTGGCCAAGAGACATCCGCGGCTGCGTTGCCACACGGTTGTGCAAGGATGCAGTTGTACAATCAAGAGCACGACAAGCTTTACCTTTGCGCTTCGATAACCACCGCTGTATTACGAGCGAAGGACGTTCTCAAAGACAAACTGTAAAGTTTGACTGACCCCTGTCGTTTGTACAGTCGCCCGCAAAATATGCTTTACTGGCTCTTATCGAGTCGTGATAAGAGTCATTTTTCGTTACGCAATTGTTCAACTGAAAACTGTGTAGTTAAGGACTTACTTTCATCGCCGACCATGGCCAAATTGACGACTTTCAGCTTTAAAAGTATTGGTATCCGATAAGCTGTTATCTATTTACGAACCCCATATCTACGATAAATGTTTAAAAAAATTGGGGATGACGAATCCAACGGAATTTTTCTTGACTGTGCAATAAATTTACAAAAACATATCTATTTTCAGACATCTTTTTTTACTCATAACCACGTACCTATTTAGTGGAAATTAAGCAACTAAATCAAATTAGCAAGTAATTGAAGTGAAAATGAACTGCAATAAATCATTTTACTTTCATTGTTTAATGTATCTACGATTATATATAACAATATTATAATGTACTTACTTACTTAAGTGATAAAATGCAGCAACAAAAACAGTTATTTTTATGTGTGGTTTCCTAATAGCTTCAACAATTCACAATAGACCCAATAGACAGACACCTTATCATTCGTTTTTCTTATTGTTTCGACAATGGGTTCCCATTAGACGCCATTATGTCTCATTTTATAAAATGTTACATTTTGCACCACGCGGGAATGAGGCCGAAGTTCATTAAATATAGTGTAACGTATGAGTCAGTCTAATCTGCCTTTGTAAAAATACATATTGATACACCTATAAGCCAAGGCCGTCGTCGTCGTCGGAATCGACATCGACTTCATTTGCCAGATGGATGTACATATTGCTCTTAGTCTTTGGTAAGTTTTCATTTGTGTCAAAAAGAAGCAGCAATGTGTCACATCCATCTGCCAAATGAAGCCGTTTTCGATGCCGACGCCTCTTGCGCGGTACGGCCCCTGTTGTAGGTATAGGTAGTGCTAAGATAACGCAACACCCTCATCAGAGTGCTTAGAGAGAGTTTTTTCTGTTCACGGTCGATAGTGAACGCGTAGATTTTTGTTTGCAATTAGCGGACCGCCATCTAGCGGATTACGCCATGAACTACACCAACGCCATACAAAAACCTAAAGCGCGTACTTACACAGATCCTCCAGTGCAGGTCCCGAATTTATCGTATTCGTCGTTGGTTGGTGGTAGGCTCTGACTCCTGATTAGCAAGAAAATAGGCTTAGGTACTTTTTCTTCGTCAACTACCCTGAAATCTCTTATTAAGATTGTCACAGCATTGAGCGAGTTAGAGCATTGGACCGGATTTCCAAAGGTCTTGGGTTTGAGTCCTATCTGAGAATTCACTTGTGGCCGAGTTGATTTTTCCAATATTTTTCTATTTAAAATGTATCGTAAGATTGTCACATTTGAACGCTATCGTGATAGATGGCGAGTTACACAATTCACAAGACAGTTAGAGCCCTAACCGCTAGACTGCACTAACCGCAAGGTAAACCAGCCACTTTTGACTTGAACTTGGCATCGTCGAGTGTTTGGTAGATACACCGTACGGCCGGCGTGCATGTTCGTAAATAGCCGCCTCATTAGCTCTACCGTTTGGAAATCGACTGCCTACTGATATCCTCCCCTTTGTGTTCTCTCATTTGATTCAGACCACTCTCATGAGCATTTTATGATTCTTGAATTTTTCAATGCAATTTTTTTACTTATGATAAATTTTAAATAGACTCTTAAGAGCAATTGCTCTTAAGAGTCCAAGAGAGTAGGTCATATAAACTTTTTCGTTGAATAAGTGATGCGATATGATTACACTATAATTTTTTTATAAATTGTAATAGGTAAGTATCTCATTAAAGATATACCTACTTAAAGAAAAAAGTTTATAGAACCTAGTTGAAGGGGTCCTTAATCGAATAAGACAGAGGGGTTCAGAAGTCGATTCTTAATCGACGGGTATTTACGACTATGCGGCCGGCGGCGGCGGGCGGCGGGTTAGGCAACCGGCTGGCGACCACGTGCCAGGAGCCGCTTAGCTAACCACTCGTCAAACAACAACGAGGTATGTCAATGCCGGCCTTTCGAACTGGAGGTCGTGGTGGACTGAAGTAACCTCTCTAGTGAAAGCTCGAAAAAAGTTTGGATTAAGTTTTTAAATCTCTGTCTACTATAGTAGCTAAGAATCATTATACGCTAGAGACGGTGTGTTCGCCGTGACGATGCCTCCAACGTTAGCACGAATAACTATCGATATAGTATCGGGTAAGTATCGAGCACGTTATATCAAAAAAATTATAGGAAAATGTAGTTCCGTTTACGTCTGGTAGGAACGCTGCTCAATATCTCATATATATTTTTTTACTTTTCATGTCTCATATTCTGAAAGTATCTCATAACTTGCCTAAAATGCGGGTTGAAAGTGATATGTGGCGGCCCTAGGGCTGTAACAAATTTGAAAAAAGAATAGGGGGTGTCATGTCAAATCGATATCTGTAATCTCTTTGGACTTTTATTTACCAAAGGTATGTAGGCAAAGGCACAGAAGCCTATACAGCTTATTTTGCTACATTATAAAATTATTTTGTAACATTTTTCTTATTAAATATTTTTTTAGAATTATTCTGTTTGTTTTTACTTTCCTCATATTCAAAATGAAAAGTAGAGTGTTTACTTCGGGTGTATGGACCCATAACAGTCTCGAACTATCGGCGCCCTTACTTCGTTCGGGCGCCAAAACACTCGACTGTTATGGGTGTCATACAGCCCTTGGTAAACAATCTACTATTACTTTCTCGATACTTACTCGAAACTTATTCATGCTAGGCCTACTGGCAATTTATGACAACACTCTTCAATATGCAAACTGAAAACATTGGTCCTGCTAGGTGCTAGTTTCGTAAATTGGGCTACCTATATTATTTTTTGACTATTTTGGAGGAGCCCGTGAGCAGTGGTTCGCGCCCTCGGCCTGCGATACTTTCGCAAAGGTCTGTCATGGTATGGGTGACTTAAAATTTACTAGCTCGAGCTTCTCCGTGCTTCGGAAGGCACGTTAAGCCGTTGGTCCCGGCTGCATTTGCAGTATAAAATCCACCAATCCGCATTGGGCCCGCGTGGTGGGTCATGGCCCGTTCTCCTTATCCATCCCTAAGGAAGGCCAGTGCCCCAGCAGTGGGGACATTAAAAATGGCCGATGACGATTTTTCCATTTCATTTACATCATAGGCTTGATATTTATTTATTTATTTATTGAAAAACCAACTGCTTAACCTAATACATTAAAAAACTTAAATATAAACATAAAGCCATTTACAGGTCTTCACAAATAAGATACATTAAAAAAATTAAACTAGCCTAGCCTAGCTATTGAATATACACGTACACATAACTTAAAAATATGACTCATATCCTAAGTGACACAGTATTTATACCCATCATAATTGCTTAGACCTGCCTTTTGACTTTCCACAACCACGAGCGCAAAATACAATTATTGTCGTTTACTAACGATATATATAATACGAATGATAACGTTGTAAACATATAATATCAAAACAGTGGTTGTGTATGAATTTTTTTTTATCAAAACTTTAAAGAACTGATTTTATAAAAATGTGTAGTGTATATATATATATATATATATATACCTATATCGAGATAGACGAAAAGAGCGCTTCTGCTCTGTATACTGTATTCTATATCTATATAAATAACTGTATGAGAACCTAGCGTACCGAATTTTTCGTACCTACGATGACGTCACGAGGGAAATTTAGTGATGGAAAATAGATTTGATAACTTAGATCGGACGAAACTTCGTGGATCAACCTTTTTACACGCAAGGTAGGTAAATCAATCACTCCTGAAGACCCCGAGAAATCCGCGAATGTTGCTATGAATTTTCCGAATTTTAACATGTTCAATACGGCATGAATTCTTAGAACATCAATTAGTCACCATGATTTATCTACTTGAATACTTATGGTTGTTGGTTGACACTGCAGTGACGACCATTGTTGGAGTAATTAATGGACACACTCCCTGACCCGCATTCATAATCTTCTTTAAGATATTTCTAAAGGATATTTCCTCTGACAATTGCTTGATGGTCTTTGCCTTGTCGCTGTTTATTGTAACTAATGGCTTGTCTCGAGTAGTTTTTATAAAGTACCAAAGTACTAGCTTTTGTGTGATAAATATTTAACAAGAAAATATACTAGAAAAAAGCAACTAGTCTCATGTCGCCCTGACGGGATGAGACTAGTTGCTTTTTTCTAGTATATTTTCTTGTTAAATATTTATCACATAAAAATAGCATTGTAAAATGCAAAATCAAAAAGTTATACTAGCTTTTGCTTTGGTTTTTATTTTCGAATAAAACATTTGGTTTTTATTGCAACTTCTACCTAGTATCTAAACGTCCAAATAACGAAAAAGTAAAGCATTTGGAAGTAGCAAATAAAATGTGGAAGTGATTTTGGTACTCGTTTATTAGACAAAAACCTAATAATATAAATACGAAAGTATGTCAGTTTGTTTGTTCCTCTTTCACGCAAAAACTACTGAACGGATTTGGATGAAATTTGGTAAGAAAGGACTTCAAGTAGTGGACTAACACGTAGGCTACTTTTTATCCCGATATTCCCACGGGAACGGGGACCTAGTGTTAAATAACTTTCTGAAACTAGACATATTCATAAAATATGTTTTTAAATAAAGAACATATTTATGCTTATATAAAGATATCGTAGAAGCAAACTAAGAAAACACAGCTAAAAAAAAATAGTCAGAGAAGCCTCTGAAATCATTGCAATTCTAAATAGGAATCATGTTTGTCTATGTGCAAAGTCGATTATTACTTATAAATTGTTATTAATGTTGACAGTAGAAATGTATCGGTTAGTCATATAAATACATGCATGTATTTAGCAGAACATAAATTACGAGTTTTACGACCATATTACGAAACACCGCAGTTGAAGGTTTCGCGGTCAAAGCCATCCTCGCATCCATAAAATGATATCTGATTAGAGAGCAACAACAAAAACATAAAATTCTCCAAAACTTTTGTAACTCGCGGTTCCATACCATTTTCCTTTAACTGTGGTCTCACAACAAAAGTACCTGAATAAATTCTCTACTATAAGCTTCTTGTTAAATGCTGTGATTCTGTACCAACGGATAGTGCCATAAAAAAAAATCGACGGTGGTGCGCAAGTCTCGGTAGCTCAGCGACGCATTGGACCGAATTTCCAAAGGTCGTGGGTTCGATTCCCATCTGAGAATTCACTTGTGGCCGAGTTAATTTTTTGTGGATTCCCCTACAATTCATTTATTTGTTTATTTCCTATGGTATTTGCTTTTAGTAAGTATTTTTCCTTCAAAACAGTGGTTCTTATTGTATGCAATTTTTTGAATCAAAACTTTAATGAATCTATTTAAAAAAATATATGTGTAGGTAGTGTACAAATCTATATCGAGCTAGACGGAAAGAGCTCTTCAAACTGTATGAGAACCTAGCGTACCGAATTTTCGTACCTACGATGACGTCACGAGCGAGATTTAGTGATGGAAAATTGATTGACTTCAAAAAATTTAAAGCAAATTCTGATACTGACACATTTCTAAACACTATAGGAAATAAACAATGAAATGAATTGTCCGGGAATTCATTTACCAATATTGCGTTAGCGGCGTTTTTAGGCCCTCTGGTTATTAAAATATCTGGGTTATTGACTGAGTTGGCTTAAAGCAATATGTAGTTATAAGGCAATGGACTGCAGGCTTTTATTTAAACCTTTTTAAAAAAAAGAAGAAGGTTATCAATTTAATTAAACGAGATATCGAATTGATCTATTTTTTCAGAGAATAAGTAAATAGAACTCTAAAATAAAAAATTGTAGGTTAAACTTACAGTTAGTTAATGCATCCGCTATTGATAGTTAGCTGTCAATAAATTCAACATATACATATTAATATAATCGCACACTGATTAGTATTACAAACATGCTCGACAAGTTTTACGAGAAAAAAATTTTTGAACTTTAAATTAGGTTAAATCTTACAAGTAAGTTAATCGAAAATGTAAGTAAATAACACAAACGGATTTGCCGATTATGTTTACGTTGTATGAGAATACGTTTAAATGTTTAAATAATTTATTTATAATAATTAAGCCCAAATTTTGTCAAAAAGTATCTCCCAATATTTTCAGATTAAAATAACTGAAGCAACATATTAACTAAAAGACAGGAAACTATATTTTTTTGGTTCTGACCTTTAATATTTTGTCATTATATATCTAACCTATTGAAATTCTATTTAATGTTTTACTGCGTTATTGTATACCTTGTTGTAAAAGGTGGAAATATAGTGAGATAAAACTTAAAAAAACTATCAACATAGGTAACCTACACTATACAATAAAAATATTTGTATTTGCAAGACAAAAACAATGGTGAAAATATTATAAAATTAGTGAAAATTAAATTGATTGAAGATTTATGATTTTTGTAATTTTTGCATTTTTCAATGCTATTTTTATACTTATGGTAAATTTTAAATAGAAAAAATATTGGAAAAAATTAACTCGGTCACAAGTGAATTCTCAGACGGGAATCGAACCCGCGACCTTTGGAAACCCGGTCCAATGCTCTGCTGCTGGTCAATGCTCAAGAGCATTGGACCGGATTTCCAAAGGTCGCGGGTAAGCTTTATATTTGTCGGTTTTTGAAGTGAAAACTTCTTTAGCGGCGTTGAGCACTTTTTCTGTAATGGGTATAAAATCTTAAACTCGCGTCAGGACACGTGACCTGATCGAAAAAGCGTAGGACGGATGGAGAATGTTGAGGTGACAGGTTGACTATGGTCTCGGTTGCTTAGCGACAGACTGTTGATAATGTCTTTTACTTGTCTCTTGTTTTATTGTCAATATATATTTTTCGATTCTCTATAATAACTAATGTTTTCTTATATCTTATTACCTAACTTAACGTTCACTTTAATATGGTTTGTCATGTTTGTGTACGATAGCGCAATAAATGAATATTGTATTCTACCACATAAATGATAGTACTTTTATACTGATAAAGCAATTGGTGCAAAATTATTCCCTAACCATTCCAAAATATCAAACATGCTCAACGTTAATAATCAAGTTTTCACTTCTGCCGGCACTCCCGGAGTGCAACCCGTCTTTTTTTTTTGATTCAGTAGAGTATTTTGACAGGTGCCAAAGTCACTTTGTAAAAATAATCCTGCTTTCAACTGTTTTTCGTCGTTATGATAAAGTTTCAGTTGTACGTGTTGACTCCATTTACGCACACAAATTCAATATTATCATTATACTTTTTTTTATGTTTTGGCTTCTTCCGTTTTCCACAGAAATTCCGCCAACGTCCCGTAGTGAAAGAGACACGGTTTATAGAGAATTTGCCAGGTGAAAATAGCACGTTTTCAAATTTCCACCTTGATTTACTTTGTGGTACCTACCGACAAACACAAAACAACACTCCTATCACGTTAAATAAAACTATATTTTTATTTAGCAGTATTTTTCAAAGTCACATTGACAACCTGTCAAATCACTCTACTGAATAAATAGGTATGTTAATTCTGTATAAACGAAGTTGCGGGTGCAACTCTAATATTCCTAGCCAACTAGTTAACATGTATAAAAATTATTCTTACTAAAAACAATATTTTTAAATGTCTTCGCGGTTTCTTGCATCATTACATTCCATTTCAATGCCACTAAAAAAGCGAAAAATAGTAAAAGTAAACTTTACTGGGAGAATCAAGTTCTCTTCTTGACTGCCTTGATAAACACGTGCACCGAAATGTTTATGCATATATTTTTTATTTATTACAGGTTGAAGATATTTAAAGATTGATTAATTACATTGTGAAATATATTTTGGTTCAAACTCTTGCATCTCGGAGCCACAGGTAACTTTAAAACTTCTTTTAATCGTAGATCGTGGTACTTATATATTTTGATACGACACTAATGGTAATTTACTAAAAGGAACACAAACCTTGATATTTATATCATTGCATCAATGGTTATTGAATCAACTTTTAGAAGCGTTTCGGCTTTGTCGAATAGAATAACAAAGGTTGTATTCTATACTAACATTATAAAGAGGTTTTAACAATTTAAAAAAGTCTTTCGCCTATAGAAAGCTATAGTTTTCCTAAGAAAAATATGATTGTAAGATAATAACATCATGAGTACAAATGTTTGATCCCCGGCGAATTGGGCACAGGTCACTTAATAGACATATTTTTCCGCTTTAATTCGCTAGTCAGGCATTCTTAATATTTTGTTAATAAAATCTCACAATTTTGGATTGCTTACAGTAATGTTACTAAAACTTTGATGAAATCAGGAAATTAACTTTTTATCCGTTATTTATTATGTCTTTCAGTACTTTTCTTTTGTTTTGGATTTTAAAGTGTTCATCAAATTCTTTGATGTCTGAGTAAAAATTGTTTTTTTTATTTTCTTTTAATCACAGTTCTATTAGCAATGACGCAAGTTTTGAATACAGTTACAGATGTTATGACCTCGATAATCGGATGGTTACTTCACCGGAATTCCGTTGCAGAGTCCCGAGTTCTAGTATTGACGAGTGCAGTGAATCTATTACACCTGCAAATCGCTGTAGGACAAATTTACAACGCGATTTATTATTTACGATTTATAATGAATTCTGTGTTACGAACATCGATAGTAAATACGATATTAAGTACAATTTTATTATCATTCATTTAAGTAATTCCTTGGAACTACGTTTTACGTTTGGAATATGTTTGTCAATTTCAAATTAAATTTCGCATTTTTTTCAAGTCTTCTAAACTAAGTTTATTGTCAACGATTTGGATGCAGAATGTGTAATTATCAAATAAGTTGTATATCTAATGCAAAGTGCAATTGAATTGCAAATTATGTCAAACTGTAGTAAATTTTAGCGGTGTAAGTTTAGTGTGACAATTTGAACGCAGAATGTGTAGTTTTTAAAAAGTTGTAACTAAGGCAAAGTGCAACTCAATATTAAGTGTCTTAGTTTAAAATTGACGATCTGTTTGAAAAAAAGTAGCATTAGCATTTAATATTTAATAGGTTTAAAACAAAATGTTTTCTTAAAGTTAACTAATTGATTCTATAAGATGAAAAAAGCATAAGGAAAACTCACGCAATGCTCCTGCGTAAGCGCCGGCTACGATCACCGCCACAGATATTAATTGCACAAACATGTTAAATAAAAGTAAATAATTTAAATTAAGAAAAAATAATTTAAAAGTAAAACTAAAGTGGCTCTCGGCTATCCCGAACTATAGATACTTACAACTGCGCCGGCGCCGGTTGTTTCTCGCTTATATATGTATGTTGTGCAAACGCATAGCGGCTCTTTGATTCATCGATACGAAATGGCTAGCATAACCTGGCCCGTCTGACCTTCAAGTAGTCAACAATGTTTGATCAATCTCCGCAAACAACACGGCTCTACGTTGAATGGTTCTATGTTGTTTGAAATGAAATTTGTTGTTTTCTGTTTACTTCATAAATAAAATTGTTTTTTATGACAAAAATATTAGTTTATGTTTACTTCGCTAGAACGTGACTGTGCGTCACATCACATAAACGTTAAGGAAAATTTTCGGCACTCGTTTAAGTCTTTTGTATGGGATAAGGATATGGGATAGTAATGGGGTCAGCCGACTCGAGGGCAGCCGGTCTTCTCCAAGCCGTAGCCGGGCTAATTTGGAGAAAATTCACAGACTTGTGTCAACGCAGTAAACAAGGAGTGAAAACGAAGTTTGAAGTATCTTAAGTATGATACACTTTAGGGAAGATAATTATAGCTGTATTTTGTATGACCCTCGTTGCATAATTATGTTCGTATATTTTTTTAAATGGTATGCCTCTTTCATTTTAAGGCTTTTATTTACAACAAACTCAAAAGCGAACATAAATTATCTATATTTAAGAAAAAACTAAGACAGTTTCTAATACAAAAATGTTAATAGTCTTTGCAAGAGTATTAAGGCGAGTAGTTTTTAAGTTTATGTTTGCTTTTACTGCTATATTTATTAAAAATAAAATTGTCGTATAAAAATATTTTTCTTTATAATTATAGCTTTATTATTAATATTTGCATACAATCACACCAATTATCTAGCCCACGTTTAGTTTCCTGAAGAACTTGTGTTATGTACTAGATAACGGATAAACATACTTATATACTTAAATACATACATAATATACATATCAAACACCCAGACCCAGCCAAATAGCCATGTTTATGCACAAAAATATTTGTCTTGTCCGGGGATCGAAAACGGAACCTCTGGCGTAGAAACACTGTATGCGTGATATTGCTAAAGAATAGAGATGATAGAAGATGATGTCGAAGAACGAGCGAATTAAAAAAAATACCCTGGCAGTAAGAGGGGAAACATAATATAGGTAGATTGGAAAAAACGGAGAAAAATGACGAAAAATACTTACCTATAAAAGAAAGATCACAATAAATAACATATTAAAAATCTGCTACACAATATTTCCTTAGTCGGGAGTCTCAAATAGGGTCCTATATTTTTTTGAAGTGAAAACTTCTTCAGCGGCGTTGTACACATCAGAGTAAAATTTTTTTTGGGATGGGTAAAAAATGTTAAAGTCGCGCCAGGACCCGTGACCTAATCGAAAATTCGTAAGACGGAGAGAGAGTAGGCCGCAGCCGGTGCGGCATAGGAGAGGAAGTAATATCCCCCTTTCTTTCTACCGCGCGGCGAAAATGTATGCCTGCTCCTGCTGTTTCGTTTATGCGGTTTTCACTTCTGCCGGCACTCCCGGAGTATAACCCGCTGTTTTTTTTTCAATCTCAACATGTACATAGTAATAGATAGCAAAAGACTAGCCGAATTTAAATTTGACAAAATTCGAACATTACAGGACTAATTAGGAATTTTGATCGATTTTGTATAGCGACTTAGCCGAATTTTTAATGAGTTGGGTGTCGCAAAAAGGGTCCTAAATTTTTTTTTCAATCTCAACATACACATAGTAATCGCAAAAGACTAGTAATTAATTTGATAAATTTGATAAACTTAGAACATTATTTTCGAATTTTCGAAATAAATTAGTTACTTTTTGAACTTTTATCTTTTCAATTGATACTAAAAGGAGAGTTTATGGGAGTTGCGACGGGGGTTGCGAAACCCTAACCTAAGAATGTTTTATTGGATGCATTATTTCGTTTCTTTTAAATTACCGAATTGATAATTAACGAATTGATTCTATAAGAAGAAAAAAACATAAGTATAACTCACGCAATGCTCCTGCGTAAGCGCCGGCTACGATCACCGCCACAGATATTAATTGCACAAACATTTTGAATAAAAATAAATAATGTAAATTAAGAAAAAAATATTTTAAAGTAAGTTTAAGTTTAAGTTTTACTCAGTTCTCGCGTACATTTAATTTTCCTTCAAACATAGGTACTTCTTACCTACTATTTTCATTGAGTTTTTAAGCTGATAATAGCACAAGGCGAAAACAGCATCGATCGAATACCGTCATTTAATTTACAAAGTACGGCCCTGGATTCATTCAGAGTACTCGAGAAAACTCCAACCATAAAAATTTATTTGACGAAATCACAAAACTTTCCGGCTAACCTTGTTTTGAGGATCTTTGGATCAACTAACGTGTAATGTTGTTGACTGCATAATGTTGATAAAACTTAATAAATTTATACACCACCTGCATCTGTAGCACGTATTAAATATCAAATATTCTCAAATTGAAAGTAAGTTAATAATGCCCGGAGGGAGCTAATATTGTATGGAACTTCCCTTGTGTAATTATAATAACATTTAAATTTGGAACGCCAAAATGTCAACAAAAACTTTATCAAAAATAGTTTCGAAAAAAAAACAAGTCTGTTCAAGGCATAACTTCCTGGTCCAAGGTGTTTTTAACTATAAAATTGACACTTCAAAGAGACTTTACTCCTATGAAAAATATAAACATGGCTGTATGTATCGGGGTCCCTAGCACCAAGAAAACATTTGAAATTGGAATTATGTGATATTGTGCACACATTCAAATATAATGTAATAGCTATGTATCTGTTTCATTTTCGTGTCTTTTGTCTTACTTATCAGTAAAATATGGCAAAATCATCTAATTGTGAATGTGTGTGGTCTAGACTCTAGGTCACAGTCGCACATAGATATAATGAAAATTATCATTGCATTGCCTACGGACCTAAAATTAAATTTCTAAAGAAAAATCGGTGATTTTCGATTCTTTTTTGGGAATTGTTGTCACTTATTGGTTTTATGAGTTACAATTTCTTTTTTTTTTAACGTCACAGTAGGCACAGTAGGTGTATAAAGTAGAGTAGTATACTCTATCGGGGATATAAGTGTCTTAGCCTTGGGCAGACTTCAATCCTTCGCTTCATTCAAGATTCTTACCATAATTCCCTCGCTTCGCTCAGGAATTAATGACTTAATTCCCTTACTGCGTTCGGGAATAAGCTACAGAATCCTTAATTTCGCTCTGGATTCAATATGCTGCCCGTGACATAAGACACTGCTTTATCATCCCCTTAGTGCATAACCTACTATTATAAGTACTATAAATATAAAAAAAAACTATTTATTTTACTCATCATTATCATTTTGACTAAAAATTCGTTTTCTGTATGACACTCACATATTTTACAGTTATTTTACTTGTATAATAACTACATAATTTTTTAGGAACAAGAAGAATACAAATTTTGAAAATGTCGTGACCAAGTAAGACGTTAGTGTGGTAAATTTTTAAATAGAAAAATATTGGACAAAATTAACTCGGCCACAAGTGAGTTCTCAGACGGGAATCGAACCCGCGACCTTTGGAAATCCGGTCCAATGCTCTTACTTTAGTGTGGTTTGAGCAAGGATACCCTAAGTTGCCGTAGTGAATAAGGGCCCTGAATACTGAAGGTTTGTTCATCAGATAAATATTTATGTGTATCAAACTTACAGCCCCTGAAGCAGGATCACCAACAGTCATCACAATCCCCATCCGACTATTAAGCATTTATTTATTCATAAGATACAGTCAGCAGCAACTACGGCTTTGCACTTTGACCTTGAGAACACCCTTACGTCGCTCATAATAGCGGCGGTTTTTCGTAGCCTTAGTTTCTGTTGGCGACTGGCTGAGATGCCACCTTTTTTGATACGATCAATTTATATTTTTGTAATGACGTTTTGTTTTGCTTTTACTTGTCAGTGTCTCCTTGCCTTGTGTTTTTGTATCAGTTGATTCTTGTGATTAAATTAGTTTTTAGTCATAAACTGAGTGTTTCCATCATCCTCCCATTAAAATCACATACAGTCCACTTAGCTCTCCAACATAGGCCGTTAGGAAGGGTAGGGTCAACCTACCCAGGGCTAGACGGAGCGGTCCGCGTGGCAGACGTCCGCACTAAAGGCGGCATACTGCGCCGACCGGCCCGTAAGCTAGTCTTAATGGAAGCTGCTTCCCAGCCAGTAGCCACCGCTGGTTGTTAGTGTTCCACTGGGGGTCCGGTATGTTGGCGACTGGCTGAGATGCCACCTTTTTTGATACGATCAATTTATATTTTTGTAATGACGTTTTGTTTTGCTTTTACTTGTCAGTGTCTCCTTGCCTTGTGTTTTTGTATCAGTTGATTCTTGTGATTAAATTAGTTTTTAGTCATAAACTGAGTGTTTCCATCATCCTCCCATTAAAATCACATACAGTCCACTTAGCTCTCCAACATAGGCCGTTAGGAAGGGTAGGGTCAACCTACCCAGGGCTAGACGGAGCGGTCCGCGTGGCAGACGTCCGCACTAAAGGCGGCATACTGCGCCGACCGGCCCGTAAGCTAGTCTTAATGGAAGCTGCTTCCCAGCCAGTAGCCACCGCTGGTTGTTAGTGTTCCACTGGGGGTCCGGTATGTTGGCGACTGGCTGAGATGCCACCTTTTTTGATACGATCAATTTATATTTTTGTAATGACGTTTTGTTTTGCTTTTACTTGTCAGTGTCTCCTTGCCTTGTGTTTTTGTATCAGTTGATTCTTGTGATTAAATTAGTTTTTAGTCATAAACTGAGTGTTTCCATCATCCTCCCATTAAAATCACATACAGTCCACTTAGCTCTCCAACATTTTGGTCCATTCTCGCCATAAAAACAAACCATTTTCAAAATTTTCATTTTGACGTAAGTTTTTCATTTCGCCTAGTAAACAGTAATTTCGTCATTTGTATTCATTCACCATGGTGGAAACACGCAGTCAAAGCAAGGCAAACGCGGACACGGCTACGGAAGTCGATCGGCCGCAGCCCGAATGTCGTGAACATTCACGGGGCGGCGACCGGCCGGCTTCGGCCATGGAAGTCGAGCGGACGCAACCCGCACACTCGCCGGGTGGCGACCGGCCGGTTTCGGCCACAGCCACGGAGGGTGCTTCGGCATTGCCAACTAGTTCGTCCACACAGCCCGTGGGCACCGACTCTTGCGACCAGGCGCAACTTAGCCTCGCAAATCGCCCAAGTGTTCCATCTATTTCGGATTTAGACGCAAATGCCAAAGCACCTTCTCGTAGCGGCACTCACTCCTCGAGGTCTTCGGCGACCGTCCGCGCTCAGAAACTGGCCATCGAAGCCGACGCAATGCGGCGCCGAGTAGAGCGCGAGCGCGAGCTTGTGCGACAGCAGGCGGAGCGCGAGCGCGAGCTTGTGCGACAGCAGGCGGAGCGCGAGCGCGAGCTTGCCCGTCTCGAGGCTGAGGTGGAAGCGACGGAGCTACAAGCCAGACTAGCCGCTTTGGAAGCATCAGATAAGTCATCTAAATCCCGTTGTTCACGTTCTCATTGTGATTCAGCAAAACGCACTGCTACGTGGGTTTTCGAGCAGAACATGGCTACGGTAACTACCGCGAACATGCCTGGTGAGGCACCGACTGTCACCTTGGGTAAACCCCAAGGACAACATTCACAGCCGGCCGCTCCTACCAACACGGTATCGTTCTACGTACCGAATGTCACCCCTGCAGCCCCGTCGATAGTTACACGCGCCGCCGGTAACAATTACAACAACGACGTGACACAACAATTAAATACGTCTGAATGCCCTGTCACGCAGCTTACCAAAGCTATAAACGCTTTTTCTAACAGACCAAAGAGACCCGAACTCGTCACGTTCTCGGGCGAAGTTAGTCAATGGATGGCGTTCAAGAGTAGTTACGAACGAACTAAAACTAATTTCTCTCCGTCAGATAACTTAGATCGTTTAAACAACGCTGTGCGCGGTCCGGCGTACCAGTCCGTGGCGTCTCTCCTGTGGACTTCTGGGGAACCGGACGACATCGTGAGGGCCCTGGAGCAGACGTACGCGCGCCCGGAACTTCTCGTCGCCCGCGAGGTCGCCGAGCTACGCAACAGTCCTAAGCTAAGTTCTCCCGAAGACTTAAACCGCTTAGCAAATAAATTACGCAATTTCGTGACAACGCTTAAACTGCTTAAACAGAGAGAGTATTTATCGTCACCAGAGCTCTTTCGGTGCATATTGGTAAAGTTGAGCGAGCACACGCGCGCTCGTTTCACAGACTTTGCTTCCATTTATGCATCCGATCAACCAAATTTCACAAAATTAGAAATTTTGTCACGCTTTCTTTTAGTAGAGGCTGATAAACAGTTGAAATATAACTTTGTTGCTGACAGTACGGTTAAGGCACAGAACACACCGTATCCTACTAATAAATTTCAATTGAAGAAGGAAACAATTCACACCACCGTATCTAGCAGCAAAGGGCCCGAGCGTTGTACCTATTGTAAACAAGGACCTCACAACATTAAAACCTGTAAAGTCTTTTTAGCGCTTTCAATAGACGATAGATGGCGATGGGTCCGTGAGACAAAGATATGCTACCGGTGTTTGAAGTCCAGTCCACACACTTGGAATTTTTGTCGCGCCAAACGTTGTGGAGTAGACGGATGCCCGAGACGTCACAACGCGCTCCTTCACGGCACAGTGACAGCAAACTCCAAACCTAGCGTATCTAACAGCCAATGCAACAACATTCAAACTTTGTTTGCCGAATCGACCACTGCTGTCAACGTTGACAATCTAACCAACGAATTTGAACCATCTGTCAAAATTGGAAATACGTCTGATACTTTGATTGATGCCACAGGGACTTCGCGGTCAACCGACCGTCCTCGCGGGCTGCTGAAGGTAGTCCCGATCGTACTCGAGGGTCCTGACGGCGAGTTCCACACGACGGCGTTACTCGATGAGGGCAGTACCGCGACGCTCGTTGACGGAGAGGTTGCTGCGCGCATCGGCGCGAAACCCACCTGTCAGGAGCGGCTGCGTATCGAAGGCGTCAGTGGTATGACGAAAGAAGTCGACGTAAGTTACGTAGACTTTTACATTCGAGGTCGAAACCTGTCTGACCGATATTTAGTGAAACACGCGCGGGCGATCAAACCTCTGGGGTTGCGCGCGCAACACCCAGGCAAAATTAACTTCTCAGATTACGATCATTTGGTTGACTTATGCGACGAACTTTCGTACACTGACACTGACGTCACCCCTACTGTCCTCATTGGTGCGCCCGATTGGCACCTGTCTTTGAGTCGCGAAGTGCGGTGCGGCAAGAAGAGCGATCCTGTCGCCTCAAGGACTTTGTTAGGTTGGGTAATTCACGGCGCGCTTTCCGTTTCGTCTAAGCCACTCGAATTCGTGAACCACGTATCGGACGATTTAGACATTCTCATCAAAAGTCAATACGACATCGATGCCTTAGGCATAACGAAAAGCGCCCCTCGCCCAAACGATGACGATAAACGAGCCGTAGACATCGTCGAATCGTCGGCGCGCCAACTTGATGACAGACATTTTGAGGTTGGCCTACCCTGGAAGAAAGAACTGCCGAAGACTATACCTGACAGTTACCCGCAGGCTTTGTCCCGCTTCAAGGCCCTTGAACGCCAGATGTCGAAAGATGAATCGTTTGCCACAGCCTTTCACAAATTCATAGGTGATGTTATCGCAAAAGGCTACGCTGAAGAGTGCGAACCCATCACCTATCATCAAAGAAAACCTCCAAATGGTTCCTGCATTGATACAGACACTGGCATTCGCTGGTACCTGCCTATTTTCGGCGTATTTCACCCCCAAAAGAAGAAGCTCAGAGCAGTCCACGACGCCGCAGCGATGACGAAGGGTGTCAGTTTAAACTGTTTGCTCCTACAAGGCCCGGACTTGCTTTGTTCTCTTCTGGACATCCTGTTCCGCTTCAGAGAAGGCGCCGTGGCTCTAAACGGTGACATCAAAGAGATGTTTCCTCAAATAAAAATTGCTCCAAGAGACAGAGACGCCCAACGCTTTCTCTGGCGTAACAAAGACGGCGTGCTGAAAGAGTACCGCATGTCCTCCATGATTTTCGGCGCGGTTTCAAGTCCGTTCATCGCACTCTACATTAAAAACAAAAATGCTAAAACATTCCAAGCCGAGTACCCCGCCGCCTGTAAGGCAATAATTGACGACCATTATATGGACGACTATCTAGGTAGCCACTCCAGTGTCGCCGACGCGGCGCAGCTGGCCGCCGATGTAGTCACCGTTCATAAAGGCTGTGGTTTCGAGATGCGCGCGTGGACGTCAAACGATCCGGAAGCACTTTCACTTATCCCAAAGGAACTTCGAAGCGACGCGACCTCCGACGTCTATTTACCGCCTAGTAGCGAGGTCGGCGTATTGGGTGTTAAGTGGAACCCAAGTCAGGATTCACTGGGTTTCCGCGCAGTTTCGCAGTTACCGGCCGACACGTTAACCAAGCGAAGTCTATTGTCTAACGTCATGAAGGTCTATGACCCCCTCGGCTTTTTAATGCCTGTCATCATCTGGGGCCGCATTTTGATACAGAAACTATGGAGGGCAGGGGTCGGCTGGGACTCACCGCTCCCCGATACGTACGTAAGCGAATCTGAAGACTGGTTTTCACAATTGCAGGTCGCGTCCAACATAAAAATACCTCGTTGGTATATGACTAGGACAGATTTAGTAGATACACAATTGCATGTAGTAGCCGATGGTGGCGAACAAGCCTACGCATGCGTTGCCTATTGGCGTTTTACTTACGATGACGGCTCTGTATCTACAACTCTAATCGGCAGTAAAGCACGCGTTTCACCCTTAAGACCGGTTTCGATTCCACGCATTGAGTTACAAGCTGCGCTTATAGCCTCTCGTTTCGCGCAAACAATTTTGAAAGCTCATCGAATCAAGCCCTCCGAAACCACTTTTTGGACAGACTCAACCACCGTCCTCAAGTGGATTCGGAGTGATGCTCGGGCGTTTAAACCATTCGTGGCTCACAGGTTGGGAGAGATATTGGAAACCACCAACCCGTCCAACTGGAGGTGGATCCCTACCTCTCTCAACGTCGCCGACGATGCCACAAAACCAAAAAAATTAAACCTCACACAGTCTCATCGATGGTTTACAGGTCCCCCGTTTCTGTTACAGCCGCCATACGCTTGGCCGACCGAGCGAGTTGCTGACATCGAGGAGACTCTACCAGATCTCGAGTTAAAGTCGGAGCTGGTGGGGCTGCTCCTCGACGTCCCGTTCTCGAGTCCAGTACCTGACGCGACGCGTTTTAGCTCTTGGCTGCGCCTTTTGCGCGCCACCGCCCGTGTTCTCCACGGTGCGCGAATGTTCCGGTTTAAACTATCTCGGCCATTAGATCGAAATTCTAAATTATACGTCGACGGCACCACATCTCCTTCACAACTTCACGCGGCGGACATTATAACAGCTGAGAAGATGATACTCCAACGAGCTCAGAAAGATAGCTTCCCAGATGAGCTGAAAGCAGTCGAATCTTCACAGCCCGTGCCCAAAAACAGCCGAATAGCAAAACTCGCGCCGACTCTTGACCATGATGGCTTGCTGCGACTGGACTCACGGATAAAGTATGCGCCAGGAGTGAGTGAGAGAGCCATATCGCCTGCAATTCTGGACGGTCGCCATCACGTCACACGGCTTCTCATCCTTCACGAGCATGTTCACGCCGCTCATTGTTTTAACGAACTCGTCCTTAATGAGGTCAGGCAGAAGTTTTGGATACTCAAAGCAAGAGACAGCATCCGTAGCGTAGCCAAAGCCTGTCTCCAATGCAGAAGGTGGAAGGGCCAACCTGCTCAACCTAGAATTGGCAATCTACCCGAAGAGCGACTCGACCATCACAAGAGGCCGTTCACGCACGTTGGCCTAGATTATTTTGGTCCGATTACTGTCACAATATTCCGACGCCGAGAAAAACGCTACGTCGCGCTGTACACCTGCCTAGTAACGAGAGCCATCCACTTAGAACTTGTCACCTCACTTTCATCAGATGCTGCCATTATGAGCCTGAGACGTTTTATTGCTCGCCGAGGTTCGCCTTCAACAATATTTACCGATAATGGTACCAACTTTGTCGGAGCCTCCCGAGAGCTACGCTCGTTACAAGACGACGCAGTGCAAGCATACGCCACAAACCACAAAATCGAATGGCGTTTCATCCCACCGGCATCACCGTTCATGGGCGGAGCGTGGGAAAGATTGGTGAGAACCGTGAAGACAGCCCTGAGAGCCTGCCTCGCCGAAAAAGTATTAAAAGAAGATGTACTTTCCACACTACTCCTCGAGGCAGAGGCCATAATAAATTCGAGACCTCTCACATATGTGCCATCTTCACCCGACTCACCAGAAGCGATCACACCTTTCCACTTCATCCTGGGCTCCTCTTCAGTCGCACCTTGGACCAGCACGCTCACAGATGCAGACTTAGACAGAAGGTGCGACTGGCGTCGAAGCTTACGTCTGGCAGATCAGTTTTGGGCACGATGGCTGCGCGAGTACCTGCCCACGCTCCGAGCAAGAGGACCCTCCACCAACACAATAAATTTCAGTGAGGGAGACGTGGTGCTGATCGTCGACCCTACCCTTCCTCGTGGCCTATGGCCGTTAGGAAGGATAGTGTCAACCTACCCAGGGCTAGACGGAGCGGTCCGCGTGGCAGACGTCCGCACTAAAGGCGGCATACTGCGCCGACCGGCCCGTAAGCTAGTCTTAATGGAAGCTGCTTCCCAGCCAGTAGCCACCGCTGGTTGTTAGTGTTCCACTGGGGGTCCGGTATGTTGGCGACTGGCTGAGATGCCACCTTTTTTGATACGATCAATTTATATTTTTGTAATGACGTTTTGTTTTGCTTTTACTTGTCAGTGTCTCCTTGCCTTGTGTTTTTGTATCAGTTGATTCTTGTGATTAAATTAGTTTTTAGTCATAAACTGAGTGTTTCCATCATCCTCCCATTAAAATCACATACAGTCCACTTAGCTCTCCAACAGTTTCTGTTGACTGTTCATAAACGGGTCATAACCAAAAGTAAAATATTACAATACGAAGACATACATAACGAAGATCTGGGGGTCAATTCTGCAAAATTTTTGTCATAATCGTCTCTCAGTGGTGTTTCAATAGTAGTGTTTATTTACACTGTTGTAACAAGAACTGTGTAAAACAACACTACCATTGAAACACCACTGGGATACGATTGTAACTAAGCATTAGCAGAATTGGGCCCCTGGCTTGCAACCATAAATAATGTCTTTTATAAAAACAACAAATTCATTAAATCAACACTAATAATAATAATAAAAAATATGATAAAAAGAAATGAATCAAATGGATTCGATTGATCAAATGGATGGATTTAATTTTAATTTATTCTCTAGTATAAACAGAAACCAGGGTACCAGAACCGATTGAAAATGTATTTGTTATACTTACAAGTTTCATTAAACAAAACATGTTAAAATTGCAACCCATTTATTATATGTACTCTTACATATTTTTTGTGAGATTCTGAATTCTTTGCTTTGATTTTTACAACCATATCTATGTTTGTATACTAGCTGGTAAAATTCCTTCAATAATTATTATGTGTCTATTGCACAACATTCCGATGTTTTAGATATATTGTTATTGATATATTATTAAAACCGCAGACGTATACTCCTGGTCGGTCACGTAGCCAATGTCAAGGACCAGATTCGCAGATAATTTATGACTGTTGAAGCAATAAACTATTTTTTTTCTTCAATATCAACGACTCATCTTTATCGTAGAGGATTTACCGTAACTAAATCGCTTGAATGCAGTTGGAATTTTCAATGTTGATGACTGTTTACGCTTTTATGACGGAAATGCTGAAAATTTTGATGAATTTTTGAAAGAAATAATAGGTGGAAATAACATTCTTTGCATATATTTCATTAAGTTGTGGTGGTTTAGCCGAGGAACTTCCCGATCAACCACTTCCCGTCACAAGTAGAGTTTTTTGGGGAAGCATTATTTCAATAAGTAATAGACTTATAGAAAAGTTGAAGTCACAAAAAGAACATTCTTTTTTATGATTTTTGAATTTTTGCATTTTTCAATGCTAATTTTATACTTATGATAAATTTTTAACAGAAAAATATTGGAAAAAAAACAACTCGGCCACAAATGAATTCCCATCTGAGAATTCACTTGTGGCCGAGTTGTTTTTTCGAATATTTTCTATTTAAAATTTATGATAAACATTATTTTTGTTGTTTGTATTATGCCGTGTATAAAACCCTGGCCCCGTTACCAAATCCTATTGGGAAATCACCGGAAGATCACTACCTCATGGAAACTTCACCATGGAAAAGCCTCATTAGGCAGCAATCTTTTGTAGCGGCGCTGACGGCGCTGGCGGAGACACCTCCTCCGTTTGAGGTGTTAATAATTAGAACTACAGCATGGCCACTATTACTTGATTTTCTTTTATATTCTTTTTAATCACTTCGTAAGAGCTGCATATAAATAAACCTAGATGCATTTTGTTTTTAAATCAGTTGCTTTTCGATAGAACGGTATAATGATACGGGTTTACCTTAAATACTGTTGATATATTTTTATAGCTCATTTTATGGTCGTTATAATGTATAATTTTCATTTAAATAATACCCTATCTTTTTGCTGAAATACCCTTTGACATGTCCTCTTCAGAATCACGACACTGCAGTGCTATTATGAGATAGACGATGGCAAAACACTGAATCCACGCAAATTCATTGGTGAATTCAACACTAGCGCCACCATCTGATTACTTTCTTTGATTTTATCGTAAGAAATACATGAATTGCGAGGCGCAAGTGTGACTTAGGTATTAATTTATTGGTTTCCGTTAGCATAGCTACCACTGCCTGAATATGCAGGCTTTACCCGTGGTCCCACCGATTTGTCCCCTGATGGAACCACGGGTAATTTTATTTCCCCGTAGTCCCACTGCGCTACAGTGGGACTACAGGTAATCGAAACGACAAATCGCATTACCCGTGGTCCCACCGATTTTTCTCCCTGGTGGAACCACGGGTAATTTTATTACCCCGTAGTCCCACTGCGCTACAGTGGGACTACAGGTAATCGAAACGACAAATCGCATTACCCGTGGTCCCACCGATTTTTCTCCCTGGTGGAACCACGGGTAATTTTATTACCCCGTAGTCCCACTGCGCTACAGTGGGACTACAGGTAATCGACACGACAAATCGCATTTACCCGTGGTCCCACCGATTTGTCCCCCTGATGGAACCACGGGTAATTTTATTTCCCCGTAGTCCCACTGCGCTCCAGTGGGACTACGGGTAATCGAAACGACAAATCGCATTTAACCGTGGTCCCACTCATTTGTCCCCCTGATGGAACCACGGGTAATTTTATTTCCCCGTAGTCCCACTGCGCTCCAGTGGGACTACAGGTAATCGAAACGACAAATCGCATTTAACCGTGGTCCCACTCATTTGTCCCCCTGGTGAAACAACGGGTAATTTTATTACCCCGTAGTCCCACTGCGCTCCAGTGGGACTACAGGTAATCGAAACGACAAATCGCATTTAACCGTGGTCCCACTCATTTGTCCCCCTGGTGAAACAACGGGTAATTTTATTACCCCGTAGTCCCACTGCGCTCCAGTGGGACTACAGGTAATCGAAACGACAAATCGCATTTAACCGTGGTCCCACTCATTTGTCCCCCTGGTGGAACCACGGGTAATTTTATTTCCCCGTAGTCCCACTGCGCTACAGTGGGACTACAGGTAATCGAAACGACAAATCGCATTTAACCGTGGTCCCACTCATTTGTCCCCCTGATGGAACCACGGGTAATTTTATTTCCCCGTAGTCCCACTGCGCTCCAGTGGGACTACAGGTAATCGAAACGACAAATCGCATTTAACCGTGGTCCCACTCATTTGTCCCCCTGGTGAAACAACGGGTAATTTTATTACCCCGTAGTCCCACTGCGCTCCAGTGGGACTACAGGTAATCGAAACGACAAATCGCATTTAACCGTGGTCCCACTCATTTGTCCCCCTGGTGGAACCACGGGTAATTTTATTTCCCCGTAGTCCCACTGCGCTACAGTGGGACTACAGGTAATCGAAACGACAAATCGCATTTACCCGTGGTCCCACCGATTTGCCCCCTGATGGAACCACGGGTAGTTTTATTTCCCCGTAGTCCCACTGCGCTACAGTGGGACTACAGGTAATCGAAACGACAAATCGCATTTAACCGTGGTCCCGCTCATTTGTCCCCCTGGTGGAACCACGGGTAATTTTATTTCCTCGTAGTCCCACTGCGTTACAGTGGGACTACAGGTAATCGAAACGACAAATCGCATTTACCCGTGGTCCCACCGATTTTTCTCCCTGGTGGAACCACGAGTAATTTTATTTCCCCGTAGTCCCACTGCGCTACAGTGGGACTACAAGTAATCGAATCGACAAATCGCATTTACCCGTTGTCCCACCGATTTGTCCCCCTGGTGGAATCACGGGTAATTTTATTACCCCGTAGTCCCACTGCACTACAGTGGGACTACAGGTAATCGAAACGACAAATCGCATTTACCCGTGGTCCCACCGATTTTTCTCCCTGGTGGAACCACGAGTAATTTTATTTCCCCGTAGTCCCACTGCGCTACAGTGGGACTACAAGTAATCGAATCGACAAATCGCATTTACCCGTTGTCCCACCGATTTGTCCCCCTGGTGGAATCACGGGTAATTTTATTACCCCGTAGTCCCACTGCACTACAGTGGGACTACAGGTAATCGAAACGACAAATCGCATTTACCCGTTGTCCCACCGATTTGTCCCCCTGGTGGAACGACGGGTAATTTTATTTCCCCGTAGTCCCACTGCGCTACAGTGGGTCTACGGGTAATTGAAACGACAATTACCGCATTTACCCGTGGTCCCACCGCTTTGTCCTCCTGGTGAATCCACGAGTAATAACGCTTTTAACAGTGGACCCATTGCGCTGGCGTAGGTAAGGCGGACCAAAAACTCTTTTAACTGTATGGTGGATCGATGGATATCTAAAGGGAAGCCTGTATGGACCTTCGCCACTAATAACTGCTCATAGACAGAACGGGGAAGTCTTAGGTAGAAGAATCTAAATATTTGGGTATTTGGTCCGTTCATAATACTGGTAGGTTTTTCTTTGTCCGTTAAACTATTATTTGATTGAAGACACCGCAAATACCAGTGTCAAACGCAAAGAGACGTCGTCTTTTTCCTTGTAGATAAGAATTAAAACTAAAGTAATGGCAAACTAATTCTACTTTTGGATAATACCTACGTTACACAATGGTTGTTAGTAATGGAATTGTAATTTGTGGCAAACAATGTTTAAGAAAAATCACTAAGTACTACACCTACAATACCATCACCATCACCGTCATTATCCACCATCAGTTTGTTCTTTATAGTCGAAGTACCACACAAAATGTTTTTTTTAAATGAAAAACGGGGAGACGCTATGCCTCATAATTTTTCGTCGTCGTCGTCGTCTCAGCCACATGACACCCACTGCTGGGTATAGGCATCCCCCAAGGATCTCCACGACGATCGGTCCTGCGCTGCCCACATCCAGCTGTTTTCCGCGACCTTCACCAGATCGTCGGCCACCTTGTCGGGGGCCTACCCACGAAGCGTCGTCGTCCGATGCGCAGTCGCCATTCCATAACCATTCCGCCCCAACGGCCGTCGGTTCCCTTCGCTATGTGTCCTACTGCCACTTCAGCTGAGCTATCTTTCGAGAGATGTCAGTAACTTCATCATACCTGATGTTAAAATTGATGGCTGAAGATGGAAGCGCGCCTCTCGCGGAATCATTGTTGTTATGGCGTCAGACTTAGATAAGATGGTGGCAGCTAGACAGGCGGACTAACCTACAAGAAGTCCTACCACCGACCGAATACCTACAATATGGAAATCGAACACGGCACCTCTGGGTCGTACCGGTGGTTGTTACCACTAAACCACAGAGGCGGTAAAACTGCTACTGCGTGGTGAATCAGGGCCTATTCTTCTTATCCTATCCTATTACTAATTTTTATTGAATGCGCCGCTCGCGGTTTCACCCGCGTGGTTCCCGTTCCCGTGGGAATGTCGGGATAAAAAGTATCCTATGTTCATAACCAAGCTATCACCTGTAAACCAAATTTCATCCAAATCCATTCAGTAGTTTCGGAGCCTATACTATGCAAAAAAAAAAACAACGGGTTGCACTCCGGAAGTGCCGGCAGAAGTGAAAACGAAACGGCAGGAGCAGGCATACATTTTCGCCGCGCGGTAGAAGGCGAGGGGGATATTACTTCCTCTCCTACGGCGCGCCGCGCCCCGGCGTTCTACTCTACTTCCGTCTTACGAATTTTCGATCAGGTCACGTGTCCTGACGCGACTTTAACATTTTTTACCCATCCCAAAAATCTAAAACTCTGATGTGCACAACGGCAACGCCGCTAAAGAAGTTTTCACTTTAACAATCAAATCTATCCTCTTTATAATATAAATATAGATTTATTATTTTTTTATTTTTTATAGAAGGCTCTGTGCTTCAGCGGTGGGGACATAAAAGAGGCTGATGACGATAATAATAATACCTCTTATTTAGGAATAACTAACCTTCGTTTTCAAAAATACAAGCACAAATGAGTTGTCACCACAAGACCTAAACCTAAGGCGGTAACGCACTTGTGATATAACATTTTTTTTGGATATTTGGAAAACTTGGTTGTTCAATGCCCATAAGTCAAATATTTAGCATACCAATCGTATGATTGATGTTTTTAGAGTCATTGTTTTATCGACCCTTCTAAGATATTGTTCAATGTTTTGTTTATGATCTTGACTTGGTATTGTGTTTCTTATCTAAGATATTTATTTTCTGTCTGCTGTGCAAAATATAATTGGATGGGATCGACGTAGAACTTCTTTTATTTGTCATGCAAATTAAAGTAACTTTTTGTCGATCCCATCCAATTACTTATATATTTTAATAGTAAATATCATTTTCTCAAATATGCTTGGAAATATGAGCATTATTTTGACAACCTTTTTCGAGATAAATCGATATTGCTGTAGGTACTGCTGGTTTACCGCCATCTCAAACATTATCGGCGCATTATTTTTATATGTCACTTCGTACCGCGAACCCCATAAAACAAAATAATTTTTTGTCGGAGGTTTTGTGTGAAGTGTGTCAAAATATGACAACTTCAATTCGTTCGTTGGCAGGAACAATGAATAAAGATGTACATGGATCTGAGATAGTTGTTTATAGAAACTTACATTATTCAAATATAACATGAGTTTTCAATATATCATCTGAGAATTCACTTGTGGCCGAGTTGACTTTTTCCAATATTTTTCTAAAATTTATCATACTTAAGTATATCATGAGTATTTGGATGTCGATATTTTTCTTGCAAATGTTCAGGAGCTGTCTAGTCAAGTCCGTCATTACGAAGTACCATCAAGTGCAGGTAGGCACGTTCTTTTTTGTAATATTTCATCTCCATAGATATATCTTAATGACTGTGTCATTGGGCAAGAAATAAAAAAAAAATATGAAGTTCGCGGTACGAATTTAAACAATATTGAAACAAAAGGAAAACAAAACGTTCTTACGGCATGATGGTCTCTAAAAAATGGCGGTAGGCCCCATACATGCGAACACATACACGAACCGCCGCCGGCAAAAGTTGTATGAAAATCCATATCTATCGTGTTTAGCGGCCAAATATTTTTTTAATAAACTCATATCGGTCGTGTAATTTAAAAACTGGGACGATCTTTTACTTCGTAATATGGCAACCAAGGAGGTAACTTATCAAAAGTTTTAAGTTTTAAGTATTTGAATTTCGAATTGGCTTGCATCAAAAGCTGTTTAAGAAAAAAACAACAAATGAACAATTAAACGCGGGAATAGTTATTTTCACCTCACACGCTCGGAAGAGGAGGGGTTTCGTCGTAGAAAATTGCTTTTTGAAATATCACCCAGCCTAATATAAAGTTCTTATAACAAATAGGTTAATTTTATTGTTATTGTTTTTATGATTCAATGAACTTAAATAATATGATAAAACAAAAACTGAGTATTATAATTAATTTAAAACTATTTAAAATAAGAATAAAATGTAACAAAAAAGTCAATAATGCGATTCGGAACGCATTATGACATATTTTTAGGTATTCAATTAAAAAGTACTTTGCCGCGCTAGGCCGCAAAAAGCGATTTTTGATAAATTTATGATTTGATAAACTCCTCCTCCTTTTCAGAGCGTAAAAAATAAGAATAAAATGTAACAAAAAAGTCAATAATGCGATTCGGAACGCATTATGACATATTTTTAGGTATTCAATTAAAAAGTACTTTGCCGCGCTAGGCCGCAAAAAGCGATTTTTGATAAATTTATGATTTGATAAACTCCTCCTCCTTTTCAGAGCGTGTGAAAAAAATATTGTTGTTGGTTGTTCGTCTGATTTCGAAAAGTAGTTTTAAATTTCGCGCTTATTTGAGAAAAGTACTTTTCTTAAACATGCTTGGAATATGAGCATTATTTCGACAACCTTCTTCGAGATAAATCGATATTGCAGTACTGGTGGCCACATAGGGACATGCGAGCAGCGGCCGGCAAAAGTTGTATGAGACTCCATATCTGCCTTGTTTAGCGGCCAAATAAACGAGCATTATTTTAGAAAAGTACTATACAAGCCTTTGCCACAACTAGGCATTGATGGACTTACGTATGTGTGCCTCGGATTCGCCTCGGCCCACATTTACACGTTCGACCATCAATGCCTCTTTTGCTCGCCGCTGCAGTAATGTACTATTATATAATCATCAATATTTTTATGTAAAAAATAACTGTCTCGTGACTCTCTCGTAAAAAAAGTACGTTTTCTCAAACATGCTTGGAAATTTGAGCACTGTTTGACAACCTTCTTCGAGATAAATCGAATTTGCTGTACTGACCTAGGTACTACTTAGTTTTAATTTCCGCGCATTATGCCGAAAAGTACTAGACAAGCCTTGACAACAACTAGGCATTGATGGACTTTCGTATTACACGTTCGTCCTCAATGCCTCTTTTGCTGCCAATACTATTTCCCGTACAAAATGTTGACTTGCTTCGAAAAAGGGTTGTATACGGCCGCCGCCGTACTCGTCTGTAAAGCTGGAGAGTTTTTGGTGCTTAAACAGAGATCTATAAGATCCTGGGGAAGATTATAAAAAAAGATTATCCCAAAAATATGAAGAAATAAAAATAGAAGAAGGAAAATAGGAGGCTTGTAGATACCTAGTTAACAGTTACATTTATCCTGACTTCTTCAAGAACTTCGCACGAATGCGTTTCCTGAGAGCCTATCTCTCTACTAAGCCGCTTGCGAAATTTCGGGTTATTTGCGGATCGTTATCAAGAATTTGTTTTAATCATTAACTTAGATTCTTCTATAGCATCAGATTACGCCTTACACTGCTCCTGATGCGCAAGATATGTTTTAGTAACTTCTTTTTACAAATCTTGAAAACGATCCGAAAGTAGCCGAAAATCCCAATCTCATTTTTCATTTATTTATCGTTTTAAAACTTATTTATATATTTTTACGTTAATTATTTATATTTTTTTACATTAATAGCATTTTATTAAACCTCTGAGGTTTGTGGTAAATGGTTTAGTGTCAACAAGGTTAAAAATTTCGGTGACAAAAATGTATTATTGGTACTTTTATTTATAACAGTATGTTATGAAAAGAAAATAAATAGAATAATCTGAAAACGGTTTCGCGCGCACGAAGTCTCGGGATGAAATATAGTTTACTGTTTATATCTGTTTGAAATAAAAAGAAGTCACTGATTGAAATAAAACAACTTTTACGGATATCAAACGCGCTATATTTCCACGTGAGGTTGTGCCGTGGTCACGGGATGACTCCCAGTGACCAGGCATCATCCCGTCACAGTCATCCCGTGACCACGGCAGCTGTAAAGGTGCCGAAACGTCGGGAAAATCAAAAAACCCCTAAAAACCAAAAAATACGGACAATTACAACTTAGTTCGTGGAAATATAGCGCGTTTGATATCCGTAAAAGTTGTTTTATTTCAATGAACAGTGCGCGCCAAAACATAAGATGTACGTAGAAGTCACTGATTTTTGAGACAATCGCTAATCGCAGTCCCTCGATAATATTTGTAGAGCACATACTTAAAGCGTATGTGTACAATACATATCGGCCGAGATAATGTATTATTTGCTCGTATTGAGTCTTCCTGGTTTGTTTGAGAGTAACAAAACAAACGAGACGGAACGATTGTTGTATGCGATCTTTGTGAGTCACTTCATGTATATTCATTATTCGCGTTTTTTATTGTATTGAAGTGAAAACTTCTTTAGTGGCGTTGTGCACATCAGAGTTTTAAATTTTTGGGATGGAAAAAAAATGCTAGGACGCGTCAGGACACGTGACCCTGATCGAAAATTCGTAAGACCATTTACCGTTGACCTATTTCAAATTACATAGAGTCTCACACTTGAAAGATCTACGTATATTAGTTATAACAACCATTATTATAAAGATCTCCCATTACTACCAACTTTCATACTGATGCCAGGTCAGTATTAATGGATTTATCTGCCAAATCAAGTTGGTCTCCGTTTTCATCAACTTTTTATGAAGTTGTGGTCAAGATATAGTGGATTTTGATCGTTATTGTCGTTTAAGCGGTTTTCACTTTTGCCGGCACTCCCTGAGTGCAACCCGTTGTTTTTTTTACTATCCTACTAATTTTATTCCTAATTATAGTTACCTACTTCGTATCGTATCTGAATAAGTATAATATTGAACTGCTGTATATATTTTCAAAGGTTAGCTTAACAGTCTAATAAGACCCCTTAAATATCCATATACAAACAACTCGAATTTCTAATCAAGTGCCGTTCAATTCATCTTTTTCCTTCTTAGTTTTTAATGCAAACTTATTTTAATGAGGTAATAATCAAGTCAACCACGGCCAGGCGATAAATTCTTTTTCTCAAAGAAGTAATACGGTGTTTATCAATTGATTTCTCGACGTCACAGTCGATTCGGTGACGCAGAGTCAGCGTGACGGGATTCGAAATAGCCCCCAATGAGATTTTAAATAACTTTCGTCGAAGTTCAAGGGGACAAGTTAAAGTAAACTTAGGTGGATATGTAAGACAATGGAAATTATATGTGGAACGTGACAAACATGTTTAATTTACAGTCAAAGGCACGTCAGGTTTAACATCAGCTTAGCAACATATGATCGCTTAAGGTCAAGCTGTAAGCCCGGGGTGCAATTCACTGTTCCTACATACCTGCTTAGAAAATATTTTGAGAACATTTTTTTAAATAGGGAGGCAGGCAGTTATCCAACTTATGCTTTAGAAGCTTACTGATTTTTTTGCCTTATTCATTTACAAACACAATCTAATTATGATGAATGAAATTATATACAATTACTTCTCTTACAGAAGATAATGATCGTTAAAAAAGTAGCGGTTCATTAAAGCTATATTTTTTATTTTAACTTGAAAATAACAGTTTCTTAGGGATGCCATATTGGCCATCAAACATCTACGCGGTGAAAATTTGTTAGTGATGAGATGTTTACAGAACCTTGACCCTTCGCATGCTGTGGCGACAAACCACGCCAAGTCGGCAACCGGTCGCAAGAGCACGTAAACTGGGCCAACCACAACTGACGCATTTCTGCTGATCCTAGGAATTATTATAATGTCCCAATCACAGGTGGGGTTAATAATGTTAATAGTTGTTGACTTTGTCTTAACACTTCAACTGAATTAGGGCCGGTTTTAGCGATATAAGTATAAGTACTGGATAGGTATGTAAATAACTAACACAGACTTGCCGTGTGGTGATGGCCTAAGAATACAAGTGTCACCACTCCCTTACATGCCTGGGATGTCGTAAGAGTCGACTAAGAAGCTCGATACATTAAAAACCTGAGCGAGAGAAGGAACACTTGAAACAAACCCTCTACCAACCCGTCTGGCCATCGTGGTAGCAGTAGGCTAATAGCCTCATTTGAACGCCAAAATAGGCGTGACGTGAGCTAGGAGAGGCCTAAATCCAGCAGTGGACGTCCACAGGCTAATGATGATGATGATGTAAATAAAAGAAATACAGTTATTTTAGCTAACTTATAATTTTGTAGTAGTACAATCTGTAAAATTTCAACTTATATTATAAAATATCTGAAGCAGTTATAAATACCTAGAAGATAAAACTTTAGGTAGCTAAATTGTTTGTAAAAAATTGCTTTTTAGCGACAAGGCCGCCAATTGTTCTTCTTTAAAAAAATACTTTTGTTAACTATCATGGTGTACAATAAAGAATATTTTATCTTTATCTTATCAAAATGACCATTTATACCTTCCCATTGAAGATTGAAAATATCTTTCTTCTTTTCTTCTTCTTTTCACTTTATCTATTATCTAAGTAAACAGAAAAAGTTTCAGTTGATTAAAAAAGTTATTTTAATGCACGTTTTTTTTTTAAATACATAATTAACGTGTACAACCAGCATAAATAGTACTCAAGGGCAAAATTAACAAGCATTTTAATTACAACAACATAAAACTGTGTACATATGACATACAAAATCTGAGAACTAAATTAACATTTTATATCGCTATCATCGACAAAACCAGTTTTCACAAGTGGATAATAGTTACCTACGTGGTAAGATGACTGTAAATTGGAAACGGTATTAACTGTCATTTGGTATACCGGCGTGTGGTCACGTACACAGGATTAATTTTATTATAACTAGAATCATCCCAGCTACTCCAATTAGGGCCACAGTAAATTGTTAAATATTAGACAAAACAGTATCTCAACGTAGCCTTAGAAAAACACAAGAAAAAATTTTTATCGTCTCACAATTTTTTCAGTTTTTTGAGACGAGTCGACTAATTTTCTTGAAAATTGCATTGTAAGTGAAATCATTTAGTAATTATAAACTATAAGCCACTTCATTTGCCAATCTTAAGGTGGTTCCAGTAATCCGTATCGCAGCTCCGTTTCGTATCAGCGCGTCGCGATCAAGAACACTAGTCTGGACGCCCGTTTGGTACGGTATAGTACGACGTCTTGATACGGATATAGGTTCGCTCCGATCCATCATGAGTCGGCTTTTCGTCCTTTCAAAAGAAATGAATGCGCGATAATAGCAGCGATGAACTTTGCGTCCAGAGTTTTTCGATCGCTACGCTGCAGCACTGATACGAAACGGAGGTACGGTACGGACGAAAGAGCATTATCTGGAAGCACTTTTAAGGATGACTTTTTGAGGCTCTGAAGACCGATGAAGCTGCAAGTGTGCGACTTTAAGAGCTGTGATTTCATACATTTGACACGACAGATTTTCGCACAGTTTTAGTAGGAAGGCACCCTAGTTTTATACATTTGTCGTTACTTGGTATGAATTAACTGATGTACACAGTGTGCGCCATTTTGCCAGATATAAAGAGAGCCATTAAAGAACCATTAAAAAATCCCTAGGATGGTCAAGTCATTTAAGATTTTTCATTTCCTAACAATCCGGATTTATTCATTGGTCGTCGTCATGAGAATCAACTTTTTCATTATAAATGAAAAAGTTCATTGACTAAGTTATTGTATGATACCCGTTTTCATTAACACACGACAATCTTTTTCTTGTCTATAACATAGACGAAAATGGTAGGACATGACCTACTGGTAAGAAACGTTCGTATCGCTGACAAGCTCGCATCATTTTATTATTAGGTTCGTCTTATTATTATGTTACATTACAATAATAAAGGAATGCTCCCGCGAAACATTACAAGGCTAGTATAATTCACGGTCATAGTCAATTTGTGTATACGTAAGTCAGCTTGCTTGGTTAGCTATCTTTGCTTCTAGACTTTATTAATGTCTGCTTAATAACAAATACCTGCACAATGGAAAATTGCACAGGTGGTTATGATAGCGAAACCTGAAAAACCAGCACAAGAGGCAACCTCCTATAGACCTATCAGCTTGCTGCCACTAATAGGAAAACTTTTCGAGAGATTACTCCTAAACCGAATGAAAGAACATCTAGGCACAGTGTTACCTAATCACCAATTCGGGTTTCGCGAGAAACATGGAACAGTCGAACAAGTTCACCGTATAGTCGACATAATCAGCAGAAGCTTAGAAAACCAACTTTATTGCTCCGCGGTCTTTCTGGATATCAGCCAGGCGTTTAACAAGGTATGGCACGATGGCCTTGTTTTCAAACTTAAAATGACGCTCCCACACTGTTTTCTTCACATACTTCAGTCTTACCTGAACAAAAGGAGCTACCAGGTGAAGTACAACAAGGAATGCTCTGACCTATACGAAATTAAATCAGGTGTCCCGCAGGGTAGCATTCTCGGCTCAATTTTATACCTCATCTTTACAGCTGATATACCAACAAACGAGCACATTTCAACTGCGACGTATGCTGATGATACAGCGCTTCTGCCTTCTCACTCTAATCCAGACACTGCTTCGACCTTGTTGCAAAACCACCTTTGCGAAATTGAATTGTGGCTGAAACGGTGGAGAATAAAGGCAAATGAAAGTAAATCAGGAGAGAAACTTGCCCCCCCTTCAAATTAAATGACAAGGTAATACCTCAACAAGATAGCACAAAGTACTTGGGAATGCACTTAGACAGAAGACTGACATGGCAAAAGCACATATGGACCAAAAGGAAGCAACAAGATGAGAAACTCCGTACCTACAGCTGGCTAATCGGACGACACTCACAACTGAATGACAACAGCAAAATGTTAATATATAAAGCGATACTCAAACCCATCTTGACCTACGGTATACAGCTGTGGGGAACTGCTAGCAATAGCAACATTGATATACTAGAAAGATTCCAGAGCAAAGCACTAAGAATAATGCTCGGTATCCCCCAGTGTATTAGCAATAAATTTATTTATTTTATTTATTTACACACAAAACTTATAACTATCATTACAGACACTATGTAACCCAATGCGATACAGCATTCTTGTTACAATTATGATAATGACTACATTTAACTTACAACCTATGACTTATAATAACAAAGTATCCAAGTAGCTAACTTTGTGAATTCACTCAGAGAACAAATTAACAAATCCGTTTCTTTATCGATAAGGTTGACAGTGCGAAAGGCGCGCGACAGTGGAGCCTCGCGTAGTAAGTTGGTGCGAGCTCTAGGCACCTCTAGTACTAAATACATGTACCTAGACCTCGACGTAAAAACTTTCCGGCAAGAAATAGCCCTAATCAGCCTGAAGTACCAGAGAAAGGTAACAAACCACCTGAATGAACTTGCCAGGACTCTGAGTGGAATGGGTGGTCTTCAACATATCCGATTAAAGAGACATGACATCCCTTATCTCACGAAAAGATTCCCAGCTTAAACACATAGAGAGAGTTTGCTTAAAAAAGAAATTTTTCAACAGTTCATGGCTCTCGTAGATAACATTTAAACAGATATTAATTAATCGACCAAGAAAGTGGCTTATTGTTCCTGAAACACATTTCCATGTAGCAGAATAAAAAACAAAAAATATATCAAAAACATAATGCTCGGACATGACACCTATGCTTATTATTCATAGGTTCCAACGACTTTTCCAAAGTAAAAACAAATGTTTTTTCTTTTCTTTAGGTTAATTTATAAACAGAAAAATGTTAAGTATGATCTATTCGAGTTTGATTTTACGGTTCTAAATAAAAATAATATAACTAATTTATTTCATTTTAAATTAGCGCGATTAGTCTCCTGAATCAAGGGAAGCTCACACTACTGGGAGCAAAGCGAAGCTAAAATATTTTCACTGGGCTCGGCAGATTTGCCAGCATTCGCGACATAAAAAGGTATGAAAAGAGGTACCTTACTTTCTTTTCTCTTCGTTACAATAGGGATTCCAATACGGCCTGCGTTTTAGGGTTGAGTGGAGACTGAAGAATTACTTCATTTTATATAATGTTATGATTTTTTCTGTTAAATTGATTTGTGAAGAGGTATTTCAAATCTAACTATATATAATATAATGTGCAAAGTGTAAATCATAAATAAAATTTAATACACGTTAGTCGATGGGTCGAGTTCGATTCATATGCTGATCTAGAGCATTATTATATTGCCAATTAGAATATTACTTTCAATAGCCACCTTATAAGAAAGTAATAAGCACTATATTAACATTTAACGACTGCATGTTCTACTATTTCTATATTTAATGATCTTTCGTTAAGAGTATAAATGCATCTGTATGCATTTGTTGCATCATTTATCTTTTTGGTAGTCAAATGAAAAGTGTGGTTTAAATATAATAATGGAAGTGTTATTGATAATATCGATTTTAGCGCATATATGTTTGAATGTCGGAAGTTCGATGGGTGAGTCATTTACTCTATATTTTTTAGTTTATTTATTATTTGTTAATTAAGATGTACAAAAGAGGTTACAGACAAGACCTAAATGTACCGATTTAAGTGCCGCTATGACTGCTTATTATGCTTACGCTAATGCATGGCTGAGCTATGGAATCGTCCTTTGGGGTAATAGTGCACACGTGAATCAGCTTTTTATTCTCCAAAAAAGATGTATAAGATTACTCGCAAATATAGACAATATGGAAACATGTAGACCTCATTTTATTAGACTTAGAATACTAACACTTGTCTCATTATATATATTTGAAATATGTAAATTTGTCAAACAGAACATACATTTGTATTCACAAGCAAAAGATTTTTACCAACATCCACGTAACCTAAGGTACCAAAATAGACTGGCTTTACCTTTCGCAAAACTACATATGGTGAGCTCAGGCACTTACCATATGTCAATTAAAATATTTAATAAAATACCAAAGGAATTCCAGGAAATACAAACAGAAAAGATCTTTTGCTCAAAACTGAAGGAATATTTAATACAAAAATGTTATTATACCTTGAAGGAATTTTTTGATTATACTTAAAATGTTTATGTTTAAGAACACATACTTTTAAAATATTTTAATTGCCATACCCTCGCAGGGTCATGTTTATGGGTCATTTTTTATGTATTTACCATCTGTAATAACCAACATGTTGCAATAAATGTTATGACTATGACTATGACTAAATAAACTTTAAATAGTTAATACAGCAACAAGGACTAAGTTGAAACACTAAGAGCTAGCGCAGACGACGGATAACGGAGGACTTTTTGTCCGCGACACGTCTTTATTGTTAACCAAATAAGATTGAACTTAGATCGCGAATATCCATAAAAAGTACGTGATAGTCTGCGTTATATATTTAACTTTATATTCTTAGTAATAATGTCGTGTCGCGGACAAAAAGTCGTCCAATGTCCGTCGTCTGCGCAGGCCCTTAACTAGTACATACTATTACGCTATTTGCAGCGTGAAGATTAAAAATAGAAATAATATAGGTATAAGGTGTTAATTTAGTAAGTGTGCCGATCGTGCCCAGGTCAAGAATATAGAACACAATATGGGCAAAAAAATAATTTTTAATTTAAAATGATTTTTTCTGATTTCGACCGCCGTCTCAAATAGCTAAATCACCCATTTCCTTAGTTACTTAAAACAAATTTGGTTTTACGTTTGGTTTTGCTTATGCTTAATATTCAATAGGTATCTAATGCTTAAAATATGGAAGTTAAAATAAATTCTAAAATTAAATTAAAAAGTACGGTATTTATTCAAAAACATTTTTTTTGTGTAAATTATGTTCTATATCGTTGACCTGAGCAGCCCCTGCTCGATCGGCACTTACTAAATTTTATTGTAATAAATTAAACAATAAAACTTAATTTGATTAGAAAAAATATCATAATTATGAAATAATAACACAAAACATAAGTTTGTACCTACTCCAATCCAATCCTTTGGTGATCGAGTCAGAAAGCAATTCCATTCTCCTTCATCTACCTTATAATATTATCAAACTACTCTCTCTTTATGTATTTATCTATCATTATAATAAATATATTTGTCCATTCTTTTCATGCATCCACTGCCCTAATATTCTATCTATATATTTCTTTCTCTCACCCAAGGTTGCTATGTAGCAATAAGCCCGTCTATTGGGTGTTTTCTTTGTTGTAATTTGTTCTGTATTCTGTATTTTGTGCAATAAAGTTTATTTTATTGTATTTTAGTATTACCTACTTTTATGATGGTAAAAGCGAAATAAGCTAAAAATTTAAAAACTGAAGTGTTTTTGTGAGTTTGTAATTATTTCGCAATATCACTGCTGAAATTGTTTGTTTAAATTTTTCCAGAAAATGTTTTCTATTGAAATATCGAAAGTTTGAGAAGATTCGCGAAAACATTTGGTAGGTAAGCGAGGGGTTGAGAACCTCGCTTTTTAGGGCGGTTTAAAACGCAGACAACCATGAATAAATAGATAAGTAGTTTGTTCGTCTGAGATGCAATTTGATTTAAATTTGATTTAAGTACTTAGTTATTTTTTTTATCCTAATCCTAACTAATATTATAAATGCGAAAGTGTGTTAGTTTGTCTTTTCTTGACGCCCTAAGCAAACAATCAACTTGGTATTGGCATAGAGTTAGTTGAAAGGGCGGAGGGTAAGATTAGGCTACTTTTTATTAGCATAATATATAGCATTGTAAATATAAAAACTAAAATATGATAAACTTTTTAATTTTGCATTACACAATGCTATAATATTTTTATGTGTTTACTTAATTTAAACCAGAAAAAAACAACTTTCGTATAGTAGTTATTTTCACCTCTCCAGCACGAAAAGGGCGCTTTTGGCGCGTAAAAACTCGCGTTAAGCGTGAGGCAAAGTGCTTTTTTAATTTCTTACACCACTTTTTTAAATAATTAAGAAAAAAGAAAGAGTGACAAGGCTGAGACTTTTAAAATTAATATGTGCAAAAAGGATAAATGATAGCTTTATGTCGTTGGACATGACCAAAGGTTCGAAATAAAGAGTAAAGAGGAAATGAGGTCGCATGCATGATATAAATTAATATAAAATAAGAAAAGTTAATGAAATCTAATAAAAAATGACTTAGATAATTATACCATTGTTTTTTTATTAAATACGTAATATTAAAAATAAGTAATATGTAGTGAACATTATATCGCTTACTTAAAATATCATGTTTGGTTTTCATAAAAATGACAAGCAGTGCAGTTTCTGAACGCAATGCCAAAATAAAAAAATTAACATAAAATAAACGCAAGAAAAATTTTATGACTTTTAGCGACTTTTTGTCTGCTCGAAACAAGGCGGTAAAAAAACTGCGCGGTAAAAAAATCGCTCGTGCGAACGATCGCTTATAACGGAAAGGCAGCGGAAAGGTAAACAATAGCTGGTTTAAGTTACCTACTGTAGCCATGGTCATGGATAGCAAGTAAGCAAATCTATAATAATTAAAAATTAAAAAACTGCGGGAAAAAATATTTTTTTAGCAAGGTCGTCGTTTTTCACATGTAACCATTTTCTCACTGATAGAGGTGAAAAGTTGTACGTTTAACATGAGAGCAAATTTTTCTTGAGAAAAATGACTTTGCTCTCTTGTATAACAAATAATATAGTTGTCTGCAACTTAATTCACAAACTTTAAAATAAGTACCTAGTTAAGTTAAACTTTAATCACTCGTGACAATGCACTAATAAACATAAACTGAATGTCTAAATGTAACATTCAGCAGTTCAACACACGCAAATGTATGACCAATAATCGTCGTCAGCAATTTAAAGTAATGTTGTTCATACTATAGCTTATATTTTTATTTTTATGAGGAAGGAAGTATAACTTTATGTGTTTATTTGTAGTATTGGTAACAGCCCCCTAATTGTCTAATTTTAAAATCTAGCACGATCCCTTTCAAAATAATGATTTATGGAATTATGTAACTTATAGTCGCAATCCCTTTCGGAACGAATGATGTTTTAAATGACACTTCATTTGACAATTCTTCAAAGATTTGAAAGATATTTTATAGTTTCATTGAAATAAAACAACTTTTACGGATATCAAACGCGCTATATTTCCACGAACTAAGTTGTAATTGTCCGTATTACTTAGTTCGTGAAATGTAGCGCGTTTGATATCCGTAAAAGTTGTTTTATTTCAATGAACAGTGCGCGCCAAAACATAAGATGTACGTTTATAGTTTCACTTTGTTAAGACAGTTCAATTTCGTTCATTCAATACCTTTCAGAACGCGTCCCCATCACAATCCCGTTCAAATGTCAAATAGTGACAGTTTGAAGTATGTAAATATCTTTCAAATGACGAATTGAAAGGGATTGCGATAGCTACACTTACGCGGACAGTGACCGAGACACAAAAGAATTTTTATTGTTATGATTGCTAATAGCAGTTTAATGTCCGCGAAAGGGTCAAATAAAAACGGTGACTTGGATTAGCATGCATTGAATATGTGATCATAATATTGTGTATTCCAAAAAGAAAGAAACATCATTTTGATGTTTTTTTTTTCGGCTAAAAAGTGGTCTCACATGGTCCATTCTTCTGATAATTAAACAAATCTTTTTCTTCCAGTCCCTTTCATCGAGCCTTGCCGCGAAGCCGACAATCAGTGCCTCCTCCGGTCGGCGCGTAAAGCAGTCCCCTCCCTCAGCGCGGGGGTTCCGTCCTTAGGGATCAACCCCTTGGATCCCCTGCACGTGGACCGAGTGCGCACGGATAACGCTGGTCTTATCATGGAGTTTAGGGATACCGTCATCAAAGGGTTGAAGAACAGCGAGGTGGTAAAAATTGTGTGAGTTGTAGTTTTGTTTTTATAGTAGATTGTTTACCAAGGGCTGTATGACACCCATAACAGTCGAGTGTTTTGGCGCCCGAACGAAGTGAGGGCGCCGATAGTTCGAGACTGTTATGGGTCCATACACCCGAAGTAAACACTCTACTTTTCATTTTGAATATGAGGAAAGTAAAAACAAACAGAATATTCTATAAAAATATTTAATAAGAAAAATGTTACAAAATTATTTTATAATGTAGCAAAATAAGCTGTAATAGGCTTCTGTGCCTTTGCCTACATACCTTTGGTAAATAAAAGTCCAAAGAGATTACAGATATCGATTTGACATGACACCCCCTATTCTTTTTTCAAATTTATTACAGCCCTAGGGCCGCCACATATCACTTTCAACCCGCATTTTAGGCAAGTTATGAGTTACTTTCAGAATATGAGACATGAAAAATATTTTTTTGCTTGCCAGTGCCTCCTCCGGTCGGCGCGTAATGCAGTTTCTTTTTTTCGAGAAAAGACTTTTGTCCATCTCAACGAACCAGACTGACTGTATACCAAAATTAATCACAATTGGCTCAGTGTTACCTGACAGATTTACTTCCACTTTTATCGTATAATATTTATTTGTTCGTGTATTGATATAATACTATTATGTTATGTGGTTTTTTTTTGGGATACCTCATTCGATAATTTCGGGATGGGTTGTGTGGGATCATCAGACAATATATAATACAAATAAATCACTCAATGCAACTCATTAAAGCATTCTTCAATTATAATTATAGGTCATAAATATATTATTTTCCCTATAGAACAATGTTGGGTCAAGGTCAAGATTTTCCCATCTTTGCTTTTCCGTAACAAACTGACAATTTAATCATTTTGTAATCTCATTGATTAGTTAAGCTTTGTGCAAAAAGTCGCAATTTTGATCGTGAAATCCAGCTTTGTGGAAAATTTACGTAAGTCATTTTCCTTGCCTTCAGTTTGTTATTATTTACTACAATTTAAATAAAAGGATTAAGTACTTAATCGATTGATGAATGTGACGGTATATTCGATGATTTTTTAATTGATTTTTAATTATAATAACTGTGAATAGCCCCTATGCGGTTGACAATCTGATACTTATGCTATAGTGAGCTACATTTAGGTACCGATTGCATAATAATTGTAAATATCAAACCTTTAAGTAATTAATAACATACTACTGCGGTTTCATATGTCGAAGATAAGTAGTTAAATTGGTATACAAGTATGTACATTTTTATTTAAACCTGGTAGAATAATATGTTATTTAGTTATGAGTAATGCAAGCATTGCTAAACAAATGACAATCGAAATTTTTGCGGAAAAAATTTAAAGTCATGAACCCCTGCGTGAACGCAGAACAAAGGACACCTTTGGACATGTATAAATTTAGAATGTAAATACCTACCTATTAAATTTTTTTAATTTTTTCTTACACAGAAAAGGGCAGATAATTTGAGTGTTTTTCTAAGGTGGCGCTAGTGTAGAATGTACATTCCAGTGTCATTTCCTCAAAGACGTTGTTTCATTGCATTTTCTTGTTTGCTATAAAATTTTCTGAATTTTGGAAGCGAATTAAATGTGTTTTTATATAAAAATAAATGATAACTCATATTCACTAAAATAAACAACGTTTGACAGGTCTACATCTACCGCAGCGCCTCCAAGGGGGATTGCTTTTTCTATGATCCTGCCATTACAAGTGCACTTACGGCCGGTTTCAATAATTTATCCCTAACAAGAGATAGGCCTATCTTAGTTACGTTACTTAGCAACCGTTGTTATTACGGGTTATTTTGGGCTGAATAACAAAAATATCTAGGCAACAAAGCTCTAGTAAGCCTATCTCTTACTGTAGATAAGTTATTGAAACTGACCGTTAATACATCATTTTAGTACTTAATCTATGTGAGAGACTGGCATCTGTAAAGCTGGGTATCCACTATGTTCGCGAACCTCTTGCGCTCTCTCTGATGGAGACGGTAAGCGCATCACCACAAGCCACACGCATGCTTTGTCCACGAGCAGACTGAGCTCCCTTTTCTGTTCGCACAAAAACCGCCACCTATTGGAGAGCTGAGCGCGGAGCGCGCACCGTTGCACGATCCGGAAGCGCGAACGTATTTACTATGTGGAGCAGTTGCAGAAGCGCGGAGTGCAAGAGGTTCGAAAACATAGTGGATACCCAGCTTAATAGGATGGCCTGTATTACAGATTACCAGTATCTTCACCTCCGAGACCAGAGACCCTACCGCGCAAGTGTCGTCGGGTCGACATCGACTTCATTTGACAGATGGATGTGACATATTGCTCTTAGTCTTTGGTAAGTTTTCATTTGTGTCAAAAATAAGCAGCAATGTGTCACATCCATCTGTCAAATGAAGCCGATTTCGTTTACGACGACACTTGCGCGGTTCGGCCCCAGGTAATTTAAGGTTTTAGATAGGTTCTCATCCTAATTAGTTTGTGCCAAATAAATGATATTTACAGAAGATAACTTAAAAATAAAAAGAACATGTTGGAAAAAAATAATCGTAATGCAATTGTTCGCATCACGTGCAAGTAGGTATCTAAGAGAATAATTTGTTTACAAAATGCACGAAGAGTAGATCAATATTATTCGTCAGCAGTAATTTTTAATGTCCCCACTGCTGGGGCACTGGCCTTCCTGATGGATGGATAAGGAGAACGGGCCATGACCCACCACGCGGGCCCAATGCGGATTGGTGGGTTTTAACGACTGCAAATGCAGCCGGGATCAACGACTTAACGTGCCTTCCGAAGCACGGAGGAGCTCGAGATAGTAAATCTTTGGTCACCCATCCCGTTGCGAAAGTAATCTTAACAATCGCAGTCCGAGCGCACGAACCACTGCTCCATGCGCTCCTCAAAGTCTCTGTAGCTCAGTAAGTCTCGATAGCTTCTTCTTCTTCTTCTTCATTCAATACGGGCGGTTTCCGCAACTCGACGACTCTTTTGCGCCTATTTTGCGTCCGGAGGGTGTCAGGCCGGATCACTCCAGCCATCCCAGCTCAACCAGGAATGCTCCCAGCGCCTTCACGTCAGAGACGGCTTCCCGGAGACTGCCTGGTGAGCCGAGGTACTTCGCCCGGTAAGGGGCTACTCCGTCACAATCCATTAGGACGTGAGCAGCTGTCTCTTCTTCCTCCATGCAAGTCTCGATAGCTCAGTGCTGCCTTCTCCAGGCTATTAAGTACATGTGTCTCCAATTCCATCTAAATCCGTTCAGCCTTTCTTACCTAATTGAGTAACAAACCTCCAAACACATAAACATCCAAACTTTCACATTAATAATATTAGTAAGAAGTAGGATAGGACGATTTCAAAAATATGTGGCGCCATCTATTGAATCCCCTATCGATTTTTGTATTTTAGCGTAGGAGTTTGGGATTTTTACAAAAAAGTATCAAATTTTTTCCTCTCCAGGCTATTCAGTACCTGTGTCCCGAATTTCATCCAAACCCATTCAGCAATTTTTGCGTGATTGAGTAACAAACATCAACACATCTACACTTTTACATTTATAATATTGGTAGGATAGCAGAATTTCTAAAATTATGTGGCGCCGCCTTTTCTCCCCACATCGATTTTTTATGTTTTCCCTTAGGAATGAGATATTTTAACGCGACAAAAAGTATCATATGTTCCTCTTCAGGCTATAAAGTGTCTGTGTAGCCGTTTTGCGAGATTAAGTAACATTCCCGTGAGACTACCGGAATAAAAAAGTAGCCTGAGTTTTAATCCAGGCTATCTTCTATCTCTGTGCCAAATTTTATCGAAATCGATTCAGTAGTTTTTGCTTGAAAAGTAACAAACATTCATCCATCCAAACATCCTCACAAACTTCCGCATTTATAATATTAGTAGGATAGGATAGGATTAATTATTTATTATTCAAATGCAACGAATGACGGACTTTAATGCCGTTACGTCGTCTCAGCCACATAACACCCACTGCAGGGTATAGGCCTCCCTCAAAAGGGGGGGGTTTGCCATAATCGCCACGCTTGGCAGGCGGGTTGGCGATCGCAGTATGGCCAAGTTTGTAGGAGACGCTGCTGCCCGTCTCCTGAAGGCTGAGTCCCTTCATCATCAGCCTTGTGGACGTCCACTGCTGGACATAGGCCTCTCCTAACTCACGCCTATTATGGTATTCGTAGGAGGTAATTAGCCTACTGCTACCACGCTGGCCAGACGGGTTGGTAGAGGGTTTGTTTCAAGTTTTCCTTCTCTCGCACAGATGTTCAATGCGTCGAGTCCCTTAGTCGCCTTTTACGACACCCACGGCATGAGAGGGGGTAGTGCTATTCTAAGCCGACATTAGAATGTCGCGTAGTGGTGCCATTGATCATAATAAAAAGTATTCTATGTCTATCTCTACGGTTCGAGTTATGTTCATACCAATTTTCACTAAAATCTATTCAGTGGTTTACTCGAGAAAGGAAACAGCCAGACAGGCAATAATCATTTTCACATTATAATATTAGCATGGATAAGTGCGAATGGAGAAGTATTTGATGTCACGAAGTATTTAAAAAAATATTCCAACTCGTAAAAAGTCGCTATGTCTATTTTGCATAATTTTTCTAAACAATATTTGAAGTCCTTTTTCAAACCTTTAAGGGTTGAATTATGTCCACCGCGTCGGACTTCAAAATCGATGCCATTATCGTAATCAACATACCATAAAACCTCAATAACGACACCCATATCGATTTTAACATTATTTTACCCCCTTTTACCCCCTTAGGGGTTGATTTGTATAAATCAAAAAATGTATGTTCGTTTATTTGTTTTTAATTTCCAACCATAAGCCATATAAAAAAAGAGTTACTTTTACTTTAAAAATAAAGGACTTTTCTTTCTCAACTTCAACCCCCTTTCCACCCTTTGGGGGTAGAATTTTGAAAAACGTCGAGACAGGTAAATGTTTATTATTAATTTCAACCTAAATACAAAATTTTAAGATCCTAACACTCTTACTTTGAAAATTATGGACTTTTCTTACACAACTTCATCCCCCTTTTCACACTTTTGGGGGTGAAATTTTCAAAAACGCCGAGATAGGTATATTTATTTTCAAATGTCAACCTAAATACAAAATCTGAAGAACATAACTTCTAAACTGACAGACTTTCATACAAAATTTCATGCCCTATTTCACCCCCTTAGGGGTAGAATTTCAAAAAATCCTTTCTTAGCGGATGCTTACGTGATAACATCTACCTGCATGCCAAATTTCAGCCCGATCCGTCCAGTGGTTTGGGCTGTGCGTTGATAGATCACTATGTCAGTCAGTCACCTTAAAGTTATATATATTTAGATATCTTAATATATATAAATCTCCTGTCACGATGTTTGTCCGCGATGGACTCCTAAACTACTTAACCGATTTTAAATTAAATTGGCACACCGTGAGCAGTCTGGTCCAACTTAAGAGATAGGATAGCTTTGATCCCAAAATTCCCACGGGAACGGGAACCACGCGGGTGAAACCGCGCCCGGCCTCTAGTAGACCTATAAATATATATAATAACTACAGCCTGCTGGGGGTAAATTTGGTGTCGGTTCAGTCGGTACGAGATTTGGGAGTTCTTCTTGACTCGAAATTGCATCTAGATCTTCACATAAACGCGATCAGAGACAAATGTCTTAGAATGTATGGCTTTGTTATGAGATCTTCGAATGATTTCAAGCGCCCTTCAACCCTCATATTTCTTTACAAGACACTCATTAGATCCCAATTGGAATATGCTGTGCAAATTTGGAACCCTATGTTTAAAAAATACATAGATGCGTTAGAAAGTGTTCAACGTAGATTCTTACGCTATGTGAATTTGAAATATCGACGTAATCGCCAATCGTATCCATGTCTACTGGAGGAATATAAATTACTTAGTTTAGAAAATAGGCGTATTCTCCTGGGAGCAATGACACTGTATAAGATATGTAATAATAAATTCGACCGTATAGACCTGTGCAATGGTCTTTGTTACATAGTCCCGCGCAGTGTGCACAGGAGAGAGGTGCGCGTGCCCCGGCTGTTCTACACCCCGCGGTGCCGCACACACGCTCCACCGGCTAATGGCTGGTATACACTTTGATTAGTGATTAGTGCGAGTGGCATGTTTAGTGTTAAGTGTTTAGCAAAAAACACGTTCGGACAGTTTCTGTTTAGTGTTAAGTGTATAGTGCTTAGCGAAGTACAGTATTTATAGCGCGTTCTATTTTTTCTGCGAGTAGCACCTCCCGCGCGTCCCGCGCGTCCCGCCTTCACCCCTCACTTGCTCTAAACACGAACTAAACACGTCTGGACGTGACTGTTAAGTGTTTTGTTTAAATCAACCAAGTCTCGTGTTCGTTTCTCCTGTTGTTGTGATTGATTAAAATATTTAAAAAAATGTCTACTAGGTGCTTCGAATCCGTAACCCACAAATTTGTGGAGTTGTATGTTCAACATGCGTGTTTATATAATGTAAAATGTCCTGAATATAAAAACAAACATTTATTACTAATCAAAGTATACAGGCAAAATGTCGTTTAATTTTTTTTTTAATGAACTAAACACCGCCTACTAAACAATATAGGACATCACTAATCACTTGACACTAATCACTCTACACACTTAACACTAAACATTTGGCACTTGACTAATCAAAGTGTATACCAGCCATTACTGACACATTTAACAACGTTTTCCATAGTTTAGATATATTCGCAGATTCTGAGTCGAAATTCAAAAAACTAGTAGTAGAAGTTTTGGCAGATTTATGAGATTAATTCTTTTTTTTTTCCAGTTATTAATGTACTTAGTTAAATTAGTTAATTATATATACATTTTGCATAATAATCATACTTTCCCAAAATGTATTAAGTACTACTTACTTACTTATTCAAGTATCTAGATGTAAGTTTATCTTTTTTGTTTTTAAATCATGCATGTATTCTTTTTAATCAGTAGGTACTTAAGTTAATGAGTATCACAAATTAACTCGAGGATAATGTTGTGGGCTTCACTATAAGCAATACTTATGTACTATCCTTAATTTTAACATATATTGTGAATGCTGTTTTTTGTCCCAAATAAATAAATAAATAAGTTTCCCGAAACCTTGTACTATTAAGTATTCTGTGCCGAAACTACGGATGGAGCCTACTCTCTATTGATTTCGGATGTACAAGTTTTGAACAAACGGCACAAACACATTGGGAGTAGGGACAATGTCAAAAACGTATTCTCATTCATTCTAAGATTAACATTAATTAAATTCCGAACTAATAAGCTGTCCGTAGGTGATACAGATTAGGAAACGTCCGTAATTTAGGCCGAAACTACGGGTTTCGTGCTTAGAGAGTAGACCTCCAGTACCGAGTTTTCGTTAGATAATTAGCTCTCGGCTTCGGCAGCGGAAGATACACAAAACTTCAATAGAAATCTATGTACTATAGATATTGAAGTTTCAGTAGAGACTATAGATAGAGTAGTTATGTATAAACTGATGGAACTAAATGGATTTGGATGAATTTTGGTACACAGATAGTAGATAGCCTGGTTATGAACATAGGATACTTTTGATCCCGATATTCCCACGGGATCGGGAACCGCGCGGGTGGATCGCAATCCCTTTCAATTCATCATTTGAAAGATATTCACATACTTCAAACCGTCACTATTTGACATTTGATAGGGATTGTGATCAGGACGTGTTTTGAAAGGTATTTAATGAACAAAATTGAACTGTCTAAGCAAAGTGACACCCGAAAATTTCTTTCTAATGTATGGAGAAGTGACATTTAAAACATCATTCGTTCCGAAAGGGATTGCGACTGTATGTTACACAATTCCAGAAATCACTATCACAACCATAATACCTTTAAAAGGGATTGTGATAGATTTTGAAATTAGACAATTAGGGGACAGGTCATAAATCGCTTAAGGGGTTTGGAGTGAGAGTGAAGTGAAAGTATATAACGATCACTCTAATAGCTAAACTTCACCAAGTCCGCAACCTCCACATTCTGGTTGGGTCTAAAATGTTCTCCATTTACGATAAAATAGCAATACTAGGTTAATTTTACATCGCCGCCGCCGCTTTCGTTTTCAGCCAGTCCGGCAAGCACATGGAGCTGACGCTGAAGAGCACCTTGATGATGACGGGCGACTACACCATGTCCGGCAAGCTCCTCGTGATGGCTATCGAGGGCAACGGCAAGTACCGGATCAGGATACGTAAGTAGATAGAAGCCTTTGATTGAGCACATCTTAAGTTTCTTCCGTACCAGATGCCTTTGATATCGTTATCATCAGCTGCATGGCATCCACTATACTGGGCATAGGCCTCTCCCAAACATCACTACGGCAAAAAGTACGGCTTCCCGTGACCTCCACCAGATCGACGGTTCACCTTCTCGGGAGCCCAACGTCGGGGGTCTTCAGGTGCGCGGTCGCCATCCCAGAACCTTTCCGCCTCGGCAGCCATCAGTTCACTCACTACGTATCCCGCCCACTGCCACTTCAGCTGACCAATCCTTCGAGAGATATCCTTTAGTACTCCTACGGATCTTCTCATTTCAAATTCGATCACGCAACGAAACGTCAAGCATGGCTTTCTTCGTTACACGCTGGGTGGCCTTGACGCCTTGGTGGCCTGCCTATGACACCCATAGTTAGGAACCCATTGGTATAGAATGAACAGACTCTAAGGTAGCCTGATACTGAAGAGCATCCTGGTGATGACGGGCAACTACACCATTTCTGCCGGCAAGCTGCTGGTTATGTCAATCGAGGGGAGCGACATGTACCGCATCAGGCTACATAAGTTGATCCCATTGATATAATAAAATGGCAGATTTTAAATATAACATTTTTCCTCAGTTTTTCCTTAATATAACTTCATTTTTCCCTAAAATTTTACATTTTCGGCAACTTTTCTTCAGTATAACCCAATTTTTACTTAATATCTGTTTATTAGTTTTCTGGCAAGTTTTCCCCAATTTTTTCACAAAATTCTACATTTTCCACTTGTTTTCCCCAAAGTAACCAAACATTTTCAGCTTTTTGCCCATAACTCCTCATTTCCCATCTCATCATCATTCTTCATCATCATTTTTTACACAATATTATCACGTTTTTCTCAAAAATCACCCATTTTTCTTTTTCCAGCTACTTTTCTCATAATTTTCCATCTGTTTTCTGCAGAATCACACCAATTGTCTGTTATTTTCCACAACGCTCTTTGTTTAATTATCGTAGGTATATTATTTAACGTTAAATCGAAGGTTCTAAGAATTTACGTATGGCAAATGGCAACACAAAACAGTTTGGAAAAAGGCTGTTATGTGCGCACGTAGAAAAATATCGACTGGATCGATGGTATACGAAGAGTCTACTCCGCCCGCTCCCATCTACGCGCTGCACCAGTCACCAACGGCGCGCGCGCGACCGTCAACATCATTCCAATCTTCCTAAGTCCTTACCATGTGGTCAACCGCCTCTGTGGTCTAGTGGTACAACCACCGGTATGAGACCCAGGGGTCCCGGGTTCGATTCCCAGCGGGAGTACATATTGTATTCGGTTTGGTTGGTGGAAGGACTCGTAAGTCCGCCTGGCTAGCTACCACCTTCTTGTCTAAGTCTGAAGTCATAATAACAATGTTTTCAGCATTGTTGTGTTCCTGCAGTTAGAGCTAAGATAGCCAAATCTTCAGTGTTTGAGGATTCCGGGAGAGGCTCGCTTCCATCTTCAGCCTTATCAATACTTAACATCAGGTATGATGAAAGCTTCCCCCGTCCTTTAAAAAAAAAAAAACCATCCATCGAAGCTTCGAGAGTGCAAGTGGCCGTGCATGTCTACGTGGTGATCTGGTCACCCTCCTTCAAAATGACGGAATCAGCGAGTGCAGCAGCAGTATCCAAGGTACGTGCGTACATTGTATTCTTGTTGCCTATTACAAACCTGTGAACCTTCAGATCGCGTTTACCGGAGACCCGGAGCTAATTGTCTAATTTTAAAGGCTCCCTTTCAATTCGTCATTTGAAAGATATTCACATACTTCTGGCTGTCACTATTTGACATTATGATAGGGATTGTGATCGGGTTGCGTTTTAAATGGTATTGAATGAACAAAATTGAACGGTCTAAGCAAAGTGACAGCCGAAAATATCTTTCAAATGTATGGAGAAGTGTCAAATGCAGTGTCATTTAAAACCTCATTCGTTCCGAAAGGGGTTGCGACTATAAGTTACACAATTCCATAAATCACTATCACAAGCACAATACCTTTGAAAGGGATTGTGATAGATTTTGAAATTAGACAATTAGGGGGCCGATTCCAGGGCCCGTAGAAAAAGTGACATCGTTACGTAGCGAAACGATAATTCGATTCGTTATTGTCTATATTCGCCAATTAACTTGCGGTAAGACCACGTGATTTAGCGCGGCCTATGCCAATCCGCCAATCACATACATTTAATATTTCTCGAACTTCGTTATCGTTTATGAATTGTTACTTTGGCTAAGAGCCCTGAGGGTCTAAAAAGGACGCAAACGCAATATTGCTTAGTGCATTCCCTAACAATTCATTTAATTGTTTATCTTCTATGGAGTTTAGAACTGTGTCAGTGCCAGTGTAGAAGAAATTGCTTTTCATTTTTTGAAGGCAAGAAAACTTACTTAAAGCAAATTTCATAGGAAATAAACAAAATAATGAATTGTTCATGAATTCACTAGCAATATTGCGTTTGCGTCCTTTTTAACCCCCCTGGTCTACCCAGGGTAGCATGAATGCTACACTCTTCATTTTCCAGCAAGTGATTTTTGTAAAATCACATTTTTCAAGTTTTTTTCCCAAAAACAACCTATTTTGTAGCCATTTTCCCCAAACTCACCCCACGTTGTTGTATTTCACCCAGGTGACATGGTAACAAAGGTCATGATAGAGTTCGGTGAGCGGAAGGCAGGCCGCGACTCCTACTGGACCGTCGACAACTGGCGTCACACCTTCAACGTGACGACGGGAGCTGACTTCAAATTCCAGAACTTGTTTAATGGGAATAAGAAACTTTGTAAGTTTAAATTTGAAATGTTACATTACAGTAGTTGTGTTGTTATTTTATAATGAAGTAAATATACTAGAAAAAAGCAACTTGTCTCATGTCGCCCTGACGGGACTCGAACCCGCATCCTTGGGAATCCGGCCCAATGCACTGACCAATTATGCTACAGAGACCTACGAGAACACGTTGAAATTCTCTAGTATATTCACCATTTCTACGGTGTTGGCCACCGTCGTTTCATCAATGAGAAAAATATCCTCGCATTCGAAAGAAACATCTTTACAGATGTTTGACTATCGATTAAGATGAAACTGCCATCTACTTATAACTTTTTAATTTTGCATTTTACAATGCTATTTTTATGTGATATTTTATAATGAAGTAAATATACTAGAAAAAAGCAACTTGTCTCATGTCGCCCTGACGGGACTCGAACCCGCATCCTTGGGAATCCGGCCCAATGCACTGACCAATTATGCTACAGAGACCTACGAGAAGACGTTGAAATTCATTATAAAATATCACATAAAAATAGCATTGTAAAATGCAAAATTAAAAAGTTATAAGTTGTGTTGTTGTTCATGTAGTTGCTTAGTATGACCCGAAGGCTGATTTGCCTTAGGAAAATTACACAAACACAAATATTTAAATATAGAGAATGATTACCAGAACATTTAAATTATTTCGTGATGATTATTCTATCGAATGCGGTACAAAACCAAAGTCAATCCTAAAAGCATTACTTTGTTTCTTGCAAACGCCTAACAGCGTTTTGAAGCAATACCGACGAGAGACACGATTGACTTTTCCTTGGTTCGCTCCATTTTAGGCCTCCTATTCATCTAACGATTCAGAATGAGGTCTAGAGTAATGGCTAGCGCAAACGACGGATCACGGAGGACTTTTTGTCCGCGACACGTCTTTATTGTCAACCAAATAAGATTGAATTTAGATCGCGTATATCCATGAAAAGTACGTGATATTAGTCTTCGTTATATTTCAACTTTATGTTCTTAGTAATAAGGTCGTGTGGCGGACAAAAAGTCCTCCAATGTCCGTCGTCTGCGCAGGCCCTAAGCCTACCTATTAAATATTTAAAAAAAACTTTTCTCCTGGCCTTACAAGAGCAATCGACTGACATGGTTAGTGACATGACAGTCTTGCAGAGGACCCAAAAAAAATGCTATTAATATTGAGTATTGAGTAGTAAATAATATACCGTATACCGTTTCGCTGTAGCCCAGTGTATTAAAAATATGTACGAGTATATAAAAAAATTGGAGAATTTCGACAGTGGTGTGGTCCGCAAGTCTCGGTAGCTCAGTGGTTAGAGCAGTGGACCGGATTCCCAAAAGTCGTGGGTTCGATTACCATCTGAGAATTCACTTGTAGCCGAGTTGATTTTTTCCAATATTTTTCTATCTAAAATTTATCATAATGAAAAAGGCAAAAAAGCAAATGTCATAAAATAATATTTCGTTTCCAGCGGACGGCATCCATCAATTCGCAAATAGCAACTGGCGTGAGATCTTCCAAGAAGTAGCGCCGCCGATGGTGAAGAAGACGGTCGCCCTAATCGTCCAGGAGGTCACCAAGCTGTTCAATAAAGTGCCCATCAGGGAACTGGTGAAGCATTAACGGAATCCATAGATAGATGTAAATAATCAAACATTCTCTAGGCAATTTTACTTGCCTCTAAACAAACTACGAGTAGGTTAAACCCCGTTTCCATTGGCAAAACAGTTCGAAGAAAACATTTTGCAAAATATAGTGCGGCCGCTAAGCGGATGAACAACTGCACTTGTTAGGAGCTGTCAAATAATGCATTCTCTCAGTGGCCGCATTATACGTTTACAACATGTTTTTTTCAAATTTTTCGCTAGTGGAAATAGGCTTAGGTTTTTTTATATTTATACAAGCAGAAGAAAATTTTGTAGAGAAAATTTTGTGTCCAAATAAAAACATCTATGATCAATTACTTTTTTATTATGCGCCTAGAAATAATTGAAGATCTAAGTACTTCATATTAAAAACATTAAAAAATAGCACATTTATATATGGTTGTCTTGGTGTAGATACCTTAGTTAACATTGTGTGCCTTTGCCATTATTATAACCTCGTGTATGAGGTAATAAGTAACCGCTTCTCAGAATCTAGCACAAATATTTACGGACGCAACCAATTCTGAACTTCTAGGATGATTCAATTATTGGGTCTTGGTATTAATAATACCAAGTTCAAATCAAAACTTCCTGCTGATATGGTTTTTTTTTACGATGGGGAGACTTTTAGCTTTCATCATACCATACCTGATATTAAGTATTAATAAGGCTGAAAGATGGAAGCGAGCCTCTCCCGGAATCAGTGCCGTAACTAGGGCGGTGCCCAGGCACAGGGCACGGACCCTGAGGGGGTGCAGACCCTGACCTGTCATCAAAATCTGACCCGGCAGTTTAGAGAAAAGCAGTACTTTCTAAATAAGTATTAGGATTTTACAAAAAAATTTTTTGTATTGGAATTTAAATTAAAATATGATGGTAATTCCAAAACAACTTTTTTTATTCTTTTATTTATAGAGCATTCGTAGCGAAAATTTAGTAAAAATACCTATTATAACAATAATTTGTTCATATTCAGAAAAATTCATGAAAACATTTTCATACTCTTGTACAATAGAACATTTTATAGAAACAATCAGGATATCTGATTTTGAGTTGCTTTTCTCTTACAAAATCGTTCATGGCATATAGAATACATCGTACGCGTTGGGGATGTTACACTGTAGTCTTTAGTAACAATTTTCGTTCTTTTCTTGGATTACATTTATCTTCGTTAGTTTTCCCAAGGTACTTAGTTGTTGTTTGAAAACAATGGACTTCAGATAACCGAGTCATCATTTCATAATAACCATGAACAGAATGCGCCTTGATGTAATTGCCTGATGAAACGTCAGGTTTGTAAGGCAACAATTATGATTTAAAATTGGATATAATGTAGAAGACTGGCTGCATTATTTTTAACATCTAACTATCCAGAAAAAAAAATATTTTTGGTGTTCCTGCAAAACATATCAAAATAAAATCATGAAAAACAAACCTTCTTTAAATCCTTAAATCTCATCTTTCCTCTGCTCCTTTCTATTGTTTTCCTTTACACTCTTCTTTATATATCCGGTCCGGTTGACTAGTACAGTATGCCATACGTACGATCACGAACTTGTGCTCGCTTATTTTTTGTTAGTCCGTAAGTAGTTTGTTTATTTTTCTTTTGTTTTGTTTTGTTTATGTGCATGTATGTTTGTGATGCACATAAATGATTTTATCTATCAATAAAATAAACATTGTGAGATTCTTGTTGTTTTTTTGAGTCTATAGAAGTAAATTTTATTTTCACCTCACACGCTCTGAAAATGAGGTTTTGTCAATCAGTTTAGGCGAAGAAAATACCGGAAGTTGACCGCGGAAACAATCCTAAAATGTTCCTCGCTGTTGTGAGGTGAAAAATTGTGTGTTGCGCTCGGCAGAAAAGTTTTTATCGTCTGGTACCGTTGAAATCCTCGCTTCGCTCAGGATTCAATCTTTGAACCACTCGCTACGCTCATGGTTCAATCCTAGAATCCTTCACTTGCTCAGATTTCAATAGAGGTAACTCGCCGCTAAATAACCAACTTTCCAGCCTTGCATAACAAATAACTATTGTGAACCTATTTCTCCATAATTTTCCAGAAAAGTGATAATTAATTGATTCTCATCGGTATTGTTTCATATTAGTTTCAAACCGGAAAATAAAGTAAATACATATCATTTACAAAGTACTACTAGTCTGAGACTATAGTTATGAGTCTTTGTGTATTAGTGTTGTAATAGCTATTGTACGGAGTTATTGACGGCAATAATCAATGTTTATTGATAGAAATGGACACTATTATTATCTAGGAACTACACAGTCATAAACATACAGCTCACGCCTAAAGTCTCACAAAAGAGGTAGGCTCTGTCTCTGACTGCTGACACAACTCCTTAGCTTCACGGTCTAAAAGTTATTCTCTTCATTCATCTTCTTCTAGCTTGTATAAAAATAATAATCTCATAAACAAATATCCTAATTCAAATCATAACTAAGGTAGGTACTACCACGAATCGCGGACGGTATAAGGCCAGTTTTCTTAATATTATCCAAATATGATACAACTCATATTACCTACAGGTATAAGAGTACTAGTACACTTCAACATTTTTATAATTTATTGTTTAATTGCTTTTTTCCAAAGGACTTTGTATTATCTCACATTAATATTTCAATATTATTTGTGTGGTCATTTTACATATTTTCTTGATATGCAGACAACAAAAAGAAAAAAAGTGACCCCGAAACGAAATAGTAGATCATTAACCAAGGGGATAAAGCAGTGTCTTCTGTCGCGGGTAACGATTTAAATCGCGAGTGTAGCGAGGGATTTAAATTCACCCAAGACTTACGGCCAGTTTCAATAATCTATCCCTAATAAGAGATAGGCGTATCTTGGTTACGTTACTTAGCAACCGCTGTTATTTCGGGTTATTTTGGGCTGAATAACAAAAATATCTAGGCAACAAAGCTGTAGTAAGCCTATCTCTTACTGTAGATAAGTTATTGAAACCGACCGTAAGACAGCTTTATCACCTAGGAAAATACTTTACTTTTCGTACCATTTGCGAAAAAATTAATACAATAATAATATGAGATGTATTTGAAGAAAACAAAAACGCGGCAAATTCCTAGACTTATATTTTTTTGTCGGAAAAGCAAAGGCATCAAACTCATACGGCCTCGTCGGTTTTCGTAATTTTATTTAATAATCATAACTGCATAATAAATGCGTATTCCTTTTTCAAAAAGATGTGTAATGCTTTATATACAAACTCAATGGTGTAAACACAGATGTAGTTCAGTATAAATTTCGGTAAGTATTCCAAATTTAAATCACATTCTCCCCCTAGAGGATGAATGAAATTCAGTACAATTTTCTTTCCCTGTTTTTAACAGATTAAAAATGACTGTTGTTATGTTCGCTTTTTGTGGCATAGAATGTCACTTTTTTGAGCAAGTGGTACGAAAAGTGTTTTTTTTCACAAACAACGGGTGGCGGTCTAACTGCCTACGTGTCTATTTTTTGTTTTTTTTTTTGTGACATCAAGTAATAACATGATTTACATGATGAATTGAAATGGCAAACACATCACTTAACGCTGACACTGTGGTCACTGTGGGTGATTTTTAAATAGCAAACAAACATTGTTAATTGCGTCACTACTTTGGTCTAAAACAAATGAAATCATTATTTGCTGATTTTTTTTAGTATAGGCCCCAATTCTCATCGTCATCTTAATCATCAACACATTATGGCAGTTAGAACCACAGAACACAATTACTAGAACGCCACCCGTTGTTTTTGTAAAAGACAACAGGGACGGGTTAATTGCTTATAATAGCTTAGTTAAATAGATGCAAATTTTGACTTTTGAACTTGATCATTGACTGAAGTCCAAAGTATGAGAATATTATCCTCTCTTTAATTATTTATAACTATATCCCGTCAGGGCGACATGAGAGCAGTTGCTTTTTTCTAGTAAGTATATTTTCTTGTTTAATTTGTTATCCTCTCTCTAAACACAAACGTAAAGAAGGAGTGATTTCAGTTTTTATTATATTTTTGCCATTAAGAAATAAAAAGAAAGAAGGTTCAATTAGTTTTATTAAGGAGATCGAGCAGAGCAATGAAGCATTGTATAATTTACTTAGGTACTTGCTACTTGACCTATGCCCAAGTTTCACTGAACACTGAAAAAAAAAAAATAATACAAATCATAACTAAGGTAATACCACGAATCGTGCACGGTATAAGGCCAGTTTTCCTACTCTTATCCAAATATGATATAACTCATATTACCTACAGGCAGTAGCGTAGCAAATGGAAATGGGTCTACTTCAGTCTGCTTATCTTAATGTTGTGCTTAAAGGTTAATTTTTTTTTTCTTAAATAAATTGATACTGACCTGTATGTTCCTCACAACTTGCAGTACAGTAATCTTGTAATGCGAGAAATGTTGTAATGTATGATAGATAAAGTCTTTCTTTGCCAGTTGAAAATTGTTTACGGTTACAATAACCATAAAATGTAATATTATAATTATTATTTTTTTTTGTGATGGAAATTGACCTTACTGATATGTTAAGGTCATTTTTCAATTTGACGACTCTGTATGAAATAAAACAGGGAGAAAAAAACAGCCCTTGACGAGTTTCTTGCCGGTTCTTCTCGTTACAAGGTCTCCCGCCGTAGGGTTTGTGAACCGATGGCATAGCTTCTTTGACGTTCATAAGTGCTTGTAACAGCCTAGACTGTATAAATGATATTGACTTTGACTTTGAATGATAACAAATACCTTAGTTGATTGCTTAATTTATTAAAATCTTCAGTAAATAACCTTTAAAAAATATATATTCCGTAAAAACTAAAAGCCTTTTCATGGTCTAATCGTGGACCTGGGAGATCCAATCATGGACCCCCAGTCATGGACAATAGTACTGAAAATATTTATCGTTTAACTTTTGTTCATTAAGGACATTATTATAGTGATATATTCATTATTATACATACACATATTTTCCGGACATGCTTTTAAACTGTTTGGTATGTTAGTCGAATTTTACCTGCACACTTAGGGTTACTATCACCAACTGTCAGTAAACACATTTAGCGCTAAATATTTTTAAAATAATAGTAGATTGTTTACCAAGGGCTGTATGACACCCATAACAGTCGAGGGTTTTGGCGCCCGAACGAAGTGAGGGCGCCGATAGTTCGAGACTGTTATGGGTACATACACCCGAAGTAAACACTCTACTTTTCATTTTGAATATGAGGAAAGTAAAAACAAACAGAATATTCAAAAAAAATATTTAATAAGAAAAATGTTACAAAAATAAAAACACCTAAATATTTACTTTTATTAATAATTTCTCTTTTCTTAAGGTTTCTACGATTTTATAATGTAGCAAAATAAGCTGTATAGGCTTCTGTGCCTTTGCCTACATACCTTTGGTAAATAAAAGTCCAAAGAGATTACAGATATCGATTTGACATGACACCCCCTTTTCTTTTTTCAAATTTATTACAGCCCTAGGGCCGCCACATATCACTTTCAACCCGCATTTTAGGCAAGTTATGAGTTACTTTCAGAATATGAGACATGAAAAATGACATTACATTTCAGTTATTCGTTATTTGAAGTACCTAAAAATTGACAGAGCGATATATGTTTAGCGATATACGTGTACGATTTTATTTGATGAAAGTCCGCCCTTGTATCATATTCTAACTGAAAGTAAGTATATCTTTTAATACCAATGCCTTTATGGCCTGCGCAGACGACGGACATTGAAGGACTTTTTGTCCGCGACACGACCTTATTACTAAGAACATAAAGTTGAATAAATAACGAGGACTATCGCGTACTTTTCGCGGATATACGCGGTCTAAGTTGAATCTTATTTGGTTAACAATAATGACGTGTCGCGGTCAAAAAGTCCTCCGTTATCCGTCGTCTGCGCTAGCTCTTATTCTCATTAGGTATCCAAATAAAGATGGGTTGTGATGGGATCATGATAATACGTAGAAAAAAATATCAGGAAAATTTAATGATAACAAGAAATAAATAGATTGGAAGGCATATGTAAACGACTTAGAAAGAAAAGAGAACTATTTGAGTAGTTTTAATAGTGGACGAGTTAGGAATATAGACGCATTGGGAAGTGGACAAGATAGGAATTGTAGGTGGACGAGTTAGGAAGTGGACGAGATAGGAAAGTTGACGAAGTCATCCTAAAGGATTTGATTGGACGGTGCAGCTCTATGGTGTGGTGGTGTCAAGGGGATCAAAAGGATTTAGGTAATTCTATTAGTTCCACGTGTTCGAGTACGAGTAGAAATAAGTAGGTAGGTATAGTATACCTACTTATTAAAAAAACTGAAAAATTATTTAAGTTTTTAAACTTATGATTATGACAGAAAAATATTGAAAAAAAATCAACTCGGCCACAAGTCCTATCGGAGAGTTCACTTGTGGCCGAGTTGATGTTTTCCATATTTTTCTTGTTATACCTAATATAAAAATAGCGTTGAAATATACAAGAATTCAAGAAATAAGTTGTTAAGTTGTTAAGTTAAATACTACTTACTTATAAACCTGAAATTAATAATTCTTGCTTACTGGTAATAATAGGTAGGTACTTGCATCGCGAGATCTTAGTCACAGAACCTTAACAATGAAACCACCACCAAAACAGCCGAATGTGAACGACCCGCAAAGACCTTCAGTCAAGAGTCCATCTTTGGCACTTTCTTTGTCTCAATTATTCGCTGCTTCGGGAAGCGAGTGCAACAAAAACTGTCATCCGACGTCACCATAGCCCTTTAGGTGAAATAAGTGCATGACGTCATGAAATGAGGATATAAATGGATGTAAAAGCCATGGGGCAGGCAGTCGCGCTTCTGAAAGGTCATTGGTGGCTTGCAGCATGTTGGGGCTTCTGTGTTTTGTGTCTGTGATTTTGAGTGCGAGGTCCGCAGCCGGTAAGTTTCTAGAATCCTATCCTTCTAATCCAACTAATATTAAAAATGTGAAAGTTTAAATGTTTGTTACTCAATCACGCAAAATTGGCTGAATACAAACGCGCTATATTTTCACGAACTAAGTTGTAATTGTCCGTATTTTAAGGTTTTTTAGGGGTTTTTTGATTTTCCCGACGTTTCGGCACCTTTACAGCTGCCGTGGTCACGGGATGACTGATGTCATCAGTAAAATACGGACAATTACAACTTAGTTCGTCAAAATATAGCGCGTTTGATATCCGTAAAAGTTGTTTTATTTCAATGAACAGTGCGCGCGAAAACATAAGATGTACGTATGCTGAATGCATTTTGATGAAATTTGGGACACAGACGCTTGAAAGCCTGGAGAGGAACATAGGCTACTTTTTGTCCCGATATTCCCGCGGGAACGGAAAGCTATTATTATAAATGAGAAAGTTTGTGAGGATGTTTGTTACTCTTTCACGCAAAACTACTGAACCGATTTGGATGAACTTTGACACATAGATAGAAGATAACCTGGAATAAAACATAGGCTACTTTTTATCCCGGTATTCCCAGGGGAACGGTAACCACGCGGGTGAAATAGTAGGCTGCCGCTTGTCTACTAGATTCTAATCAATCTACTTACGTTACGTCTTAGCGATTAAAGATGCTTGATAAAATTCCCAGCATTTCCGCATAAACTATTGAATGCGATTGTTTTAGCGACAAAAGCATTAAAATTAAAACTCATGTCCTTCCTCACGAGAGCGCAGTAAAAATATTAAACAAAATGTTCAATATCATTATACTAAGTATAGGTAGGCAGTACTTAATGCAAGATTTTACTATAGATAGACAGAATACGGCTATAAACATCAGTTTACAATTAGAGACTCGTACCTAAACAATAACATCGCCAACAAAAAAGACGTTTTTTTTTTAATATATTTTTCTAATATATTTTTCTACTTATGTGTAAATGTAAAGAAATACTAGAAGACAAACAACATACATACTTACATGAAAGATACAACATTTTGACTTGATAGAAAGTATTAAAAAATCCGAGAAATGTTGAATGTTTGCGAGAAACAAACATCATTCTTGCGCTTATAATTTTCTGAAGTTCAGTTAAAAGCCCTGCCCAAATGTATGAATCGATAAATCTATTTTTTTTTCTTCTTAGATATGACTGAAGTAAAATTATAATAGATTCGCACACTATAGATAGATCGTAATTAAAACAAGAATGTTACACTGTATACTTTTTTCAGCTCCATTCATAAAACCGTGCCAGGACAATGACTCGTCCTGCGCGGCGGCGTCTGCTCAGGCGGCCGTTCCGTTCTTCGCGCGAGGGGTCCCCGAACTGGGCATCAAATCCCTGGACCCCATGAGGTTGGCAGTCATCAAGGGCGACCAGGGCGGCCTGCAGCTCACATTCAGGGATACTGTGGTGACTGGGATGAAGGATTGCATCATTGAGGGCATCAAGTGAGTACTTACACTAGGCAAAACCTCCTTGCTATGCGTAGGCAACGGTGCCGTTCTTCGCGCTAGGGGACTCCTAGCTGGGCATCAAACCCCTGAACCACATACTGGCTCTCATCAAGGGAGACTAGGGTGGCCTTCAGCTCACCTTCAGGAACACTGTCTTGACTGGAATGAAGGATTGCGCCGTTGAGGGTATCAAGTACCTAAGTATATTTGCTGCTATGGAAAGGCGGTTCGTTTAGTCAATGCTTATGTTAACCCAAGTAAGTATATTTTATTTATCTGCACCGAGGAAACTCTCACGCTCCTACTTTAGCTGCGAGAGTGAGACGCCACGTGTTGCTATGATGCTAGCGCCAAAAACAATTTGATAGCAATATCAGGAACTAAATAATTGCACGTTGTAGTTCATCGTTTGTTCAGTAGAGGCCTCACTGTTGATACGTGACCTGAAGCAATTATCGCGCAATTTCTGCTGTCGCGTTGCTGTTGCATAGATCGGTAATAGCCCCGTGGATGCGCTTCTCTCTGGTTCCTTAACCATCGAGGAACAGTAGCCTATACTATTACTAACTGACGGAACACAACAATGCTGAAAAATTGACAACAAACTTAGAACCAGACTTGCCGCCAATCAAACCAAGCACAATAACCTATGCAGTAATCTGTGCCCTAACTGAGAATCGAATCCATGACCTCTGGATCGGTTGTTACCACTAGTCCACAAAGGGGTTATAATTATTGTTCGCTTCTAAGTACGGACGGTGACGAATTCGTCAGTTTTAGAGTTTCTTTTGTTTACCAATGAAATACAGTGTCGGCTAGTGTCGTTAATTCACATAATTTTAAGCCGATTTTCATTTAATAGAGGTAACTTTGGAGCCTTGGTTCTCTTCCAAGGATTGACCGAGCTGTGATCCGATAATGGCCATCCAGTGAATGCTGGAGATCCAGATTGCTATCATACCCAACTAATCCGATCGACATTCGGAGAAAGTTTTCATTTTCAGAAATTCCATATACTTTTATGCTTTTTTCACGTTTTTTTTAAACATACATCTACATAAACATCACATAAATCATCTACATAAAAATATAATTAACCTGCTGTTGAATTAATAAATAAAATCTATCAGAATGTTTTCCAGATCAGTTGGGCGTTATAGCAATCTGGATCTCCTCCATTCACTCCCTAAATGGCCATTATCAGATCACACCTCGGTCAAACCTTGGAAGAGAACGAAGGCTCCAAAGTTACCTCGATTGTATGAAAATTGGCTAGTGTCATTAATTATGTGACCACCGCTGTATAAGCAGGTAGAAAGGGGCACCATCAGACATAAAGTTTAAGAACGAAAATCTAGTTTTTTTTCATACTCGTCTAAAAACTAGAATGAAACAAAGCCACACATACTTAGCTTAGCATACTTCCTATTTATTTTGATGTGTAGTAAGTATCGTAACAAAATGCATTAATAAATCAAGCGTTATGTATATAATTTTGTCAAATGTTTATGATTTGGAAGGTTATAGGTAATATGTAGTAGTAATAAACTATAGTTTTCATAGTCAATTACCTAACTTATGTGTACCTAGGTTATTTTTTAAATAAACATAGTTTTATTTGTATTGACTATGAAATACGTCGTAAGGACACAACGTGACAATGACGTAGATTTGATGGTGTTTTTCCGCAAACCGATGAAAAGTAAACTGTTAGTACATCTTAAGTTTTGGCGCGCACTGTTCATTGAAATAAAGCAACTTTACGGATATCAAACTCTGGAATGACCGTTATCCCGTGTCGAAGGCAGCTGAAAAGAGGCGGAAACGTCGGGAAAATCAAAAACCCCTAAAAACCTAAAGATACGGACAATTACAACTAGTTCGTGAAATATAGCGCGTTTGATATCCGTTAAAGTTGTTTTATTTCAAGTAAACTTCTTACAATATGCAAAAAACTATGAAGGTGTAGATTTGTCGATATTTATGAAATTAATATTGGAATCTTAAAAAAAACTCTCTCATACTACCTATATCGCTGTCTAGGGAACCCTATGGACTCCGTACATAAAAGTTGCTATGTTTACATATGAAATATTGCTGTGTCATTCGGTTGGTAGTTGGCCTTGTTGTAAATCCGCCTGGCTTGAAAAGCAAAGATGGTTGAGGATTCCAGAGAGACTCGCTTCTTCAGCCTTAATTCTTGGGTCATTAATGTTCTCTTATATTATATTTCCACCGAGATTTTTGTGCATGTGCACATATAGAGGCCACAATGTCTAGTCTCTTATGCTATAACATTGAAATTGATTATATAACATTGAATTGCCTATGTTTAAGCTCCTGTTATGATAGATTTGGTATAAAGAGAGATTAAGACGCTATAAAGTGTATTGAACTATTAACTATCTTTTCTCTTTCTAGGCTTTGTCTTTACTTTAAGACACGTAAGTTTTTTTAAATAATAAATAATATAAATATATAAATAAATTCATACAATCACACCTATTATCTAGCCCACGTTAAGTTTCATGAAGAACTTGTGTTATGGATACTAGATAACGGATAAATATACTTCTTTTTTTTGAAAATACATACATAATATAGATATTAAACACCCAGACCAAGACAAATAGAAATGATCATGCACACAAATATTTGTCTTGCCTAGAGATGGAACCCGGGACCTCTAGCGTGGAAGGGGTTTAGTACCCCTGCGCCAAACATGTCGTCATTTTCTTAAGCTAATTGATCTATAATACTTAAGACTATTGATTGGTACCATTATTTTTTTCTCATCTAAGCCGGTTCAATTCCTGGTACAGGTAAGTTACTTAGCAAAAATAAGGAAAATAAAGGAATGTTTCCTTTTTTTTTATAATTTAATTCTTTATTTAGATAACAGAGATCCATAGGAGTTAGTAATAAATATCTTATAAACTATAGTAGTATTCTATAACTAACTTCGATGTAGTCGCCTGACTCAAATGCCACATAATGGGGCAGACATCTTGCCTGCTAGCAATAACCTTCAGAATGCTGTTGGTGCTACTCCTCACTCTGTACAAAAGGGATGTCATTTTTTCCTTTGATTAAAATTTGCTAACATCTTTATTTAGAGTACTTTCCCTCCAGCTACTGTCTTTTTTTCCACTCTGTATAATCGACTTGAAAATATCCTCCTTTTTCAGAAGTCGGTACAAAAACTTGTCTCTTGTCCCGTCAGTTGTTTTTTTCTAATATATTTTCTTGTTTAAAAATAATTGTAGAGTTTTCGTAAATTTCAGAATAATAAAACTGTTTGTCTCCGCTAGGTCTATCTTGAAATGTAGTTTATACCTAGTAAGCGATTGTTTTAAGATTAATCACGATTATCCTTAAACCAATTAAAGTAAGATTGTTACGCAACACGACGGCATCAATTAAGATGATAATGTTACATTGTTTCGGTTTTTATAATTCCTCTAGATTTCTAGATTGACCGGACATATCACGCTGTTGCAAAACCTTATCATCCGTGATTGTCCTAACTATATGTATTATGTAGGTTGGGGAAAACGTTTCTTCGCATTTTTTAATGTAGTTAATTTACATTTAACTAAAGTATGTAGATGCCATTATGTTCGAAAACTTTTTGCCATCTTGTTGGCATGATCCCATTGCTATAGAAATTTTGAGGCTTACCGCGACAAGTGGTTTTGAGAGTCCTCTAGTGATGTTAACCTTACACTGCCTAAAGAATTCTGAAGATACCGAAAAAGTTAGAAATCTGAAGGTGCAAGGTCAGGACTACTTATACGGCGAATTAACACCTTCCAGCCAAACTCTCTTAATTTTTGCTGAGGTGCTAAATATGTGTGAGGTCTAGCGTTATCATGATGAAAGACCACACCCCTTCTGTTGATTAATTATGTGTAGAGTTCAGAATCGATGGTCCTGCCCGGTGGTAACAGCTCATAATGAACAATGCCGTTCTAATCCCCAGCACACACACAGCATCACCTTGTTGCGAGTTAACCCGGGTTTCGCCACAGTCTGTGAAGCCTGACCGGCCTTGACCACGTTCTTGTCGTACATGATCCACTTTTCATCACCAGTTTTCAGCTTCTTCAAAAATGGTTCGGTTTCATTACGTCGTAATAAAGAATCACAAATGAGTACACAGTTCATTAGGTTTCATTCAGTGGTACCTCGAGTACCCAAATATCGAGCTTTTTTGTGTCACCAGTTTTTTCAAATGCTCCAAAACTGTTTTTTGGTCAATTCCCAGTTTTTCAGCTAAGTCGTAACTAAAGATAATTATGCCGATCTAGCCCCACTTTTAAAAAAATTGCATATATTTTATCCTTGATAGGGCGACCAGAGCGACGTGCATCTTTGACATAAAGTTTTCCGGATAGGAAACATTTAAATCAAATTTGTGCTACTCTCACAGACACTGCACTAGGTCCATAATCATCGCAATTTTTTTTTCGCGGCTTGCGTTGCTTTTTTACCTTTTTTGTAGTAAAATTTTAGAATGTATCGAATTTCATCATTAGATTCACTCATCTTGACAGTGAGAAAAACAAATGAAAATCACACATTTTCCTAATTTGAATTTAGAATTATCTTCTTTAAAATTTTTACTTTTAATGATACCAAAACCAGCCAGATAGAAATAGTATAGCCAAAGAGATTTTATTACAAGTTCATACATAACATCGATACCTTGCGGCTCAAAAGGCGTAACCACCAAAACACGACTTTTCAGGAGAGCTAAACTAAAATCGCTGTCCTTTATGCCCCATAAAATGAGTGCTGCGTTACCTGCGTTAGTAACGCAGAGTGAAACCACCAACTTTAAAAATTAAAACTGTAGTTTTTATCGTTCTGTTATTAGTTATGTAATTTTTTGGGTTTATATTACAATAATTACAACTGTTTTTAGTAGAATAGGTCATTTTGGCAACCCTTAGTCGATCAGAGGGATGTATTCTATTCTGATATTTATAACTAGAGTTTTTTTTTACGTTTGTAATGACATACTAAATTTAGTATTTTATAGTTACTTACTAGAAGGAAAATAAGGCTACTAAACCTTTTCATATTGCAAAAGAATCTTGATTGTTGGCTAGTCCTGAAGAAGGTAATAAATAATAAGACAAATTAATTGGAACTACAAATTATTTTTACTTATTTATTATTTTTAACAATTTGCTATAGTTCAATATTCTTTATGGCTTTAAGTCATACGGATATACGCCCTACAATTTCATTCGAGATTATCGTTTACATCCAGTACTTTGATGATGCTTAATAATTATTGCTTTTACGTCCAAATATAAAAAAAATCAGCATTACCAGCCTTGAAATTTGGTGTCGTATTCGCCATTGTTTTCAGAATTTGAGAACTTTGAAAATACAGTTCGATAGTGGAGAAAAAACTAAATAAGATGGCATTTAAAACTGATTTTGGCCAAAATGGTGGTTATGCCCTTTGAGCCGCAAGGTACATTATATACGAAAAACTGCGTTAAAAAAACCGACTTCAAAAACAAAAAAGCTAAAAATAAGCCTTTTGGAGTCGGTGGCAGCCAAGACATTCTACTTTAAGCTCCTATTCTTTTATTTTTCTTGCCTTGGCTGGCACCGACTCCAAAAGGCTTATTCTTTGCTTTTTAGTTTTTGAAGTCGGTTTTTTTAACGCATTTTTTTTTTACTTTTTAGTGGTTGTAATAGTCTGTTTTGTAAACTACAGCAGGGTTTTACTAGATTAGATAAGGTTTCATGTACATTATTCAACAATGAAATGAAATATATAAAAACGCTCATAACATAAAAAGTACTGGGTCAAACGAAACCAAATTTTTATGGAATCAATTGGCAACTATTCTGCATCGAACAAAAAAAGAATCACGGAAATCGGTTCAGAAATCTCGGCGTAATCGGTGTACATACATAAAAATATATATATATATATATATAGCCACCGAATTGAGAACCTCCTCCTTTTTTGAAGTCGGTTAAAAAGACTTTTACTCCAACCTAATATTAATTAATATTAATATTTAATATTTTTAATATATAAATAAAGTAATATATTAATATTATAATATATATTTCTTGACGCTCTAACTAAGCAACCAATCTGCTTGATTTTTAGCATAGAGTTGGTTGAAAGAACGGAGAGTTACATAGGCTGATTTTTATCCCGATATTCCCACGGGAACGGGAACCACGCGGGTGAAATCGCGGGCGGAAAATTTTAACCGCAATTTTGTTGAACTTGAAATATATAAAAAGATTAATAACATAATTAAATATGATTGATCGTATCTTTGTTTCTACCTAGTTGAAAATTAAATAAAGCCATTATTACAATTACAAGAAGAACTATTATTTATCGACCAATTGTACCGAGCCGTAGGTACCTATCTACAGGATGGGGCAAAAGATAGGCATCGGTTTTGAAGGGAAACAATAAAAAAATTCAACTTCGAGTGACGCGGTTATTTTTCCCAATTACCACTCTAGGAAGGAGACTTGGCGATCTTAGTTAGCCTAGGTAATTTTTTTAAGGACATGTAAGTAGCTGCCCTGTACAATTTCAAATTCAATATCATGCTGTTACACTTACAAGCATTTCTGAATGTCAAAGAAGCTAAACTTTGGAATCAGAATGGCTGAAAGAAAGGCTGCTTATGGATAACTTAGCTAGATGCTTAAAATTGTAGTATTTTCCAATGACCGGGGGGTTAAAAAGCAAGGATTTTGTAACAAAGTAACATCGTTATGGAACTAAACCATAATTCGATTCGTTATTGTCTATATTCTCCAATAAACTTGCGGTAAGTCCACGTGATTTAGCACGGCCTATGCTAATCCGCCAATCCCATACATTTAATTCTTTACGAGCTTCATTTTAGTTTTTGAATTGTTTCTTTGGCTAAGAGACCTGTCTCTCTATGTCCAGGATGGAGTTGGACAAAGGCAAGCAGTCGGTGACGGTGAGGTGTTCTGTCACCTTGCAGGGCGATTACAAGCTGGGCGGGCGGCTGCTGGTGCTGCCCATCCAGGGCGAGGGGAAATACACCATCAAGATCCGTAAGTATTCATAACAAGACTTTATGATAGTAAATTTTTCGAATCGAAGGGAGATTATAATATTAGGCCAGAGTCCCGCAAGGACCTAGCGCAATACTTAATTAGCAAAGGTTTTGGGAAATTCCAACCAGAGCGGTTAGGTACAGTCGGGGTCTTTTCCGGTTGATCAGTAGAGTTTTTTAGGGAGCTTCATTCAAAATAGTAATAAGTAGATATATAGAAAACGTTTGTATCATAAATAAATAATGTGATCCGGTCTTTATGTCGTCAATATCTGGAAAAGTTTAATACCTACCGAAATTAAACATCAGCATTATTGAAAAAATCTTTTAAGGTTTATGTATGCCTAGAGTATAGCGAATGGGGTAGAATGTTGATCGTCATAGAGAGATCCTTTAAAAGCCGTTTTCTATGACTACCTATTCAATAGCATTATACAATGTCGCACTACAATCGGAAGCTGACTGACTAAAGGATTATTTTACCAATTTAAGCCCGATGCTCAGAAATCCATAGCATCCTCATCGTCAACAGCCATTATTAATGTCCCCACTGTCTTCGTCATGGGTGGATAAGGAGATTGGGCTACTATGACCCACCACGCGGGCCCAAATCGGACTGGTGGGTTTTAACGACTGCAAATGTAGGCGGGAGTCGGCGGGTCCAACTGCTTAACGTGCCGTCAGAAACACGAAGGAGCTCGTTATATATTTGGTCACGAATCCCGTGACCGATCATTGCGAAAGTTGCTTTACCTCAACAATCGCAGGCCGAACGCGCGAACCACTGAGCCACCGAGCTCCTCAATCAGAAATCCATAGCATATAAGAACTTTAATCAAAAAGTAGATAACTCTACCGAATGTATTTTCTCTCCCCAGAGGACATAGTCATCAAAACCGTCAACGACATGGAGACGGTGCAGGGCGCTGACGGGCAGCCGCACTGGCACATCAAGAAGTTCCACCACAGCTACCAGGTGAAGACCGGCACGCAGTTCCAGTTTGACAACCTGTTCAATGGGAACAAGATCCTTGGTTAGTAGTACTTAGGTATCTCTTATTTTTATTTATTTTTACCCGCGACGGAGACGGTATATGCGTTTAGGGTGAGGTTGTTTGTTTGTTTGTGCTTTTACCATTTATCTCCCAAAACTACTAGTCCGATTTTGATGCGGTTTTCAGTGATGGGTTCGAGTTTGATCGGTGCATGTTCTTAGATAGGTTTTATGGTAACAACTCACCAGGGGGCGCTGCAGTAAACATTTGTTTTGCAAACCAAGGTACCATTTATCTCCAAAACTACTAGTCCGATTTTGATGCGGTTTTCAGTAATGGGATTGATTGATTAATGTTCTTAGTTACGTGTTACCGTGACAACTCACTAGGGGGCGCTGCAGTACCTAAGCATTTGTTTGATAATTTTTATTTTTTTATGAACAACGGGGGGACGCTTGAAGGTGATGCATGAAGGTGCGCGCTTCACCCGTAATCCTCAACCACTGAGGAACTAGCCATCTTAACTTGAATTTCTAACTTCCCGGAACACAACATTAATAGCATTGTTGATAAGCCGTCAGACTAAGATAAGATGGTGGTACAAGTAGCTAGACAGGTCGATACACCACAAGTCCTACCACCAACAAAATCGAATGTGTACTCGCACAATATGTAGGCACCTAGGTACAATCGGGGAACTTCCCGGTTGATCAGTAGAGTTTTTTTAAGAAAGTTATCTCAAAAAGTAATTGACTTAAGTATAGAAAACGTTTATATCACAAATAATTAGCTTTAATAGATATTTAACTTTAATATTTGCCGAAATATCGTTTCTCAAAAAACTCTACTGATCAACCGGGAAGTTCCCCGACTGTAACTACTCCCACTGGGAATGGAACCCAAAAACCTCACCGATAGTGTTAACATTTAGACCACACAGTGAGGGGGTTATACGACAGATTCACAAGTTCATCTCGGACGGGACTTGACACCGCAACTTTTGGATGTTTTATTTTACGAAGACGGTTAATTTGAACTCTATAACGTATTTCAGCCGGACCAGTGCAAGACTTCGTGAACTTGAACTGGCGCGACGTGATGAAGGAGGTGGCGCCACCTATAGTGCGTGCCATAGTGGAAGGAGTCGTCGACGACGTGGAGGCTCTCTACAAGACCGTGCCTGCCGCAGAACTGCAAATTGCTTGAGTCTGTTACCTACTTTACAAGATATCTAATAAAGATGTTGATTTGTTTTTTTTTTTATTGATTTTATCCTAAATCCAGTTTTTTTATAAATGCGAAAGTGTGTTTGTTTGTCCTTCCTTCACAACCGATACCGATCAACTTGATTTCGTTATGCTATAAGTTTAAATATGCTAAGGGACATCTAAAACTATAAAGACTCTCATCTTATCAAATTGCGTAGAATGAAACGTCCTCAACCATCTATTAGTTATCTGTCAAAAAAAATTAATTAGTTAACTGTCAATGTCAGTCAGACTAGACTACTCAGACCATAGAGATACAACAATTTACAAGTCAATGACTCAGACTCACTCAGACTACACTATATAATTTGTGCTCAGACTCGGACAAACTGTCAGTTTCGTACATTTATTTTTTTAGGTTAGAAAGTATGTGTTTATGATTTTTTTACTATAATTTATTATTTAAAGCATAATTAGCAGCATAATGTTGTGTCCAGAAGTTTCCAACTTTCCTCCACCTAAAGTGATGAGTTATTCTAAAGAATGTAAAGACTTCGACTTAGTTGAAAAAGCTATAAAAATGAATGATTTTTATAAAAGTATAATAATTACTTGTCCTGATGAAATTCAAATCTCGAATACAGTGCAAGAAAAGATCCTAGAAGATAAAGAATATTACAAACTAACAGATTGTTCCTTGAAGGAATTCATAGTGCCAACTTTCATTGAAAGTTTTGTGAAAAATGGAAGTTTTTATTGTTTATCAGCATACAGAAATTGTATTGTAGAAAACTGTGTTGCCGTAACTCCTAAAGGGTTTCTTACGTTGCACCTTTTAGAATTCGTTTACCAAACTCTCGGATTAGAAGGAACCAAACGTAATCATGGTTTTTATGAAGTAAAAATAGACTTGAAAAATTTGCACCATGTTGACAAGTTAAAGTGGAGTCTCAGCAAATTGGAGCCGTTTGATTTACATATATTTTGGGAACCAAACAATGAAAATGTGTGTCCATCGTCTATTGCTAAATATTTTCATGAAAGAGGCATAAGTGTATCAGTTTGTTCATTAGAAACAAAGAGAATCAGCCCAGCAATTACAAAAGTCCCAGTTTTAAAAGATGTTGATGTTGACGAAATGCATGAATGGGTTGGAATGTTGGCACATGAAGTTAGTACGGAATCCAAAGAGACTTATATCAGTACCTATGCTCAGCCAGATAGTGAAAATGCTTTGGATACTTATAGGATCGCAATACTTATTGTAAAAGGATTCTTTACACCTATTACCATAGCAGCAGTGTGTAGAAGTCTAACAGAGTATGCACAAACACGGAACACGGACAATTATTGGACTTCATGTAGTTTTCAAAGCTATGACGATAGCCCGTGGCAGTGGAACCCAAGTTCACCTATGATGTTTCAGTCCCATGACTCTTCATGTAATGTGTTTATAACAAATACAGATTATAAAATATATTCTATAGGACAATTAAAGTACTCTTAACTGATTAATATTTGATTTTATTTCACTGAGCTGTTTTTTGCCACATAATTATAATTTCTAATATAAACACACCAAACATAGTTTGAAACCATAGTTCTACCTTGGTAGATAACGTAATTAGATGCATTATAAAAATAATGGGCAAAAAGATGAAATAAAAAAACAAGAAATAAAATAAAAACTTTTATTGAACCGTAAATTGCAAATGTTGCAATAAAAATGCAAGTTGCCTGCACCAAATAAAATTAAAAAAAAAAACAACTTTGTTCAATGAGAAATGCAAGGAATGCTACACCAAAACACTGGTTCAAACTTACATACTATCTTATACAACAGACTGTAAACATATTTGGTTTTTATACTTATGATAAATTTTAAATAGAAAAATATTGGAAAAAATTAACTCTGCCACAAGTGAATTGACCGGAGCATTGGACCGGATTTCCAAAGGTCGTGGGTTCGATTCCCATCTGAGAATTCACTTGTGGCCGAGTAAATTTTTTCCAATATTTTTCTATTTAAAATTTATCATAAGTATAAAAATAGCATTGAAAAATGCAAAAATTCAAAACTCATAAAATATTTGGTTTTTATTTCTTAACTCCAATAATAACGATATAGACATCAGTAAGCCACTGGGTTTGGATATATTAAAGTTAAAACCTATGAAAAATGCTCTTGTGACAATTTGCCCACTCCTTTAATACCTGCACAGTGTTTTTGACCAACCCTGAAGATCTACCTGTAAAAAGCAAGCACACTTTTAGGACACTTATCTATATATATGTCGCAGGACAATTAGATAAATCGATTTTTTGCGAAAATCCTAGGGATATTGAGAAAACACGGATAATTAGACAATGGTGTAGGCATTTCTTAATCCTACTGAAAAAAGATAGGGTTTTTGCGAAAAAACGGGATGCCTTAGTAAGATTGCAAAAAGAATAATTGGCTATTATTAAATAAGAACACTGATTGGCTGGTCGGACCGTCCAAAACAACATATCTGATTGGTTGACGACATTGCAAATATCAATAAATTCTCATACGTGTAGTAAACCTTCTGTGAATCAATCAGAATAAGAGTTAGCAAGCTAGCAAAAATTAAGCCAAACAGAATTAAGAATATCTAATGTTACTAAAGCAACCCATATTTTTGCAAAACGCCTATAATTTTTCAGTAAGATTGGAAAATGTCTAAACCATTGTCTAATTATCCGTGTTTTCGCAATATCCCTAGAGTTTTTTGCGAAAATACTATTTATCAAATCATCCTACGACATATATAAAAATGAACAAACGAAATGTATGTAAGCATTTAACTTCCTATTGACTGCACCAAATTGGATAATTTTTATTGTTGTGTTTGTTATTGATAAAATAATAACCTTTCCTGTTCACGTGCCTTAACACTTGTACCCTACAGTACTGTCAATGTTGCTCTCATGTCGTTATGATATTAGGACCGTTTGCTATTTATTAGGTCATGTTGCTAATAGGACGAACTGTCTTTTTGCTTTTAGGATATTGTGCTCATGGATGTTTTACTTAAAATGACCTTCCGATACAAAAAGGTATTATTATTTGTATCACTGGGACAAAATAACAACAGTGACAATTAAGTCTAGTTAAATATAATACAAAAAATGTCTAAACTTGCTATTCCATTATAAGCATTGAAAAAAATAAGAGAAAATGAATTCCCACATTTATTTCCAGTTAACAACATACAACCCCCAACATGTACACAAATACATGCTTATGATGATTTATTTATGAAGAGATGCACAATGAAGATTTATGTATTAAACAAGAAAATATACAAGAATAAAGCAACTAGTCTCATGTCGCCCTGACGGGATGAGACTAGTTGCTTTTTTCTAGTATATTTTCTTGGTTAATATTCATCACATAAAAATAGCATTATAAAATGCAAAATTAAAAAGTAATAATTAAGAGAATTTACTCACTGAATTCACTTTTCTAGTATATTTTCTTGTTTAATATTTATCACATAAAAATTCTCTTAAGTTATTAAAATTAAAATTTATCATAAGTATAAAAATAGCATTGAAAAATGCAAAAATTCAAAAATCATAAAAAAGATGTATTTTACTTATGCATCTTGGAAAGATCTATTTAACTAATCTACTTATAGAACTTTTTTTTTATGAACGACGGTGAGACTCTTAGTCCTCATCATACCTGCCCCCTAATTGTCTAATTTCAATATCTAGCACAATCCCTTTCAAAGGTATTGTGATTGTGATAGTGATTTATGGAACGGCGTAACTTATACTCGCAATCCCTTTCGGAACGAATGATGTTTTAAATAACTCTTCATTTGTCACTTCTCCATACATTTGATATATATTTTCAAATGTTACAGTTCGACTTCGTTCATTCAACGCGTCCCGATCACAATCCCTATCAAATGTCAAATAGTAAATAAATAAATAAATAGTGACGGCCTGAAATATGTAAATATCTTTCAAATGACGAATTGAAAGGGATTGCGATAGATTTTAAAATTAGACAATTAGCCCCAGGGTTATAAATAACTTTTTAATTTTGCATTTGACAAGGCTATTTTTATGTGATTATTGTTAAACAAGAAAATATACTAGAAAAAGCTTGCTTTTCTTTTTTAGTATATTTTCTTTAACAATTTTTTAACAGGGTCTAGTCATTGCCGAGCTTGTGGCCCGGGCTCTTACCTAACAGTGATGTTGATGATGACAAGAAAGAAATGAATTCGTGAGAAAGTCATGTGATGCCAAAACTGTACCCAGCTCAGTATAAGCAGTAAGCGCGCGCGCTTGACAAAGCACATACATACCTAAGCCTAGGTTTCATCTGTAACAGCGTCGTCTAGACCTTGGCGAGGCCGATGACCCCGCAGGCGATGCGGGCGCCAGCGTTTCCGGTGCTCTTGCTGAGCTCGTGGCCGCCCTGGCCCAGGTCGTCGGGGTCCGCGTGGACTACCAGCGTGCGGCCCACGATGTTGTTGGGGCCGGCAAGGGAGATTTGCGAGTCTTGGATGTTCACCTGTTGATACAATGATTTATATTTATTTGTAAGTCGTCCTCAGCTGGCTGCTCCATAACCATATTTAGCATTTGCCATTGTTGGTAAGCAAGGTCATCAATTCAATCTTTTAATATGGTCTCCCTGAGATGGTGGAGTGGTTTGTCCTTAAGACATCTTTCTTTCTAGTGTTCTGTGCATAAGACGTATAAAACAAGAAGATACATACATAGGGTTTCGAACACTGAATGCAGGGCTAATAAAATAATTACGGACTCGTAGTAAGTTCTCAATATTTTTTTTTATGATTTTGTAATTTTTGCATTTTTCAATGCTATTTTTATACTTATGGTAAATTTTAAATAGAAAAATATTGGAAAAAATTAACTCGGCCACAAGTGAATTCTCAGACGGGAATCGAACCCGCGACCTTTGGAAATCCGGTCCAATGCTCTAACCGCTGAGCTGCCGAGACTTGCGAACCACCGTCGAAATTCTCCAATACTTTTATATTTTTAATACGCTGTAGGCCAGCGTTGTCACATCAATGCTAGGAATATCCTTGCATTCGAAAGAAACATCTTTTCAGGTGTTTTACGATCGATTAAGATGCAACTGCCAATAATTTATGATTTTGTTTGAGAATTCACTTCAGAATTCCCGTCTGAGAATTCACTTGTGGCCGAGTTAATTTTTTCCAATATTTTTCTATTTAAAATTTACCATAAGTTCTCAATTGTTCTTGTAGGCACACTTAAATTCCCAGAACCGCTGCACCACATAGGAAGATGTAACTATGTAGTATGTATACCTGTGTAATTCAAAGCAAATAAAATTGCAGATACCATTGCGCGAGGGTCCCGGCCGTTCGTTACCCAATCTCTTGGTTTTATTTCACACCTGAACTCTAAAAATATTGTTTGGTGGACAGTATCTACTTACCCAATTAGTAACCTTCAGATCCATTAACCACCAACATTCTCATCTGAACAAGTATCATCGATACAAAGTTGTCGCGGAGCATAAATTGATGACTCGAGTGGAAGTACTCTACCTAATTTAAGTAAATTAGTGGCGCCGCCATCGCTTGCCGCCTCAATGTTGCCAAGGTCGCCATGAGTTGGGGCCGCTGTGCTCCAGCTTCTGGGAGGTTGAAGTTACTATTTGACCTAACATCTAACCTTAGTGAGCTTACATCTAAACTTAGTGACGCCGCCATTGCACGCCGGGCGCCACCTTTATGTTGCCGAGGTCGCCGACATGCCTCACGTCACGGCTGAGTCAAAGCCACCGTGCTCCAACTTTTGGAGGGTTAACGTGACTATTTGACCTAACTTACCTTAGTGACGCCGCCATCGCACACCGCCTCGATGATGTCGAGGTCGCCGACGTGGCGGAAGGCGGAGTCGGGGCCGTCGTGCCTCAACTTTTGGAGGTTGAGATTGCTATTTGACCTATCATTTATCCTTAGTGACTTAACGTCTAACCTCAGTGACACCACCATCGCTCGCCGCCTCAATGTTGCCGAGGTCGCCAACGTGACGAGCAGCGGAGTCAGGGCCACTATGCTCCAACTTCTGGGGGCTGAAGTAACTATTTGACCTATTATTCAACTTTAGTGACCTAACGTCTAACCTAGTGACACCACCATCGCTCGCCGCCTCAATGTTGCCGAGGTCGCCAACATGACGAACGGCGGAGTCAGGGCAACCTTGCTCCAACTTCTGGGGGTTGAAGTGACTACTTGACCTATCGTTCAGCCTTGGTGACCTAACGTCTAACCTAGTGACACCACCATCGCTCGCCGCCTCAATGTTGCCGAGGTCGCCAACATGACGAACGGCGGAGTCAGGGCAACCTTGCTCCAACTTCTGGGGGTTGAAGTGACTACTTGACCTATCGTTCAGCCTTGGTGACCTAACGTCTAACCTCAGTGACACCACCATCGCTCGCCGCCTCAATGTTGCCGAGGTCGCCAACGTGACGAGCAGCGGAGTCAGGGCCACTATGCTCCAACTTCTGGGGGCTGAAGTAACTATTTGACCTATTATTCAACTTTAGTGACCTAACGTCTAACCTAGTGACACCACCATCGCTCGCCGCCTCAATGTTGCCGAGGTCGCCAACATGACGAACGGCGGAGTCAGGGCAACCTTGCTCCAACTTCTGGGGGTTGAAGTGACTACTTGACCTATCGTTCAGCCTTGGTGACCTAACGTCTAACCTTAGTGACGCCACCATCGCTCGTCGCCTCAATGTTGCCGAGGTCGCCAACATGACGAGCAGCGAAGTCAGGGCCACTATGCTTCAAATTCTGGGGGCTGAAGTAACTATTTGACCTATTATTCAACTTTAGTGACCTAACGTCTAACCTTAGTGACGCCACCATCGCTCGTCGCCTCAATGTTGCCGAGGTCGCCAACATGACGAGCAGCGAAGTCAGGGCCACTATGCTTCAAATTCTGGGGGCTGAAGTAACTATTTGACCTATTATTCAACTTTAGTGACCTAACGTCTAACCTTAGTGACACCACCATCGCTCGCCGCCTCAATGTTGCCGAGGTCGCCAACATGACGAACGGCGGAGTCAGGGCAACCTTGCTCCAACTTCTGGGGGTTGAAGTGACTACTTGACCTATCATTCAGCCTTAGTGACCTAACGTCTAACCTTAGTGACACCACCATCGCTCGCCGCCTCAATGTTGCCGAGGTCGCCAACATGACGAACGGCGGAGTCAGGGCAACCTTGCTCCAACTTCTGGGGGTTGAAGTGACTACTTGACCTATCATTCAGCCTTGGTGACCTAACGTCTAACCTTAGTGACACCACCATCGCTCGTCGCCTCAATGTTGCCGAGGTCGCCAACATGACGAACGGCGGAGTCAGGGCAACCTTGCTCCAACTTCTGGGGGTTGAAGTGACTACTTGACCTATCGTTCAGCCTTGGTGACCTAACGTCTAACCTTAGTGACGCCACCATCGCTCGTCGCCTCAATGTTGCCGAGGTCGCCAACATGACGAACGGCGGAGTCAGGGCAACCTTGCTCCAACTTCTGGGGGTTGAAGTGACCACTTGACCTATCGTTCAGCCTTAATGGCCTAACGTCTAACCTTAGTGACACCACCATCGCTCGCTGCCTCAATGTTGCCGAGGTCGCCAACATGACGAACGGCGGAGTCAGGGCAACCTTGCTCCAACTTCTGGGGGTTGAAGTGACTACTTGACCTATCATTCAGCCTTGGTGACCTAACGTCTAACCTTAGTGACACCACCATCGCTCGCCGCCTCAATATTGCCGAGGTCGCCAACATGACGAACGGCGGAGTCAGGGCAACCTTGCTCCAACTTCTGGGGGTTGAAGTGACTACTTGACCTATCGTTCAGCCTTGGTGACCTAACGTCTAACCTTAGTGACGCCACCATCGCTCGTCGCCTCAATGTTGCCGAGGTCGCCAACATGACGAACGGCGGAGTCAGGGCAACCTTGCTCCAACTTCTGGGGGTTGAAGTGACCACTTGACCTATCGTTCAGCCTTAATGGCCTAACGTCTAACCTTAGTGACACCACCATCGCTCGCTGCCTCAATGTTGCCGAGGTCGCCAACATGACGAACGGCGGAGTCAGGGCAACCTTGCTCCAACTTCTGGGGGTTGAAGTGACTACTTGACCTATCGTTCAGCCTTGGTGACCTAACGTCTAACCTTAGTGACACCACCATCGCTCGCTGCCTCAATGTTGCCGAGGTCGCCAACATGACGAACGGCGGAGTCAGGGCAACCTTGCTCCAACTTCTGGGGGTTGAAGTGACTACTTGACCTATCATTCAGCCTTGGTGACCTAACGTCTAACCTTAGTGACACCACCATCGCTCGCCGCCTCAATGTTGCCGAGGTCGCCAACGTGACGAACGGCGGAGTCAGGGCAACCTTGCTCCAACTTCTGGGGGTTGAAGTGACTACTTGACCTATCATTCAGCCTTGGTGACCTAACGTCTAACCTTAGTGACACCACCATCGCTCGCCGCCTCAATGTTGCCGAGGTCGCCAACGTGACGAACGGCGGAGTCAGGGCAACCTTGCTCCAACTTCTGGGGGTTGAAGTGACTACTTGACCTATCATTCAGCCTTGGTGACCTAACGTCTAACCTTAGTGACACCACCATCGCTCGCCGCCTCAATGTTGCCGAGGTCGCCAACGTGACGAACGGCGGAGTCAGGGCAACCTTGCTCCAACTTCTGGGGGTTGAAGTGACTACTTGACCTATCATTCAGCCTTGGTGACCTAACGTCTAACCTTAGTGACACCACCATCGCTCGCCGCCTCAATGTTGCCGAGGTCGCCAACGTGACGAACGGCGGAGTCAGGGCAACCTTGCTCCAACTTCTGGGGGTTGAAGTGACTACTTGACCTATCATTCAGCCTTGGTGACCTAACGTCTAACCTTAGTGACACCACCATCGCTCGCCGCCTCAATGTTGCCGAGGTCGCCAACGTGACGAACGGCGGAGTCAGGGCAACCTTGCTCCAACTTCTGGGGGTTGAAGTGACTACTTGACCTATCATTCAGCCTTGGTGACCTAACGTCTAACCTTAGTGACACCACCATCGCTCGCCGCCTCAATGTTGCCGAGGTCGCCAACGTGACGAACGGCGGAGTCAGGGCAACCTTGCTCCAACTTCTGGGGGTTGAAGTGACTACTTGACCTATCATTCAGCCTTGGTGACCTAACGTCTAACCTTAGTGACACCACCATCGCTCGCCGCCTCAATGTTGCCGAGGTCGCCAACGTGACGAACGGCGGAGTCAGGGCAACCTTGCTCCAACTTCTGGGGGTTGAAGTGACTACTTGACCTATCATTCAGCCTTGGTGACCTAACGTCTAACCTTAGTGACACCACCATCGCTCGCCGCCTCAATGTTGCCGAGGTCGCCAACGTGACGAACGGCGGAGTCAGGGCAACCTTGCTCCAACTTCTGGGGGTTGAAGTGACTACTTGACCTATCATTCAGCCTTGGTGACCTAACGTCTAACCTTAGTGACACCACCATCGCTCGCCGCCTCAATATTGCCGAGGTCGCCAACATGACGAACGGCGGAGTCAGGGCAACCTTGCTCCAACTTCTGGGGGTTGAAGTGACTACTTGACCTATCATTCAGCCTTAGTGACCTAACGTCTAACCTTAGTGACACCACCATCGCTCGCCGCCTCAATGTTGCCGAGGTCGCCAACGTGACGAACGGCGGAGTCAGGGCTACCATGCTCCAACTTCTGGGGGTTGAAGTGGGCGCCAGCGGACGTGCATCCGTTGGTGTTGTCACCGAACTCGTGCACATGGAAACCATGCTTGCCCTGAATAATATAGTATGGAAATTCAAGAAAGAATGATGTTGTATAAACTAATATTATAAAGAGGCAAGATTTGATTGTTTGTTTGTATTGAATAGGCTCCGAAACTACTGACGGATTTGGATGAAATTTGGTACACAGATAGTAGATAGCCTGGTTATGAACATAGGATACTTTTTATTCCAATATTCCCACGGGAACGGGAACCACGCGGGCGAAACCGCGAGCGGCCGCTAGTTGTAAATATTCTCACAGACAGATTAGTAAATAGTATATTTTATGATTTTGTAATTTTTGCATTTTTCAATGCTATTTTTATACTTATGGTAAATTTTAAATAGAAGAATACTGGAAAATGCTGCAAAGAGCATTGGACCGGATTTCCAAAGGTCGCTTCCCGTTTCGAAGTTCGATTCCCGTCTGAGAATTCACTTGTGGCCGAGTTAATTTTTTCCAATATTTTTCTATTTAAAATTTACCATAAATAGTATATTGTTTTTATATCCTTCTAATCCTACTAACATTATAAATGCGTAATCTTACTTAATCCTAACTAATTTATAAATGCGAAAGTGTGTTTGTTTGTCCTTTCTTCACGCCCTAACCAAGCAACCAATCGAGTTGATTTTTGGCATAGAGTCAGTTGAAAGGACGGAGAGCAACATAGGTTACTTTTTATCCCGATATTTCTACGGGAACGGGAACCACGCGAGTGAAACCGCAGGCGGAAGTTAGTAATATTTGTTGTATTTTATAGTAAATTCATAATCTTATTACTATATAATATAAATGATACGGGTAGCGCTATCTAGTTTCAACAAGCGCAATCTGTTAACCTTTTTTTTAATGTTGTCTGTGGCTTTTGTCATTTGTCCCGTGTGTTAAAAATAAACTATGTCGATTAATAAAAGTTTAATACATTCATAAAGTTATTCCGTCTTTCTTTTTCAACAAACCTTCTAACAATATCATAAATACGAAACTATGTTAGTTTGTTTCGTTCTTACTCTTTCATGCAAAAACTACTAAACGGATTTGGATGAAAGATAGCAGATAGCCTGGATTAAAACATGGGATTTTTTTATCTCGATATTCCCACGGGAACGGGAACCACGCGGGTTAAACCGCAGGCTTCCGCTAGTTACACATAAACCTTCTACATTTGTAATTTTGGGACTTCAGGGGGGTTACTCTTGACGGACGTTGAGATCGACATTGAATGTCAATAATGATTACTGATTTTCGACGTTAATTCGATTTTGATAGGCGCTAAAATCGATTTCTAGAGTACAAAATTACTTTATTTACTAATTTCAAGTATTATTTTTTAGTTTAATTACTTATTATAACTCATAATTACTGACTTTTGACATTAATTCAATCTTGATCTCAATGCGATCGCGTCAAGAGTAAGGGGGCAGGACTGTCAATCAATTCACAATCATTCAAGGACTTTTCATGTTTCACCTGCTAGAAAAATGTAATTTTACTGTGATTTATTTTTTATTGAAATGTGCAATATACAGTCAATTATTCTAATAAAAAGCAAATGCAGATATTGTAAATAAAATCTTGAGCATACCTAATACAATTTTTACATTAAATAACTTCTTATTTTTATTGTAATTTTGACTGCTGATTATGTAAGTAATCATTATGCTGCAATTTTTCAATAGTATTGATAATATTTTGTACTATCATGAACACTCAATGATAAAGAAGAACTACTGCTTATAAACAACCAAGGTCATGTCCATAATGTTGTTCAAGTTGTGATTACTAAAATATTCATGTTGCCATGGCATTTGAGGGCTAAGATATATGAAAAAGGTCATGCTGATGTCAAGATTTCTATTAGGAATCTCAAAAATACAGTTCTATAAATGTTTTCGGGAACATCAATATCAAGTTTATAAAAAGTGCAAAGTGCAAATACAGATCTTTTATAAAATAAGTTCTAAAAATTATAAAAATTAAATCAACCACTTGAAAAAACAACTTTTGCCGATTTAGTGAGATTTATTTATCTGAAATATATATTTGGTACCTACTATAATTTTTCGGTTTTTTTGGTTTCGCGACGTTTTGGTACCTTATCAGATGCCGTGGTCAAGAGTTGACTCAGTCAACCCATGACCAAAAAACTGCAAATAAGCCGAAAAATTATTGTACCAAATATATATTTAGGGTAAATAAATCACACTAAATACTCCGCAAAAGTTGTTTTATTTCAATAGGCTATTTGACAATGCGAAAAATAAAGTGTCAATTACTGTTATCAGTATAAATAAAGAGTTTAAAAATGGTTTTTTATCAACGTAAGTTGAAAATAATAATATATTTATTTAAAAATCCGTAAATAAAAATGCATTTTTTAAATGTTTGTCACGTGACACAAAACGCTCCTGATTCATCGAGTTTATGATGATGTCACCTGCTTGTAAACCTCGTTTGTCTACATATGTGGATATACAAAATACAGGCAAGTGACATCACCGACCCCATTGCAGCGCCATATTGTCAAAGTAGCGTTTTGGCACGCTATTTAAATATTGAATTTTTAATTAGATATTTTTCAGCAAATATGTACCAGAATAAAAAAAACTACTTTTACAGGGTTCCTTAAACTCTACTACATAATATAAAATGGATTTACGAAACCTGTCAAATAGCCTATTATGAGTGTGCGAAGAAACTTAAGATGTGCTTAAATCAACCACTTTCAGTTTGTGCTATGATAATACATATATTGATAAACATGCAGAGTATGAAATAAATGATATGCTATAAAAAATTGTATTCAATTTAATGCTTATTTGAATAACAAATTCACTATAATGTTATGTAAACATGCATGCTATAATGCAAATATTTATTTTTGCATACCTTTGATAAACCTTTGACCTCACCGGAGACCACTACTGGAGACTTTTCATCCTGAAAACAAAAAAATGTTATCACAAACCTACACAAATGTAGTTTTATTATCTAATAAATAACATTGACTCCAATGAAAGGACTAAATGAAGATTTACACTACAGTCTTTTTCAACTAGGATGGTTCCTGTGACATTTCAAGTTTGACAGTTCTAGAGAAGTTCCATATAGAAATCCTAATGACTTATCTATTTATTTTTTCTAAGAGTCTACGTACCTACTTTTGAAGAAATTGCATTATATTTTATTACTAGTCCGGCCATGTGGAATCCAGTTACATAGCGTAGCTTAAATCATCCAAATTATACATAATATAGAATAAAAAAGTATTGTGTTTGCTTATCTATGTGGTACAAAAAAAATTAAGCTTTCAATGGTAATGACAGCAAAAACATTTATTTAGTTTCACACACACAAAAAAATATTGATTTGTAACATCTAAAAAGTCACTGAGTTTTGTTTTGTTAAAATTTAAAGTATCGACTTTTTCATAGTTATCGACAAATGAACAAGCAGTACTTGTTGATTCTGTTGTGTCTCATCTCTACCTTGTTCCGAATCACACATTGCACTACTATAAAAATGAAATATATTTTTATCACATTCCGTTAAAATGCAATTAATAGAACTGATTTCGTGTAGTTTTAACATTTTTTTTATTACATTGCTACAGTAAATAAATAACTACTCAAAAACATTTTGTTGACATAGTAAACGCGATTCAGACAAACATTGAAGTGTCCCAGGAATCATCTTAATTGAAAAAGACTATAAAATATTATTCCAAATACATTTCAAAGGAACCAATTTATCATGATGTGTAAAAGTCAACATGTGCCTATTATTACAAATTACAAAGATAAGTACTTCTAGAAAGATGTTCTATGTACGAAGGTAGGTACCTACTATGACAGGTATAACCGGTTAAGATGTTTTTGAGGTTACATAATGACTAGCATATCTTTTAATTAGTAATTATTCTCTCACGGGGTTAAAGTCTGAAAGTTATCGGCACTAAAGGTAAAATATTGATCGGAAATAAAATGTGGTAAAAATAAAGTCTTACTTGCTGGTCAAAGAAGACGGTTCCAGAGACGTCGCCGTTGAGAACACACACTGCTTTGACGGGCATTTTGCTATGAAGGAACTTTACAAATGTTAATTTAATTGATGGTTTAAAAGCCTGGGTCAGACCCTGCGAAAAACGTGCTATTGGTTAAAAACTTAATCGTATATTTTATTGAAACAGCGCCCAATGATGACGAAATCGTGAAATGATGACAAATTCGATCGATTGACATTTGACATTGACAATGAATGACTGACAATTGACATACGAAAAGACAATGACATTGACAGTATCTATTTATAGTTCTGAGGAAAAGGCAACCATTACAATCACTCCGTGTGTACCTCACACCTTGGGTGCTATAAAAACCTTTAGTGCGGATAAACATTGTATTAAATAACAATTTAATATAATTTTCGGTATTAAAAAAACCGCAATAATGTAAGGCAAGCGTTTAAGAATTATTGGCATTTAAACAAGGGCCTCACGACGTGACGCTAAAGATTATGGATGCTGGATGGAAATAACAAAAACCAACTAATGAAAGTCCAGTTTCCTTCCCAAGATCCTTGTTAGAGCAAAGAGGTCATGGCACTTGTTGACAAACTGGCTAGTTTGAATCTTGAAGGATGTTTGAATGGAATGTATATCCTGGTCACATTATCTCGAGACCTGCAGGGCTAACATGCACGCCACGAGATAATTTTCTCACGCCATTTTCTCGTGGTGAGATGACATATCTCTACTTCTCGAGTGTCGGTAACATTGCACTACATTTTGTCATGTCGCTCTGTCAAACGTAGACTTCGAGAAATATTATCTTTAAACTGCAACATACGCGCCATATTTTCTCATAAATAATCGAGTTTTGACATTTAGTTTCGATTTGTCATCGATCATCCTGTTCGAAGAGATAGCTAGAGAAACGTAAAAAGTGTTGCGGAAAATGGCAGTGCCGTATTACAATTATTTATTAACTATATATGAAGAGAGGTGGAATAGGCGGATCGAAAGGAAGCGCATATGAGACGTCTGCGACCCTTTCGATCTTCGCGACAGCGAGTTCCAGTCGCTGTGGCGGATCACAAAGCCCGTGGCTTTGTATATAGTGGAAAAACTCCGAGTGGACCTCGAACCACGCAATGGGGATGGTTTGCCCGCCCATCTAAAGGTAAGAAAACTCGATACTTAGCTGATATTTTCATCAACAATTTATTCTAATGAAAAACATGCCTTACCTACTAAAAGTATTTTTTTAGCGTTGTACAAAAGCAATACCTAACAAACCTTATAATATAAGAGAGTTCACTTTACTATTGGTACTTACATCTCTCTCTCATTATATATCTTAAATTTATAACCAAAACTTAGAAAAATAAGTCGATTTTAGCCTCACTTTTTATTTTGCAATTTCGACATTCATTTTATTCAATGCTACGCTTCTTTTTCAATTGAGGTGGTTTCACCGCTTTATTGTATTGTATTCTTAGGAAATACACCATGTTCAACGGATAAAATTACTTTAATTCAATATTAAAATTGATGTTGCGTCATCTTTGCTTGCTTTTGAACAACGGCAAAAAAAGATCTTACTATTCATGCTTTGTTTTAGGTCCTATGTTCCATTCAGCTACTAGCTAATGGTGGTTACCAGCGCCAACTAGGACGGACAGTTTCGATGAAGACACAGGTTTAAAAATTGACAATAGTGCTATCGTCATTATTCATAATCGCAAAAGAGAAGAAACATTTTTACTTTTTAATTTAATGAACTTGACAACAAGACTATTGCCCTTGCTTAACATTTCATTCGTTCAATTTGTTATGTATGGGTGGGTTTAGTCACTATAGACACATGATTATCAGTGTTTTCATTTAAAAATAAAACTTGACGTTTCGTCATGAAAGGGATATCTCACGACGTGATGATTCTCTCTCGTGGCGCGTATGTTGCGAATTGCGAGAAAATTATCGAGATTGACAATTTTTCTCATCCCATCTCGAATTTACTCATGGTCGCGCATGTTAGCCCTGCTGGGGGGCTATCCCGAAAAAAATATGGATTTGGACATGGGCTTCATTTGACAGTTAAATTACCATATTATGGTAATTTTATGAGCTTCAACTGTCAAATGAAGCCCATATCCATACCCAGATTTTTTACGCGATAGCCCTCCTGGCGTCGATGACGTCACGTCGCATCGGCGCTCTGATATGGTGCGCAAAACAAGCATCCTCTAGTAAGATATTATTATAAACAATAAGATTTCCAAAAAACAAATTTTGTGTTAATTAATTTAATGTAGGTAATATTATTAGGGAATGAAAGGAGAACGGGGCGGGAGGTTCGCATTCCAGCGAGGTCTCGAGATAATGTGACCGGGTTATAATGACGGTTATCTGTCGAGAAAATTATACTGTCTACTATTTATTTTCTATAGAGATATCTTATTTTGTGTTATGTTTATATAATTAAAGTGTTTCACAATATACATGGTGTTTTTGAGTGATTAGTTATCGTGAGCAAGTGTAAGTCCTCACAATCCTCAGTCACGCAAAAATAAATAAGATATAACACTCGATCGAACATCATACAAAACAAACCAGATCTCATAAAATCGAAGTTTAAACAATGATTTCAAAAAAGGAAGGATGCTCCCATCTGAACATTTGATATAAAACTGTTTCATACAGTAAAATCAGGACCATCTGTGAACAACTCACTAGAACTTCTTGCATCGCATAGGTGTCTTAGAGGTGGGCAAAAAAGATTACAGAAGTGAAATTTCGTTTATCTATCACTGACATCTATCTTAAATATCTTATCAATAACAGTGTATTTTGGGACCTAGGACTATTTTTCAATATTTTAATATTGTTTACCTAATTCAAAATAAAACAGGCTCATTTCAAACCAAAATTATCTTTTCTCCCCAATCACTGCAATTTTTTATATAAAAATAGACGAAAAATATAATATATAAAATTAGACGTAGACAATTGTCTCGCTTCTTTACGCGGCGTTCGCCTACTTATATTTTTGTTTACTATCGTTATCGTTTTTTGAGTTAATTAACCTTAATGGAACTAAATGAGACGGTCCAGCTTTCCGTGGAAAGACATTACTAAAATGCAGCTGGTGCAAAATGAATGAAAATCGAAAGAATATAAAATATAGAACTCTTAAGAGTTGAAAAAATCATCCAAATATAGCCGACTCTTCAGAATATTAAATGTGGGAGCGACCGAAATAGAGTTACTCTTTGTCGCAATGAAAATATTTTTATAAAAACTAGCGCCAACTGGTAATCGGTGGGAGCGACTGAGTTTTAGTTTCTTGGTTTGAGTTTCTTTGACAATGACAGCCTACATGTTTGCACTGTTGTTATGTCAAGAATACGTTCGATTCATAGTAAATATTAATATTTTAAAAATTAATATAAAAAATGTCTAGGTTTAGAATTTTATTAATAACGTTCGCACATTCGGATTTTTAAGCTTCGCCGATTACAGCTCTCATTATGCCAGCTGCTTGTCAAGGGAATTTTGATTCATTCAGTTCTTTTGAATCACTGGCAGAGTTAACGGCAGAAGATCAAAGCACTATAGATGGGACATTATTATCAACGGATAATAATGTCCCGTCTATAGTGCTTTGATCCATATTTTTTGCCCTAACGCGTAAAAACTATGGATATGGATATGGGTTTCATTTGACAGTTGAAGCTCATAAAATTACCTTATATGGTCATTTAACTGTCAAATTAAGTCCATGTCCATATCCATATTTTTTACGCGGTAGGGCCCTTGATCTTCTGCCATTAACTTTGCCAGTGGTCGCATGGATTACATATTTGCTCATCCCGGTAGAATAAAATCACAATATCACAATTTTTGCATTATTGCTCACTATACGGGAAAAGGGATTAAGTTCTTGAAAATGTTTTATCTACAATAGCTTGAAATACTATTGATGTTTATAACATTTTAAAGATTTGTAGGTACTAAATAAAAATAAGTAGTCAATCAGTCAGTCAATACCATCATTCATTATTAACTTCGGTAGAATAACATACCTTTTTTTATGATTTTGTAATTATTGCATTTTTCAATGCAATTTTTTACTTATGGTAAAATTTAAATAGAAAAATATTGGAAAAAATTAACTCGGCCACAAGTGAATTCTCAGACGGGAATCGAACCCGCGACCTTTGGAAATCTGGTCAAATGCTCTAACCGCTGAGCTACCGAGACTTAGAGATTTAGAAGTTACACTATTAGCGAATTTTTTTCTATTTTCATTTATATTTTGGCATACATCTGTATTCCACGCGACCAAACAAGTAATTTTAGTCCGCGACCACTCTAGGGTTAAGATTGTCTTCGAACAATTTTTGTAACAGTTAATATCGTTTAAATAAAATTGTTAGACATGCAATAAAAATAATGTAAAGCTATTTACGGATGTACGATATAGGTACCATGGGCCTTTTAATCTTTTGGGTCATAACTTTTGCACCATTTTACTGCATAAATTCGGCTTTTTTATGAAATAACAGCCAACGTCTTTCAACTTCAGTCGCCCGTAGACAACTGAATCACCAACGATTTGGCACGCTTTTTAGCACCGTGGGCCGGGTCCTTACGCTAGTAATATATATAAGTGATTGCGTTTAAACATGGTTAATATAAAGAGCTGTTTGGACGGAATTTTATTTGCCAAAATATGAATGACCATACCGTTTGGAGCCATACGAAGCCTTTTACCAGCGTTACGTTTGATATATGACAGTACAGAACAGAAACCCGTTCAAGTAATAACGCATCAATTTGAAAAAGCGAAGCGATTACAATATTTCGAACTGTCCTGGCCTTATTAGGTAGAACGAATAGATACGTTACGTGAATTTTGCGTTACGAATGTTGAAAATCAATTCACAGTCCTCAAAAAACCTCTTTCTACTCTTTTCTGTTGCACTGTAAGTGAGATGTATTGTAATTCATGTTCAATAAAAAAAAAGTTTTAGACACGATACACGATTTTCAATAATTTGATAAAATTAATCTATTTTTATTAAATCCAAAGAGTCTAAGTCCGTCTCACAAAAGATGTACCTGCATGCACCCTGTATAATATCACGCTTTGATCAATAGGAGCGGAGCAATAATGGAAAGAGTTGCAAAGGCGGGGAAAAAATATTTCTTTTGGAAGTTAATATTGCTCTTTCAATAAACCGGTACTTTTTAAGGTTAAAGTAGAGCCAAACTTAAACTATGACCTAAAACTTAGAAACTAAGAGTTATGGTAAAGTACAAAACGCATAAATCGTCTCTAACTCAAAGTCTCTAGCAAATCTCGTGATGCAAATATACCATATTGCCAGGTTACAGCCGTAAAACTTGCTTATAAAAAAGATGAATGACAATGACAGCATTGATTGACAATGACATGACCATGACATGACAATGACAATTAGTGAATTGACAAAAAAAACAATGGCCAAAACAAAATAATAACGAACGAAGAAAAAACTGAAATCAAAATATTTCAAAAAAAATACGGATACTGAATCAAAATGGAAGATGCTAAGTCGACCGCAATCACAGCAGCTACTGCGGTAAATATTTATAAATATAGCTGAAGCCAATGTCTCCATATAAATTGTTAGTCTTCATTTTATACGAAGACGAATTTACATTTTATATATCGTTTTCAGGTAACACACGAAGAAATATGTGAAAATGCCACTATTTTAGATGAAGGCATAACGGTAGGTATTTGAAATAGGTACATTTTATTTGATTTGATTGTAAGGTTAGAATTAACATGTTTCATTAACATTATTTTGTCATGATATACTTTGTATATATTTTGGTTCTTATTTCCTTTATTTGAGTCTGAATTTAGGGTAATGAGTATGAGGGAAAGGGAGGGTGGTGCCCCCCACCAAAGTATTTAGCGCGGAAACGCATACTTTTTTTTAATGAATTTTTAGTTTCTAAAAATGTATGAGAAAAATTGGGTGTTGGATTTAGAATCGTGCGGCACGATTTAAGGGTTGAAAGTGGAAGGGTTGATAAGGGGGTGTCCACCTATCCCCCGAACACTCTTATTACAAGGTAATATAATAATAATAATAATAAACCCGCAGGGCAGCTTGTGGCGAGCTGTTGGTGAGTGGCGACACCACGGGTAAACCGATTGCTCCAGAGAGTCGGACGCGGTCCTCGCCTCTGGCCTGCCAGAGTGGATTTCAAGAGGGCCCGGACTCTCGCCCCTGGCTGGCCTTCATCGGCTGATCAGGGTGGAGTCGCAAGAGCTATACGCTCGCAGGGTGGAAGTGAAATATGCATAAGACGCGAGTTGGCACACTGTCCCTTGTACAGTGGGTAGAAAGCGGTGCACACCTCTCTACACCCTTCAGTTGCCCGCGCCGGTGTTGCGCCCCGGCCGGCAGACGTCGGCCAATTTGGGGTGCCCATCTAGCGGGCAGCGAGCCACCTTCCGCCGACGGGTCGAGTTGTGAGATGTAGGAAAAGGCGGAAGTCCGTTATCTCACCCCATAGCCCGATATCCCAATCCACTAGCCTCGCACCCAATAGCCCAATCATTTTATATATATTTATGCTCACAACAAAATAGTCTATGTGCCTGCCGGTGTCCGCACCTTTGCGTGTAGTGGGGAGCGGATGCCGGCATGTGCATCACACATTGCACATTCTATTAAACCTGTCTCAAAGGGCCTCTACGTGTTGGACCCATGTCCCCACGCAAGCCTGGCAAAAGGACCGGGCTTTGCCCGTGATACAATGCCGAGATACATAATAATAAAATCATTTATTTCGAGCTTCTTGGGCTCAGATGGTTAGTAACAAATGATACTTATAGACCTAATGTTAGTATGACAAATTACAATGTATCGTTTTTGAAAAAATAAAAAACAATTTTTAACCTCAAAACGGTTAAAATATATCATTGTTGATAGCCTAAACCCCTAAGTTGGTAGCCCTGACTAACCTAACCTAAATATGTATGAAAGAAAAAAATTTAAATGCTTTGGTGGGGGGGATTGGGGTCACCCCACTCCATCCCCCTCACACCCATTGCCCTAAATTCAGACTCAATGCCGAGTACACCTGTAATTAATGTCATACATGTATTGTAGTTGTAAATGTTTCTCATTATGTCATGTTATTGTATGTACGTTGTTGGAGTACCTTAAATAAATAAATAAATAAATATTAAACAAGGAAATATACTAGAAAAAAGCAACTAGTCTCATGTCGCCCTGACGGGATGACATGAGACTAGTTGCTTTTAGTATATTTTCTTGTTTAATATTTATCACAGAAAAATAGCATTGTAAAATGCAAAATTAAAAAGTTATAAATAAATAAATATTAGTGCATATATAAAAAACATTAAATTTGTATTATAAAGTTTAGTTTTACTTAAATAGGTATCATTTTCACAGTATTGTAATACTAATAAATATTTGAAATATGCTTTCAGTTATGTCCTTTGTGTGCCTCTGAAGTGAGACTATTCTTCATCAACTTCAATGAGAAAATATTAATGTGTGAAAATGTTGAATGCGAGTATCCATTTGGTCATGAAAACATAGTCTATGTAAAGGAAGATAAGGAGGGCCAATCTGACGAAGAAGTTTGTAGTATTAGAAGTAAGACAGTAAAGGGGTCTCCAGAAGCCACTATGTCTATGGTATCAACATCTGCCTGGTCAGAAATTGATAAAATTAACAGACTTTACGATTCAGAGGAGCAGTTTGATCACAGACCAGAAATGAGAGAATACTTCACACATAGAAAAGTGTCCTCTAACAAGCTAGCAAAGGATGAGAGTGATAAGGATATACTTGAAAAAGTTAAAGTGATAAAGAAATTAAATGAGGAGTTAACTGATGATGAAACATTTGTCAAACCACAAATAAAAAATGAAAAGTGGATTAAAAACCTGTTGTCAAAGCAGAAACAGTCTGGCATATCTTTGTTGGATCCTGAGGAGATGAAGCTGATTAATAGGAAACAGCCTGATATTGGGCTCGGGGAATTAAAGATTGATATTGATGTGGGCAGCGAACGCAAAATGTCTTCAGTCAAAATAGAAATTATGAATTCTGCAAAAGAAAAATAGGGTCCAAAGTGGACTAGTATTTTATTTTAACCTTCTAGGCCTAGGAGATATATTCTTGTTTTTATGTTTTAAGTGAGCTAGTCTGATATTTTTTCTTAATTTAAGTATTATTTCAATGTGACCAGAATTTGTTTCAGAGCTTTTAAATTGATAATTATTCTGAATTTGTGGGTCTGTCTGGGTGTATGTCGTAGGATAATTTGATAAATCGAATTTCCGCAAAAATCCTAGGTATATTTATCAATTTTTTCTACGACATATACTTACACTTTAAAAAGCAGGTTGATAGACCAAAAAGTTATTATATTGTGATCTTAGCCCAGCGGGTACAATGATAGCTTTATGATACTAAATTAATGTCATAAGCCGAAGATATGTTGTTTTTTTTTGTTTGAAAGTGTTGGAAGTTAGTTGATTCTGACAAAATCTGCATATTTGGTGATTTAATTCTTGAAAAATAACCGTTTAAGCACTATACTGCTACCTGGCTATGTCCATACAACAACTTTCTATTTATGACATTATTAGTGATCCTACTTGGAAAGTAAAATACGTTACTACTTTTATTTCTTAATTATTATTGGTAATTAAGTAATAAGAGAAGCCCGTGGCGCAGTGGTTCACGCGCTCGGCCTGCGATTGTTGAGGTTAAGCAACTTTCGCAATGGTCGGTCACGGGATGGGTGACCAAAAATTTACTAGCTCGAGCTCCTCCGTGCTTCGGAAGGTACGTAAGCTGTAGGTCCCGGCTGCATTTGCAGTCGTTAAAACCCGCCAATCCGCATTGGGCCCGCGTGGTGGGTTATGGCCCGTTCTCCTTATACATCCATAAGGAAGGCCAGTGCCCCAGTAGTGGGGACAATAAAATGGCTGATGACGTGACGTTAAGTGATTCTTAAATAAGTTGATATTTATTTGATGCAGTATCAAAACTGATTGTGATATTAGTCTCGTAACTTTTTTATAATAAATTGCAATAATGAAAATGATTTACGTTGTTTTATTTTAAAAAAAATTTTGGAACGTGTAACTAGTAATTAGTTGGATTTTAAAAGAAGATTTAAATTTAATTTAACAATGCGCCCAAACTTTTTCTTTATTTCTCTTTCTTTTTAAATTGCTAGTAATTCAGCCAATAGCACAGGCACAGAATCATTAATAATACAAGACAGGTTTAGTTTTCTTTGCGGCAGGCGGTGGTATTATTTCAATCCAGTTTCAATGTACAGGAAGTAATCCCAAGATCGGAAGAGAAATGTCTCGCACTCAGACGCACACGAAACGCGACGCGTGCTCACGTCTACGCAATAAGTACGTTTCTAATGACTTCCGTTTATACGGTTACGTTTTTGTAAGCCATGATTTGTCATTTTATTGAATAGTTCTGAGTAGGTTCTTTGGTGTAGTACTTTTTGGAGATTTGGTTGAGGAGCGTGTATCTATACTAATACTATAAAGAGGAAAAATTTGTTTGTTTGTTTGCAATGAATAACCGCCTCTGTGGTCTAGTGGTACAACCACCGGTATCAGACCCAGGGGTCCCGGGTTCGATTCCCAGCGGGGCTACATATTGTATTCGGTTTGGTTTGTGGTAGGACTTGTAGGAAGTCCGCCTGACTAGCTACTACCATCTTATCTAAGTCTGCCGCCATAACAACAATGTTTTCAGCATTGTTGTGTTCCGGCAGTTAGAGATAAGATAGCCAGTTCCTCAGTGATTGAGGATTCCGGGAGAGGCTCGCTTCCATCTTCAGCCTTATCAATACTTAACATCAGCTAGGCGATTGCGTAAAGTCAATCGTATACATTTGACAGTTCATATTGTATCATTTTAAATGTCATTTCATACAAATTGCAGCCGATTGAATACGATATGAACCGTCAAATTAATACGATTACCTTACGCAATCGCACCCCAGGTATGATGACGGCTAAGAGTATCCCCGTCGTTAATTAAAAAAAAAAAAAAAACAAAAACTACTAAAGGGATTTGGATGAAATTTGGTACACAGATAGTGGTTATGAACATAGTGTACTTTTTAACCCTGATATTCCCAAGGGAACGGCGACCACGCGGGTGAAACCGAGCGGCCGCTAGTTCAAAATAATTAGTTAAGTTACGTGACCGGAAGTCGAATATACAGCCTACTGGCGCATGGCGGTTTGAGTTGATCCGTGGAAGTACTTGATTGATGCTTATTATTTCTAGGAGTTAACCACAATTACTATAAGTGCTCAAAACTTATTTTCTTATTTTGTCGTGAACGAATAATTTGTAGATTATCTACTTAGTAAGGTTCTTTGCATTAGTGTCTGTTGCGGATATCGGATTTCGTAAGATTTGGTTTTGACTGAATGTCGTATGTAATTCGGTAAAATTCGCAGTTCCACTTGAATATGATAATAAGTCAATTTTAATATGATCAAGACTTGATCATAAAGTCAGCTACAATGCCTGTGGAAAATAATCTCTTTAAATAAGGCCCGTGTTATCCATAATAGCTTCAAAAATCTAAAAAAAAAATGTAGACGGGCGGAAAAATATAATTATTTTTTTAAATTGACCTTATCAAGGTCAAATTTCAGAAAAACTTTTTCGACAGATTGCAGTTTGCACACGTGCGTAGCACGCGCTTAAGTCTAGTACCTACGTTCATAACGTTGAATCTAGCGTTGAATCGATCGGCATAATACCTACAGTACTTAGTTAGGTACACCAACTTTGTCATAGGTAAGTAGGTACATGAAAAAGTTGGTAATTTTACGGGACTGCACGATTTAACAATTTAGTGGAGGATCTAGAAAATTAATTGAACCGAAGGTTTTAGCACGTTACAGACTGACATTGATATAAATTTACATAATTCTGTTGTCGCTTACTACTTGCTAATAAACGTTTTGCCTTGACTCTAATTATAATATAATTATCGATGTTTAATAATTAATTCAGCTTAGTTATTAAAATTCTTATAAAATTTCATAAAACAATACATAAGTAGGTTAAAACGTAAACGACCGTCAACCGACCGTTGACCGTCAAAGTATACCTACACACATTATATAGGCACGAACTTTTGTTAGGAACGGGGCCCCGTTCTTACAATCTTTTTCCTTTTTTATTATTTATAAAAATAATAGTAACTAATAACAGGAAAAATCAAAAAGTAAAAAATAAACCTTTTGGAGTCGGTGCCAGCCAAGGAATTCTACATTGAACTTCTATTAATTTTATTTTTCTTACCTTTGCTGAACCGACTCCAAAAGGTTTATTTTTAACTTTTTGACTTTTGAAGTCTGTAAGTTTTTTTTATAAAAAAAAAATTATTTCACTATTTTTAAAGTTAGGATAAGTCCCGCACTTCGGTTTGACTCTAACGAGTAGTGTAGGCAACTACTAGTTTGAATCAAACCGTTTGGGTCACACCGCTTGATAGTTTTATCAAGATTTCTTCAAGACTGATCAACCGATTACAAAGTTTCAAAAAATGGGACCAACATGGAAAAAAAACCCGATGTTACAACTTTCTCGAGTAATCGGTTTATTAAAGCATTTACCGCATTACTAAAGGTCGTGGGTTCGAGTCCCATCTGAGAATTCACTTGTGGCTGAGCTGATATTTTCCAATATTTTTCTATTTAAAGTTTATCTTATGTATAAAAATAGCATTGAAAAATGCAAAAATTCAAAAACCATAAATATTCTTTGACTTCGGTAATTGCGAAGTAGTAATTTCTTCCAGTCGACCTTGGTTGATAGACCAATTATCTTAATCCTTAGCTAAAGTAACAATTCAAAAACGATAACGAAGTTCGAAAATAATTAAATGTATGGGATTGGCGGATTGGCATAAGCCGCGCTAAATCACGTGGTCTTACGCAAGTTAATTGGCGAATATAGACTAACGAATCGAATTATCGTTTCGCTATATAACGATGTTACTTTGTCTAAGGGCCCGGGTGCGATTGCGTAAGATAATTGTATTAATTTGACAGTTCATATCGTATTCAATCTGCTGCGATTTGTATGGAATGACATAGAATATGATACAATATGAACTGTCAAATGAATACGATGGACTTTACGCAATCGCCTAGCTGATATTGGATTGCGTTTGCTAATCGTATTCTTTTGTCAGTTCATATTGTATTTCATTAGTGTCAAATTCCATACAAATTGCAACCCATCGAATACGATATGAACTGTCAAATGAGTACGATCCTAATCGTACCCGGTTGTTGACTGGTTGAGGGTGTAGGATTGATAATGTGGTTTGGGTTATCTGGCTCTGGTCCGCCCGGCGGAGCAGGACGTATTGAGAGGAGCTTGAACTTGACTTTCCCTAACGAACGGTTCTACGTAGGTCATAAACGACGAATGTGTGCTGTCTGTGGGCTTGTTACGCGTGTAACATAATCGAAGTACCTTATACGAAGGTACTATTATTTGTTCAGTGTTAGCGCCTAGCACTAATCTCCCCTATTTACTAGTTCAGCCTTTGGTCAACTGTACACTTAGTCATAGCTAGCTTAGCCATTCATTCAATAATGGGTGAAATGGTTCCGGCTAGGAAGACTGATGATCCGTCCGGCTTCGCTGGTGTGGTGTCCCCCCTCCAAAAATAGTCCTTTATTCGCGTAAGTTCTGAAACATTATTTTTGCGATGCTTCTCAATATTATATATTCTGTGCCGTTATCCCGATATTAGGTAACCTAGGTACTGTAGGCCTAGCACCGCAGCCTAGCACGAATAACTTTCGTGTAGCTAAGTATCGAGGAAGTAAACTAAAAAATGTATGACATATTGAGCAGAGTTCCTACCGGACGTAAACGGTACTACATTTCCTGTACATTTTTTGACATTACGTTACGTTACTTACTCGTTGTTATTTCGATAGTTTTTCGTGCTTGCCCTACTGATTCGTCGTAGCAAAGCCGCACTTACTCCGATGTCGTCCGCCGTCTCTCGACAAGTTTATTTATATAGGGTTGTTCCGATCGCCGGCCGCTTACTTTCCTCGCGCGTGCCAGTGAAAAAGTTGCGCCCGCAATAATCCGCGGCGCGATATGTGATTTGAACTGCAAGGAATCCGGTAATTAAGGTAAGGGTATCAATATTTTTTTGTTAAAAGTAGCCCAAAAACTTTAGGTTTTATTTTATTTACCTAAATAAAATACTGCCAAATGCCAATCGAGTACAGTCGGCGAACTTCCTGGTTTACTAGTAGAGTTTTTTAGGAAGCTTTTTTTTTAAAGTAATAGATACATAGAAAACCGCTATATCTCAAATAATAGAACATTAATAGGTATTTATTTTGAAGAATAAATGATGTCTTTACCCTGAGTGCTTTTCGACAAAACATTTTCCTAAAAAAATATTACTGGTTAACCGGATAGTTCGCCGATTGTACGGTAGTGGTATGGGCTAGGTTGCGTTGCTACGTAAAACTATGCATATAGGTATCCAAAACAATCTCGGTGATATGACTGTTTGTTACTCCATACGAAGATCTTAAGTTTTGGCGCGCACTGTTCAATGAAATAAAACAACTTTAACGGATATGAAACGCACTATATTTCGCGAAGTAAGTTGTGATTGTCTGTATTTTTTGGGTTTTAGGGTTTTTTTTTTATTTTTCCGACGTTATAAAATACCTAAAAATATGGACAATTACAACTTAGTTCGTGAAATATAGCGCGTTTGATATCCGTAAAAGTTGTTTTATTTCAATGTAATATTCATTTAATGTAACGTGGGCTAACTTCGTCATTTTACTTGTAACATGACGAAGTTAGCCCACTATCTCAACTATAGGTACCTAGCACAGAATACTTAATAGTACAAGTAGGTACGTGTTGTTGTTGCTACAGAAAGGTCAATGTGTTGGGCTGACCTACCGTTGTACAAAAAAAAAAAAGTTTTTTGAGTAAAATAGGATAATTAAATGACAAATTATTTTTTCATAAAGAATAAACTTATTTTCTCTATCGCACTGCGATACTCACAGACATTTAGATCTATGTCTGTGGCGATACTTGAGTACTTACCTAAAGCGATAGTAAATAAATATTTTCAGATGCAGAAATATCTATCTGTTTTGACCCTACTGTGTTGGGTATACGGAGGTGACGGTGTTACGAAAACTTCAGGTAAGTCTCCGTTTTGTATAATACTAGCTTGAGCCCGCGGTTTCACCCGCGTGCTTCCCGTTCCCGTGGGAATATCGGGATAAAAAGTAGCCTATGTATTAATTCACTACTTGAAGTCCCAACATACCAAATTTCATCTAAATCCGTACAGTAGTTTTTGCGTGAAAGAGGAACAAACAAAAAAACTGACATACTTTCGTATTTATACTATTAGTAGGATTTCCTCTGATCAAACACAGTGTATTAAAATTGCAAGGAATAAAGTTACTTTCAAAACCTGGGACAGGTACCAGTAAAATCTGTATCATCTGCCCAAGATTATTGTCATTATTGAACCATGACCCAATCTTTAACTACACCAAAATTCGTCAAACTTTGATATGTGGTTCATGATAACAGACAGTCTGAACCTGTCTAGTTTATTGGCCAATTTCGTGAAATCGATTCAGCGATTTGACGTCGAAACGTAAATTTCATATAGAAGAAGATTTATTGATCTCATCAAAGTTTGGGTTGTAGGTAGTTACATGTTTTTTATTCCAATTAAATATTTAATAAATATTTCCATACAATCACACCAATTATCTAGCCCACGTTAAGTATCATGAAGAACTTGTGTTATGGATACTAGATAACGGATAAACATACTTATATACTTTTTTTTGTAAATACATACATAATATACATATTAAACATCCAGACCAAGACAAATAGACATGTTCATGCACACAAATATTTGTCTTGTCCGGGGATCGAACCCGGGACCTCTGGCGCAGAAGGTGGGGTTAGTACCCCTGCGCCAAACAGGTCGTCAAAATTCCAATTACTTTTGTAATTTCGCTATACAGCTACTTACTTATTACATAAAAACTTGTATTTGAATATCACATAACGACTTCATATGAAAAAGGCTAGTCATCTTCCGACCTGGCGAAAGCGTTGTCAAGTAAATCCACTGTTCGGTAATTGTGAAGATATTAAATACCAAATAATTGCGAGTTTCGAAATGTAGTGTTATATTTGCATTGCTGTCTATACACTTTCTTTTTTTCTGTTTCGTTACTTATGTGTTAAAACGATGGCACTTTTAAGTTATTCCTTTGAATTATTTATTTAAACGAATATCTAACTTTTTCCGTAGATAAACAGGGCAACTAATATTATTACTTACTAACTATATGAAATGCTGAAGTGGCGAGAAAGAAAGAAAGAAAAAAATGTTTATTTAAGACAAACACAAGGGCGATACAATAAAAAAACTTTTTATAAAAAAATTAAAACCGACTTCAAAAAACTAAAAAGCAAAAAATAAACCTTTCGGAGTCGGAGCCAGCCAAAGCATTCTACTTTGCGGTGCTACTATTTTATTTTTCTTGCCTTGGCTGGCACCGACTCCAAAAGGTTTATTTTTTGCTTTTTAGTTTTTTGAAGTCGGTTTTAATTTTTTTATAAAAGTTTTTATTTCACAATTTTTAAAGATAGAAGAGGTCCCGTGCCTTAACCTTATGACAACTCCTCATCACCTTTTACAAAATGCTGCTTTTCCCGGTGCAGGGACGTTACTTATTGAGGAGTTCTCCCGATACTTCATCATAAGCTGCACTTCATCACATGCATTGAGTCGAGCATAAATTGCTTATGAAATACATTAAAGTAATCGTATAGCTGCCGTGAAATGCTAAGTATTTAATAGTTCCGATGGCCATTTGTGGTCTTCATCATGAGTTCCAATTCCGGAAGCATAAGTTACTATAGAAAACACCGAAATCGCTATAGGAGTGCCTATAATATTTGAAGAGTTCCCTGGATTTCTCCAGGATCCCATCATCAGATCCTGACATGATGACAATGGGACCACATGTGAAGTATACCCCTTCGAATAAAAAAAGAATTACTCAATCGGTCCAGCCGTCTTCGAGTAATCGAGTAACATACATGATTCCGTCGAATTGAGAACCTCCTCCTTTTTTTGAAGTCGGTTAAAAAAATCAATAAAGCGCGGTTTGTCCCAAAACGGCCCGGACTCGGCATATGGCTTGGCCTTTGGCTTTGGTATGGGGAAGGAAATATAAGGAAAATGCTCAAAAGAATGAAGTCACGGATAGCAACAGCATACCCCCCCCCCAACTTCGAGCCACAAGTTATTCTCAGACATGACTCGAACTGCGACCTTTGGGTATCCAGCCCACCGCTGTAACTACTGAGCTACTTTATCATAAGTGCCTATAACTTTATGATTTTTGAATTTTTGCATTTTTCAATGCTATTTTTATACTTGTGATAAATTTTAAATAGAAAAATGTTGGAAAAATTAATTCGGCCACAAGTGAATTCTCAGATGGGAATCGAACCTACGACCTTTGGAAATCCGGTCCAATGCTCTAACCGTTGAGCTACCGAGACTTGTAGCCGAGTAAATTTTTTTAAAAATATTTTTCTATATAAAATTTATCATAGGTGCCTATAGCATTGAAAATGCAAAAACTTAAAAAAAAAAACAAGTATGGCTATTACATCTAAATCTTATCTAAATCGATCGTTAAACATTTGCAAAAATATTTCTTTCGAATGCAAGGATATTCCTCGCATTGATGTAACGACCGACGCTGGTCTACAGTGTATTAAAAACGTAAAAAGTATTGAAAAATTTCAACTGTCGGTCGCAAGGCTCGGTAGCTCAGTGGTTAGAGTCCTCCTCCTTGCGTCGTGTTCCTCATGTCTGAGGGTCGTGACCACCACCTCCTAGCAGTCTTTCTTTGATGATGGCCTTCCATCGTCCCCTGTCACCGGCGGCATGCAGTGGTTAGAGTAATGGGCTGGATACCCAATGGTCGCAGGTTCGAGTCCTGTCTGAGAAAAACTTGTGGCCGAGTCGATTTTTTCCAATATATTCGTATTAAAAAAATATCATAAATGAAGCCGTTGTATTTAGGTACCTACTTTTGTTTATCCATGATCTTGTATTAATAACATTAGTTCTTATTTAAACTTAACTTGAGCTAGCTAGATTAGGGTGAGTGAGTATTTATTTTCATAAACGCTGGTTTATAACCGTTTCTTCCATAAAATCGAAAGCTGCCTGCCAGTCCGGCCGTTAGTACCTTCCTATGGTATTACTTTCGCGGTTAGTCTGAGCTAGAATGTTATTGAGACATAGACACTAGCGATGTTTTCGCGTTGTTACAATAATATCATAATGCTAGTAGGTACCTACTTCTTACGATTGCGGAATGCTTTTTCGCGATGTGACGTTATGCTATATCTCTATTGATCTAGTTAAGATGAGAATTTTTGCATTTCACACCTCACGGTATAGTTTTTGATTTTTTTTACTGCTCTTCGAAATACTAAAATTAAGTAAGTTGTTTCTAATTTATTAAGTAAGTTATCCCTTCCGATATGTAAACATGCTAAGAACCCAGTTTTTATTGAGTGGTTCTTCTTTCTATTGAGACTTTCGATTAAGTATAAAGCGATTACGCGATCATAGTAGATTCTTGAAAGGGCTTTCCCCGTATCCATGTCTAAACATATTAGATGACAAGTAGTTTCGCATTACTTAACGAGTCATAATCAGTGTTGAAAATGTTAAGGAAACTGTAATTTGAAACTACTATTATCTAAGCTAAATAAAATTGATAATGCGGGTTCGAATCCCGTCAGAGCGACATGAGACTAGTTGCTTTTTTCTAGTATATTTTCTTGTTTAATATTTATCACATAAAAATAGCATTGTAAAATGCGAAATTAAAAAGTTATAATTAGATGGCTGTTTCATCTTAATCGATAGTCAAACATCTGTAAAGATGTTTCTTTCGAATGCGAGGATATTTTCTCTCATTGATGAAGCGACGGTGGCCAACACCGTAGAACGGTGAATATACTAGAAAGATTTGACGTGTCTCCATAGGTCTCTGTAGCATAATTGGTTAGTGCATTGGGCCGGACTCCCAAGGATGCGGGTTCGAATCCCCCGTCAGGGCGACATGAGACTAGTTGCTTTTTTCTAGTATATTTTCTTGTTTAATATTTATCACATAAAATTGATAAGATAACAGCATTCATTTTTAAATGATCTTACTTATTCTAGTAAAATTACTTTTAAATTATTAGAAAAAAACGAGTGTCTACTAACACACAGCTTCTTTCGAATGCGAGGATATTTTCTCTCATTGATGAAGCGACGGTGGCCAACACCGTAGAACGGTGAATATACTAGAAAGATTTGACGTGTCTCCATAGGTCTCTGTAGCATAATTGGTTATTAGTGCATTGGGCCGGACTCCCAAGGATGCGGGTTCGAATCCCCCGTCAGGGCGACATCAGACTAGTTGCTTTTTTCTAGTATATTTTCTTGTTTAATATTTATCACATAAAATTAATAAGATAACAGCATTAATTTTTAAATGATCTTACTTATTCTAGTAAAATAACTTTTAAATTATTAGAAAAAAACGAGTGTCTACTAACACACAGCTGCTGGTTTATAGCGAATAAAGCAAAAACCAGTAGAACATTTTAACGTGTTTTAACCGATTTCAAAAAAAGGAGGAGGTTCTCAATTCGACGTAATCATTTTTTTATGTATGTTACTCGATTACTCGAAGACGGCTGGACCGATTTGCGTAATTCTGTTTTGGTCGTAAGGGTATACTTCCAATGTGGTCACATTGTCACCATGTCATGATCTGACTATGGGATCCAGGAGAAATCCAGGGAACTCTTCAAATATTATAGGCACTCCTATAGCGATTTGCATGCATTTGTTTCCGGAAAGCACCATTTTGTGAAGTGGTACTGATGATGAAGACAAATGGTCATCGGAACTATTAAATACTTACTTAGCATTTTACGGAAGCGATACGATTACTTTGATATAGTTCATAAGCAATTTATGCTCGACTCAATGCATGTGTTGAAGTGGAGCTGATGATGAAGTACCCGGAGAACTCCTCAATAAGTAACGTCCCTGCACCGGGAAAAGCAGCATTTTGTAAAAGGTGATGAGGAGTTGACACAAGGTTATTAGCGTAGGCACGGGACGTTTTCTACCTTTAAAAATTGTAAATTTATAAAAAAAATAAAACCGACTTCAAAAAACTAAAAAGCAATAAATAAACCTTTTGAAGTCTGTGCCAGACAAGGCAATAAAAATAAAATAATAGGACCGCAAAGTAGAATGCCTTGGCTTGGGGTCAATTCCCACTTGTACCCCTATTTGTACAAACGAGATTGGCAAACTATAGTCGATATCAAAAATTATCGCTTTGTCTCTTTCATTTCCATCAACTGCTTTAGCGACATTAATTTATATGCGGAAAATTACAAAAATTTTATTCAGAAAATAGTATTTTGTCGTCGCAACAATATGGTTTTCAGCCAAATAAAAGCACTACGCTGCTGTTGTCTCACTTTACAGATGAAATCAACAACTACTTAAACGAAAAAAAACATATTCTAATAGTGTTTATAGATTACAGTAAGGCATTTGATACGTTACGTCACGATCTGCTAATTGAAAGGCTAGGCATCAGCGGTGTAAGAGGCAAACTGCTGAAATGGTGCAAAAACTATCTCGATGACCGCAGCTACCAGGTTAAAATAGGAGACATGCTTAGTGAAGAGGTAAAGGTTACTGAAGGTACCGCGCAAGGGTCAGTTATTGGTCCCTTGCACTATTTAACTTATGTGAACAACCTAAATCACGTCATTAAGCACTGCACTGTCTACCAATTTGCTGACGACACGTGTTTGGTAGCAGCCGATAAAGATCCAATTGTTGCACAAAACCGGATACAAGCAGACTTTACTGCAATATGCAGGTGGTCGCACGATTCAGGGCTGGTCCTTAACGCAGATAAAACTAAGCTTATGTTCGTCCGCTCTAGTCGCAATAATTATCTTTGTAGTAAACCCGTTAAAGTAGTAGCCCACAGTCATGATTGTCTTCACGCAAATCTACCATGTTCTAGCAGCTGTTTAGAAATTGAGCAAGTAACTGAGTATTCATACCTTGGCTTAGTGATTGATAATAGATTCAATTGGTCGAAACATATAGATAAAGTATGCAACAAACTAAGAGCCATCTTGGCAAAATTTTATATAATTAAATGTAAAGTACCATTTGATATTCTACTAACAATGTATAAAACATTGGTAGAAAGCATTATATCCTACGGTCTCAGCAGCTATGGCCGTACATATAAAACATATTTAGAACAAATATATAATATTCAGTATAGGCTTCTTAAACTGTTGGTTCCCCTCAAAATAAAAATTAAATATACAGAGGACCCCGCTGGACTTTTTAAGTACTGTGGAGTTTTACCTATATCCGAGAAAGTTAAATATAATTTGCTTGTCGAAAATTACTTTAACGAAGAAATTCAAGTACCGATAAATCACAAAATAGCTACTAGAAAAATAACTAACAAAGAACTTTATATTCCCATATCTAACAACGAATACGGTAAAAGAACATCTCAATATTTGATACCCCGTCTTATGAATAACTTACCAATCGCAATCAAAGATAAAATCAATCATAATAACATTAAAAGAATTCTTAAAGTATATTTCCAAACTTAAAAAAAGAAATTTGTTATGTCGAGGAATAGGAGCAACCTTTATAACGAGCGCACACGCACAAGCGCACTATTGTTCTATTGATTTTATGCATGCGCTGCTGTCTTGAAACTCGTCGTTTTATTTTATTTTTTTTCTCTGTGGGCTTAGATTAATAACTCTTCGGCGTTATTATTCTAAGTTTGTGGGTATGGCCACTCGCTCAAACATTCTGTATGATAAATACTTATGTGCACCTACCCGATTGTTGAAAATTAATTATGTTTTATAATTCTGTTGTTGGTTGCTCTTTATTAAGTTATTTTTGAGAACCTAGTATCTAGATAAACTTAATTTAGGTTTTAAGATACTACTAAACCATGAATGTAACATGTTTATTGGCAAATGAATAAATAAAAAAAAAAAAAAAAAACATGAGCACTGCATCCGATAGTATTCGCTAACGTCGATAGTTAATGTCAAGTCATACTAGGGATAAGTAGGTATGTACTGAGTATAATTAGAATCAGATTAGAACCGAGTAAATTATATTAATATGAAATTGTATACATTGCAGGTCTTAAAGACTTCTGGACAGACGACTTCAAAGTGTTCGAGCAAATATATGGCAAGACATCAGACAGAGATCTTTACGGAGAAACGTTACCAAGCATCAGCCTAGCTGACCTCGGGAAGAAGCCAAGCCAAGCCTCCGAGAAGAAAGAGCGATTCGTCGACAACCAGGCCTTCTCGGACTTCGACAGCTATAGTTTTGCCGACAGATACGCCAAGATATTCTCCCGACAAATTCTAGGCGAAGATACCACAACAACCAAACCACCCAAATCCTTAAATTTCATCAGTTACCCAAATTTTAACCCCATCAGTCAGGATAATGACCCAGAAACGTATAATTACTTGAAACACCTAGAAGATTTCAAAAAGGGAGATAAGAGGGATAGAGTTAAGATCCCAAAAGTGAGTACAGGGTTCAAATCTTATTTGAGTAATCATGACGATGAACTAGAAGACCAAGCTTATAGAAGCATACAGGATATTTTGGACGCTCACGAAGCGAACAAAGGTGGTAAAGCGGAAGACGATGAACGTGACGAACAGATCAAATACTTGACTTACGGAAGTGGTAAAAGTAAGAAAGGTAACAGCAGGAAGAAGCTGGGAGACGACAAGCCTAGATGTTGGACTGGGAGATGTAGGAAACGGGCCGTAAGCAGCGTTAGGGTCAGAAGTAGACCTTACATTCGGAAGATCATCCAAAATCGCTGGCATTAGGACCAAACTTCTTGTTTATATAGTGGACGTAGATAAGGTACATTTATTTAAATATTTAATTTATTTTAGTATCTTTTAAATATAATTTTCTAACACAGAGGCCTAAAAAATATTTATTTAAGTATCGATTGAAAGAATAGTTTTCAATAAAACTAGTATCAAGATATAATTGGACTTATCATAATTTGATATGTATGATATCTTATTTATCATGTCGGTTAACATTATTATTACCGAATTTAATCATTTTTATCGGCATTAGATCACTGCCTATATATTTAGGGCAGTTTGGTAATTTTTATTTGAAAGCCAATTTTTATCAGATAGAAAAACATTCATTCATTACCTACCTAAATATTTTTATTGTTGTTGTTTTAGGATGTTTAAAACTTTGTTAGGTTTTTATTTAAATATAAAAAGAAAACTGATGTACTGAAATTGCAATTTTTTTATTATATGTTAACGTCACGTCACGTTATTATTTTTTACTGCAACGGTTGTTATTGCTTGTATCATTGATGTAGGATTTATAAATATAGTGATTTATTGTTATAATAACGTTTTGTTAATAAAAACGCCATTAAAAGAACATAACTACTTAATTTATCCGTATCGAAAGAATCTCTGGACAATTCATGAATTTATTAATAGTAAAAAATAAAAATACCATTTTCTTACTTAATTAATGTAATTATGACAAAAAATCTTAATTAATAATTACCTTTTCAACTAAACTTTCCTCTGAAAGTTAGCAGAAATATGGCATACTGCATTTTCACTCATAGTTAGTTCCTTGATTGGATTATTAAATTGTGTAATAAATACATACCGTATTGCGTCCCCGGTACATAAATAGTAGACAATTTCTTAAGACCAAACCAAAAATCAATCATATTTCATAATTGAGTTGCTGCTGAATCAAGCGATTTTTGTTACCATACCCTATTGATTGTTTTAACCATATTTGATATTGTTTTCCCGAATTTGTTTTTTTTCCCTAATTTTGTTCATGTTTTCCCAACGTTATTGTTGTTTTCCCAAATATGTTCATGTTTTCCCAACATTGTTGTTGTTTTCCCGCCTTTTGTTTATTATCGAGATTATTCTTAGTATATGAAGTTAGGGTTGGTGTCGCTCTGCCTGCCGTTGGTCTGGCTGAGTCCCCTCTTTCGCTTGTTTTCCTCGATACTCTGCAGCAAGAAGGGCGGCGCGGTGGAGGAGCGCTGCCGGTTGTCTATCTCTCGTTGCTGCCTGTTCTCTATCTCTCGCTGCTGCCTGTTCTCTATCTCTCGCTGCTGCCGGCTCTCTATCTCTCGATGATGCCGGCTGTCTATCTCTCGCTGCAGCTCGTCTACCAGTTGCCCACCTGTCTGCCTGGAAAAATACTTATGTTACTATACAAAAATTGACACAGTATCTTTTATCGGGGATAGGTTGTTGTGGGTTTGATTGAATCCCGTTTGAGCGACTTATACAATTAAACGGCCTATAGATTATTTTTTCAAATGCCTACACCACTAGAACGGGAGTCAAGGCAGGTTTCACAATCCTGAAAGCACTGCTTCCGTCAAACAGAAAGGTTGAAGGTTGAGAAACCTGCTTCGATTCCCGTTCAAGTGGTGAAAGTATCTTAAATAAATATGTATAGTCTTCGAGAAGTCCTCAAACATTTGGTACTTACAAACATCAAAAAAAGTCTGCGATCACTCAATGATTTTCTTACAAAATAAAACATTTTATAAAAAAAAATTCAAACCGACTTCAAAAATTAAAAAATAAAACTTTTGGAGTCGGTGCCAGCCAGGGCATTCTACATTGCACTTCTATTAACTATATATTTTTTTGGCCTTAGATAGCTAGCACCGACTCCAAAAGTTTATTTTTTTACTTTTTGAAGTTGGTTTGAATTTTTTTTTTATAAAATGTTTATTTCAGATTTTTTAGTTACATCATGTGCCGTTACTTACACTAAAAATCAGCCCATACACAACAATGTCATCTAGGTAAACGACTACTCGCCAAAAGGATTTATATTTTTCAAGATTATGAAAAAACTACTAGCCAGATCTTCGTAAAAATTATATGGGACCACACATAAACCATTATCTTTCAGATAAAAAAAGAATTATAAAAATCTGTTAACAACTGGCGAAGTTATGGTAGAACATACATAAAAAAAAAATAAAAAAAAAACCGTCGAATTGAGAACCTCCTCCTTTTTGAAGTCGATTAAAAATACCTGTTTTCGTTGAGCGATTATTATAGTAAATCTTGACCGATATATTTTCAATTTGGTACCATTCAAAAGCTAGAATGTTCAACATTTTGACGGAGTTTTTTATTTTTATGTGATAAGATTGTTTTTACTTTTTGAGCAGTCTTGAACAAATAAGTTGTAAATTTACGTTATTATTGTATGAAATTTTGAAGTTCGTTATAACAAAACGATTCACAAAATAAATGAAATACACAGTCGAAATGTTGAACATTCTAGCTTTTGAAAGGTACCAATTTGAAAAAGTATCGGTCAAGATTTAACTACTAAAATAATCCCTCTACGAAAATAGGTAGGTATTTGTATAAAAATCATTAAGTGATCACAAACTTTTTTGATGCGGGTACCTAGGTAGGTATATGGGTTTTCTTAATTTCTTTATTCTTTCGCTCTAATAGAGCCTTACCAAGAATAAACATATTTAGAGCTTGTTTGTTAAAGTTTTCGACGTGTATTCATCCGTACACAGTTTTTTAACGCAATGACCTAATTTTACGTTTTGTTTACAAACACTCAGTCTGTAAATTCGTTTTAAGGGTAAATTCATTCGTCATTGCATGATTCAAAGTTTGGTTAGATTTATAAAATTTTCATATCAGTCTTATTCATTGGACAAACAATGTTATCATAGATATAAGAGTGAATGTCGTATTTGTGAAATAATCTAACGAAGGTAACATGAATATTCGAGACTGAACAAACATGTGAGATAATGTGGACTTTGAGATGCTCTGATTTTAAGACTCTTCCTTCTTAGTGTAACGTAAGACATAGCCGGATAATTAGAGGATGCAGTGGGAAAAATACCTTCGTAATATAGCCAACTATTCGAGTCTTCTTCCTAAACAAAAGGTAAATAATTTACTTTCGAACAAAAAAAGAATATAACGAAAAAAAATCAGCCTAATCGGTCAAGTAGTTCTCAAGTGATGCTGTCACATAAATGTGGTGTGGGATGTTTAATCGCCTCTGTGGTCTTGTAGTAACAACCACTGGTATCAGACTTAGGGGTCCCGAGTTCGATTCCCAGGGGGGGTACATATTGTATTCGGTTTGGTTGGTGGTAGGACTTGTTGTAAGTCCGTCTGGCTCTTCCACCATCTTATCTAAGCCTGAACAACAACAACAATGCTTTCAGCATTGTTGTGTTCCGGCAGTTAGACATAAGATAGCCAGTTCCTCAGTGATGAGGATTCCGGGAGAGGCTCGCTTCCATCTTCGGCCAATTTCTTATCAATACTTAACATCAGGTATGATGAAGGCTAAGAGTCTTCCCGTTGTTAGTTGGTTAATGGCTATAAGACTGATGTTACATTCTCTTCTCTGAAACTGAAGCAAAGCATGATCGGCTTTTATCCACACTCGTAGTTGGATAAGGTGTCAATTCCAGCCCCCCTAGTATGAAAAGAGCTATGATATGGTGCCTTTTTAGGGTTCCGTTTCAAAATGGTAAAAAGAACCCTTATGGTGCGACTCAGTCTGTCTGTCTGTCTGCCACAGCTGGATATCTCAAGAACTACTAATGCGATGAACTAGAAATTTGTAATAGTTTTAGATGACGTTTGTCCAACTATTTTGCAATTACGAGAGAAATAAATATACATTTTTTTTACAACAAGGACTGCAGGGCGTCTTAAAAATCCAAAGTAAGTACTACCTACCTACTACTAGGGCATGTGGGGCAAGCAGCGCTGCTTGCACATTCTCAAACATTTTTTCTTTTTAAGCCGCGTAGTTTGCGACTTTTGATGAAAATTGAAAAAAAAAAACCGTCCCCTTATCTCCGAAGTTTACATGTAGAAAAATCAGAAATTATTCTATTTGATAAAAGTTTATGTAAAGATTGCAGGAAAAATAAAACAATGTCTTTAAATAGCACACTTTTTTAGAAATCTTAAAAAAAGTGATTTTATACTAATTTGCTTTTGGTTTGGTATGTCGATGTATGGGGATTATTATCTAGCTAAGATTTGAGCAGAACATCTCTACGAGTGTTGATAAACACCATTCATGGTAGAGCTAGAGATGATGGTGATGATTCCCTCACTAAAGGAGGTGATAGATTAACACGTACCCCTTGAGCCGCCGCTCGGGGGCAGACTTTCCCTCAAAGTCGTCGCTGGCGTACATGGAGAACCCTCGCTTCGACAACTCTTCGTCAGGAGAGATCCTGAAGATTATGAGAATGATTCCTTCACAAAAGGAGATAACAGATTAGCACGTACCGCTCCAGCCCTCTGGGAGCAGGCTGGCCCTCGACGTCGTCGCTGGCGTACATGGAGTACCCTCGCTTGGATAACTCCTCGTCAGGAGTGATCCCAGGGTTGTGGAACGCGTGGTTGCGGTCGTTGTCCATCTTCAGCTTCCTGAAAATTTTAGGTAATGCGTTATTTAGTGTAATCAGTGCAGGTCTAGAAAATGCAACTATCCTGCTGCTGATGCCTCGACCCCTGCATTAAAAAGGTATAAGTAATTTGTATTTGTTTTTTTATATATAAGGTGTTAATTTATCAAGTGCCAATCGAGCAGGGGGTGCTCAGGTCAAAGATATAGAAAACAATTTTGGTATTTTTTTTTTATTTTAATTCAATTTTCTGATTTTGACTGCTGCTAAAAAACAATTTTTTTCATAAGTTGTGTTCGGTCGGTTGTGATCGGCACTAATTCAAATTCAAATTCAATATCATTTATTCAGTCTAGGCTGTTAGCACTTATGAACGTCAAAGAAGCTACGCCATCGGTTCACAAACCCTACGACGGGAGACCTTTTAACGAGGAGAACCCCTAAGAAACTCGTCAAGGGCTGTATTTTTACTAGACTAGATAAATTAACACCTTATATAGGTTGGTTTCGTTGAGATCATCGCTTCGTTATTGTGGTTAAAAATATAGTAACAGAAATATCTAATCTTAGGTAGGCCAAGGATACTTATTGAAATTAGTCAATAGTCAAAGTAATTGAACTGAAGTTTCAGCTTACATAGGTACATGCTGATAAAATTTATTGGAGTACCTACGAATCACTATGATTAATTCACTAATTATGTTTGTGTAATGTTTAATGAGTAATTTGTACATCGTACATCTGATAACCAACCTAAAATAGAAAAGTTCTTGACAGTTAACTAAATTCCTGAAAATGTAATCACTCTAACAGAAGTAATTACTTATAGTTGTTTTAAACTTTAAAATAACGTTGATCTTGCATACGTAATAGGAAGAAAGAGCGATTTCCTAGCTGCAGATTCATCATTCGTCGCAGTAGCTTTCAACTTGAAAAATAATCACATCCATTTCCACGGCGATATAAGTCTTTGACATGAGATGACTGACGCCATACCAACAATGTTTTCAGCATCTTTGTATTCCGGTGGATAAGATAGCCAGTTCCTCAGTGGTTGAGAATTTGGGTAGAAGCACGCTTCAACCTTCAGCCATATCATTACCTACTTAACATCAGAGATGATGACAGCTAAGCGCCTCGCTGTTCATAAAAAAGAACTTAGGATAACTTTAGTCAGATACTTACTGCACCCTTATCCGGCCGGTGGCCTGCATGCGGTCGACCTGCCTGCGCAGGCGCGCCACCTGCACGAACAGAACCACCACCAGGATGCACAGCACCAGCCAGGACGCGCCGAACACGCTCACGATTATTATCGTATTTTCATCCTGTTACAGATATAAGAAGAAGTACATATATAATAGGTGATCAACATAACATTTCGGTCTATTACTCCCTTCAAAAGTAGTAGGTACCACACTTTTAAATTGCAATTTCTCCTTAATTATAGATGCTAGGTATTGTTTTGAAATAAAAATATTTTTTACCTATATTTCGTTAACTTTCTTCAGAGTTACTACAGTTCAAAGCTTTATATTTCTAATCCTTTTCCATTTCCAAAAATGTTCATGTGTAGTTTAAAAGTTATTACAATTTGCTAAGTGTGTTCAGTACTAAGTTTTATATACCTATAACTATAAGCTACGGTCATTTAGGACTATGACAGCCACCTATATTATAGGTGGCGGGTCTTAATTGAATCTCCTGAAGCGAGAAGAGGAGTGAAACTGTGTCATCTCTATTGCCAAATTCATGCAAAAATGCACACACAGCTTCTCTCCGTTTCAGTGAAGACGTGCCCTAGTCCTGAAAACCTATATCAGTCAAAAATACAAACGCTAGTACAACGGTTTTGATTTGTAAAGTACTAATACTAAGCATAGGTTACATAAAAATTTGGTAATCTCCTAACAATTTTTACGGACGAAAGCTTCAACTTAAATCTTTCGCTCTATACAACTTTAAAGGCGCTGAACAGTTTTATCGCGATTTTACACATCAACAAAATTGTTTCTAGCCTCTTACATATATTGAATTACAATAAAATAAAATCTAAGTTCAACTTCGAGCACCATTTTGTGATGTTTGCTATTTACAGGTTACAAGGAACTCTGATAAACCAATTACTGTGATTATTATATCCTTTGCTGAACCATTCACTGATATTTTTTTTCAGTTTATACCTGTTAGCTTAATCATTTGATAAAAATGATATTTTTTCAAACGTGCTTGGAAATGTGAGCATTATTTTGACAACCTTCTTCAAGATTCGATACTGCTGTACTGGCTACAAACATGCGAGCAGCGGCCGGCAAAAGTTGTATAAAAATCCATATCTGTCGTGTTTAGCGGCCAAATAAATTACATAGTGAACTCATATTTGTCGTGTAATTAAAAAATGATAATCAAGAAGGCAACTTATCAAAGGTTTTATTTAAATTTCGAACTGGCTTGCAAATAAAAAGCTGTTTTAGAAAAAAAAACAACAAATGAACACTTTAACGTGGGAAAAAACGATGTTCGTTATTCGTCTGATTTGGAAAAGTAGTTTTAATTTCCGCGCATTATTTGAGAAAAGTACTATACAAGCCTTGGCCACAACTAGGCATTGATGGACTTACGTATATTACACGTTCGTCCATCAATGCCTCTTTTGCTGGCCGCTGCAGTAATGTACTATTAATCAAAATAATATTTGCTTGCCTTTGATCAATTAATTAAATTCTGCAAATTTTAATATGACAATGAGCTGTTATAGCCTTATCTATCTATAAGCTATCTATAAGGAAAGCATGTGTCCAAGGAGTGGGGATATTGCAATTTGCTAATGGATGATTAAGCTTACAGGTAAATAACTACTAAAAAAATCAATAACGTATGTATGTAGTAGAAACTAGCAAGCGGAAGTTTATCTATTATTTCATAACATTGAAACAATATAAATATCTAGAAACATCTATTATATTACAGCCATTAAAAGAAATAGGATAATAATACTCCTATATGTCCAAGTTCTTAGTACAAAACACAGAACAAAATAAATAAATTGTGTTTTCCGATTCTAAATGAAAATCTGAGCTTAGAACAACTTTCAATTACAGTAATTACAACGTACACATAATTAAAAATCCAAATTGTTGAAATCATCCATCGTCCATCTATTCGCTTTTCACGGAAATACTTTTTATAACTTTTTTTATTGCTAAAAGAAAAGCCACATTTTATAACCCTTAGTGTTGGCAGACAAAGCCGCAGGCGGCTTCTAGTACCTTCTCAAATTTATCTTGATTTTCGATAACACTCAACATTCCTAAGTGATGACAAAATTATGCCGACGAAACGAAGAAATAGTAAAGATAAGGTCATATTTTAATCTTATATCGTATGCTCTCCAAAACATTGTTTTGTTACATTTCTAAAAACAAAACAACAAAAAAAGACTTGTAAATTTGTATTATTTTCGAGTTGTGGAAAAAAGACGGTTTTACAAGATTACGTATCTCATTTTCTTAGGCTTTGAGTATTACAAAAATATTCAGCTATCAGGTATATTGAGCTTTTATGTTATTTATGGGTTTAACAGCATGCCCAAGTTTCAATTAAATTTAAGTAATTTGGAGGTTAATTCTTTTAAAACAGACAGCCACATTTTTTCAAATTATAAACTTTTCAATGTCGAAATTTTTGTCACTCACTACAGGGCCCGTATTCACTATGACCACTTACCGATTCCTTGCTCAAACCACGCCAATGTCGTATTTGGTTTCGACATTTTCAAAATTCGTTTTCTCTATGAAATTTATAAATTTTAAAGTTATTTTACTTGTTTGATAATTATACAACTAGTGACTTTCATGTACTTGTACAATAACTTTATAATTTAGAAGTATCTTGTAGAAAACGACTTTTGAAAATGTCAAAACCAAGTACGACATTGGCGTGGTTTGAACAAGGAATCGCTAATTGGTCATAGTGAATAAGGGCCCAGATTGCGAATTGATGAAAAAAACTGAAACTTAACGCATTCCAAGTTTCTACTCATTGGGCCAAAAGGGTCTAAATTGAAAATGGTTGGAACCATGAGTCAAAAACCATAAGATTTTAAACTAACAGGTAAAACCAAAAACCATGTTAGATTTTTGACTCGTAGTCCCACCAATAATGTCCTACCGGTCTCATAGTCTACTAGCTTTGGTTCGACAAATAAAACTCAAACATCTGTAAAAGTGCTGTATCTTTTTGTTGTCATAGAATGTTCTATCCATGGAATAAACATCCGAATTAACACCAAAGATCCTCCTATCTTATCGCAAGTCATATATGTTTAACCCAATACCGATAAACGAAAGATGTGAAGAAATATAATCTGGATTATCTAGACGACGACTAACATTCTGTAAATTATTGTTATTTAATGTATTAACTAGATCAAATCGTTATAACTACAATATTTATAAAGCCTTGATGTTATATCTCCGTTCTATCAATATTATTAGAGTAAAATTTTGATACATTAAATAAAAAAGATGACAGAAAGAAAAGACTGAATTTATTATGTTTGTTACGCTCACAAAATAAAAGAATGTTTGAAACATTTTACGTAAGGTATTTATACCTAAACAGTTTTGTTACTGTATTCAAAGTTTTTATTAATTTTTGCAAATCATAAAGGCGTTGTTTCTATTCCTTAACCTCCAAACAAAAACAGCTTACTGAGAGTAATTTCATTGAAATGGTATCTGTTACGTCACTGAATTTTGGAATATCGTGTTTTAAACTAAAGACTAATTTCTGACTATCAATAACAATATGAAAAAAAACTTACCATGTTTTAATTTTTCCGGAACCTCATGTTTAGACATGCCGAGAGCTCGGACACAGCACAACTAAACATTATCAGGTAGATAAACATGTCTGATAACTCTTTTTATCTTACACTTGTGCGTGTAATAAATACCTATTCTTGAGCTGATATGGACTTTCTTCCTCATGTGTAAATAAAGACTAAATCATAGAAATATAGTTTTGTTTACAATCCATTGTAATATTATAAATGGAAAATTACCTCTGTTTGTCTATTTGTCATCCTTTCACGCGTAAACCGCTGAACCGATTTTAATGAAATTTGGAAAGAAACATAGCTTGTACCCTAGAGATGGACATAAGATACTTTTTTTACAAGGAACCCTTATGGTGCGACTTAGTCCGTCTGTCTGTCACAGCTGGAAATCTCAAGAACTACTAATGCTAACTTGGAATTCGGAATAGTTTTAGAGGACGTTTGCTCAACTATTTTGCAAATAAGTTAGAAATAATAGTATGTATTTTTTTTGCAACAATGACTTAAAGGGGGTCTTAATGACTTAAAGAAATTCAAAGTGGAGTAATTCAATAAATGGCGCGACCACGAAATAACCAAGTCCGCGAGGAAAACCTGATTCCTTCTTCTTCTTCTTCTTTTTATGTAGTGGCGGTGCCCTTTTGGATTTCGCCAATGTCCACGCGGACGAAGTCGCGGGGGGAAGGCTATACTGCGGTATAATATTCAAAATAGTGATAAATTAATAGTTTACAGTTAAGTGGCAATGCAATTATTGGAATTATTTGAATTAAGACATAAGTACTTGTTAAATAATAGAAATAACCACGACAAGGTGGCGATCGAATGCAACACTGGGTAACAATGAAGGGAACATTTAGCTATTTAACTAAGGACCACTTGCGCCAAGCTGGGTTAACACATTTAACCCAGAGTGTACTTTTGTATAAATTGTCAAAAAAATGTCACTGCTATTGTTCGACTACCGCCATAAAAAATCATAATAAATAGTAGCTTTTAAGTTTTGAAACTTTGAGATTATTAATATTTGTGAGCACTAGCTAACCCATACTAATATACTTTGAAGTACCTATACATACCTACAGCCGGTTACACCAAAGTTAATTCAAAAAATTCGTAAAAAGTAAATTTCAAAGCTGTTAAAAATGTAGGGAATTAATTAATTTACTTATATATACCTTAACAGCTAACAGACATCCATCCAAAACTCTTCTTATATTATAATATTGGATAGGGGAAGTCAGCTCAATGCGGCCATAGGGGACAAAGCGGCCTACATGTTTTAATGGTAACTAAAAAGTGGCGTAGCTAGGCGTGGGCGAAGCGGCCCCTCGCCCGCGGCCGGCCTCGCACATAAAGAGGCCTCGCGCATCCCCAAAGTTAAAGATCTAAAGTTAAAGAAGAAGAAGAAAGAAAGTTAAAGAAGAAAGAAGTAAAAGTTAAAGATCTAAGTTAAAGATAATAAAAAAATATTTGAGGAATAGTATAAAGCAGGACCGATTGTCTGCTTTAGGAATATTATCAATTGAAGCAGAGTTAGCTTCAAAAATCTCCACAAATCTTTACTTCAAGAGTTTAGCAAAGAAAAGAGCCGAAAGGAATTATTTTTTGTAAAGATTAGATCATACAAGTTAGAAATAAACTCTTTTTTTTTATGATGACTTTCAATGTGTTCTGTTAAATTATATTTCATTTTCGTTATCACTAAAATATGGTAGGGTCACTAATAGGTACTGAAAGGAAAGGGCCTCGCTGATGCGCCTCCGCATGACTCCAAAAGTTTTATTTTTTACTTTTTGAAGTCGGTTTGAATTTTTTTTATAAAATGTTTTTATTTCAGATTTTTTAGTTACATCACGTGCCGTTACTTACACTAAAAATCAGCCCATACACAACAATGTCATCTAGGTAAACTAGATTGATATTTTTCAAGATTATGAAAAAACTACTAGCCAGATCTTCGTAAAAATTATATGGGACCACACATAAACCATTTTCTTGCAGATAAAAAAAGAATTATAAAAATCAACTGGCGAAGTTATGGTAGATCAAAAAAATAAAAAAATAAAAATACAGTCGAATTGAGAACCTCCTCCTTTTTTGATGTCGGTTAAAAAATCGAGTAGGTATAGCTGTTGATTATGTTACTTTATATAGAAGAATTGATGGTGAAAACTGAAATTATTGTTTAATTTGAAACTTTATTTTAAATTATTCATATTATATTGTAAATAAAGTGAAATATAATTTATTTTTGGTATCTTTGTAAATTATAATTGCATTTTTTGATATATTTTGGCCGCTTTAGGCGCTTACTTGGGCAAAGCGGTTTTTGACAAGCTTTCGTGATTTGCAAATAATAGTAAGCTTTTCTAGTTTTTTGCGAATTGATTTACACTTTATAAAAGTTTATTAAATTCTCTATCCATGATATAAAATACTGTTTCAAAATTGATTCTAAAATGTCATTCTTTTTAAGTCAAAGTTAAGGTGGCCTCTCTGAGCTGACCTCCCCTATAGATAAGAATAGATTTGACAGCTTTGACCAGCAAATTACGTATCGTATCGTCATCAGCCATTTTAATGCACTGCTGGGGCACTGGCCTTCCTTATGGATGGAAAAGGAGAACGGGCCATGGCCCACCACGCGGACCCAATGCGGATTAGTGGCTTTTAACGACTGCGAATGCAGCCGGGACCAACGGCTTAACGTGACTTCCGAATCATGGAGGAGGTCGAGATAGTAAAATTTTGGTCACCCATCCCGTTACCGACCATTGCGAAAGAAATAACGATTACTTTTTACGAATTCGTAAATTGAATTTTTTGTGCGATCGCATACTAATCTTAATTCAATTAAATATAAATCTATGGACATTGTATGCTTTATTTTGAATTTGAAGACTATATAACTTAGTGACATGAAATGAGTAATTTTATCTGTAATTAGTTAGTTATGGTGAATACAAAACCTTTTTCCTTAATTTCTTTCAACTTAACAAAATAAAACAACTTTCACAAAATATATAAATAAATAAGTACTGCATAAGTTAAGGCGTATGTAATAAGCAATCAAGTTATTCATGTGAACGGAATTTACGGTTGAGATTCCCATATCAAAACTTTTGAACATGAACCAAAAAAAACGGAGAGAATTACTTACTTTGAATATGATACGTTAATGTGACAGGTACCTAAATGCAACAATTAATGACTTATCTATATTATTATAAAGCTGAAGAGTTTGTTGGTTTGATAGCGCTAATCTCAGGAACTACTGGACCGATTTAGAAAATTCTTAGACCATTAGAAAGCTACATTTCTCCCGAGTGACATAGGCTATGTTTTATCCCAATATTCCCACGGGAACGGGCACCACACGAGTAAAACAGCGAGGATGTAGCTAGTATGGATATAAATGATAATTCCCAAAACGAAAATACTTACCAGCATACTAATCAAGTGATATTTATCTAATCCTTATTACTCTGTCGTTCGTAATATAACTTATTTATCTAGTCACTTTGTTTGATAAGAAATAATAAGACGGAAATGCCATCAGTTATTTGATATTAAACGTATGGTGTTTTTTTATACAAACATTGAAAAAAGTTATACCTATCGAGTAATATAATAAAATACACATATAGAAGCCAGAATCAGAAAAATAGGAAAAAATAAGAATTGTAAGTAAGATTCATAGTCATCGTCTCAGCCACATGACACCCACTCCCACTACTGGGTATAGGCCTCCCCCCAAGGATCTCCACGACGATCGGTCCTGCGATGCCCGCATCCAGTGGGTTCCCGCAACCTTTCCTTCCCAACGGCCATCGGCTCTTCTCGCTATGTGTCCTGTCCACTGCCACTTCAGCTGAGCAATCCTTCTAGCCGGTCGGTTACTTTAGTTTTCCTACGGATCTCCTCATTTCTGATTCGGTCACTTAGGGAAACGCCGAGCTTAGCCCTCTCCATTACACGCTGGGTGACCTGAATGAGCCTTCTTATCAGAACCATAGTTAGCGACCGTGTTTCACATCCGAAGTCATTACTGGGAACACACACTGACATAGACTTTCGTCTTGAGACACTGAGGTAAGTTGGAGGCGAAGATTTTATGAAGCTTCCCGAATGCTGCCTAAATTAGATGTAAGATTAAATAAGACTAGTTCCTTTATCTTGAATAAAATATTGCATCTTCAAAAGATATCCTCTTTATTTAAAAAGATTTACATCATAACCAAAGTTTCCTTTTTATTGAACAGTAACTACTACCCACTTACAAGAATATTTGAGATCATTCAAAAGCAGATGTTTTTGACTCCACTTGATCTTCAATCTTACCATTGACTGTAATAAGAATGGAGACATGCTTAGATTAATGAAGTACCTACCTATCCAAACTGAATGCATCTAATTTAAATTTCGCAATTGCACAAACAATGATCAAGATTAATTCGATGTAACGGGCGCCATCTTTTAAATACCATCGACAATAGAAGCATTAATACTGGCGCCTCCGAGTGCAAACAAAAGGCGGGCTGTGATGGGGTCCTTGACCTTTTGACAGCGGATTCTTTTGATTGACAAGGGCGGATTAGGTTATGGCGGAATGCTGCTGGTAACTGCATTAATATAAACCTCTGATTTTGGGTGTATCTTAATACACCGTAAATTAACTGTTACTTTTAGTTTGTTTGTCATAAGATAAGAACAACTGTGCATGCTTACCTACACGTGTGGCCGGTACCTTGCTGTTCTTTAACCTTGGAATGTCAGATGGAGCTGATCTGCCCCACAATGCGTTTGTTACCGATCGCTTGTCACTCGAGGAATTCCAGAATCGTGAGTCGTCCGGTACCTTTTGTTGACCCGCTCGTGTGGATTAGTTCGGTTGGTTGAGGGTCGGGTCAGCGGTTCAATAGTAAATTGCTCTCAATAACGTCATAAGACCATGACAAGAACTATATGGCTTTGTCCCACCAACCAACAGATATTATAATGTATTAATTTATAAAAGGAATAGTACACAGGACAAAGATCACGTTACTATCATTATTTTGACATTATATTAAAGTAGGTCGACTTACTGACTTACGACTATCAAGCGGTTTACAATATTATGAGCTCGACATGTATAAATTTTATAAAATAAAAAAAGTGTAAGTAGGTACTTACCAATTTTTCCAATGTTCATTGCTTTAGCAGAAAAGTATTGTTTTTTTTTTAAATAAGTACCTACCTATTTGAAAATAAACCTTTTTCATAAACTGTTAAGTCCATTAGCAAAATAGCATTGTAAAATGCAAAATTAAAAATTTATAAATAATATTATGTTTTGAAAATGATGGAATATTATTGGTCATTTGTAGTCGCGCAGGTTTCAGTAACCTTTTCTCTTTTGGTTTTTTAAATAATGCTGAAAATCGTGTTAACGTCGTCTAAACTATAGTACCTATATTTATGTACACCTAACATAGACGCCTGTTGGATTTCCGAGCACAATGTTGAATTTTGAAGAAGTTGAATGTTGAATTGCAGTTGAATGTTGTCTTAAGAGAAGTTCGTAAATATATTTTTTTAGATGAAACAATAAAACAACTTTTACGGATTTTAGTGCACTATACCTAGTTTAGCCATAAGTTCTGTTAGAAATGAAAATACGTTTTTTTTTCTTGAAGTTATGTAATGTTAATTTATCTTATAATAATATGTAAATGTTTATGGATATGTCGGCTAATTAGGAACACTTTTGTTCGCAATGATTGCCTTTGACTTTAACACAGGTCGACAATCAATGGATTTACGGGGAATTTAGCCACTGCTAGTTATAGGACTTTTTTAAGAGACTTATTGCCTCGGTGCCGTTTAGAGCAGGCCCTGTCCTCTAAAACTGACATAATTTGTAGTCTAAAGGGTTCAAAGAAGGGCCGTCTTCAGCATTTGTAAAATCCGGACCATGGTTTTCTAGATTCGTCTAAGTTTTCTAGTCAATCTTGGGTACTTCTTCCTTTATGACCAGGCGCAGAATCTTGCTGGACAGTCCACGAGGTATCTTTAAAAAATGTATCGCCTAGACTCTAGGCGATACATTAGGGGCTTCACAAGTCTCTTGATACACTTTAGCTGAAGTCTTCACTCCTTTTTCACAAAAATGAAGCTTTGACTCCATGATTCCATAACTGACGCAGGATGATGACCAAGTTGCATCTTTCCGCGATTTATTCTTGTCCTCGATAGAATAAGAGTTGGTGTATATATGAATAGTACGATACACAAACATCCAGCTGATACCTAGCTTCTGAAGCGTTTTGAAAATGACTGACGGCTCCATACCTACTTTATGCAAGGCAATCAATGCAATTTTGTTTTTTTAACACCCCACTAAAATTTAACATTAACTGCGATAGAAATAAATAGAAAGGCGGATAGTTAATCAAAGATTATGACAGAATAAAAGCGTTCTAAATAAAAAAAAAGGAAAATCGAGAGTTTTCAACTTGTAATGATATTTATGGCCAAACTAGTTACACAGGTCGTCGGGAAACTCAAAACCTTGGATTACTTCGGCCCATTTTCGGCCTCTTCTTAAATCTAACGATTCAGAATTAGGCCAAGAGAAAGCCTATTTAATGTAAAAAAAAAACCTCTAAAATAACACCAATTCCAAAAGTAACGTGTTAACGTTGAAATATTTAGTGCATTTAAATCAAAAGTTGTATTATATTATTTTAGAGAACAGTGCGCGAAGAAACTCAAGATGAGCTTAGAGGTATTGTTTTAGCCGAAGCCATTGTAATAGAAAGCTTTCTGTCTGTATTTTTGTTCTAATGAAGAAGAAATTAAGAGTCGGATAAGAGTTAAGGCGCTTTACGACTGAAGCGAGATAGCAACGAGAAAACGACGCGCGGGTCAAAAACGAAATCACTTCGTATTAAATAAATGTAACGATTAAAGAAAAATTAAACTAAACGATGCTAAATATTATTGGTGTCGCATTTGCTCCCATCAGTCACCACTAGATGGCGTTGTGCCCTCTTGCATGACGCTATAGAGTTATTTATGTAGTAATATAATACCTATACCTATATCAATATCAATAAAGTGTCCCGCCAGTCTTGACCCCTCAGGTCACCCCCCCCCCCCCCCCCCCCCCTGTCCTCTCTCATACGGCTGAAGTCCCATTCTGGGAAGATCCCCCTCAGGGTGTCAGTCGTGTAGCTATTCGATTTCAGACGGTCCCCCTCTGGGAGCCGTCACTTTTCATTTAGATTCCGGCCGGTGCCCCGTCTGGGTGTCGGACGTATTTGTACTTCTCCATAGCGCACTTCACTTAGGTGAGTGACGCTCGCGCCGTATCCCTCCCCAGGGTTACGGTCGCTTCAGACGTAGGCTGCCGTCCCTTTCCGGGGAATCCAGCCATAAGGTGGTGTTTAGTCAGTAAGAGTCTGACATAACCTTCGACACAGCCGGCTGTGGGGTATCCAATGCAGGATTCACCACCTCCCTCCCCCGCATCCGGAGGGTTGCCTTTAACTCGGGAAAGGCACAAAAAAAAAAAAAAAGTGTCTCCGTTCTATGAGATATGACTTTAATTTCATTCTCACGGGTTTTTGGGAATTTGTACCAATCTTTTACAATTGGTGTCCAATAATTAAACGAATTTCCAATTGTTTAAGTAACCACATTTGAGAATAATCTTGAATTTTCGTCATTTCGAAAAAAAAAGAGTCGAGGCAAAATCATAAAATCGTGTTTCTGAAACTTTACAAATTTAAATAAAGGTATGATGAAATATGTCTTTCTATCAGAATCTAGATATTTTATTACCAGATTTGTTACATATCTAACCATCCTATAGTTTTATAGGAAAAAGTCCTTACTTTTTCCATATAACGTCTTAGAGCTAGCGCAGACGACGGTCAACGGAGGACTTTTTGTCCGCGACACGTCTTTATTGTTAACCAAATAAGATTGAACTTAGATCGCGTATATCCATGAAAAGTACGCGATAGTCCTCGTTATATATTCAACTTTATGTTCTTAGTAATAAGGTCGTGTCGCGGACAAAAGTCCTCCAATGTCCGTCGTCTGCGCAGGCCATTAAATAAATGAGATATTCATTCACTTGCGCAACCATCAAACAACAACTTGTCTCGTTAAATTGGGCAATGACATTTAAATCTGATTCCTATTAAAGGCGTTTATTGTCCAGATAATTATAACCGGTGCATTCATCAATTGAACCAATACAAGGCTGCCAAAAGAAAATTAAAAAAATCTGATCTGGAGAAATTCAGAATCCTGAAAATTAGTATTTTATTTTCTCAAAAACAATTTACAATTAATTATATATTATATTTTATTTATTTATTTAGGTACACCAACAGCATAACATGTACAAACATAGTTATAATAAATTATAGCTAGGGGTACATGCATGTTAATAATAGGTATACACAACATTGATTGAATATGTTTAAAATAAGTTATATGTAGGTATATAATAAATAATAATTTTTGTGGACTGGTGATGTCGAGGATCATGCTAAAGTTTAATTAAGATATTCATAATATTCATATTAATTTATTCCACGTGTATCAATGCATAATTCTAGCTTTGTACCTGTATATTGTTTTTATTTAGTTTGTATTGTATATTGTTTAATCATTTGTTATTATTTAGTGTTTTATGTGTTTTAATCTTTATTTCAGTGTAATATTTCAGTTTATTTTTTCTAATTTAATTAACGAAAGTAATTTGCTTTTTTGAAGTAAGTTGTCCATTATGCAAGTCGTGGCGATCTATAAGGGGAACATTTGAAGTCTGTCATGTTAAAAACCATACTATAATGTCCAGTCTATGTTTGTCCTATTTAATTAAATAAAATAATAAAATAATGTAGTGCACATTTAAGAAAGTAAGTAATTAAGATAAATAAGTTTTCAATTCAATTCAATTCATTTATTCCATACAATATACATTGTGTTGAATATTATTAATTTTAAAGAATTTACATAATAACAATTAGGTAAATTAAGTGTTGATTTGATTTGTGTGATAGACCAAAATTGTTTTTAACATATTTGTTATCTGTAAATATTTGATTATGAATGAAAAGATAAAAACATATACCTACTTCAATTTTAATTACCTAATGCAAATTTTCGAAATTCTGCGATTTTCAAAATCCGGTCGTAATATGAAAGTTTCTAAAAATGAAGAGATCACAGAGTAAATCCGACGAAATGGTAGCCCTGAACAAATAAGACATAGAGCAATTAACTAACATGCATCTTTTCTATAAATATCATTTGTATAATTTGTCATTTCAAAAGCTGAAGGTCGGACATGTCGTGTCACGTCTTTCTTTTGATATCACAGATATGACATTTGATGGTAATTTTAACACCTAAAGCTAGGTTCACATTATTGTGTCGGGGTGTGTTGTGGTGCCGTCTGTTGTGTCGCAGAGTATTCATACTAATGTGGTGTGTTGTGTTGCAATATGACGCATTTTTAGGTCATTCGTATTTCAAGAGTTGTGGATTGAACACGTGTATAAAATGGAATCGTCTGACTCTGACAGCGATTTCGATGAAGATATTCAGTTTCTTCTAATGATGAATCTTCTAAAGAAAAAGAAGGGGAGATATTGGGTTCATCCTTTAAATAGAACCAGGGAGACTAGAGGTGCATTTCATTGTCTTGTTCAAGAATTAAAAAGTGATGATGAAAGATTCCAGCGATATTTCAGATTTACTAAAATACAATAAATTCATAAATAAACAACTTATATACCTGGTTTATTTAATGTTTTCGATATTTCCTCCCAAGCACTATTCCTGATATTTTGATCCTTATTATTCTTTACATTTCGTATCATAAAGAACTTTATATTGCCGTACTAATTCAATAAGTTCATCTGACATTTTAAATAATAAACAAAAATATTATTCTTTGCTTGAAGTTGCCTCGCTCGCAAAAGGCGTCGTAATGACAGAATTGATCACGTTCACACTAGTGTGGCGCGACAGATCCCCCACCACCTCTCTGACCGACCAACCGAGCGTCGAGCGATTGACACAACGCGCCACAACACAACACAACCTACTAATGTGAATCTAGTCATAGTAAATGTACGTAAGCGATTGCCTTCTGGCGCGCCACGACACACCCCGACACAATAATGTGAACCTAGCTTTACTCAAAACTAAGATAAATTTAACTTTAATGGCTTTCGAAATATTATACATCACTATTTAATGTATCTACAGGTGAAACAAAAGCCTAAATAACCCTATTTAGGTACCCGTAGGTATTAAATTAACATACCATGATTAGAAAATGAATGATCAAGTAAGATGGGTAAATTCGATCGATCTAGAAATAAAACACTTTTTAGGACAAAAAACACATGACTTAACTTTGTTTTTCACTAGATTTATATTTTATGCAGGTTAGTTGGTCTTTGGTGACGTCATTTGTAAGAACGCCCCTACAAAGGTGCCCAAACGTCTGAAAACTAAGAACATTTTTTTTTAACCTTCATCTACTAAATATCAAGTACCTATTCTCAATAGGAAAGTAAGCTATTAATCCCCGGAGCTAATGTTGTATGGAACTTCCCTTGGGTAATTATGATAAAGTTCACATTTGGAACGCCAAAGTGTCAAAAAAACTTCTATAGTTTCGAAAAAAAAAAAGGCTGTTTAAGGCATAACTTCCTGGTCCAAGGAGTTTTTAACTATAAAACTGACACTTAAAAGAGACAACTCCTACGATAAATATAAACATGGCTGTATGTATCACGGTCCTTAGCACTAAGAAAACATTTGAAATTGGAATTATGTGACATTGTGCGTGCGTGCACTCGTTCAAATATAATGTAATAGCTATCTCTGTAATTTCCATGCTTTTTCGTGTCTTTTATCTTACTTATCAGTAAAACATGGCAAATCATGAAATTGTGATTGTGTGTTGCCTTGACTCTTGGTCACAGATATAAAAATAGAAGATTAAGGGCGCCTATAGTTCGAGGGTGCAATTGATGCTTACACCCGAGCTAACTTATCTGCTTTACATCTCGATTGTGAGGTAAGTAATCCCAAAAACAAACAATATTTAAAGTAAAAGTTTTCTATTCCCGCCTTTTTTCATTAAAAAGAATCAAGTATAGAACTTTTTATTTTTTTTTCAAGATCGAAATTGAGCTTCGCCGTTCTATATTTAAAATTGATGACTGATAGCAAAGCGACCTCTTTGGTCATTGGGCTGAATGCATGATGTCTATTGCCAGTATGATGGTTAGATGTACGCGCACTTTTTGAAAGAAAGAAGTGTTTTCGTACCACTTGCTCAAAAAAGTGACATTATGCCACAAAAAGCGAACATAGCAATAGTCATTTTTAATCTGTTAAAAACAGGGAAAGCAAATTGTACTGAATTTCATTCATCCTCTAGGGGTAGATTTAAATTTGGAATACTTACCGAAATTTATACTGAACTACATCTGTGTTTACACCATTAAGTTTGTATATAAAGCATTACACATCTTTTTGAAAAAGGAATACGCATTTATTATGCAGTTATGATTATTAAATAAAATTACGAAAACCGACGAGGCCGTATGAGCTTGATGCCTTTGCTTTTCCGACAAAAAATATTAGTCTAGGAATTTGCCGCGTTTTTGTTTTCTTCAAATAGATCTCATATTATTATTGTGTTAATTTTTTCGCAAATGGTACGAAAAGTAGACTATTTTCCTAGGTGATAAAGCTGTCTAAGTCTTGGGTGAACTTAAATCCCTCGCTACACTCAGGACTCTCGCTACGCTCGGGAGTAAACCTCGAGTCCTTCGTTACGCTCGCGATTTAAATCGTCACCCGCGACAGAAGACACTGCTTTATCCCCTTGGTTAATAATCTACTATTTTTTTAAATTACTTACCGCCCTAGGGCTTTTCTAGCTACATTATTACCCTAGAGCGCTAATTAGTCACCTACAAGCCCCATTTGGAGGTAATAAGAACCTACTTACCGAACATGAGAGATGTAAAAATTGTTATAGCATTGCCTACGGTACTCAATAACTAAAGAAAAGATCGGTTATTCGATTTTATACGCGAATTGTTAAATTGTTGTCATTTATTAGTTTCATTATTTAAAATATATTTTTAATTTAACGTCACAGTAGGTTCAGTACGTGTTAGTATAAAGTAGAGTATGCTGCTCGGGGATAAAAGTGTCTTAGCCTTGGGCAGACTTGAATCCTTCGCTTCATTCAGGATTCAATATGCTGCCCGTGACATAAGACGCTGCTTTATCCCCTTAGTGCATACTACTATTAAGCTAATCCATGAAACCTATAAAAACAAAAATAATTCAAGTGACCTTACTTACAACAAAAAGTTGAATGAAAATAAATGATTTGGGTTATGATTTTGAAACGGGAAAACACCAGGGTCATTATTCGTTTAATTTTTACGACGCTATACGGAAAAAGCGTGTACTTTTCGATATAAAACAATAGGATGGTTAGTGATGTTACATGTTAAGTATATGAAAGCCATTATTATTATTATTTTTAATTTACTTTAAATACGCTTTATGATTATGACCCAGCTGATGCGTCTTCCAGTAACATTGTAAGTTGCGTCTTCTACCCCCACCGAAAGTGGCGCCGCGTTGAATTTTATTTAATATCGTAATTCTAATTCACAATTTTAATAAAACTAAACGTGGAATTTTTAGAGCCCATTGTCTTGTATTTTTAGAAGGTATCGCTACATCTCGTCATAGTCATTCGTAGAAGTAGATAGCAAATGTGTCAAAAACGGCCACTTTTAGCAGTTTTGCTATCTACTTCTAGCAGTGACTACGAGGGAATGTAATGATACCGTCTAAATATACTAGACTATGGGCTCTAAAAATTCCACGTTTAGTTTTATTAAAATTGTGTATTAGAATTACGATATTAAATAAAATTCAACGCGGCGCCACTTTCGGTGGGGGTACTTTTATCTTTCTTTTTTTTGTTTTTGTCATTGTATTTTTTATATTTATACACTTTAACATAAGTACCTGAAGTACGTCATGCTCACTCAAACGTTTCTTCGGCGGTCTCGTGTGAGGCGGGTCGTTACGTTCCCTAAAATATGGTTGAGCGAAGCGATGGCTGGTTCATGCGTCATGCTCGTGAACGGGTGCCGCCAGCGGAAATGGGTCTACTTCAGTCTGCTTGTCTATTTTCAGCTTAAATATTTTCATCTATAATAAATTGCTATCAACCTGTATGTACGTCACAACTTGCAGTACAGTAACCTTGTAATGCGAGAAATCTTAAATGTAAGTCCTTCCTTGCGAGTTGAAAATTGTTTACGGTTAGGATAACCATAAAATGTAATATTATAATAAGTATTTTCTTTTGTGATCTAAATTGACCATACTGATATGTTAACTTCACTTTTCAATTTGACGACTCTGTATGAAATAAAACAGGGAGAAAGAAAATAGCCCTTGACGAGTTTCTTGCCGGTTCTTCTCGTTACAAGGTCTCCCGCCGTAGGGTTTGTGAACCGATGGCGTAGCTTCTTTGACGTTCATAAGTGCTTGTAACAGCCTATACTGAATAAATTATATTGATTTGATTTGATTACAAATTTGGTAATAAGAACATTTATTCATACCTTTATCTAGATTAGTAATGTACCAGAAACACGAATAAATGATTTAGCCTCTATACTTTTCTTTTCAAAATGACCCCCTAAAGATACGAAAGTTCAAGATTATTCTCAAATGGAGTTATATACGGTTACCATACGTCAGGATTAGTCCGGACATGTCCGGACATTTAGACTTCGGTACGGACTTTTTCCGGCTTTTTAATTTGTCCGGATTTTTGGGTTTAAATGGAATATGAGTAATAAAACTTACATAAGTAATCAAATCAGTATTTATTAACTTCCCACATCTTAAAACAAAACAGCACTCAACCTCCCTCCCCGCCCGGCCCTAGCGAGCGTATGTTACTTTACTGCATCACATAATGTTTGCATTTAGTGACTAAAATGTCCGAACTTTTTTTGAACTGTCCGGCTTTTTGTCAGGACTTTCAAATTCCTAAATGGTAACCCTACTTTCATAGAAAATTGGGTGCACACCAATAATATTAAGCATTGTGTAGTTTCATTTCTTTTTAATCGCTAGTTATTTACGACGTAGTGTTTTCGTGGATTTTTCGCCTAATTGGTAAAGTCGGTCTCGCTCTTTTCTCATTACTATCTTGCCTTTGTCGTATAGCGCCTTAACGCATTTCCTAATGTGAAGCCAGAGGAAACTCCAGTATAGGCCTGTTGTACGTGACGTGGCATTACATGTAGGTATTTTGTTCAAAACTTATATGTCCCTACATACAAAAAGGTAAAATAAATTTATTATTACGTAGGAAGCTGATGATTGCCTATTAGGCACATATTTATAGGTAAAAATATTAATTTAAGCTATTTTTAACCGACTTAAAAAACAGGAGGAGGTTCTCAAGTCGACTGTATTTTTTTAAATTTTTTTTTATGTAGGTATGTTCTACCGTAACTTCGCCAGTTGTTAACAGATTTTTATAATTCTTTTTTTATCTGAAAGAAAATGGTTTATTTGTGGTCCCATATAATTTTTACGAAGATCTGGCTAGTAGTTTTTTCATAATCCTGAAAAATATCAATCACCTTTTGGCAAGTAGTCGTATACCTAGATGACATCATTGTTGTGTATGGGCTGATTTTTAGTGTAAGTAACGGCACATAATGTAACAAAAAAATCTGAAATAAAAACATTTTATAAAAAAAAAATCAAACCGACTTCAAAAAGTAAAAAATAAAACTTTTGGAGTCGGTGCTAGTTAGCTAAGGCCAAAAAAAATATAGTTAATAGAAGTGCAATGTAGAATGCTTTGGCTGGCACCGACTCCAAAAGTTTTATATTTTACTTTTTGAAGTCGGTTTGTTTTTTTTTTATAAAATGTTTTTTCAAAGTAAAAAAAGCAGACCTTATTCATTAATGTAAGTTAGACAACGTTGTACCACATTGTATCTCTAAAGCAAGCAGAAATCTCTTTTGTTTTCAATGATTATACAAAGCGTGTAGTTGAGAAGTTAAGAAATGTATTCAATGAATATTTGAATAGATTTGTAAACAAAAATGGCGACCTTCGTTCTCCTACGCGGTAAGGGAAGCTTATTACGAATCGCTCGAAACCCGAATATTGTTTTATATATTATTTTTAACAACAAAAGTAGATTGAGCTTGAATAATAATAATAGGTAGTAATATTATTATTATTCTTGCCGTATGGTGACGGCATAAGAATACACGTGTAACCACTCCCTTACCTGCCTGGGATGTCGTAAGAGACTCGATGCATTGAACACCTGTGCGAGAGAAGGAAAACTTGAAACAAACCCTCTACCAACCCGTCTGGCCAGCGTGGTAGCAGTAGGCTAATAGCCTCCTATAAACGCCACAATAGGCGTGAGCTAGGAGAGGCCTATGTCCAGCAGTGGACGTCCACAGGCTAATGATGGATGATTATTATTCAAGCCCAATCCCAAGTAATTGTTATGAAAAGTAATTGTACAGACAAATCTTATACTTAGATACAATATTATTAGTGTTAGAGATAATTGGGTCTTTTAGTTTATTTTTTTACACGTAAGCTATTATATAACTTTATATACGGACAAAAGCGCGTCGTAGGGCTTTCTAATACGATTTATGGGTGCTTTCAACGTCAAACTATAAAACCCTATCCTCCAAATCAGTGATGTGTAGCTTATTGTTGAACCTAATTTGTTTTTGATAGAATCAGGCGTCACTTGGCGGAAATCCATATCTAAGTAGAAAACGAAAAATATGTAGCATAATTCCGCAAGAAAAACTTAGATGCAAGATGCACCGCCCGCCCGCCCGCAAATAAATGCAGATGCAATACAGTGACACACCTTGCACCTTCACCGACTACTCTTCACGTGTTTCGCCCACATAATGGTGTGTGTTTTCTACGAACCTAATGTGGTTTAAATAGATACAAAATATCAGTATCAAGAAAAGCTCAGAAGTTGTCTCACTTCCGACTTCTGCATTGCGAGCGATCGAACGAAGTTTCATCATCAAGAAAAGCTCAGAAGTTGTCTCACTTCTGAGATTTTCTTTTCTATTTGCATTTTACAGTTATTGCGTGCGGTCGCACGAAGTATCAGTGTCAAAAAAAGCTAAGAATCTAATCATCATCTCTTTTTAGCTTTTCTTTTCCATTAAATACAAATTAAAATATAAACTTATTTATTTGGTACCAGGCACAGGACATTACACAATTAACGTTATACATTTTTAACAAAGCCTTGCAGTACAAAACATGACAGTTACATTGCAAAGAAAAAAAAAACCTAATTAGTGTCCCACGTCAGTTCCAAATGGGTGTCCAGTTCAGCATTGAGTCAGTGATAAGGCTGACGCTGATTTTCAACTGGATCCCTAAATATGTTTTGATACTTGGACAATGCGATAATTCAATAAATAAATATATATATACTACGGCAACGATAATGAGTACATAGTTAAAATGCGGATCTGAAAATGTTACATTCTGCAGTCATTGCGAGCGGTCGCGGCATAAGCCACCTCCTGTCACGTGCTACGTGTCGACCTTTCTGATGCTCTTGCGCATTCCGACATCGAACTATTTCGTAGCTTCCATAATAAACTGTATCACGAGCTTACAAGTTCGCTCTCAATATGAGAAAAGTTGTATCTTGAGGCCTTAAAACATTGTGAAATAACCAATTTGAGTCACGCCTAAACTTATTTATAGACAAACTAAAATCAATGTAACTCTTCTTAATTTCAAGTCCGAAGAAGATCTGTAGGCCTAGCATGAGCAGCTTTTATCGACTTGATAACCGTTGCCCTAGTATCCCATAAGAGAAGCCTTTAAGTGATTAATTACTTTGAAGCTAGGATAATTGGTGTGAGTGTAAGAAATATTTATTTATTTCATCATCATCATCATCAGCCTGTGGACGTTCACTGCTGGACATAGGCTCCTAGCTCACGCCTATTGTGGCGTTCATAGGAGGCTGTTAGCCTACTGCTACCACGCTGGCCAGACGGGTTGGTAGAGGGTTTGTTTCAAGTTTTCCTTCTCTCGCACAGGTGTTCAATGCGTCGAGCCTCTTAGTCGACTCTTACGACATCCCAGGCATGTAAGGGAGTGGTGACACTTGTATTCTTAGGCCGTCACCACACGGCATTTATTTATTTATTATTATTAAAATAGGTTGTGATATTTCGGAACATAAATCAGTAACTGCAATTTTATCAAATACCGACACAAAGTTGTGCTTTGGATACGTGGTAAATATTTTCCTTATAAATGAAACTAACTATCTGTATTGTACTTGCACAATAACGTATTTAGATCAAATAATGTATAATAATATTTAGTTATGATCTGAAAACAGATAAGTATTTATCGGAGAGCACTTGACACAGATTCTAAACTATTTTTTTAACGATAAGTTCAAGGAGGTTAAACAGATAAAATGTATCAGACGCATTCGATTCCGGAGGCTGAGGTCAAAGTTGAATAGGAGACTTGCATTTTTTGTTTAAAAGAAAAAAATAATGTAACTACAGAGTAACTAAAAAATTAACAAAAAAATAATAAAAAAAAAACTTTCCAATTGCACTGATGCTTGTAATATTAAAGTAATAAAAAAATAAACTTACTAATTTATATGGAAAGACTAGAACTCAGCCACAAGACAACACCCACTGCTGGGTTTAGGCCTCCTCTAAGGATCTCCACGATGACTAGCCTGCCTGCGCTGCCCGCATCCAGCGGCTTCCCGTGACCGCGCACCAGAGAGCGCCGCCCGTCCGGTGCGCGGTCCTTCTTCCAATACCTTTCCGCCCCAAGGGCCATCGGTTCTTCTCGCTACCTATGTGTCCCGCCCACTGCCAATTCAGCTGAGCATCCTTCGAGCTATATCGGTTCCTATAGTTTGTTTATCTGAAAGGTGTAGAAAAAACTAACACCTTAAAAGAAACAAACAGAATCATTCACATTCAAATAAATGATTGAGAACTTTCCAGAAAAAGTAAATCTCTTGGTGCCACAGTCATGAAACTACCATGAAAATGCTTCCATCATAAGAAAGACCATACCAAACGAGTATAATCATTATCATACGAGACTTTCAGAAAAAGAAAAACCATTTTGGTCCTATTTGTACTGATGATACAGTCATCATGAGAAAGACCCCAAACATACGCATTCAAATTAATTATGGAGGCGTGTCTGAACTTGGCATACCGCTGTGAAATGCCACAGGTACCTTCCGGCCATAATTATAATGATCAAAATCCGTTAATAGCCACTCTGCAGATCAGTCATTGTTATGATAACTAATTTGACAGAGCAATTGGGGGGCTTGTGGACGTGAATGGGTCAAGAACTAGATTTGACGGCTGCTATTGTTATTCAATATTGTGGGAACGAAATCTTGTTTGGTTAACAGTTATCTCCAAGTCAAAGTAATTTTTTAAGTAAAAATAAAGAAGAATGTCAGACTCAAGATTTTGCTAAAGATTTAGCTAAATGATGTTCTAATTATTATTTTCAATTTTCGGTTTTTCTCTCGTATCATGAAAAAAAAATATTACTTTATTTCTTTCTCAAAATTTTACATTATGGAACAATATCGGTTTCGTTACTTTCGATACTAAATCATTTTCAGTGCGAGGGCTGCTAACCCGCCGCTCGACGCCCAAAATGCTGGAGGACTACACCCTACTTTGGTCAGCGAGTCCATCGGACTTACTAGTCGGTAGTGTAGCTAGGCTGTAGAAGCTTGTTTAGGAAAACTTAAAACCGTGTTTTTTTTGTGGCGCACGTCTAATTAGGCTGCTTTGAAAGGTGATCCTACATAAGATAAATTTTAAATAGAACAATATTGGAAAAAATCAACTCAGCTATAAGTGAATTCTCAGATGGGACCTCCTGGGGATGGGAGGTGATTCAACATTATAGAAAAACATGTTTTATTCTTTAAAGACCTTCTTCATGGTTGGTTTCAATGGTTTTCATGGTGTCATGTCAACATCTTTAAGGTCTCGGGTGCGAAAGTATCAAGTTCGTTTATCTGTTTGTATTATTTAAAGACCTTCTTCATGGTTGGTTTCAATGGTTTTCATGGTGTCATGTCAACATCTTTAAGGTCTCGGGTGCGAAAGTATCAAGTTCGTTTATCTGTTTGTATTATTTAAAGACCTTCTTCATGGTTGGTTTCAATGGTTTTCATGGTGTCATGTCAACATCTTTAAGGTCTCGGGTGCGAAAGTATCAAGTTCGTTAATCTCTTTGTATTATATAAAGACCTTCTTCATGGTTGGTTTCAATGGTTTTCATGGTGTCATGTCAACATCTTTAAGGTCTCGGGTGCGAAAGTATCAAGTTCGTTAATCTGTTTGTATTATTTAAAGACTTTCTTCATGGTTGGTTTCAATGGTTTTCATGGTGTCATGTCAACATCTTTAAGGTCTCGGGTGCGAAAGTATCAAGTTCGTTAATCTGTTTGTATTATTTAAAGACCTTCTTCATGGTTGGTTTCAATGGTTTTCATGGTGTCATGTCAACATCTTTAAGGTCTCGGGTGCGAAAGTATCAAGTTCGTTAATCTGTTTGTATTATTTAAAGACCTTCTTCATGGTTGGTTTCAATGGTTTTCATGGTGTCATGTCAACATCTTTAAGGTCTCGGGTGCGAAAGTATCAAGTTCGTTAATCTGTTTGTATTATCTCTTTATTGGGTACTAGTGGCCGCCCACGGTTTCACCCGCGTGGTTCACGTTCCCGTGAGAATATCGGGATAAAAAGTAGCCTAGTGTTAGTCCACTACTTGAAGTCCATACATACTAAATTTCATCCAAATCCGTTCAGTAGTTTTTGCGTGAAAGAGTAACAAACATCCAAACATACTTGCAAACTTTTGTATTTATAATATTTGTAGAATTTATGATAAATTTTAAATAGAAAAATATTGGAAAAAATTAACTCGGCCATAAGTGAATTCTCAGATATGGGAAAAATAGCATTGAAAAATGCAAAAAATAAAAATCATAAATTTGTAGGATTATTAGGATTTGAGGTACGACGTTTGTTTCAGATCGCCTACAAGTTTTAAGCTACGAGTATTTACTGCGAGATCAAAACAGTATGTCATGGTACCAAGTATGTCACGATGTGTAATTTTGGTTTCTTTATTTTTCTGTAATTGATCACATGCATGCGAGTCTTCCATCTCAACGCGAGTAAAAAATGCTTCAAAACAAACATCATAAAAGATTTTGCAACATGATGATCATTAAGAGGCAATCATACTAATTTAATACTTATACAATGAAGAAAATCAACATTATTATCGTAATGGTGGCGTTCGGGAGCAAAAACGGCAAATAATTGAATTATATGAAGTGTCTAATGGCGTGGTTCCTAAAGAACATATTCGATTTAAGGTTATGTTGCACAATCGGTTTAGGAACTAAGTGGGGTCATTCGGATCATTTCACTGCACACATGAACTTAAACGGATTGCGTTTGGTAAAGAACCCATTTTAAACAATATTTATTTGTATGCAAGGCTGGGAGATACTTTCAATTAAGGCGCTATTCGGAAAAAGTATGGACTTTTTGATATAAAACTATAGCACGGTTACAGTTGTTACAAATCTGGTAAGAACATATATATTTCTTCATACCTTTATCTAAATTCGTATAGTTTCAAAAACACGATTTTATGATTTTGCCTCGACACTTTTTCTTTTCGAAAAGACCTCTAAAAAATACGAAAATTCAAGATTATTCTTAAATGGGGTTACTTACACTATTGGAAATTGGTTTAATAAGTGGACACCAATAATATTTAGGATCGTATAGAAGCATTTTTTTTAAATCGCTGTAGTTTTTTAATACGAAGTGATTTAGTGTTTTTTTTGCCTAATCTGCAAAATCGGTCTCGCTCCCGTGCGCGTCGTTTTCTCATTGCTATCTCGCTTCAGCATATTTTTTTCGAGTATCGCCTTAAGCAGTTATTATTTTTATGCTTTTTAAGCTGTTATGTTTTTATCAAATACCTAATTTTATGCGTCGAGATTCCGTATTACACTCGTTAGGTAGGTATTTGATAAAAACATAACAGCATAAAAAGTATAATAATAATAACTGCTTTATTGAAAGTATCCACCAATCGTCGATGGTACCTGATGGTATTACGAGAAGATGCTTCTCATGGGAACCCGTGAGGATTTATGGGAAATAAAACTCAGGGTTCTGATCTAAGCTGGTTATAATTGAATTAAAATAAAAACGTAAAATGACCTACCTTGTACACAAAACAAAACCATAGTGCGATACAGAAAAGATTATCGCCATCTATGGACATATTAAGAAACTACCAAATTAGTAACTTCGTACTGGCGCGTAAACAGTTAAGGATAGTTTATGATTTTTGAAACTTTGTAATATTCAATGCGATTTTTATACGACACCCATCTGAGAATTCACTTGTGACCGAGTTGTTTTTTCAAATATTTTTCTATTTAAAATTTATCTTAAGGATTTGCTTACTCCAATTTAAATCGCATAATTTGAGTCAGAAGCAGAACTGTACATAATAAAATAAAGTATTTAAGTGGGCGAAGCTCTAAATGTGAAGTTAAAATGAATGGACCGACTCCACCAAAAACGGAGCGTTGCTAAAGCGAAAGATGAGGAATAACACGCGTGGCGCCACATTTGGCGTTGCCTAATATTAGCAGTTCCCCGCGGCATCGTGTCAGTAATTAACTGATAATCATTAATGCAGACCATTTACGTTTAGTGTAGCTAGACTTTAACTAGGTAGTTAGTAAAAGTTAACCAGTTGCAATCATTACAAAATTAAAAGTCTTTGATGGGGTGAGTTGGGTAATGAGAGATGGTTACGAGAAAAATATAGAAAGAACAGAGTTTTGGCTGATAACTTAGACTTTTAAAGTACTAATTCGAATAATGAATACTTAACCTTTTATGAAGTGAATACTTATTGTCATATACCGGTGACGGTTGTCACGTGAACAGTCACTTAGTTACGGATTATTGATCATTATGGTTTAATTTACTTTCAATACCGGGGCTCAAGTGGCAGTTCGGTGCGATCTCTCGCAGCCTTGGCCTCCTCCACTACGACGTCCAGGTTGAAGATGGCCGATCCTGGGTCCGACACGTGGACCAGATACTCCCGGCTCCTCTTGTTCAGGAATTCGCGGGGGAGGCGTGTCATACATCGGTGACGGTTGCCACGGGAACAATCATTAGTTACGGATTATTGATCATTATTGTTTAATTTACTTTCAATAAATAAATGCTTTTATTAAAATATTTGTGTATGAATCACTTATGTTTTCTTTGCTTCTGAAATATTCTGATTTTGCAGACGAACTGGACGACTGGTAGCTAGAACAAAATGAGTAGTACTCTAGTATATTCACCTTTTCTACGGTGTTGGCCACCGTCGTTTCATCAATGAGAGAAATAACCTCGCATTCGAAAGAAACATCTTTACAGATGTTTGACTATCGATTTAGATGAAACAGCTAAAAAAAAAGTATGCAAAAAGTACGTTGTGAATGCAACACAATGTATTCATTTCATACCATAATATAATATAATTATAGCTCGTGCCTTCACTTCACAATAATGACATGTAAAGTCGGCTTGTCAGCGTTGCCTTTTAAGACTTTACCATAGAGAATCAGTCTATTTGGTTTGTCGAGATCCTATCAGCCACATTATGGGCTTCACAGGCTACATTTGGGTTAAGTGCAACCAAATTTAGTTATTAGCCCACCAAGATTTAGCTTTGTTTGCAGAAGAAATTTCGACATTTGAAATATTTCGTAAGTAATGTAAAGATTACATTGTAAAGATTACTAAAATACATCTGCAACTACACCCGAAAAAGGTTTTGGTCTTTTCAATGAATACTTACGACGAAGTAACTTTACTAATCTGTGATAAATAATACTATGACACCAGCCACCACAGCCTAAATACTGTTGGAAACTAATAAAAAGCTATACTTAGGTAGGTAGAAAGATTAGATGCTGAAAGAGGACATAAGTCAAACTTATTTTCATAAAAACGATATAGGGTATGTATATGTCTAAACAGAAACTGAAAAGCTTCTAAAAAGTCCTTAACTTGGCTGACTGACACTTAGAACAATAACTTTAATGACGTTAATATACTTATACCTAAAATTGGCTTGTTTAAAAAATCATTTATTTTAGAACTCCTAAAATCGCTAGTTCAAACGAAACATAGTTTACATACCTACTTTTCTTTGTTAAAAAATGATCTATATTAAACAACGTATCTCAAAAAATTTCACTAATTAAGTCATAGTTTTTAAATTATTTATGAAGTCATACTCTCAACTTGTTTAAATGTAATTTGTGGTTGACGGTGCCGGTTTCATAATCATTAAGTCTTTGAAAGTATTTATGCACTTTATGTCATTTACATTGTGAAACTGTTTGTTGACCCCAATAAATGAAAATAAGGTCAATTTTTTCTCCATTAATGAGTACCCACATAGAGAGAAAACGACATACTTAGTACAAAATATGCTTATCTGACCTAATAATAAAAAAAATGTATTATTATTACAGATTGTATGACTGATAATGATTTAACTGACATTTTCAATTGTTTGATATTCCAATTTATGTTTAATCATTGAGGTAAACAATATTATTTTGCTTATTGAGATACTTTATAGTATGTACCTACATTCTCGTATTATATTATCACTGACATTTGCATGCCCATAAAATTATGGTAGAATAATGTTGTTCATTCATCATTTTCATATAAATATCATTGTCACGACCCCAATGTACTGCACAATGTTGAGCAAATAAACGTTTCAGTTTGAGTTTCAAGAATTTAGATATAAACTAGTAAAATCTATGATATCGGGACTTCTTCCGTGTTAGGGATCACATTACAACAATTAGTACCCTATGTTATGTACCTCCAAAGTCTAAACTAGTTCTTACTAAAATTTGTTCAATGGCTTAAAAGTCACCATATTTGGCAGAGTTTTATCACATTTTAAATACTTTTTAATAGCAATAATCAGTAAAGGAAATAGACACCCAACATTTATTTCGTTTCCTTTGTGAATTCCACCGGTTCTCATGTCGATTATTCATAAATGACGTGATTGATGGCTAGTGATGAGTTAATTTTGGCCTGCAATTAATGCAATCATCTGTTAACACGTGCGCACGATTCGATTTGATAAACACGCACTATTGAGATGGGAACTAAACATTATCGCCTCTAAAAACGTTTGTTTACGCATGATTTTAACATTTTTTTGCAATTAGAAGGTTATTGTTATTCAGAACCTTCAAAACCATAATTTTTGATGGAGTGCACATCTCATTTTTAACCGTATAGGTCTATGGAAACTTACTCGGAAAATGGATGTACTCAATTTTGAATTTAACAGGTCTAATAATAATCAACCTAATAAAATAAAACATACCAACATACGATTTAAAATATTAGTTTTGTTAGCTATAAAAATAAAACGAATAAGCATGATGTGTACTCATGTAGCAGCCCATTCAAAATTTCGTCCTGTTTGATATCGGGGGCGTAGCTCAGATGGTAGAGCGCTCGCTTAGCATGCGAGAGGTACCGGGATCGATACCCGGCGCCTCCAAAATTTTTTTTTTATTATTTTTTTTCGTGACAGACAACAGATCCTATTGATTTTTTAGGGTTTCGTAGCCTAATGGCAAAAACGAATTTAGATTCGTCATGTCCGAGCCACTTTATTCCAAAACTATGAGGATTACACTGTTGAAACTTGGTAGGTAGATGTATTCTGTAAACCGCTTTACGGATTTTATACAAAAATAAAAAAATATATATTAAGGGGGCTCCCCACACATGGAACTGAAACTGTAAATATTTTTTTTCATCAAACCTATACGTGTGGGATATCTTTAGATAGGACATTATAAAATTACATTGAGGTTTCTAAAACAGTTTTTTCTCAAAGTCAACCGTTTGAATGATATACACTTTCAAAGTGAAAAAATGTGTGTCCCCCCCCCCCCCCTAAATTTTAAAATAAGAAAGTGAAAAATCTAAAAAAATATATGCTGTAGACCTATATAAAAACTTTCAAAGAAAATTTGTTTGAACGAAATATATTATGCAGTTTCAGAGCTAAACCACATTTGCCAAAACCGCAATATAACTTTGTCATTCATACAGACACTATGAAAAACTAAGTTATTTTTGCAGGCGAAAAATTATAGTTACATTTTGGGTAGGTGTATTTAATATAATAATAGAAACTTTATTGCTCACGATACAAAAACAAACACATACAGAGAAAATAACAAAAAAGAGGAACACACAATAGGCGGTCTTATTGCTACATAGCAATCTCTTCCAGGCAACCTTGGGTGAGAGACGAAACCCTTCATGTGCGAGTTCAACTTGCATTTGGCCGATTTTTTATACTTAAATTGTCTAATACCAATCCTATACTTTCCGTAGATACAATCAATTTTTTTTTCTCTTTTTCATAATAATTATTTCAGTCGGGACCAGCATAGAATCATACAAATTAAACTAAACAAATTGTAATCCTATGTACGAGTATAAGTAAAGTAGGTACTTAATTATAATAATCACACCACGCATAACAATTCAGCGATTACCATTAAAATCAATTATACTAATACTTGGATAACTCAACGCATACCGTGTTTACCGTATTGTACTAATTAATAATCTCATATAGTTTTTGATCGGATTTCCTTGGCTCAGCGGTTATTATAATCTTAGATTATAATATAACCCATCGTATTTAGGTTAATACGTTTGTAATAGCTTTGGTTTTATTCGGTTACTGCATATTATATAATAATTGTCAGCCTTGGACTTGCCTTGATCTCTGAACAATGTGTAGGTATAATATAATGACGTTCAGTATTCATTAGTTAAATTAAAAGTAGATCGTAAATAATGAAAAAGCTTGCGATCTCGAAATACAGCGAGTGAGTTGATATTTTTTTTAATGAAAATGTCACATTTAATTTTTCCGTAATTTCCTGTGGTTGAAAAAAAACCTTTCATTCAAATATTTTTCTAACACTTTCAAAGACAACAAAAAGATGTTTCAACGATTTTTTTAAATCTTGCCACATTTGGGGTTCTACCGCCATCCCTTAGCGCAGTATTGTTTCAATCTTACCAATTACCATGCTATTTCGTACTAGCTTGTTTTTTGACGGAAGTTTTGAGACGTCTCCGCTCAATCTTCGCCTCCAAAGTGTGAAGTGTGCAAAAATGTAGAATATTCAATAAAAACAAAATTAGTCAAAATTCTTATGCCATGATGGTTTCTAATAGATGACGGTAGGCTCACATGTGACTAGTATCACTTGAAATCCAATTTGTTTGGGTCTGGTACACTTGCGCGAATCCACTTCCGCGAATGGACATTTGCGGCCATTTGCCGCGCAATTGGCGTCGGAATACAAATCGGCTTCATTTGACAGATGGATGTGACACATTTATTGCTCACGATGATGATGTGGATGGAGGCGACACTGTTTGGCGCAGAGGTACTAAACCCACCTTCTGCGCCAGAGGTCCCTTGTTCGATCACCGGACAAGACAATTTGTGTGCATGTGAACATGAACATGTCTATTTGTCTTCTTCTGTGTGTTTAATAAGTATATTATGTATGGATTTACAAAAAAAAGTATATACGTATGTTTATTCGTTATCCATAACACAAGTTCTTCATGAAACTTAACGTGGGCTAGATAATTGGTATGATTGTATACAGTTATTTATTTATTTATTTATTTGTTATTATTATTATGTTTTATCACTAAGTAGTAAGTAATTAGTTTGTTCGTAGTTAGATAAGTTAGGTTAGTTATTTTCATTTAACTGACTGATTTTACCGACTCTAAAAGAGTAATTTTTTACTTTTTGATTTTTGAAGTCGGTTTTTTTAATTTTTTTATTCTACGAGAATATTTACCTTAGCACACAATATTTTATTGGTTTAATAAACAAATAGAAATCGTACACAACTGATTTAGGGTCGCAGGCTAAATTAATTAACAGGATAATTAGTCTAGAGCATTGGACCGGATTTCCAAAGGTCGCGGGTTCGATTCCCGTCTGAGAATTCACTTGTGGCAGAGTTAATTTTTTCCATTATTTTTCTATTTAAAATTTACCTTAAGTATTTAGTCTAAATTAATTACAACAATCTATCCACAACCACTACAAGGGTACCAAACCAATATATCCTTTAAATAATGAATCCGTTCGCCTTCAGAGCTCAGCTTTGTTCAACACATTTGTTTGAACAAACCTCATTGTTTATTGTTCGTTGTTTTATTTGTTGCCGTAAATCTGCCCGCCAGTTTGTGCTGATTCGGCAATTTTCATTTAGCCTTGACCGGGAACGAACCTTGCTCACACCTTGCACTGCTATGCGCTTGCGAGATCGCCGATTGATAAATAAACTTATGGTTAAATACATTAACCTGTCAGTTAATTAATCATAAGATGTTTAATTGCGAATTTAAGGTATCTAAAATGCTATTTAATTAAGATTTCTTTCTTAATTGCTAACGATTCTAAATTAATGATGTGTAAAAAATTTGAAATGGCTGAAATGCAATTTTTTATTTTTTGTTGAAAGGCATTTAGTTGCTGTTTTTTTTTGTACAGTCGCCTATTCTCTGTAGCTACATTATAAAGATAAATAATGATCTTGATAAAGATATGTGCAAGGTTTTTTATTATTTTCTAAGGCGTAATGCCATTCGTTCTGAAATGCTAAGTGCGATTCATTGGATTAGTGCCGCACCGGAACAAAACTCGGTTGGAAGACAGTGGCCGAATGGGCCTCAGGGTCGACCTGCTTACCCCAAATAGGATGACCATTAACTTCTTTACTTCAGCCATCACAAAAAAGTCTTTAACGAATTCCTTGCCAGTTCTCGTTACAAAGTCTCCCGTAGGATTTTGCAAAGCGAAGGCGCAGCTTCTTTGACGTTCGTAAGTTCTTGTAAAGTCAATTTTTTTTTTTCTAAATAGTCATAAATTAATGTACGGTCAACATCAAGTCAGGCTTTTTAATACACGAACACGAGTGAGGTGGGATTATTATTCTTCGCTTCACTACTACTACTTTAGGAGTAGATACTCGAGTATTAACAACAAAAACTTTTTATAAAAAAATTGAAAACCGTCTTCAAAACACTAAAAAGCAAAAATTAAACCTTTTGGAGTCGGTGCAAGTCAAGGCAAGAAAAATAAAATAGTAGGCCCGTAAAGTAGAATTTTTTTTATGAATAGTTTTTATTTCACAGTTTTTAAAGGTAGGTAGTAATTATCATGTCATCCAAGTAACAAATATGAAATGAAATATATAAAAATGCTCAAAACATAAAAAGTACTGGGTCAAACTAAACCAAATTTTTATGGGACCAATTGGCAACTATTCTGCATCGAACAAAAAAAGAATCACGGAAATCGGTTAAAAAATCTCGGCGTAATCGGTGTACATACATAAAAAATATATATACCAACCGAATTGAGAACCTCCTCCTTTTTTGAAGTCGGTTAAAAATTGTTTACAGCTAGTACTAACTAACTAATATAAATACTGTAACGACATGCTGGAATTTTATACACTTTAAGATAATTACTTACAACGATGTTAAACTAGAAAAACTCTTAGTGGAAAATTTATGTCTTTAACATGCATATTATAAAATTGCAAACATAATGACATAATATGTTTGGATGATTATAGCGCTCATACATAAACAGCGCATCGTTTCATTTAAAATAATTCTGTGATATATTTAAATTACTCACGTTTATCTCGTAATGGGCATAATTTATGTAATCATTACAGGAAGTCACTTATTTACAACAACAAGTTAAGTCAAAGCAATAAACAAAATCAAAATTGTAGTAATTTTTTATTATAAGTTTGCCAAGAAATAATTAATTATTTTATATGCATTTTCATGCAGTAATAGAACACAATAGTTATTTGTTATGCAAGGCTGGAAAGTTGGATTTCGCGGCGAGTTACCTCTTTTGAATCCTGAGTGTAGTAAGGGTTTCAAAGGTACAATCGGGGAACTTCCCGGTTGATCAGTAGAGTTTTTTTAAGAAAGTTATCTCAAAACGTAATTGACTTATAGAAAACGTTTATATCACAAATAATGGAGCTTTGATAGGTATTTCATTTTATGAATAAATAATTTCTTTAACCTTAAAACTTTTCGAAATAACATTTCTTAAAAAAACTCTACTGATCAACCGGGAAGTTCCCCGACTGTTCGTGACGCTAAAAACTTTTTACCTTTTTTTTAAATTTTTTTTATGAACGACGGGCAGACTCTTAGCCTTCATCATACCTGATGTTAAGTATTGATAAGGCTGAAGATGGAAGCGAGCCTCTACCGGAATCCTCAGCCACTGATGAGGAACTGGCTATCTTATCTCTATCTGCCGGAACACAACAATGCTGAAAACATTGTTGTTATGGCGTCAGACTTAGATAAGATGGTGGTAGCTAGCCAGGCGAACTTACAACAAGTCCTACCACCAACCAAACCGAATACAATGTGTAACCCCGCTGGGAATCGAACCCGGGACCCCTGGGTCTGATACCGGTGGTTGTACCACTAGACTACAGAGGCGGTTAAACCGAGGTTTTACCGAGCGCAACACACAATTTTTTCACCTCACAACAGCGAGGAAAATTTTATGTTGTTTTCGTGGTCGACTTTGAGAAAAAAAATTGTTTTAGGAACCTCAATGTCATCTTTAATAACCTAATTATCGACACCCAGCATTAGTTCCATGCATGGGGAGCCCCCTGAATCTTTTATTTTATTATTTTTGTGTGAAAATTGTAAAGCGTAAAACAGAATACATCTACCTACCAAGTTTCAACTATGTAATCTTAATAGTTTAGGAATACTTTATTCCTGCGACCTACGGACGGACGAACAGACAGACGAAAGACAGCAGTCAGACAGACATGAATAATCTATAATAGTTTCGCTTTTTGCCATTAGGTTATAATTAATTCAAAGTTATTTAAAATAGGAATAAATTGTTACTTAAAATAACAATAAAAAGGATTCGGTAAATGTTGACATTGACTTGAGGTACAAGACTAAGACAATTTAAAAGTAAAGGTCACGTGTCACGATCCGAAATCCGAAATAGGTTGTGAAATGTCACCCAGAATAAATATTAAATTCTTAAAACAAATAGTTAAATCTCATTGTTATTGTTTTTATAAGATTCAAGGAACTTAATTAATATAATAAAACTAAAACATATTATTTTAATTGATACAAGTTATTTAAAATATAAATAAAATGTAACATAAAAAGCCAATAGGTAGTGCGATTCGAAAGCATTAGGACATATTTTTTAGTTTTAAAATAAAAAAGTACTTTACCACGCTAGTCCGCGCAGAAATTGAATGATAAAAGCTCCTTTTCCGAGCGTGTGAGGTGAAAAAGCTTTTAAAGCACTTACAAGTTAAGCAAAATGCCAACCAATAAATCCAAAAATGTATTGTGTTAATAATTTACATTAGAATAAATGGCATCACGAAAATGTCATTGTCGCATGCGCTACGATGCGATAATCGAAGAGCTCAGGGGTTAGTACGTTCAGTTCGCGATTGTGGCAGTTAAGCACTTTTCGCTATTATTATTAATATTATTTATTTAATATCAGACAACATAGGTCCATTTGTTAGTAAAACTTAAAACTAATTGTTAGTATAATTACAAAATTCAATGATAAATTAGATATTATTTATACATCACAATAAAATTGACAAGAATTTAATATGAGTGTCATGTGAAGCCATGAGATATCGCACATCATTGTTTTATATACAAGCAGTCTAACCTGCTGGCGATCATGTTCAGGATACTGTTGGTACCTCCCCGCACTCGGCGCACCAGGGATGCACACCTCTTCCGCATCGTTGTATAGAAACAGTCTACGCGTGCTTCAGCGAACATCCCTGATGCACTACAGAAGCGACGCAATCCCAACAGCACAATGAATGCTTTGTTATATTGAACGCGAAGGGCACTATAGGACTTTTGAGTATATCTTGCCCACAGACTGCACGTATAAAGAGATGTACAGTAAGCTCTAAAGAGTGTTATTTTAAAATTATGTGAGCTACGTGCAAATCTGCGAGCAAGCATGTTCGCTCTCACCGACAGCGCCCTGCGTTCCCTCGCTATGATCGGCCATGAAACCCGTAGTTTCGGCCTAAGTTACGGACGTTTCCTACCCCATATCACCTACGGACAGCTTATTAGTTCGGAGATCGAACTATGAATGAAGAATGAATGAGAATACGTTTTGACATTGTCCCTACTCCCAATGTGTTTGTGCCGTTTGTTCAAAACTAGTACATCCGAAATCAATAGAGAGTAGGCTCCATCCGTAGTTTCGGGAACCAGTCTCCTCACAATGCAGGTCACACTCAAATAAATAATTATCTATCTCTGTATTAGAATTAAGTGCACCTATTGTGATGAGAAAATAAATTGTTGTTTTGTTTATTTATAACTTACGGACGGGGGCCCGTATGTTAGTTGACGGGCTTAGAGAGTAGGCCTCCTGTACCCTAGCTTCCTCATTCCACGGAATAAATCTTGAGCTTGTTTTTATTCTGTGTCCATGTTTCGGAAAACACGTTAGGCGTCTAAATCTGTTGGCTACACCCAACAATCCGCATAGGGCCCGAGAAGTTGGGATCATCCTTTTATCCATGTATCTATAAGTTTGACTGTCTCAGTAGTGGATATATTAAAAAAACAACGGGCTGCACTCTGGGAGTACCGGCAGAAGTAAAAACCGCTTAAACGAAAATAACGATCAAAATCCACTATATCTTCACCACAACTTCATAAAAAGTTGATGAAAACGGAGACCAACTTGATTAGGCATGTAAATCCATATATGAAAGTTGGTAGTAATGAGAAATCTTTACATTACGTAGGTCTTTCAAGTATGAAACTTCATGTAATTTGAAATAGGTCAACGGTAAATGGTCTTACGAACTTTCGATCAGGGTCACGTGTCCGACTTTAAATTTTTTTACCCATTCCAAAAAATTAAAACTCTGATGTGCACAACGCCGCTAAAGAAGTTTTCACTTCAAAACACGATTGATACATACGCATTGTGATCTACCTGCGGCCAACTGTGATTAATGAAAAGTCCCTATTTCACTAGCAGCATGGTTACCCCACCCTTATTGTCATGTACCAATGCAATCGTTTAATTGTTCCACTGTCCGGTCATCCGGATATTAAGAAACGATACAGCCGGCGCTCGTCCGATCATATCCGGACAGATGCCATAAAAGTTGCGGTAATAATGGTCTTTGTTCTATAGATTGGCGCGAAAATGGAATCCGAGGTCGTAGAATTTTGACACTCAGTGTAGGTACTAATGAGCCAGAGATAATTTTGTCTAATCTTTTCCTAGACAATTTCATTTTTTATTGCCATAATTTAGGTCTTTAGTGCGTTGTGCTTTTAGTCTCGGGTTATGTGCCTATTGAACATGCATAATGTTATGATTCACTCGCATTTTAATGGCAATGCCAAAAAACCCGAGCAATTTAGTAAGAAACGGAAAAAATCAAAACCTGATTCACAGCTTCAGATAAAAAAATTAAATCACGGTACTTACGTTATTATGGTCTCTTTTGGCGACAAATACTTACGTATTTGTTTATTTTTCATTTTTATAAACGACGGGAGACGCTTTTTAGCACTTATAAAATAATATTATTAAAAAGTTTACAGTTTTTTGTGTCCGATATTATAATTTTAAAAAATATATCATGTTATAGGCATTAACAACAATGACTTGGTATTAAACACAGTCTAAAAATGTTTTAGTGACAAAACAAGCTTCTCTGTAAAAAGAAAATTGTCTTAATGTATTTCAAGACATGTCCTTGAATTTAGTCTAAGCTCTAATCGCTTCGAGAATAAGCTGATTTGATTTAATGTTTCTCACGCACAACCATTTAAGCTACTTAATTCAATTGAAGCATTTAAACCAAGTATCCTTTAACAAGGGTAAAACGATTCAAGTGCAGAAACCAGTCTAATTTAAGAAGTACCTCAAGGTCGCCATTAAAATTGTAACAAGAAGCGAGAATTAAATATTTTCGTCTGCAATGCTGTTCGTGCTTAATGGGCGAAAAGCTAATTTTAAACTCGTTTTATTAAAATCGTTAGCACATAAAACTTGACATTTTGACATTGAGTGAGCTCTTATCACTATTGCTATAAGATCGTTTCTGAAAAGAAACTGTTAAGTTTCATGAAGAGACTTTTAGTTACATTGTATGTCTAACTAACGCACTAAAACTACTATTGAATTTAACTGGATTCTAGCAACAGTTATTAAATAAATTTCATACAAACACCGATTATCTAGCCCACGTTAAGTTTCATGAAGGACTTGTGTTATGTATAATAGATAACGGATAAACATACTTATATACTCTTTTTGTAAATACATACATAATATACATATAAAACACCCAGACCAAGACAAATAGACATGTTCATGCACACAGATATTTGTCTTGTCCGGGGATCGAACCCGGGACCTCTGGCGTAGAAGGTGGGTTGAGTAGCCCTGCGCCAAGCAGGTCGTCGTAGTAAATCATCATGATTTCGATATAACGTTTAAAGTTAAATCAGTTAAAGCTACTACTATTTAAAGAACTAAACACTAATAATTGTTGTCTAATTGTTATAGTTCATTCATAGAGTATTTAAAGACAATGCTAGAGTTCGAAATCAATTAACTTTTATTTATTAGATAATTGTGTTTTGGTGTTATGTTACTTATTTAAAATCAAACAAACATACAAATGTTTGATGGTATTACGACAAAGAATAAAAGCCACAGTTATTATCATTTTTTATGAATGTCGGGGAGACTCTTAGCCTCCATCATACCTGATGTTAAGTATTGATAAGGCTGAAGATGGAAGCGAGCCTCTCCTGGAATCCCCAGCCACTGAGGAACTGGCTATCTTATCTCGAACTGCCGGAACACAACAATGATGAAAACATTGTTGTTATGGCGTCTGGCTTAGATAAGATGGTGGTAGCTAGCCAGGCGGACTTACAACAAGTCATCAGCCTGAGGACGTCCACTGCTGGACATAAGCCTCTCCTAGCTCACGCCTATAGCGGCGTTCATAGGAGGCTATTAGCCTATTGCTACCACGCTGGCCAGACGGGTTGGTAGAGGGTTTGTTTCAAGTTTACCTTCTCTCGCACAGGTGTTCAATGCGTCGAGCCTCTTACGACATCCCAGGCATGTAAGGGAGTGGTGACACGTGTATTCTTAGGCCGTCACCACACGGCATACCACCACCCAAACTGAATACAATATGTACCCCCGCTGGGAATCGAACCCGGGACCCCTGGGTCTGATACCGGTGGTTGTACCGGTTGTTGGTGGTTACCACTAGACCGTAGAGGCGTTTAATTAGTCTAAGAAAAGACATCAACGAAATAATGATAATATCAATAACGTGAGAATTTTTTTTTACTAGTACATAAGTAGGCACATATTTAGAGTATTAATCATGTTAAAGTATCAAGACTAGTATGATAGAATATGATTAACCAATGTACTTAGACATATTAGTCACAACAATTATCGTAACATTTATCTAACAAAGCTACAAGGATGTGTAATTTAATTATGTTACTACTAGATTCACTTTGTTATAAATAAAGAAATCGTTGAGCTAACCATTTAACGTGCGAATTAACTAACATCAAAGTGTCTAAAAAGTCCTCTAACGTAATGAATAAACACCGCTAACTAAGTAAGCAATTTTTGAAGTGAAAACTTATTTAGCGGGGTTGTGCACATCAGAGTTACAAAAATTTGGGATGGGTAAAAAATGTTAAAGTCGCGTCAGGACACGTGACCCTGATCGAAAATTCGTAAGACCATTTACCGTTGACCTATTTCAAATTACATAAAGTCTCACACTTGAAAGATCTACGTATATTAGTTAATAACAACCATATTATAAAGATCTCTCATTACTACCAACTTTCATAGATATTGATGTCAGGTCAGTTTTAATGGATTTACCTGCCAAATCAAGTTGGTCTCCGTTTTCATAAACTTTTTATGAATTTGTGGTCAAGATATAGTGGATTTTGATCGTTATTTTCTTTTAAGCGGTTTTCACTTCAAATACAAATACAAATATGCAAATACAAATATTTTATTTGCAAAACACAGTTATAATAGATCTTATAATATGACATACAGGTACATGTGTTTAGCCTGCTCGCAGACATGCAAAATTTTTAAAATTGGAAGTTACAGTCACTACAGACACTAGATATTTAGCTAATTTTGCCATTCCAAATATTCCTTAGAACTATAAAAACATTTTTCTATTAGCCATTTAGTAAGTGTCTTTTTAAATAAGACTCCATTTAGGTCCTTGAAAGTTTCAGGAAGCAAGTTATACATTAATATACTCATGTTAAATACATTTCTTTTATATATATCCTTGCGGCTGGGAGGTTGATACATTAAGTCTGCATATCGTTTCCTTAACTGTCTAGAGGTAACTTCTTGGCGGGTTTTGTAGTACAAAGGGAAAGATTTAATAAAAATACATGCTTCTCTTATGTAAAGGCAGGGCAACGGTAACATACCATATTTTCTAAAATATGGTTTGCAACTGTCTAAGTACCAGATGTTGCTCAATGCCCTGATACATTTCTTCTGTATCAATAAGGCTCTCTCTACATCAACAGAGTTCCCCCAAAGCACCCCTTCTGCCGGCACTCCCAGAGTGCAACCCGTTGTTTTTTGTTTTTAAGTTATGGCTTCTTCCGTTTTATTGTTTATTTTCTAAGGAGTTTAGAACTGTGTGAGTGTCAGTGTAGCAGAATTTGCTTTTAATTTTTTGAAGGCAAGAAAACTTACGAAAAGCAATTTTCATATAATATAAATAAATGAATTGTCAGGGAATTCACTTAGCGAACATGCTTTAGGGCCTTTTTAGACCATCTGGTTATGCGTAGGCAGTGGCAGTAATTTACGGTGGTATTGTCTTGTTTTCGCACGGATATTGGGCAAAGTCTGTGTTAATATGGGTGAGACGCCATTGTGAATTACAAAGTATGATGAGTGACTGACTCGAGCGTTGGCAAAGACAGACCGTGTCAAAGGGTCTTCTATGAAAGACAGATCGCGATAGCAGGGGGCCAATTCTGCTAATATTTAGTCGTAATCGTAACTCAATCGTGTTTCAATAGTAATGTTTTTCAGTGTAGACAAGTGAGTGACAAGATTGACTCCAAACATTGTCAGAATTGGGCCCCAGGGCCTTTCTATTAAAAATACTGAATAAATTATTAAGTACTTCATTGTTTTTATAAAATTTTGGATAATTGATGCTGCTTGCTGATGAAGTCTCCCAATTACCACTAAGCGGTCTCCGGTGACCGCGCTCGACTTTACGCGCTACGCGATGTCAAACTCTATTGTGTAAATTCAAATTCAAATTCCGAATTCCAAATTGATTTATTGCTTAGAGTCGATTTTATTTATGCTAAGAAAAACAAAAGTCAAAAGCTGTTTTGATGGGCCGAATTAGTATTCCTTTGATTTATCGATTTTGGTTTTCGGCGTAAACCCCCAATGCTAGCCTAGAATAGCACAAATATTGTCTTTTGTATTGTAAGGGTTGATTAAAGATTACAGTCATATGAAAATCGTGTTCTAGAATCTTGACAACTGCTATCGTCTATTCCTCGAAAATAAATGAAAAAAAAAAAAAAATGAATTAGAAGTTCTGTTGGTTAGCCTGTCTTCTAACGTTTTTAGATAACTCCTCAAAAGGAAAAAGGCGGTTACTGGTTGGACAAACTAATCGGGATTTCAGGCATTAAAAATACGCTCTTAAAAAACTTTATGTAAAGTAAAAATTTAACAAGTTGAATAAGTTTTGTTACTTAGATGGCTTCTTTAATTGCTTCTAACTATTCAATTAATATCTCGATATAAATTATAATGAAGCAACCAATAGTGATGTCTTAATGAAAGAATTGTCTTCGCCTCCTGACGTGCTGACATATTGGTTCATATGGCCAGTCACAGCTGAGTAATTAAAATGGCCATTATTTTAAATGACTAGGCAGGTCGATCGTTGCTTAATCTGTTGAAAGAAAACGGTTCTATTATTATAATAATTGTATGAAATGACAGATGATGCGTTTAGAATCATTTAAATATGAATAGTTAAATGATTAATATTCTTAGAATGGACTTTATTTTCAATGCGTTGCATCTTGCACATCTTGAAATGTTTATAAAACAACTTCACAAACAAAAACATGATTTATAGTTACAGATTTGTCTTTTAATTTTGTATTTTGCTATCCCAGGTAAACGTCATTGCATTTCAGTATTCTGGTTTATGTTGAAAGGGAAGGAAAATTAATTAAAACCACTGTTATCTGAACCGCCTCCTTGTTTTGTGGTAGCAACCAACAACCAAATCTGGGTCTGACCAGTCTTAATGCGTTCCGAATCACACTATTTACTTTTTGTTATACTTGATTCTTATTTTAAATAGCTTTAAATTAATTATAATGCTCCGTTTTGGTTTTATTATATTATTTTAGTTCATTGAATCATAAAAACAATAACAATAAGATGAAACTATTTGTTATAAGAATTTTATATTAGGCTGGGTGAGATTTCACAACCTATAATTGGATTTCGGACTGTGACATAAATCTTTATTCTCATGTCAGTGTCAACATTTACGGAATCGTTTTTTATTCTTATTAATAAGTAACAATATATTCCTACTTTAAATATATATACTCCCTTTTTTATTTTTTTATATCTTTAAAACAACGAGAATAAGGTATATTTAGATTAAACTTTATGTTTAAAATTTTTTTACCGGAAGTTGACCGCGGAAACAACCATAAAATGTTCCTCGCTGTTGTGGGGTGAAAAATTGTGTGTTGCGCTCGGCAGAAAATTTTTTAGCGTCTTGTACCTTTGAAATCCTCGCTTCGCTCAGGATTCAATAGAGGTAACTTGCCGTTAAATAACCAACTTTCCAGCCTTGCATAGCAAATAACTATTCTGTTGCCATAACTATCAAATTACATAAAATTGATTGCTATAATTTCATTCTTCATAATCAATCAAACGCCATAACTACTTTATTCTATAATTAAATTTGCTTTACATTTCATTTTCAATATATTTAATATCCAAAACAATAATTTACCATAAAACCTATACTGACTATTTATTTATTGATTTTAAGTATTAGAATTGTATACAAACAACCATGCAGGCAGACATGCATTATGTAGCCAGGCATGCATTATGCAGCCAGGCAAGTGCAACATGCAAGCAGGCATGCAACATGCAAGTCTCCTGTCACGGCTCCGGCGCTGCGGGGTTCCGGCGGTCCCACGCGTACTTATCGTCACAGATGGCTTTCGCTCACCACCGCAACTGCCCGCCTGGGGTTTGCATACTATTCTAGTACTTAAAGTCAATAAATAGTAAGTTTAGGTTTTATGGTAAATTATTGTTATGGATATTAAATATATTGAAAATGAAATGTACAGCAAATAAAATTATGGAATAAAGTAGTTATGGCATTTGATTGATTATGAAGAATCAAATTATAGCAATAAATTTTATGTTATTTGATAGTTATGGCAACAGACACGTTTCTAATGGAATTATGGCAAATGAAATTATATCAAACGAAATTATTGCATTTGAAAGTTTTTCTAAAAAATAGCTAAATCAACAGATCAACAGCAACAATCAATATATCACGAATTTAATCAGTGGCGAGTAATCACCGGTCAGACAAGACCATGATTAAGATAGCTAATCGATCCAGTTAATTAATTGTATCGAATGCCTGAATTGATCTACCATCGATTAGCACTGTCGAACGGGCATTGTGCAAGCCGTGTTTCACACACGTAATACATATTTAGACAAACTTTAAATATATTTTTAATTCCTCTTTTGTAAGGTAGTATTTTTCGCCAACTGTCTCTGTCTAGTAATATAATTTTTGAATAATCTAAAACGAACTAAGTATATAATTGACGGGCTGACTTGCCAAAAATATATACTCTTAAATCCCAATTTAAAAGCCACAGGCTGTGAAGCTCGGTGGTGGACTTTGGACATTTGGACTTTGTGGAGCACCGGCTCGACAACAAAGACTGATGGATTATTTGTTTGGCAGTCAGTTTAACGGCGATTTATCCGATGGCATGTGCTTTGTTTATGTCGATGATTTAGTCGTCGCCAGCTCCAGTTATGAAACTCACATAAAAATTTTAAATCGTGTTTTTGAGAAGCTTAAAGGCGCCAACTTAACGATTAATATGCATAAGTGTAATTTTTTTCGTAAATCTTTAAAGTATTTAGGATATGTCGTTGATGAACACGGTTTAAGAACAGATCATGAGAAAATCCAGGCAATTCTAGATTTTCCAACACCGACATCTTCAAAAGAAGTTAAAATGTTTCTCGGTACCTGTTCATGGTACCGCCGTTTTATTAGAAATTTTTCAACCATAGCTGCGCCTCTTAATGCTTTAACTAGTAACAAATTAAAGTTTTCTTGGACCACAGAGGCTGAACAAGCATTTAATTTATTGAAAAATGCATTGGTGACAGCGCCAATACTCGCATGTCCTGATTTTTCCTTACCATTTGTGGTACACTGTGACGCATCTAGCTATGGAATAGGTGGGATGTTGTGTCAAAATTTTGATGGCATCGATCATCCGATCGCATACATAAGCCGTTCTTTAAACAAGTGTGAGCGTAACTATAGTGCCACAGAAAGAGAGGCTTTGGCTGTGGTTTACGCTGTAGAGAAGTTTGAACCGTACTTAGGTACGAGACCCTTTAAGGTTGTTACGGATCATGCTTCATTGAAATGGTTTATGAAGTTAGAAAACCCTAGTGGTAGGCTTGCGCGTTGGGGTTGTCGCTTATCTCAGTTTGTTTTCGAGATCGAACACAGAAAGGGGAAGGATAATATCATTCCCGACACCTTATCACGATTGCTCAAATGCGATGCGATTAATGTTACAGGCGATGATTGGTATGATCGTGTTTTTAACGGGTGTCAAACAACACCACAAAATTTTCCAAATTTTCGCGTCGAAAATAACGTTTTACTCCGTTACACCAAATCAAAATATAATTTAACTGGAGAATTTGATTGGAAAAAAGTAATACCAAAGGGTGCCCGAGAACAAATTATCTTTGAACATCATTTTCCTCCTACGTCCGGTCACTTTGGCGTATTTAAAACTCATCGGCGACTAGGTTTGCAATATTATTGGCCCGGAATGTTTAAAGATGTCTCTGAGTTTGTGAGCAAGTGTGATGTTTGCGCTTCTTATAAGCATTCCACAAAACTAACACCAGGACAAATGGGCGAGCCAAAGCGGTGCTACCGTCCATTTCAAGTGGTATCAGCCGATTTGGTGGGTCCTTTGCCGAAATCACGCAAAGGTTACATGCATTTATTAGTCATAACCTGTTGTTTTTCAAAATACACCTTGTTGTTTCCCTTGAGGCGAGCTACGAGCGCGGCCGTTGCTGAAAAAATCGAAAACCAATTATTTTTGATTCACGGAATACCGGAGACCGTAATTGCAGACAATGGAGTGCAATTCACGGGAACTGAATTTCGTACGATTCTAAATAGATACGGTGTGCGAAATTTCCATCTAGGCCCTCGCTACACGCCTCAAGTTAATTTGGTTGAGAGGTATAACAAAACGGTTATGACTGCGGTAGCATCGTACGTCAAAAATGACCATCGATCGTGGGATTCTAATATTTCGAAAATACAATTTGCATTAAATAGTGCAGTAAATGAAACTACAGGTTTCTCACCATTCTTCTTAGTACATGGTCGAGAACCTGTTGTGAATGGCTCGTTTTACCAACAGACCGACGGGAGTGAGTATGACATTAATATGCCTAGGGAGGAGTATGCGGGTGAACTTGGTGTTTTACGCGACATTTTTACGACAGTTCGCGGACACTTAATAAAGGCTCACCAGCAGAACGCTAAATATTATAACCTCCGAAGGCGTCCAGCATCATCATTTTCCGTAGGCCAAATTGTTTATAAAAAATGTTATACTCAGAGCGATGCAGCCCAGTATAAGGCAGCAAAGCTTGCACCCAAGTATGAGAAATGTAAAATACGTAGAGTAATTTCTCCTCTAGTACTTGAACTAGAGACTGTAGATAGTAGTAGATCGTTGGGCATTTGGCATGTCAAAGACATTAAGGTGTAAATATGTACTTTTGACTCCGTGTGATGTCGGAGCGAGAATAATATCACCCCTACACGGGAGTCGTAAAAGGCGACGAATGTCTTAGCTGCACAAATCATCACCGTAGTGCCTACTCCGTGTGATGTCGGAGCGAGAATTATATCACCCCTACACGGGAGTCGTAAAAGGCGACGAATGTCTTAGCTGCACAAATCATCACCGTAGTGCCTAATCCGTGTGATGCCGGACTTAGAATAGTATCATTCCTACACGGGAGTCGTAAGAGGCGACGAATGTCTTTTTATTACCAGCTCAAACTACACCTTGGCAGCTGTGGGTTATAGGTCATGGGGGTCTGACCTATGCAGGCGCAGGTTTGAAGGGCTAGTGCTCCGCTTGTGTCCTGTGTGGATGTAAATTGTGTATAAAGTTAGGTTACGCGTGCTGTTTGCCCAGCGTATGTAAATATCTACTTTTGTATTTTTTGTATATATGTTTATTTGTTAATATGAAGTTTTGGGACACTAGTGTGCGACCTGTGCTTAGGGCCACACACAGGCGTAGTTAAGGTTTAATTTCTTAGTGTGGGGGTCGTTTTCTATTAGACCTTCCCATCACAAAGATGACTGGAGCCTAAGTGTATTTGTATATAATATTTTTGTTTTTTCTTTTGACTCACAGTTGTACCACCAACGTAACCGTGTCGGCTTTTAATTAAGCCATTCACTCGAGCGGTTTGTAACTCGTTAAATAAGCCTTTACTATATTTTTTCTGGAGCGGGTAGTGACTCTATTCTATGGCTTAGACACGGGAGCTTGTGATACAAATGTGAATCAACTCATTACTTAGTTTGGCTTTGTAAATATTATGTTTAATAATTTTGTCATATCTTATGGTTTTGCATTAGGTTGAATTATGTTTCACCATCGCAACCGTGTCGGCCTTTAAATAAGCCTTCACTATATTTTTTTGGAGCGGGTAGTGACTCTATGGGTTAGACATCGGAAGCATGTGACACTTTAAACCAACTCCATAAGTTTGCATTACGTTTTTGGTTTGGCATGCTTATGATAGAATTTTTTCTGCCTAATAAGTACTTAAACTTTTCTTCTGCTTTTTTTCTCCAAAACATTTTTTTATCTTAGTACAACGCTGAGGGCAGCGTTTCGTTTCTCCCTCGCGTTCGAAACTTTTATGGGAAGGGGGGTATTGTAACGTTGTGTTTTTTCAAAACAACGTTTCATTTTAATATTTATTTATATTGCATCTTATTTATTTAATCACAATCATTTATTATTATATTTCAATAATTTTCCTTAATTTATATTTATTTCGTACATGCGACCTCATTTCATCCATACTCTTTTTTCAAACTATCAACCTCATTGTATAAAACTCCTTGGTATCTATGTAATATTTGAAATAAGTTTTAAATCATGTTCGACCTCATTTAAAAATATTCAAGTATTCTACCTATCCTTTTCACACACACTCTTATTATCATTCATCCTTTTTACTCATTTCTTTTTTTCTGGACGATGGGGTTTCTTCGTCGTTTTCCCGCGTTTTCGTGCCGCGCTTGGAAAAGATTTTTCACTTTTTCACGGGACGAAGCCTGATTTTGCTTTGCAATTTAGAATTGAGAATTTTGTCTATAATTTTTAAATATCTAACACATTTTATTGGTAAGTATTTGAAAAGTATAAATACTATCATTATTGAAGTTTTCACAAAATTTACATAGGTTTAATATCTTTTAGCTTCATCTTGATACACGTTACGTTACTTGGACTTGGAGATTTCTTGGAGGAACTTTCATTTTAATTAAAAGAAAATTGATAAATTAAAGGGTACGTATTATTTTCTTTCTTTTAATTAATCTCTTAGGTAGTTACCTATATATGTATATTCAAGATGTTTTTACTTAAGTAGTTACTTTAACTAACGTCTTCTTTTTTCCCGTACTTTCCAGGAGGGAAGAGGAGGGACCAACCAACTAACTCACAACTCGTTTATCGAGATCCATACATATTTTCATTTATAATAGATCGATATCTATAAAACAAGTTGCCTCATTTCCTAAGCTGAGTCTGAATGAAAACAGTCTGCGGAGTTCTAAGTACCGGTCCTGATCTTTAGGACCTGACTTTAAACAAGTAAGGGCGTTCCTGTTTTATACCTTATGTAGCGAGGAGACGCGACTTCGGGTGGCTATCTCTATTTTCCACCGTTCCCTACAACCGACGCGACTTCAGGCAGCGATCATTGTATTTCCATAAACTACGATTTAGTATAAATAGTTTTTAACGATTTGAAGTAATAATCTAAAAGTAATTTTCATTTTAAGAGAGCAAAAGATTAAGGTAACCACCCCCAGCTAAATAATTGTTTTGAACAAAGTTTAGGTTTATATTTAATTACATACAGTTCCTGTAAATGTTTTTCTATTTTTTTATTATACGCTTGTACTTAAACTCAGTTTTATTTTATCTTTATTTTTAACCTGCTCACACTGTTCCCCGTTCCTTAGCCGGGCCGGGAAATAGTCTTGACAGTGGCGTTCGTCCTTTAATTGTGGCAGATAAGCTTTCACTGAATGTATGATCAATAATCAATCACCCATTCTGTGCCTCCATGAATCTTGAGCCTCCACCGTGCTTCAAATTGGTCCTGCCTACATTTTGTAGTCGTTAGCACCCACCATTCCGCATTTGGTCCAAGATTTGTTCGCTGAATTAATAATATAAATATTATTAAAATGTAGCAAGACGTCTTGTAACTATTGTGGGAGTTGATCGATTTTGATCGACATATCAGAATCTCTAAATCAGTCAAAAAGTATGTTTTGATCGAAGGCTTACAGTCAAAGGTTTCGAAAGAACATTATTGATAACAGAACAGTAACATGAAGTTGTCATACCGACTTCAAACAAGGATTGGCGTTTCCTCGCAGTAAAATGACCCACTCTCTAAACTAGGTACTATTCGGATTGCAAATGCAACAAAGCTTTTTCCATAGTTAACTTTAGATATAGTAGGATCTTTCATTTCATTTTTTTTTACCTTTTAGCATAGAATACTATTATTGAGTTAGTAGATTTTATAAAAGAAATTGAGAGTAACATTGTCTAAGCGTCACTTTAATAGCCACGCCACTCAACACCTAAACGACGCCACATTTGACTTGGTTGGGTAGGTCAAAGAAAGCAACAGGGTGCCAGGTCAGCCCATGGTCTACAGTAAATAGTCTTCGAAAATGCCCTGCATTGAATGGCTGTTACTATCTGCACTAGACAGCCAGCGGCTGGCACATTCTATGTTTTTCTTTCGCAACCAGTCCTGCATTCCAAAGCCTTCAACATGGGAGACAAAGTATTTTTTCTACAATATAAAAAGTAACGTACTACGTCTAAAATGCAAAATTAGATGGCTGTTTCATCTTAGTCGATAGTCAAACATTTGTAAAAAAAAATCTTTCGAATGCGAGGATATTTCTCTCATTGATGAAACGACGGTAGTCAACAACGTAGAAAGGTGAAGATACTGGAAAAAATCGACGTGTCCTCATAGGTCTCTGTAGCATAATTGGTTAGTGCATTGGGTCGGATTCCCCAGGATGTGGGTTCTAATCCTGTCTGAGCGACATGAGAGAAGTTTATGATTTTGTAATTTTTGCATTTTTCAATGCTATTTTTATACTTATGGTAAATTTTAAATAGAAAAATATTGGAAAAAATTAACTCGGCCACAAGTGAATTCTCAGACGGGAATATAACCTTCACTTGTGGCCGAGTTAATTTTTTCCAATATTATTCTATTTAAAATTTACCATAAATGAGAGAAGTTGCTTTTTTCTAGCATATTTTCTTGTTTAATATTTATCACATAAAAGTAGCATTGTAAAATGCAAAATTAAAAAGTTATAAGTAATGTACTGTTCTAACATACACTATGTTGTTTGCATAGAAGCGGATGTGCATGTCATCATTGATCATGATGTATGGGCCTCACGACAGATTCGTGAAAAGCCGTGTTATTGGTAAGTACATTCACTGGCGACAGTGGTTCCAAAAAGTAGAACACAATAAGGTTTAGATAATTATTGTTGTTTGATAAATTTATGATCCGCATTGTTTTGTCTTTGGAACAATTTTCCATTAAATACTTAGTTTTGGCATTTTAAAACTTGCTCTGACCAAACACAAGCAAATGTAATTGTAGTTGTTAATATTTATTATTATGCAAAAATATACCTCGCTTTGAGCTGGTCGTTTTATCAAATGTGACTAAAATCAACTTTCATCGGATTCGATAGAAATATTTTTGCGAATGTTTGACAATCGAGTAACATGAAATAGTTATTTAAGTAACTATAATTTTTAAAGTTTGTAAATAATGGCAATTTATTTAGAATAAATCCTAAACTAAAAAAAATTGACGAGCCTTTCAAAGACGAAAGTTACGTAAAAAAATAAAACATCGATTACAGTAAAGATTGGTATAATTACCTCAATACTTAGTCCATAGACATAGTGTTATATATGCAAATCATAGTTGACTTTTGATAATTTCCATTTTTTTTGTACAATGTAATTTTTTAATGAATTTAATAATATACTTTTGACTTTTGTATTTTTTTTTTTATTTTATTCTAATTTTAATTTCATTTTGTTAATTTTAATAATGATTCTATTTCTTTTTATGTCATATTTAATTTAAATTGTAAGTGATAAATGTGATGATATGGACCTTGTCTGAAATAAATTTATTTTATTTTATTTTTATTTTTATAATATGCATAGCGTTCAATAATTAAGTAACTTTAGTGGTTCATAAACCATAATGGCAAAATCCTTAGTCACTTTTGCTTCTAATAGTACCGTAGTCGACAACATGTTTGAACTTATAAATCACTATTTGTAGACTTTATTCAACTATGAAATAAGCTTAAAACTTTCATATTTTGAGTGACATTATGTTCTTCTATCGCATATTATTAAACTTTTATCTATTGTAAAGACTTTCTCTTGTACTCTAAATACATTAGTTGCACTGTGCTATTGTTGTAATTTCGCAAAAAATATGTGCTATTCATAAAAATAAGTGTGGATGTGGAATATGTTTTGTGAAAAATCGTTGTTTCCAAATTGTAGTTTTGTAACGAATAATATTGATACACGTTTTGGTTTCCACAGATACTAAAAGGAAACGCGTCACATAACTGAGTTTGTTAATAATTTTAAAGTAATTTAACTTCTATAATAACTATAATTTATGAGTGTCGTGTACTTGTAAACAACTATATAATTTGCGTGTCGCTAGGAATCGCTAAGTGGTCATAGTGAATATGGGCCCTGAACATTTTCCCCCAGGAAACATGGGTCGAACATGGGTCGGTCTTGTCGAACAATGTCTCTCAAGACGACAACCTGTATAAAGCGAAGAGGAAAAATAAGATACGGAAGGCAGAGCCTACCATCTTGAGGGAATAATAATTGCGCAGGAGAGAAACATGGGTCGAAATCTTGGGAGATTTCGATTTTGACATTAAGAAATGTTGGTGAAATCAGGCATGATACTACCTCAAACTTTTGTAAAAGTACTCCCACATTCTCCTGTAATATAACAATTCAAAACAGATTTTCACTATCAGTAATAATAACAGTATAATGACATACATTTCTTAAAAAGAAAACTTATTGACAATGTTACGTACCGGGCTAATAGTGGATCACTAAGTTGTCATAGTAAATAAGGGCCCAGAATCGATGTCAGCTGCCTAGATTTCCAGGAAAACAACCGCTTTAAATTAACGCCGTTTATTGTTTGACTACACCTAAAGGTTCCATTATAACACAATCAGTTGTTATTAAACATCACTTAAGACAAATCGGTCACACGACAGTTAAATAATGGTTACTGGACGATATGCATTAGATTATTATAACCTCTCGATTTGTTTACGTAACGATGTTCATCTCTTTGTTATAACAAATTATAGCTTGCAAATTTAGACCGACATTGGGAAATAGCTCGAGGCTTAGAGAGGAGTCTCTATACTATTATAATATTGATTCTAAGAGGTACGATGTCATAATTTCCTCCTACAGATTGATACAATATTTGTGACAAAATAGAATATAACAAAACAGAAACGTTGCAACTTGTTATTAGGAATCAAGTCTCTCATTTTGATTAATTAAATTAAATTTTAGTCGATGCGACTGTGATATTATCATGTATTAATTATTATGTTTAAGTAAGCTTCATCTGTTTTAAGAAATAAATAAAGTTGAATTGTATTTCAGTAACAAAACCCCAAAAAAGTAAGCTCATGTTTTGAGCAGTTAGTAACAAGGTGGATTACACCATCTAACTTTAACGATAACTATAGCTTTAACCGTGGAAAAGTATAGAATTTGACAGCTTTGACATTAACAAATCTCTCAAAGTTAGCTGGTGCAATTTAGCCTTAGACTGGTTTTATAAAAAATAATAAGGGTTAAAGTTAGTAAGGTCTATGTAAACGAAGTCGATTGAGGATTCCGGGAGAGGCTCGATTCCATCTTCAACCTTATCAATACTTAACATCAGATATGATGAAGGCTAAGAGTCTCCCCGTCGTTCATAAAAAAAAAATCGTTTTCATGGTCACCAACTTGATCCATATATCGATATTTATAGCTGCAGACTTCAAATATGTCGGCTTGGTTGCAAATTATCGCTGGATAATTAATTTTATAGCATCATTTATTTTTGTGTGTTGTTATGTTAGATTATACAGGGTGGAAAAAATCTATGGGCCTTGGAGTGGAACTAACTTGATCCTTTAGTTAGCCCATTTTACTGAAAGGAAACATTCCTTTTTTTTTTTTTTTTTAAGAAACACAACAGCATGAAACATTAAAAAAAGAACGCTTGCTACACCTAAGAATCGAACCAGCTAAAATCTTAGAAAAATATATTCTGTACTTTTATACCATCAATCGAAAGGGTCAATCAAAAGGATCAACTCTCTCTAACAAACATAGTAAATTAAATTAAAGGAAACACATAAAAACTCAACTTATAAACTCAATAGGACGGATAAAGCACTTTTATAACTTTTATATAAAGGATTTAAGATAGTTTCCCCCCAGGGCCTATAGATTTTTTCCAACCTGTATACAGATTGTGACGTTTTAATATTCTGTTAATTAAAAAAAGAGTTATAAATGTCAATTTATATGGATTAAATCTCAAGAAAAGTGAAAACGAGTTTGTTGGACAACAATGACATACATTTTAAAATGTTGCTTCAGTAGTAGTTATATTTAACTAGTATCCACATGAATAATTTTTAAGATCCGAGAAACCAGTATCTCTTCCCACGATCTTATCAAAAGCCAAAATTCATCGCAATAATGCTAAAGGCTAGTACTAAAAGCAATACTTTTAGTATAATTGCGATACATCTTGAATTTAAGCTTACTGCGTAAAAAAACTTTTTAGTTTTGTATGAATTTAAGTCTAAGGTACCCCAGGTACAATATTAGTTTCAACCCGCGACTTCGTCCGCGTGGACATTCGAAAAACCCCCACATTTGACCAGCTATCCCTTCAAAGGTTTTAATAACATTTACATATTATATATATGTTATGGCTAATAGCCGAAGTGCGGCAACACCTAGTTTTGAGTGCAGCCAGCCACAAGCGGTTTAATTTTTAGTTTTATTGGAATTTAAGTATAAGGTACCCCAGGTACAATATTAGTTTCAACCCGCGACTTCGTCCGCGTGGACATTCGAAAAACCCCCACATTTGACCAGCTATCCCTTCAAAGGTTTTAATAACATTTACATATTATATATATGTTATGGCTAATAGCCGAAGTGCGGCAACACCTAGTTTTGAGTGCAGCCAGCCACAAGCGGTTTAATTTTTAGTTTTATTGGAATTTAAGTATAAGGTACCCCAGGTACAATATTAGTTTCAACCCGCGACTTCGTCCGCGTGGACATTCGAAAAACCCCCACATTTGACCAGCTATCCCTTCAAAGGTTTTAATAACATTTACATATTATATATATGTTATGGCTAATAGCCGAAGTGCGGCAACACCTAGTTTTGAGTGCAGCCAGCCACAAGCGATTTAACTTAGATGTATCCTACTCATCTTCGGTTAGAACTAGGTTTAGCCTTAATCATAGCTGCTAGAACTAGGTGTAGCCGGTCACCGGTGGTTAAACTAAGGTGTATATTTATCGTCGGCTAGAACTAGATTTTTAGTTCAGTTAAGCAATTTGCTTTTGTTTTGAGATTCTTAAACAAAAGACAGGGATGTTGGTGTCATTTATAATATATATATATATATATATTTTGCTAAATTTTAACTTATGATAAATTTAAAATAGTTTTGTTGGAAAAGTCACCTCGGCCACAAGTATATTCTCAGATGGGACTCGAACCCACGACCTTTGGAAATAAGGTCCAATGCTCTAACCATCAATGATTTATATAAATATTGTATTTATGACATGAGTTTGACAGAATCTGGGTCATTATTTATCAAAGATGGCGCCAAACAAAGAGTAGAAGCTCTGACAGGGTCTTCGAAAGCCATTACAATAGCAATAATTGCCCTCTCGTATCTGGACGCGAGATCTCATTAACATATGGTGGCAAAGTTAGGCAATCGCAGAGAATACTAGCAGTGCAATCCGGCGCGCGTACCTATTCGTAAATACCCGCCGCGTTAGCTTCAGGACTTTTTGATCAATTTTGATAAAAAATCGATTACTGATAACCTCTTTTTTGGTCTAATTCGACTCGGAACACTTTCAGGAGTAATTAGGGTTCTAAAAACTTTTTTCGTAAAGTACAGTCACGAGCAATAACATGTATACACTTTACAACTTTATCGAATTGACGCACACGGAAGCAAAGCTCTCTCTGTACACAGATGTCATTCAATATTGTAATGTGCTTAGTGTTTTTGCTATCGCACGTGACTGTACACTTTAATGAGATAATTACAAATAATAAAGTTTATATAAAAAAAGTTTATGGGACCTTAATTGCTCCTGCACCAGTAGTATTTTAGTTAGACTAACGCTAGGTGAAATGGTTCCGGCTAAGGCTTACGCGGCGGGTGTTTACGAATCTGCAATACGGTGGCGCCTGCGTGGGCGCATTGGGCACTGACAGGCCTTGTAAGGATCGGCGGTCAACGTATGTTATGTTGTGCATTCTTGGCTAACGTTGTTTTTCTGCAGACGTGCAACGATGTACAACGATGAACCCGAAAGAACTTTTCTCAAACATGCATGGAAATGTTGTCATTGTAAGTTGAGAAATGGGTGATTTAGCTATTTGAGTCAGAAGTCGAAATCGGAAAAGTGAATAAAAAAATCTTTTTTTTTTTTTGCCAAAATTTTGTACTATATAGTTGACCTGAGCCACTGCTCGATCGGCACTTGATAAATTAACACCTTATATTTATGAGATATTATTTTCCGTTTAGAAAGCAGCGAGTCAAGGCCACCTTTTCATTATCCAATAAATTTAATGGACATGACTCATTCACCCATTGCGTTAAACGTTAATGCACGAACGCATTTCGTCCATCATTTCAATTGAAACGTTTCATAGGTTCAGCTGAGAAAGTCAGAACAAATTATTATAGACCAAAGAGCGTGCAACTCGACTATTAATGCAATAATTATAATTTATATTGCGATGCTCATTTTATTTGAAATATAGTTTTTAGGGATGTTGATCAGCTTTAAGCCACGTATTCGTGATAAACTTTTGTTGAGTAATAATTGATCAACGTTGTTGATGGGCCCTGATAAAGTTGCGGGATGTGCAATGAACTCCATTGCTAGTAATAACAATTTTGACTGCAAATCAAGTGACCTTCTTGATAAAGATTTTCTGGGGCTGCTGGCTTGATCTTCTTTTTTTCGAATACTCCAGGGCCCGTAGACAAAGTAGCATCGTTATGTAGCGAAACGATATATTATTAACGATATCTATATTCGCCAATTAAGGGCCCGCTATAGGCCAACGAAAATCAGATTGCTTTACATGATCGTCTGTAATATCAATATTAATGAAAAACTGAATTTCAAATTAAGATGCGGCAAACTACAGGACTAACACCCATATTCTAAGCCGTTCCTCCAAAACTTACTCGTCATCGACTTAACGAAACCTCATTGAAAACCTCTTCGAAATACTCCTCGAAATCGGTATTCTAAGTCATAACTCCGTAAGGACCTGGAGGAGCCAAAGAGTACGTAGCCACTCCGTGTTAGGCCGAGCGCACACTACCATTTTTACCCACGACGAGGTTGAATGGAGTGTAAAAAGTTTTGGAGGAACGACTTAGAATATGGGGGTAACACTAGTGACTATGTTACTCAAAAACACGATTGGATAAAATTTTCTCGATAGAAAAAAATTGCGAAGCTGCCTCCAAATCACTATAATTAACACGATAAACTGCTAGTATTCAAGTAATACATTGAAATAAAGCTTGGAACTTTTTAGTATAATTACACTATAGATAAGGCAGGGCAGGTTGCAGTTATTACTTTTGCATTTGGCCTACAGCGCGCCCTTAACTTGCGGTAAGACCACGCGATTTAGCGCGTCCTATGCCAATCCACCAATCCCATACATTTAATTGCTTTCGAACTTCGTTATCGTTTTTGAATTGTTATACTTTGGCTAGGGCCCTGACCTATGTTTTCTTTCTTTCTTTCGTTCGTTATTCTTTATAGGTGTAGTCTGATTATTTATCTAAGAAATTTTTGATGTAGATTTATTTTTGACTTCAATACCTGGGTTCGTATTTTTGAATCATTCGAATTACATTCGCATGCGAATCTTGCGATTCCGTATGCCAATATAATTCGAGTACTTTGTTTTAAATAATTACAAATGTCATCATAACCGAACTTAGAGTTATCTACTTAAAAGAGTAGAGAATAAATAAATAACAAATACTACTTACATAAAAAAATAAAATTAATGTAACAAGATCAAACTGAAAATAATGTAGTTCTGGCTTTTGGCTGATCCACAGCAAAGCTTTATTATATTACTTTACGTACGGTTCAGAAAATACGCCTTTGATTGATGTTACTTTTAATGGATTCAGATTTTGTAACGAACTAATTAAATAACTTGTTCGCTACACGAAATGCAAATCTATTTAAAACGTTCGAGTTTTAATTTATAATTTAGAACAATTTTCGAAATATGCATTTATTTTGTAACATCAATTAAAAAGGTTTAACGACTTGAACGTTAATTTTCTCCTAACTCTTATCAGGATCAAAAAACATTTAAAAAAAAAAAACATACCGACTTCAAAATTTCTACATAGCACTTCTATTAACTATATATATTTTTTGGCCTCAGCTAGCTAGCACCGACTCCAAAAGTTTTATTTTTTACTTTTTGAAGTCGGTTTGAATTTTTTTTATTAAATGTTTTTATTTAAGATTTTTTAGTTACATCATGTGCCGTTACTTACACAAAAAATCAGCCCATACACAACAATGATGTCATCTAGGTAAACGACTTGCTAAAACGTGATTGATATTTTTCAGGATTATGAAAAAACTACTAGCCAGATCTTCGTTAAAATTATATGGGACCACACATAAATCATTTTCTTTCAGATAAAAAAAAGAATTATAAAAATCTGTTAACAACTGGCGAAGTTATGGTAAAACATACATAAAAAAAATACTGTTGAGAACCACCTCCTTTTTTTGAAGTCGGTTAAAAATGGTCTTTAAAAGAAGAGAAATTATTTTTAATTTATCAATTTCACTTAAACACAATTTAAGAAGTGTCTCCATTTTTCCACTTATGAAATCGTCTACTTTTTACAGTTTCCTTATTTCAAGCCCAAGTCCAAGAAACTTCTAATAACTTTTTTATTTTGCAATTTAGATATACTATATCCTCGCATTCGAAAGAAACATTTTTACAAATGTTTGACTATTGGTTAAGATGATATAGCCATCTAATTATAATTTTTTATTTTTCTAGTATATTTTCTTGTTTAATATTTATCCAAGACACTTTTTTATTTATGGCTGACATAAATAAATAAATAAATAAATATTTCCATACAATCACACCAATTATCTAGCCCACGTTAAGTATCATGAAGAACTTGTGTTATGGATACTAGATAACGGATTAACATACTTATATACTTTTTTTTTTGTAAATACATACATAATATACATATTAAACATCCAGACCAAGACAAATAGACATGTTCATGCACACAAATATTTGTCTTGTCCGGGGATCGAACCCGGGACCTCTGGCGCAGAAGGTGGGGTTAGTACCAATGCGCCAAACAGGTCGTCATGTAGACAAATATGGATTTTCACTTTGTTAATGTGTTTACTAAATGACAATAGGCTCGGTTCGATGACAATCATTTTTTAACGCCGTGATTCATGATCATGACTAAATATGGGACATTCTAAGAGTTCTGTGATTCGTTGTCAAAAAACCACATGATTGGATTTCGAAGTTGGGAAATAGATGAATATTCTTCTTCTTAACATTTTCGCAGGCACCCAGTCACCCCTGTTATTTTTATGGAAATGTTTGTGTTGACACAAATCATCCTTCTCCCTACATTCCCTATAAGCGGGACGGCTGCGATACAATACGCGTCAAATATCATCGCCGAAAGTTTGACTGCTCTAGCATCCGCGTCACTGGGAATGATGCAAAATCGCATACCTACGTGTGCGCGAACGTGATAATAATATTGACAGAAATCTTCAAATGCGTCACCTTAAGTTTTGAGTTATAGAGATTGGTTATTTTCCTTTCAAATAATTATTTACTTTTAACACATTCAGTGTCACGTGTATATAGTGTTATACACGCCCTATGTGTATGTATTTGAGTAGTCAACTTCTCAGGCCAGTGTATCTGTGAATATACACCGTGCAGGACTTTTTATTGGGACTTTGTAGCCCTGGCCCTGGCAAATCGTTTGGTGTATTTGGGGTATAAAAATGTGGGATATTTTTAAAGATATGCGATTTTATACAAATGGTTACTGACTTGTAAATATTTCTCGGATTTTCTTTGGCGCTTAACGTGTAATTATTATTCAATGTATCTGTTCGGGACGGCCGGCAGAATAGTGCAATAAAGTGAACAATAGACAGTGACTAATAAAATGAGATAAATAAAGTTGAAAACTGGTGAGCTTGCGCGCGGCTCTCTATACGGTATTGCCTTTAAGTAGCTTAGTGAGAGTCGGGTTTCTATGGCTACGGATCATCACTTGTCCCACTCTCGCCTCAAGACTCTGAAAGAGACAGCAAGCAAGCTCTCCTAGTTCCTGGTACAACAAGCTCCTCTGCGTTTTACTTCGCAACCCAGCACCCAGTTTGAAAAACCGTACGTCTCGCCCTCCGCAACGATACAGTCCACTGCCAAATCCGAGCGGGGCGTGCGGTACATTTTGGTCCATTGCGAGCCGAATATCGAAGAAACGCAGAAGCCATGCCTGTCACAAGATCGACCAGCGGAGGAAGGAGCCACCGTGAAGAGGCCGGGAGTGAGGACGCCACCGCGTCAAATCCGTCATCGGGGACCACCGAGTCCGGGACCACTATGGAGTCCACCACGGGGACCAGCGAAGCGACAACCACCGTAGTGCCGACCGCAGACGTCGCACTATCTCCGATACCGCAAGTCGCCGTTGGAAGCGCCGCCGCCGCCGCATCGAACGCCGCCGCCGCCGCCACGCCGTCCCACCGAAGCAAGAAGTTAAGGAAGGCTCAAGCAATCGAAGAAGAATTAGCTTTAGAGCAAGAAATATTAGAAATGAAGATCGCGCTAAGCATTGTAAAGAAGAAACGCTTAGCAAACCGTGTTGCCGAAGAAGATAAAGAAGATAATACGTCACACATCAGCGAATCCGACGCCGATGTGAATGAACGAGTCCGATCGTGGATAGAAGAGTCCACACCATTGGCAATTAGCGACAAGCCGCATTGCCCCGCCGAGTCCGCCGCCCCCGCCGAGTCCGCCGCCGTGTCCGCCGCCGAGTCCGCCGCCGTGCCTGCTTTCGTAACTGGAGGAACTACATGTCCACGAGTACAACCAGTCGCCGTTACGAACAGCATTGAGAAGATGACGTCCGCCGAGCCTGCCGTCGTAACTGGAGGAACTACGTGTCTACGAACACAACCAGTCGCCGTTACGAGCAAGATAGAAGAGATAACACCGCCGTGTCCGCCGTGTTCATCGCCGAATCCGATCAATGTAGAAATCGGGAACATTAAGGAAGCCGTCATCGCCCTAGCCGAGCGCTCTCTACGTCCGCACATGCACAGTGCGTCCTCCGAACTACCTAAATTCGGGGGAGCCTTTCAAGAATGGTTCGCGTTCAACACCGCCTATGAAGAAACCGCCGCGCACCACTCACCACTTGATAACAAATCAAGACTAAGAAGATGTCTCTACGGCCGCGCCAGCACCGTCGTCAACAGCCTACTGAGCAGCATCCAGAGCACACCGGAAGACATCATGAAAACCTTGGAGTGGAACTTCGGAAGAGCGGAAACCATAGCAACGCACGAGCTCGAACGACTACGAAACCTACCGAGAGCGGGCGACGACCCAAAGGACCTTATTTCGATGACGTCACGAGTCAAGGACGCCGTCGAAGCGCTGCAATCATTGAAGAAACAACACTCGCTGTACAACGACGAAGTGGCCAGAACGATAGTAAAGAAAATGCCAGGTTCAGTACGCTACCGATGGTATGAAACGTGTCAAGAAATGACAGAAGAAGATCCGCCGCTCGTCCAAATTAAGAAGTTTCTACTTAAATACGTGGGAGGATGCGCCCAGTACGCCGACCCCGAGATTGCGAAAAATGAACATAAGCCAGTGCCGACGTCGTATCAACAACAAAGAAAACAGCGAACATTTGCGACTCAAGACGCCGAAGAGAGCGAGACAACACTGCACGACAGAGATAGAAGATCGCCGTCGTACGGGGGGAGAAAATATTATGAAGAGAGGGGGAAGAAAGAAGAGCGAGACAGAAAATGTATTATCTGCGAAGAGAAACAACACAATATTCGAGAATGCAAGAAATTCAACGAAGCGGATATAGATAGAAGATGGGACTTAGCGAAACAACATCAATTGTGTTTCCGTTGCCTGCGTTTTAGAAACAAGTCTCACAGCTGCAACATGAACCGCTGCAACATAAATGGGTGTCCAGCGCGACACAACCGAATGCTACATCGCGAAAAGAAAACTGAAAATGTGAAAAAAGAAGCCGAAACAGTCACTACAACGTGGACAAATATGAAGTCGAAGTCGTATCTGAAGATGGTACCTGTACGGGTGTCTGCACCGGCGGGAGAGATTGATACGTGGGCGCTACTGGACGACGGGTCAACAGTGACATTAATCGACAGCAACCTCGCTGACGCCATCGGCGCGCGGGGACCGATCGACCCACTCCATATAGAAGCGATTACAGAGAAGAATTTGAATGCGTCCCGCTCTCGTCGAGTTACAGTTACACTACGCCGCAACAACGCCGTGGAAAAAATACACGCACGCACCATCGACCGCCTACGCCTGTCACCACAACAAGTCAGTGCGAAGGACATCGAACGCTGTCAACACCTGCGCGGGATCGAAGACCACATCAAGTACCCGCACGCGGAGCCCAAAATCCTGATCGGTCAAGACAACTGGCACCTACTGTTGGCTGCAGAGGTACGAAAAGGGCACCGCGACCAGCCGATCGCGTCATTGACACCACTGGGTTGGGTGCTACACGGCGCGCACACACGTTCCATCGGCCAGCGTGTCAACTATGTACACCACCTGAAGGCCATCGACGAAAACATGGATGAACAGCTGAGACAACACTTCGCGATCGAGAACATGGGCATTGAACCCAAGAAGCCGTCCACTGACCCTGAGCAGCGCGCATTGAAAATCTTAGAAGAGAGTACCGTACAGCGCGCCGATGGCCATTACGAAGTGGCGCTACTGTGGAAGAGCGACGCCGTGACCATGCCGGAAAACTATGAAAATGCCGTGCGCCGCCTCCACTCCGTGGAAAAGAAGCTTGAAAAAGATGAAACACTAAAGAAGAAATATAGTGAACAGATGGAAGCATTGATCGAGAAAGGCTACGCCGAACCCGCGCCCGAAAAGCGGGAGGTTGGCAAATCGTGGTATTTACCGCACTTTGGAGTAACAAATCAAATGAAGCCCGACAAACTACGCATCGTGCACGACGCCGCCGCCCGCACCGGAGGGACATCGTTGAACGATCAGCTGTTATCCGGTCCGGATCTACTACAATCACTTCCGGGCGTACTTATGCGCTTTCGTCAACACAAGATCGCCGTGTCCGCCGATATAGCGGAAATGTTTATGCAAGTGAAGATTCGTGAAGAAGATCGAGATTTTCTACGATATATATGGAAGAACCAAGAATACAGAATGACTTCACTCATATTCGGAGCAACATGTTCACCGTCGACCGCAATATTCATCAAAAATAAGAACGCGAGCAAGTTCCAAGAAAAATACCCAGAAGCCGCCGCAGCGATAGTAAAAAACCACTACGTCGACGACTACCTCGACAGCTACGAAACCGAAGAAGAAGCCGCGCGCATAGCAACACAAGTACGAGAAATACACCGGGGCGCGCGACTTGAATTAAGAAAATGGGCGTCGAACTCGCCACCAGTATTGAAACAGCTGATCGACGACGAGGGGTCAACGACCGGAGATAAGAAAACATTGGCGGACGGGGCTAGCAGCGAACGCGTGCTGGGACTAGTTTGGAGGCCGGACACCGACGAGCTGGCATTCAACCTGGATCTCGCACGTATACCGAAAGAAATGTTGAATCGAGCTGCACCAACGAAAAGAATCGCGCTGAAGATAGTTATGTCACTCTACGATCCGATGGGGCTCGCCGCGCCAGTGACAATAAAAGCCAAACAAATACTACAAGAAGTGTGGCGCCGCGGCACCGAATGGGACAATGACCTCGACAGTGACCTCAGTGAACAGTGGCGAGAGTGGATGTTACACCTCGAAAACCTACGCTTCGTGTCCGTACCAAGAAGATACCTACACTACAGCGACGCCGTGAACCTACAGTTGCACACGTTCGTCGACGCTAGCGAAACCGCGTATGCCGCAGCGATATACTGGCGCGCGGTCACTCCAGAAGGTCACGTGACACTCACCTTAGCAATGGGAAAAGCTAAGGTCGCTCCACTGAAGCTAACATCGATACCACGCCTCGAGCTACAAGCAGCCGTAATGGGAAGCCGCATGGCCGCGGCAGTTATAGAAGAGCACGACCGCAAACCCGACTCCAAAACGTACTGGACAGATAGTAAAACCGTTCTTACTTGGGTGAAAACCGGATCGCGCTCATACAAACCGTTCGTCGCGCATCGCATCGCCGCCATTGAAGAAAACACCGCTGTACACGAGTGGCGGTGGGTACCTACGAAACTAAACGTCGCGGACGACGCGACCCGAGACGTGCCGCAGGACTTCACTAGTGCACACAGATGGTACGCCGGACCGAGCTTTCTACAGAACGACGAGTCAGAGTGGCCAACAGAACGAGTAAAACCGGGGGAGCCAACGGGTGAAGAAAAGTGTACCTACACACGATCAGCTGATTCAAGAAAAATAAGTGAATGTGTTCCCGACCCCGAAAACATATCGAAATGGCTTATATACCTACGAGCTACGGCGCGAGTGCTACAGTTCATCGACCTCTGCAGACAGAAAAAAGAAAAGGTCAACTACAAAAGAACGAAGAAAATCGAAAAAGGCGATAAGGAATACAAAATAACAACTGATAAGAAAACAGTTGATAAGAAGTTACGCAACGCGACGCCATCTACCGGAAAAAATGTGCAACGACGTTATCACCACATTGATAACGCATATCTACGTCGTGCAGAAGATTTGATAGTTCGTGCAATACAAGAAAGTTGTTTTTCGAGTGAAATAGAAGAATTGAAGAAAGAAAAGACAGTTTCAAGAAATAGTCGTCTCTACGCGCTCGCCGTAACTTATGAAGATAACATAATAAGAGTGAAGAGCAGAATAAGCGCAGTTCGCGACGTCACCGCGACGGTGGCGCCACCCGTGACCGACGGCAACGACCGAAGAGTGAAACTGTATATAGAAAATGTACATAGAAGATTATCGCACGCCGGGGCAGAAATGACAATCAACGAGTGCCGACAACATTATTGGATTTTACGTCTACGGCCCGTTACAAGAAAAATAGTCAACGAGTGTGTGTTGTGTCGCATAAGAAGAGCACAACCGTCGCAGCCATCTACTGGGAACCACCCACCGAGTCGACTCGCACATCACCAGCGGCCATTCACCTACACAGGGCTCGACTACTTTGGGCCACTGACCGTCACCGTGGGCCGCACGCAGCAGAAGAGATACGTCGCGATATTTACGTGCCTAACTACCCGGGCCGTACATCTGGAAGTAGCGGCATCACTCAGCACCGACTCGGCGGTCATGGCGCTGCGGCGCATGATATCTCGACGGGGGTGTCCGACGGAGATATGGTCGGACAACGGGACCAACCTGCACGGCGCCGACAAGGAGCTGCGCCGCGCCATCGACGAAGCCACACACTCAGAAGCAGAGAAGAAGATGATCAGCTGGCGCTACATACCACCTGGGGCCCCGTTCATGGGGGGCGCCTGGGAACGCCTGGTCCGATCAGTCAAGGTCGCACTGGCAGCCACACAGCAGAGTCGCCATCCTACAGAAGAGGTACTGTCGACACTACTCGCAGAAGCGGAGTACACAGTCAACAGTCGTCCGCTCACACATGTCTCCGTGGACCACCAAGACGAAGAGGCCCTCACTCCAAACCACTTCCTGCTGGGCGGGTCAGCTCTGACACCCGCACCCGGCAGCTTCTCCGACGGGGACCTCATCGGGCGCGCCAACTGGCGCGCGTCTCAACGTCTCGCCGACCTATTTTGGGCGAGGTGGCTACGCGAGTACCTACCGGAGCTCCAGCACCGGCGGGAGCCCCACGGCAAGGGCCCCGCACTGCAGCTGGGCGACCTGGTCCTCATCGTGGACAACACGCTACCACGAAACACCTGGCCCCGTGGAATGGTAACGGCGACCTTCCCGGGGACCGACGGCGTGGTACGAGCGGCGGACATCAGAACGAGAGGCGGCATCCTTCGACGGCCAACAAAGAAGCTGGTCATCATCCCCACGGCAACGGCGGCCGACCCTTCACCGACAACTGGATGTAACGACGGCGGCGGCGCCGGCGTTACACGGCGGGAGAATGTTCGGGACGGCCGGCAGAATAGTGCAATAAAGTGAACAATAGACAGTGACTAATAAAATGAGATAAATAAAGTTGAAAACTGGTGAGCTTGCGCGCGGCTCTCTATACGGTATTGCCTTTAAGTAGCTTAGTGAGAGTCGGGTTTCTATGGCTACGGATCATCACTTGTCCCACTCTCGCCTCAAGACTCTGAAAGAGACAGCAAGCAAGCTCTCCTAGTTCCTGGTACAACAAGCTCCTCTGCGTTTTACTTCGCAACCCAGCACCCAGTTTGAAAAACCGTACGTCTCGCCCTCCGCAACGATACAGTCCACTGCCAAATCCGAGCGGGGCGTGCGGTACAGTATCCCTATAGTTGATTCCAAAATAAGTACCTTTGTACTTGTATAACGGATATTCGGCCATAAAAAGAAACTCGGATAACGAGTAATTTTCAGAATTTAGGTACACCATTTTATGATCGGATTTGATTGATCCTTGAGGCAGTGAACACTCATTGAACACTTTTTTGTAAAGGATTTTAAAGGTTTTAGTAGGATTTTGTTTTGATTTTGCTAAACAAAAAATAGTCTCATTTTGCAGTTATTTGTCAAACTAAAAATAAAAAATATCTTATTACTTATAAACTTTTAAAAAAAGTTGTCAACTAATGAAGAAAGAAAAGAAAGTTCATAAAAGCGCTTAGCGTTTACATATTTTTTATATTTATTTTGACTTCGACCATTTTACCAGCCTTGTTCATTTTAAAAGACAGTGAATGGATCATTATGGGATGTTATGTTGAGCAACCATACTCATAATGACGAGCTTCCGGCTCCCACGAAACCAATCCTAATGATGGCAAACTAATGATGGATTTGGTCAAGCAGCAGTAACTTGTAATGTATCAAGGGGCGATTTTTAATTTCTTTAGTTCATCTTATCGAGTGAGGATTAGTTCCCACCTCTGATGTCAGAGCTTATCAAGACGCGTATAAGGCCTCTAACTTGGCTTAACGACTGTAATCAAATGACAACAGCCGGGACCGACGGTTTAACGTGCCCTCTGAAGCACGGAAGCGCTTAGTTATAATGCCACTATACGGTCACCCATCCGACACCTGACCGGGCCTAACTTTGCTTAACAAACGAGATCGAATACGATCAGTCTGTCAAACGCGGCCATGAGCGCTTCATTTCTTTAGTAAAAATGTAAGTATAATCTCTACTACTGTCAAAATCCTTTAGTTTAATTATCTTTGATAATCCTATACTGTCGAAGATTGCTTTCGAGAGCTTTTAGTACAGATTTTTGACTCCAAAAATTGTCGAATTCAAGATGTCGGAGGGGCGAGAATCGGGCCCTAGGAGGGTAATTCTAGCGATGAGTTGTCAAATTTGACATTTTTCTACCCCTGATATCTTCATTATAATGTAAGTAGAATCTCAACTACTTATAATAAATTTTAAATAGAAAAATATTGAACGAAATTAACTCGGCCACAAGTGAATTCTCAGATGGGACTCGAACTTACTCGAATTACTTGGTAATTTTATACTTATTGTATAAAATTACCATTGAAAAATGCAAAAATAAAAAAAAAACATAATACCTCAACTACTGTCTAAATCCCTTAGTTTCAATAATCTTTGAAATTAATCTTTTCAGTTAGATTTTTATACAGATTTAGGCACCAAAACACATCGAATTCGAGATGTCAAAGCGCGAGAATCGGCCCCCTGATCGCTTTGAACTTTAACCGCTTTGGTTGGTGATAGGGTGATAAGTATTTTGATTTTGAAAAATTGATCTATTACAATTTTACTTGAATTACTAAACCAGTTTTGAATCGAGAATAAATATCGAAAAGGGACGAGATTGGGGATGAAGCTGCGAAAATTCATGTTTTTATTGGTACGAAGAAGGTAGCTCAATTTTATAATAAACGTATCAAGAAAGTATTTTATTGTATAAACATTTAATAAAAAAATTAAACCGACTTGAAAAAGTAAAATATTTAACTTTTGGAGTCGGTGCTAGCCAACGCATTCTACATTGCAATTCTTTTTCTTGCCTTGGCTGGCACCGACTCCAAAAGATTTATTTTTTACATTTTGAAGTCGGTTTTCACTTTTTATCAAAAAAAAATATTTACAGGTTTTTAGTTACATTATGTAACACTAAAAATCAGCCCATACACAACAATGACGTCATCTAGGTAACGACTACTTGGCAAAACGTAATACATATTTTTTAGGATTATGAAAAATCTACTAGCCAGATCTTCGTAAAACCTTCGTTTATGGGACCAGACTTGAACTATGTTCTTACACATAATTTTATTTTTATTAAAATCGGTTGACAACTGACGACGTTATATTAAAACATACATAAAAAGTATACAGTCGACTTGAAAACCTCCTCCTTTTTGAAGTCGGTTATAAATGAAATAAAACAACGTTTGCGGAGTATTTAGAAATAGAAATAAAAATTATTTATTTGCTCAATGCAGTGTGATTCATTGAGATGGATGACAATGTGTGTTTACTGTGGTCTACTGTATTCTACCTTAAATATTGAAGGCATGCAAAAATTATATATTCATTTAAATTGTACAATGTCAGACTATTAAATATTAATTAAATTCCAACTCGTGATAGTGTCAGTATATGAAAAAAGAAATGAATACAATATTATTACATTATAGTTACATTTTTATGGTCATATTTTTGAGTCAATGTCCTCAAAATTTATTGTTAACTTGTTTGTAGTCTAAGTATTCTCTTACAGAGTAAAAGTTGTTTTCGATAAGCCAGCGTAACAAACAATGCTTAAACTTATTTTTGGCTAGCGGTACTTGTACGAGATCAGATGGCAGTTTATTATATTATTTGATTGCCATGAAATACACATTTTTCTAAAATAATGTTTACAATGCGGTATTAATTTTTTTTTTCTGGAGTCTCGTACATTTTTAGTGCGATGTATTTACCCGAAATATATATTTGCTTTTCGGTCTATCGGTTAAAAATAATAAATAATAGCTTTGTATAATTACAACAACAACATGCATCTGCACGGATGCAAATTTACTGCTGCGCCTTCTTCTATCTATCTACACAGCTGAATAACGAATATGTTACCACAAGTAGGTCAACCGTTTATCGATTGTACTTAGCTGTCAGTTGCAAGTCGAGATTACTAACGATCTCCTATTTCCATCGCTTTTGATAGCAACAAGAGTCCTGGTAAAGACAGCTGGTTTCTCAAAAGCATTAAGTGCAGCCTACACAATTGTTGACATTTCACAGATTAGATACATGACGGGGAATGCGCGGGCGGCATAAAATATACAGTGAACTTCGTGTGAGTAAGTGAAAATGAAAACTTAAAAAAGGAACAATTAAAATGTGTTGATTTTTTATGTTGTGTAGCATTTTGTCACCACGTCCAATTTATTTATATACTAGAGGCCGGGCGCGGTTTCACCCGCGTGGTTCCCGTTCCCGTGGGAGTTTTGGGATCATTTATAGCCTATGTTACTACTTGGGGTCTAAGGATTCTCTATACCAAATTTCGTCAAAATCGGTCCAGTAGTTTTTCAGTTTATTCGTTACATACAAAAATACAAATCTTTCCTCTTTATAATATTATATATAGTATAGAAGAATCTCAAACAATAAGTCAAAATATTGTTTTGTACTGATCACACGAACCGTAAGATCATCAGGGGATTTTTCTATAAAATGAGATAAGTACCTCCTCTTTGTTACTGATATCCATTATAATCAAAATTTGAATGAGGTCCAGCGAATTTTGAATCTTTGGCCACCTTACACATTTTTACGTGCGAAGTAACCTCTAAAATAACGCTCACTTGTCCTATGTCTTGTGACGTTTCCGGACTATACACTATAAAATTTGTTAAGCTCATAATTAAAATTACATTTCAAATGACTATTTTCACAAACTTTATTACCATTTGCACTCCTAATTTTAATAGCTTTGCTAACTTTGACGCCATTTTTGATGTCATGCAGCGCTACTTGCGGGGATATTCGAAACTAAAATTTTTAAAGCGACGTATCGCCGATGCGCGGTTTTGTCTATATGCGTCACGTTACAACGCCGCCGTTTTGACTGTATTGTAATCCGGCTTTACGTGGGATAGCCGCATTACATAACGGCGACGATTTTCAATCCGGCGCGCCATTTTGTAATACGGCGTGTTATACGATAAGGCTGCGACATAAATAAATAAATTATATATATATATATATATAGTAGTGTAGTAGTTATATATATATATATATATATATATATATATATATATAGAGGCAAGTTTTATCAGCATAAAGTGTATAAATTCGCTCGGAAGCTTTATTTCTTAAGGCGGTACCCCCACCGAAAGTGGCGCCGCGTTGAATTTTATTTAATATCGTAATTCTAATGCACAATTTTAATAAAACTTTACGTGGTATTTTTAGAGCCCATAGTCTAGTATTTTTAGACGGTATCATTACATTCCCTCGTAGTCACTGCTAGAAGTAGATAGCAAAACTGCTAAAAGTGGCCGTTTTTGACACATTTGCTATCTACTTCTACGAATGACTATGACGAGATGTAGCGATACCTTCTAAAAATACAAGACAATGGGCTCTATAAATTCCACGTTTAGTTTTATTAAAATTGTGAATTAGAATTACGATATTAAATAAAATTCAACGCGGCGCCACTTTCGGTGGGGGTACCGCCTTATGTCATTGTAAAGCTAACAACTATGTGTAACTTTATCAACATCATAAAGATCACAATTAGTCATACTTATCACAATTTAACTGTGCCATTGGTATTTCCGTGACATTTCACACAATGAAGTTAATTAAATTCAAACAGCATCAAATGCTAAGGCATGATTTGTTGTCACAATAAAATGAGATATCAAGATGTGATGATTTTATTCATATGAAACGGTGACGAATTAAGCTATGGTGATCTGTCAGTCAGTTTGTTGTTCTATTGTAATTTTATATTTTATGACCGTATCGGACGTAATGTGTGCTACGCTGGTGCTACGCACTAATTAAGCTGGCGATAAATATAATAACATATGTAATATTGTTTTTTCTAAACTACAGTAAAAGGACCATGGGCGTTTTGGTCCAATCCCTTAACAACGTTGGAAATAGTACCAAGTACCAAATGAACGGTTATGGGATACACTTTATTTTATATTATGACGGCTAAGTCAATATATAGCGCGGTCATGGTGTTTTGATACATTTTCAAACCTAAGAAAACATAAATTCTTATCATGAAAAACCGTAAACTAATGTTTTTTTTTGTCTATTTCTTGTGTACTGCGCATACGCCGCCTTCGTCGCCCGCGCCCCTACATACACATAACCCCCTCCCTCCTACCCCGATCACCGATTACACTGATGAGACAAGAATGAGGTTAAAATAGATTAAACTATTTGTTAAAAAAAAATAGCGGAAGTTGACCGCGGAAGAAAGATAAAAAATTTCCTCGCTGTTGTGAGGTGAAAAATTGTGTGTTGCGCTCGGCAGAAAAGTTTTTAGCGTCTCGTACCATTAAAACCCCTTGCTACGGTCAGGATTGAATCTTTGAACCTTCCATTTTTCAATTCTCTATCCCTTCGCTTGCTCAGGTTTCAATAGAGGTAACTCGTCGATAAATTCCAACTTTCCAGCCTTGCATAACAAATAACTACTGCTCATGGGCCTTTGGCGCGCAATGTTTATTGAATAAAACCACTTTTCCGGATATTGAACGTGGAGTTCATCCCATGATCACGGCCGTAAAAAGGTGATGAAACTCAGAAAACCAAAAATAAAAAACACTTAATATTAAAAAAGAGTATAAGCGGAAAAGTTGTTTTATTCTGATTGTTTATTTCGGAAACGATTTTCGAAAATGTTGAATTTTGAAAACTTGAATTTGGCATTGCAAAATCAAAAATAGTAGACGAAGCAGCATTTGTAGCTTGGTTTTATTGCCCTTACCCAAGCCTAGGTCCGTTACCGACAGTCACTCAATTACATTATCATATTGGATCATAGATCTCATTGATTAAAATGAACCCGGTTTCAGACGTGTCTGATAAAAAACGATTTTCTCATCAACCTACTTTAGTCCACGAGTCGGGACAAATTGACAGCTTTGTACCGTGACCATTGACGGGTTGCACCGTGACCATTGACGGTTCACTCGAATGCGATGAATCGATAAAGCTGCGTTATCGACTAAACTCGATTACCATTCGATTGTTATCTCGGTTTTGTGCACCTTTTACGGCGCGTCTACACTTGTGTTGCGGTTATATTATCGAGTTAGACTTTTTGGGAATATTGTGGAATTATGCGCTATGTGACAACCAATTTAAGATAACGATCGTACAAAAAAGCTCTCCAGTAAGATAAATAAAAAAGAGAATAGGTTAGTATACTCATCACATCACTCAAACCCCCAAGCGGACACCGGTGTCCTCTCCGAATTTCACCCGAAAACCATCATTTTCTAATAATTAGAGTTTAGTCTTGTATGAACATCCTGATTTCAGAACGAAGCCTGATAAATATCCTCCAATCTGTGATAAAAAATGTAATCTACTCTTTGGTTTAAAGTGACATTTGACACTTTAAAACATCGTGATTTTTTGGGGTTGTTTATTTTATTTATGTGTTTTTTTGCCATTTTTAACCACATAAAACTAATATACTGTAGATGTTATACATAGTTTTTTTTATTTTATATCTGGACATGGTTAAAATATTCATAAATCATATACAGTTTACAGATTGAAAAAAATTGGTATGTAAAGTAACTTATAAAATAAAAAAAAAGCATAATTTTGGGGGGATGGTTTTATTGGCATGTCGTTGGTATGGGGCGGGGACTGACTGGTATAGTTATTTTTACATAAAATATGAGATAGCTTGCGTTAAAATCTTGCTAGATCATTGACAAGCCTTATGAATGCACTTGAAATAAATGTAGGTACAGTCGGGAACTTCCCGGTTGACCAGTAGGGTATTTTTGGGGGAAGTTTTCTCGAAAAGTACTAAAGTTAAAGAAATTATTTATTATTTGATAGAATCAGGCGTTACTTGGCGCAAAACTCCCTAAAATGCCTCTATGCCGGTTGACCGGGAATTTCCCCGACTGTACCCCTAAATCTAATTAAGCAAAACAGTATTTTACTACTTCCCACAGTTTAACCACTTAACCGCATCACGATAACCATCAACTGCCGATGCTATCTGCCAGTTTGTTTGTGCAACACCGGCCAGTTCGATTCGACACAATGGTGTTGGAGCGAATAAAGTTTTATTAAACCACCTTGTGTGTTACGAACTTACGACACTATTGCGAAAACGAATATATTGGAATTGGAAATAATTCATTATAAGTTATATCTTCTTCAAACTAAAGAGTTATGGATTCATCGATAAAATTCTTTTTAAATTGTATCCATTTCAACTCACATAGTAAAATATCTTTTTTATGAACAACGGAGAGACTTTGAGCCTTCATTATACCTGATGTTAAGTATTGATAAGGCTGAAGATGAAACTGGCTATCTTATCTCTAACTACCGGAACACAACAATGCTGAAAACATTGTTGTTATGGCGTCAGACTTAGATAAGATGGTGGTAGCTAGCCGGCGGACTTACAAGTCCTACCATCTACCAAACCGAATACAATATGTACCGACGCTGAGAATCGAAACCGGGACCAATGAGTCTGATACCGGTGGTTGTTACCATTAGACCACAGAGGCCGTAAAAATATATTATTAAAAATAGGCAGGTATGTTTCACATGTTTACATCACGTACATCTTATGTTTGTCCGTATTTTTAGGTTTTTTAGGGGTTTTTTTTATTTTCCCCGACGTTTCGGTACCTTAACAGCTGCCGTGGTCACGGGATGAATGACAGTCAAAACCGAAAAATACAGACAATTACAACTTAGTTCGTGAAAATATAGCGCGTTTGAAATACGTAAGAGTTGTTTTATTTCAATGTTTACATTCTCATATTTTTGCGAGTTAGTAAGTAGTTTTGTATTGTTCCTTAGAAGTGAAAGATTTTACTCCTGATAAGAAGTACCCTTATTTTGAAGACGCAATCTGGATAACAAGTAATTAGTATAAATTACAATCTATACTAATATTATAAAGAGGAAAGATTTGTATTTTTGTATGTAACGAATAAACTCAAAAACTACTGGACCGATTTTGACGAAATTTGGTATAGAGAATCCTTAGACCCCAAGTAGTAACATAGGCTATAAATGATCCCAAAATTCCCACGGGAACGGGAACCACGCGGGTGAAACCGCGCCCGGCCTCTAGTAAGTTATGTCTTTGTTTTGAATAAACATAGATTTTAATTTCCACCAAAGTTAATTAATGATGCCAGGGGCCTTACCATCAACTGTAATGCAATTCATTGTAGGTTGTGAGAGTGGGATACTGCCATATGGCATATGCCATATCTAGCGGGGCGTCCCGCTCTTACTACCTGAAAGTATTTTTTTTTTATGATTTTTTGTATTTTTATATTTTCCAATGCTATTTTTATACTTATGATAAATTATAAATAGAAAAATATTGGAAAAAATTTACTCGGCCACAAGTAAATTCTCAGATGGGAATCGAACCCATGACCTTTGGAAATCCGGTCCAATGCTCTACCTGAAAGTAACCTAAAAATAATCGCATTACAGTTGCTGGTAGGCCCCCAGAACTCCATTTAAATAGTCTTACATTACGCAGTGCCAAACCTTCGTAAATTAATCGCGGGGTCAAGGAGACCGCGAGTAAATGACAATCAATTGAAACACCATTAACGACTAAAGGGTTAATTACCTACTTTACAACAGCGAAACAAATTAATCTTTATTTATTGGGTAAGAGAGCTGATTTTGTTATGTATTCGGTTGTGAATAGCTAATGTTTAATCGAGCTTACTTTATTGAATTTTACGCCTACAGTGGTGTTGTGTTTTTGAATGCATTATGGTGTCAATCTTTTCTTGGTATATGTGCGATTTGATTATGGAGTAGCAAGTACAATGTTATTATGGTAATAATTTTGACCAGGGTCCTATTTCAAAAAGCTTGACAACTCGACAGTTTGTCAGCCATGTTCGAATGCTTGAAAAAAATGTCAGACCAAATGTTTTATGAAACGTTAAATTGTAGAATTGTCCCGACAATTTGTCAATAATGTCGGCTTTTCATAAAGCACCAATGTTTTATGAAACGTACAATCGTCAAATTGTCAGCTGTAACCTGTCGCTGACATTTGTAATCTTTATGAAACAGGAGCCAGGGAACCACATACAAGAAGCTACTAATTAGTACTTTAACACTTTCGCGGACAGTGAACGAGACACAATAGAATTTTTATTGTTATGACTGCTATAGGCGTTGAATGTCCGAGAAAGGGTTTAGCAACAGTAAGAACTAAATTAAATATTAAATTAGGCACCGACTGGTTTTTATTTTCTTTTGTTTGTGTTTGTTGTTGGTTTTAACATTTATGCAACACTAGCGGCCGCCCGCGGTTTCACCCGCTTGGTTCCCGTTCCCGTGGGAATATCGGGATTAAAAGTAGCCTATGTGTTAGTCAAATACTTCAAGTCCCTACATACCAAATTTCATTCAAATCCGTTCAGTAGTTTTTGCTTGAAAGAGGAATAAACAAACAAACTGACATACTTGCGCATTTATAATATTAGTAGGATTTGTTTCATCCATATTTTTTATTTAATTTTTGTTGATTTAATTTTATTAATTTAATTTTTATTGATTTAATTTTATTATTGATGATGCTAATTTAAGTTTGTATTTTTATTTTATTAATTTAATTGTAATGAATATTTATTTTAATCATTTTAACTCTTGAAGCTGTGATAATTTTAATTAGGTAAGTAATTGATTGTAATAACCTGATTCCATAAAATTTTAACTAAAATAACATATTTATAAGTGCTACTAACAATAATGGATCTTTGCCGTCTGAAAATAAATAAATAATAATAAAATAATAATAATAATATTGGTTTCAGTAGCAATGTGCAATCGGGGCGTCAATGAATGTGATAGTACTTATTTAATTTTTCTAGATTTTTCCAGTGTGATATTGACTTGTGGGGTGTGATATTTAAGAAATAGTATTTCTTACAATCCCACGACGATTAATTATGTCAGGGTTTTTTTTTTAATTTATCCTGTTTCAATTTACGTTTTTACCATCGTGTCGTGGGTCTTACATTATTTAAATATTTATTTTAATCATTTAATTTAATTTTGTAAAAGATCTAGGTAGTTCCGTCGCAATGCGGCGCGCGCGCCATTTCGGCCGCACGATCCGCAAAGGTCGCGGCGTATACGCTCGTGACAGGTTGCTTCACAGAATTTCTATTTTTTAATTTTCGGTTGAAAAACAAATTAGTTAGCTTTAACAACTGTCAATATCTTAATACGTAGGTAGGTACTAATATAACTAAATTCAATAGAATAGTTATTTGTTATGCAAGGCTGGAAAGTTGGTTATTAGCGGCGAGTTACTCTATTGAATACTGAGCAAAGCGAGGATTTCAAAGGTACAAGACGCTAAAACTTTTCTGCCGGCGCAACACACAATTTTTTACCTCACAACAGAGAGGAACATTTTATAGTTGTTTCCGCGGACAACTTCCCTTAAAAAATAATTTAAACAAAAAGTTTAATCTAAATATACCTTATTCTTGTTGTTTTAATTATATAAAAAACTTAAATAATAAAAAGGGAGTATTATAGTTAATTCAAAGTTATTTAAAGTAGGAATATATTGTTACTTATAAATAACAATAAAAACGATTCGGTAAATGTTGACATTGACATGAGGTACAAGTACAAGACAAAGACAATTTAAAAATAAAGGTTTATGTCACGTTCTGAAATCCAGTCATAGGTTGTGAAATCTCACCCATCCTTATATAAAATTCTTATAACAAATAGTTTACTCTTATTGTTATTGTTTTTATGATTCAATAAACTAAAATAATATAATAAAACCAAAACTGAGTATTATAATTAATTCAAAGCAATTTAAAATAAGAATAAATTTTAACAAAAAAGTCAATAGTGCAATTCGGAACGCATTATGACATATTTTTAAGTATTACATTAAAAAAGTACTTTACTGCGCTAGACCGCAAAAAGACATTTTCCACGCAGAAACTGAATGACAAAGCCTGCTTTTCCGAGCATGTGAGGTGAAAAATCTATTGTTACTACGTATATACTCGTAGGTTGGCAGGCAGTGTTAAAATAAAACATTTTTATAACGTTGATTACAACGCTTAATTATCAATTAGTTTTCAAATTAAAATTATTAAAAATTAAAACATGCCAAATTAATTCATCGCATTACTTACTTCTCAGAGTACGGATTAAAATGTTTTAAAAAAGTTAATAAGTTTACAGTTTAGAACACTTTTACGGCCTAATTATATATTTTTTTGCTGTAACTACGTAATATGTTTTCTTAATTGTATAAAACGATAAAATTGCATAGAAAGTGGCATCCGGAAACAATAAAGATAAAGTGAATAAACAATATTGTTATATCGTAGCGATTCGTTATAGCTATTAAATGAAAAGTCGTTGACATAGGCGTAAAGACTCATATGGACAATGAAAGAGTGTCGTGAAGATTTGTACAGTGACCATAAAAACGTATCGCAGATGCGCATATCGCATTAACAGATAGTTAAGTCTCCGTAGCTCAGTCGTTAGAGCAGTGGGCCGGATTCCCAAAGGTCGTGGGTTCGAGTCCCATCTGAGAATTCACTTGTGGCCGAGTTGACTTTTTTCAATATTTTTCTGTTTAGAATTTATCTTATGTAATCTTCTTTTACTTTACTTTATTGGACTTTAATCGCGATAGCTTTAGAATATTTTTTAAAATACTTTTCTATTCACACAAGTCCATGCTAATAATATAAATGTGAAAGTGACTCTGTATGTCTGTCTGGCTGTTCCTTTTAATGAGTAAACCGCTGCATCGATTTCAAAATTTGGTATGGACATAGCTTGAACCTTGGAGATGGACATATAATACTATTTATTGTGGTAGGTGGCCCCACCACGCGACATCCTAAGTCCGCGCGATATTCTAATTCCTCGCGGACGAAGTCGCGGGCGGAAGGCTAGTCCGTTATACAGCTCAATACTATTCCCATAAAGGAGATGTTATATAATGTCGCTCTATGTAAATATGTCGCGTCCCCCCACTTTCTTTCCAGCCAAATTTGGAACTGAAATAATCTATATAAATAAATATTTTTTCAAACTTCGTATATACGGGCCTGCACCACTTATGCTCCAAGGCAGAGGGTATGTGTGGATATAATTATAGAAAACACGACCATTACCGTTGTATGTCAATGACTACTGCGTTTTCGAGTCAGTCTAATTAGAAAATAACCGCAATAATTAAAATAATAAGGAAGATCTACCCGTTAGCTGTTTAATGTCGGCTTAGAATAGCACTACGTGTTGTAAAAGGCGATTAAGCACAGAATACTTAATAGTACAAAGGGACTCAGCATTCAGGAGACGGAAAGCAGCGTCTCCTACAAACTTGGCCAAACTGCAATCACCAACCCGCCTGCCAAGCGTGGCGATTATGGCAAACCCCCCCTTTTGGGGGAGGCCTATACCCAGCAGTGGGTGTTATGTGGCTGAGACGACGACGATGACCCGTTAGGGATCGAACCCACGACCGTTAGGGTTGCATATTACCCACCGCACCATTAAAGCAAGACTGCCTGTGATTACTTTATAATTTCAAAATTTTAAAGTAATTACATTACATTATTTACCTATATTACATTTTGCAATAATAAAGATCAGAGAGATGCCCACTGGAGCATGCGCGGCGCCGCTTCCTTCCCGTGACGTCACCGCGTGACGTAACGTAACGTGCGTGCGTGCATTGTGGCCGGAACAGAATGGATGAACATCAATCGGTCGTGTACCTCACATTGTGTGAAAGCACGAATTAAGACTGTTTGTTTTATATCTTTTTTGGTATTTCTGAGGTCCGAGTTCACAAACTGATTAACTCAACGATTAACGTTAAGTCAAAGTCAAAGTCAATATCTTTTATTCAGTCTAGGCTGTTACAAGCACTTATGAATGCCAAAGATGCTACGCCATCGGTTCACAAGCGGGAGATCTTGTAACGAGAAGAACCGGCAAGAAACTCGTCAAGGGCTTGAGTACGGGCAAACCCATGGCACGTGTCTTGTGGCGCATCTTGGGACTTACGCTGAAACGTTCAATAGGCTGAATGATGATGATGATAACGTTAATCATGATGATCATGATGTTTTAAGAAAAGACTATCTTTTCGACAGTTGGTGTGACCATGGCTCTAAAATGCTCTGCCTGCATCCAGCGGCTTCCTGCGGCCTTTACCGATGTTAGCTGTGTTATTGTATTGCATTTTGATTGTAATTATAATTTGATAAATTTTAATGATTATGTTGTGTGCTATAAAATGTACCTATGGACTCCTTGGTCTGAAAATAAATGATTTTTATTTTTTATTTTTATTTATTTATTTTATAAATAAAATGTGCAAAGTCTCCATAATCTACACGCCAAAATCTCACTATTCTAGGTCAATCAATCGAAATAAACCATAGTTATTCAAAGTAATACAAATAAACCAAAAACCAAAGTTGCCCTTGTATATTATAAGCATTCATATGGAATGAGGAACGTGACGAGGGTTCTCGGCTTGCGATTGTGGGGGTTAAGCTACTTTCGCAATGGCCAGTCACGGGATGGCTGATCAAAAATTTACTATCGAGCTCCTCCATGTTTCAGAAGGTGCGACCAGCCGTTGTTCAGGCTGTATATGCAGTCACCCTCTGCGACTGACGTGGCTCACTTATTACAATTGTAGTGACATGGTAGTACACGAGACACCATTTCAATAGCAAATATTTTTATTGAACTAAATTATGCAGCTATTTTATTTATGTTTATTAGATTTTATTCTCTTTTTTATGTTAAATGAACTATAAATAAAAAAAAACAATTCGTATTTTCAAAATTAAACAGTGTTTATTGACTTCACACAAATCAGTCTGTGAATCTCTACCTCACCATTAGTGACATAGAGAAAATACATAATCAACTTTTTTTTAATTTAACATTAGACATTTTAAAAATTAACAATTACAATAATCAGTCTAGTACACAAGAGATACATTCGTTGGCTGATTTCAAAATTAAACAGTTTCAAAATCACAGCTTTGTTTGACAATTACCACATAGTGGCTTGGAGCACTGAAGGCAGATTGGCTTCGAACAATCACAGCAACAATATTTAGTTTGTATTTTTATTTTTGTTGGACAAATAGAACATAGTTTTTTGCCACTTGGTGGAACAGACCGTACTACTGGTGGTGGAGGGGGGATATCCTTACCTAAAACCCTAGTTATAGTCATGCGCAGCTCCCTTGGCAATCTTTCATTGTATACTCTGTTTTTCATATGATTCAGCACTAAATCTCTGGCCATATTCAGTAAAAAAGTTGCTCTTCTCATTTTGTCATCACTATCAAAACAACTTTGATACAATACAAAGCTATTTATGCCTGCCATGTCCAGCATCCTTTGAAAGATTGCCATAGGCCAACGACGAGTTTTACGGCTGCAACAATAAATCGAACATTTCTTATCTACCTCGTCCACTCCACCTTTCGTATGATTATACTCTGCAATCATAACTGGTTTTCCTGTATCATTATCTATCTCTTGAATATGATGAGAAGAAGAAAGCATCAATACGGCTTTATTAGGTTTAGGCACATATGATAAAATTAAATAGTCTTTCGTAAAACCATACAACGAACTTTCTACCGGTCTATTTCTGTTGGGCAAGAAACAAGGTGGTATTTCCGCTTTATTTTTTTTCAGAGTGCCCAGGTAAGTCAGTCCTCTTTTCAGCAGTATTTTGACTAATGGTATCGAGCTGAACCAATTGTCAGCAGTAATATTTCGGTTAGAGTTTTCGACCACTTTTGCAAGTCTTAAAACCGACTGAGTGGGTACTGCCATTTTTTTCTCTTGATCGGTTAAGCCTTTGCCATCGGAATTCTTCCCATGATATATATAAGCATTGTATATATAGAATGTACGAGCATCTGCTAATAATAATATTTTTATACCATACTTTGCTGGTTTCTGAGGCATATAAATTATGAACTTGCAACGACCTCTAAATGACAGTAACATTTCATCGATGCAGAGGTATGGTCCTGGGGTATATTGGGACTGACTGTTTGATATGAACTTGTCAAACATATCGGATATTGGAGCAAGTGTATCATCTTTTAGACGTTCCTCTCTGGTAGTCGAGTCATCAAATCTAAGGCAGTTGAATAAACACGAAAAACGAAAATTGGACATCACGCAGCGAAATATGTCACGGCCAGTGCCATCCGTGGTAAATATTGTGCGGAGATCTGCATCGTTACATTTGAATACTGATGAATAGTACATCAAACCAATGAAAGCTTTCATCTCGTTTACATTTGTATCCCGAAGTTCGAGTTTAGAAGCATTTTTGAACTTAGAACGATAGAAACTAAGTTTCTGATTAGTAAATCGCACCAAAGATTCTAACATTGTAGGATCAATCAGTTTAGACCAAAGTTCCGAGTAGCCTTCAAAAGTAGTTTTTGTAGTACGGCCTGGCAATCGAATTATATTATGAGCTGCAGTGCGTGATGTCCTAGGACGCTCTTGCTTACTCCATATGAAACCGTTTTTACCTGTGTAGTGATCTTCTGACTCGTCTGCAGGTTCTTGTCGCGCTTCGATATTCGGCTCAGGATCTTCACATGAAATGACATCTTCTTCAACGTGTTGGGTTTCTGGCTGGAAAGTCGGATCTTCAACTTCATCATCAATATCGCTAAACTCGTGTTCACTTTCCTCTTCCAGCCACTCTGTTATTTGATCTTCGTGACTTACAAAAGTTCCAGCCGATGTTCTCTTACGACCAGAAGAAGTACCTGGCCTAGGGTCGTTATTTGAAGCCATCTAGAGAACAAGTTTTTTTTTGGAATTATGTACAATAAACTTTCCGTCGCTTCTTCACCCACTATAAATACTATTTGGCCATATAGTCTATGTTACTCAGTGAAAAAATATTAAAATCGGACCAGTATTTATTGAGTATACTCATTATAAACAATAATACAAATCAAAATTATAAATAACACAAAAGAATAATCTTATCGTAATATAAACTAAACGTATTTACTGATGTGGTAGTTTAGGAGACACTATTAAAATATAACTATTTTACTGATGTGGTAGTATAGTAGACACATACCTTAACACTGACGTGGTAGTCTCCTGGACACCTTCCCTCCGCTAGGCACACGTGCGCTCACTGCGACCGCCCGCCGCACACTGATCGACGTCTGAACTCTCTACGGTAAGGTACTAAGAGCGGTGGCGCTCAAATTTGAAAATTAACGGTAATAAACCGAATTTTATAATTCGCGGTGTCTGTTCGACTACCACGTCAGTCGCAGAGGGTTAAAACCTACCAATCTGCATTGGGCCCGCGTGGTGGGTCATGGCTTGGCCCATTCTCCAAAACCTTAGAAGTGGGACTTTATGAAAAATGTCTTTCTTTATTCATTCGACTTGTAAATATTGTAAACAAATAATTGTTATTACAATATCAACAGGTGTTCTTCATACGGAAATAGATCATTTTATAGTGACTGTTAAAGAATTCTCGGACATTCTTCAAGTGTCACCTAATGATATATGGGTTCCTCTTTGGTTCTGGTTCTTCGTTAACGCTGTGGGAAAGACAACATTGATAACCTATGATGGACATCCTGCTTGGATTCCGAGAAAATATGGGCGAATCACCACATATGGTAAATTAATGAATTAATAACTTGTACCATCAGATGCGTTAGACAAGCAATCTTATTTTTAAAAGGAAAATCATATTACCACTATACTTAATATTAATAATATAATTAATAAAGATGAGGATTTAATACTTTATTCCATGAATAAATGAAAACTACAGGATTTTTTTTTAAGTAGTTTGTCCATAAAACCATTTTTAATGAACTACGACGGGGAGACTCATATCACGTCATCATCATTGGTGTATCGTCATCAGCCATTTTTAATGTCCCCACTGCTGGGACACGGCCATCCTTATGGATGAATAAGGAGAACAGGCCATGACTCACCACGCGGGCCCAATGCGGATTGATCGGTTTTAATGACTGCAAATGCAGCCGGTACCAATGGCTTAACGAGCCTCCCGAAGCACGTAGAAAAATTTTGGTCACCCATCCCGTGACCGACCATTGCGAAAGTTGCTTAAACCTCAACAATCGCATGCCGAGCGCGCGAACCACTGCACCACGGGCTGTTCAATCCTCCTCAGCCTTCATCATACCTGATATTAAGTATTGATATGGCTGAAGGTGGAACCGCGCTTCTTCCGGTATCCTCAACTACTGAACTGGGTGTGTTATCTCTACTACCGGAACACAACAACGCTGAAAGCAATGTTGTTATAACGAGACACTGAGAAAAGATCGTGGTAGCTAGCCTCACAGATTTAGAACAAGTTCTGCCACAAACCAAGCTGGGCACAATTTATATGTACCCCTAGGTACCCCTCTATAAATTGAACCCGGACTTCTGGATTTCACACCGTTAGTGTAACAGTTACACCCATATTCTAAGTCGTTCCTCCAAAACTTACTCGTCCTCGATTTAACGAAACCTCATTGAAAACCTCTTCGAAATACACCTCGAAATCGGTATTGCAAGTCATAACTCCGTAAGGACCTGGAGGAGCCAAAGAGTACGTAGCCACTCCGTGTTAGGCCTAGCGCATACTACCATTTTTACCCACGACGAGGTTGAGTGGAGTGTAAAAAGTTTTGGAGGATCGACTTAGAATATGGGGGTTAGACCAGTTAGATTAAAGTACCTGTCCTTATTGAAAAACTTGTAAAAAGACGAAAGGGAAGATAAATTTTACAAGTGCAGTAAGAGAGATAGCACGATAGTTGTGGACCCAATTTTCTGGCTGCGTTCAGAAGAATACAACAAAATTATAACGATAACGTGTGACATTAAAAGCAAAACGATGAACAAAACTATTATTTAAACCACCTCTAAATGCAGGAAAATGTACATAAATCATGTCATGTACATTTAGGCTCTACACCTACTTAATCCACTACCAGTAAATTAACCACGAGTAATGAGGCTATAACATTGTCTCAAGGCCGCAAAGGATTCCTCACAGGGTAGACATCACTACGGCACGCGAAATATCAACCAGTAAACGCGCGCTCACCACAGAGTACGCACGCGCGCGGCCGAACGAAAAAAATAACATCGATAACGAAAAAGTTTTAACCAAAAAGTTTCCAACCAAACAAATTTCAAATTACGAACGTACATTTAAAAAGTGACAAAACTAGTGTTGTAACAGTTTACCGTTTTGAAATTAAATCGAGTACCCATCGATTTTGAGTGAAGTTGACATTTAGTCATCTGCTTTTAGTTATTATTATTACCGCAAAAGGTGAATCAAGTAAGTGAATGCAAGCTTTGTCAATGCAAATGTGATGATTGGATAATAATAACGATTGGTTGTTAATACGTTAGGTTTTAGTATATATTTTCATAGCAATCTATTTTTAAAATAATCTTCAGTATTAAAAAAAAATTGACAGCTTACACAAAATATACCTATGGTAGACATACTTTCAAGTGACACAATAACCTAATTAAATATTTTCTCACATTAAACATATACTTAAACAAATGTTGGTTTAACATAAAACCACTAATTAAAGGAAATGTAAGAACCTAGGTGCTAAATAAACATGAAAACTTGAAAACATGAAATGTTTAATAATAAAAAAAAACTGTTACAACATCTAAAAAGTTTCGTGATTTAAATATTATAAAATCACGAACAGAACATCCAAGATGACCATGAAATTTTAACAGCACTACCATTTTTTTTTATTTGTAACATACATGTGTACATAGCGTATTTACGAAATTAATGTACTTGTTAATAATGTAAACAAGAATATTTCATTTTTATCAGTCCCCCTTGCCCTCTTATCGATGTTGTTCCAGAAAAACAAATTACGAACCGGTACTTTGAATAGTTTCTTGGTATAGATAACACTGATTTATTGATTAAACTAGCTTCCACCCGCGGTTTCACCAGCGTGGTTCCCGTTCCCGTGGGAATTTAGACGACCTGTTTGGCGCAGGGGTACTAAACCCGCCTTCTACGCCAGAGGTCCCGGGTTCGATCCCCGGACAAGACAAATATTTGTGTGCATGAACATGTCTTGGTCTGGGTGTTTAATATGTATATACAAAAAAATATGTATGTATTTACAAAAAAAGTATATAAGTATGTTTATCCGTTATCTAGTATCCATAACACAAGTTCTTCATGAAGAAACTTAACGTGGGCTAGATAATTGGTGTGGATGTATAAAAAAAAATAAAAAATAAAAAAAAAGATAAAAAGTAGCCTATGTTACTCTCCGTCCTTTCAATTAACTCTATACCAAAAATCAAGTCAATTGGTTCCTTAGTTAGAGCGTGAAGAAAGGACAAACAAACACACTTTCGCCTTTTTTAATATTAGTTAGGAGGAAGGATTAGGATTCGGATATCATTGTTTGTTGTTGTTTACATTGTTTTAGAAATAACGGAAGGCCATTTAATTATTCTAAAAACCATTGAAATTCTATCTATATTTTCGTCTGATTTTAGTATTTGTTGTTTTACATAGCGGCAACAGAAATACATCATCTGTGAAAATTTCAACTGCCTTGCTATCACGGTTCATGAGATACAGCCTGTTAACGTACAGACAGACGGACAGTGGAGTCTAAGTATTAGGGTAAAAATAAGTATAGACTTATCTACTCAAAAGCTCATAAAGAAATTACTTAATCATGGATGAACTGCCATTTTAGTTGGGTGACCTCGCTTTTGATATAAGTGTACCTATTTAGTTTGTAACTTTAGGTTTTATAGATTAAACAAATAAACAAATATATATGATATTTCTTTTTAGCTCCGCTAAAAGAAACAACAACATGCAAAACACAGAAATTATAAACGCCACAAAGTACATAATTGTCAGTATCGATGCTAAGTAATCTAATCTTTGAGCGCTTTTCAGACTACGCTATAATATAATAGCAAATAGCTCATAATTCATAGCACAACGATAATCGCTCACCATACATTTACTTAGATAGCGTATAGTAAGCCAATAATATATAATTATTATAGCTAAGTGTGAACGTGTTCTAAGTAAATGTATGGTGAGCGATATCGTTGTGCTATGAGCTATAAGCTAAATGGTATTATATTATAGCGTAGTCTGAAAAACGCTTAAAATGTGTACATCACTTAAAAATTCTTCACTAGCAAAAACAAGTGCAAACCGCCAATAAAAAAAATATTGCCGTGTTCGCCGTGGTGTAAAAGAATTACGATAAAATCTTATAAAAGACTTCAACGCGTCATAATTTTTTATACGTGAAGTGATGAGGTAAAATCAAAGAATATGCACTTCTGTAAAATCCAAAAAAAAAAAATGTGGAAAAAAAAAGATTTAATTATTATTTTTTCATAAAAAGGCACTTTAAAATTGATTGTATTTTATCGCTTCAATTCACGTACAAAAATGTATGACGCGTTGAAATCTTTTGTATGATCTTGAACTCTCAAGCCACGGATTATGAGACACAATGGATATTCCATTGTTCTCTGGACACCGGTGTCCTGCTAGTCAAGGCCTAAATAAAAACAGAACTAGAAACAGCTTAGCTTTGAATTTTTGGGTTATTTTGCGCGTAGTGCCCATGGAGCTGTGTTTCTTAAATCTCTAATTTAGAAAAAAGTATAAAGAAAATGTTTGATATTAATAACCATCTTTTAATTACTTTTATAATATAAGCCAGTGTTCAGTATTGATTGTAAGTTTGAGATATAAAAGTAGCAAATCATTGCCTGACCATGGCCCCTGGAATGGTGCCGAAACATTATTTTTTCTTGTCAGCTAAAAGAGTCTGATACAGGTGGTAGGGTAAAACAGACAATTCAAAAATGTAATATGCCCAATTAAATAAGGAATATTTTCTTTTTTTTTAAGTCGGGAAAGCCAAAACACCATCAAAGTCACCTATAATCACAAATTTTTTTCTAAGCTTGTGACCGACAGTAATTTTACCCGCGTGGTTACAATACCCGTTGGAATATCGGGATAAAGGTATCCTATGTCTTAATCTAGGCTATAAACTATTTTGGCCTGTTTTGGTGTGATTGAAACATGCAAAGTTTCATAACCTACTAAAATCCTACTAATATTATTTTGTTTGTTTGTTTGTTGCTCTTACACGGAAAAACTACTGAACCGATTTGGATGAAATTTGACACGCAGATAGAAGATAGCCTGGATTAAAACATAGGCTACTTTTTATTCCAATATTCCCACGGGAACGGGATCCAAGCGGGTGAAACCGCGAGCGACAGCTAGTTTAGTAAATCGCTCGGTTTGCTGACTGATACCCGCGTGGCTGCGCTGACGTGCGAACTGCGAACTTGTAACTACCTGTTTATAAAGTTTATTTACACGTACCCACGCAAAAATTGTATGCAAAAAATTGTTTTATGTTTGAGTAAATAAATTATACTTATAATTAAAAAATAAAAATAAAAAGTTTATAACATTATTATTAGTAGAATAAGTAGAAAAGTAGGTCAGTAATATAGTAACTAGAATGTGTCAGTAATCAAAAATGTTGATTTATTTTAAGGAACAGAACACGCGAAGATTACAAATGTACGTACATATCGAATTGTCAGTATTTTAGTTAACTCAAATAGTTTCTCAATCCAAACAAGGCAAGTTGGCAACTGCAACCATGCAGTTTATTACCTACAATGGTGCGTTTTTCTGCATTTTATTGTGTGATTTGAGTTTGATTGATGATTTCTTCAGCTAATTAATGCTTATCCCGCAACTATCAGACTTTGCTAATTACAACAACTGCGTATTGTTGTTTTAAACCTGCTGTGTATTTAGGTAATTGTATAATCTGTGTTTATTGGTGTCAAAGCTAATTATGTGAGATTTGATAATGATTGATTAGTTTTTAATCGTACTTCCAATGATGTATAGTCTTGGTGTAAAAAAAAACAACGTGTTGCACTCCGGGGGTGCCGGCAGAAGTGAAAACCGTTTAAACGAAACAGCAAGAGCAGGCATACATTTTCGCCGCGCGGTAGAAAGAGAGGGGGATATTACTTCCCGCCGGCAGTCTACTCTCCCTCCGTCTTACGAATTTTCGATCAGGTCACGTGTCCTGAGTCCTGACGCGACTTTAACATTTTTTACCCATTCCAAAAATTTAAAACTCTGATGTGCACAACGCCGCTAAAGAAGTTTTCACTTCACAAAAATACTGTTAATTAATTTGGAACAACCAGTTTTTATTATTATCCAATTTACTTATCTATATCAGCCACAGTAAAACGGAAAAAAAACAGAATCCTTATGCATCTAATTATATCTTTTTATAATTGTTTCAGTGAACTGGTGATGACCGTTTCAATAGCCTGTTAAGTGACAGTGAGTGAACTTAAGTGTCAAGATGACGGGAAGTCGCATACTGTTAGTGTGTGCTACTGTGGCAGTGCTGTACGCTGCTGTTGTGTCACAGGTAAGATATACAATATAAAAATTGGCCAAGTGCGTGTCAGGCCACGCGCAGTTTAGGGTTCCGTAGTAAACTATTGTAAAGGCTAACCTTTACAATCGTTTTAAATGGGTATACTTATATTAATTACTCTCTTTTTGGCAACGACTATAATTTGTCTCTTCAATGGAATTTGTACTATGAAAACTTTTTCAAAAGTAATTATTTTTTTAGTTAATCGACTATTACTCGTTAAGCTATTTGAAAGGCCTATGTCTTTTTAAGTCTACATGGTAAATATTATTGCAACTTATAGATTTGTAGAGCCAAGTTGAAAATTAGGTACTCAAATATTTGTTCTCTGTTCGACGTTACTCATTTTGAATTGATATGTATGTAACAGATTTTATAACTTACTTAATGAAACACGTATAATAATTATATGCAAAAACAAATAGTTTATAATAATCATGATGTGACATTTATATTTAATTTAAACATGGAATTGTGACACCAATCGGCGAATTGAATTTGATCTATAGTTCATTTAAATTCGATAACTTGCCATTTTTTACTGTCATTGTTTGATCTTGAAATGTAATTACTAACTAATATTTAAGAGGCGATATGTTTTATAAAACTTCGATGTATAATAAATGAGTAACAAAAACAATAAATCTTGACCTGTTAAAATTGTCTGGAGGCCTACTCTCTAAGCCCGTCAACTAAGATACGGGCCCCCGTCCGTAAGTCTCCCGAAACTACAGATGGAGCCTACTATCTTTTCTACTATTTTTAACTGCCTCTGGGGTCTAGTGGTACAACCACCGGTATCAGACCCAGCCTCCCTAGCATGAACACTGCTATATCACGCGATATGATATAGCGCATCATGCTGTCTTGTTAACTCCGCTACGATGTGAGCGGGACAGTGACACGTTATCGAGCTATCAAGTCGATAAAACTCGCTCGTGCTAGGCCGACAGGGGTCCCGGGTTTGATTCCAAACGGGGGTACATATTGTATTCGGTTTGGTTGGTGGTAGAAATTGTTGTAAGCCCGCCTGGCTAGCTACCACCATCTTATCTAAGCCTAAAGCCATAATAACAATGTTTTTTAGCATTCTTGTGTTCCGGCAGTTCGAGATAAGATAGCCAGTTCCTCAGTGGCCCAGGATTCCGGGAGAGGCTCGCTTCCATCTTCAGCCTTATCTATACTTAACATCAGGTATGATGAAGGCTAAGAGTCCCTCCATGATTCATTAAAAAAAAACTATTGATTTCGTAAGTACTAGTTTTGGGCAAACGGCACAAACACATTGGGAGTAGGGACAATGTCAAAACGTATTCTCATTCATTTTCAATTTGTTCGGGTCCCCGAACTAATAAGCTGTCCGTAGGTGATACGGAGTTACTACGGGTTACCGAAACTACGGGTTTCGTGCTTAGAGAGTAGACCTCCTGTTATCTTCTCACACAAAAAGAGTGAAGGGGGTTTAAAAAATATGTTAATAAAGTTAAACTCGGGTCAGACATTCTCACAGAAAAAGCTAATTTATGAAATTTTATTACGTACCCCATGACACTGGTTGAATAAATAAATGTTTGCTGACCTATTAAAAAAAATGGTATAAATTTTTTTTTTATTGCTGTATATCAAATTGTCGATATTGTCAAATCACGTAAGTAACGATAATAATAACTTTTTAATTTTGCATTTTACAATGCTATTATTAGGTGATAAAGGGCGACATGAGACAAGTTGCTTTTTCTAGTATATTTTCTTGTTAATTTCAATGATTTTTGTTATGACTGATTTTTATAAAAAAAATATAAAACTTAAAATCTAAATAAAAGAGCTGGAAACGAGGGAAATAATAATAATTCCTATAAGCCCCGCAAACACACCCGCGAGCGATTACTAGTCTATTATAAAACAATTGATCTCTATCGAGACTAATGACCTAGCTATCAATTAATCATTGAGAGAAAGGATCTTTTAATAGCTAGTTAAGTCCGGTTATATCACTGTGTTCTATATTGTTGCGTGAATTACTTGTGTTGTGTACCTACATCTTTTAACAGAGTTACGGGTTTTTAAAGATACTATTTTATACAGGGTAAATTTAATTGTGGTAGCAGGCGGGCTACAAACAAGTCGTACCACCAACCAAAATACCACCACCAACCATAAATATAAATATGTTTTTTTTTTAATTTTTCTGTGAGCTTTTGAGTCAAATGTACTAGTAATGTAATGTAAATATCAAGACTAAAAATCAAGATTGACAAGACTGAAAGACTTGATATAAATTATATAAATATAAATATATAAATATAATATAAATTCTCGGGCTTACTAACTCATTTCAGTTTTAGTCGATTTGCCTACCATTCTACTTAAATACATTATATACAGGGTCATTTTAAAAAAAGTATCAAAAAATTTTCATTCGAATCAGAATGGGTAAGTGAACAACTTTCTCCTAGAAACATGGGTCGAAATACGAGAACAATTTTTGGACATCCTTAATTAAATCGATCACTTGATCAGTCTGATTTGTATGAATGAAGAGTAAATTTTTGAAGTGAAATCTTCTTTAGCGGCGTTGTGCACATCAGAGTTTTAAATTTTTGGGATAGGTAAAAATGTTAAGGTCGCGTCAGGACACGTGACCTGATAGAAAATTCGTAAGACGGAGGGAAAGTAGACCGCCGGCGCGGCGTAGGAGAGGAAGTAATATACCCTTTCTTTCTACCGCGCGGCGAAAATGTATGCCTGCTCCTGTTAAGCGGTTTTCACTTCTGTTGTTTTTTTTGTCATGTTTCGACCCATTTTTCTAGGAGAAAGTTGTTCACTTACAAATTCTGAGTCGGAATAAAAACTAGGATACCGTTTTTAAAATGACCCTGTATATAAAGTGTTTAGGTAGAAAGGTAGCCAAATCGGCTAAAACTGAAATGAGTTAGCAAGCCCGAGAAGCTTTATATCAAGACGTGTGTCAGTCTTGATATTTACATTACATTACTACATTTGGCCCAAAAGCTCACAGAAAAAAATTAAAATATCCATATTTATATTTGACTTATTGTAAGCCCGCCTGGCTAGCTACCACCATCTTATTTAAGTCTGACGCCAAAACAACAATGTTTTCAGCATTGTTGTGTTCCGGCAGTAAGCGATAAGGTAGCCAGTTCCTCAGTGATTGAGGATTCCAGGAGAGGCTCGCTTCTATCTTCGGCCTTGTATTGGCCTTCCAATACTTAACATCAGGTATATGAAGGCTGAGTATCCCCGATATTCATTAAAAAAATATATTTAATTGTTAATGCGGAAACAATGTCTGTTTTTCCTTACTTTTTATTATGTATTATTTAACACCTACACCTCTGGACCAATTTCGGAATAGAGATAGAAAGAAAGGAGAAAGAGAGAGCATAATAATATTATGTGTATACTTGGCGACCTGTCGGCGCAGGGGTACTGAGCCTGCCTTCTGCGCCAGAGGTCCCGGGTTCGATCCCCGGACAAGACAAATATTTGTGTGCACATGTTCATGTTCATTCACATATCTAGTAACCGTAACACAAGTTCTTTATGAAACTTAACGTGGGCTAGATAATTGGTGTGTTTGTATGCAATTATTTATTTATTTTATTTACTTCATGAAGAAAAAAAAAGTTTTTATTATTATTTCGAATAGGTTCGATCTTGATTTAACAAGCTAGGAGGCTAAAAGAGGATCTACGGTGGAGCAATCAAGCCCAGAAGGTGCCTATTCACCCTTGCTTTGAAGATGGACGGGTTATGAGTAATGACGGACGGAATAAGGACCACCTCCATGGTATTGTGGTACGTACACCGGTTTCAAGGTGTAGCCCACTCTGAGGTAAATATTTATATGATAAATACAAATGTGTACCTGAATCATTACCGTTTGTATTTATTTCTACACAAATACTAATAAATGTATAATTATATGAACGTACATCTTATGTTTTGGCGCGCACTGTTCATTGAAATAAAACAACTTTTACGGATATCAAACGCGCTATATTTCCACGAACTAAGTTGTAATTGTCCGTATTTTTAGGTTTTTTAGGGGTTTTTTGGTTTTCCTGACGTTTTGGCACCTTTACAGCTGCCGTGGTCACGGGATGGCTGGCTACTTATAAGTCTACCCTCGAAAAGTTAATTTATTTTCGTTCGGATACGGTTAGACATTTACTATGGCACAAATTATTATTGATTTGATATTTATCGCCTATTATCCATAAATTAAAGTCTCAACCCAAATCACGCACTGCAAGACCCAAAGATACGGTTAGCTCTTTTTGTAGATAAATAAATATAAAAAAGTAAAGTTGGAGACAACATATCTTAATTTCTTTATATAGGTGGAGGTCGGCCCGCTTTCGAAGTTTTCTTGTAAGCTTCTTTCTTCGAAGGACCTCCCAATTTGTGAACTGCCAGTAGAGTCTTCTCTTTTCTTAATAATTAATAATTAAAATAACAATTAAATCAAAATATCAAATCAATAATAATTTGTGCCATAGAAAATGCCTAACCGTATCCGAACGAATACGGACAATTACAACTTAGTTCGTGGAAATATAGCGCATTTGATATCCGTAAAAGCTGTTTTATTTCAATGATTATATGTATTTCTATCCGTTACCCTAGCCCATAACCCAAGCCTTACAGTGATTACTTTGGGGTTAGATTAATTGGTGTGAGTGTAAGAAATATTTATTATTGATTTAATTTATTTTAAATACTCGGAAATACAGACGCTGCGAGGGATAAAGGTAAAAGGTAAAATATAGCAATCTTAATATTTATTTATAGCTTAAGATACTAATTGCATTGGTAGATTACAAAACGATGACCATAATCACGAGCGGCCTGCGCACACGTAGCTCATCTGC